>CM066578.1:47108267-48395402 GCA_033816785.1 Picus viridis | reverse complement strand
CTCTCTCTACCTTCTTGAGCTTAACTCTAACCATCTATAATCACTTTGAGATGAGCTTTTTAACATTTAAAAAAGCTTTTTGCTCTGAAATTAGGAAGTGGGAGTTCAAAAGGCTCCCGGTCTGCTGTGTAAACTTCAACGGCATCTTTCTAGATTTATGGATCTGGGCACCACTTGCACCACATGCCACTCAATAGCCATGCATTTTAGTGGCACTTAGACATGAGTGGCTTAAATGTGGCCAAAGAAGGCTCACATATCCCAGCCTAAGCTACAAATTCAAACATTCGGGCATGGAAATCCTTTCCCTGAAAGTTGTTTTCAAGCTTCATCCTTTTTCTGCAATGAATCGTAAAGCAAAGCCACAGTAGCTAGCAGCCACTTGCAATCTCAGGAATGAGGTGTTTTGCTTTGGTGTGCATGGAAACAATGGGTCTAAAAATATTCAGGCATAATAATTCTTGTCAAAGCCCCCCACAGTCTCCTCAACGAGCAGAAGCCTGCAGGATTCCAATGGGGAGCCGGGCAATGAGCTCTCAGGCATTCGGCTCCCACACCGTCCAGACGAAATGTGTACTCGGGCCTCCACGGTTCCACATCATTGAAGCAACATGAAACAAAGACACATAGCGGCTTGTCATAAGCGACTACCAAGTTGCTGGCTTATTAGTGCTGTCATGCAACAGCAAACTCTCTTTCAGTGAGACAAACAGCTCCCTGCAAACAGCTAGTCCACTCACCCCAAAAAAAAAACACCCAAACAAACAAATAAAAGTTGAAGGAAGGAAGGAGTGGAACACTTTTACAAACGAGTAGGTTGGTGGCACTTGCTGCGGCAAGTGATTGAGCAGAGCTGAGAGGAAGGCACACAGGACGTGATGGGTGTCTGACACCAGCTCTCACGGGCATGCTGCAGACTGCAGTTTACGCTGCTGGAGACGACGGTTGGGTGGGCTGCAGTGATCAGACTATGGGCATATGTGACTGAGTTTTGAGTTGATATTCCTGCAAGACAGGAAGTGGAGAGGCTTATTTCCCACTGGGAAAAGGTTCAGGCATGATTAACTTGGGCATGACCAAATAGGTCAATGATATGACAATGAGTGTCTAGCACAATAATTAAGTGGGAAAATGTGTGTGATTTGTTTCTTCTTGTTCTTCACATATCAATAATGCATTAGCAAGGATTCATTTAATCTCTTTCATTACATAAAAATTGATAGCAACACTGTGTGATAGCCTCTCTTGAATGTATTCCTTTAAAATTGCATTTGTCACTCCAGCCAAAACAGTTGAACTGATGGATACTCCTCGAGTGCTTAATGTTTCACATTCAGCAGAGCTACATAGCAGTCTTAATATGAACACTAATTTCTGCTGAAGGTACAGTATACAGATAGATGAAAATATGAGAAGATTTACACTTAAACAAGGTGGCCACTGATTTTACAGCAGCATTTCTCCTATCAAAAATGTGCAGCAAAGAATCCTCTTTGTGCCAGTTTCAAACATTCTCCTTTTTCTCTTTGGAGTGTGAGTATCTGAGGGCTCCCACCTTTTTCAGCGTAAGTGAAATACCAGTGAGCATGACTAACAGAGTTCACTTAACGCCTGTAAGAGTCAGCTACCACCTGACTGTGCCACTGGTCTGAAAATCAAAGCTCAGATTCTAGATCCAGCTGGTAAACAGTGCCACAACCAATATACTATCCAGAATCACCAAGGTTGGGAAGGAGACCTCAAAGATCATCAAGCCCAACCTGTCACCATAGACCTCTGAAAGACTAAACCATGGCACCGAGTTCCACGTCCAATGCCCTCTTGAACACCTCCAGGGATGGTGACTCCACCACCTCCTGGGCAGCACAATCTAATGGGTGACATGAGGTTACTGTCACAAGCAAAATGAAGGACAAAGCTGACTCTAGGCAGGCCGTATAGGCTCGTACATTTCTCTGAACAATCTCGATCCTTTTCTCAAATGAGACGATTAACGCTGAACACTCGAGGAAGTTCCTATGATTCATATTACATAATAAGTGGGCACAGAAGAAAGAAATAGAAAGCCCCCAAAAACTCTTCCTTCCAAGCAACTAGTGCACTCATCGGTGAATCCATAACTCAATCAGGAAGACAAACAATCCACACTTGGCACAATATACTGGAACTCTATTCCCACCCTGTCAGTTCCCAGTAGATTTAAACCTTCAAGTTAGAAAATATACAACTGTTAGTGCAGAAAAGTAGAAATATCTCATGTAATAAGAGTGCAAATTATATATATGAATGAGAGCCAGGCACCCTTTTGACACACTGCTGATAAACCCCCTGGCTTCAGGCACGCTACACGAATTGGAAACTCTGTTGGGGTAGCACCCCAGACAGAATAATATGAGAATAAAATCATACTGTAATAAATTTGTCTTGTGACAATTTTATGCACCATTCACTACTGTTAATTTAATAAAATATCCTTGCAGGGTAGCTGCCCCAGTGTCCCAGATTGCATGTTCCAATAGCAGACTTCAAGCAGCAGCTGGCTGGACTTCACTGAAGTGATTGTCAGTCACCATTCAGTGGCTGACAGGACTTTTAATGACCATGGGCAATACTTTAGGAAATCGCAGCATTCTAGATGTAATTCTGAACTAGAAGTGTCTCTTCATTTAATTCTGGAAGGAACTCATGGCTGCAGGAGTCTGGGTTTCACACAGAGGTTCGCAGTAGCTAGAGATCTTTCAAGTACCATGGAGATTCTCTTAATGGCTTGTTTCCTATATTTTGATCACTTTACATCTAGATAAAAGAAAATGGATGAGCAAGGAAATGGGAACATAATGCACCTTATGTACACTGATTAAGTATCTTTATTTAACTCCCTTCATGCTCCTGTGTGTTCCTGGATAGATGGCAGAAGTGTAACAGATGAAACAGTTTTGCAGGAGACACAGACTTATTTCTTGGTGTTCTTTGTGGTTCTTCACAACAACTCCTTTCTGGGAAAGAAATATCTTCACAAAACTGACTAAAGGAAACCATAGATAATCTCTTTTTTTATAGGACGTTCCACATGGCAGTAGGGAGAAATCAATTATCCTGAAGCCTTCTTTTCCTCCCCATAAAAGAAAAACTGCAATTTGAAGTATCTGGTGGCTTTAGAATCTTCCAAATGGTAGAAAGTAATGTCAGGCCCCTCAGTGAATGCTAAAATGTTAACATGAATGGAAGCTGACTCTCTACATTCTACCTGAGGGTCTCAGATCTGCTCTCTGATACAAAGGCTATCACTGCCTTCCCAGTACACACACTCAAGTGCTTGAGAACACCCTAAAAGTGTATGGCTGCCTTGCTTAATCTGACATTTCTGACTGTATACAAAACCTGATAGTATCAAAGCATCAGGGAGGCAGCCAGGCTACCTTTAAAGAGCTAAATCAGCATACATATAGAACTTGATTGCTATTCCAGTAGACTAAGCTCTTGTTGAATAAACAGTTGTTTAAAATGCTTGTATCAATAGATTTGTAGAATACCAGGTTGGAAGGAACCTTAAGGATCATCTAGGCCAATCTTGCAGGTAAGAATATAGATTACATGAGATGGCACAGCACCCTGTCAAGCTGGGCCTTGAAACTGCCTAATGTAGGGGAATCTACCACCTCCTCATGGAGTTGACTGCAATATCTAACAGTTTGAACGGTGAACACTTTTTTCTGGCATCCAGTCTGAACCTCCCCCTCACACCATAGTCCAGCAGCAATGCCCAGCTAGCCATTCCCTCATCGTAAAAGCTTTCACTCCTTGATTCCTTTCCCCAAAGTCCTTCCCCAATATCACTAACCTCCGATCATTCAACAGAACACATTTTTTCCTTAGGAACAACATTGACGAGATTGATGAATGTAAACCAATAAGCAAATCCGAAAGCACCTGCAAAACTCAAGTTGTCAAAGGGCTTTGCTCTCATGAGGAGCTTACCCAGTGTCAGTTGCTTGCCAGTTGCAGTGCAATCTTTTGATTGCGTAAGGAGTAAAGCTCAGCGCAACATAACTAAAGTCAGGCACGAGAAATACCACGCTGTAGCTTAAAAGCCATATGTGAGACCTACTTCAATAGCATCACAAGACATGGTATGAGAGGCCTCTGGTTAAATGGTTTTGCACATTCTGCATAGATGTCTTTTCACCTTCTCCGTACTGCAGGTGAATCCACACCTGAGTGGGAACATCATATCCCTCACCCATAGTAGGATAATTTACACACAGTTTCCATTCTGCAAATGATGGACAAGAACTTGTTCCTGTGTCAAAAATCAGCACTACTTGCTCCTGGAGAAACGCGTGTCTGATAGCCTGCCAAATATTAAAACTCGTAATCCTGCACTGATACTGAGGCAAGGAGGAAATGTTTTCTGAAAACATAGTTCTAAAGTTAATGCAGAAGGCAGAGGTTGAAGTTTCTACAATATTTTTGTTTGCATTTGTCTCCATTTAACCCATACTGGGGCTGAACTCTAGCACTTGCTCTATCATCTGATGACCCCTCCCAAGCAGTGAAGGGAGCAGGAAAATGTGAGGAGACCCACAGGCTGAAATGAAATAGATAGAAGGAAACAACAAACTGATCTCAACACCAATATAGAGTCCATGAAGTCATAGCCCAGCAGAGGTGCAGCAGCCACACTGAACAGGAAGGCAGTACTCCAGAGCAGGGGAATGAGGAAGCCTGGAAGAGGCAGCCCTTTCCTCAGCAGTCTTCCCCCTTTATACTGAGTGAGATGCTGACTGGTTTGGAACGCACCTAGTAGCCAACTCCTTACTCGGCTGCCCATCGGCCGCCACAGACCCGAAGCCCACCGGCCGCTCTCAGACCCGAAGCCCACGGCCGCCTCCAGACCCAAGCCCACGACCGCCTCAGACCCGAAGCCCACGGCCGCCTCAGACCGAAGCCCAACGGGGCGCTCAGACCCGAAGCCCACGGGCCGCCTCAGGGACCCGAAGCCCACCGTGCCGCCTCAGACCCACCAGGTGCAATATTTTCCCACCAAATTCAAGACATTCATCTGTTACGGAAAGCAACAAAAAACATCTGTGTTTGGCAGTTATTAAAGACAGATGGAAGAACATTGAAACATCATTCCATTTTCCACCAAAGCAGCATTCTATGCAAGTCTTCATTGCAATAATAGGATATTTTTTTCCCCCACAGGACCAGTTCTGGGCCCCTCAGTTTAGGAAGGATGTTGACTTGCTGGAACGTGTCCAGAGAAGGGCAACAAAGCTGGTGAGGGGTTTGGAACACAAGCCCTATGAGGAAAGGCTGAGGGAGCTGGGGTTGCTTAGCCTGGAGAAGAGGAGACTGAGGGGTGACCTTATTGCTCTCTACAACTACCTGAAGGGAGGTTGTAGCCAGGCAGAGGTTGGCCTCTTCTCCCAGGCATCCAGCACCAGAACAAGAGGACACAGTCTCAGGCTGCGCCAGGGCAGGTTTAGGCTGGATGTTAGGAAGAAGTTCTACACGGAGAGAGTGATTGCCCATTGGAATCGGCTGCCCGTGGAGGTGGTGGAGTCACCTTCACAGGAGGTGTTCAGGAGAAGACTTGATGGGGTGCTTGGCTGTATGGTCTAGTTGTTGGGTGGGTTGGATTGTTTGATGGGTTGGACGCGATGATCTTGAAGGTCTCTTCCAACCTGGTGTATTGTATTGTATTGTATTGTATTGTATTGTATTGTCCTGTTTTGTGAATGTCTTGACTGAGTTCTTTTGATAGAAAATGTTAAACTGAAAGTTTCAGCACTTCATAACCTCCTTTTTCTTATCCTGCAGAGTCAGAGGCATTTTCCATCAGAGAGGAAATCTACTTGCTGCTCTGCAGCAGCCATCAGTAACTTGGGCAAAGATGATTTTGCTTGCAGTACAAAAGCCTTAAAGTTGGCCCCAACATGAAGTTCTAAAGAACTTTGGATTTGGGATTGTTTGTCCTCTAGTCTTCAGAAGATTATTCACACACCTGGAGTCCTGTGTCCAGTTCTGGGCTCCTCAGGTTAGGAAAGATGTTGAGATGCTGGAAGGTGGCCAGAGAAGGGCAACAAGGCTGGAGAGGGGTCTGGAGCACAGCCCTGGGAGGAGAGGCTGAGGGAGCTGGGGTTGCTTAGCCTGCAGAAGAGGAGGCTCAGGGGAGACATTCTTGCTCTCAACAACTCCCTGAAGGGAGGCTGTGGACAGGCAGAGGTTGGTCTCTACTCCTAGGCACCCAGCACCAGAACAAGAGGACACAGTCTCAAGCTGTGCCAGGGGGAGGTTTAGGCTGGAGGTTAGGAAGAAATTCTACACAGAGAGAGTGATTGCCCATTGGAATGGGCTCCCCAGGGAGGTGGTGGAGTCACCATCATTGGAGGTGTTTGATAGGGTGCTTGGTTGCATGGTTTTGTTGATGAGGTGGTGTTGGATGATAGGTTGGACTTGATGATCTTGAAGGTCTCTTCCAACCTTGTTTAATCTATTCTATTCTATTCTATTCTATTCTATTCTATTCTATTCTATTCTATTCTATTCTATTCTATTCTATTCTATTCTATTCTATTCTATTCCATTCCATTCCATTCCATTCCATTCCATTCCATTCCATTCATTCTACTATATTCTATTCTATTTTTAAACTAATCTGAGGCTTCTGTAGAGAACTGCCTACAAAGGCCTGGGGTGGTAGGATGGGGGCAATGGCTTCAAACTAGTAAAGAGCAGATTTCGATTGTGTGTGAGGAACAAGTTCTTCACTATGAGGGTAGTGGGACACTGGAACAGGTTGCCCAGGGAGGTGGCTGGGGCCCCTTCCTTGGAGATATTCAAGGTGAGACTCAACAGGGCTCTGGACAGCCTGATCTAGTTGGGGATGTCCCTGCTGAGTGCAGAGAGGCTTGGACTGGATGAGCTTTGGAGGTGCCTTCCAACCCAGACCATTCTATCATAGAATCATAGAATCATCCAGGTTGGAAAAGACCTCAGAGATCATCAAGTCCGACCTATGACCTAATACCTAACACCTCCTGACAACTAAACCATGGCTCCAAGTACCACATACAATCCTATTTTAACACCTCCAGGGATGGTGACTCCACCACCTCCCTGGGCAGCACATCCCAATGGCCAATCTCTCTTGCTGGGAAGAACTTTCTCCTCACCTCCCCTGGCACAGCTTGATACTGTGTCCTCTGGTTCTGGTGCTGGGTGCCTGGGAGAAGAGACCAACCCCCACCTGGCTACAACCTCCCTTCAGGCAGTTGGAGAGAGCAAGAAGGTCTCCCTGAGCCTCCTCTTCTCCAGGCTAAGCAACCCCAGCTCCCTCAGCCTCTCCTCACAGGGCTGTGCTCCAGACCCCTCCCCAGCTTTGTTGCCCTTCTTTGGACACGTTCAAGTCTCTCAATGTCCTTCTTAAACTGAGGAGCCCAGAACTGGACACAAGACTCAAGGTGTGGCCTAACCAGTGCTGAGTCCAGGGCAGAATGACCTCCCTGCTCCTGCTGGCCACACTGTTCCTGATGCAGGCCAGGATGCCCTTGGCCTTCTTGGCCACCTGGGCACACTGCTGGCTCATGTTCAGCCTACTATCAACCACTACTACTATTACTCTATGCTTCTATGCCTCTATGATTCTGTGATTCTATGCTTCTATGATTCTATGCTTCTATGCTTCTGTGCAGTAGCCTTCTTCTCTCCAAGCATTCTCCCATTTGTCCTCTTGCTTACCTTGCCTTTCTAGTTTCGTCCATACAGTTTCATGCCTTGCTTGCAGTTTTCCTCACTGCTTAGTGGAGTTTGTAAAGCTTTGCACAGCCCAGGCTCGTTGCTGTTTCAGAAGGGAAGCCTTTGTGTGACTGCTATGCAGTGAAATCTCTTTGCATTTTCCAATGGCCTTTACAGTGTTATTTAATCAGTCCATTATCCAGAACATAAAGACACTTCAGTAGCTTTCCTCACACACTCTCAAGGTGGCTCAACACCAGCAGGATGAAAAAGCTGCCTGAATCTTTAATCTCTGCATTGCAACCCATTTGTCACCCTTTTATTCTTTCTTTTGAGCTAAAAGCTTTGCTCTGTGTACTCTTAATCAAGCAGCAAACAAGTACCAGATACTTGGCATCAGTTTCACTTGAGAAATTGGCTTCTCTGTACAGAAAGGAGAGGCTGAAAGGAATGAGACACAGAAAGGAGAGGCTGAGGGAGCTGGGGCACTTTAGCTTGGAAAGGAGGAGACTAAGGAGTGACCTCATTCATGTTTGGTCAAGGAATTTAAGCAGAACCTTTGTTTGATGTCCATCAATGACAAAGAATGGGATGGAATGGAATGGAATGGAATGGAATGGAATGGAATGGAATGGAATGGAATGGAATGGAATGGAATGGAATGGAATGGAATGGAATGGAATGGAATGGAATGGGAGGGTGGTGAGACACTGGCACAGGTTGCCCAGGGAGGTGGTGGAAGCCTCATCACTTTCTGCTTTAAAATATGAAACACAGAAGTCTGAACTTCATTGCCATAGAATAGAATAGAATAGAATAGAATAGAATAGAATAGAATAGAATAGAATAGAATAGAATAGAATAGAATAGAATAGCATTAACCAGGTTGGAAAACACCTTGGTAAAGAAAGGTTCTCTTCCCCCTCTGCTCTGCCCTGGTGAGGCTGCATCTGGAAGACTGTGTCCAGTTCTGGGCCCCTTAATTCAAGGACCTCAGGGAACTGCTTGAAGGAGTCCAGGGCAGAGCCACAGAGATGCTGAAGGGAGTGGAACATCTTCCTTAGGAGGAGAGCCTGAGGGAGCTGAGGGCTCTGGAGCTTGGAGAGCAGGAGCCTGAGAGCTGAGCTCCTTGCTGGTGCTAGAGCTGTGCAGGGGCAGTGCCCAGAGGCTGGAGCCAGGCTCTGCTGGGGGCTGCCCAATGCCAGCACAAGGGGCAGTGGTGGAAGCTGAGGCAGAGGAAGTGCCATGGAAACAAGAAGAAAGGTTATTCTTTTCCCTGTGAGGGTGACAGAAGCCTGGAAGAGGCTGCCCAGGGGGGTTGTGGAGTCTCCTTCTCTGCAGACATTCCAACCCCACCTGGATGTGTTGCTGCTCTAGGGGATCCTGCTCTGGCAGGGGGGTGGGACTCAATGATCTTTGGAGGTCCCTTCCAGCCCCTAACACAGTGTGGTTAAAGACAAGATGACAACACTTTTCCAGCAGAACTCAACAACAGCTGCTTACAAGGTTTAAACCAAAGATGATTCAACTAATGCAAGGTTCAGTTGCTATGGAATACCAGTAACAAAGTCTGTTGGAGTAATTCCTGTAGCAAAATTATGACAGGTAAAAGGAGCTGGTCTAAAATGAAAATCAATCAACTGAATGAACTTTCCAGGTCCCTTCCAGCCCCTAACAGTCTCTGATTGTGTGAATGGGTCACCTGGTCTTTAATAAAACTGCCTGCAGCACATCAATCCCTCAGGTTTAAGCTTAATCAACACTTATTGACTTCAAATAAGAGTGGAAGCTCTGTTTTTAAAAGCCCTCAGCAGCAGTCCTCCCCTTGTCCCTACTGAAATCTATTGACTTCTGCCACTGATTTCAGTGAGCTCAGAAAGCCATTTCAGAAATGGGCTCTGTGCTTCATGGCCATGGTTAAAAATCATAGAATCAATAAGGCTGGAAAAGACCTCAGACATCACCAAGTCCAACCTGTCACCCAGCACCTCCTGACTAAGTGAACCATGGCTCCAAGTGCCACATCCAATCCCCTCCTGAACACCTCCAGGGATGGGGATTCCACCACCTCCCTGGGCAGCACATTCCAATGGCCAACAACTCCTTCTGTGAAGAAAAATGGTTAACTAGCATTAATCACGTGGTGGCCCAGGTCATCTCATCATCACAGTACCACAGTAGCACAGTGCATGAGAGCTTGGAAGGGACCTCCAGAGATCATGGGGTCCAAGCACCCTGCCAAAGCAGCATCACCCAGGGTAGTCTGCACAGGAATGCATCCAGGTGGGGTTGGAAGATCAAGTGCAAGGTCCTGCATCTGGGTTGGAGCAAGCCCAAGCACTGATATAGGCTGGGAAGGGACTGGCTTGAGGGCAGCCCTGAAGAAAAGGACCTGAGGGTGCTGGGGGATGAGAAGCTCAGTATGAGCCAACAGTGTGCACTTGCAGCCCAGAGAGCCAAGCAGAGCCTGGGCTGCAGCAAGAGAAGCAGAGCCAGCAGGGCCAGGGAGGTGATTCTCCCCCTCTGCTCTGCTCTGCTGAGACCACAGCTGGAGTACTGTGTCCAGTTCTGGAGCCTCTATTACAGGAAGGATCTGGAGGTGCTGGAAGGTGTCCAGAGAAGGGCCATGAGGATGAGCAGAAGGCTGGAGCTGCTCTGCTGTGAGGACAGAGTGTGGGAGTTGGGGCTGTTCAGGCTGGAGAAGAGAAGGCTCTGAGGAGACCTAATTGTGGCCTTCCAGGATCTGAAGGGGCTCCAAGAAAGCTGGGGAGGGACTTTTGAGGGTGTCAGGGAGGGATAGGACTGGAGGGAATGGAAAAAAACTAGAAATGGGGAGATTGAGATTGGATGTTAGGAAGAAGTTGTTCCCCATGAAGGTGGTGAGAGCCTGGCACAGGCTGCCCAGGGAGGTGGTGGCAGCCTCCTGCCTGGAGGTGTTTGCAGCCAGGCTGGATGTGGCTGTGAGCAACCTGCTCTAGGGTGAGGTGTCCCTGCCCATGGCAGGGGGCTTGGAACTGGCTGAGCCTTGAGGTCCCTTCCTACCCTCACAATTTGATGATTCTATGGAAAGGCTCCAGAGAAGGAGACTCCACAACCTCTCTGGGCAACCTGCTCCAAAGCTCTATGACCATCACTGTACAGAAGTTTCTCCACATGTTGAGAGAGCTCTGAAGCTTATAGTCATTTCCTTCCAACCTGGTATTCTATGATTCACAGGGAAGTGTTGATATGCACTGAAAAAGTCTTTCAGGTTGTTTCCCAAGTTTCCCCACGAACCACAGAAGCCAATGAAATATGGCAGGAGAAACATCTCCATTGTCCATCGAAATGTTAGTTGGAGTGAGCTGCAGTTTTGATACTCCAATGATTTCTATGTCATGGTTTGCTGCTGAGAAAAGCACAGTCTCTGCAGAAAAAGCCACCAAAGCATTTAGTCTAGAGAAGAGAGGGATCTGATCAATGTCCCTCAAGAGCTGAGGGCTGGGGGTCAAGGGGAGGGGGCCAAGCTCTTTTGGGTGCTGCACAGCAATAAACCAAGGAGCAATGGAGACAAACTTGAGCAGAGAAGGTTTCAGCTCAACAGGAGGAGAAACTTCTTTGCAGTGAGGGTGAGGGAGTCCTGGAGCAGGCTGCCCAGAGAGGTTGTGGAGTCTCCTTCTCTGGAGCCTTTCCAACCCCCCGGATGCATTGCTGTGCAGACTCCCTGGGTGCTGCTGCTTTGGCAGGGGACTTGGACCTAATGATCTCTGGAGGTCCCTTCCAACCTCTAATGTTCTCTGGTTCTGTGATTTATTAACTCTTTGGTCATCAGATATGGCTTAAAGCTTTCAATCTGCCATGGCATTGTCTCCAAGGTGAAGGTGACGTGAGAATCAGAGCATATGGCAATCTACATACTGACCACACTTGATAGTGTTTCATTTTGTCTCTTTTTGTCCTTCCTGTTACCAGCTCCCAGAGATTAAAATACTTTAAGCCCATTAAGGAGTCCTGAGAGGAGCTTCAAGATCAGGACATCTTTCTAAAACACATTTGAGATTCTTTTAACCTGAGGACATTTTGAGATATATCCAAGACTTTGTCTCACAAAAGAGAGCTGTGGAGGTGCAGGAGCCAGGGCAGAGGAGGGCAAAGAAGCTGGGAAGGGCCTGGAGAATAAATCTGATGGAGAGAGACTGAAGGAGCTGGGGATGGTTAGTTTGAAACAGCAGAGGCTGAGGGGAGACCTCATTGCTGTCTACAACTCCCTGAAAGGAGGTTGTGGAGAGGCTGCTGCTGCTCTCTTCTCACAGGGAATTAGTGCTAGAACAAGAGGGAATGGCCTCAAGCTGCCACTGGGGAAGTTTAGACTGGACATTAGGTAGAAATATTTCCCAGCAAGAGTGGTCAGGGCTTGGAATGTGCTGCCCAGGGAGGTGGTGGAGTCCCCAAGCCTGGCTGTGTTTGAAGGTGGTTTGAAGGTGCTCTGGTTTAGGGGTGAGCCTTGTAGAGTAGGGTTGTGGGTTGGACTTGGTGCTCCTGAGGGTCTTTTCCAACCTGAATGTTCCTGTGGTTCTGTGAAGAAATGAAACAACTGAGTGTTCTGAGGGAAAAAAATATCCTGAGATTTGATCTTGGTGCAAAACTCCAGGACCTGAAATTTTAGAAGCACAGATACCATAAAAATCTGCATGAGAAGAATAAGAGCTGGAAATCTGCTCTCATATAATTTCCACCACATTTCAAACCTGCTGTGTTCTTGCCTTTTCATCATTCTTCTTTCCTGTGGGTGAGAAAATATTGGAGGCTGCAAAGTATGAGCTTTCACAATGCAAAAATATTTCTATTGCAATTCAGAGGCTCACAGGATGCCAGGGGTTGGAAGGGACCCAAAGAGATCACCAAGTCCAACCCCTCTGCCACAGCAGGACCATACAGTCTAGCTCAGGTCACACAGGAGCACATCCAGACAGGGCTGGAAAGGCTCCAGAGAAGGAGACTCCACAACCTCCCTGGGCAGCCTGCTCCAGTGCTGTGTGAGCCTCACAGTGAAGAAGTTCCCTCTTGTGTTGAGGTGGAACCTCCTGTGCTGCAGCTTCCATCCATTGTCCCTTGTCCTGTCCCAGGGAGCAACTGAGCAGAGGCTGTCCCCTCCCTCCTGACCCCCAGCCCTCAGATAGTTATAAACATTTATTAAATCCCCTCTCTCTCTTCTCTTCTCCAGGTTAAACAGCCCCGGGTCCCTCAGCCTCTCCTCACCAGGCAGTGCTCCAGCCCCTAATCATCCTTGTAGCCCTCCTCAGGACCCTCTCCAGCAGATCCCTGTCCCTCCTGAACTCAGGAGCCCAAAACTGACTGCAGTACTCATCAGCACCACCTCTGGAGAAGGAATTATTGCCAGATGTGGAGCCCAGCTCAAATTCATTTACAACCCAGAAATATCCTGGATGTGGTTCTCTCCTAGGGTGCCATGCAATGAGGCTTCATCACTGCCATCCCTACAGCTGTTTCCAGGGAACAACAGCATTTGGGTCCAGCTCAGGTTCTCCTGCAAGGCTGCTGCTGAACCTTGTCCAGGAGCTGCACTGAATTCCCTGTGGTTACCTGGGGGGAAAAGGCAATTTGGTCCATTGCCACTAACTCCTTCATTAACCTCCATCAATCTTAGCATTAACACCTGCCCTTATTTTCCTGCAGATAGAGCCTTGGCAGTGCCAACACTTTGAGGGCATTCCTGCCTGCTGGGCTTTGCTGACAGCATTAATTAGCAGCTAATTTACTGGTTGCTCTGAAGGACAACGTTCTGTGCTGGAGTTTCAAGCTCTCCAGCCTGCACCTGTTGTGGCTTAATTCCACTAATCCATGATGCATTTACTTTCATTAAGGGAAGCTTGCAGCCTTTTAAATGACCAATTAAACCACCTCCTTTTCTGCTTGCAGATTAACAGTTACAGCCATTTACTTGTTCCTTTATTTATTGTCTAGCTAAGCCTTGTGAAACAAACCTTTCTCTCCCACCGAAAAGACAGTAGGTTCAGGTTGGGGGTTGATTGTGTGTTTGGGTTTGCTTGTTTCTTTGTTTGGGTTTGCTTGTTTCTTTGTTTGGGTTTTGGGCTTTCTTTGACTGCCACTGCTTGGTGTTTAAGATAGAGTTTCAGAGTTAACAACATTGCAGCTTCTCAATCCAATCACTGAATTGCTATGCTATGGTTTGGTTATAGAATCAATGAGGTTGGAAAAGACCTCAGAGATCATCAAGACCAACCTAATACCCAGCACCTACCTGACTAACTAAACCATGGCTCCAAGTGCCACAGCCAATCCCTTTTTGAACAGCTCCAGGGGTGGTGACTCCACCACCTCCCTGGGCAGCACATCCCAATGGCCAATCTCTCTTGCTGGGAAGAACTTTCTCCTCACCTCCAGCCTAAACCTCCCCTGGCACAGCTTGAGGCTGTGTCCTCTTGTTCTGGTGCAGATTGCCTGGGAGAAGAGACCAACCCCCACCTGGCTACAACCTCCCTTCAGGGAGTTGGAGAGAGCAAGAAGGTCTCCCCTGAGCCTCCTCTTTTCCAGGCTAAGCAACCCCAGCTCCCTCAGCCTCTCCTCACAGGGCTGTGCTCCAGACCTCTCCCCAGCCTCATTGCCCTTCTCTGGACATGTAGTGTTATATTATGGTTTGGTTATGTTATGTTAAGTTATGGTTATGTTATGTTTATTTCATGTTATGCCATGCTAGGGGTGAGAAGCTGGACATGAGCAGGCAGTGTGAGCTTGCAGCACAGAAGGCAAATCACAGCCTGGGCTGCATCAGAAAATGTGTGCCCAGCAGAGCCAGAGAGGTGATTCTGCCTCTTTGCTCTGCTCTGCTGAGACCTCACCTGGAGCACTGTGTGCAGCTCTGGAGCCCTCAATACAGGAAGGACATGGAGCTGATGGAGAGGGTCCAGACGAGGGCCATGAAAATGCTCAGGGGGTTGGAGCAGCTCTGCTACAAGGACAGGCTGAGGGAGCTGGGGGTGTTCAGCCTGGAGAAGAGGAGGCTCCAGGGAGACTTAATAGCAGCCTGCCAGTAGCTGATGGGGGCTACAGGAAGGATGGAGAGAGACTGTTTGCAAAGGCCTGCAGGGACAGGAGAAGGGACAATGGCTTCAAACTAGAGCAGAGCAGATTGAGACTGGGTGTTAGGAATAAGCTCTTTACCGTGAGGTAAGTGGAACACTGGAGCAGGTTGCCCAGGGAGGTGGCTGGGGTCCCTTCCCTGGAGATGTTCAAGGTGAGGCTGGACAGGGCTCTGGGCAACCTGATTTAAGTTGAGGATGTCCCTGCTGAGTGCAGAGGTGGTTGGACTGGATGAGGTCCATTCCAACCCAGACTATTGTATGACTCACCTTCACAGGAGGTGTTCAGGAGAAGACTTGATGGGGTGCTTGGCTGTATTCTAGTTGTTGGGTGGGTTGGATTGTTTGATGGGTTGGACATGATCTTGAAGGTCTCTTCCAACCTGGTGTATTGTATTGTATTGTATTGTATTGACTCTATGTCCTTTGCATGCAGTGCATGCTGTATTCCAAGCAATGATTCACAGCATTTTGATTCTAAAAATCAGCACACCTTTTGTGCAGGGAAAAAAACATTCAAGGCATTTTAGCAGTACCTTTGTTTGATGTCCATTCATGACATGAATTTGGGCAAGAGAGGTTCTCCTCCCCCTCTACTGTGCCCTGGTGAGGCTGGATCTGGAATATTGTGTCTAGTTCTGGGCCACTCCTTTCAAGAAGGACCTCAGGGAACTGCTTGTAGGAGTACACTAAAATGATGAAAGGAGTGGAACATCTTCCTTATGAGGAGAAACTGAGGGAGCTGAGGGCTCTGTGGCTTGGAGAAGACAAGACTGAGAGGTGACCTCATTGCTGTTGATAAAGCTGTGCAGGGGCAGTGCCCAGAGGCTGGAGCCAGGCTCTGCTGGGGGCTGCCCAATGCCAGCACAAGGGGCAGTGGTGGAAGCTGAGGCAGAGGAAGTGCCATGGAAACAGGAGGAAGAAAATTTTTCCCTGTGAGGGTGACAGAAGCCTGTAAGAGGCTGCCCAGGGGGGTTGTGGAGTCTCCCTCTCTGGAGATATTCCAACCCCACCTGGCTGTGTTGCTGTGTGAGCTGCTCTGGGTGACCCTGCTCTGGCAGGGGGGTTGGAGTGGATGAGCTTTGGAGGTCCCTTCCAGCCCCTCACATCCTGTGATTCTGTGAAGTTAGATGAAACTCTGAATATTGTTCTTGTGCTGTTGGGCATTTTTGTTGGGGGGTTTGCAGTCATTGCAGAGGCCACTCTCCAGCACTGCAGGATCTGAATCCACTGTGCTGCGATGAATACAGATTGAGGAATTTTCACTTGACCCAGCTGAAGCATAAGCCTGGGAAATCTACTTTTGCAAGCCCCACTGCTGTGCTAGACAGGAGAAAAGGAACCCTTTCCTGATTCTGCAGGTCTCTGTCACAGCCCCTCCTATTTCATACATCCCTTCTTATAAACTCTAAAGCTGCTATAGCCTGCTGCAGCTGGAGCTCTCCCACTGACTACACAGAAGAGGATTTAGAATCACAAAATTGTCAGGGTTGGAAGGGACCTCAAGGCTCAGCCAGTCCCAACCCCCTGCCATGGGCAGGGACACCTCACACTGCAGCAGGTTGCTCACAGCCACATCCAGCCTGGCTGCAAACATCTCCAGGCATGAGGCTTCCACCACCTCCCTGGGCAACCTGTGCCAGTGTTCCACAACCCTCATAGTGAAGAACATGTTCCTAACATCCAATCTAAATATGTTCTAGTTTGGAGCCATTGCCCCTTGTCCTGTCATTACAGGGCTCTGTAAATAGTCTCTCTCCATCCTTCCTGTGGCTCCCTTCAGGTACTGGCAGGCTGCTATTAGGTCTCCCCAGAGCCTCCTCTTCTCCAGGCTGAACACCCCCAGCTCCCTCAGCCTGTCCTTGTAGCAGAGCTGCTCCAACCCCCTGAGCATTTTCATGGCCCTCGTCTGGACCCTCTCCATCCGGTCCAAGTCCTTCCTATATTGAGGGCTCCAGTGCTCCAGGTGAGGTCTCAGCAGAGCAGAGACAAGTGGCAGAATCACTTCTCTGGATGCTGGCACTGCTGCTTTGGATGCAGCCCAGGATGTGATTTGCCGTTTGTGCTGCAAGCTCACCCTGCCTGCTCCTGTCCAGCTTCTCATCCACCAGCACCCCCAAGTCCTTTTCCTCAGGGCTGCTTTCTATCCCCTCCTCCCCAGTCTGCATTGATAGCGAGGATTGTCCTGGCCCAGGTGCAGAGCCCTACACTTGCTCTTGTTGAGCCTCAAGAGGTTCTGGGCACCTGGGCACCACCTCTCCAGCTTGTCCAGGTCCTTGTGGATGCCATCCTGTGCCTGTGGTGTACTGACAGCACCACTCAGCTTAGTGCCATCTGTACACTTGCAGGTGGTGCATTCAATCTCCCTCTCTGTGTCATTGCTGACAATATTACACAGCATAGGACCCTGTATGGACCCCTGAGGGCCACCACTTGTCACTGCTCTCCATCTGGACTACAAGCCATTGACCACCACCCTCTGGATACACAGAGCCCAGAGCTTCTAATCCACAGTCCTGGCAAAGTTTGCTTGCCTGGAAATCAAGGGAAAATCCAATGCTGTACTGTTTGCACTGCAGCTCACCGAGTACTCAGCAGGGGACCAATCCAGATATAGTTACCAGTTACCAATATCCTGGAGCTCTGTTTTCCAAATTAAAGACCATGATCCCTCTATGATGTAGCCTCAAACAGAGAAAACAATGATCCTCAGACCTTCATTAAACAGTGTGTGGCAAAACACTGTTTTTCCTTCCTCAGCTTGTGAAGGGAGGCAGCTGTCTGCTGGAGACAACAGGAGAAAACTGCAAGCAAAGCTCTCGGAACAGTTTGCTTCACCCCCAGCCGCTCCTAAAGGAGAGTTGGAGAAGGGAAATGGAGCAATGACTTGGAAAGTAAACTTCAAAGCCCTCCACATGGAGGCTTCATTCTGCTCCCCATCTCTATCTTCCAGCTCAGGGACCTGGGTATAGAATAATAGAATCACAGAATGGTCTGGGTTGGAAGGGACCATCCGGTCCAAGCCCCTCTGCAGTCAGCAGGGACATCCCCAACTAGATCAGGTTGCCCAGGGCTTTGTCAAGTTGTACAGTGAGGCAGGGGACAGGCTCTGCTCACTTGCACCCTGTGACAGGACCAAGGGCAATGGATAGAAACTACAGCAGAAAAGTTTCTACCTCAACATGAGGAGGAACTTCTTCACTGTGAGGGTCACAGAGCACTGGAACAGGATCCCCAGAGAGGTTGTGGAGTCTCCTCCTCTGGAGACCTTCAAGCCCCGTCTGGATGCGTTCCTGTGTGAGCTGTGCTGGATTCTATGGTCCTGCTCCGGCAGGAGGGTTGGACTGGAAGATCTCCAGAGGTCCCTTCCAACCCCTCACATCCTGTGAGCCTGTGACCTATGTCACATTCACAAAGTAAGTGTGAGCCACTTCTCACTTCCAATTAACTTTCTGGTACAACATTTGCTTTATCCTGGGGACCTCAGACACTGTGTAAATGTTAATACCTGGATGGATTCTGACAACTTACTTCTTATAATGTACAACCTTTGCACTCACAGTTAATAGGACATTATGAGTGCTACATCCCAAGAACTGACCTACAAGGTGCATGAATTTACACTGAATTTTAAATGGTCCCCAGCTAGTACCCACCAGCTAGTCAGAAAAGCAGTGGTGCTAGTGCTTAAGCAGCTTCAGCTGAAGGTAAAGGTCAGGAATTCAGCTCTGTGTTAACTGACTGAGCACAGCCTGCATTATGGAATCCAAATACCTTTAATGCCATAGAATCATAGTTTTGTCAGGGTTGAAAGGGACCTCAAGGATCCATCGAGTTCCAGACCCCCTGCCATGGTCAAGGACACCTCACACTACAGCAGGTTGCTCACAGCCACATCCAGCCTGTCCTTAAACACTTCCAGGGATGAGGCTTCCACCACCTCCCTGGGCAACCTGTGCCAGGCTCTCACCACCCTCATGGGGAACAACTTCTTCCTAACATCCAATCTCAATCTCCCCATTTCTAGTTTTGCTCCATTCCCCACAGTCCTGTCACTCCCTGACACCCTCAAAAGTCCCTCCCCAGCTTTCTTGTAGCCCCCTTCAGATCCTGGAAAGCCACAATAAGGTCTCCTGGGAGCCTTCTCCTCTCCAGCCTGCACAACCCCGACTCCCTCAGTCTGTCCTCACAGCAGAGCAGCTCCAGCCCTCTGCTCATCCTCGTGGCCCTTCTCTGGACACCTTCCAGCACCTCCAGATCCTTCCTGTAATAGAGGCTCCAGAACTGGATGCAGTACTCCAGGTGTGGTCTCACCAGAGCAGAGCAGAGGAGGAGAATCCCCTCCCTCACCCTGCCAGCTGTGCTCCTCTTGCTGCAGCCCAGGATGTGATTGTAGTAACACTCTACTCTCTGCTCTTCTCTCTTTTACCTTGTATAACGTGGGGGAAGGGAGCAGGGAGGGGGAAGCTGTGTGCAACCCCCTGGTTTTGTCCAGGAGGCTTCCTTTGTAGTTTGTAAATTGTAAATGCATGTAAGTGTGGTACATTTTGTACCTATTAATTGGACTTCACATTTCTGGACTGCAGTTTTGCTTGTAAACAGAGCTTCATTTGCTTCCAGCTGAGCTAGTTTGGCAGTTTTATGCTGGGGGGTAATTTCAACCCACCACAGTCTGAAATGAGTTGCAGCAAGGGGCTGCTCAGCATCTCTCTTCATTCTCTCCATCCACACAAGTGCAGCAGCAGCAGCCCTCCTGCAGCATGTGCTGCCCAGCAAGCACTTCCTCACGTTTAAAACACCATCATGACATTATGCACAGGCACAGCAAAAGGCTAATTGCCCAGTGGCCACAGCAATGTTGCATGTGAGTGTGTGACCGTTTTAGGCTGAGCTGAGGTTGCTTAGCCTGGAGAAGAGGAGGCTCAGGGAGACCTTGCCCTCTCCAACTCCCTGAAGGGAGGTTGTAGCCAGGTGGGGGTTGGTCTCTTCTCCCAGGCAAGCAGCACCAGAACAAGAGGACAGAGTCTCAAGCTGTGCCAGGGGAGGTTTAGGCTTTAGGTGAGGAAGAAATTCTTCCCAGCAAGAGAGATTGGCCCTTGGAATGGGCTGCCCAGGGAGGTGGTGGGGTCAATGTCCCTGGAGGTGTTTAAGCAAAGCCTGGATGAGGTACTTGGTGCCATGGTTTACTTGGTTAGATAGCATTGGGTGATCAGTTGGACTTGATGATCTTGGAGGTCTCTTCCAACCTGGCTGATTCTGTGTGATTAGCACAGTGTAGAAGTTAAAGCAGGGCCTCATATAACAAATAAACCATAATGGGTGATGGACAAAACAGTATCCCTGATAACCACACCAGGACACAACCCCTTTGTCTCACCTCTCCTTTGGAAAAGCCCAAACCATGGATTCTCATTTAATGTCTTCCAGAGGCTGGATACAGCAGTGCTGAGCCCTGACTTCTCATTCATCACATGTCAAGAGCTGGTGGCTACATAAACTCTGGTGGAAGTTTGCAGTCTATGGAGATTTCACCTGCTGTGATCCTCATGCTGGGCTGTTGGGTAATCAATAACAAGTGCTGACAGCTGAGATTAATTCATTTGGCTGTGTGTTATGGTTTTCATAGGTAGGGAATGTGGGGAAACAGGAGAGCTTGGTGAGCTCGTGCCAAATGAAATTGTCCTTTAATCCTAATAGCAAATAAATCAAATGCTATTAAAAGCCCCAAAGCATTAACTGAGTGTGGGCAGCTGCAGAAAGATCAGCAGGCTATCCATGATCCAGAGTATGTCAGAGAGAATCAGAAGCAACCTGAGTGGCCAGACAAGGCAGAGCACTCGGAGATGGAGGAGAGCTACACAGGACCCAAATGGAGCAAATCTTTTGTCGCAGAATCGACCAGGTTGGAAGAGACCTCCAAGACCATCGAGTCCAACCAGTCACCCAACCCTATCTCATCAACCAGACCATGGCATGAAGTGCCCCATCCAGGCTTTTCTTAAACACCTTCAGGGACATCAGTCACAGAGTCATAGAAGCATAGAATCAGCCAGGTTGGAAAAGACCTCGGAGATCATCAAGACCAAGTTATTACCTAGTACCTAACACCTCCTGACAGCTAAAGCATGGCTCCAAGTGCCACAGCCAAGCCTTTTCTTAACATCCTCCAGGGATGGTGGATAGGGCAGGATAGGATAGGATAGGATAGGATAGGATAGGATAGGATAGGATAGGATAGGATAGGATAGGATAGGATAGGATAGGGTAGGATAAGGTAGGATAGGATAGGATAGGATAGGATAGGATAGGATAGGATAGGATAGGATAGGATAGGATAGGATAGGATAGGATAGGGCAGGATGGAATGGAATGGAATGGAATGGAATGGAATGGAATGGAATGGAATGGAATGGAATGGAATGGAATGGAATGGAATAGAGTAGAATAGAATAGAATAGAATAGAATAGAATAGAATAGAATAGAATAGAATAGAATAGAATAGAATAGAATAGACCAGACCAGACCAGACCAGACCAGGTTGGAAGAGACCTTCAAGATCATCCAGTCCAACCTATCACCCAACACCATCTCATCAACTAAACCATGGCATCAAGCACCCCATCAAGTCTCTTCCTAAACACCTCCAGGGATGGTGACTCCACCACCTCCCTGGGCAGCACATTCCAATGGCCAATCTCTCTTTATGGAAAGGACTTTCTCCTCACCTCCAGTCTAAACATCCCCTGGTGCAGCTTGAGACTGTGTCCTCTTCTTGTGGTGCTGGTTGCCTGGGAGAAGAGACCAACCCCACCTGGCTACAACCTCCCTTCAGGTAGTTGTAGGCAGTTTATATTCCAACAGTGCTAAAACTGAAACCATTTATGGTCCAGGATCACTGTGGCAGTCTGAGGCAAGTGCCTTTGAGAAAACCACAGAGTTACAGACCTCCTCCAGAAGCTAGAAAGGTCCAGGAGGTGTACCAGAAAGTGTAATCTTTCATACCCACAAGTCCTGCCTCCCTATAATATGGCTGCAAAGTTACTTTCTTCCCTTTTTCCCTGCTTTTCTCCCCCAGAAAGGATGGGCAGGTTCTTATCTTCCTGGTGGGGGAATAAAGCCTTGTTGGCATTGGCAATGCTGCCAACTAGGCCTGGAGCAGCTTAATGCCCCTCAGTTTAGGAAAGGTGTGCCAGGATACCAGTAATCTGTAGCCCTCCTCTTGAGTGACAGAAGGGTGGCTTAAAACTGTCGACCAGAAAGTGATGGAGCTGGGCTTATGTTCAATACACCCTTAAAACCCAAAGGGGAGTAGGAAAGTTGCATCTCTTGTTGCTTGTGGAACTTCCAGCTTTTCTGGGAGGCTCTTGCCCTCTGAGCAAGTCTTATTTGATATGATGGCTCTGCTGACATCCCCCCTGGAGTACTGTGTCCAGTTCTGGAGCCCCTCCAACAGGAAGGATCTGGAGGTGTTGGAACATATCCAGAGAAAGGCCACGAGGATGAGCAGAGGGCTGGAGCTGCTCTGCTATGGAGACAGACTGAGAGAGTTGGGGCTGTTCAGTCTGGAGAGGAGAAGACTCTGAGGAGACCTTATTGTGGCCTTCCAGAATATGAAGGGGGGTCCAAGAAAGCTGGGGAGGGACTTTTGAGGGTGTCAGGGAGTGATAGGACTGGGGGGATGGAGCAAAACTAGAAATGGGGAGATTGAGATTGGATGTTAGGAAGAAGTTGCTCCCCATGAGGGTGGTGAGAGACTGGCACAGGTTGCCCAGGGAGGTGGTGGAAGCCTCCTGCCTGGAGGTGTTTGCAGCCAGGCTGGATGTGGCTGTGAGCAACCTGCTGCAGTGTGAGGTGTCCCTGCCCATGGGAGGGGGTTGGAACTGGCTGAGCCTTGAGGTCCCTTCCAGCTCTGACAATTCTATGATTCTGTGAAAAGGAGGGAAAGATTGGTCCCTGACTTTGAAGAGACAGCAGGCATGTGAAGGAAGGATCAGGCAGTTCTTTTAATGGCTCCCACATGGAGAAGAAAGAGAGTCAGTAATTATTTTAAGTGTGCCATAAACACCGAGAACAAGCCCCTGGGGGATTCAATCACTTCAGTGCTGCCTAATTGTGCATGAGCTCCTTAACCAGATAGGATCAGAGTGTCTAGTAGGCTGCTCACTGAAGTCCATTGCCACACTAGATTTTCTCATCACCTGAAAGGTCTGTTCCATGGGCTGCAGGAGTCCTGTGTCCAGTTCTGGGCTCCTCAATTCAGGAAAGATGTTGAGTTGCTGGATGGTGTCCAGAGAAGGGCAACAAAGCTGGGGAGGGGTCTGGAGCACAGCCCTGTGAGGAGAGGCTGAGGGAGCTGGGGTTGCTTAGCCTGGAGAAGAGGAGGCTCAGGGGAGACCTTTTGCTCTCTACAACTACCTCCAGGGATGGTGACTCCACCACCTCCCTGGGCAGCACATCCCAATGGCCAATCTCTCTTGCTGGGCAGAACTTTCTCCTCACCTCCAGCCTAAACCTCCCCTGGCACAGCTTGAGACTGTGTCCTCTTGTTCTGGTGCTGGCTGCCTGGGAGAAGAGACCAACCCCCAGCTGGCTACAACCTCCCTTCAGGGAGTTGGAGAGAGCAATGAGGTCTCCCCTGAGCCTCCTCTTCTGCAGGCTAAGCAACCCCAGCTCCCTCAGCCTCTCCTCACAGGGCTGTGCTCCAGACCCCTCCCCAGCTTTGTTGCCCTTCTCTGGACACCTTCCAGCATCTCAACATTTTTCCTGAACTGAGGGTCCCAGACCTGCACACAGGACTCAAGGTGTGGCCTGAGCAGTGCTGAGCACAGGGCAGAATGACTTCCCTGCTCCTGCTGGCCACACTGTTCCTGATGCAGGCCAGGATGCCATTTGGCTTCTTGGCCACCTGGGCACAACGCTGGCTCATGTTCAACCTACTATCAACCAGTTCCCCCAGGTCCCTGTCTGCCTGGCAGCTCTCCAGGCACTCTGTCCCCAGCCTCCAGTGCTGCATCTTCCTCTCTCTCTGTTTTTTCACCACTCATAACTGCTGTGTGCTTTGAGTGGTGAAAAATGCAGGGAAAAGGATTGAGCTTGGCTTGAGCAAGGAGTGATTTGGAGGTAGCTGGATGACAGCAGGGCATCTTGCCACTAGGGATGTTGCTGGTGGTGCAAGTGTGTAAATCTGGTTCCAGGATTCCCTAGCAAGTGTGCCAGCTTCCCATCATCTGTCCTTAATGCTACCCAAAGTGTAGCAGAGCAGCATCTGTGACAGCTGGCTGAGCTGAAGGGAGAGGTAATATGGTTGGAAAGAGAGAACTGGTTTATGTTCCCTGGAATGGCTAAAGATATGATGGAGGCAGCTTACCTGAGCCCCAGGGGCCAACAATCTGTTTGGAAACACTAGGCAAGGCCAAGGTAGAGCCACCAGCAGTGGCATGCAGTGATCCAACCTGCTGACACATTTCTGGCAGTGTATGCACACTGCCCAAGGGCAGCCCAAGGCCGGAGTGCTGCATGAACATACAGTCACAGAATTGTCAGGGGTGGAAGGGACCTCAAAGATCAGCCAGTTCCAAGCCCCCTGCCTTGCCAGGGACACTTCACACTGGATCAGGTTGCTCAGAGCCACATCCAGCCTGGCCTTCAAAACCTCCAGGGATGAGGCTTCCACCCCCTCCCTGGGCAACCTGTGGCAGGCTCTCACCACCCTCATGGGGAACAACTTCTTCCTGACATCCATTTGCCTACTCTAGATTCACTCCATTCCGCTCAGTCCTACCACATGATGTGTTTAGAGGCATCAGTGTAATCAGCCCAGCAGATATCAACTCTTGCTGCAGGTCAGATGGACAAATCTTTCATTCAGGGGACGAGTTCCTTTTCATCTCTTGGAGAATTTGGGAAACAGCTGCTCTGAGTAGAAACAAGTGAGCAATGCCTCACGAGGCAAGAGTGGGCTCCTTTCTTCTGCAGGTCTGATCATGGAGATCCAGCAAAACACATTAAAACCACTTTTTACACAGTTTTAACAAGCAGCACAAAACCATTTTGGGGTTTCTTCGAATCACAGAACTGTCAGGGTTGGAAGGGACCTCAAGGCTCAGCCAGTCCCAACCCCCGCCATGGGCAGGGACACCTCACACTGCAGCAGGTTGCTCACAGCCACATCCAGCCTGGCTGCAAACACCTCCTGGCATGAGGCTTCCACCACCTCCCTGGGCAACCTGTGCCAGGCTCTCACCACCCTCATGGGGAACAACTTCTTCCTCACATCCAATCTCAATCTCCCCATTTCTAGTTGTGTCCCACTGCCCCCAGTCCTATCACTCCCTGACACCCTCAAAAGTCCCTCCCCAGCTTTCCTGTAGCCCTCTGCAGCTACTGTAAGGCCACAATTAGGTCTCCTTGGAGCCTTCTCTTCTCAGACTGAACAACCCCAACTCCCTCAGTCTGTCCTCATCTCAGTAGAGTTATTAAAACTATTTTCTGTAAAATATCCTTATCTAACCTTGAATTACTTCCAGAGATCCCAACCCTGAGGGGGTTTTGTGCACTTCTGTTTCCTGTGATGCCAATGTACAGCTGCCAGCTTGGTACTGCCAGGTAATGTGCTGAGGAAGCCTGGAGTTGCATCCACAGGGCTGTTCTTTGGGTACAGAATACTGAATTAACCAGGTTGAAAAAGATCTTAGAGATCATCGAGTCCAACCTGTCACCCAACACCATCTGATCAACTCAACCATGGCACCAAGTGCCTCAGCCAGGCTCTTCTTAAACATCTCCAGTGATGGTGACTCCACCACCTCCCTGGGCAGCACATTCCAATGGCCAATTTCTCTCTCTGAGAAGAACTTCTTCCTCACCTCCAGCCTGAACCTCCCCTGGCACAGCTTGAGACTGTGTCCTCTTGTTCTGGTGCTGCTTGCCTGGGAGAAGAGACCAACCCCCACCTGGCTACACACTCCCTTCAGGGAGTTGGAGAGAGCAAGAAGGTCTCCCCTGAGCCTCCTCTTCTCCAGGCTAAGCAACCCCAGCTCCCTCAGCCTCTCCTCACAGGGCTGTGCTCCAGACCCCTCCCCAGCTTTGTTGCCCTTCTCTGGACACCTTCCAGCATCTCAACATCTTTCCTGAACTGAGGAGCCCAGAACTGGACACAGGACTCAAGGGGTGGCCTGAGCAGTGCTGAGCACAGGGCAGAATGACCTCCCTGCTCCTGCTGGCCACACTGTTCCTGATGCAGGCCAGGATGCCATTGGCCTTCTTGGCCACCTGGGCACACTGCTGGCTCATGTTCAGCCTACTATCAACCAGTCCCCCCAGGTCCCTCTCTGCCTGGCTGCTCTCCAGCCACTCTGTCCCCAGCCTGCAGCACTGCCTGGGGTTGCTGTGGCCAGTGTGTAGAACCCAGCACTTAGCTGTGGATCAAGCAAAACCTGATGGTTAGGCTTAGTTATCTATACTTAAGGTATTAAATAAATAACTGAGCAGTGTTATTTTGGGTTGATAACTGTAATGTCATTCTCTGGGTCCTGAAGAACGAGGCTATTAGGGATGATCACAGCTCTTTTCCTAGCCACTACAGCACAGAATACTTCTATTTTCCCTTTTGATCAACATCTGCTTTGCTGACTCTGACCACAGGCTGGTGTTGAAGTTGCTGGTGTCTGTGACAGCCATAATTTGGGTTTGATGCACATGGGTGATGCTCACAGCTGTTTTCAAGCAGTGGTGCAGAAGCATTCTCTCTTATTTGCTGTCAAGGAAATCTATATTACCACTCTCCTACAACACTCTCCTTCCCAGCTGTCATCTGTAAGTAGTCAAAATGGGCATTGGCTGCAGCCCACAGAGAGCTAATGTGAAAATGTGCTGGAGCTCCTGCAGCTTTCAGCAGTCTCCTTGCCCGCCCTATTAGGATATCATTTCCCTTTTTAAAAGCTCTGATGTCAGCTTTTAGTCCAGTTTTTAGTCCCTGTGCTCAGCACTGGTTAGGCCACACCTTGAGTCCTGTGTCCAGGTCTGGGCTCCTCAGTTTAGGAAAGATGACTGCCATGGGTCTGATGCTCTCCAGTGTTTGAGCTGGGTTAGGAACTGGCTGGAGGGCAGGGCCCAGAGAGTGGTGGTGAATGGCACCACATCCAGCTGGCAGCCAGGTACTAGTGGTGTCCCCCAGGATCAGTGCTGGGCCCCATCCTGTTCAATATCTTTATTGATGGTCTGGATGAGGGCATTGAGTCCATCATCAGTAAGTTCGCAGATGACACCAAGCTGAGGGCAGGAGTTGATCTGTTAGAGGGTAGGAGAGCTCTGCAGAGGGACCTTGCCAGGCTGGGCAGATGGGCAGAGTCCAAGGGCATGAGACTGAACACATCCAAGTGCCGGGTTCTGCACATTGGCCACAGCAACCCCAGGCAGTGCTACAGGCTGGGGTCAGAGTGGCTGGAGAGCAGCCAGGCAGAGAGGGACTTGAGGGTAGTGGTTGATAGTAGGCTGAACATGAGCCAGCAGTGTGCCCAGGTGGCCAAGAAGGCCAATGGCATCCTGGCCTGCATCAGGAACAGTGTGGCCAGCAGGAGCAGGGAGGTCATTCTGCCCTGTACTCAGCACTGCTCAGGCCACCCCTTGAGTCCTGTGTCCAGTTCTGGGCCCCTCAGTTTAGGAAAGATGTTGAGCTGCTGGAAGGTGTCCAGAGAAGGGCAACAAAGCTGGGGAGGGGTCTGGAGCACAGCCCTGTGAGGAGAGGCTGAGGGAGCTGGGGTTGCTTAGCCTGGAGAAGAGGAGGCTCAGGGGAGACCTTCTTGCTCTTTACAACTCCCTGAAGGGAGGTTGTAGCCAGGTGGGGGTTGGTCTCTCACGAAGGGCCACAAGGCCAAGCAGCAGTACTGATAAGCTAACCAGAATGAGGACATTGGTCCCACACTTCTGAGGAGCCACCAGGGGGTAGGCCAAACGGCTAGACCTTCCTTCAGGAGTGTTGAGTCTGGTGGTTGCATTTATCTCCCCATTATCTTCTGGATTTTTTCATTTAGTAGATAGTAATTGTACATGGCACAGAGGAGGTGGACAGGATCCAAACAGTTCAAATGCTGCCAGTTGCCAGTGTCTCACTTCAAGAGAAGTGATATTCCAGGATTTGCTCCAGATCTGACAGTTTTGCAGCCTTGTCAGCTATGGGCCCACAGCCAGCTTGTGTGACAGTCATAAGATTCTTCAGCTAAAGAGGAGGAGGAGGAGGAGGAGAAAAAAAACAAACCTCCTGCAAACTGCCTTCCTTATATCTCAGCTCTTGTGAAAGGGAAGAGGCAGCAGCTGCTGTTTCCATTTCAGATGCTTCCAGCCAGGAGCAGGGGGGCACACAGCTCAGTGCTATCATACACTTTAAGGTCACTGGAGGAAAAGAATCTGCATACAAATGCTCCAGAGTTCAGCCTTCCTACAGTGCTCCTGAGCATTTTCTGCCTCTCAGCCACAAGCTCACAGAGATTAAGACAGTCACATTACGTTGGAGCAGTGGTGTGGCTGTGGTGGGTTTAGGCTATGCCTTTAAAATTGATTCTGTAGGAAAATTGTTCTGTCTCTGTGCAGCAGTAAACAGTTCAAGGGGCACTGAGTTGGGAGTTCAGAGAGCTCAGCATGGTGTCAACAATTAAAACCTTTAGATATAGAGATAGAGATAGTGAGATAGAGAGAGAGATAGAGAGATAAATATAGAGATAGAGAGATGGAGCGAGAGAGAGAAAGATAGAGATAGAGATACATAGAGATAGAGAAATAAATAAACATAAAGAGAGAGAGAGAGAGAGAGAGAGAGAGAGAGAGAGAGAGAGAGAGAGATATGTAGATATAGAGATACAGACAGAGATAGAACTGCATGGAGATAGAGATACGTAGAGATAGGAATAGAGATAGAGATAGATAGAGAGAGCGAAAGAGATAGAGGACATAGAGAGAAAGGAGATAGAGATAGAGATAGAGATAGAGATAGAGATAGAGATAGAGATAGAGATAGAGATAGAGATAGAGATAGAGATAGAGATAGATATTAATTGCATTCCAGTGTAGATTGTAGTTATGCTGGTAAATACAGCTTCATTTGCTTCCAGCTGGGCTGGGCTGGCAAATTTAATGTTGGAGGGAAATTGCAACCAACTACAAGAGAGAGAGAGAGATGTGATTAGAGATATAGAGACAGAGATAGGGAGAGGAGATAGAGGTGGAGAGAGAGAGATGTGATTAGAGGTAGAGAGGTAGAGATGAGACTGGAGATACAGAGGTAGAGATAGGGATAGAGATAGAATGATAGAGATGATACAAATAGATGACAGAGATAGAGGTGATAGAGACAAAGAGATTATAGAGATAGAGATGATAGAGACAGAGAGATAGGTAGAGGTAGAGGTAGAGGTAGAGGTAGAGGTAGAGGTAGAGGTAGAGGTAGAGGTAGAGGTAGAGGTAGAGGTAGAGGTAGAGGTAGAGGTAGAGGTAGAGGTAGGGAGAGAGAGATGATACAAACACAAACAGAGAGAGAGAGAGACAGAGATAGAGATGATAGAGACAAAGAGATGGTAGAGACAGATAGATGTATACATAGAGAGAGAGGTAGAGGTAGAGGCAGAGGCAGAGGTAGAGGTAGAGATAGGGATAGAGAGAGAGAGATGATACAAATAGAGACAGAGACAGAGATAGAGACAGAGATAGAAATGATACAAATGGAGACAGAGATAGAGAGATGAGATTAGAGATACATAGATAGAGAGATAGATATAGATATATATAGACAGAGAGAAGTATAGAGAGAGTGGTACAGATGAAAAATAGCAGAATTAAATCATTGAAAATCTAAGGTCATTATATCTTAGGATGTTAGGGGCTGGAAGGGACCTTAGAAGATCATCAAGTCCAATTCCCCTGCCAGAACAGGACCATAGGTATATAAAAAGGATATAAAATAATTTATTCTAATCACACTTTTAACATCTTTCCACCTTCTCTACAAGGGCAGAAACCCTTTGACTGACAATCTCTGATAGACTGAAATGATCTTCAGCTATGCTCTGTCCAAGGAAAGTTTTTTCACCTGAATGTGCAGTGGAAATTGCTGCTCCTTTCAGAATCCTGCCTGCAGAGCATAAAATGAAGCAGGGGGAACAAAAAAATGTGAGAAAGAAGAAGGAAGGGAGAGCACAGGGAAGGGATGGGGCAAAGGGAAAAAATAGCAGCATAGCAAAATCTGCAGCTCTGCCGCGGTGCAGTCTGGCTCATTGCTGCAGGGGAGGATGGTTGCAGCATCATCCTAGCAGCAGCCTCAGGACCTGACATGTTTAGAATCAGAGAATCAATAAGGTTGGAAAAGACCTCAGAGATCATCAAGTCCAACCTGTCACCCAACACCTCATGACTAACTAAACCATGGCTCCAAGTGCCATGTCCAATCCCTTTTGAACACCTCCAGTGATGGTGACTCCACCACCTCCCTGGGCAGCGCATCCCCAGGGCCAATCTCTCTTTCCGGGAAGAACTTTCTCCTCACCTCCAGCCTCAACTTCCCCTGGCACAGCTTGAGACTGTGTCCTCTTGTACTGGTGCTGGCTGCCTGGGAGAAGAGATCAACCCCCACCTAGCTACAACACAAGCCCTACGAGGAGAGGCTGAGGGAGCTGGGGTTGCTTAGCCTGGAGAAGAGGAGGCTCAGGGGAGACCTTCTTGCTCTCTACAACTACCTGAAGGGAGGTTGTGGACAGGTGGAGGTGGTGGAGTCACCATCATTGGAGGTGTTCAGGAGGAGACTTGATGGGGTGTTTGGTGCCATGGGTTGGACACGATAATCTTGAAGGTCTCTTCCAACCTGGTTTATTGTATTGTATTGTATTGTATTGTATTGTATTGTATTGTATTGTATAGAACAATAAGGTCTCCCCTGAGCCTCCTCTTCTTGGGTTTGTACCCTAGTCAGGTTAGGCCAGAGTTTTATTAGTGTCTCTCAAGTTCCATGCTCACAGTGAAGTTCAAAAAGATGCACCGTAGAGCAGGTGAATCAAACTTGTTACACAGAAGGGGAAAAAAACTCAGATAAAAGCTAGGGAAAGAAGGAATCACAGAGGGAAGCAAAAGGACTCAAAAGGGAGAAAGTGATCACAGGAGCTCTAGCCTCATATCTAGTATTTCACTTAAGCCAAGATGGATGGTGAAACCAAGCTCTTCCTCTGGCTTCAGGTTATCAAGACATAGAATCATGCAATTATTAGGGTTGGAAGGGACCCCAAGGATCAGCCAGTTCCCACGCCCCTGCCATGGGCAGGGACACCTCACACTGCAGCAGGTTGCTCACAGCCACATCCCGCTGGACGTGGCACCATTCACCACCACTCTCTGGACCCTGCCCTCCAGCCAGTTCTTAACCCAGCTCAAACACTGGAGAGCATCAGACCCATGGCAGTCCAACCTATGCCTGCAAGGGGATTTTAAGCAGGTAAAATGCACATTGGTTTGAGCAAGCAGGGAGTCTGGCAGACACTTGCTGCATGGAAGGTTAATGAGGGGGAGAGGCGTGAAACTTGATTGATGACTGGGTATCTAACCAGGCTATAGCTGGCCTCTCAGTCTAGGTGCCCTCTTATTAGGTGCTGAAAAGAACTCCTCAGAAGGCAAGTGCTGAGTGTGGCTGTGCACCTGAGGAAAGCACAGGATTTTCTCTTTTGGTGTTCAATGCATGTAAGCCACCTGTGACATTCGTTACTGACTGAACACCCCCCAGTTCCTTGGCAGTCCTTCAGTGTTTCTGCTACACACTGTCTGGCTGCAAAGCAGCTCTAGCAGCAGCCCTTACTTCATCATATAACTCATTGAATCATGGAATTGTCAGGGTAGGGAGGGACCTCAAGGATCAGCCAGTTCCAACTCCCCTGCCATGGGCAGGGAGACCTCACACTACAGCAGGTTGCTCACAGCCACATCCAGCCTCGCTGCAAACACCTCCAGGGATGAGGCTTCCACCACCTCCCTGGGCAACCTGTGCCAGTGTCTCACCACCCTCATGGGGAAGAACTTCTTCTTAACATCAATTCTGAACATCCAACATCTCTGATCAAATAAAGTCATATAATTCACAGACTCATAGAATGATTTGTGTTGGAAAGCACCTTGAAGATCATCTAGTTCCAACCCTCTTGCCATGGGTAGGGACACCCGGCACTAGACCAGGTTGCTTAAATCCTAATCCCACCTGGCCTTGAACACCTCCAGGGAGGGGACAAGATATAATATCAGAGCATTTGGCTTTATCCCTTCTGTCATAAATGAGTTTGGTCAATATCATATTTGGCCATTGGGATGTGCTGCCCAGGGAGATGGTGGAGTCACCATCCCTGGAGGGGTTCAGAAAAGTCTGGGATGTGACACTTGGAGCCATGGTTTAGTTGTCAGGAGGTGTTAGGTATTAGGTCATAGGTTGGACTTGATGATCTCTGAGGTCTTTGCCAACCTGGTTGATTCTGTGATTCTATGATTCTATGAAGAGCAAGGACTAAGATCACAGAGTCACAGATTTATAAGAACATGTTAAAATACTCACAGCATCACAGAATGTCAGGGGCTGGAAGGGACCTTGAAAGCACATCCAGTCCACCCCCTGCCAGAGCAGGATAGCCTAGAGCAGCTCACACAGGGACACGTCCAGGTGGGTCTTGAATATCTCTGGGGAATGAGAGTCCACAATCCCCCCTGGCAGCCTCTTTGCAGTTATTCTGTTGGGATCCATGAGATGCTCAGCACCAGGGGGACCAGAGTAGATAGAATTCATTTTTTGGGTGCTGAAATGTGGAAACACTCTCAGAATGAATGCAGCATCACTCTTGCAGAAGAGGAGGCTCAGGGGAGACCTTCTTGCTCTCTCCAACTCCCTGAAGGGAGGTTGTAGCCAGGTAGGGGTTGGTCTCTTCTCCCAGGCACCCAGCACCAGAACATGAGGACACAGTCTCAAGCTGTGCCAGGGGAGGTTTAGGCTGGGGGTGAGGAGAAAGCTCTTTCCAGCAAGAGAGATTGGACCTTGGGATGTGCTGCCCAGGGAGGTGGTGGAGTCACCATCCCTAGAGGTGTTCAAGAGGGGGTTGGATAGAATGGAATGGAATGGAATGGAATGGAATGGAATGGAATGGAATGGAATAGAATAGAATGGAATAGAATAGAATAGAATAGAATAGAATAGAATAGAATACAATACAATACAATACAATACAATACAATACAATACAATACAATACAATACAATACAATACACCACACCAGGTTGGAAGAGACCTTCAAGATCATCGCGTCCAACCTATCATCCAACACCACCTAATCAACTAAACCATGCAACCAAGCACCCCATCAAGTCTCCTCCTGAACACCTGCAATGATGGTGACTCCACCACCTCCCTGGGCAGCAACCCCAAAGGGCAATCACTCTCTCTGTGTAGAACTTCTTCCTAACCTCCAGCCTAAACATCCCCTGGTGCAGCTTGAGACTGTGTCCTCTTGTTCTGGTGCTGCTTGCCTGGGAGAAGAGGCCAACCTCTGCCTGTCTACAACCTCCCTTCAGGTTGTTGTAGAGAGCAAGAAGGTCTCCCCTGAGCCTCCTCTTCTCCAGGCTAAGCAACCCCAGCTCCCTCAGCCTCTCCTCACAGGGCTTGTGTTCCAAACCCCTCACCAACTTCATTGCCCTTCTCTGGACACGCTCCAGCAAGTCAACATCCTTCCTATACTGAGGGGCCCAGAACTGGACACAGGACTCAATGTAGCACTTGAAGCCACGGTTTAGTTAGTCATGAGGTGTTGGGTGACAGGTTGGACTTGATGACATCTGAGGTCTTTTCCAACCTTATTGATTCTGTGATTCTATGTCTGTGTTGTGAGGGTGAATTCCTACAGTGCCTGAACTCATGCCCTTGTGAGTAGGCTTCACTATGGCAGCTATGGGCTGGAGAAACCAAGATAAAGACCTGCACCATTTTCCTGTGTGAGGCTTTTCATCTCCTACCTCCAGAACTACCTACCTAAAAGGAAGCTGTAGTCAGGTGGGGGTCAGGCTCTTCTCTCAGGCAACTTGTGACAGGTCAGGAGGGCATGGCTTGAAGCTGCCCCAGGGGAGGTTTAGGTTGGACATTAGGAAGCAATTCCTCACAGCAAGGCTTATTAGGCACTGGGGTGGGCTGCCCAGGGAGGTGGTGGAGTTGCCATCCCTGGAGGTCTTTAAGGCAAGCTCGGATGTGGCCCTTGGTGGCCATGGCTTAGCTGATGTGGTGGTGTTAGGTCATAGGCTGGGCTTGATGGTCTCAGAGGTCTTTTCCAGCCTCAATAATTCTGTGATTCTCTAAAGTAGGCTGCTTTGCATAAATGCAGTCCCCACCACATAACATTTTGGGAGTAGGGATTACAAACACCTCACAACATTTTTACTTGCAGCCAGCTGAAGTAAACTGGTAAGCAAAATAGGGAGCAGCAAATGAGATTTTAATGAGTGGTACATCTCCTGCTTCTGGGAGGAAATTTTTGCCTGAGAGAAATAAAGCCAGTCCCAGCAGAGAGGGAAGAAAACCACAGCTCTCATCTCTCTTGAGTGCAATCTCCACTGCCCCAGCAAATGAGCAGTGTAAGGCAGCAGACGATCACTGGCAGGCAAACAGATTAAGAAGAGAAGTGCAAAACTCATCCTGCTCCAAATTCGTCTTCAAAAGGAAGGTAACAGTCAGGAGGAGAAACTGAAGTTGATCTGACTTAAAGAGAGCTCAAATGATGCAAGGCTTTGGAAAATAATCTTTGTCTTCTTCGATCAGCTTGACAATATGTCTGAAATAAATTGCCTGGTTAAGAGCAGGAGCAGAGAAGAGCTGGAAGAAGGGAACTGCTTTAATGGAGAAGTACATTTCTGAGCTAGATTTGTGATGGATTAATTTTCCTCTTTGAAACAGGAAGGTCTCTGGAGAGCCACATGTGACAGCTTCCAAACCAGGAGAGTTTAGAAAACAAAGTGTCCTGCTTTGGGCTGAGACAGAGCTAATTTTCCCTCTTAAGAGGAAGGACAGTGCTGTGTTTTGGGTTCAGCGTGGCAACTGCTGTGAGAAGAATGCTGATAATACAGAGATAAATTGAGATTTTGCCAGGAAATGAAGGACTTTGCAACTTTCCATGTGTCGCCAGTGGGCAGGTGCAGAAGAATCTGGGAGAGAGCATAACCAGGACAGCTGACCTGAACTACGCAAGCAGACCTTCTCATGGTCTTCCTGTAGCTGAAGAGGGCTACAAGAAAGCTGGAGAGGGACTTTTGGGGGTGTCAGGAAGTGATAGGACTGGGGGGAATGGGACAAAACTAGAAGTGGGTAGATTCAGATTGGATGTTAGGAAGAAGTTGTTCCCCAGGAGGGTGGTGAGAGCCTGGCACAGGTCACCCAGGGAGGTGGTGGAAGCCTCCTGCCTGGAGGTGTTTGCAGCCAGGCTGGATGTGGCTGTGAGCAACTTGCTGCAGTGTGAGGTGTCCCTGCCCATGGCAGGGGGGTTGGAACTGGATCATCCAACCCTGTCAACTCTGTGATGCCTTCACAAGCTTCTCTGCAACCGTTTTGCAATGGCTTATTGACTCCTCACACTTGAGGAACATAAGCACCGTAAAAGCTTTTCAACCAGGAAGGTTTGGGAGCCATCCAAGGTGCTGCCAGCTTCATGGCTCCGGGGCATAGGGACCTGTTGGGAACATTTAGACCTAACATTTGTCATGCAAGAAGGCCATTTCTTGAATAATTTTGCAATGTTTGCCATTTAACAGCTGGCTTCGGTGAGTAACTTCTGCTATTCTTGCTCCAAAGAGTTTCTGTGCAGCATTTAAATCATACATTTAAAGGAAACAAAAATCTTTGTCTAAATGGAGTACAAAGATTATCTCCTTTTACTCTATTCTTTAAGCTTAGAGATGGCAAAACCCCCAGTTTCTAAGTCCCTGTCACGGTTTTGCCCCAGCCAGCCACCAAGCACCCTGCAGCTGCTTGCTCATTCCTTCCCTGCTCCCTGTGGGGGGGGGAAATCAGGAAACAAAAGTAAAACTTTTGGGTCAAGATAAGAACAGTTCAATAAATGAACTAAAGTAAAGTAAAAGCCCAATGGCATCCTGGCCTACATCAGGAACAGTGTGGCCAGCAGGAACAGGGAGGTCATTCTGCCCTGTGCTCAGCACTGGTTAGGCCACACCTTGAGTCCTGTGGCCAGTTCTGGGCTCCTCAGTTTAGGAAAGATGTTGAGATGCTGGAAGGTGTCCAGAGAAGGGCAACAAAGCTGGGGAGGGGTCTGGAGCACAGCCCTGTGAGGAGAGGCTGAGGGAGCTGGGGTTGCTTAGCCTGCAGAAGAGGAGGCTCAGGGAGACCTTCTTGCTCTCTCCAACTACCTGAAGAGAGTCTGTAGCCAGGTGGGGGTTGGTCTCTTCTCCCAGGCAGGCAGCACCAGAACAAGAGGACACAGTCTCAAGCTGTGCCAGGGGAGGTTTAGGTTGCATGTTAGGAAGAAGTTCTTCCCAGCAAGAGAGATTGGCCATTGGAATGTGCTGCCCAGGGAGGTGGTGGAGTCACCATCACTGGAAGTGTTTAGGAAGAGCCTGGCTGAGGCACTTGGTGCCATGGTTTAGTTGATTAGATGGTGCTGGGTGATAGGTTGGACTTGATCTCTGAGGTCTTTTCCAAGCTGGTTAATTCAGTATTCTGTATATGAAGTACAGGAATGTGAAATCACACCACCACCTCCCTGGGCAACCTGTGCCAGGCTCTCACCACCCTCATGGGGAACAACTTCTTCCTAATATGTAATCTAAATCTTCCCTCCTCTAGCTTGCATCTATGTCTCCCAGTCCTATCACTCCCTGATACCCTCAAAAGTCCCTCCCCAGCTTTCTTGGAGCCCCCCTCAGATACTGGAAGGCCACAATTAGGTCTTCTTGGAGCCTCCTCTTCTCCAGACTGAACAGCCCCAACTCCCTCAGTCTGTCCTCATGGCAGAGCAGCTCCAGCCCCCTGGTCATCCCTGTGGCCCTTCTCTGGACACCTTCCAGCACTTCCATTTCTTGTTTTCCTGAAGGTCATGTTTCTGTGTCCCCCATAGGAGAGATTGTCAAGAGATAATCTGCTATTGGCTTCAGGCTACTTCTAACTCTGGTTTGTTTTTCCTGGGGAGAGAAAAAAAAAACTAAAAGGGAAGAAAAAGTTCAGATTCTGCCTAACCTGAGCAGTGCAAATTGCATTTTCCAGCAAAAAGCCAGGAGATAAACTGTAATCTCTTCTCAGTATGAGTCCCAACAAGCATCAACAATTTGAAAGCCTGAATTGGAAAAGGGAGTTGGTAATATTCCAGTTATAAGAAAATGGTCAAATATCTTCTGCTTGAGAGTGTCTAGATGATCAAAACTAGATCCCTACATGTGATGAATTACCTAACCTGAAGGGAGGTTGTAGCCAGGTGGGAGTTGGTCTCTTCTCCCAGGCAAGCAGCACCAGAACAAGAGGACACCGCCTCAAGCTGTGCCAGGGGAAGTTTAGACTCAAGGTGAGGAGAAAGTTCTTCACAGAGAGAGCTGTTAGCCATTGGAATGTGCTGCCCAGGTGGAGTCACCATCCCTGGAGGTTTTCAAGAGGGGATTGGACGTGGCACTTGGTGCCCTGGTTTAGTAGTCATGAGGTGTTGGGTGATAGGTTGGACTTGGTGATCTTTGAGGTCTTTTCCAACCTTGTTGATTCTATGATTTTTATGTCCTTTTTTTTTCTATTCACCTAAGTATTTGTGGCCTCTCCAGCATTTGAGCACAACTCCTACAGAATAGAGAATTTACCAGGTTGGAAGAGACCTCAGAGAACATCCAGTCATCCAGGCTCCTCCTGCACATCTTTATCAACAGCAATGAGGTTACCTCCTCTCCAAGCTCCAGAGCCCTCAGCTCCCTCAGGCTCTCCTCATAAGGAAGATGTTCCACTCCCTTCAGCATTTCTGTGACCCTGTGCTGTGCTCTTTCAAACAGTTCCCTGATGTCCTTCTTGAACTGAGGGGCCCTGAACTGGACACAATATTCCAGATGAGGCCTCCTCCAGTGCAGAATAGAGGGGTAGGAGAAGCTCTTTCGATAATCTTGGAGGTCTCTTCCAGCCTGTTTGATTTTGTGCTTCTGTTCTTCTGTGCTTCTATGATTCTATAAGTCTGTGATTCTCTGATTCTGTGATTCTCTGGTTCTGTGATTCTCTGATTCTGTGATTCTGTGGTTCTGTGATCCTGTGATCCTGTGCTGTGCTACCAAAGAAGAAATGCAGCAGCCTTGTGGACCTGCTCCACAGTCACAACACACAATTGCATGGCTGGGGGTATTTCAGTGATTTTACACAAGTTTCTCCTTCCCACTACTGGGAAAGCAGGACAGGAAGGAAAAAGGAAGAAAGCAAAAAAGAGAGGAGGGTGGGGGTGGGAATCTTGGTTTAACTACTTATTTGCTTACTACATAAATCTGCAATACACCTAAAGACATCTCCATCAATTTATGACAGCCAACATGATTCATGTTGTATACTCCAGTCCAGGTTTAAAGTGGTTGTCAAGTTTGGATCCCTTCCTGCAGTGCAGTCTGACAGAGTGTTTCCCTTGCAGCATGGGGCATGCTCCTCTCATCTATGAGTCTTGAGGCTCTGTTCTCTTTTTCTTTGTCTGTAGGGCACACTACAGCCTGATGAAGGCTGAGACACTACTTTTACTCAGGCCACCGTAGCTGCTACAGAGTGTCTTGGAGGAAACTTAATTGCCTGTGAAATACAGGAGGTCAGTTTAGATGATCTAATGGTCCCTTCTGGCCTTAAACTCTACCATATCTGTTAAACAAGCCATTAAAATGTTGCTGTGTCTAGTAATCATGAAGATAACTAGAGCTTTTAGAAGTGCCCCCTAATTTAGGAGGTGTCCTTTAGAGCCTGGTGCAAGCGCTAATTAGGTAGTTTAATAAGGCTCCTAAGTGTGGTACAGAGGTTTGCATAACCCTGGAGTTTCACAGCCACTTGTAACTAAGGCACAGTGAGCTTCTGAAGGCATGGGGGTGTGCTGTGCTTTGTTGTTCAAGCCTTTCCTGAGAAAAATAAGCACAGAGTCACAGAATCAACCAGGTTGGAAGAGACCTCGGAGAGCATCCAGTCCAACCTGTCGCCCAACACCTTCTAATCACCTAAACCATGGCACCAAGAGCCTCAGCCACAGAATCACAGAATCACCAAGGCTGGAAGAGACCTCAAAGATCATCAAGTCCAACCTGTCACCACAGACCCCATGACTAAACCATGGCACCAAGTGCCACATCCAGTCCCCTCTTGAACTCCTCCAGGGATGGTGACTCCACCACCTCCCTGGGCAGCACATCCCAATGGGGAATGACTCTCTCTGTGAAGACCTTTCTCCTCACCTTGAGTCTAAACTTCCCCTGGAACAGCTTGAGACTGTGTCCTCTTGTTCTGGTGCTGGGGACCTGGGAGAAGAGACCAACCCCCACCTGGCTACAACCTCCCATCAGGGAGTTGCAGACAGCAAGAAGGTCTCCCTTGAGCCTCCTCTTCTCCAGGCTAAGCAACCCCAGCTCCCTCAGCCTCCCCTCACAGAGCTGTGCTCCAGACCCCTCCCCAGCCTCGTTGCCCTTCTCTGGATAAGTTCAAGTCAAGTTCAATGTCCTTCTTAAACTGAGGAGCCCAGAACTGGACACAGGACTCAAGGTGTAGCCTAACCAGTGCTGAGTACAGGGCAGAATGACCTCCCTGCTCCTGCTGGCCACACTGCTCCTGATGCAGGCCAGGATGCCATTGGCCTTCTTTCTCACCTGGGCACACTGCTGGCTCATGTTCAGCCTACTATCAACCAGTACCCCGAGATCCCTTTCTGCCTGGCAGCTCTCCAGCACTCTGTCCCCAGCCTGCAGCACTGCAGGGGTTGTTGTGGCCAATGTGCAGCACCTGGCACTCAGACATTGGAAGAGCAGTGTAAATTACAAGAGATGGTCTTTTACTGAGTATATTTTTACCTAGAGCAATAGAGGAGGGGATCTGGCAACGAGCTCTTTGTGGTCCCATTCATCTGCTGCAGTAGTGTGAGAGCTCAGTCTGAAGGCAACATGTCTCAAGGTTGAACTCCAGGGAAGGTCATTAGGATGGGTACAATCTGATTTATTTTTTTTTTCACAACAAAGCCCATCTGTTACAGTTTAGATCTAGCACCTAGCTTCGACAGCCATTGTAAATGATGGAGAGGGTCCAGAGGAGGGCCATGAAAATGCTCAGGGGCATGGAGCAGCTCTGCTATGAGGACAGGCTGAGGGAGCTGGGGGAGCTGGGGGTGTTCAGCCTGGAGAAGAGGAGGCTCTCGGGAGACCTAAGAGCAGCCTGCCAGGACATGAAGGGGGCTACAAGAAGGATTGAGAGAGACTGTTTGCAAAGGCCTGCAGGGACAGGAGAAGGGGCAATGGCTCCAAACTAGAGCAGAGCAGATTGAGATTGGATGTTAGGAATAAGCTCTTCACTATGAGGGTGGTGCAACACTGGAACAGGTTGCCCAGGGAGGTGGCTGAGGCTCCATCCCTGGAGATATTCAAGGTGAGGCTCAATGAGGCCCTGGGCAACCTGATCTAGATGGGGATGTCCCTGCTGACTGCAAGGAGGTTGGACTGGATGAGCTTTGGTGGTCCCTTCAAGCCTGGACCATTCTATAATTGTGAGAATAGAATAGAATAGAATAGAATAGAATAGAATAGAATAGAATAGAATAGAATAGAATAAGAATGGAACGGAACGGAACGGAACGGAACAGAACAGAACAGAACAGAACAGAACAGAACAGAATAGAATAGAATAGAATAGAATAGAATAGAATAGAATAGAATAGAATGGAATGGAATGGAATGGAATGGAATGGAATGGAATGGAATGGAATGGAATGGAATGGACCAGGCTGAAGAGACCTTCAAGATCATCAAGTCCAACCCATCACCCAACACCACCTAAACAACTAAACCATGGCACCAAGCACCCCATCAAGTCTCCTCCCAAACACCTCCAGTGATGGTGACTCCATCACCTCCCTGGGCAGCACATTCCAATGGCCAATCACTCTCTCTATGAAGAATTTCTTCCTAATTCTAAATAGGAATTTTGCACAGGCTTTAGGTAGAAGACAAATAATGTTAGGGATTGGACACAGAGTGCTAATAACAGAAAGGTTAATATCACTCCATTGGTTTATTGAAAACCTTGTATGTTTGCACCACAGCTTGGTTTTGCTCTTCTCTTCTTTGCTCTGGCTGCTGCTGGCTGATGCTTTGGCTTTGCTTGGCTTCACTGACCTTTGCTGAGATTCTTGCTGTGGCCAAGTATCACAGTATCACAGTACAGTTGAGGTTGGAAGGGACCTCCAGAGATCATCCAGTCCAAACCCCCTGCCAGAGCAGCGTCACCCAGGGGAGTCTGCACAGGAATGCAGCCAGGTGGTCTTAGAAACTCTCCAGAGAAGGAGACTCCACAACCTCTCTGGGCAGCCTGCTCCAGGGCTCTGTCACCCTGACTACAAAGAAGTTTCTCCTCCTGTTGAGCTGAAACCTTCTCTGGGCAAGCTTGTACCTGTTGTTCCTTGTCTTGCTACTGCACACCAGCCAAAAGAGCTTGGCCCCCTCCACTTGACCCCCAGCCCTCAGCTCTTGAGAGACATTGATCAGATCCCTCTCAGCCTTCTCTTCTCCAGACTCAACAGCCCCAGGGCTCTCAGTCTCTCTTCAAGGGGAGATGCTCAAGTCCCCTAAGCATCCTCCTGGCTCTGCCCTGGACTCTCTCCAGCAGGTCTCTCTCTCTCTCTCTTGAACTGGGGAGCCCCAAATTGGACACAGGATTGCAGCTGTGGTCTCAGCAGGGCAGAGCAGAGGGGGAGCAGAACCTCCCCAGCCCTGCTGGCCACACTTTTCTTGCTGCACCCCAGGATCCCCTTGGCTCTCTTGGCCCCCAGGGCACACTGCTGTCCCATGCAGAACTTCGTGTCCACTAGGACTCTAAGGTGCTTTTCTATGGAGCTGCTCTCCAGCAGGGCCTCCCATATAGCTGAGTTTTGTATTTCAGCTTTCAATATGTTTTGTTAAAAGGGGAAGCTTGAACTGAATGAAGGGAAAGGACAATTTGAAACACCCAGAAAGAGCTTTATGATGCATTACAATATTGCAAAGCCTTTATAGCTGAGGAACTGTGCATTCATTTGTTTTCAAGGAGATGATGGCAATATGGAGCTATATAACACAGAAATACCTCTGCTTTTTTTGCCTGTTTTTTTTATCCCTTAAAAAAAAATTACCTTAGCAGCTAAAATGTACTGAAATGTCCAGAGAAGGGCCACGAGGATGAGCAGAGGGCTGGAGGTGCTCTGCTAGGAGGACAGACTGAGGGAGTTGGGGTTGTGCAGGCTGGAGAGGAGAAGGCTCCCAGGAGACCTAATTGTGGCCTTCCAGGATCTGAAGGGGGCTACAAGAAAGCTGGGGAGGGACTTTTGAGGGTGTCAGGGAGTGATAGGACTGGGGGGATGGAGCAAAACTAGAAATGGGGAGATTGAGATTGGATGTTAGGAAGAAGTTGTTCCCCATGAGGGTGGTGAGAGCCTGGCACAGGTTGCCCAGGGAGGTGGTGGAAGCCTCCTGCCTGGAGGTGTTTGCAGCCAGGCTGGATGTGGCTGTGAGCAACTTGCTGCAGTGTGAGGTGTCCCTGCCCATGGCAGGGGGCTTGGAACTGGCTGATCCTTGAGGTCCTTTCCAACCCTGACAATTCTGTGGTTCTTTTTTACCCTGGAAATGCTTTATTGTAGAAGTCCCTCAGACAATAACAGAAACTGGCAACTGCTGAGTGTGAGCCAAGACCCACGCCATGAAATGTCTGTTCCTGCAACTCTTTATACCCAGTGCTGCATTAATGGAAGTGCTGAGGAGCATGAAGGAGGGGTTTGAAATTTAATAAAGGTAGAAGTAGGTTTTTTAAGTCCTGGGGAAATGGTTGGAAGCATTTGTTATTACTTTCTCACACAGCAAGCAAGGAACTTGTTTTGAATTCCTGGTGTGGTTTTCACATTAATGTCTCTCGAGAAAGCAACCTTTTGAAACCGGCCTTGAAAAGGTAGTTCTGGTTGTCATATCCCAAGGTAAATCACAGATGTGCTGGCTGCATCAGCTCAGAGAGCAAGCTCTCTTTGTTTGTGCAGCAAGAAGCCCCAGGCCTTACATCATGTAGGGAATTGTGGAGGCCAGTCACAAGAGGAGACTCTCAGGGGTAAGTACGGAGACCAGTCTGGTTCAACATCTCAGATGGTGACATGGACAGTGAGATAGATAGATAGATAGATAGATAGATAGATAGATAGATAGATAGATAGATAGATAGATAGATAGATAGATAGATAGATAGATGGTTGGGGATGGATGGGGATGGATGGATGGATGGATGGATGGATGGATGGATGGATGGATGGATGGATGGTTGGGGATGGATGGATGGATGGATGGATGGGGATGGATGGATGGATGGATGGATGGATGGATGGATGGATGGTTGGGGATGGATGGGGATGGATGGATGGATGGTTGGGGATGGATATGGATGGATGGATGGATGGATGGATGGATGGATGGATGGATGGATGGATGGTTGGGGATGGATGGGGATGGATGGATGGATGGATGGATGGATGGATGGTTGGGGATGGATGGATGGTTGGGGATGGATGGGGATGGATGGATGGATGGATGGATGGTTGGGGATGGATGGGGATGGATGGATGGATGGTTGGGGATGGATGGGGATGGATGGATGGATGGATGGATGGATGGATGGATGGATGGATGGTTGGGGATGGATGGATGGATGGATGGATGGATGGATGGATGGATGGATGGATGGATGGATGGATGGATGGATGGTTGGGGATGGATGGGGATGGATGGATGGATGGATGGATGGATGGATGGATGGGGATGGATGGATGGATGGTTGGGGATGGATGGGGATGGATGGATGGATGGATGGATGGATGGATGGGGATGGATGGATGGTTGGTTGGGGATGGATGGGGTGGATGGATGGATGGATGGATGGTTTGGGATGGATGGATTGGATGGATGGATGGATGGATGGATGGATGGATGGATGGAGGGATGGATGGGGATGGATGGATGGATGGATGGTTGGGGATGGATGGGGATGGATGGATGGATGGATGGATGGATGGATGGATGGATGGTTGGGGATGGATGGGGATGGATGGATGGATGGATGGATGGATGGATGGATGGATGGTTGGGGATGGATGGATGGATGGATGGATAGATGGGTAGATGGATGGATGGATAGATAGCGAGATGGATGGATGGATGGATGGATGGATGGATGGATGGATGGAGAGAGAGAAAGAGAAAGAGAGAGAGAGAGAGAGATATTGATAGACAGATATTGATAGACATTGATCAGATCCCCTCTCAGCCTTCTCTTCTCCAGACTAAACAGCCCCAGGGCTCTCAGTCTCTCTTCCCAGGGGAGATGCTCAAGTCCCCCAAGCATCCTCCTGGCTCTCCCTTGGCCTCTCTGCAGCAGCTCTCTGTCTCTCTTCAACTGGGGAGCCCCAAACTGGACCCAGGATTGCAGCTGTGGTCTCAGCAGGGCAGAGCAGAGGGGGAGAAGGACTTTCCCAGCCCTGCTGGCCACGCTTTTCTTGCTGCCCCCAGGATGCCATTGGCTCTCTTGGTCCCCAGGGCACATTGCTGTTCCAATTCTGAATGTAATCTTGAAGTCCTGTCACCTACCTGTCACTGGCATTCCGCTGAAACCAATGTGTGACCTAAAGTCACCTTTCCACATGTATTGGAGCTTGTAGGGACTGCATGATTTGCTCTGACAAGCATGCTGATGGCTTTTCCATTAGGCAAGGTAGGACACTGACCTTCTCAAAAGTATGGCAAAATAAGCTCAGAAGAGAATACATTAACCCTTCTCAAGCCCAGAAGCAGTCCAGCTGTACCTTGCAGAAGAATTCTTCTCTGAAGCCTTTATGAAAGAGCAGCTGGCACAGGGCACTGTGTCTCTGGACATTGAGGGAGAGAGGTAATACATGGCAGGAGACACCACCAGAGCTCACTGGAGAGCTGGCAGCCCTGCAGTTAGGTAGCATAAAGTTACTGCTGAGGTGAGTTACTGCAAAACATCCCCTGGCAAGTGTTGAACTAATGAGGTAGGTAGTTCAAAGGCTGTTTCAAGGGATCAATTCTGGATGTGGCTCTGAGCAATGTGATGCAATGTGAGGTGTCTCTGCCCATGGCAGGGGGTTGGAACTGGCTGATCCTTGAGGTCCCTTCAAACCCTACCAGTTCTGTGATTATCTTCAGCCAATACATTACAGTAAACATTGTTCTGCAAGTCTCAGAGCACACCACAGGCCAGCAAAAGGCAAATTTCCTGCTCTCTGGATGGATGGAAGCTATTTGTGTCAACTTTCATTCCAAGTGAAAACCATGGACATGTCTCCTACAAAGACAGGATGGGAGAGTTGGGGCTGTCCAGCCTGGAGAAGAAAAGGCTCCAGGGAGGCCCTATAGTGGTCTTCCATTAACACAATCACAGAATGTTAGCAGTTGGAAAAGACCTCGAAAGCTCATCCAGTCCTACCCCCCTGCCAGAGCAGGAGCACCTAGAGCAGCTCACACAGCAACACAGCCAGGTGGGGTTGGAATATCTCCAGAGAGGGAGGCTCCCTGGGCAGCCTCTTCCAGGCTTCTGTCACCTTCACATTGGAAAATTTTCCCTCCTCTTTCCATGGCACTTCCTCTGCCTCAGCTTCCACCACTGCCCCTTGTGCTGGCATTGGGCAGCCCCCAGCAGAGCCTGGCTCCAGCCTCTGGGCACTGCCCCTGCACATCTTTATCAACAGCAATGAGGTCACCTCTCAGGCTCCTCCTCTCCAAGCTACAGAGCCCTCAGCTCCCTCAGGCTCTCCTCATAGAATCAACAAGGCTGGAAAAGACCTCAGAGATGATCAAGTCCAACTTATTACCTAATACCTAACACCTCCTGACAACTAAACCATGGCTCCAAGTGCCACATCCAAGTCTTTCTTGGACTCCTTCAGGAACGGTGACTCGACCACCTCCCTGGGCAGCACATCCCAAGGGCCAATCTCTCTTGCTGGGAAGAACTTTCTCCTCACACCCAGCCTAAACCTCCCCTGGCACAGCTTCAGACTGTGTCCTCTTGTTCTGGTGCTGGCTGCCTGGGAGAAGAGACCAACCCCCACCTGGCTACAACCTCCCTTCAGGCAGTTGGAGAGAGCAAGAAGGTCTCCCCTGAGCCTCCTCTTCTGCAGGCTAAGCAACCCCAGCTCCCTCAGCCTCTCCTCACAGGGCTGTGCTCCAAACCCCTCCCCTGCTTTCTTGCCCTTCTCTGGACACCTTCCAGCAGCTCAACATCTTTCCTAACCTGAGGAGCCCAGAACTGGACACAGGACTCAAGGTGTGGCCTGACCAGTGCTGAGTACAGGGCAGAATGACCTCCCTGCTCCTGCTGGCCACACTGTTCCTGATGCAGGCCAGGGGAATATTGGCTAAAAATGGAGATAGAAGCAATTTTTTCACCCCAGAAATAAGGCACAGATGGCAAAAAAAGCAAAAGGAAAAAAAAAAAAAAAAAAAAGTAAAAGAAAAATGAAAAAATATATAAAACAGGGAAAAAGTAAAAAAGAAAAAAATTAAAACAAGAAAAAGAAGAAAAATGAAAAAAGAAATAAGACAGAAAAAAAGAAAAATAAAAATAAGAAAAATGTTAAAAAGAAAAAATTAAAACAAGGAATAGTAGAAAAATGAAAAAAGAAATAAAACAGAAAAAAAAATAAAAAATAAGAAACAAGTAAAAAAGAAAAATAAAAACAAGAAAAAAAGAAAAATAAAAAAAAAAACAGAAAAAAAGAAAATAAAAATAAGAAAAATGTTAAAAAGAAAAAACTAAAACAAGGAATAGTAGAAAAATGAAAAAAGAAATAAAACAGGAAAAAAAGCAAAATAAAAATAAGAAAAAAGTAAAAAAAGAAAAAAACAAGAAAAAAGAAAAATGAAAAAAGAAATAAAACAGAAAAAAAGAAAAATAAAAAATAAGAAAAATGTTAAAAAGAAAAAACTAAAACAAGGAATAGTAGAAAAATGAAAAAAGAAATAAAACAGGAAAAAAGCAAAATAAAAATAAGAAAAAAGTAAAAAAGAAAAAAAAAACAAGAAAAAAGAAAAAAAGAAATAAAACAGAAAAAAAGAAAAATAAAATATAAGAAAAATGTTAAAAAGAAAAAAACTAAAACAAGGAATAGTAGAAAAATGAAAAAAGAAATAAAACAGAAAAAAAAAGAAAAATAAATATAAGAAAAAAGCAAAAAAAATTAAAGAAGAAAAAAAAGACAAATTAAAAAAAGAAAAAGAGAAAAAAAGGAAAAGATGGAAAAAGAAGAAAGAAAAAAAAAGAATAAAAAAGGGGAAGAAATAAAATGAAACAGCTTCTTCCCTTGGAAATTTGCAGTTGGGTAGGATAGGACTGAGAAAATCTTGCAGTGAACAAGAGAAAGAGAAGAAGGTGAAGGAGGCAAGAGATGCTGAAGCCACAGAGGCACTGAGGAGGGAAGGCTGGGCCCGGGGCTGTGCAGTCTGTGCAGCTTATTTGGCTGACGAGTGGCATTGTGGAGCACATGTCAGCAGCCAGTGCTGGCAGCTGCCTGGCACTAAGAAGCTGAACGCAGCTCAGCCTGCTTGACGTATTTCTTATCAGTGAGTTGGACTATAATCCAGTGCTGCCTTTTTATTTGCCCTTTGTTATCGCCGGCTCAGAGCTGCTGTGGTCATCTGCTTGGTCACTCACCTGAACCTATCCCTCCTGTGATAAAGCACCTGCCCGGCACAGAGGGAAGAAGTTGTTTTGTTCCTAATTTCGAGCACACCAACGAAACCTTCCTCAACAAAGCTCACTAGGAACTTGCCTGCCCACCAGGGACTCCCCCTGGGATTTAATTTAAGATACATGAAATAAATATAGCACAGCACAGCACAGCATAGAGTGGAATGGAATGGAATGGAATGGAATGGAATGGAATGGAATGGAATGGAATGGAATGGAATGGAATGGAATGGAATGGAATGGAATGGGTAGAGTGGAGTGGAGTGGAGTGGAGTGGAGTGGAATGGAATGGAATGGAATGGAATGGAATGGAATGGAATGGAATGGAATGGAATGGAATGGAATGGAGTGGAGTGGAGTGGAGTGGAGTGGAGTAGAGTGGAGTGGAGTGGAGTGGAGTGGAATGGAATGGAATGGAATGGAATGGAATAGAATAGACTAGACTAGAATAGAATAGAATAGAATAGAATAGAATAGAATAGAATAGAATAGAATAGAATAGAATAGAATAGAATAGAATAGAATTAACCAGGATGGAAAATATCTTAGAGATCATCGAGTCCAACCCATCATCCAATACCACCTAATCAACTAAACCACCCAGCACCATCTAATGAACTAAATCACGGCACCAAGTGCCTCATCCAGGCTCTTCCTAAACACTTCCAGGCTTGGGGACCCTATTACCTAATACCTAACACCTCCTGACAGCGAAACCATGGCCCCTCAGTTTAGGAAGGATGTAGACTTGCTGGAATGTGTCCAGAGAAGGGCAACAAAGTTGGTGAGGGGTTTGGAACACAAGGCCTATGAGGAGAGGCTGAGGGAGCTGGGGTTGCTTAGCCTGGAGAAGAGGAGGCTCAGGGGAGACCTTCTTGCTGTCTGCAACTCCCTGAAGGGAGGTTGTAGACAGGCAGAGGTTGGTCTCTTCTCCCAGGCAAGCTGCACCAGGGGATGTTTAGGCTGGAGGTTAGGAGGAAGTTCTACACAGAGAGAGTGATTGCCCATTGGAATGTGCTGCCCAGGGAGGTGGTGGAGTCACCATCATTGGAGGTGATCAGGAGGAGACTTAATGGGGTGCTTGGTGCCATGGGTTAGTTGATTAGGTGGTGTTGGGTGATAGGTTGGACGTGATGATCTTGAAGGTCTCTTCCAATCTATTCTATTCTATTCTATTCTATTCTATTCTATTCTATTCTATTCTATTCTATTCTATTCTATTCTATTCTATTCTATTCTATTCTATTCTATTCCATTCCATTCCATTCTAATGGAATGAAATTCAGACTTCCGTGTTTTATATTTTAAAGCAGAAAGTGATGAGGCTTCCACCACCTCCCTGGGCAACCTGTGCCAGGCTCTCACCACCCTCATGGAGAACAACTTCTTCCTCACATCCAATCTCAATCTCCCCACTTCTACTTTTGCTCCATTCCCCCCAGTCCTATCACTCCCTGACACCCTCAAAAGTCCCTCCCCAGCTTTCTTGGAGCCCCCTTCAGATACTGGGAGGCCACAATTAGGTCTCCTCGGAGCCTTCTCTTCTCCAGACTGAACAACCCCAATTCCCTCAGTCTGTCTGCATAGGAGAGGAGCTCCAGCCCTTTGATCTGAGAGTGATGCTGCTGGAATCCAGATGTCTGCACTATCTCTAAGTGTTTATACACAGTTCTAGCCTTAAGCATACTACTGCCACTGGAGACTGAAAAATCAAGGTGTGCTGTTCACAGACCAAAGGCTAGATGTTTCCAGAGGGAGTTTCACAGGCTTCAATGACGGGTCAGGCATTGGAACAGGCTGCCCAGGGAGGTGATGGAGTCACAGCCCCTGAAGGCATTAAAAAACATGTAGACATGGCACTTTGGGACATGGTTAATGGCCATGGTGGTGTTGTGTTGATGGCTAGACTAGACCTCAGACCTCATTGCTGTCTATAGCTACCTGAAAGGAGGTTGTGGAGAGGCTGCTGCTGGTCTCTTCTCACAGGGAATTAGTGATAGAACAAGAGGGAATGGCCTCAAGCTGCCACTGGGGAGGTTTAGACTGGATATTAGGAAACATTTTTTGATGGCAAGAGTGGTCAGGGCTTGGAATGTGCTGCCCAGGGAGGTGGTTGAGTCCCCAAGCCTGGCTGTGTTTCCAGGTGGTTTGGCTGTGGTGCTTGGGGGTCTGGTTTAGGGGTGACCCTTGTAGAGTAGGGTTGTGGGTTGCACTTGGTGTTCCTGAGGGTCTTTTCCAACCTGAGTGTTGCTGTGATTCTGTGATCTTTTCCAACCAAAACAGCTCTGTGATTCTACAATTCTCTGCTGGCTGGGAACTAAGAAAAGGAGCAACTGGCAAAGGAAAATTTACCAATAGTCTGCACATGGAGCATGAGGGCAATCAGGAACCATCTTGAAGTAGAGTATGTGGTTAAACAAATCAGATATATTGTCATCGTAAGAACACTGCTGGGTCAGTGGTACAATGTGTGCACGAGGAACAGGAATGCTGATGCTACCTATCCATGCTGTGTCAAGAAAAGTGTGGCCAGCAGGGCTGGGGAGGTTCTTGCCCCACACTACTCTGCCCTGCTGAGACCACAGCTGCAATCCTGGGTCCAGTCTGGGGCTCCCCAGCTGAAGAGAGACAGAGACCTGCTGGAGAGAGTCCAAGGCAGAGGCAGGAGGATGCTTAGGGGACTTGAGCATCTCGCCTGGGAAGAGAGACTGAGAGCCCTGGGGCTGTTGAGTCTGGAGAAGAGAAGGCTGAGAGGGATCTGATCAATGTCTCTCAATCTCTGAGGGCTGGGGCTCAAGGGGAGGGGGCCAAGCTCTTTTGGGTGCTGCACAGCAATAAGCCAAGGAACAATGGAGACAAACTTGAGCAGAGAAGGTTTCAGCTCAACATGATGAAAAACTTCTTTACAGTGAGGGTGCCAGAGCCCTGGAGCAGGCTGCCCAGAGAGGTTGTGGAGTCTCCTTCTCTGGAGCATTTCCAACCCCAGCTGGATGCATTCCTGTGCAGACTCCCCTGGGTGCTGCTGCTTTGGCAGGGGGTTTGGACTGAATGATCTCAGGAGGTCCCTTCCAGCCTCTGTGATACTGTGGCAGGTTGTTTTAGTTAGAAGCACAAAATATTGATGAATTTATTTCAGCAGCTAGATTATTTTTCATGGGTATTAATTTGTGAGCTTTTAATGGCTCAGCAAATGGAAATCTGTAACACCTGGCTGAGGTGCATTTAATATGACTTAGTGGATGAGCTCCAGAATAAATTCAATATAATTACCAAACACTGAATAAAGTTGTGAAAATGATTGATTGGAGCAACAGGGACTTGTGTGGTAGATCTTATGTAGGATATAATTGATTCCATTCTTAATGTATTAAATGATTTCTGTGAAACAAACCAGGTTACAGAACTGGCTTGGCAGCTGCACCCAAAAGAGTGGCTCTCCATGGGTCATGGCCAAGTGGAGCCCAGTGTCAAGTGGAGTCCCTCAGGGATCAGTACTGGGACCAGTCCTGTTCAACATCTTTGTTGGCATTGAGTGCACCCTCGGCAGGTTCACCAATGACACCAAGCTGTGTGGTGCAGCAGACAGCTGGAGGGAAGGGATCCATCCAGAGGGACCTGGACAGGCTGCAGAGCTGAGCCCTTGACAACCTCATGAGGTTCATGAGGTTCAACAAGACCAAGTGCAAGGTCCTGCAGCTGGGTCAGGGCAATCCCAGGCACTCATATAGCCTGGTCAGGGACTGGCTGGAGAGCAGCCCTGAAGAAAAGGACCTGGGGGTGCTGGGGGAGTGGAATGTGCTGCCCAGGGAGGTGGTGGAGTCCCAGCCCCTGGAGGTGTTCACAAAAGGCTTGGATGTGGCACTTGGAGCCATGGTTTACTTGTCAGGTGTTAGATATTAGGGAATAGGTTGGACTTGATCTCTGAGCTCTTTTCCAACCTGAATGGTTCCATGATTCTGTGAAGGGCTGTGGCTACCTCTGGAGGCAGTGTGTCACCAAATGTTCTCTTACCCCTTCCAAGACCACAGCAGAGCTCAGGCTCCTGCCTCTACTTGGCACCACTCCACAAACACTAGCACCTTGCCCTGGGGACCTGGAAAAACCTACAGGACAGAGTGAAGCATCTACATCATCACAGAATCATTTAGTAGGAAAGGAATCTTTGGTGATTGTCTGTTCCAAATCCTCTGCCAAGGGCAGGGATATCCTCCACTAGGTCAGGTAGCTCAGACCTCCATCCACCCTGTCCCTGAACACTCCCAGTGATTTGGCATCCACAGCTTCTTCGGGCAACCTCTTACAGTGTCTCACCAACTCCACAGTAAAGAAATATCCAATCTCAATCCAACCCCCTTGAGCTTAAAACCACTGCCCCTTGCTCTGTCCCTCCAGGCTTTAGGAAAAGCCTCCCTGTCTCCCCTTACAAGCCCTGTTTATATATTGGAAAGGCCAGGAGTGATCTTAAATGCCTCTGGCATTAGCAGAACAGGAACAGAATTGGTCTTTCATATTCAGGTACCAAGACAAGGATTTACCTGCCTCATGAGGATGTTTATCACACAGACATCTCCACCACAGGCATGGCTAATGAGGAAAAATCGGTCCTTCTAGGGAGCAATCGACTTCAGAGGCTGAAATATTTGTATACATTAGGTAATCTGAAGCATGGCCTCTGTGTGTCCTTTGCTTTCCAGCAGTGTGGAGGCTGAGTGGCTCCAAGTGAAGGTACATGGCATGGTACACGGCACAGTGGCCAGTGGTGTTCCCCAGGGGTCAGTACTGGGCCCAGTTTTGTTCAGCATCTTTATCAACCACCTGGCTGAGGGGATTGAGAGGACCCTCAGCAAGTTCTGATGATACAGCACTGGGGGGTGGCTGACACCTGCCAGGCTGTGCTGGCTCCAACCAGAGCTGGACAGGCTGGGAGCTGGCTGCAGCCAAACCTCATGGAGTTCAAGAAGTGCAGGGTCCTGCATCTGGGGAGGGATAACAGCAGGCACCAGGACAGGTTAGGGGCTGCCCTGCTGGAGAGCAGCTCCATGGAGAAAGACCTTGGAGTGCTGGTGGGCAGCAAGGTCTGCATGGGACAGCAATGTGCCCTGGGGGCCAAGAGAGCCAAGGGGAGCCTGGTGGGCAGCAAGAAAAGTGTGGCCAGCAGGGCTGGGGAGGTTCTGCTGCCCCTCTGCTCTGCCCTGCTGAGAGCACAGCTGCAATCCTGTGTCCAATTTGGGGCTCCCCAGGTCAAGAGACAGAGACCTGCTGGAGAGAGTCCAATGGAGAGCCAGGAGAAGGATGCTTAGGGGACTGAGCATCTCCCCTGTGAAGAGAGACTGAGAGCCCTGGGGCTGTTCAGTCTGGAGAAGAGAAGGCTGAGAGGGATCTGGGGTCTTGGTGTCATCTGCAATGGATGATGGACTCAATCCCTTCATCCAGATCATCAATAAAGATATTGAAGAGGATGGGGCCCAGCACTGATCCCTGGGGGACACCACTGGTGCCTGGCTGCCAGCTGGCTGTGACACCATTCACCACCACTCTCTGGGCTCAGCCTCCAGCCAGTTCCTAACCCAGGGCAGAAAGAATGCAGACGACATCCTGGACATAAAGAGAAGGTTGGCTGAGTGAGATTTCTCAGATGCAGTGATTCTTGTGTTCTTGTGAAAATACAATACTTTACCCTCAGAAAAAAAAACCATACAAAAGTAGGGGGAGGGGGAACAGGGGTGGAATGAGACAGAGAGCTAAGAAATAGCCTCTGCTGTCTTTGACGGGTATTAGAGCTCATCAAATATAACCTTTGAGAGTAAAGACACCTTTTATGCTCATCAAGGGAAAAAACTTACATGACATTTCCCAAATCCACTTAGCCAACTGTCCAGTCAGCTGCAGCAGCAAGTGCCCTAGAGTAGGACAGAGCAGGGATGCCTGCTGTGCCCTGTCTCCCAGACTGTCACATTTTCAGCTCTCATCATTGCTGTTTCTTTGTCCTGTTTCTTATGTCCCTTTGGCAGAGCTGGGATAGATTCATTTTCTCTTGGCTCAGGAACAAAGGCAGTATCTGTGTTGGCTTTGTGCTCCAGCAGCCATTTAGAATCATTCAGGTTGGAAAAGACCTCAGAGATCATCAACTCCAACCTATTACCTAATACCTAACACCTCCTGACAGCTAAACCATGGCTCCAAGTGCCACATCCAACCCTGTCTTGAACACCTCCAGGGATGGGGACTCCACCACCTCCCTGGGCAGCACATCCCAAGGGCCAATCTCTCTTGCTGGGAAGAACTTTCTCCTCACCTCCAGCCTAAACTTCCCCTGGCACAGCTTGAGACTGTGTCCTCATGTTCTGATGCTGGGTGCCTGGGAGAAGAGACCAACCTCCACCTGGCTACAACCTCCCTTCAGGGAGTTGGAGAGAGCAAGAAGGTCTCCCCTGAGCCTCCTCTTCTCCAGGCTAAGCAACCCCAGCTCCCTCAGCCTCTCCTCACAGGGCTGTGCTCCAGACCCCTCCCCAGCCTCGTTGCCCTTTAAAGGCATAATGATTAGTTTAATAGGTGCAAAAGTATCTGGAGACTTTTTCTCTGAAGAGTTAAGATCTTTGAGGACTGGGCTAGCAAGGTGTTTCTGAAGAGTATGGAGAAGGAAGAAGGGCAGGGGCTACTCTGAGTCTCTGTCCCCTCTACACAGAGCCATTTGCTACCTTTTAGAACACTGCAGTGCAACACTTCTCTCTAATGAGAGAAGGGCAACGAAGCTGAGGAAGGGCCTGGAGATTAAACCTGATATAGAGAGACTGAAGGAGCTGGGGATGGTTAGTGTGGAAAGGAGGAGGCTGAGGGGAGATCTCATTGCTCTCTACATGGTTGGACTCAATGATCTCAAAGGTCTCTTCCAACCTGGGTTATTGTATTGCATTGCATTGCATTGCATTGCATTGCATTGCATTCTATTCTATTCTATTCTATTCTATTCTATTCCATTCCATTCCATTCCATTCCATTCCATTCCATTCCATTCCATTCCATTCCATTCCATTCCATTCCATCCTATCCTATCCTATCCTATCCTATCCTATCCTATCCTATCCTATCCTATCCTATCCTATCCTATCCTATCCTACCCTATCCTACCCTACCCTATCCTATTCTAATTCTCTGGATCTGCTGGCAGTGCTGCTTTTGGTGCAGCCCAGGATGTGATTTCCCTCCTGTGTTGCAAGCTCACACTGCCTGCTCAGACTATATTCTATAGTCTTCCAATAAGATACAGCATGGATGATTTTGGAGTGAAAACTTCTCTGGATACAATGGATGACCTGCACCAATAGGAAATGTCTCCATCCTTCATGTTCACCATCTCTGACTGTTTCCAACTACCCATTAATGACTACAGGTCAGCAAATGCTTGGCTAATGCCACAGAAACAAAGAAGTTAAGGGGCTGGAATGGACCTCAAGAGATCATCCAGTCCAGTCCCCCTGCCAGAGCAGGATCACCTAGAGCAGATCACACTGGAACACATCCAGGTATGTCTTGAATATCTCCAGAGAGGGATACTCCACAACTCCCCTGGGCAGCCTGGTCCAGGGCTCTGTCACCCACACAGGGAAAAAAATATCTTCCTCATGTTCACATGGAGCTTCTTATGCCTCAACTTCCACCATTGCCTCTTGTGCTGGCATTGGGCATCACCCAGCAGAGCCTGGCTCCAGCCTCTGGGCACTCCCCCTGCACAGCTTTATCTACATGAATGAGGTCACCTCCAAGGCTCCTCCTCCAAGCTCCAGAGCCCTCAGCTCCCTCAGGCTGTCCTCACAAGGAAGATGTTCCTCTCCCTTCATCATCTTCCTGGCTCTGTGCTGGACTCTTTCAAGCAGTTTTCTGAGCTCCTTCTGGATCTGAGTGGCCCAGAACTGGACACAATATTCCAAATGTGGCCTCACCAGGGAAGAGTAGAGGAGGAGAAGAACCTCTCTGGACCTACTAACCACAGCCCTTCTCATCCATCCCAGGATGCCATTTGCCTTCTTGGCCACCTGGGCACACTGCAGGTTCATGTTCAGCCTACTATCAACCACTACCCTCAAGTCCCTTTCTGCCTGGCTGCTCTCCAGCCACTCTGTCCCCAGCCTGTAGCACTGCATAGGGTTGGTGTGGTCAATGTGTAGAACCTGGTGCTTAGATGTGTTCAGTCTCATGCCCTTGGACTCTGCCCATCTGCCCAGCCTGGCAAGGTCCCTCTGCAGAGCTCTCCTACTCTCTGACAGATCAACTCCTGCCCCCAGCTTGGTGTCATCTGCAAATTTACTGATGATAGACTCAATGCCCTCGTCCAGATCATCAGTGAAGATATTGAACAGGATGGGGCCCAGCACTGAGCCCTGGGGCACACCACTAGTGCCTGGCTGCCAGCTGGCTGTGGCACCATTCACCACCACGCTCTGGGCTCAGCCTCCAGCCAGTTCCTCACCCAGCTCAGAGTGCTGCTGTCCAAGCCAGGGGCTGACAGCTTGGCCAGGAGTTTGCTGTGGGGGACGGTGTCAAAGGCCTTGCTGAAGCCCAGGCAGACTACATCAGCTGCTCTTGACTGGCTCAGCTTCCGAATGTCTCATGCTCATAGCTGTTAACCTTGTTTCAGCACCGTCCTCAATTTCCTAGCATCTGTTCCTCAACATCAGGCTTGCTGCTCTGCCTGGGTGACAAATGCCTCCATTAGAACGGATTCATTTAATTTTCTCAGTCTCACTCCACACGGTTAAAGAAGGTCTTAGAGAGTTAGGAACTAATAGAGCTAGGCAAATACAGCCAGAAATGTCAGTGAATTATTGCCTCAATATTTTTTAATGAACTCTCTTCATCTGTGTCCAGCCACAAGCCAGTGCATGGCTTTCACAGCTGGAAGAGCTAAAGAATCAGCAGTTTCCAAGTGAGGGTGGGGAGCCTTAACATCGAGACTCACTTCCCATAAAATACTTACACCAGAAATCAAATTTTAAGAGCTCCCAGAATTTAATAGGGAGCTGAAGCAGTGAAGAAGGTAAGGAAGCATTGCAGCTGTATTTTAGTCTGCCACAAGTCACTACTCTCAATATAAAGGATAACTGCCTGGAATTCGGTATTACTCGCCCAGCTAACTGCCTCTTTTGGCCTTACAAAGGCTGCTCTCACTCTCTCACTCAGTGTTTATTGCATTTACAGCCAGTCCCCTGCAAACTGCAGTCTCAGCCAGACCAGAAGACCCAGAGCTGAGTGCCTCTGTGCCCTCTGCACGCCCTGCAGTGCAGTGGCTGCTATGGAGGTGCACTTCTCTGGGCACCTTCGAGCAACTCAACAGCTCTCTTAAACTGAACTGTCCAGTTCTGGGCTCCTCAGTTTAGGAAACATCCTGAGATGCTTGAATGTGTCCAGAGAAGGGCAACAAGGCTGGGGAGGGATCTGGAGCACAGCCCCGTGAGGAGAGGCTGAGGGAGCTGGGGTTGCTTAGACTGGAGAAGAGGAGGCTCAGAGGAGACCTTCTTGCTATATACAGCTACCTGAAGGGAGGTTTTAGCCAGGTGGAGGTTGGTCTCTTCTCCCAGGCAACCAGCACCAGAACAGGAGGACACCCAACACTATCTAAAGAACTAAATCATGGCACCAAGTGCCTCATCCAGGCTCCTCTTAAACACCTCCAGGGATGGTGACTCCACCACCTTGGGCAGCACATCCCAATGGCCAATCTCTCTTGCTGGCAAGAACTTTCTCCTCACCTCCAGCCTAAACCTCCCCTGGTGCAGCTTGAGACTGTGTCCTCTTGTTCTGGTGCTGGGTGCCTGGGAGAAAAGACCAACCCCCACAATGCAACCCCCACAATGTCCTGTGCTGACCCTGGACCCCACAGGACTCACAGCCGCATGTTTGTCTTCACACTATTGTCTCAAGACCAATCTCCTCCTACCTACAAGACCACAAACTTCATGCTGATGGCCAGCAGATGCTGGGACTTGCTGAGACAAGTCATGTTGGTAAAGGTGTGCAGAGTGAGTGCCAAGAGGAGGGAGCCAGGCTCTGCTGGATGATGCCCAATGCCAGCTCAAGGGGCAGTGGGGTTCTATTCCCCCTCTACTCAGCTCTGGTGAGACCCCACCTGGAGTACTGCCTCCAGTTCTGGAGCCCCTATTACAAGAGGGATCTGGAGGTGCTGGAAGGTGTCCAGAGCAGAGACACGAGGATGATCAGAGGGCTGGAGCACCTCTCCTGTGAGGACAGACTGAAGGAGTTGGGGCTGCTCAGTCTGGAGAAGAGAAGGCTCCCAGGTGACCTCATTGTGGCCTTCCAGTATCTGAAGGGGGTTACAGGAAGGCTGGGGAGGGACTTCTCAGGCTATCAGGTAGTGCTAGGACTAGGGGGAATGGAATGAAGCTGGAGGTGGGGAGATTCAGGCTGGAGGTGAGGAGGAATTTCTTCCCCATGAGAGTGGTGAAGCCCTGGAATGGGTTGTCCAGGGAGGTGGTTGAGGCCCTGTCCCTGGAGGTGTTTAAGCCCAGGCTGGATGAGGCTCTGGCACAGCTTTAGGGGTGTCAGGGAGTGATAGGAATGGTGAGAATGGAGCAAAACTAGAAATGGGTAGATTGGCTTTGGATGTTAGGAAGAAGTTGTTCCCCATGAGGGTGGTGAGAGCCTGGCACAGGTTGCCCAGGGAGGTGGTGGAAGCCTCCTGCCTGGAGGTGTTTGCAGCCAGGTTGGATGTGCCTGTGAGCAACCTGCTGGTGTCTCTGCCCATGGCAGGGGAGTTGTAACTAGATGATCCTTGTGATCCCTTCCAACCCTGACTGATACTATTTAATAAAACTAATACCCCACTCTACTTTATTTCACTTTGTCCCTGCTTAAGCAGCACAACAACTCCAGAACTCTATTTTTTTTTACAGGAGTAGCCCCAGGAAGGTCTTTCTGTCAAAGGATTTTGACTTAGAGCTGTAATGAGAATAACTGGAGGAAATGTGTTAAAAACATGATGAAACCTCTGGAAGTCTAGTCATATACAGAATAAATGATGGTGGCATTTTTATGCTGGGCGTTAGAGAATCATAGAATCAAGCAGGTTGGAAAAGACCTCAGAGATCATCAAGTCCAACCTGTTGCCTAATGCCTAACACCTCCTGACAACTAAACCATGGCTCCAAGTGCCACATCCAAGCCTTTTGGAGCCCCTCCAGTGATGGTGACTCTACCATGAGCAGCACATTCCCATGGCCAATCTCTCTTGCTGGGAAGAACTTTCTACTCACCTCCAGCCTGAACCTCCCCTGGCACAGCTTGAGACTGTGTCCTCTTGTTCTGGTGCTGCTTGCCTGGGAGAAGAGACCAAACCCCCACCTGCCTGCAACCTCCCTTCATTTGTTTTCCTGGACACATCTTTTATCTCTTATTTTTAAACTGAGATTAACTGCAGCATTGCTCACACTTCACTTGGACAGTGTCAGGTTTTGGCATCTTAAACAAATAACATCTTGAGGTTTGGATTTACATTTGATACAGTGCCCTGTCAAGAAGAAAAGAGCTGTGGAGCTACCCATGAAAAACTATTGGCAAAGGCAATGAACGCTGAGTTCTTTTCCCTTCTGATATTGATCAAGGTTGCCAATAAATAGATGCCTTGTTTCATTGCTCTTACAATCTGAGAGTCTCCTCTGCTCCTCAGATTTTCCTCAGTCTCTCTAGAGCCACAGAGGATGTTTCTGTTTTGGAGAAGAAAATCCCTTTCAGTGTTGGGCTGCAAGCAGCTTATCACAGCATCACAGAAGCACTCAGGTGGGAAAAGACCCTCAGGAGCACCAACCCAGAACCCTACTCTACAAGGCTCACCCCTAAACCATAGCCATTGACCACTCTTGCCATCACAAAATGTTTCCTAATGGCCACTCTAACCTACCCAGTGGCAGCTTGAGGCCATTCCCTCTTGTTCTGTCACTAATTACCTGGGAGAAGAGAGCAGCAGCAGCCTCTCCACAACCTCCTTTCTGGTAGTTGTAGACAGCAATGAGGTCTCCCCTCAGCCTCCTCTCTTTCACACTAACCATCCCCAGCTCCTTCAGTCTCTCTTTATCAGATTTATTCTCCAGGCCCTTCCCCAGCTTCCTTGCCCTCAGGATCACCAAGTCCAACCCACAACCCTACTCTACAAGGGCCACCCCTAAACCACAGCCCCAAGCACCACAGCCAAACCACCTTGAAACACAGCCAGGCTTGGGGACTCCATCACCTCCCTGGGCAGCACATTCCAAGGCCTGCCCAAAAGAAGAGCAAATGAAGCACTGAAGTGGTGGTAGTGAGCAGCCCTCCTCCTCCAGCTCGTTTCTGTGATTCTTGTATTGTACTTCCAGGCACCCAAGCAGCAGATAAGAATCTCTGTGATTCATCTCTCGAGATGGCTTAGATTGCACCAAAATCCCCTCAGCATGAGGGTTGTGCTGTTCTTTCTGGCAGCAGAAGGGAATTGCCATTCCCCCTCCTCTTTTCCAAACTAACCATCCCCAGATCCTTCAGTCTCTCTTCATCAGGTTTATCCTCCAGACCCTTCCTCAGCTTCGTTGCCCTCTTCTGCGCTCACTCCAGCACATCTCTCTGTGGAGAGAAGTATTTCACTGGAGTAACTGATGACTCGACCACCTCCTTGGGCAGCACATTCCAATGCCCACTTAGCTGGCAGACAGAGAATCTGCTCAGTGCTGGAAAGGCAGGAGGCTCTTCAGTACTCTTAGAAAGTTTAGGGGAAAGGTTTACATTCCAAAAGCTAAAGATTCAAACTTTGAGAGCTTTTGCTAAGTCTGGGCGAAACCTGAAGGTATGCAACTAAATGCAACGTGCTGCAGGTGTTACATGCTGTCTGCACAGGCTTGGGGAGCTTTCCCTTCCACTTTTCACAGAATCACAGAATGCTAAGGGCCAGAAGGGACCTTGAAAGCTCACCCAGTCCAAACCCCCTGCCAGAGCAGATCGCACAGGAACACATCCAGGTGGGTTTGGAATATCTCCAGAGAGGGAGACTCCCTGTCCCCCTGGGCAGCCTGTTCCAGGGTTCTGTCACCCTCACACTGAAAAATTCTTCCTCATGTTTCCAAGGAACTTAAAATCATAGAATCATAGAGTTTTTAGGGTTGGAAGGGACCCCAATGATCATCTAGTTCCAACCTCCCTGCCAGGGGCAGGGACACCTCACAGGTTGCTCACAGCCACATCCAGACTGGCCTTCAAAACCTCCAGGCATGAGGCTTCCTCATCACTGGAGGTGCCTCACCATCACTGGAGGTGCCTAGAAGGAGACTTGATAGGGTGCTTGGTGCCATGGTTTAGTTGCTTAGATGGTGGTGGATGATGGGTTGCACTCGATGACCTCAAAGATCTCTTCCAACCTGGTCTATTCCATTCCATTCCATTCCATTCCATTCCATTCCATTCCATTCCATTCCATTCCATTCCATTCCATTCCATTCCATGCCATTCCATTCCATGCCATTCCATTCCATGCCATTCCATTCTCCATTCTTCCACCACCTCCCTGGGCAACCTGTGCCAGTCTCTCACCACCCTCATGGGGAAGAACTTCTTCCTGACATCCAATCTCAATCTACCCATTTCTAGTTTTGCTCCACAGCCCCCCTCCCAGTCCTATTACTCCCTGAGACCTTAAAAAGTCCCTCTCCAGCTTTCTTGTAGCCCCCTTCAGATACTGGAATGTCACTATTAGGTCTCCTCATGCCTCAGCTTCCTGTGCCTCAAGTTCCACCCACTGCCCCTTGTCCTGTCACTGGGCATCACCATTATTAATGTAAGCAAATAGTTTGTATTCAGAAGGCTCTTACAAGCAATCTCCTCCTCCTAAGGCCACAGACATTCACATGAACTTGAGCTTTTGCTGGCTTTGACCATATATCATTTATAGAATAGAACAGGATTAACCTGGTTGGAAAAGACCTTTGAGATCATCAAGTCCAACCTCTCACCCAACACCATCTGATCAACTAAACCATGGCACCAAGTGCCTCAGCCAGGCTCCTCTGGAACACCTCCAGTGATGGTGACTCCACCACCTCCCTGGGCAGCACATTCCAGCAGCCAATCTCTCTCTCTCTGGGAAGAACTTCTTCCTAACACTTCTTCTTTTCCAACCTGGTTGATTCTGTGATTCTATGATCTGAGCTCTGTGGGCATCAGCTTGGGGCCCTCAACCAATGCACTGAGATTGTAGAGTTATTTATCTCACTTCCCACAGTGGTAGGACTAAATTTAGATATCTAGTGTCCTTTTAGATGTTGTGAAGCATCTTGCCTGGCTTCAGCTGCTGCCACAAAGGGTGGAGGTCAGCTCTGCCTGCCCTATCTTCCTGCCCTGGGCAGATCTCCTGGGCATCTCAAGAACCACAGGCAACCTCTCTACAGGAAATCAAGTCCCATCCTGAACTGACTGGGGTGAGCTAAATTGCTCTCTGAACATGAGTGACTGCACTGACTGTGGCAGCAGCTTAAACACTTGCTCAATGCCTGCCTGCAGAAGCTTTAATTTGGGTATCTTCTGTTTGAACTGAGTCCCACTCTTTGCTCTGAAACCAAGCATTTCATTCCAAGGAAGCCTAGGGAAATAAAAAGCTGCACCCACAGCACTGCCACTACAAGAAAAGGCTGTCTTCAGTTTGTTTCTTTGGATGTAAATGCATTGCAGGTTTCTTTCCTTCTGCTGCTTTGGAGGAGTGGAATTTCTGTTTCCCATTTGCAGATGTGCTCCTTCTTTCCAACCAGAAGTTCCAGCAGCTATAAATCAAGCCTGGAAATCCACAGAGCACCCAAAGTGGTGGACAGCAGCAAGATTTCAATGTGCTTTTCAGACTACAGAATTAACCAGGTTGGAAAAGACCTTTGAGATCATCAAGTCCAACCTATCACCCAACACCATCTAATCAATTCAACCACGGCACCAAGTGCCTCATCCAGGCTCTTCTTAAACACCTCCAGTGATGGTGACTCCACCACCTCCCTGGGCAGCACATTCCAATGGCAGATCTCTCTTGCTGGGAAGAACTTCCTCCTTACTTCCAGCCTAAACCTCCCCTGGTGCAGCTTGAGACTGTGTCCTCTTGTGCCTGGTGCCTGGGAGAAGAGACCAACCCCCACCTGGCTACAACCTCCCTTCAGGGAGTTGGAGAGAGCAAGAAGGTCTCCCCTGAGCCTCCTCTTCTCCAGGCTAAGCATCCCCAGCTCCCTCAGCCTCTCCTCACAGGGCTGTGCTCCAGACCCCTCCCCAGCTGTGTTGCCCTTTGTTGTTCTTTGTTCTATTGTTTGTGAGTCTGTAAGTAGTTTATGCTCAGAAGAGTAACTTTAATAGGTGATTCCTAAGCTGAGATTTTACAAGATGCATTATCCTGCCCTGCTGAGACCTCACCTGGAATATTGCATCCAGTTCTGGGCTCCCCAGTTCAAGAAGGACAGGGATCTGCTGGAGAGAGTCCAAGGGAGGGCTGCAAGAATGCTGAAGGGACTGCAGCACTGCCTGGGGAGGAGAGGCTGAGAGCCCTGGGGCTGTTTAGTCTGGAGAGGAGAAGACTGAGAGGGATCTGATCAATGTCTATTAATATCTAAGGGCTGGTGGTCAGGAGGGTGGGGACAGGCTCTGCTCACTTGCACCCTGGGATAGGACAAGGGACACTGGATGGAAACTCCAGCACAGGAGGTTCCACTGCAACATAAGGAGGAACTTCTTCACTGTGAGGGTGTTCCAGAGCCCTGGAACAGGCTGCCCAGGGAGGTTGTGGAGTCTCCTTCTCTGGAGACTTTCCAGCCCTCTCTGGATGTGTTCCTGTGTGACCTGTGCTGGATTCTGTAGTCCTGATCTGGCAGGGAGCTTGGTCTCAATGATTTCTGGAGGTCCCTTCCAACCCCAACCACCCTGGGATGCTGGGATCCTGTAATGGGGTCACACCTCAAGCTGCAGCCCTTCGTTTACACCTCCTCTTCTCTGCTGAGCTGATGCTGTAGCAGGAGATAAATTTACCAGTCCCACAGGAAAGGTAGAATTGCCTCCAAAATCATCATCTGTTCCTAATTTCCTCATCAATTAAAGAACAGCTCACAGGCTCAGAAGGGAACAATAGACTCCCTCTGAGGCAGTAACTTTAGGACGAGCTGCACTCACTCAGCAACTTCCTTTGCTATCCTAGGGTGCATTTTATCTTGCCACGAGCTGGAAGGCTTAATTATGATCTTGTGCCTTCCATTGTCTGAAGCAAATGACTAAGGGACTTTAAAAGACAACTGGATCTGGATCTGTTCTAATGAATGTCTCTCTGTGTATGATGTCCCATTAGCCACAGCAGGACTTTTTCAAGGGAGGATGAGGAGTCATGGAATCACAGAATCAGTAAGGTTGGAAAAGACCTCAGAGGGCATCAAGTCCAAGGGATGAGGAGGGGAGAGTTAGCCTTGTATTATTATTTCAGGGACTGCAAAGCTGGCTAATTAATTGCCATTGCTCAATCTTATTTGGTTGGCACCAGCTACCTGGTCTGCTTAGTCTGGGGAAGAGAAGACTGAGAGGGGATTTAAGAAATGTTTATAAATCATAGTAGTATCATAGTATCAGTCAGGGTTGGAAGGGACCACAAGGATCATCTAGTTCCAAGCCCCCTGCCATGGGCAGGGACACCCCACACTACATCAGGCTGGCCAGAGCCTCATCCAGCCTGGGCTTAAACCCCTCCAGGGACGGGGCCTCAACCACCTCCCTGGATAACCCATTCCAGGGCTTCACCACTCTCATGGGGAAGAACTTCCTCCATAAATACCTGAGGGCTGAGGGTCAACAGGGAGGGGACAGGCTCTGCTCACTTGCACCCTGGGATAGGACAAGGAGCAAGGGATATAAACTCCAGCACAGGAGGTTCCACCTCAACATGAGGAGAAACTTCTTCACTGTGAGGGTCACAGAGCCCTGGAGCAGGCTGCCCAGAGAGGTTGTGGAGTCTCCTTCTCTAGAGACTTTCAATCCCTGTCTGGATGTGTTCCTGTGTGACCTGTGCTGGATTCTCTGGTCCTGCTCTGGCAGGGAGCTTGGACTCAAGGATCTCTGGGGCTACAAGGAGGATGGAAGTGGGAGTGTTCAGCCTGGGGAAGAGGAGGCTCTGGGAAGACCAAATAGCAGCCTGCCAGTACCTGAAGGGGGCTGCAAGAAGGATAGAGACAGACTGTTTGCAAAGGCCTGCAGGGACAGGAAGAGGGGAAATGGCTTCAAACTAGAGAAGGGCAGATATGGATGGGATGTGAGGAACAAGTTCTTCACCATGAGGGTGATGGAACACTGGAACAGGTTGCCCAGGGAGGTGGTTGAGGCTCCTTCCCTGGAGATATTCAAGGCGAGGCTCAGTGAGGCCCTGGGCAACCTGATCTGGGTGGGGATGTCTGACTGTGGGGAGGTTGGACTGGATGAGCTTTGGAGGTCCCTTCTGGCCCAGATCATGCTATGATTCCATGATTCCATGATTCTATGATGTCTGACCTTCTTCTCCAGGGCTGTACTTGGAAATTCCCCAACTGGACAGGCAATCCTAGGTAGCAGTAGCATTGTCCTTTCCTGGGAATTGACTTGGCTCAAGTTCTGCAAGGGCTGTCAACTGCAGTGAGGAAAAAAATGCCCCAAGAACACAGAGCAGCAACATCTTTGAATTGCATCCTGAGAATGCAAAGGTAAAAGCTGTATCTAAACACAGGCTTGGGGTAAATCTTTCCTTTTGGCACAGCTCAATAGGTGGCAGGAAGAAAACTTGTCTCAACAAGAGGCAACTTTTCCTACAGAAGAGAAAAACACAACACCAAAAACACACCCAAAAAATACCCCAACAGAGAATCCTTGAGGCAGTCTTGTAAGGTTACTTGGCTTTATTTGCTGATATATGGGCTGGTATAAATCTCCTCCTCCTCAAAAAGGACATTTCCAGGCTGGTAGAGGCATGAGGAGACATTTCTGATTTAAGGGTCTTCAACCCTCAGAGAGTACAACTGCTATAATTCACCTTCTTTCCTTCAGTGATTTTTGCCTGACCTGAGACTTGTCTCTTCCTTGGCAGCCTGGGATGTGGTGGGTTGAAATTTACACACACACACCCTCCCCTTCCCCCGACATTAAGTTTGCCAGAGCAGCCCAGGTGGAAGCAAATAGAAGCTGTGTTTACAAGCCCAGATTACAATCTACACTGGAATGCAGTGAATGTGTACAAAATATCCAGGAGTTACAATATTGACACAGGCATTTGTAATTGATAAACAGCACAAGAGCCTCCCTGGTCAAAGCCTTCTCCTTCCTCGCCTCCCTCTGACTCCCCTGTAACAAAAGAAGGGAGAAAGGAGCAGGGGAATGTTGATACCAAAACAATGTAGTCAAGGTCAAGCAGAAGTTAGTATCAGAGATGAGAGGAGACTCGAGGCGAGGCGAGGCGAGGCGAGGCGAGGCGAGGAGAGGAGAGGGAGGAGAGGCGAGGAGAGGCGAGGAGAGGAGAGGCGAGGAGAGGAGAGGAGAGGAGAGGAGAGGAGAGGAGAGGAGAGGAGAGGAGAGGAGAGGAGAGGAGAGGAGAGGAGAGGAGAGGAGAGGAGAGAGAGGAGAGGAGAGGAGAGGAGAGGAGAGGAGAGGAGAGAGGAGAGGAGAGGAGAGGAGAGGAGAGGAGAGGAGAGGAGAGGAGAGGAGAGGAGAGGAGAGGAGAGGAGAGGAGAGGAGAGGAGAGGAGAGGAGAGGAGAAGGGAGAGGAGAGGAGAAGGGAGGAGAAAGGAGATGAGAAGGGCGGAGAAAGGAGATGAGAAGGGAGGAGAAGGGAGAGGAGACGAGAAGGGAGAGGAGAGGAGAGGGAGGGAGAGGAAAGGAGGAGGGAGGAGAAGGGAGAGGAGAGGAGAAGGGAGAGGAGAGGAGAAAGGAGGAGAAGGGAGAGGAGAGGAGAAGGGAGTGGAGGGGAGATCTCTCCAGTGGTTTTGTTGAGAATTATCTTTATTTTCCTTTTGACACCCAACAGTGATTTGTTTACATTTTGCTACCTTTCTGCTCAAGATCTGTCAACAATTTTAAAGGCATAGCCTGAAACTACCACACTGCCTCTTCCATGTTTCTTGCCAGAAACATGAGCTGTGCATTAGCTGGGACCTGTCAGCTTTTCCTGTTCCATAAAGGCAGCGAAGTCGACCTTTTGGGAGCCTGCTTTCTCTTGACTGAGGCGGTGGCATCCCCCAAAACATAGTGGTGGTTATTTTGCAAGCTTGCAGTTACTAACCCAACCCATTAACTCCACAAAAGCAGTTCCTGGCCAGCCCCTAAAAGGAAGGAAATACCATGGAGCAAAAACAAGGCTCCTGGATCTAACCTTCACTGAATGTTAGGGGCTGGAAGGGACCTCCAAAGCTCATCCAGTCCAACCCCCTGCCAGAGCAGGATCACCTAGAGCACATCACACAGGAATGAATCCAGACAGGTCTTGAATATCTCCAGAGAGGGAGACTCCACAACCCCCCTGGGCAGCCTGTTCCAGGCTCCTGTCACCTCACAGGGAAAAAATTCTTCCTCCTGTTTCCATGGCACTTCCTCTGCCTCAGCTTCCACAACTGCCCCTTGTGCTGGCATTGGGCAGCCCCCAGCAGAGCCTGGCCCCAGCCTCTGGGCACTGCCCCTGCAGATCTTTAGCAACAGCAGCAGCAGCTGAGGAGGAAGACAAGGAGCACTGCAAGGTGATATGCATTTTTTTTCTGCATAAGACAGCACAAAGGAACATAATTGGCAAGTTTCTTCTTCTTCCTTTGTGTAAAAGTGGCTGAGAGAAAACACCAAGTGGGACTGTAAAGAGTGCTGCCAATAGATCATCATTTCTGCAAGCTGAAGCAGAGCAGCAGGAGATTAGATGAAAACAGACTGAGGGTAGTTTTCTTTGCCTTAAAACAAACAAACAAAACAAAGCAAAGCAAAACAGAACAAAACAAAAACCTCCAAACCAAAGCTGCACCAGGGGAGGATGAGGGTGGGGGTGAGGAAGAAATTCTTCCCAGAGAGAGAGATTGGAGAGGTGGGCACAAGCCAGCCTCATGAGCTTCAACAAGACCAAGGGCAGGGTCCTGCAGCTGGGTCGAGGCAACCCCAGGCACAAATCCAGGCTGGGCAGGGACTGGCTGGAGAGCAGCCCTGAGAAGAGAGACTTGGGGGTGCTGGGGGAGGAGAAGCTCAACAGGAGCTCTCAGTGTGCACTTGCAGCCCGGAAAGCCAATCAGAGCCTGGGCTGCAGCAGGAGAAGTGTGGCCAGCAGGGCAAGGGAGGGGATTCTCCCCCTCTGCTCAGCTCTGGTGAGACCCCACCTGGAGTACTGCCTCCAGTTCTGGAGCCCCTATTGCAAGAGGGATCTGGAGGTGCTGGAAGGTGTCCAGAGAAGGGCCACGAGGATGATCAGAGGGCTGGAGCACCTCTCCTACAAGGACAGACTGAAGGAGTTGGGGCTGTTCAGTCTGGAGAAGAGAAGGCTCCGAGGTGACCTCATTGTGGCCTTCCAGTATCTGAAGGGGGCTACAGGAAGGCTGGGGAGGGACTGCTCAGGCTCTCAGGTAGTGCTAGGACTAGGGGGAATGGAATGAAGCTGGAGGTGGGGAGATTCAGGCTGGAGGTGAAGAAGAGGTTCTTCACCATGAGAGTGGTGAAGCCCTGGAATCCAGGGAGGTGGTTGAGGCCCCGTCCCTGGAGGGGTTTAAGCCCAGGCTGGACGAGGCTCTGGCCAGCCTGATCTAGTGTGGGGTGTCCCTGCCCATGGCAGGGGGTTGGAACTAGATGATCCTTGTGGTCCCTTCCAACCCTGACTGATACTGTGATACTATGATACTATGATTGGCCATTGGAAGAGAGGAGACTCAGAGGAGTGAGGAGGCTCAGGGGTGACCTCTGCTCTCTACAACTACCTGAAAGGTAGATGTAGCCAGGAAGGGGTTGGTCTCTTCTCTCTACCAACCAGCACCAGAACAAGGGGACACACTCTTAAGCTGTGCCAGGGGAAGTTTAGGCTGGAGGTGAGGAGAAAGTTCTTCACCAAGAGAGTCGTTCACCATTGGGATGTGCTGCCCAGGGAGGTGCTGGAGTCACCGTCCCTGGAGGTGTTTAGGAAGAGCCTGGATGCGGCCCTTGGTGCCATGGTTGAGTTGATGAGATGGTGTTGGGCGATAGGTTGGACTGGATGATCTCTGAGGTCTTTTCCATCCTGGTTAATTCTGTATTCTCTATTCTGTAGGGCTTGTGGACAGCTTCCCCTGGAAGGAGGGAAGGCTTTGCAACTTTCCTATGCCCAGAACTGGACACTGGACTCAAGGTGTGGCCTAACCAGTGCTGAGCACAGGGCAAAATGACTTCCCTGCTCCTGCTGGCCACACTGTTCCTGGTGCAGGCCAGGATGCCCTTGGCCTTCTTGGCCACCTGGGCACACTTCTGACTCATGTTTAGCCTACTATCAACCAGTCCCTCCAGGTCCTCTCTGCCTGGCAGCTCTCCAGCCACTCTGTCCCCAGCCTGTAGCACTGCCTGGGGTTGCTGTGGCCAGTGTGTAGAACTCAGCACTTAGATGTGGACTCTGTCCATCTGTCCAGCCTCTGCAGAGCCCTCCTTACCCTCTAACAGATCAGCACCTGCTTTCACTTTCTCTCTGCCATAAACCCACTGCCTAAACCCACTTCTTTATGCCAAAGCTGATTAGGTGCACCTGATTTTAACTTGAAATTAAATACAGGAGCTAATTACAACGAACCACTGTGCAATGGCTGGGTCATTTGGAAATGTAATTAAAGTGAGAAGTGTATTAGCTTTCCAAGAAAAGCAAAAACCAAAACAAACAACAGCCCACAGCATTTGGCTGGCTCTAAGTGTGCTGCTGTGGCTTAGATTGCTGCTTTCCCACCATCACTGCTGACATTAAGGGCCCTGCTCTAATGGCATTCTAATGATTCATCACTGAGGCCCTTCCCACCACTCGGCAGAGGAAGTGGATTTAGAGGAAGATCTCATTTGGGGGAAGGGGGAACCGAAGAAAACTGCCCAAAAAATGGGGGGGAAAAGAAGCTTCAGGAAGATCGATGACTGTCATCAGCTGTCAGATGTGTTTTGCCATGGAATTGCTTTCTTTGCCTTTTTTGCCCCCCCCCCCACTGGCGTCACGACCTCAAACGTTTCGCGGGGGAGATCAAAGCTTAGGGAGGGAAAAGCCCTGTGCTCAAAACCAGAGCTCTGCAAAGTTGAAGCCACTGCTCTGAGGGCAGCTGCTGGATGTGTGCAGAGAGCAAGGATTGTGTGCACTTGCAGCCCAGAAAGCCAATCACATCCTGGGCTGCAGCAAGAGAAGCAGAGCCAGCAGGTTGAGGGAGGGGATTCTCCCTCTCTGCTCCAATCTGCTGAGACCACACCTGGAGCACTGTGTCCAGTTCTGGAAGGATCTGGAGGTGCTGGAAGGTGTCCAGAGAAGGGCCACGAGGATGAGCAGAGGGCTGGAGCTGCTCTGCTATGAGGACAGACTGAAGGAGTTGGGGTTGTGCAGTCTGGAGAAGAGAAGGCTCTGAGGAGACCTTATTGTGGCCTTCCAGGATCTGAAGGGGGCTCCAAGAAAGCTGGGGAGGGACTTTTGAGGGTGTCAGGGAGTGACAGGACTGGGGGCAGTGGGACACAACTAGAAATGGGGAGATTGAGATTGGATGTCAGGAAGAAGTTGTTCCCCAGGAGGGTGGTGAGAGCCTGGCACAGGTTGCCCAGGGAGGTGGTGGAAGCCTCATGCCTGGAGGTGTTTGCAGCCAGGCTGGATGTGGCTGTGAGCAACCTGCTGTAGTGTGAGGTGTCCCTGCCCATGGCAGGGGGCTGGAACTGGCTGATCCTTGAGGTCCCTTCCAACCCTGACAATTCTGTGATTCTATGAATACTATGATTCTATGATTCCTAAGCTGATCAATTCCTTTGCTGCCTACGCCGCCTAGAGCAAAACAACCACATCCCATGTGTGCCAAGAACATCATAGAATCACAGAATCAGCCATGTTGGAACAGACCTCCAAGCCAGTGACCAACTGGTTCTTCATTTTGCCATGGTTTAGTTGTTGGGTGGGTTGGATTGGTTGATGGGTTGGACGTGATGATCTTGAAGGTCTCTTCCAACCTGGTGTATTGTATTGTATTGTATTGTATTGTATTGTATTGTATTGTATTGCATTGTATTGTATTGTATTGTATTGTATTGTATTGTATTGTAAGATCATCAAGTCCAACCTATCACCCAACCATATCTAATCAACTAAACTATGGTACTAAGTGCCTCATCCAGGCTCTTTTTAAACACCTCCAGGTTTGGTGACTCCACCACCTCCCTGGGCAGCACATTCCAATGGCCAATCTCTTTTGCTGGGAAGAATTTCTTCCTCACCTCCAGCCTAAACTTGCGCTGGCACAGCTTGAGACTGTGTCCTCTTGTTCTGCCACTGGTTGCCTCGCAGAAGAGACCAACCCCCACCTGGCTACAACCTCCATTCAGGGAGTTGCAGAGAGCAAGAAGGTCTCCCCTGAGCCTCCTCTTCTCCAGGCTAAGCAACCCCAGCTCCCTCAGCCTCTCCTCACAGGGCTGTGCTCCAGACCCCTCCCCAGCCTTGTTGCCTTTCTCTGGGCACATTCAAGCATCTCAACTACCTTCTGACCCTGTACTCAGCACTGGTTAGGCCACACCTTGAGTCCTGTGTCCTGTTCTGGGCCCCTCAGTATAAGAAAGATGTTGAGATAGTCTGGATTTGATGATCTCGAAGGTCTTTTTCAACCTGGTTAATTCTGTATTCTGTCTTGAATTGAGGGGCCCATAGACATGCCTTTGCTTTGTCCGTTTCCCCTTTCTATTGCAAAGGTGCTGAAAGCAGCCCCTCTGTCAGAGTCAGGCTGCCAGGACTCCGGGCCAGCCTCTCATCATCATAACCATGGACAGTTCCATCCCTTGGGGATCCCGCAGGAAGGCTGCAGAGCGACTTTTCCTGAGGGAGTCTAGAGACAGGACAAGGGGGAATGGTGTGAAGCTGAGGGAGAGCAGGGGGAATGGAATTGAATGGAATGGAATGGAATGGAATGGAATGGAATGGAATGGAATGGAATGGAATGGAATGGAATGGAATGGAATCAGCCAGGTTGGAAAAGACCTTTGAGATCATCAAGTCCAACCTATCACCCAACACCATCTGATCAACTAAACCATGGCACCATGTGCCTCAGCCAGGCTCTTCCTGAACACCTCCAGGGATGGTGACTCCACCACCTCCCTGGGCAGCACATTCCAAAGGCCAATCTCTCTTGCTTGGAAGAATTTCTTCCTAACATCCAGCCTCAACCTCCCCTGGTGCAGCTTGAGACTGTGTCCTCTTGTTCTGGTGCTGGGTGCCTGGGAGAAGAGACCAACCCCCACCTGGCTACAACCTCCCTTCAGGTAGTAATTAATTCTTCTGGGTCTATTCTATTCTATTCTATTCTATTCTATTCTATTCTATTCTATTCTATGAGACTGTGAACACTTGTTGTTCAGTAGGAGGGTGGTGAGACTCTGGCACAGGCTGCCCAGGGAGGCTGTAGCTGCCTCCTCCCTGGGGGTGCTCAAGGTCAGGTTGCATGAGGCCTTGAACAGTCAAGTCCAGTTGAGTCCCTGCCCATGGTGGGGAGATTGGAGCAGATGATCTCTGAGGTCCCTTCCAGCCTGAGCCATTCTAGGATTCTGTGTAGAAGCTTTCAGTTTGTGGGGTTATGTCCTTGTTGTAGTGGTGCATTTCTTCCACACACTGACCAAATCAGCAGGGAATAGTTTCATCAGAGCTGCTGGTGGTTTATGTTCCCTGGGTAGCATCATGTAATTGATCATTGGAAATAGCTGCCCAGGGAGGTGGTGGAGTCACCATCCCTGGAGGTGTTCAGAAAAGGCTTGGATGTGGCACTTGGAGCCATGGTTTAGTTGTCAGGAGGTGCTGGGTGATAGGCAATAGGGTGGACTTGATGATCTGCTTAATTAGATAGTGTTGGATGATAGGTTGGACTCGATGATCTCAAAGGTCTCTTCCAACCTGGTTTGGTCTATTCTATTCTATTCTATTCTATTCTATTCTATTCTATTCTATTCTATTCTATTCTATTCTATTCTATTCTATTCTATTCTATTCTATTCTATTCCCATTCCATTCCATTCCATTCCATTCTTCTTCTCTTCTCTTCTCTTCTCTTCTTTCTCTTCTCTTCTCTTCTCTTCTCTTCTCTTCTCTTCTCTTCTCTTCTCTTCTCTTCTCTTCTCTTCTCTTCTTTCTCTTCTCTCTTCTTCTTCTCTTCTCTTCTTTCTTCTTCTTCTCTTCTCTTCTCTTCTCTTCTTTCTCTTCTCTTCTCTTCTCTCTCTTCTCTTCTCTTCTCTTCTCTTTCTCTTCTCTTCTCTTCTCTTCTCTTCTTCTCTTCTTCTCTTCCCTTCTCTTCCCTTCCCTTCCCTTCCCTTCCTTCCCTTCCCTTCCCTTCCCTTCCCTTCCCTTCCCTTCCCTTCCCTTCCCTTCCATTCCATTCCATTCTATCTTGAAGGTCTCTTCCAACCTGGTTCCATTCCATTCCATTCCATTCCATTCCATTCCATTCCATTCCATTCCATTCCATTCCATTCCATGCCATTCCATTCCATTCCATTCCATTCCATTCCATTCCATTCCATTCCATTCCATTCCATATCTGAGGTCTTTCCCAACCTGGTTGATTCTATGATTCTCTGGTGGGGCTGCCAGACCTCCCGTGGTGTGGCTGTGGCTGCAGACCCCACCATGGGCCAAAGGATTCTGATCCACACCCACAGATAGGACCTTCTGGCCCCACAATGGTAGGACCAGACTGGGGGCCAAAGGATCTGGGCTCTCCCCCATGACCACCTTCATCCAGCCCCACTCTCACCCTCAGCCCCTAACAGGCAGCCGTCCCTCTGACAGCTGTATTACAATAGCCTGTGCAATCTGCTTTTGTTCTGTGATTTCTCCACCATTAAACTACAGATCACCAAAAAAAAAAAAAAAAAAAGAGCAAGCCCAAAAAGCTTTTGAGAATGTTAGCAGCAAACTGCAATGAATTCCCTTGAAATGGATGCTAAATCTTCCTGCCTTTTAACTCCACAAAGCAGGGCCTAACACTAAATGAAATTAATGCTGCTCCTGCTTGCTCTGCTCACACATCCAATAATGCCAACCTGGGCTTTATTGGAGGCTAGGTCTAAATTTAATATGCACACTCTCCCCACAAGGTCACTTTGGAATAACCTCTCTGATTGATTCTAAGAAGGAGGGATGCAGGAGAGTCAAACTCATCCTGCATGGAAAAAAACACACAATCTCAGCCTGCATGGAAATGCCACAACAGCCTGGCCCCAAGACAGGGTAGACAAATGGACCTGATGGAGCAGGTCCAGAGGAGGGCCACAGAAATGTTCAGAGGGTTGGAGCTCCTCCGCTACAAGGACAGGCTGAGGGAACTGGGGGTCTTCAGCCTGGAGAAGAGGAGGCTCCAGGGAGACCTCAGAGCAGCCTGCCAGTACCTGGAGGGGGCTACAGGAAGGATGGAGAGAGACTGTGTGCAAAGGCCTGCAGGGACAGGATGAGGGACAATGGCTTCAAACTCGAGAAAAGCAGATTTAGGTTGGATATCAGGTAGAAATTCTTTACTATGAGGTTGGTGGAACACTGGAAGAGGTTGCCCAGGGAGGTGGTTGAGACTCCATCCCTGGAGATACAGAATACAGAATTAACCAGGTTGGAAAAGACCTCAGAGATCATCCAGTCCAACTTATCACCCAGCACCATCTCATCAACTAAACCATGGCACCAAGTGCCTCAACCAGGCTCTTCTTAAACACCCTCTTCCTTGTAAAAAGCATTTGTGGTGGACCCATCCATTGCCTCAGACATGCTAATTCCATCTGATAATGGCTGGGGGTTGCATTACAAGGCCAGGTGCAGCAAACCCAACAGCAGCACTCTGCTTGTTGTGTTCCATCACGGTAATGAAAGCAATCTATCAATGACAGACTCCAACCCTTGCCTTGCTCCAGAAAAGGGAAGCACTAACAAAAGTTAGCACATCCAGCTTCAGAATGTCTCACAGCTGGACAGTTAGGGTTGGGTTTGTTGGGCTGCTTTCATTTTTTCACCCTGAGAAGGTTTGAATTCTCTCCTTCCAGCATGAGGGCACGCGTCCAAGATGCTGAGCATTCAGTGGATCTGAAGATACCCTTTGTGATGGGGACTACATTAGCTTTGAGAGCAGGTAACACTGTTCTGATTAATGATATGAAGAGCAGAGGGCTGAGATTAATGATATGAGGAAGAGAGGGCTCTGGGATATGATTTTTAGAGAGATAATAGAAACAAGGAGACTTCAGTGCCGAGAGCCAAGTCTGTTTGCCCTGTTGTGGCACAAGGATGCAGAAAATTGCCATCTCCAGAGCCAAAACAAAATCCCCCCAAAAAAAAAAGTAATGTGAAAGGCCTTAAAACACTGTCAGCTCATTGCCTGGAAAATGAAGATAAAGCTAAGGCCAGCTTTGAAAGGTGAAAGATTTAAATTCCTTCCAGTGGAGCTGGACTTAATATATCTAAAGGGTGAATTTTCAATGTGGTGCAGTGAAAAGCCTTTGCTAAGACATATTCCTGTTCTATGGGGGGGGAGGGGTGTACATCTTAGCCTGCAGGTTCTCAACAGATATATCTCCTCTGGAATTTTTGTACTCTTCCTTAAGCACTTCAATGATAGAAATGCTGCTTGGGGCAGTGTGGCTGGAAAGCTGCTGGCAGAAAGGGACCTGGGGGTGCTGATGGACAAGCAGCTGAAGAGGAGCCAGCAGTGTGCCCAGGGGGCCAAGAAAGCCAAAGGCCTCCTGGCTGGGATCAGCAATGCTGTGTCCAGCAGGAGCAGGGAGGGGACTGTGCCCTGGCACTCAGCTCTGGGGAGGCCACACCTTGAGGATTGTGTCCAGTTTTGGGCAGCTCAATGTAGGAGAGCTGTGGAGGTGCTGGAGCCAGGGCAGAGGAGGGCAAGGAAGCTGGGAAGGGCCTGGAGAATAAATCTGATGGAGAGAGACTGAAGGAGCTGGGGATGGTTAGTTTGGAAAAGAGGAGGCTGAGGGGAGACCTCATTGCTGTCTGCAACTCCCTGAAATGAGGTTGTGGAGAGGCTGCTGCTGGTCTCTTCTCACAGGGAATTAGTGATAGACCAAGAGGGAATGGCCTCAAGATGCCACTGGGTAGGTTTAGAGTGGCCATTAGGAAACATTTTTTGATGGCAAGAGTGGTCAGGGCTTGGAATGTGCTGCCCAGGGAGGTGGTGGAGTCCCTAAGCCTGGCTGTGTTTGAAGGTGGTTTGGATGTGGTGCTTGGGGCTCTGGTTTAGTGGTGAACCTTGTGGAGTAGAGTTATTGGTTGGACTTGCTGATCCTGAGGGTCATTTCCAACACCCCAGAAAGTCCCTCCCCAGCTTTCTTGGAGCCCCCTTCAGATACTGGAAGGCCACAATTAGGTCTCCTCAGAGCCTTCTCTTCTCCAGACTGAACAGCCCCAACTCCCTCAGTCTGTCCTCACAGCAGAGCAGCTCCAGCCCTCTGCTCATCCTCATGGCCCTTCTCTGGACACCTTCCAGCACCTCCAGATCCTTCCTGTAGTAGAGGCTCCAGAACTGGACACAGAGCTCCAGATGGGGTCTCACCAGAGTGGAGTAGAGGGGGAAAATTTGAAGTAGGTTAGCTCACAGCATGAAAGGACAATGTCTGAAGCAAGGTCATTTAGTCTCCCTATGGAGCTTGATGAATGCACACAAAGTATAGGTGAGACATTTGCAGCACCTACATTTTGCTCCCTGTTATAGGAGCACTGCAGTGCTTTGTAATATTTATTATCCCTCTTTATTGGGTTTTGTTATTTAGGTGCTAGCAAGGAGCAGGACCTAAAGCAAGGCACAAAGACAGAACTTGATGTAAGTGCACAGTAATTCTCCTTCCTAGTTCACAGAGAGATGTTCCTACCACATAGGTTTCTCTCTAGATTTTTTCTTTCATAATATTTTTTTATATATATATATATATATATATATATATATATATATATATATATATGAGATCCTTTGACATGAGGGCAAGTCTACCCAAGAACTGAATGTGGTACTGTTCTGTCTGCACAAAGTTACTCCAGAACATAGGTTCATAGATCCATAGAATGGTTCAGGTTGGAAGGGACCTTAAAGACAGGATAGGGTAGAATAGGATAGAGTAGAATAGGGTAGAGTAGAGTAGAGTAGAGTAGAGTAGAGTAGAGTAGAGTAGAGTAGAGTAGAGTAGAGTAGAATAGAATAGAATAGAATAGAATAGAATAGGAATAGAATAGAATAGAATAGAATAGAATAGAATAGAATAGAATAGAATAGAATAGAATAGAATAGAATAGAATAGAATAGAATAGGAATAGAATAGAATACCAGGTTGGAGAATAACTTAGAGATCACTGAGTTCCAACCTATCACCCAACACCATCTGATCAACTCAACCATGGCACCAAGTCCCTCATCCAGGCTCCTCTTAAACACCTCCAGTGCTAGTGATTCCACCACCTCCCTGGGCAGCACATTCCAATGGCCAATCTCTCTTCCTAACATCCAGTCTAAGCCTCCCCAGGCACAGCTTGAGACTGTGTCCTCTTGTTCTGGTGCTGGTTGCCTGGGAGAAGAGACCAACCCCCACCTGGCTACAACCTCCTTCAGGTAGTTGTAGACAGCAAGAAGCCCTGAGCCTCCTCTTCTCCAGGCTAAGCTGTGCCAGGGGTGGTTTAGAAAGGGGCAATGGATATAAACTCCAGCTCAGAAGGTTCCACCTCAACATGAGGAAGAACTTCTTCACTGTGAGGGTCACAGAGCACTGGAACAGGCTGCCCAGAGAGGTCGTGGAGTCTCCTTCTCTGGAGACTTTTCAGCCCTGTCTGGATGTGTTCCTGTGTGACCTGACCTAGATTCTGTGGTCCTGCTCTGGCAGTGGGGTTGGACTTGAATATCTGCAGAGGTCCCTTCCAACCCCTAGCATCCTGTGATCCTGTTATCCTATATCCAAGTTTAAAGGAATATGGAGTAAAGATAGCCAGGTGGGGGTTGGTCTCTTCTCCCAGGCAACCAGCACCAGAACAAGAGGACACAGTCTCAAGCTGTGCCAGGGGAGGTTTGGGCTGTAGGTGAGGAAGAAGTTCTTCCCAGCAAGAGAGACTGGCCATTGGAATGTGCTGCCCAGGGAGGTGGTGGAGTCACCATCCCTGGAGGTGTTTAGGAAGAGCCTGGATGAAGCACTTGGTGCCATGGTTGAGTTGATGAGATGGTGTTGGGTGATAGGTTGGACTTCATGATCACTAAGGTCTTTTCCAACCTGGTCTGGTCTGGTCTGGTCTATTCTATTCTATTCTATTCTATTCTATTCTATTCTATTCTATTCTATTCTATTCTATTCTACTCTACTCTCTCTACTCTACTCTACTCTACTCTACTCTACTCTACTCTACTCTACTCTATTCTATATAGAACTCCCTTTGCTTATTGTGACACCACTTAGTGCATTTACCACTTAGTGCAATTACCACTTAGTGCAACTTACTCTTCACCATTTTGAAGTGGCAGGTGGCTGGAATTTGTACCTTTCCCTGTGTTGCTAAAAGGCAGAAGTAAAACCTGTCCTGGTTGAGGTTATTCTGCAGCTTGGAGAAGTAAATAAGGTGGTTTATTAAACCTTACCCAGCACAAATTCAACACCACTGGGGAATCCTAGGGATACACATTGAGATTGGTATAAAGTCTGTGACACTTCCTGAACGTGCTGGCAAGATTCTGAAAAGGAGAAAAATCTGTTAAGGTGGCCTAGAGATATTGCTGATGCTGCTCTCTGGAAGAGAAACATGGAAAGCAGGGGAAAAGAAGTCACATAAAACACAGGAAGCATAACTTTGGGTTCTGAGTCTTAGTTGCAGGCTCATTGTTAGAGAAATTTAGGCACAACAGAGTCACAGAATCACAGAAACATTCAGGTTGGAGGAGACCCTCAGGATCACCAAGTCCAATCCAGAACCCTACTCTACAAGGGTCACCCCTAAACCAGAGCCCCAAGCACCACAGCCAAACCCCCTGAAACACAGCCAGGCTTGGGGACTCCACCACCTCCCTGGGCAGCACATTCCAAGCCCTGACCACTCTTGCCATCAAAAAATGTTTCCTAATGGCCACTCTAAACCTACCCAGTGGCGGCTTGAGGTCATTCCCTCTTGTTCAAGAGGGATTGGACATGGCACCTGGTGCCATGGTTTAGTCATGAGGTCTGTGATGACAGGTTGGACTTGATGATCTTTGAGGTCTCTTCCAACCTTGGTGATTCTGTGATTCTGTAATTACCTGGGAGAAGGGACCAGCAGCAGCCTCTCCACAACCTCCTTTCAGGGAGCTGTAGACAGCAATGAGGTCTCTCCTCAGCCTCCTCTTTTCCAAACTAACCATCCCCAGCTCCTTCAGTCTCTCTTCATCAGATTTATTCTCCAGGCTCTTTCCAGCTTCCTTGCCCCCCTCTGCCCTGGCTCCAGCACCTCCACAGCTCTCCTGCATTGAGCTGCCCAAAACTGGACGCAAGCCTCGAGGTGTGGCCTCCCAGAGCTGAGTGCCAGGGGACAATCCCCTCCCTGCTCCTGCTGGACACAGCATTGCTGATCCCAGCCAGGAGGCCTTTGGCTTTCTTGGCCCCCTGGGCACACTTCTGGCTCCTCTTTAGCTGCTTGTCCATCAGCACCCCCAGGTCCCTTTCTGCCAGACAGCCTTCCAGCCACACTGCCCCAAGCCTACAGCATTCCTTAGGGTTTTTGCAACCCAAGCTGATGAAGACAACTTGACCTGTTAACTGCTGTAGCCAAAAGTCTTCATTTATTGTATCCTCTGCCAGTGCATTGCCCTTTCATAACTCATTCCCATTCCAAGTACTAATTATAGGACTCATAATAGCTGCCTTAGAAATATTTTAAGACATTTGTGACAATGAACTTCCCCGAGCAAAGAGCCTCCTTAACTAGGAGGAATCTACAAGGACCAACAGGGTAAGCATTGAAAACCAGCAACACAACCATTTTTCAGAGCTGACAGCTGCAGTGCTGCCAGACAAATGACAGTCCTGATGTCCAAGCATGAGGTGAGCTCGAAAAGGGCAAAGATTTACTCTGCATCATACCTCAAGCCAGTCACCTTTCCAGTCACTGTAATGGTTCAGAGTGCTGACCATCTGTCCCAGGCAGTGTGGAGGGGTTAGTGTTGGGCAACAGATGCTAGAGAGGCGCAGACAGCCAAGCCACTCTGCTCATGGGAGGCCTTGTAGAGTTGGGGAGTTCATCTTCAGAGTACTTCCTCTAGAAACTGCAGCAGTGCAGCATCTTTCCCTTGTTCTTTCTGCTTCAGTTCACTTCCAGATTATTTGAAGACAATTTTGCTTCATCCAACCCACATCCAATTACAGAATCACAGAATTAACCAGGTTGGACAAGACCTTCCAGATCCTTGAGTCCAACCTGTAACCCAACACCATCTAATCAACTCAACCATGGCACCAAGTGTCTCATTCAGTCTCTTCTTAAACACCTCCAGGGATGGTGACTCCACCACCTCCCTGGGCAGCACATTCCAATGGCCAGTCTCTCTTGCTGGGAAGAATTTCTTCCTAACATCCAGCCTAAACCTCCCCTGGCACAGCTTGAGACTGTGTCCTCTTGTTCTGGTGCTGGTTGCCTGGGAGAAGAGACCAACCCCCACCTGGCTACAACCTCCCTTCAGGCAGTTGGAGAGAGCAAGGTGGTCTCCCCTGAGCCTCCTCTTCTCCAGGCTAAGCAACCCCAGCTCCCTCAGCCTCTCCTCACAGGGCTGTGCTCCAGACCCCTCCCCAGCTGTGTTGCCCTTCTCTTGACACTTTCCAGCATCTCAACATCTTTCTTAAATTGAGGAGCCCAGAACTGGACACAGGACTCCAGGTGTGGAAGGAGTTAGCACTGCTCCCTCAATGCTGAGTACCTTTCCTCCCTTTAGACTGCTTACCAGTTTCCTTCCATACTCTTTGCAGTGTTTGTTTAATTGTCTATGCATATTTGCTGACTTTTAAGATCATAATCAGAGAGAGATTCTGCACTTGCTTGTGCTTTCAGTGCTGTCTCTGAGAACCTTGTACAGATTGTCATGTCAGATTAAGCACTGAAAAACCTCCACTGATTTCCTGCTGAGCTGCTCTTGCTGCTCACCCTGGGCAGCTGATCTCTAGGGGCCCAAGTGGAGGGCTCCACTTCCTAATCACAATGCCTTAAGAAATTACAATGGCAGTGCCTTGTCAAGGGCAAAGTCTTATGAGGAGCAGCTGAGGGAACTGGGGTTGTTCAGCCTGAAGAAAAGGAGGCTGAGAGGAGACCTTATCACTGTCTATAACTACCTGAAAGGAGGCTGTAGAGAGATGAGTGTTGGTTTCTTCTCACAAGCCACAACTGATAAGACAAAAGAAAATGGCTTAGGTTAGACATTAGGAAAAACTTCTGTACTGAAAGGGTTATCAAAGACTTTGGAACAGGCTGCCCAGGGAAGTGATTGAATCACCACCCCTGGATGTATTAGAAAGCCACCCAGATGTGGTGTCCAGGGATATGGTGTAGTGGTGGCCCCGGCAGAGTTAGATAATGGTTGATGATCTTGCAAGGTCTGTCCCAGCCCTACGGACTCTGTGATTCTGTGACAGGATTGTTAATGCAGACAGGGCCTTTGGGCTGGCAGACTGAGCACCAGGCATTGCTGCATGACTGTCCCTAATCATCAGGTGGCCATACAGCCAAAGTTGTGAAGCCTCCATCCTGAGTCCTGTAGAGGAGGGGGAGGTGAGCATGCCCAACATGAGCTGCTTGGGGTGAGAGGCAGGACTAGGGAGGTTCTGCTCCCCCTCTGCCCTGCCCTGCTGAGACCACAGCTGCAATCCTGGGTCCAGCTTGGGGTTCCCCAGTTGAAGAGAGACAGAGATCTGCTGGAGAGAGTCCCAGGCAGAGCCAGGAGGATGCTTAGGGGACTTGAGCATCTCCCCTGGGAAGAGAGACTGAGAGCCCTGGGGCTGTTTAGTTTAGGGAAGATAAGGCTGAGAGGGGACCTGATCAATGTCTAACAATCTTTGAGGGCTGGGGCTCAAGTGGAGGGGGCCAAGCTCTTTTGGGTGGTGCACAGCAATAAGCCAAGGAACAATGGAGACAAACATAGCAGATTTCATCTCAACATGAGGAGAAACTTCTTTGCAGTGAGGGTGCCAGAGCCCTGGAGCAGGCTGCCCAGAGAGATTGTGGAGTCTCCTCTAGAGATATTCCAACCCCAGCTGGATGCATTCCTGTGCAGACTATTCTGGGTGATCCTGCTCTGGGCTGGATCTTAGGAGGTCCCTTCCAGCCTCTAATGTTCTGTGGTACTGTGACCCAGTGATCAAGAGAAACTTGTCACTTTGCTGGTTAATGCAAATAAGTGACTGTGCTCCTCTTCCTCCCACCCAGCTTGTTCTTCTTGTTAGAGATAGTACACTTTAGGCAGGGCAAAGACTTGAGTTACTGTACCCCAGGAGTTCAGCTCCAGAAGCCTCAGCCACAGCATTCAGAGTGCCTTCAGAGCCATCCAAGGAATTAGCACTCCAACTTATCTCACTTCAGGCACACTTTAGGTACCCAATGTTTCCAGCTGCATGTAGGGTGGCTGTCAGTTATTTATTTCAGCCTCCAAATACTGCAGTACACTCTTCCTTTTTTTGGCTGTGTGTCACACTACTGCTCCCTACTGCCTGAGTCTATTTGAGATCCACAGATCACCTCATCTATGCAGGAGGCAGACGCTGGCTGTGCCTAACTGGCTGCTCAGCAGCAGAGGAGCTGCTTGCTGTCAACGAGATGTTTGTCTCACTGTGATTAATTACTGTGAAATGCCCACAGAGACTTAAGAAATCATGATTAATTACTGCAGAAGGCACAGAGATCTTCAAGACTAAGCTCTCCCATTTGCTAAGTTTACCCAAGAGCTCCTCTACATCCTGCATCTGGGGACACTTTCATGCAGTCAGCTGATAAAACTCCCACAGGACATATGGTGAATTGTCAGGAAAAGGCTAAAGGAAAATAATCACAGAATCACAGAATGGTCAGGGCTGGAAGGGACCTCGAGGATCAGCCAGTTGCAAGTCCCCTGCCATGGGCAGGGACACCTCACACCACAGCAGGTTGCTCACAGCCACATCCAGCCTGGCTGCAAAAACCTCTAGGGATGAAGCTTCCACCAGCTCCCTGGGCAACCTGTGCCAGGCTCTCACCACCCTCATGGGGAACAACTTCTTCCTCACATCCAAGCTCAATCTCCCCATTTCTAGAATGCTCTATTCCCCCCAGTCCTATCACTCCCTGACACCCTCAAAAGTCCCTCCCCAACTTTCTTGGAGCCCCCTGCAGATCCTGGAAGGCCACAATGAGGTCTCCTCAGAGCCTTCTCTTCTCCAGACTGAACCGCCCCAACTCCCTCAGTCTGTCCTCACATCAGAGCAGCTCCAGCCCTCTGCTCCTCCTCATGGCCCTTCTCTGGACACCTTCCAGCACCTCCAGATCCTTCCTGTAACAGGGGCTCCAGAACAGGACACAGTGCTCCATAACATTCCCAAAAGGCTAATGTTCCTTCAGAGTGAAGAAAAAAATGATTGCTAGATCCCTTCTGCAGGATTCATTTCTTCCCTAGGTTGGTTTTTTTTCAGCATGGAGGCTGAGAAGATTAATAAGCTCCAGAATTTCACACTAAGCTTATTAGAGGTTTAAAATTTAATAGGTTTGAAATCATCTCCTGAAATCCCACACTAGAAGAACAGCTAAGGGCAACTTACTGCCTTCCTTGGCACCTTCCCAAAGACCTTTCTCATTGGCATGAAACCCAGAGCCCAGGCCACACTGTATATCATAGTATCACAGTATCAGTCAGGGTTGGAAGGGACCACAAGGATCATCTAGTTCCAACCCCCTGCCATGGGCAGGGACACCCCACACTAGATCACGCTGGCCAGAGCCTCATCCAGCCTGGGCTTAAACACCTCCAGGGATGGGGCCCATGTGAGAGGGAAGAGTTAGTCTGTTCTCCCTGACTTCTGCCACGTTTGCTGTTTGCCTTGTTCATGACAGCCTGCTCCAGGCTGGCACAGGAGCACTCAGGAACACACTCATGCTGAGGGCAACTTACTGCTTTGCTTGGCACCTTCCCAAAGACCTTTCTCATTGGCATTAAACCCAGGGCCCAGGCCACACTGTGTATCATGTGAGAGGGAAGAGCTAGTCTGTTCCCCCTGACTTCTGCCACGTTTGCTGTTTGCTGGGTTCCTGACAGCCTGCTCCAGGCTGGCACAGGAGCACTCAGGAACACACTCATGCTAAGGGCAACTTAACTGCTTTCCCTGGCACCTTCCCAAAGACCTTTCTCATTGGCATTACAACAGAACAGACTGTTAGGTAGACAAACTATTGGTATTTTAGATACTAAAAATACAACAGAATACTACAGAATACAACAGAACAAACCAGGTTGGAAGAGACCTTCAAGATCATCACGTCCAACCCATCAGCCAATCCAACCCACCTAATCAACTAACCCATGGCACCAAGCACCCCATCAAGTCTCCTCCTGAACACCTCCAGTGATGGTGACCCCACCACCTCCCTGGGCAGCCCATTCCAATGGGCAATCACTCTCTCTGTACAGAACTTCTTCCTAACCTCCAGCTTAAACCCCCTGGCGCAGCTTGAGACTGTGTCCTCTTGTTCTGGTGCTGGCTGCCTGGGAGAAGAGGCCAACCTCTGCCTGGCTACAACCTCCCTTCAGGTAGTAAACCCAGAGCCCAGGCCACACTGTATATCATGTGAGAGGGAAGAGTTATTCTCTTCCCCCTGGCTTCTGCCTTTGTTTGCTGTTTGCTGGGTTCCTGACAGCCTGCTCCAGGCTGGCACAGGAGCACTCAGGAACACACTCATGCTTCACCGGCTAGAAGTAATCTGCTGTCATGCTGGGAGAGAGAAGCTGGGGCAGAGGATGTGCCAGTGATGGAATCTGCTACCTGCACAAACAAGTAGCTGCAGACTCCCACAGGCTCTGCTGGCTCCTCCAATCGGTTAAAAAAAACACATCAAAACCCCAGGCTCTTAGTATGAGAGAAATGTATTATGCTAATCACCTCAATTCTTCTTCAGTTATCCATGCAGAGCTTCATTGCACCATTCAATATTTTTCAGTCTAATGCACTGGATAAGTCCCTTGGAAAAGTTTTGTTCCTGAAACCTTTGAAATTGGCACTGAATTTTCTCTCTGGCCTTTATGGGAAACAGTTCCTTTCATCACTGCTCGCTGCTAACTGCAGTGCATTTGACAGAGCTTTGCAAGGTCCAGCATGCTGCAGGTAAAACCCCAGGGGGAAAATAAAGGATAACAGAATCACAGAATGTTAGGGGGAGGGGAACTCAAAAGCTCACCCAGTCCAACCCCCGCCAGAGCAGGACCACCCAGAGGAGATGACACAGGAACACATCCAGGAGGGTTTGGAATATCTCTAGAGAGGGATGGGATCAGCAATGCTGTGTCCAGCAGGAGCAGGGAGGGGATTGTGCCCTGGCACTCAGCTCTGGGGAGGTCACACCTTGAGGATTGTGTGCAGTTTAAGGCACCTCAATCCAAGAGAGCTGTGGAGGTGCTGGAGCCAGGGCAGAGGAGGGCAAGGAAGCTGGGAAGGGCCGGGAGAACAAATCTGATGAAGAGCAACTGAAGGAGCTGGGGATGGTTAGTGTGAAACAGAGGAGGCTGAGGGGAGACCTCATTGCTGTCTACAACTCCCTGAAAGGAGGTTGTGGAGAGGCTGCTGCTGGTCTCTTCTCACAGGGAATTAGTGACAGAACAAGAGGGAATGGCCTCAAGCTTCAACTGGGTCGGTTTAGAGTGGACCTTGGGAAACATTTTTTGATGGCAAGAGAGGTCAGGGCTTGGAATGTGCTGCCCAGGGAGGTGGTTGAGTACCCAAGCCTGGCTGTGTTTGAAGGTGGTTTGGCTGTGGTGCTTGGGGCTCTGGTTTAGGGGTGACCCTTGTAGAGCAGGGTTGTGGGTTGGACTTGGTGCTCCTGAGGGTCTTTTCCAACCTGAATGTTTCTGTGATTCTGTGTTCCTATGACACACAGCAACCCCATGAGGTTATTATAATCTAAAAATGCAAAGCCATGATCCAGTGATAGATGAACAGTGTAGAAGTTAGGTGTCATGCTGACAAAGGAACTCCAGACTGTGCCAACCCAGGAAACACTCTGTGTGGCAACGCATTGGGGTCCCCAGAATCATAGAACTGTCAGGCTTGGAAGGGAGCTCAAGGATCAGCCAGTTCCAAGCCCCCTGCCATGGGCAGGGACACCTCACACTACATCAGGTTGCTCACAGCCACATCCAGCCTGCCCTGAGAAACCTCCAGGCAGGAGGCTTCCACCACCTCCCTGGGCAACCTGTGCCAGGCTCTCACCACCCTCATGGGGAACAACTTCTTCCTAACATCCAACCTGAATCTACCCAGTTCTAGTTTTGTTCCATTCCCCACAGTCCTATCACTCCCTGACACCCTCAGAAGATCCTCCCCAGCTTTCTTGCAGCCCCCTTCAGATACTGGAAGGCCACAATTAGGTCTCCTTGGAGCCTTCTCTTCTCCAGACTGAACAGCCCCAACTCCCTCAGTCTGTCCTCAGAGCAGAGCAGCTCCAGCCCTCTGCTCCTCCTCGTGGCCCTTCTCTGGACACCTTCCAGCACCTCCAGATCCTTCCTGTACTAGAGGCTCCAGAACTGGACACAGAGCTCCAGGTGGAGTCTCAGCAGAGTGGAGCAGAGGAGGAGAATCCCCTCCCTGGCCCTGCTGGCTGTGCTTCTCTTGCTGCAGCCCAGGATGTGCTTGATGTGAGCTTGCTCCTCTCCTTGTAGTACAAGCCAGTTGCTGGAGCTGCAAATGTGCCTTTAAAATGCTCAGGCTGTGAAAGAGAAAGGAAACAAAAAAGCCCCAAATCCCCCCAGACTGGCATAATGAAGTGCAGCTATGAGGAACAGCTTTTTAATGGGAGAGCACAGATGTTCTATGCATGATAGCTATGGTTTCAAATTGAAAAGTGTCATTGTTTGGCCATCATTTAAAACCACAATACCCTAAAGGAGAAATTTCAGGCCGTGCACGCTTGAGGAGCACATAGCTAAGGTAGGGCTAAATTGTTCTCTCTCTGCTCTGCTTGGAGAGAGTGAGAAGATAATGGTCTTCATGGGCAGGGAGGGTAAAAGATTGAGCTGGTAAAAGTTGGAGCTGGGGTGGGGGAAGGAGCAGGAGCGAAACACAAAGGACATGGACAGCACCAGCTTCCCATCAGCAACTGCCAAATATCTTCCCCCAAGTGATGTGACTACCCCAACAGAGAGGAAGGCAGTGCCACAGCCCCACAGCCCACAGGCTGGCAGTGTGCTGCCCCTGGTGCAGAAGGAAGAGGGAATGGGATAGAGAACAGAATAAAGCAGGTTGGAAGAGACCTTCGAGATCATTGCGTCCAACCCATCAACCAATCCAACCCACCCAACAACTAACCCATGGCACCAAGCACCCCATCAAGTCTCCTCCTGAACACCTCCAGTGATGGTGACTCCACCACCTCCCCAGGCAGCCCATCCCAATGGCCAATCACTCTCTCCGTGTAGAACTTCTTCCTAACATCCAGCCTAAACCTTCCCTGGTGCAGCCTGAGACTGTGTCCTCTTGTTCTGGTGCTGGCTGCCTGGGAGAAGAGACCAACCTCTGCCTGGCTACAACCTCCCTTCAGGGAGTTGTAGAGAGCAAGAAGGTCACCCCTGAATCTCCTCTTCTGCAGGCTAAGCAACCCCAGCTCCCTCAGCCTTTCCTCACAGGGCTTGTGTTCCAAACCCCTCACCAACTTCATTGCCCTTCTCTGGACACGTTCCAGCAAGTCAACATGCTTCCTAAACTGAGGGGCCCAGAGCTGGACACATGATTCAAGGTGTGGCCTAACCAGTCCAGGCTGGAAGGGACCTCCAAAGGTCATCCAGTCCAACCTCCCTGCAGTCAGCAGGGACATCCCCATCTAGATCAGGTCGCCCAGAGTCTCATCAAACCTCACCTTGATTATCTTCAGGGATGGGACCTCAACCACCACCTCAACCTGTTCCAGTGTTCCACCACCCTCATAGTGAAGAACTTCTTCCTGATATCCAATCTCAATCTGCTTTTCTCTACTTTGAAGCCATTGTCCCTTCTCCTGTCCCTGCAGGCCTTTGCAAACAGTCTCTCTCCATCCTTCTTGTAGCCCCCTTCAGGTACTGGCAGGCTGCTCTTAGGTCTCCCCAGAGCCTCCTCTTCCCCAGGCTGAACACCCCCAGCTCCCTCAGCCTGTCCTCATAGCAGAGCTGGTCCAAGCCCCTGAGCATTTTCATGGCCCTCCTCTGGACCCTCTCCATGAGGTCCAAGTCCTTCCTGTATTGAGGGCTCCAGACCTGTACACAGTACTCCAGGTGAGGTCTCAGAGCTTGTTATACTCAGCAGAGATGCCCGAGCCTGTCACGCCATATGGCTGCACAGATTCCCTCCAGCAAGTTCTCTTCTGCCATAGCATCACAAACATCTTGAGCAACACTGAAGCTGCTGCCACAAAAGAGCAAAGCCTGCCTTGCTGACAGCAAGGTCAGCAGCAGCCTTTCATGGTAAGAGCTCCTACTCCCTAATCTGTCCTGCAGTTCAGAGTAGCCATTGGCCATGCCCTGAGTTAGGGATGCTAGACTGGACCTCACAGGTTTCATGGTAACATTTTCTCAGCCAGGAAATAAGGGAGAAGGCTCCCAGGAGATCTTCTTGTGGCCTTCCAGTATCTGAAGGGGGCTAAAGGACAGCTGGGGAGGGACTTTCTAGGGTGTCAGGGAGTGAGAGGACTGAGGGGAATGGAACAATGCCTGGGGTCAGAGCAGCTGAAGAGCAGCCAGGCAGAAAGGGACCTGGGGGTAGTGGTTGACAGCAGCTGAACATGAGCCAGCAGTGTGCCCAGGCGGCCAAGAAGGCCAAGGGCATCCTGGCCTGCATCAGGAACAGTGTGGCCAGCAGGAGCAGGGAAGTCATTCTGCCCTGTGCTCAGCATTGCTCAGGCCACACCTTGAGTCCTGTGTCCAGTTCTGGGCTCCTCAGTTTAGGAAAGATGTTGAGATGCTGGAAGGTGTCCAGAGAAGGGCAACACAGCTGGGGAGGGGTCTGGAGCACAGCCCTGTGAGGAGAGGCTGAGGGAGCTGGGGTTGCTTAGCCTGCAGAAGAGGAGGCTCAGGGGAGACCTTCTTGCTCTCTGCAACTGCCTGAAGGGAGGTTGTAGCCAGGTGGGGGTTGGTCTCTTCTTCCAGGCAGCCAGCACCAGAACAAGAGGACACAGTCTCAAGCTGTGCCAGGGGAGGTTTAGGATGGGTGTTAGGAAGAAATTCTTCCCAGCAAGAGAGATTGGCCCTTGGGATGTGCTGCCCAGGGAGGTGGTGGAGTCACCATCCCTGGAGGGGTTCAAGAAAGGCTTGGATGTGGCACTTGGGGCCATGGTTTAGTTGTCAGGAGGTGTTAGGTATTAGGTAATAGGTTGGATCTCTGAGGTCGTTTCCAAGCTGATTGATTCTGTGATTCTGTGATTCTATGCCTAGGGGGGATGGGACAATATCAGAAATGGGCAGATTCAGATTGGATGTTAGGAAGAAGTTCGCTGTGACACTGTGATACCTGACTCCCCCTCCTCCAATGTATGCTTTCCCCACTAGGAATTATGGAGAAGTTACATTGCTGGAGACAGAAAATTGCAGATGCAAGCTTGGGGAGAAATCAATCCTCCAAGAGCAGCTGAGAAGGCAGTCCCAGGGCTTTGTTTGTAAAGTGAGCTCATAAAGTTGTGGGGAATTGTTTTACAGCACACATTAAGTGAAGCAGAAAATGAAGCCTTGGTTCTGTGGGTAAAAAGGAGGCCATCATCTGCCTGCAACACAAATTCACTTTCCAACCTTGGTGTTTGGTTTTAGTTTGGTTGTTTGTTTTCTGCCACCCTAATGGGAATCTGTTCCCATCTCTGCCACAATTCACACAGACACGTTGCTGGGAAGGTAATTCTCCTTGCTAAGCAGTGGTTAGGGGTTGGGAGAAAAAGCAGCTTGATGAGACTTGTTATCTCATGAAGAGAGCAGACCTGTGGAGAAGGAATTGGGAGTGCTGGTGGACAAGTTCTGCATGGGACAGCAATGAGCCCTGGTGGCCAGGAAGGCCAAAGGGATCCTGGGCTGCATTCAGAGGAGTGTGTCCAGCAGAGCCAGGGAGGTTCTCCTCCCGCTCGACTCTGCCCTGGTGAAATGTCTCCTGCAGTATTGCCTCCAGTTCTGGGCTCCCCAGTTCAAGAGGGACAGGGATCTGCTGGAGAGAGTCCAAGGGAGGGCTACAAGGATGCTGGAGGGACTGCAGCACTGCCTGGAGAGGAGAGGCTGAGAGCCCTGGGGCTGTTGAGTCTGGAGAAGAGAAAACTGGGAAGGAATTTAATCAATGTCTATCAAAATCTGAGGGCTGGGGGGCAAGAGGGAGGGGACAGGCTCTGCTCACTTGCACCCTGGGATAGGACAAGGAGCAATGGATATAAACTCCAGCACAGGAGGTTTCACCTCAACATCAGGAGGAACTTCTGGACTGTGAGAGTCACAGAGCACTGGAGCAGGCTGCCCAGAGAGGTTGTGGAGTCTCCTTCTCTGCAGACTTTCAAGCCCCATCTGGATGTGTTCCTGTGTGACCCGTGCAAGATTCTATGGTCCTGCTCTGGCAGGGAGCTTGGACTCAATGATCTCTGCAGTTCCCTTCCAAGCCATAACATCCTGTCATCCTGTGGTCTGAGAGTGACTGGGCAGAGCACAGGTTAATATTATTTTGGCTTTGCAGTGTGCATACATCATTGCATATGTCCAGCTAAACTGTCCTTAGGAGCAGATAAATGTGCCACTGTAAATAACACCGTTCTGTTCTGTCCAAACCTATCTACACCTAAACGGGATGAGAAGCACAAGCAGCAGGTATGTTGCTGGCTATCTTCTGCCATTAGAGTGCCACAGTGTCACAGTCTCACAGTGCATTAGAGGCTAGAAGTGACCTCCAGAGAACATTGAGTCCAACCCCCTGCCAGAGCAGCAGCACCCAGGGGAGTCTGCACAGGAATGCATCCAGCTGGGGTTGGAAAGGCTCCAGAGAAGGAGACTCCACAACCTCTCTGGGCAGCCCGTTCCAGGGCTCTGGCACCCTCACTGCAAAGAAGTTTCTCTTCATGTTGAGCTGAAGCCTTCTCTGTTCAAGTTTGTCTCCATTGCTCCTTGGCTTATTGCTGTGCAGCACCCACAAGAGCTTGGCCCCCTCCCCCTTGACCCCCAGCCCTCAGAGATTGAGAGACATTGATCAGATCCCCTCTCAGCCTTCTCTTCTCCACACTAAACAGCCCCAGGGCTCTCAGTCTCTCTTCCCAGGGGAGATGCTCAAGTCCCCTAAGCATCCTCCTGGCTCTCCCTTGGACTCTCTCCAGCAGGTCTCTGTCTCTCTTCAGCTGGGGAGCCCCAAGCTGGACCCAGGATTGCAGCTGTGGCCTCAGCAGGGCAGAGTAGCGTGGGGGAAGAACCTCCCAAGCCCTGCTGGCCACACTTCTCTTGATGCACCCCAGGATCCCATTGGCTTTCTTGGCCCCCAGGGCACATTGCTGTCCCATGCAGAACTTACGTGTCCAGAGAAGGGCAACAAAGCTGGTGAGGGGTTTGGAACACAAGCCCTATGAGGAAAGGCTGAGGGAGCTGGGGTTGCTTAGCCTGGAGAAGAGGAGACTGAGGGGTGACCTTATTGCTCTCTACAACTCCCTGAAGGGAGGTTGTAGCCAGGCAGAGGTTGGCCTCTTCTCCCAGGCAGCCAGCACCAGAACAAGAGGACACAGTCTCAGGCTGCGCCAGGGCAGGTTTAGGCTGGATGTTAGGAAGAAGTTCTACACGGAGAGAGTGATTGCCCATTGGAATCGGCTACCCGTGGAGGTGGTGGAGTCACCTTCACTGGAGGTGTTCAGGAGAAGACTTGATGGGGTGCTTGGCTGTATGGTCTAGTTGTTGGGTGGGTGGGATTGGTTGATGGGTTGGATGCGATGATCTTGAAGGTCTCTTCCAACCTGGTGTATTGTATTGTATTGTATTGTATTGTATTGTATTGTATTGTATTGTATTGCTGTCCACCAGCACTCCAAAGTCTTTCTCTGTGGAGCTGCTCTCCAGCAGGGCAGCTCCTAATCTGTCCTCACCACTTCAAACGTTTCTCTTTTGTTACCTGTGGTGGTGTTGCCTAAGCTACAAAGTCCTGCCGAATTTTGCATCTCCATTGACAAACTCCTGCCATGCAGAGGCCTTGTTGCAGCTCCTCCTTCTTTATTTATGTTTTTTAAACCCTGTAGCCCCAGTAAGTGCCTCCTTTGCAGCCAGCTGTGAGAAGCAGTACTGATGCCTGATCTCCACTCACTGATCTGCTCCCCGATGAGGTTGGAAGAGACCCTCAAGATAGAATAGAATAGTATAGTATAGATAGTATAGAATAGAATAGAATAGAATAGAATAGAATAGAATAGAATAGAATAGAATAGAATAGACCAGGTTGGAAAACACCTCACAGATCATCAAGCCCAACCTCTCACCCAACACCTCTAATCAACTAGACCATGGCACCAAGTGCCTCAGGCAGGCTCTTCTTAAACACCTCCAGGGATGATGACTCCACCACCTCCCTGGGCAGCACATCCCAATGGCAAATCTCTCTCTCTGGGAAGAATTTCTTCCTAACACCCATCCTAAACCTCCCCTGGCACAGCTTGAGACTGTGGCTTCTTGTTCTGGTGCTGGGTGCCTGGGAGAAGAGACCAACCCCCACCTGGCTACAACCTCCCTTCAGGGAGTTGGAGAGAGCAAGGTGGTCTCCCTGAGCCTCCTCTTCTCCAGGCTAAGCAACCCCAGCTCCCTCAGCCTCTCCTCACAGGGCTGTGCTCCAGACCCCTCCCCAGCTTTGTTGCCCTTCTCTGGACACATTCCAGCATCTCAACACCTTTCCTAAACTGAGGGTCCCAGAACTGGACACAAAGACTGGAATAAGAAACTGGAAGAGGCTACAGAGAGAAATGGGAGGGAGGAAGGACAATGCAATAGAGCCTGGAGGGTCAAGAGAGAGGAAAGGGTGTTTCACTCAATTCCCTTTGCATTACTCACAGTCATTTAGAACTAGAATGGATCAGAAAAAAGAGTATTTTCCCTCCCAGCTCTGCTGCTAGCTGTATGTGTGAGAATATGGTAAATGCCCTCTCCAAAATGCATCTCCTGCTTTCCATCTCCCACAGTGTGCAGAAACTGAAGTCACCTTCATTTTAAATTCTTCTTGGCTGAGTCCTTTGGCTTTCCTCAGCGATGGCCCCAAAAAGTTAATCAGTGTTTAACTTCCCAACTGGGTTTCTCAGCTGGTTTAAGCACCAGCTCTCAGGGAGCTCAGTCACGTGAGGTCCGAGGCCGTGGGACACTCAGCACCATCCTTGAGGCTTAATGCCCTCAGCTCCATTCCTCTTCTGGAGGAGCTCAGGATGAGGTCATTAAAAGCAATCACCAAGAAGTCATGCCTGATTACTCTTTCAATTAGGGCTTGATCCCACAGGCAGTTATGTGCTGTAAGTGCAGGAACCAAAGGCTGGTGCTGAATACTCAGTGTTTGCTTAGTGCCTGGTCAGTGGAGCTTGGTAAACAGAGCAAGGGAGAGAAAGAACAACCACAAAACAGAACTCACTTGGCAATGCAGCCAAAGTTGTGAAGCCTCCAGGCTGAGGCCTGTAGAGGAGGGGGAGGTGAGCATGCCCAGCATGAGCTGCATGGGGTAAGAGACAGGACTGGGGAGGTCCTTCTCCCCTTTACTGTGCCCTTCTGAGACCACAGCTGCAATCCTGTGTCCAGTTTGGGGCTCCTCAGTAGAAGAGAGACAGAGACCTGCTGGAGACAGTCCAAGGGAGAGCCAGGAGGATGACTGGGGGACTTGAGCATCTCCCCTGGGAAGAGAGACTGAGAGCCCTGGGGCTGTTGAGTCTGGAGAAGAGAAGGCTGAGAGGGATCTGATCAATGTCTCTCAGGAGCTGAGGGCTGGGGGTCAAGGGGAGGGGGCCAAGCTCTTGTGGGTGCTGCACAGCAAGAAGCCAAGGAGCAATGGAGACAAACTTGAGCAGAGAAGGTTTCAGCTCAACAGGAGGAGAAACTTCTTTGCAGTGAGGGTGAGGGAGCCCTGGAGCAGGCTGCCCAGAGAGGTTGTGGAGTCTCCTTCTCTAGAGCCTTTCCAACCCCAGCTGGATGCATTCCTGTGCAGACTCCCCTGGGTGCTGCTGCTCTGGCAGGGGACTTGGACCGGATGATCTCTGGAGGTCCCTTCCAACCTCTGATGTTCTGTGGTTCTGTGACACTGTGGCAGCCACACCACTGAATGTAACTGAGAAACTACAGGTACTGCTGCATGTCAGAACCAGCAGGTCACTCAAACATGACTCTCCTTGAGATGAACCCAGAAAAATGTCACACTACAAGTAAAAGTGGGGCCAGAGGTGGTGACAAGAGGTAGTGGAGTCACCATCACTGGAGCTGCTTAGGAAGAGACTGGATGGGGTGCCTCGTGCCATGGTTGAGTTGATTAGATGGTGTTGGGTGATAGGTTGGATTCGATGATCCCAAAGGTCTCTTCCAACCTAGTTAATTCTATTCTATTCTAATCTAGTTTAGTCTATCCTATCCTATCCTATCCTATCCTATCCTATCCTATCCTATCCTATCCTATTCTATTCTATTCTATTCTATTCTATTCTATTCTATTCTATTCTATTCTATTCTACCCTATCCTACCCTATCCCATTCTATTCTATTCTATTCTATTCTATTCTATTCTATTCTATTCTATTCTATTCTATTCTATTCTATTCTATTCTATTCTATTCTATTCTACCCTACCCTATCCTATCCTATCCTATCCTATCCTATCCTATCCTATCCTATTCTATGAACATTTGGCAGTCAGTTGGCCAGATCCAGGCACAAGGCAGGGTTTTTTCTGCTTTTCCAGGAGACTGTCTCTGGTCTGGGCTGCAGCACCAAAGTCAGCCTGGCAGGCTTGCAGCAGCTTAGTGCTGCTCTCCCACAGTTCCAAACCCTGCCTTGGTTGCTCTCAAATTGGCCTGGAAAGGTGCAACAAACACAAATGACACCTGAGAAAACAATTTTTCTCCTCTGCTGGTGTTTTCACACTCATTTTGCCCTTGTTTCATGCCTCTGTCTAGCCAGCAGGTTCATGCAGGAGCATTTGCTGAAGCAGCACATGCTCAGGCAAGCTAGGGACTAAGAACTTGTAGAAATTAATCTGTGCATAAGGAATAAATTCTAAGAAATCTGTGCATCAGTAGTGCCCCTTGGCCAAGCTCTGCTGCTTCCCTTTGCCTTCACCAAGCTCAGAAAGCTTGGGAGGGTTTCCAGGGCTGGAGCATGGCTTATGCACAGGGATGGTGTGGGGTCTCCTGGTCTCCTGGCCTTGGTGTGGGTTCAAGACAGTCCCTTGCAGCCAGCTGGAAGAGCCCTCTGCAGATTTAGTGCTGAGCAAACCTTGTCTCAGGGCTGGAGAACCTCCCCTATAGAGACAGGCTCAGGGAGTTGGGGTTGTTCATCCTGGAGAAATGAAGGCTCCAGGGAGACCTAAGACCTTCCAATAACTGAAGAGGGCTACAGGGATCTGGGGAGGGACTATTTTAAGGGCTTGGAGTGACAGGATGAGGGGGAATTGGCTTTGAGCTGGAACAGGAGAGATTGAGACTGGAGATGAAGAAATTCTTTAGAGTGAGGGTGGTGAGACACTGGCACAGGCTGCCCAGGGAGGCTGTGGATGCCTCCTCCCTGGAGGTGCTCAAGGCCAGGCTGCATGTAGCTGTGAGCAACCTGCTGTAGTGTGAGGTGTCCCTGCCCATGGCAGGGGTTGGAACTGGATGAGCCTTGAGGTCCCTTCCAACCCTGACAATTCTGTGATTCTATGATTCTAAGTTCCTTTTAAGAACCTTGAGGTTCCTTCCAACCCAACCCATTCTGTGATTCTATGATAAATTAACACAATTCAGTGGCTCCTTAGTCATCAGCTCTTTCCAGCAGTTCTGTCCTCTGAAAGGTTTCACAAACATTAGCCAAGTCTCCCACTACCTCCAGAGCCCTTGTCACAGCTACTGCTATGACCCTGAGGAGCTCTTCAACAGCCATCAGACCCCAATACAATAATCACTCTGATTAGCAATCCAGGCCAGGCACCTCACAGGGAATGGTGGTGACAGTGGGACCAGCAGGGATTTACTGGCAAGCCCATCCCCAGAACACTTATGAGGCCATTGTGACCGGTTTAGGCTGTGCCTTCTTTTGCGTGTGTGGGGGAACCTTCCTACTCCACCACAGCCATCAAGGTCCAGAGAAGGGCAAGAAAGCTGGGGAGGGCTTTGGAGCACAGTCCTGTGAGGAGAGGCTGTGAGCTGGGGTTGCTTAGCCTGGAGAAGAGGAGGCTCAGGGGAAACCTTCTTGCTCTCTCCAACTCCCTGAAGGGAGGTTGTAGCCAGCTGGGGGTTGGTCTCTTCTCCCAGGCACCCAGCAGCAGAACAAGAGGACACAGTCTCAAGCTGTGCCAGGGCAAGTTTAGGCTGGAGGTGAGGAAGAAATTCTTCCCAGCAAAAGAGACTGGCCATTGGAATGTGCTGCCCAGGGAAGTGGTGGAGTCACCATCCCTGGAGGTGTTTAAGAAGAGCCTGGCTGAGGCACTTGGTGCCATGGTTGAGTTGATGAGATGGTGTTGGGTGATAAGTTGGAACTCAATGATCTCTGAGGTCTCTTCCAGCCTGGTTAATTCTGTATTCTGTATATCTCTGTCTCCTTTGTCTCAAAGTCAGCCACAGTTAACCTCTTTCAGTGCCTCTAACAACGTTGATTAAAGCTAAGCCATTTTAGGCCACTGAAAAGGGAGTTCAGTTTCCCTTCAGACTCCAGTACCTCCTCTAGGAGTTCACTCTCTTTCTCAGCTGCATAATTGCTTTCTTCCTGCCACGCTTCATCTCTCCTCCACTTTGGGAGACAGGTTTATTTTGTCTCTTAGAGCTGCCCTTGGTGGAGCTTGCCATATGCCTTTGGATGCTCACTCTGTCGGCTTCCCCCTGCCCTTCTCTGCCTCTGGGAATTTGTCCTGGGGATTTAATTTGCAAAACATAAGGAGATGTGGAAGCTGCCACCGCGGTGCCAGGAGGAGAGATTTGATCTCAACAGGACTTCAGTACCTGAGGATGAGCTTCAGAGAGGGTGTGCATGTACTTAGCATGGGTCTCCAAACATCAGGTGTGGAAAGGCAAAATTATGTGGGTTTCAACTGGGACCTAATTGCTTTTTTACTCAGAAGCACAGAAACATTCAGGCTGGAAAAGACCCTCAGGAGCACCAAGTCCATCCCAGGACCCTACTCTATAAGGGTCACCCCTAAACCATAGCCCCAAGTAAAACATCCAAACCACCTGGAAACACAGCCAGGCTTGGGGACTCAGCCACCTCCCTGGGCAGCACATTCCAATCCCTGACCACTCTTTTTCCTACTGCCCAGTCTAAACCTACCCAGCTGAAACTTGAGAGCCATTCCCTCTTGTTCTGTCACCAATCAGCTGTAAGAAGAGACCAGCATCAGCTTCAGAGGATTGCTCTAATCCCTCCAAACTGGTGCCATCAAGCACAGAGACCAGTGGGCATCTCCTTGGGGGGGGGGGGGGGGGTCATACCCTCTTGTTTTGCTTTCCCCCTGCATGTTAAACCATAAGGAAGTAACAATTGCACTCCAGCAGGGCTCATATCCCCAGTCCAGCTGCCCTGGCAGTCTCTTTTGCCTGTTGAAAATTAAATGGGAAGTTCAATGGAATGACCTAGAGAAAGATGGAAAATACCAGTCCAAAAGCACTCACTACTCTGGTGGCTACCAGGATCAGCAGGAGCAGGGAAGTCGTTCTGCCCTCTGCTCAGCACTGGTTAGGCCACACTTGGGGTACTGTGTCCAGTTCTGGGACCCTCAGTTTAGGAAAGATGTTGAGCTGCTGGAAGGTGTCCAGAGAAGGGCAACACAGCTGGGGAGGGGTCTGGAGCACAGCCCTGTGAGGAGAGGCTGAGGGAGCTGGGGTTGCTTAGCCTGCAGAAGAGGAGGCTCAGGGAGACCTTCTTGCTCTCTCCAACTCCCTGAAGGGAGGTTGTAGCCAGCTGGGGGTTGGTCTCTTCTCCCAGGCAACCAGCACCAGAACAAGAGGACACAGTCTCAAGCTGTGCCAGGGAAGGTTGAGGCTGGAGGTGAGGAGAAAGTTCTTCCCAGCAAGAGAGATTGGCCATTAGAATGTGCTGCCCAGGGAGGTGGTGGAGTCACCATCCCTGGAAGTGTTTAGGAAGAGCCTGGCTGAGGCACTTGGTGCCATGGTTTAGTTGATGAGATGGTGTTGGGTGATAGGTTGGACTTGATGATCTCTGAGGTCTTTTCCAACCTGGTTAATTCTGTATTCTGCATCTGGAAGACACTAAGCCCAGCTTTTGTGGCAGGTGTCTAAGGTTTCCCTGGAAGGAAACTGGAGCAAGAACAACCATTTTTCAGAAAGCTGTCATGCAGGTGATCAGCTTTGGCAGGGCTTTCGAGCTGCAGACTGCAGTGAGATGCAGATATTCCCCAACCACTCCACTCAGGGCTTCTTGATGACTAACCAGAGAGACTGGGAACTCAGCATGCTCCCTATTCTGAGTCCCGTTTCACACCTTTCTCGTGTGTCATGGCCAGGTGCCCAGGCCCCTCATGCAGAGAAAGAAAACACATCCCAGTAGGTGCTAGAACATCCAAAAATGAGGAATTGCCCTGCCCTGCCTGCCCTGAGGACTCTCTCTCTGCTCCCAGGCCCCTGGGGAGCTCACGGCCCTGCCGCAGCCTGGCACACAGCCTCAAAGCGCCAAGCATCCAAGAGCTGCCACTGAGCTGTGGTTCTGGTTTTGTGGGACTGAGCCTCAGGTGTAGACTGAGGCTGCATTAGCCTGCACCTTTCTGTGTGCTGATTAAAAAATCATGAAGAATGATCCAGTCCACTTTGGCTCTGTGCAGAGAGCCTCAGCGTGCAAATGGAGCTTGTTTATCATGTGATAGATTCCGGGTAAGGCAGCACCTACAGTACACCGAGCTTGCAACACCATCTGGTTTCATCTTTCATTGCATTAGGGGATCACTTTGTTATGTTTGACCTGAAAACTGGCACAGGGATGAAGCAGGGCCAGGGATGAGGCTTGCATTGCTAAAAGCTCTGCTTGCTCACGTGAGAAGAGAGCAGACACAAAGCTCTTATCCTCAAGTCCAGAAAATACCAAATACCAAGACAACCACTGCCAACACCCACTGTTGTGCACAGGTTTATGCTGGAGGGAAGGGATCCATCCAGAGGGACTTTGAGAGGCTGCAGAGCTGGGCCCATGCCAGCCTCATGAGGTTCAACAAGACCAAGTGCAGGGTCCTGCAAATGGGTTGGGGCAGTGCCAGGCACTGAGAAAAGCTGGGCAGGGACTGGCTTGAGAGCAGCCCTGAAGAAAAGGACTTGGGGGTGCTGGTGGATGAGAAGCTCAACAGGAGTCAGCAGTGAGCACTTGCAGCCCAGAGAGCCAAGCAGAGCCTGGACTGCAGCAAGAGCAGGGTCAGGGAGGGGATTCTTCCCCTCTGCTCCACTCTGGCGAGACTACACCTGGAGCTCTGTGTCCAGTTCTGGAGCCTCTGTTACAGGAAGGATCTGGAGGTGCTGGAAGGTGTCCAGAGAAGGGCCACGAGGAGGAGCAGAGGGCTGGAGCTGCTCTTCTATTAAGACAGTGAAGGAGTTGGGCTTGTTCAATCTGGAGAAGAGAAGGCTCCAAGGAGACCTAATTGTGGCCTTCCAGGATCTGAAGGGGGCTCCAAGAAAGCTGGGGAGGGACTTTTGAGGGTGTCAGGGAGGGATAGGACTGGGGGAGATGGAGCAAAACTAGAAATGGGCAAACTGAGATTGCATGTTAGGAAGAAGTTGTTGCCCAGGAGGGTGGTGAGAGCCTGGCACAGGCTGCCCAGGGAGGTGGTGGAAGCCTCCTGCCTGGAGGTGTTTGCAGCCAGGCTGGATGTGGCTGTGAGCAACCTGCTGTAGTGTGAGGTGTCCCTGCCCATGGCAGGGGGGTTGGAACTGGCTGATCCTTGAGGTCCCTTCCAACCCTAGAAATTCTGTGACTCTGTGAAGACGACACTACCATAGAGGGGAACTTCCACTCAGGTTTCCCCATGTGGCAGAAACAGGCTGATATATGGTGGCTTGAGGAAGAACGAAGTGAAGACTCGGAGGACTGGCCCGCAGGTGCTCATTTGATAGGATCTTAAGAGAGAATGAAGAAAATCTTTCCATTAACTTTAGGCAAGCTCCAAGATTTCCCAGGACTCCCATGAAATGCTGGGAGAATGCATTTATTTTACAGCTGATGCAGAGAGACTCCAGGAACTTGACTATTTCCCTTTGTCCACACTCCCCTCAGTCAGCCAAAAGGCTTTCTTGAGCTCCTCTTCCAGAGCAGGTCTCTGTCTCATTAAACCACCATGTAATGATTCATCACTCTCTGACCATTCCCACTCTACTGTCTAATTAAAATGATTTTTAGGCTCAAAGATAATTGCTTTCTTCTATTATTACTCTGCAATGTTAATATAATCCAGCTCACCAGTCTCTGTCTCTACCACTAGAGACAATAAATAAATTAAGCATAGAAGGAAAAAAGATGTTTAAATAACATTAGCATTGAGTCATAAAACTACACCACCACTGAAGTATCTGAAGGGGGCTACAAGGAATAGTTTTTATAACTCTACTGAGATGAGGACAGACTGAGGGAGTTGGGGTTGTTCAATCTGGAGAAGAGAAGGCTCCAAGGAGACCTCAATGTGGCCTTCCAGGATCTGAAGGGGGCTCCAAGAAAGCTGGGGAGAGACTTTTGAGGGTGTCAGGGAGTGATAGGACTGGGGGGGATGGAGCAAAACTAGAAATGGGTAAATTGAGATTGCATGTTAGGAAGAAGTTGTTCCCCATGAGGGTGGTGAGAGCCTGGCACAGGCTGCCCAGGGAGGTGGTGGAAGCCTCCTGCCTGGAGGTGTCTGCAGCCAGGCTGGATGTGGCTGTGAGCAAGCTGCTCTAGAGTGAGGCGTCCCTGCCCATGGCAGGGGGCTTGGAACTGGATGACCCTTGAGGTCTCTTCCAACCCTGACAATTCTGGGATTCTATGATTCTAAGTTCCTTTTAAGGCCACACAGCCTTGCCAAAGACATTTGCTGTGATTGTTGACTGGTTGCTTCCCAGAGTCCCAGCCAAAGCTGGTGTTAGGCGGCCTGGGTGCTTCATTGCAAGCACATTATTGGCCTTGCAGAGTCCAGTGAGGCAGAAAATCATTTTACAGTGGTCATTATTTTTAGAAGTCCCTACTCACTGACAGATGTTACCCTGCAGCACCTGAAATATGTGGAACCAGAAGATGTGGCTGAATGTTAGATTTTTCAGTGGAAATCTCTTAACTGAAGGTTTTTAAGGCCAGGCTGAGTGTAGCTGTGAGCAACCTGCTCTAGTATGGGGTGTCCCTGCCCAAGGCAGGGGTTTGGAACTGGGTGATCCTTGAGGTCCCTTCCAACCCTGACAATTCTGGGATTCCAATTATCTCATTAGTTTACCAAAGTGCTTTCTTTTGTGGCCTTTTCCTAGTGACCCTTTGATAAAGGTTTTAGCACAAAATTGCTGCTCTCAGGATACAGAAACAGCAGTCAAAAGCAAAATCACCACAGATGAGCTATTTATGTGAAGAACAATCAGGCCAATAACAATGTTGGGTATTTTGATGTCAAATACCCATAATGAAGAAGAAGGCAAATCACATCCTGGGCTGCATCAAAAGACGCCCTGCCAGCAGCAGTAATAGAAGCTCCAGAACTGGACACAGTGCTCCAGGTGGGGTCTCACCAGAGTGGAGCAGAGGGGAGAATCACCTCCCTCAACCGGCTGGCTATGGTGACAGCTCAATCACATCAGCTGCAGGCCAAGTAGTCCTTCCTGCAATGTTACAGGGCAGGCAGGCTTGGGCCTCCACATTTCCTTTCAGCCCCATGCCTGCAGCTTGCAATTAGGTGTTTGATCTTGCTCAGGAAACTGCAAGAGGCTGCTGTGACGTGGAGATAGACACGCTACAAATGTGCACTGTGTCATCAGACACCTGAATGCCCAAGCAGGGCAGCACCTCATCGATACGCAAACCCCCCTGGTGAAACCTGGCTCAGCTCACAACAGGAACAGAATGGCTAGTCTGCAAAAAATAACACAGGCAACAAAGAATATCACCAAAAATGACACAGGCAGCAAAAAATGGCACAAAAAATAGCACAGGCAGCACATGCCCTCCCTTTATGTTCACGGACTAGAACCCTGACCTTATCTGAATGTCTTCAGTTGTTGTTCCAAAGAGTTCAGCCACAGATTTACTTCTGAGTCCTGGTGGGCAGCAAGTTCTGCATGGGACAGCAATGTGCCCTGGGGGCCAAGAAGGCCAAGGAGATCCTGGGGTGCATTGAGAAGAGTGTGTCCAGCAGAGCCAGGAAGGTTCTCCTCCCCCTCTACTCTGCGTTGATGAGGCCACACCGGGAATATTGTGTCCAGTTCTGGGCTTCCCAGTTCAAGAGAGACAGGGACTTGCTGGAGAGAGTCCAAGGGAGGGCTACAAGGATGCTGAAGGGACTGCAGCACTGCCTGGGGAGGAGAGGCTGAGAGCCCTGGGGCTGTTTAGTCTGGAGAGGACAATACTGAGAGGGGATTTAATTAATGTTTATCAATATCTGAGGGCTGGGGGTGAAGAGGGAGGGGACAGGCTCTACTCACTTGCACCCTGTGATAGGACAATGGGTAATGGATATAAACTACAGCACAGGAGGTTCCACCTCAACAGGAGGAACTTCTTGACTGAGGGTCCCAGAGCACTGGAGCAGGCTGCCCAGAGAGGTTGTGGAGTCTCCTTCTCTGGAGACTTTCCATCCCTCTCTGGATGTGTGCCTCTGTGACCTGTGCTGGATTCTATGCTCCTACTCTGACAGGAGCTTGGACTTGATGACTTTCAGAGGTCCCTTCCAACCCCTAACATCCTGTGATCTCTGATCCTGTGCTTGGGATCTGTGGATGTGTATGGGGGCCTCAGGAGCAGTGCTGGTGCTGGTGCAGTGATAATGATCTAAGACTGACTGGTCAGCAGGCTGCATGGAGGTCTCTCTGCCTCTGATAAGATTCATACAAGTACTTCCAGCAAGGGAACTCAGAGCTGTCAATCTATAGCCTTGTTTGCTTGACTGGCTGTGGAGCATATTGCTTTGAATCGCACTGCTAAGCACACTTGTTCTGTTCTGCTGGTACTCCCTGTGACTCCCTCAGGTAGCCAGAGTCTAAGTCTTCCCAGAAAGAGAGACTGGTCATTGGAATGGGCTGCCCAGGGAGGTGGTGGAGTCACTATCCCTGGAGGTGTTCAAAAAGAGCCTGGATGAGGCACTTGGTGCCATGGTTTAATTGATGAGATGGTGCTGGGTGAGAGCTTGGACTCGATGATCTCAGAGGTCTTTTCCATCCTGGTTGATTCTGTATTCTCTGTTCGGTAGGGCTTGTGGGCAGCTTCCCCTGGAAGGAGGGAAGGCTTTGCATCTTTCTTGAGCAGGAGTATTCATAAAGTCTCACCCGAACAGGGGAGGTACAAAAGTGTGTGCCTCAAAACAAAAGCACTTTGATACAGATTTGCTTCTAAGGAAGCTTGGCAAGGGCAACTGTATCAAAATGCTTCTGTTTTGAGGCACATTTCCTTTTCTTGTTGCTTGGGTGGCTGCTGTGAAAGGCTGTGCTGCGTCTCTTTCTGCTTGCAGATGCACGTATCTCTCTCTGACATGGCCCAGCTCATGCAGCTCAATTTCTGAGCAGCTGTTGACAGGCTTGTTTCTGGGGTTGCTATCTCCTGTTTCAGGTGAAAACCACAGCTCCTAGCTAATCCTGCATGAAGGAGAGATGTCCAGGGCTTCTCTCTCACTCTCTGAGGTAATGAGGCCAAGGTTTGGGAAAAACTGAAAGACAATAGCGCAGACCATGACCAAAAAAACACCCCACAAACAAACAAGCAAAAGCAAACAAAACACTGAACCAACCCAACCAAACAAAACCCCCCAAAGCCCAATAAACACTTCAAATTCAATAAATACCTCCAGGCTTTGCCAGCTAATCCATTCAGCATTTGGATGGTGCTGCTGTTAGGGAAGGCAAAGTGTTCTTTGTGCAGCCCTCAATAAAAGAATGGGAATGAAAACCCAAAGCCATACAAAGCAAATGCTCAGGAAACGTGAAGTGCATTCATCTGTTTAGGAAATTTCTCATCCAGCCCAACCCAGTGCAGCCCAAATCCTTCACATAAGTGAGGCTATGCTCTGCAGAAGGCAGTTCTGCACTCCCTCTGGACCAGTGTTTCCACCCTGAGTAAAGGCAATGGGAGAAGCATAGAGTCACAGAATGGCCTGGGCTGGAAGGGACCTCCAAAGGTCATCTAAGTCCAACCCCCTCTGCAGTCAGCAGGGACATGCCCAACTAGATCAGGCTGCCCAGGGCCCACTTGAGCCTCACCAGCAATGTCTTCAGGGAAGGGGCTTCAACCACCTCCCCAGGCAACCTGTGTTAGAGAGGTGCTGTAGTGAATACAGAATACAGAATCAACCAGGCTGGAAATGACCTCAGAGGTCATCGAGTCCAAGCTCTCACCCAACACCATCTCATCAACTCAACCATGGCACCAAGTGCCTCAGCCAGGCTCTTCCTAAACACTTCCAGGGATGGTGACTCCACCACCTCCCTGGGCAGCACATCCCAATGGCCAATCTCCCTCTCTGGGAAGAATTTCTTCCTCACCCCCAGCCTGAACCTCCCCTGGTGCAGCTTGAGCCTGTGTCCTCTTGTTCTGGTGCTGGTTGCCTGGGAGAAGAGAGAGTACTTGCTGTCAACCTGCTGATCTATTAGACACATTAAAGTTTTTCTTCCAATGTTAAAGAGATTTGTTACTAAGGCATCCTACTTGCATTTGCAAGGGAATACAATGAGTTCAGTCCTCACCAGATTACACTATGGGTGTATTCTTTCCACACTTCTGGTGAGCACTGAGACTATATCCATGTGATGAACCCTTTCACAGTATCACAGTACATTGGAAGTTGGAAGGGACCTCCAGAGATCATCCAGTCCAAGTCCCCTGCCAAAGCAGCAGCACCCAGGGAGTCTGCACATCCAGCTGGGGTTGGAAAGGCTCCAGAGAAGGAGACTCCACAACCTCCCTGGCAGCCTGCTCCAGGACTCCCTCACCGCAAAGAAGTTTCTCCTCTTGTTGAGCTGAAACCTTCTCTGCTCAAGTTTGTCTCCATTGCTCCTTGGCTTCTTGCTGTGCAGCACCCAAAAGAGCTTGGCCCCCTCCACTTGATCCCCAGCCCTCAGCTATTGAGACACATTGATCAGATCCCTCTCAGCCTTCTCTTCTCCACACTAAACAGCCCCAGGGCTCTCAGTCTCTCTTCACAGGGGAGATGCTCAAGTCCCCAAATCATCCCCCTGGCTCTCCCTTGGACTGTCTCCAGCAGGTCTCTGTCTCTCTTCTACTGAGGAGCCCCAAACTGGACACAGGATTGCAGCTGTGGGCTCAGCACCAATATTTCTCAGCTAGAACACAGAGCTTCCTGGCCAGCAGACTGATAAAAATGTGTGTTGCTTCTGCACTGGCTGCCAGCTGGCTGGCAGGTCCAAGAACATATTTATGTTCTCTGAAGAGCCACTAATTACCAATTATGCTGGCTTCTCCATCAGCAGCCAACAGTGCTCCAGGAGGAGCAGGGAAATTCGCCACGCCGTAGTGAGAGCATCAAAGAGCCAGGAGCTGGAGGTGGGAAATGGAGAGGACCACAGGGCAGGCTGGGGTATTGCAGGGTGAATGAGACATGACAGGGGAAGGTACAGCAATGTTCCTGGAAGATGTGGAAAAAAAGGGATTGGATCAACTGTGAGGAGCAGCTTCATTGACAGAGAGGTGTGATGGTCAGGGCTGCTCTGGAGACGGGAGCGATCAAACTGCAGTGGTGGTGGCAACGAATGAGAAGTACAGGGGCAGAAAAACACTGAAGGGCAAAGAGTAATATGGCAGGAAACATGGGGAACTGAAGGCATTTCCACAGGCAGAGGGAGGGTAGAAACAAGGTGAGATGAGCTTCACCAAGGCCAAGCGCCAGGTCCTGCACTTGGAGCACAACAACCCCAAGCAAGGCCACAGGCTTGGGGCAGTGTGGCTGGAAAGCTGCTGGCAGAAAGGGACCTGGGGGTGCTGATAGACAAGCAGCTGAAGAGGAGCCAGCAGTGTGCCCAGGGGGCCAAGAAAGCCAAAGGCCTCCTGGCTGGGATCAGCAATGCTGTGTCCAGCAGGAGCAGGGAGGGGATTGTCCCCTGGCACTCAGCTCTGGGGAGGCCATACCTTGAGGATTGTGTCCAGTGTTGGGCAGCTGAATGGCAGAGAGCTGTGGAGGTGCTGGAGCCAGGGCAGAGGAGGGCAAGGAAGCTGGGAAGGGCCTGGAGAAGAAATCTGATGGAGAGAGACTGAAGGAGCTGGGGATGGTTAGTGCATAAAAGAGGAGGCTGAGGGGAGACCTCATTGCTGTCTACAACTCCCTGAAAGGAGGTTGTGGAGAAGCTGCTGCTGGTCTCTTCTCACAGGGAATTAGTGATAGACCAAGAGGGAATGGCCTCAAGCTGCCACTGGGTAGGTTTAGACTGCACATTGGGAAACATTTTTTGATGTCAAGAGTGGTCAGGGTTTGGAATGTGCTGCCCAGGGAGGTGGTTGAGTCCCCAAGCCTGGCTGTGTTTCCAGGTGGTTTGGCTGTGGTGCTTGGGGCTGTGGTTTAGGGGTGACCCTTGTAGAGCAGGGTTCTGGGTTGACTGTTTGATCCTGAGGGTCTTTTCCAACCTGAATGTTTCTGTGATTCCTGAGCATTACTCTGCATTCCCTTGCATCCATCTTCATTTGGAACCCAAACCTCTCTGTGATTCAGATACCACTTTAGCAGTAAAATGTAAACACTGCTCTCAATTAAATGTTAGCCACATTGCTGGCTCCAGTGATATTCTTTATGTCTCCAAACTATCCACAGGTCTTTCCAAAGAGCTCATGTTTGTTTATGCTCACAGCCTTGGCTGCTTTTCCAAAGCGAGGAAAGAAATGCCTAATTAATTGCACTTGTTGCCTGTCCCCTGGAAAAGGAACTAGATAGAGGAGATGTGTTTACCTGGAGTGGACACCATCTCTGTTAGCTGAGCAAGAGGGACTGGCTGTGTTTAACCAATCTTCAGTTCTTAAAATGAGTGACAAGCAGCTGTTGTGCTGCTGCCCTGCAGCAGCATGGGTTTAAGCAAGGACCTCACTTTAGACTCCACAGAAGGAAGAGACCTCAAGGATCAGCCAGTTCCAACCCCCTACCATGGGCAGGGACACCTCACACTACGTCATGTTTCTCACAGCCACATCCAGCCTGGCCTTAAAACCCTCCAGGGATGAGGCATCCACCACCTCCCTGGGCAACCTGTGCCAGTCTCTCACCACCCTCCTGGGGAAGAATCCAGGCATAAGGTTAGACTCAATCCTCCATGGGGAATGTGGGGGGAACGAAAATCTGGCCTAAAATCAGTCTCCAAACCTCTCACAAATAGGAAGGAGTTCACCAAAACTTGCATTCAAAGATAATTACACAAGGAACATAGCAGATTTCAGCTCAACGTGAGGAGAAACTTCTTTACAGTGAGGGTCCCAGAGCCCTGGAGCAGGCTGCCCAGAGAGGTTGTGGAGTCTCCTTCTCTGGAGCCTTTCAAGCCCCACCTGGATGTGTTCCTGTGTGACCTGTGCTGGATTCTACGGTCCTGCTCAGGCAGGGGGTTGGACTCAATGATCTTCAGAGATCCCTTCCAGCCCCTAATCAATCCTGTGATCCTGTGATCTTCTCAAGAACAGTTGCCACACCTCAAGTCCTGTGTCCAGTTCTGGGCCCCTCAGTTCAGGAAGGATGTTGACTTGCTGGAACGTGTCCAGAGAAGGGCAATGAAGTTGGTGAGGGTTTGGAACACAAGCCCTATGAAGAGAGGCTGAGGGAGCTGGGGTTGCTTAGCCTGGAGAGGAGGAGACTCAGGCGTGACCTTATTGCTCTCTCCAACTCCCTGAAGGGAGGTTGCAGCCAGGTGGGGGTTGGTCACTTCTCCCAGGCAACCATCACCAGAACAAGAGGACACAGTCTCAAGCTGCGCCAGGGGAGGTTCAGGCTGGATGTTAGGAAGAAATTCTATACAGGGAGAGTGATTGCCCATTGGAATGTGCTGCCCAGGGAGGTGGTGGAGTCACCATCACTGGAGGTGTTCAGGATGAGACTTGATGGGGTGCTTGGTGCCATGGGTTAGTTGTTTAGGTGGGTTGGATTGGTTGGTGGGTTGGAGGTGATGATCTTGAAGGTCTCTTCCAACCTGGTGTATTGTATTGTATTGTATTATTGTATATTGTTGTTGAGAAGGCATCTTCATATTCCTTATCAGTATCTACAGGGTCAGCAGGATGTAGCTGGGCTCTTTTCAGTGGTGCCCAGTGATACCCAAGCCCTCTCTGGAGATATGCCAAACCCACCTGGATGCAATCCTGTGTGGACTACCCTGGGTGATGCTGCTTTGGCAGGGAGAGGTTGGACCTGATGCTCTCTGGAGGTCCCTTCCAACCTCTCCTGTGCTGTGATACCACCAACAACCTCAAAAAGAAGGATTAAAAACTTTGCTTCTGTTGTATGTCAACACACAAATGCCACCAGAAAAATCCCTGATAAGGGATTAAACTTCAAACTCAGTCAAATCTGACCAGACATTCAAATTTGGTGTTCAAATCTATCCTTAAGACAGCTGCCAAAAGGCAGGATAAGCTAAGCAAGGCAGTTACATCTTTCACAGCTGAAATCTGGATTTGTTACAGGCTGCATAATTTCCCCACCTTCTCTTTTACTTCTCACTTTCCCTCTGATGATGCTTTTGTCTTAAAGAAAGCTGCTGAGCTTTCTGTAATGCATATTGGTTTATTTAATCCCCAAAGCTAAAGTAAGATTTTTGTCACTGCAGGTAACACAACATTTTAGAGTCATAGAATCACAGAGCTGTCAGGGTTGGAAGGGGCCTCAAGGATCAGCCAGTTCCAACCCCCCTGCCATGGGCAGGGACACCTCACACTACAGCAGGTTGCTCACAGCCACATCCAGCCTGGCCTTAAGAACCTCCAGGCATGAAGCTTCTACCAGCTCCCAGGGCAACCTGTACCAGTCTTTCACCACCCTCGTGGGGAAGAACTTCTTCCTAACATCCAATCTGAATCTATTCCATATCATGGTAGGATTCAAACAAACTTTGAGACCCTTTATGCCTTTTTTACAACTCCATCTTCACAGAACTGTCAGGGTTGGAAGGGACCTCAAGGATCAGCCAGTTCCAAGCCCCCTGTCATGGGCAGGGACACCTCACACCGCAGCAGGTTGCTCACAGCCCCATCCAGCCTGGCCTTCAAAGCCTCCAGGGATGAGGCTTCCACCACCTCCCTGGGCAACCTGTGCCAGGAGGTTTTCCCCTGATAATATCAAGTAAAACTTTGTTGCCTTTACAGAAAACCAACCCAAACTGATTCATTTAACAGAGACTGGATGAAGACCCCTTTGAATCAGGCACAACTAAACCAGAGCTTTCCTGGGCAGTGCACCTCCAGGATTAAAGTATTAATTAAAGGTGGGACAGAAGGAACCAAAAAAAAAAAAAACAAAAGAAAGAGGTGGTTTAGCACTCAGATTACAGAAAAGGAACTCCACAATTTCAAGCCCAGACAGTTTAGTTAACACCTTGAAAGTCACAGAATCCCAGAAACATTCAGGTTGCAAAAGACCTTCAGGAGCACCAAGTCCAACCCACAACCCTACTCTACAAGGGTCACCCCTAAACCACAGCCCCAAGCACCACAACCAAACCACCTGGAAACACAGCCAGGCTTGGGGACTCAGCCACCTCCCTGGGCAGCACATTCCAAGCCCTGACCACTCTTGCCATCAAAAAATGTTTCCTGGTGTCCACTCTAAACCTGCCCAGTGGCAGCCTGAGGCCATCCCTTCTTGTTCTATCACTAATTACCTCTGAGCTGAGACCAGCAGCAGCCTCTCCACAATCTCCTTTCAGGTAGCTGTAGGGAGCCATGAGTTCTCTCCTCAGCCACCTCTGTTTCAAACTAAAATATAACATTGCATCTAGATAAATATGTTTGGATGTTTATTGACAGCCCGTGCAGACTTCTTTGACATGCACTCCGATTATAAAGCCTCAGAGAGCAGGCATTGCTCTGACACAACCAGCCCTTCATGCTTGCAGTCTGGAATGCCATGGTGATAGGCAGTGATCAGGTTATATTTCTCCAGTGCCCTCTGCTGGGAATGAAATCGTCACATCTTTCCCACAGACAGCTTACTAATGCTCTACTGATGCTGTGTAAGTCGTGCAATTGTTTTTACTGGAGCTGCTCTGCTATGAGGACAGAGTTGAAGGAGTTGTGGTTGTTCAGTCTGGAGAAGAGAAGACTTCGAGGAGACCTAATTGTGGCCTTCCAGGATCTGAAGGGGGCTACAAGAAAGCTGGGGAGGGACTTTTGAGGGTGTCAGGGAGGGATAGGACTGGGGGGGATGGAGCAAAACTAGAAATGGGGAGATTCAGATTGGATGTTAGGAAGAAGTTGTTCCCCATGAGGGTGGTGAGAGCCTGGCACAGGCTGCCCAGGGAGGTGGTGGAAGCCTCATGCCTGGAGGTGTCTGCAGCCAGGCTGGATGTGGCTGTGAGCAAGCTGCTCTAGAGTGAGGTGTCCCTGGCCACGGCAGGGGGTTGGAACTAGATGATCCTTGAGGTCCCTTCCAACCCTGACAATTCTGTGATTCCACTTAACAGTACATAGAAAGCTTAGAGGTTTGCTTTACCATGAGTGAAAATAATCACAATCCAGGAAAGGCCTTGACATCATCAAAGTTTTTCTAGACACAGTAGTGAGGGGAATGGTTAAGCACCAGATTTGGCAGAGTAACAGAATGGCTGGAATCAATGATCATATTGGTCATTTCCAACTGAAACTCTTCTAACATCTTCCAGGACATTTTAGATCATTCTAGATTGGAAATTCAAATCACTTTTTCCCCACTTTCTTTGTGTGTGGGGGGTTGTTTTGATTTGATTTGATTTGATTTGATTTGATTTGATTTGATTTGATTTGATTTGATTTTCCCCTTTCCTTTCTCTCCTTTTTTCCTTTTCTGCTTTTCTCACAGAATCACAGAATGGTCTGGGTCGGAAGGCATCTCCAAATGTCATCCACTTCAACCCCCTCTGCAGTCATCAGGGACATCCTCACCTAGATCAGGCTGCCCAGAGCCCTGTCAAGCCTCACCTTTCTCCTTTTCCTTTTGGTTGTTTCCCTTTCCCTTTTTCCTTTTCTTCTTTTTTTCCTTCCCTTTTCTCCTGTTCTCCTTTCCTTCTCCTTCTCCTTTCCCTTCTCTTTCTCCTTTTCCTGTCTCCTTTTCCTTCTCCTTTTGTTTTTTTCCCTTTCCCTTTTTTTCTTTTCCCCTTAGCTTTTCTCCTGCCCTCCTTTTCCTATTCTCCTTTTCCTTTTCCCCTCCTTTTTTTTTCTCCTTTCTCTTTTTCTCTTCTTTTTCCCTTACCTTTTCCCCTGCTCTCCTTCTCCTTCTATTTTTCCCTTTCCCTTTTTCCTTTTTCTCTTTTTTCCCCTTACCTTTTCTCCTGCTCTCCTTTTCCTTCTCCTTTTCCTTCTCTTCATTCTCCTTTTGTTTTTCCTTTTCCCCTGCTCTCCTTTTTCCTTCTCCTTTTCCTTCTCTTCATTCTCCTTTTGTTTTTCCTTTTCCCTTTTGCTCTTCTTTTTCCCTCTCCTTCTCCTTCTCCTTCTCCTTCTCCTTCTCCTTCTCCTTCTCCTTCTCCTTCTCCTTCTCCTTCTCCTTCTCCTTCTCCTTCTCCTTCTCCTTCTCCTTCTCCTTCTCCTTCTCCTTCTCCTTCTCCTTCTCCTTCTCCTCCTCCTCCTCCTCCTCCTCCTCCTCCTCCTTCTTCTGGTTTTTTCCCTTTCCCATTTATCTTTTTCCCTTACCTTTTCTCCTGCTCTCCTCCTTCTCTTCTCCTCCTCTCCTCCTTCTCCTTCTCCTCCTCTCCTCCTCATCCTTCTCCTTCTCCTCCTCCTTCTGTTTTTTCCCCTTTCCCTTTTCTCTTTTTCCCTTACTTTTTCTCCTGCTCTCCTCCTTCTCTTCTCCTCCTCTCCTCCTCCTCCTCCTCCTTCTCCTCCTCCTCCTTCTGTTTTTTTCCCTTTCCCTTTTCTCTTTTTCCCTTACATTTTCTCCTGCTCTCCTCCTTCTCCTTCCCCTTCTCCTTCCCCTTCTCCTTCTCCTTCTCCTTCTCCTTCTCCTTCTCCTTCTCCTTCTCCTTCTCCTTCTCCTTCTCCTTCTCCTTCTCCTTCTGTTTTCCTTCCCTTCTCTTTCCTTCTCTTTTTCTCTTCTTTTTCTCCTCTTACCTTTTCTCCTGCTCTCATTTCCTATTCTCCTTTCCCCTTTCCCTCTCCTTGTCCTTCTCTCCTTGTCCTTTTCCTTTCCCTTTGCAGTACAAACAGTGCACACTCCTTCACTTCTACAGGGAGATTACTTTAACAGGTTGGTTCTGTAATCAGTCTGGTTTTAATTATTGAAACCAAAAGGAAAATAAATCATTGGTGCCAATGAGATAATAATAATGATGATAATAAGGGCAAGTAGTTAATGAGAGATCATTAAACACTATCTCCTGAGAAAATAATAGAACAATTTGCTTTTCAGTGTAAAAGAAGTAATGAAAAATATGGGAGGGTAGGGTTTGAAGCTGTCACAGGACCACAGAATTAACCAGGTTGGAAAAGAACTTTGAGATCACCCAGTCCAGCCTATCATCCAAAATCATATCATCAACTAAACCATGGCACCAAGCACCCCATCCAGTCTCTTCCTAAGCACCTCCAGTGATGGTGACTCCACCACCACTTGTCAGATACACCATCTAATCAACTAAACCATGGCACCAAGTGCCTTATCCAGGCTCTTTTTAAACACTCCCAGGTCCGGTGACTCCACCACGTCCCTGGGCAGCACATTCCAATGGCCAATCTCTCCTTTTGAGAAGAATTTCTTCCTCACATCCAGCCTAAACTGCAAAATTGTTTTAGAATCATAGAATTGTTAGGGTTGGAAGGGACCTCAAGGATCAGCCAGTTCCAACTCTTCTGCCATGGGCAGGGACACCTCACACTACAGCAGGTTGCTCACAGCCACATCCAGCCTGGCTGCCAAAACCTCCAGGGATGAGGCTTCCACCACCTCCCTGGGCAACATGTGCCAGTTTCTCATCACCCTCACAGGGAAGAACTTCTTCCTAACATCTAATCTGATTCTACCCATTTCTGGTTTGTTTTTTTCCATTTCTAGATTTTTATTTTTCCATTCCCCCCAGTCCTACCATTCCCTGGCACCATAAAAGTTCCTCCCCTGCCCCTTTTTCCCCTCAAATCCCAGAGCACCTGGGCTCTGTTGGAGTCTCCTCCCACCCCAGGTGTGGCCACTTGGTCCTCCCCACATACTCCCCTTTTAATCCCTCCCTGGAAGGGCAGCAGCCCTAAGCTGAGCCCATCTGGGCTGAGGATCCTCCTCTCCTCCTTGGTGAGTGCCCCTGGTGCACACTGGGTGCTGGTGGTGGTGACAATAAAGGCCGGGGGGCCTGCTGGCCCCCGGTTAGGTAGGAAGATGGTTGATCATTCCTCCAGTATCACAGAATTGTTAGTCCTCTGAAACTTCACTTTCTTCTTCCTCAAACCACCATGCATCAACCTGTTTCTGTCACATGGGAAAATCGGAATGGAAGTTCCCTTCTGTGGCAGTGTCATCTTCACAGAGCTAACAGGGCTGGAAGGGACCTCAAGGATCAGCCAGTTCCAGCTCCCCTGCCATGGGCAGGGACACCTCACACTGCAGCAGGTTGCTCACAGCCACATCCAGCCTGGCCACAAAAACCTCCAGGGATGAAGCTTCCATCACCTCCCTGAGCAACTTGTTCCAGTGTTTCTCCACCTTCATGGGTAAGAACTTCTTCCTTGCATCCAATCCGAATCTACCCCTTTCTAGTTTTGCTCCATTCCCCCGACTCCCTGACACCCTCAATAGTCCCTCCCCAGCTTTCTTGTAGCCCCCATCAGATACTGGAAGGCCACAATTAAGTCTCCAGACTGCACAACCCCAACTCCCTCAGTCTGTCCTCATAGCAGAGCAGCTCCAGCCCTCTGCTCCTCCTCGTGGCCCTTCTCTGGACACCTTCCAGTGCCTCCATTTCCTTCCTGTAGCAGAGGCTCCAGAACTGGACACAGTGCTCCAGGTGGGGTCTCACCAGAGTGGAGCAGAAGGGGAGAATCCCCTCCCTGGCCCTGCTGGCTGTGCTTCTCCTGATGCACCCCTTGCAAACACAGCAGTGAGTGAAGGAGCATGACCCACCTCGGGCCATTAGCACCTCTGGGCTTTTGACAGCCAGGATTGTTCTGCCATTATTTCCCAGCTCCACATGGCAGCTGGATGCTGTTAGTCAATACAAAATGCTCCTCACAACGTTTCTGGACTGTTTCATTAGTGATAATAGATTATTTTCCCCCAAACAGGCAAAGCAGAAGTGAGCTCCAACGTCTCTGAAATGATTACAAAGGTAATTATATTAGTTCCACTCGTGCCAAATAGCATTTACAGGCTTTGTGTGTGTGTGTGTTCAATGCAGTTATTCATTTCCTTTAATAATTTACAATTTGTCTGTCACCATGGCACCACTTTGCTTTGTACCTAGCAATAATGGCACTGCAGACAGGAAGCCAGCCAGGGAATGAACAATAACACCTAAAAATCTGAAGAGAATGTGGAATGAAATAAAGCAAACAAACTCTGCCAGGCCAGGCTGCCAGGAGGGTGAGACTGAATGCTGGAGGCAGGGCTTCCCTTCCTTCAATGCACCCTTTTGCTGCCTCCAAGCACACTGCATTCAGAGGATGCAAGAATGAGGAGATCCTCTAAGTCTGGAGGGACTGGGGGGATGGAGCAGAACTAGAAACGGGTAGATTCAGATTGGATGTTAGGAAGAAGTTCTTCCCCATGAGAGTGGTGAGACACTGGCACAGGTTGCCCAGGGTGGAAGCCTCATGCCTGGAAGTTTTTAAGTCCAGGCTGGATGTGGCTGTGAGCAACCTTCTGTAGTGTGAGGTGTCCCTGCCCAAGGCAGGGGGTTGGAACTGGCTGCTCCTGGAGGTCCCTTCCAACCCTGACAATTCTGTGACTCTATGAACTACGCTTTTCTGTCCGCCTCCTGGACACTCTGGGCCTCCCGGAGGGTCTGTAACTTCGTGGTTCTTAAAGGCACCTAGCCCCTGAACCCTCACATTGTATGAATAAAGCCTGCTTTAACCAAAGGAGCAGTTTCTGCAGCCACAGATTGCTTTGTTTGTTTGTTTGACACACCTCCTCTCATGCAACGTTTATAAAGCCATTCCCACTCCTCTTCTGATCATTCCACCAGCACACTGACAGGCTGCCTGGCAAGCCATAAAAGGCAGTTGCTGTTTTCACAGCCTATTGTGCACCTCCAAGAGAAGCTTTTAGCATCTGATGAATGCCCCTCATTGTTTTGTGGCAAATTACAAGGCAGTGGGAAATCAAATGTCAGCCTCCAAAGTATCATTCTCCCATGTAAAGGTCACATCTTGTCTTCGTGGGATAACTGCAATGTCTGCTGTGATTTCACTCCCCTAAAGCTTCTCTCTTTGGCTTCTGCAGGTGTTCATGGACTCATAGAATAGAATCACAGAATAATTGTTAGGGTTGGAAGGGTCCTCAAGGTGGTGTGTTGATCCTTGCCTTCATCTGGGAACACCTGAATGTGATGGCTTCAAGCTTAAAAAAAAACCACAGGCCTCAGGTAGTGTGGTTTGAATGCTGTGGCCAGGTCGGGTGTAGGTTGCTTACTTCCATCACCCAGACACCCTGTGGTGAATGATCATCTGCTTGGTCTGTTTAATCTCTTCTTCAGAGAATCGTAGAGTTAGGGTGATTATTGTTTCTCTTCTTGCTAATCCAGTCATTCATTCACTGCTGCCTCCTTTAAGCACCTTTGTTGCCACTTCTCCTTGTGCCCCATCCACACCATGCAGCCACACAGCTCTTCTAGGAGCTACCTTCATTTGGAAGAATTCATAGAATCAAAGAATCACAGAATTGTCAGGGTTAGAGGGGACCTCAAGGATCAGCCAGTTCCAACTCCCCTGCCATGGGCAGGGACACCTCACACTACAGCAGGTTGCTCACAGCCACATCCAGCCTGGCCTTAAAAACCTCCAGGGATGAGGCTTCCACCACCTCCCTGGGCAACCTGTGCCTGTGCCTGTGTCTTACCACCCTCATGGGGAACAACTTCTTCCTAACATCCAGTTCCAATCTACCCATTTCTAGTTTTGCTCTGTCCCCCCAGTCCTATCACTCCCTGACACCCTCAAAAGTCCCTCCCCAGCCTTCTTGTAGCCCCCCTCGGATACTGGAAGGCCACAATTAGGTCTCCTTGGAGCTTTCTCTTCTCAGACTGAACAGCCCCAACTCCCTCAGTCTGTCCTCAGAGCAGAGCAGCTCCAGCCCTCTGCTCCTCCTCGTGGCCCTTCTCTGGACACCTTCCAGCACCTCCAGATCCTTCCTGTACTAGGGGCTCCAGAACTGGACACAGTGCTCCAGGTGGGGGTCTCACCAGAGTGGAGTAGGTGAGGAGAATCACCTCCCTTGACCTGCTGGCCACCCCTTCTGACAGTTCCTTCCCATTGAAACATCACATAAATGCACATAGACAAACAAATGTAGCTGGTGGTGCTGGCTGAGTAGATGAGGCAGCTTCATTGATGTGAAGAAACTGCTTTCTCTTTTGCTGTCATTTTATTTCATGGTATCACAGAATCACTTTTCAAGCTGCACCAGGGGAGTTTCAGGCTGGATGTTAGGAAGAAATTCTTCCCAGACAGAGAGACTGGCCGTTGGAATGTGCTGCCCAGGGAGGTGGTGGAGTCACCAGACTTGGAGGTGTTTAAAAAGCCTGGCTGAGGCACTCGGTGCCATGGTTGAGTTGATTAGATGGTGTTGGGTGATAGGTTGGGCTTGATGATCTTGGAGGTCTCTTCCAACCTGGCTGATTCTGTGACTCTGCAACCCTTTCCCTGCCCAGCTCTCCAGCCTAAGTCTCACTGAATCATCTCAGGATTGTTGTTGAGGTGAACTCCATGAGCAGGTCAGCAGAGTTTGCATGATCCACAGGGGACACTTCCTTTGCTTGGTTTTTCTCCAGGGGCTGCTGCAAAGCAAGCCTGGTCCTTCAGCAGATTTTGCATGCCAGGTATGATTCATGAAATGAGACCTCAAACCTAATTTCCTTTTATTACTGAATAAAAGTTTTTCAAATGCTTATGAAGATAACCTGAGAAACAAGGAGCAAAGCAATGAATCACTCCCAAGGAGAGGAATCTCTAAGAGAATCCTAAAAATGAAGCATTTATCATTCATGCTCCTTCATTTATCTCCCCAGGCTGAATTACAGTCTCATCTCTGTGACTGATGCCACTGAACAAGCCTTTTCTCCACCTCCTGCCTTGCCTTGCCCAGGTTAGTCATGCCTCTTGCCCAGAGGAGTTGAGTAGCTGGAACTCTGGAACTCCTTAGAGGAGATGTGACACTTTCTTCTCCCATTACCATTCATACTGCAGCCAGCTCAGGGAGTGAGCACAAATCAATACTCTCAGCTGCTGAAATCAAGCAGACCTTGTGGGTTGCTCTGTGTTGTCTTTCACAATTAAGTCATTTTCCAATAGCAGTCTCTTAGGCTGCCATTGCAGCCTGAAAAATAAGAGAGAGCAATTTCCCCAAGTGAGGAGCTGAAAGGCAAAACTCTGTGGTGAGCTGATCCTTGCCTTTGCCTAGGAACACCTGAGTGTGATGGCTGCAAGCTAAACCAACACATTTAGAATCATGGAATCAGCCAGGTTGAAAAGACCTCAGAGATCATCCAGCCCAACCTATCACCCAGCCCTATCCAATCAACCAGACCATGGCACTAAGTGCCTCATCCAGGCTTTGCTTGAAGATCTCCAAGGATGGTGACTTCACCACCTCCCTGGGCAGCACATGCCAATGACAAATCAGATTTAGACCTTAGGTAGTGTGGTTTCGATACCATGGCCAGGTCAGGTGTAGGTTACTTACTTCCATCATCCAGGCACCCCATGGTGAAAGATTATCTGCTTGGTCTCTGTAATGTCTTCCTCAGAGATTCATAGAATCATAGGGTTGGAAGGGACCTCCAGGATCAACCAGTTCCAGCCTCCCCTGCCATGGGCAGAGACACCTCACACTACAGCAAGCTGCTCACAGCCACATCCAGCCTGGCTGCAAACACCTCCAGGCAGGAGGCTTCCACCACCTCCCTGGGCAACCTGTGCCAGTCTCTCACCACCCTCATGGGGAACAACTTCTTCCTAACATCCAAGCTCAATCTACCCATTTCTAGCTTTGTTTCCATCCCCCCAGGTCCTATCCCTCCCTGACACCCTCAGAAGTCCCTCCCCAGCTTTCTTGGAGCTCCTCTCAGATCCTGGAAGGCCACAATTAGGTCTCCTCAGAGCCTTCTCTTCTCCAGACTGCACAACCCCAACTCCCTCAGTCTGTCCTCATAGCAGAGCAGCTCCAGCCCTCTGCTCATCCTCTTGGCCTTTCTCTGGACACCTTCCAGCACATTCAGATCCTTCCTGTAACAAGTGCTCCAGAGCTGTCACTTTCAAACTGTTCAGTTCCTCCAACAAGTCCTCTGTCTCTTCTTACAAAAGCACTACAGGGAAAATAAATAAACAAATAACCAGCCTGCAGTGCTCATCTGCATGTCAGCTCATGCCTTGATTTGGGGTTGGTCTCTTTCCCCCCAGCTCACAGCATCAGTAACAAACTGAAAAGTTGGGAAGTGTTTCTGCAGCACGCTAACGGATGAGCTTCTGCTTTGCATCCCACTCAGGGCAGGACTGGATGAGCACTGCTGGCACTTCAAGCAGGGCTGTGCTCAAGGGAAAAAACAACCAAAACCAAACCCTTCAGAAAACAACCCAAGACCAAAATGAGTTGAAGAAAGGAAGTGGAGATCTGAAATGGCAGCTGCCTGCCTTCAGGAATGTTCACTTGAGTGAGGAGTAGTGGCTCCAGCACTGGACTCGCTCGTGTTCGGTGTGGCACTGCTGAGAGGAAGTGGAAGCTCCTCCTCTACGCTAAGATCTAGTTTGCAAAACCCCCTCAAGCCTCCTCTCTCCTCCCCATCCCCTGCTCTCCCCTCCCCTCTCCTCCCCTCTCCCCTCCTTTCCCTCTCCTCCCCTCCCCTCTCCCCCTCCTTTCCCTCTCCTCCCCTCCCCTCTCCCCCTCCTTCCCCTCTCCTCCCCTCTCCCCCTCCTTCCCCTCTCCTCCCCTCTCCCCTCCTTCCCCTCTCCTCCCCTCTCCCCCTCCTTCCCCTCTCCTCCCCTCTCCCCCTCCTTCCCTCTCCTCCCCTCTCCCCCTCCTTCCCCTCTCCTCCCCTCTCCCCCTCCTTCCCCTCTCCTCCCCTCTCCCCCTCCTTCCCTCTCCTCCCCTCTCCCCTCCTTCCCCTCTCCTCCCCTCTCCCCCTCCTTCCCCTCTCCTCCCCTCTCCCCCTCCTTCCCCTCTCCTCCCCTCTCCCCCTCCTTCCCCTCTTCTCCCCTCTCCCCCCTCCCTTCTCTCCTCTCCTCAAGAGGTACTAACTTTGTGCTTCTGCTGGCTTCTGTTTGACCTTGGCTGCATTGTCTTGGCTAAGTCTAACGTCCCTCTGATCCTTTGTTCTTCTCCCTTTTGTACAGGGGGTAAGGGGAGGCATGGAGGGAGGAGCAGGTAGCTTCCCCTGGCCTTTGACAGTGGGGGGTCCTTGTGCTGTTTGTTAATTGTAAATACCTGTAAATGCTTCTGTTTTCTACACAGTCACTGCATTCCGTTGTAGGTTGTGCTTTTGCTTGTAAATGCAGCTGTCACTTGCTTTCAACTGAGCTGGTCTGGCAAATTTAGTGGGGGAGGAGGGGGGAGACTTCAACCCACCACAAATGAGCAAGAAGTTTGTAAGACTTTGTGTTTCTCCTCAGCCCTCATTAAGGGAAACCTGCAGAAAGGGAAAAGCCCCTCAGTTCAGGAAGGACCTCAGGGAACTGCTTGAGAGAGTCCAGCACAGAGCCACAAAGAGGATGAAGGGAATGGAACATCTTCCTTCTGAGGACAGACTGAGGAGCTGATGGCTCTGGAGCTTGGAGAGGAGGAGTCTGAGAGGTGAGCTCCTTGCTGTTGATAAAGCTGTGCAGGGGCAGTGCTACCAACTTCACAGTATCACAGTATCACCAAGGTTGGAAGAGACCTCAAAGATCATTCAGTCCAGTGCCCAGAGGCTGGAGCCAGGCTCTGCTGGGGGATGCCCAAGGACAGCAGAAGGGGCAGTGGTGGAAGCTGAGGCAGAGGAAGTGCCATGGAAACAGGGGGAAGAATTATTTCACTATAAGGGTGACAGAAGCCTGGAAGAGGCTGCCCAGGGGGGTTGCAAAGTCTCTGTCTCTGGAGATACTCAAACCCCACCTGGCTGTGTTGCTGTGTGAGCTGCTCTAGGTACTCCTGCTCTGGCAGGGGGGTTGGAGTGGATGAGCTTTGGAGGTCCCTTCCAGGCCCTGACATTCTGTGATTCTGAGAAGGGAGTCTCACAGACACAGCACCATTGTCCAGGCCTTGTCACCATCCTTCTCTTTGGCTGCTCTGTTTGCATCCCTACCTTGTGGCAGGCAGAGAAAGAGGATTCGTTCCTCAGCGATATTTATTTGGCCACAAGCCCCAGTATCACAGACCAAGGATGGATTAAGTGTATTTGCTCTACCCTTTATGCAAATTGAATTCTGAGCAATCTACTTGCAAAAATAATTTAAAATTCTGTAGAAGTCGAACTTCCTTTTCATTAAAGCTAAGTCGGAGCTACGTCCTGGCTCTCCAAGGGAAAACTCTGATCTGTGCATAGAATCATAGAATTGTCAGGGTTGGAAGGGACCTCAAGGCTCAGCCAGTCCCAACCCCCTGCCATGGGCAGGGACACCTCACACTACAGCAGGTTGCTCACAGCCACATCCAGCCTGGCTGCAAACACCTCCAGGCATGAGGCTTCCACCACCTCCCTGGGCAGCCTGTGCCAGGCTCTCACCACCCTCATGGGGAACAACTTCTTCCTCACATCCAATCTGAATCTCCCCATTTCTAGTTTTGCTCCATCCCCCCAGTCCTATCACTCCCTGACACCCTCAAAAGTCCCTCCCCAGCTTTCTTGGAGCCCCCCTCAGATACTTCAAGGCCACAATGAGGTCTCCTCAGAGCCTTCTCTTCTCCAGACTGAACCGCCCCAACTCCCTCTGTGTGTTTCAGACTGCCTTAGCATAGTCTCTCATTTTGCAGGACACACTTTCAAAACTAACTAGAAAGTCTGGGAAAAATTTAAGATAAGGAGGCACAGCTTGTGCCAAACCCTGCTCTTGCTGCCCAGCTGAGCCCTCAGATGGCCTCAGAGAAAAACCACGTAGCTTGCTGGGTTGTTGTTTTCCCAGTCACCCCAGAACTTCAGAGAGGCACTTGCTTTGATGGAAGCTCCCAAGGCAGAAAGGACATTTTAAAGGACTAGCAAGAAAGTTCTTATTATTCATCTGCATGAAGATTCCTTGATTCAGACAACAATACTTCCATAGAAACTACTCTTTATGCCAGAGGTGCTGAGAATATTTTCAGCTGCAAAGGATCTGACACAGCCTTCACTTGCCCATGACATGTTCATAGGATCCCGGAAACATTCAGGTGGGAAAGAGCCTCAGGAGCACCAAGTCCAACCCAGAACCCTACTCTACAAGGGTCACCCCTAAACCAGAGCCCCAAGCACCACAGCCAAACCACCTTCAAACACAGCCAGCCTTGGGGACTCAACCACATCCCTGGGCAGCACATTCCAAGCCCTGACCACTCTTACCATCAAAAAATGTTTCCTAATGTCCAGTCTAAACCTACCCAGTGGCAGCTTGAGGCCATTCCCTCTTGTTCTGTCACTAATTCCCTGGGAGAAGAGAGCAGCAGCAGCCTCTCCACAACCTCCTTTCAGGGAGTTGTAGACAGCAATGAGGTCTCCCCTCAGCCTCCTCTTTTATGCACTAACCATCCCCAGCTCCTTCAGTCTCTCTTCATCAGATTTGTTCTCCAGGCCCTTCCCAGCTTCCTTGTCCTCCTCTGCCCTGGCTCCAGCACCTCCACATCTCTCCTGTATTGAGGTGACCCAAACTGGACACAATCCTCAAGGTGTGGCCTCCCCAGAGCTGAGTGCCAGGGGACAATCCCCTCCCTGCTCCTGCTGGACACAGCATTGCTGATCCCAGCCAGGAGGCCTTTGGCTTTCTTGGCCCCCTGGGCACACTGCTGGCTCCTCTTCAGCTGCTTGTCCTTTAGCACCCCCAGGTCCTTTTCTGCCAGCAGCTTCCCAGCCACACTGCCCCAAGCCTGTGGTGTTGCTTGGGGTTGTTGTACCCCAAGAGCAGGACCTGGCACTTGGCCTTGTTGAAGCTCCTCCTGGGAACTTTGGCCATGGATCCAACCCATCCAAGTCCCTCTGCAGAACCTCCCTGCCCTGGTGCAGATCAACACTGACACCTAACTTGGTCACCTGCAAACTTACTGCTGTCACACTCTGTACCTTAGGAAACACATTACTGGCAAAAATGTTGGTATGGACTCTTCCAGCCCCCTTTCCCTAGCCACTTCAGTACCTTGAGGCATTCCCTGCATCAACATCTCCTCCAGACACCACACAGGCTGTGCTTCTGTCAGCCAAGATTAGGCGGACGAGCTCAAACCTGCTCCCTGTCAGGACAGGTAAATGTGGTGGGGGGTTGATAAGGGCACGTTTTCTCACTGGTTCAATTACCCAGCTGGAGTTGCCACAGTCAGGACCAAGGCCAGGGACTCCTGTGGGGATTTCCTGCCTGTGCTTTTTGGTGTCTTGTTTTAAATCGATCTGTCAGCAGATATTCGAGAAGGGGAAAAGTTGATGATGAAACGTTATAAATGTTGCCCTTTTCAAAAGAAAACTCAGTTACCTGCCAGATACAAAGTTTATCTTCTTTCTTCTCATAGAAAGTCAGAGTTTGACTGATAATGTAATGATGGTTTATAAAGGATGATTTTGAGGCCAGGCTGGATGTGGCTCTGAGCAACCTGATATGGTGTGAGGTGTCCCTGCCCACGGCAGAGGGGTTGGAACTGGATCCTTGAGGTCCCTTCCAGCCCTGACAAATCTGTGAAGATGGAGTTGTAAAAAAGGCATAAAGGGTCTCATAGTTTGCTTGAGTCCTACCATGACAGTAGATTCAGATTGGACGTTACAAAGAAGTTCTTGCCCATGAGGGTGGTGAGACACTGGCACAGGTTGCCCAGGGAGGTGGTGGAGTCACCATCACTGGAGGTGTTTAGGAAGAGCCTGGATGAGGCACTTGGTGCCATGGTTTAGTTGCTGAGATGGTGTTGGGTGATAGGTTGGACTTGATGATTCCCAAGGTCTTGTCCAACCTGGTTAATTCTGTATTCTAAACACCAAACTGGAACAAACAGTCTCTACTCAGTTGTGCCCTGTGATAGGACAAGGGGCAATGGATAGAAACTCCAGCACAGGAGGTTCCACCTCAACATGAGGAGGAACTTCTTCACTGGGAGGGTCACAGAACAGTGGAACAGGCTGCCCAGAGAGGTTGTGGTGTCTCCTTCTATGGAGTCTTTCCAGCCCTGTCTGGATATGTTCCTGTGTGACCTGTGCTGGATTCTATGGTCCTGCTCTGGCAGGGGGGTTGGACTTGATGATCTCCCTTCCAATCCCTAACATCCTGTGATAGAATCACAGAATTCTTAGGGTTGGAAGGGACTTCAAGGATCTGCCAGTCCCTACCCACATGCCTTGGGCAGGGACACCTCACACTACCGCAGGTTGCTCACAGCCACGTCCAGCCTGGCTGCAAACACCTCTGGGGATGAAGCATCTACCACATCCCTGGCAACCTGTGCCAGTGCACCTGGTCCCCTGAGCTCTGTGGAAACTCTCCTATCCCTATGAAAACACTAAAAACCCCTCTCAAAATCAACCTGATTGATCACATCAAAATTCCTGAGCAACCTTAAATCTCTGCTCTGCCTCTGGGTTGTGCAGTGACTTTTTTGTTTTGTTTTCAAATGCTGGCTGGTTTCAGAGTCCTATGAGCACAGAATATTAACCACCCAAATTCCCTGTGATGTTCCTTCCTCTTTCAAAAGTAGAGGGCTGAAGTTTATTTATCTTAGAAGAAGAATTGCATTGAAGGTTGGGGTGGGGTTTTTTTTTGGGGGGGGGGGTGGGGGAGTTGTTTTTAATCATATCTGAAATTATTACCTAGCACAGCCACTATAAATATCTTTCTGTATGGATTTGTGGGAGAAATTTCAGCTGCATCCTGTACTGCTGGAGCCAGGAGGAAAAAATGAGTCTGAAGCCACAGACAGGAATAACTCTTCACCAGCAAAGCCAAGCATCCATAATGACTTCGAGAATCCATAAGGTTTGATCTTCTTTCCCTTAGGCCATGCTTGCATCACATTAGTGCTACTGATGACATTCAAGGCAAACACAGTCCTTAACAGCTTATTAATACAGCCTGGTGGTGAGTTGGATTTTCTTTCTCCTGTTCACAGGATCACAGGATGTTAGGGACCGGAAGGGACCTCTGAAGAGCAAGTCCAAACCCCCTACCAGAGCAGGACCACAGAATCCAGCACAGGAACACATCCAGATGGGGCTTGAAAGTCTCCAGGCAAGGAGACTCCACAACCTCTCTGGGCAGCCTGCTCCAGTGCTCTGTGACCCTCACAGTGAAGAAGTTCCTCCTCGTGTTCAAGTGGACCCTCCTGTGCTGGAGTTTATATCCAGTTGAGGCTGGATGTTAGGAAGTTATTCTTCCCAGCAAGAGAGATTGGCCTTTGGAATGTGCTGCCCAGGGAGGTGGTGGAGTCACCATCCCTGGAGGTGTTTAGGAAGAGCCTGGCTGAGGCACTTGGTGCCATGGTTGAGTTGATTAGATGGTGTTGGGTGAGAGCTTGGACTCGATGATCTCCAAGGTCTTTTCCAACCTGGTTAATTCTGTATTCCTGTATCCTCCAAGAGCAAGTGTGGTTCTCCAAGGCTCCAGCTCTGGCAGGTACATCAGCAGGATGCAGGCTTTCCTTCACCATTACCATTTTAGCACTGCTTCCAGCTTCTTACCACAGGTGGCTGCCTCTCTGGCTGTGCTTAAATTGCTCCCACTCTTCTTTATTTACTGTGGGTATCAGGGCTGTCAAACAGCAGAGTGGCAGTGGATAGCCAGGGAACACGAGAGAAAATAGCAATAGCATCCTGGTAGCATGAATAAGAGGGGGAAATGGTTCAGCATGTTCTTACCTGTGCTTATAAAAAGCAAATCCAGGCCCAAAGGTATGCACCTGGGTGGGAGCAGCAGCCAAGCTTGGCAACTAGTCAGTTAGCTAATTAGGAATTAATTTCTCTCATGTTAATCACAGTGAACTGAAGAGGAGCACTTCCATGCAGGTTGCCAGACAGTACAGACACGACAGAGACTGTCTTGTTTTATTCTTTCTAAAATAACCCCTTGTTCCTAAATGATTGGCTAACAGATATGTGGCCATAATCAGGGGCTGGAGCACCTGGGCTATGAGGACAGGCTGAGGGAGCTGGGGTTTTTCAGCCTGGAAGAGAGAAGGCTCCAGGGAGACCTAACAGCAACCTTCCAGTACCTGAAGGGGGCTACGAGAAGGCTGCAGAGGGACTGCTTGCGAAGGCCTGCAGGGACAGGATGAGGGGCAATGGTTTAAACAAGAGGAGAGGAGATTTAGGTTGGATGTTAGGAACCAGTTCTGCACCGTGAGGGTGGTGGAACACTGGAGGAGGTCGCCCAGGGAGGTAATTGAGGCCCCATTCATGGAGATACTCAAGGGCAGTCTTGACAAGGCTCTCTGAGCAACCTGCCCTAGTGGAGGATGTCCCTGATGGCTGCAGTGGGGCTGGACTAGATGACCTTTGGAGGAACCTTCCAACCCAAATCATTCTATGATTCCATGATACAGGGGCAGCCTGGTTTCAGCAATGCAGAGCTCTGCACAAGTTCTGCTCACCCATCAGAGAAGAATCTGGCCATGGTGGCACATGCACAGCCACTACCTACTTGCTTCAAGTCCCTCAGAGCAAGCTGTGCAAGCTAACTCTACGCCAGGCTGCAGACAGCTGCAGCAGCATGGCATTGGGACCACTCAGCAGTGAAGCACCAGAGGGCATTTGCCTCCCTGTCAACATCAGCAGCCTGAGAACAAAAGCACTGAAGTTGTGCGAAGTTCACTTTCCACCACTTGCTCCATGGAGTTCATAGCAAACATTGGGGGGCAGCTCTGCCACATCCCAGAGAGAATCTTGCCAAGCAGTGGGTATCTGTGTCCAGCAGGAGCAGGGAGGGTGTTGTCCCCTGGCACTCAGCTCTGGGGAGGCCATACCTTGAGGATTGTGTCCAGTTTGGGTCACCTCAATGCAGGAGAGCTGTGGAGGTGCTGGAGCCAGGGCAGAGGAGGACAAGGAAGCTGGGAAGGGCCTGGAGAATAAATCTGATGAAGAGAGACTGAAGGAGCTGGGGATGGTTAGTGTGAAAGAGAGGAGGCTGAGGGGAGACCTCATTGCTGTCTACAACTCCCTGAAAGGAGGTTGTGGAGAGGCTGCTGCTGGTCTCTTCTCCCAGGGAATTAGTGACAGAACAAGAGGGAATGGCCTCAAGCTGCCACTGGGTAGGTTTAGACTGGACATTAGGAAACATTTTTTGATGGTAAGAGTGGTCAGGGCTTGGAATGTGCTGCCCAGGGAGGTGGTTGAGTCCCCAAGGCTGGCTGTGTTTGAAGGTGGTTTGGCTGTGGTGCTTGGGGCTGTGGTTTAGGGGTGACCCTTGTACAGTAGGATTCAGCACTGTGCTCCAGACCCCTCCCCAGCCTCGTTGCCCTTCTCTGGACACATTCAAGTGTCTCAATGTCCTTCCTATATTGAGGAGCTCAGAACTGCTCCATTTACCCCTCTGCAGCGGTGAACACACAACTTTTATCACATTTCTAATCTGCTGGGCAAAAACCAGTCAGGCAACATCCACTGGACAGCTTGCAGTGCAGAGCGACAAGTGATGTAAACAGGTCTCTATGCTGCTGGTGCTAAAGCAGTGGCTGGCAGAGCTTTATCCCTTTCTGGTGAAAGAAGAGTCACAAATGGGAAATAGCTCTTGCTTGAAAAGTTGTTGAAAAAGCTAAATTATCCCTGGGCCTGCATCCAAAATCTCAGGACACAAAATGGCAATGTTGGTCCATAAAATCTGTAGAGCAAAACCGTGAGCTCTGCCCATCCCCAAGCTGGAACAAGCTCTCTGTGAAGCCAGCCAAGCCCAAGTGATTGCTAGCGCTTTCAAATAGCTCAGCTCTCTTGGCTGCTGCTTTTGGGATCAGTCTTAGGGGCATCTAAACTCCAAACACCAGCTGGGCTGTCACTGCAATGTGCCTGGGTGGCCAAGAAAGCCAATGGCATCCTGGCCTGCATCAGCAATAGTATGGCCAGCAGGAACAGGCAGGTCATTTTGCCCTGGACTCAGCACTGGTTAGGCCACACCTTGAGTCCTGTGTCCAGTTCTGGGCTCCTTAATTCAAGAAAGATGTTGAGCTGCTGGAAGGTGTCCAGAGAAGGGCAAGAAAGCTGGGGAGGGGTCTGGAGCACAGCCCTGTGAGGAGAGGCTGAGGGAGCTGGGGTTGCTTAGCCTGGAGAAGAGGAGGCTCAGGGGAGACCTTCTTGCTCACAAGTACCTGAAGGGAGGTTGTAGCCAGGTGGGGGTTGGTCTCTTCTCCAACCATCACCAGAACAAGAGGACACAGTCTCAAGCTGCACCAGGGAGGTTTAGGCTGGATGTTAGGAAGAAATTCTTCCCAGCAAGAGAGATTGGCCATTGGAATGTGCTGCCCAGGGAGGTGGTGGAGTCCCTGGAAGCATTTAAAATGAGACTGGATGAGGCACTTGGTGCCACGGTCTAGCTGATTGGATAGGGCTGGGTATGGGTTGGACTTTATGATCTCAAAGGTCTTTTCCAACCTGGTTGCTTCTCTGATTCTGCTGGCCTGGCCACTTTCTGTGTAATGCCAGTAATGCCAAGTAAGTTGCTTGTATGCTTTGGACCTGAGTTGAGTTCTCAGTCACACGAAGACTCTCTGTGTTGTTGTTGTTGTTTACCTCAGTTTTCAGCCCCAAACCCTTTCCCATAGGTCACATTATGTCTCCTCCCATTCTAACATGCCATGAGACTTGCCAGTAAGCTCTGTTTGTTAAACAATGCTGACTGACATTTCTGAAAGCCTTTCTTAATGGACCAGCCCCCTCATCAGAACCTCAGCAGCTGGAAGCACAAAGCTCAGAGGGATTTGGGAGCAGTGATCAGCCACTCATCCCCTTCTGCAGAAATCCTTGATGCTTTCTCATTCCCAGAATGTCAGCAGCCCTGCTGCTACAACATTAAGCAACACACTGTTTGCTGCTTGTTCACCCTCAATCATGGAAGCATAGAATCATGGACAATAGAATCACAGAATCAGAGGTGATAGAAACACAGAAGTGTAGATCATAGAATAGGAATAGGAATGGAATAGGAATGGAATAGGAATAGAATAGGAATAGAATAGGAACAGGAATAGAATGGAATAGAATAGGAACAGGAATAGAATGGAATAGAATAGGAATAGGAATAGGAACAGGAATAGGAATAGAATAGGAACAGGAATAGGAATAGGAACAGGAATAGAATGGAATAGAATAGGAACAGGAATAGAATGGAATAGAATAGGAACTGGAATAGGAATGGAGTAGGAATAGGAATAGGAATTAACCAGGTTGGAAAAGACCTTTGAGATAATCAAGTCCAACCTATCATCCAACACTATCAATCAACTAGACCATAGCACCACGCACCCCATCCAGTCTCTTCCTTAATACCTCCAGTGATCACTGATCAGAGAGTCATAGAATCATGGATCATGGAATTATAGATGATAGAATCACAGATTATAGAATCATAGATCATAGAATCACAGAATCATATAGAATAGAATAGAGTAGAATAGAATAGAGTAGAATAGAATAGAGTAGAATAGAATTAACCAGGTTGGAAAAGATCTTCAAGATCATCAAGTCCAACCTATCACCCAACACCATCTCAGCAACTCAACCATGGCACCAAGTGCCTCATCCAGTCTCTTCCTAAACACCTCTAGTGATGGTGACTCCATCACCTCCCTGGGCAGCACATTCCAATGGCCAATCTCTCTTTCTGGGAAGAACTTCTTCCTAACCTCCAGCCTAAACCTCCTCTGGCATAGCTTGAGAAGGTGTCCTAGAATCATAAATCATAGAATCATAGATGATAGAATCATAGACTCATAGACCATAGAATCATAGAATGGTTTGTGTTGGAAGGGACCTCCAATGGTCATCCAGTCCAACCCCCCTGCAGTCAGCATAATCCAGGCAGAAGACAAAACTCTGTGCCTAACATAATAATTAACTGTGCATGTACAGTATATAATGGACCTTAGATGTGGACACAGAAAAGGGTAGCAAAGGAGCTGTCCCCTCCAGAGACATTCAAATGATGAGGGAACTGTGGTCCTGACCACACTTTGTCTTTCATTTTCCCAGAGGCTTTCAGGTCAGCTCAAGTCCAAAGTTCTGAAGGGTATTTTAAAGAGAAGGCCCAAGATTTCTACAAAGGTTTGATACATGAAAGAGGATTTTGGACCTCCCCATGAAAAATATCACAGAATAGAAGAGGTTGGAAGGGACGTCTAGAGATCATTGAGTCCAAGGCAGGATCACATAGGGTAATTCACACAGGAATGCATCCAGGTGGGGTTGGAAAGGCTCCAGAGAAGGAGACTGCACAACCTGTCTGGGCAGCCTGTTCAGGTGCTCTGTGACACTAACAGTGAAGAAGTTTTTCCCCATATCAAGGTGGATTTTCTGTGTTCCAGTGTGTGTCTCTTTCCCCTAGGCCCCTTGCCTGGGCCCCTTCTTCTTGACACCCATCCTGTTTGTGCTCAGTCAAAAGGTTTGTTAAATCACTACAAGGTGAGGCACCTTGGAGTATGCCCTTTGCAGGGAATGAAAAACCTGATTTATTCAGGTCAATAGGAAGGTTTTTCTGCTGTCAAATTGTGGCTCGAATTTGGTTCTTCCAAAGGGACAGATGCAAGCACACTTTAGATTAAGAGAAGGCTCTGAGGAGACCTTCTTGTGGCTTCCCAGTATCTGAAGGGGGCTACAAGAAAGCTGCGGAGGGACTTTTGAGGTAAGAATCTCATCCTGGTAAAGTCACATCCTGGGCTGCAGCAGGAGAAGCACGGCCAGCAGCTCGAGGGAGGTGATTCTGCCCCTCTCCCCCACTCTGGTGAGACCACACCTGGAGTACTGTGTCCAGTTCTGGAGCCTCTGTTCCAGGAAGGATCTGGAGGTGCTGGAAGGTGTCCAGAGAAGGGCCACGAGGATGAACAGAGGGCTGGAGCTGCTCTGCTCTGAGGACAGACTGAGGGAGTTGGGGCTGTTCAGTCTGGAGAAGAGAAGGCTCTGAGGAGACCTAATTGTGGCCTTCCAGGATCTGAAGGGGGCTCCAAGAAAGCTGGGGAGGGACTTTTGAGGGTGTCAGGGAGGGATAGGACAGGGGGAAATGGAGCAAAACTAGAAGTGGGGAGATTGAGATTGGATGTCAGGAAGAAGCTGTTCCCCATGAGGGTGGTGAGAGCCTGGCACAGGTTGCCCAGGGAGGTGGTGGAAGCCTCATCCCTGGAGGTGTTTGCAGCCAGGCTGGATGTAGCTGTGAGCAACCTGCTGTAGTGTGAGGTGTCCCTGCCCATGGCAGGAGGCTGGAACTGGCTGATCCTGGAGGTCCCTTCCAACCTTAACAGTTCTATGGTTCTGTGATTCTATGCTATGCTTCAAGCACTATCTAGCCTTACTGTAACTCCTTCTGGTCCCACTTCAGCAGATAAATAATGCATGCCTTTTCTTGTTTTGACAACTCCAGGGTGTAGCCATTTATGTTCCTCCAGGGCCTGAATCTACAGCTGTGGATGCACATTACCACCAGGCACTCAAGACTATTATCACCACACTGACAGTTAGTTATCCCAAAGCCAGGATTACTGAAATACCTACAGCTTACAGCACTGCATTCCATGGGGAAAGATTTAGCTCTCCTAACACAGGAAACTCTTACCAGAACCAATATAAGGAAGCTATTTACAAAACCTCAGTAAACAACAACACACACAAAAAAATCAAGTGAAGAATTTAAATAATCCTCATAGGAAGGAAAAAATACAGATCAGGAATTAAGAGAAAATACAGATCAGATATTAGGAGAAAGTAGTTGACAATTATAAGGATTTTGCTGTATATATATCTGGGTCAAGGCAACCCCAGGCACAAATCCAGGCTGGGCAGGGACTGGCTGGAGAGCAGCCCTGAGGAGAGAGACTTGGGGGTGCTGGGGGAGGAGAAGCTCAACAGGAGCTCTCAGTGTGCACTTGCAGCCCAGAAAGCCAATCAGATCCTGGGCTGCAGCAGGAGAAGTGTGGCCAGCAGGGCAAGGGAGGGGATTCTCCCCTCTGCTCTGCCCTGGTGAGACCCCACCTGGAGTACTGCCTCCAGTTCTGGAGCCCCTATGACAAGAGGGATCTGGAGGTGCTGGAAGGTGTCCAGAGAAGGGTCATGAGGATGAGCAGAGGGCTGGAGCTGCTCTCCTATGAGGACAGACTGAAGGAGTTGGGGCTGTTCAGTCTGGAGAAGAGAAGGCTCCCAGGTGACCTCATTGTGGCCTTCCAGTATCTGAAGGGGGCTACAGGAAGGCTGGGGAGGGACTGCTCAGGATCTCAGGTAGTGCTAGGACTAGGGGGAATGGAATGAAGCTGGAGGTGGGGAGATTCAGGCTGGAGGTGAGGAGGAAGTTCTTCCCCATGAGAGTGGTGAAGCCCTGGAATGGGTTATCCAGGGAGGTGGTTGAGGCCCCGTCCCTGGAGGTGTTTAAGCCCAGGCTGGATGAGGCTCTGGCCAGCCTGACCTAGTGTGGGGTGTCCCTGCCCATGGCAGGGGGTTGGAACTAGATGATCCTTGTGGTTCCTTCCAACCCTGGCTGACTATGAATTAATCAATTAATTTGAAAGACCAAGGACTGAACAGCATGCTTGATAAAATACTGCTTTTCACTGACTTGTAGACAGCCCCAGGTCATGGCCTTTTCATCTGTCTGTCACCTTTTGAAATCACACAGAGTCACAGAAACATTCAGGTTGGAAAAGACCCTCAGGAGCACCAAGTCCCACCCAGAACCCTACTCTACAAGGGTCACCCCTAAACCACAGCCCCAAGCACCACAGCCAAACCACCTGGAAACACAGCCAGGCTTGGAGACTCAGCCACCTCCCTGGGCAGCACATTCCAAGCCCTGACCACTCTTGCCATCAAAAAATGTTTCTTAATATCCACTCTAAACCTACCCAGTGGCCTAGTTTCCTGTGAGAAGAGACCAGCAGCAGCCTCTCCACAACTTCCTTTCAGGTAGTTGTGGATTGCAATGAGGTCTCCCCTCAGCCTCCTCTTTTCCACACTAACCATCCCCACCTCCAGTTGTTCTTCATCAGATTTATTCTCCAGGTCCATCATCAAGTCCAACCCCCCTGCCTGAGCAGGACCATAGAATCCAGCACAGGTCACACAGGGACACATCCAGATGGGGCTTGAGAGTCTCCAGAGAAGGAGACTCCACAACCTCTCTGGGCAGCCTGCTCCAGGGCTCTGGGACCCTCACAGGAAAGGAGTTCCTCCTCATGTTGAGGTGGAACCTCCTGTGCTGGAGTTTCCATCCATTACCCCTTGTCCTATCACAGGGTGCAACTCAGCAGAGCCTGTCCCCTCCCTCTTGACCCCCAGCCCTCAGATTTTGACAGACATTTATTAAATCCCCTCTCAGCCTTCTCTTCTCCAGACTAAACAGCCCCAGGGCTCTCAGCCTCTCCTCATCAAGCAGTGCTCCAGTCCCTTCAGCATCCTTGTAGCCCTCCCTTGGACTCTGTCGAGTAGATCCCTGTCCTTCCTGAACTGGGGAGCCCAAAACTGGATGCAAGATTCCCTCTCATCTCTTCATCCCCAGGCTAACTGGCCCCTCACTCGCTCCTCACAGCAGAGATGCTCCAGCCTTTTTGTTTGTCCTAACTCTTTATTGCCATACTTCTGAAACCTATCAAAACACTAAGCACATGACTGAGTAGAATGCCAGTGGGAAATGATCTGTGGGGCCCTGCTGACTTCTGCTTGATTGCACTTAATGCTCCAGGGGCTACTTTGCCAGAGACAACAGTTTACACATTGCTGTGTCAGCTTCTGTCGCCAAGGAGCTGAGCCAGTCTCAGATCAGGGCTGCTGAGCAGAAAGACCTCTTTGCCTAGGTTCTCTCCCCAGGACATCTGGTCTTCCATTGTCCATCAGCCTCAGAGCTGACTAACGGCTCTTTGGGATCACTGAACCATTGTGCTGCCAAATGCCAGCTGAGGAAGAAATTTAAATGAGCAGAGGGCCAGGGTGGAGGGAAGCAAGAGGGAATTGAAGTCAAAGGGTGAAGAGTGACTGCACTCTTCCTTCTGCAAAAAGAGCTCCCAGAAAGCTCCCAAGCAATTTGGAAGCTGGAAACACTCCTCAAGGCCAAAGGCAAGCTGAGCTGAAGTTACAGCTGGTTCCTACCAGGGAGTTTTGCTCTGCTTATGTCACAGGTGTGGAAAAACTGCTGGGATGTTCACAGTATTTAATGCCAAGTGACGGGCTGCAGGAACTCATTCAGCAGCTGCCTTGTGAGCTACAAGGGAAGGAAGAATCAGCCAGAAAAATCTGCTAATTCTCCCTGGTTCTCAACTCTTTTATCCTTTCATCTTTGACAGAATGGGTGTGAAGCTATGGATGCTGCCCTGCTTGTGAAATCCAACCTAAAGATCCCAGCTGAGGCCTGGGACAGTTTGCTCATCCCATACAGACATAGTTCTGTCACCAGCTACCAGCCTGGTTGGTCTTTTCTCCCAGGCAACCAGCACCAGAACAAGAGGACACAGTCTCAAGCTGTACCAGGGGTGGTTCAGGCTGGAGGTGAGGAAGAAATTCTTCCCAGAAAGAGAGACTGGTCTTTGGAATGTGCTGCCCAGGGAGGTGGTGGAGTCACCATCCCTGGAGGTGTTTAAGAGGAGCCTGGCTGAGGCACTTGGTGCCATGGTTGAGTTGATTAGATGGTGTTGGATGATAGGTGGGACTGGATGATCTTGGAGGTCTCTTCCAACCTGGTTAATTCTGTGATCCAGTGACTTAGTGACAGCAGTTTATTTCTGGCTTGGTCAGCTTTTTGTTCTATCTGCTGTTTGGAATTAGAAGAATTAACACCAGAGAAGATTTGCTTGCAAAGGTGAGCAACTCACCTCCTGATCTGGAATATTCCCCAGATTTTACTAGAACTATGACAATGTACATATTACACTGGGAATAGACAGTTGAGGTCAACAGATAAACAGGGAGAGAGTCCAATGGAGAGCTACCAGGATGATGAAGGGACTGGAACACTGTCCTATGAGGAGAGGCTGAGAGCCCTGGGGCAGTTTAGTCTGGAGAAGAGAAGGCTGAGAGGGCATTTAATAAATGTCTATCAATATCTGAGGGCTGGGGGTCAAGAGGGAGGGGACAGGCTCTGTTCACTTGCACTCTGTGGTAGGACAAGGGGCAAGGGATGGAAACTCCAGCACAGGAGGTTCCACCTCAATATCAGGAGGAACTTCTTCACTGGGAGGGTCACAGAGCACTGGAACAGGCTGCCCAGAGAGGTTGTGGAGTCTCCTTCTCTGGAGCCTTTTAAGGCCCATCTGGATGTTTTCTCTGTGAGCTGAGCTAGATTGTATGGTCCTGCTCTGGCAGGGGGTTGGACTCGATGATCTCTGGAGCTCCCTTCCAGCCCCTGACATCCTGTGAGCCTCTGATCCTGTGATGGAATGGAATGGAATGGAATGGAATGGAATGGAATGGAATGGAATGGAATGGAATGGAATGGAATGGAATGGAATGGAATGGAATGGAATGGAATGGAATGGAATAGAATAGAATAGAATAGAATAGAATAGAATAGAATAGAATAGAATAGAATAGAATAGAATAGAATAGAATAGAATAGAATAGAATAGAATAGAATAGGTTGGAAGATACCTTCAAGATCGAGTCCAACCTATCACCCAACACCACCTAATCAACTCAACCATGCCACCAAGCACCCCATCAAGTCTCCTCCTGAACACCTCCAAAGATGGCGACTCCACCACCTCCCTGGGCAGCCCTTTCCAATGGGCAATCACTCTCTCTGTGTAGAACTTCCTCCTAACCTCCAGCCTAAACCTGCCCTGGCACAGCCTGAGACTGTGTCTTCTTGTTCTGGTGCTGGTTGCCTGGGAGAAGAGACCAACCTCTGCCTGTCCACAACATCCCTTCAGGTAGTTGTAGAGAGCAGTAAGGTCACCCCTGAGTGTCCTCCTCTCCAGGCTAAGCAACCCCAGCTCCCTCAGCCTCTCCTCATAGGGGTTGTGTTCCAAGCCCCTCACCAACCTTGTTGCCCTTCTCTGGACACCTTCCAGCAAGTCAACAATCCTTCCTAAACTGAGGGGCCCAGAACTGGACACAGGACTGGAGGTGTGGCTCAGGACACAGGACAGCAAGGCAGACATCTGCCATCTGATGCTGTATGTCTGAAAGATCAATATACCAAATTAAACTTCTGGACACTTGCTGCAGGTGTGTGCATGCAAAAGAAATTCAGCTGGTTTGCAGCCAGGCTCTTGTGCTCCATGGCTTGCCTAAACCCCATTCTTTCTATCTATTAGCAGCTCTCTATTCTAAGAAAAGTAAAGTTGTTTTGAAGGCTTCAGAGTGAATAAATCTGACACATTCAGTCATTATCCTCTTTGCAAATAATCCTGTCTCATATGGAAGTGTCAGTGAGTCTCAAGAACAAGAGAAGAATGCATTAAAAATTTATCCCTTCCAGGTAATCCATAAATCTGAGTTTGGCATAGAGAATATCACAGAAATCACAGAAACATTCAGGTGGGAAAAGACAATCAGGAGCACCAAGTCCAACCAACAACCCTACTCTACAAGGCTCACCCCTAAACCAGAGCCCCAAGCACCACAGCCAGACCACCTGGAAACACAGCCAGGCTTGGGGACTCAACCACCTCCCTGGGCAGCACATTCCAAGCCCTGACCACTCTTGACATCAAAAAATGTTTCCTCATGTCCACTCTAAACCGACCCAGTGGCAGCTTGAGGCCATTCCCTCTTGTTCTGTCACTAATTCCCTGGGAGAAGAGAGCAGCAGCAGCCTCTCCACAACCTCCTTTCAGGGAGTTGTAGACAGCAATGAGGTCTCCCCTCAGCCTCCTCTCTTTCACACTAACCATCCCCAGCTCCTTCAGCCTCTCTCCAGCAGATTTCTTCTCCAGGCCCTTCCCAGCTTCCTTGCCCTCCTCTGCCCTGGCTCCAGCACCTCCACATCTCTCTTGCATTGAGCTGCCCAAAACTGGACACAATCCTCAAGGTGTGGCCTCCCCAGAGCTGAGTGCCAGGGGACAATCCCCTCCCTGCTGCTGCTGGACACAGCATTGCTGATCCCAGCCAGGAGGCCTTTGGCTTTCTTGGCCCCCTGGGCACACTGCTGGCTCCTCTTCAGCTGCTTGTCCATCAGCACCCCCGGGTCCCTTTCTGCCAGATTGGCTGCTTTGACAGGGTGCTGTTTTCTTCTCCTCAGAGAGATTCTTTTCAGACATTCAAGCATAATAACAGTTGACAAATAGCAACCATCTAAACCCAGCCAGCATTTTCCTTCCTCTGAAGCCACCACATTGTTTGATGTGCATACAAGTATTCAGACACAGAAAAGACATTGTTTTCCAAACATGCTTTAACTGAAATGCTTAGTAAAGAAATGCTTTGTAGGAGCAACCTTTCAGAACTCTACTCAATGTTCACAATACTTTTCCCCTCTGCTAATTAGTCTTCTGACTCATTTAAATTGCCCAGGGAGGTGGTGGAGTCACCATCACTGGAGGTGTTTAAAAAGAGCCTGGTACCTCTAACACACTTTTATCTTGTTTCTCTTTTTCCTTTCTCCTTCTCCTTCTCCTTCTCCTTCTCCTTCTCCTTCTCCTTCTCCTTCTCCTTCTCCTTCTCCTTCTTCTCCTTCTCTCTCTCTCTCTCTCTTTCTTTTCTCTTTCTCTTTCTCTTTCTCTTTCTCTTTCTCTTTCTCTTTCTCTTTCTCTTTCTCTTTCTCTTTCTCTTTCTCTTTCTCTTTCTCTTTCTCTTTCTCTTTCTCTTTCTCTTTCTCTTTCTCTTTCTCTTTCTCTTTCTCTTTCTCTTTCTCTTTCTCTTTCCCTCTCTTTCTCTTTCTCTTTCTCTTTCTCTTTCTCTTTCTCTTTCTCTTTCTCTTTCTCTTTCTCTTTCTCTTTCTCTTTCTCTTTCTCTTTCTCTTTCCCTTTCTCTTTCTCTTTCCCTTTCCCTTTCCCTTTCCCTTTCCCTTTCCCTTTCCCTTTCCCTTTCCTTTCCCTTTCCCTTTCCCTTTCTCTTTCTCTTTCTCTTTCTCTTTCTCTTTCTCTTTCTCTTTCTCTTTCTCTTTCTCTTTCTCTTTCTCTTTCTCTTTCCCTTTCCTTTCCCTTTCCCTTTCCCTTTCCTTCCCTTCCCCTTCCCCTTCCCCTTCCCCCTTCCCCTTCCCCTTCCCCATCCCCTTCCCCTTCCCCTTCCCCTTCCCCTTCCCCTTCCCCTTCCCCTTCCCCTTCCCCTTCCCTTCCCCTTCCCCTTCCCCTTCCCCCTTCCCCTTCCCCTTCCCCTTCCCCTTCCCCTTCCCCCCTTCCCCTTCCCCTTCCCCTTCCCCTTCCCTTTCCCTTTCCCTTTCCCTTTCCCTTTCCCTTTCCCTTTCCCTTTCCTTTTCCCTTTCCCTTTCCCTTCCCCTTCCCTTTCCCTTTCCCCTTCCCTTCTCTTTCTCTTTCTTCTTCAATTTCCGCTTTTAGAAAGGATGAGCAATTCTCCAGGTTCTTTCTAGGGTGATTGACATGTTCATTTTCCCTCCCATCCACATGAACATTGATAAGCATTATGGGATAAGAATTCTTTCCCCACGTGGCAGCATCCCTTTCACGTGGGAATAACTGCAGTGCTTTGCCTAAAATACCAATAATTACCCCTGAGCTAAAAGCTGAGAAGATTTAGTAACTGATAGAGCATCGCTGCTGCAGGTTATTGAGCAGCCACTTAACCACTGTTGTGTTTGACAACTGTAGAGTGTAAGTATGCATTACTGGAAAATGTTTCTTCTGCAAAGTGCCACTACAAAAACCCCAATTCCATATTTAGGCAAAAAAACCACTAAAACACCTAACAAAAAAAAAAAAAACCCTACTCTGCTCAGCTCAGAGCTGGGTTACAGCCAAAAGCAAATCTGTTGTTAATTGAAGGAACAAGATGGGAAATGTGGTTAATAGAAAAGTTTTGGGGGCACCTCGATATAAGAGAGCTGTGGAGGTGCTGGAACCAGTGCAGAGGAGGGCAAGGAAGATGTGAAGGGCCTGGAGAGCAAAGGTGATGAAGCTTGGGGCAGTGTGGCTGGAAAGCTGTCTGGCAGAAAAGGACCTGGGGGTGCTGATGGACAAGCAGCTGAAGAGGAGCCAGCAGTGTGCCCAGGGGGCCAAGAAAGCCAAAGGCCTCCTGGCTGGGATCAGCAATGCTGTGTCCAGCAGGAGCAGGGAGGGGATTGTCCCCTGGCACTCAGCTCTTGGGGAGGCCACACCTTGAGGACTGTGTCCAGTTTTGGGCAGCTCAATGCAAGAGAGATGTGGAGGTGCTGGAACCAGGGCAGAGGAGGGCAAGGAAGCTGGGAAGGGCCTGGAGAAGAAATGTGATGAAGAGAGACTGAAGGAGCTGGGGATGGTTAGTGTGAAAGAGAGGAGGCTGAGGGGAGACCTCATTGCTGTCTAGAAATACCTGAAGGGAGGTTGTGGAGAGGTTGGTGCTGTTCTCTTCTCACAGGTAGTTAGTGGTAGAACAAGAGGGAATGGCCTCAAGCTGCCACTGGGTAGGTTTAGAGTGGCCATTAGGAAACATTTTTTGATGGCAGGAGTGGTCAGGGCTTGGAATGTGCTGCCCAGGGAGGTGGTTGAGTCCCCAAGCCTGGCTGTGTTTGAAGGTGGTTTGGCTGTGGTGCTTGGGGCTCTGGTTTAGGGGTGACCTTTGTGGGGTAGGGTTGTGGGTTGGACTTGGTGCTCCTGAGGGTCTTTTCCATCCTGAATGTTTCTGTGATTCTGTGATTCTGTGGCCCAGACCCAGAGACCAGTTTTCACTGTTCTCCAAGTGAATGCGATGAGACAAAACAACAAGATAGGGAGGCAGCACACTCTGCAGAGTTAAGCTCAGGGTTGGAAGCAGAAGAGAAAGATGGTCATTCAGATCCTCCCACTAGCTCCCCATGCACCTGTAGAGAACATACAGAATCATAGAATCAACCAGGTTGGGAAAGACCTCAGTGATCATCAAGTCCAACCTATTACCTAATACCTAACACCTCCTGACAACTAAACCATGGCTCCAAGTGCCACATCCAATCCTCTTTTGAATCCCTCCAGGGATGGTGACTCCACCACCTCCCTGGGCAGCACATCCCAATGGCCAATCTCTCATTCTGGGAAGAACTTCTTCCTAACATCCAGCCTAAACCTCCCCTGGCACAGCTTGAGACTGTGTCCTCTTGTTCTGGTGCTGCTTGCCTGGCAGAAGAGACCAATCCCCACCTAGCTACAGCCTCCCTTCAGGGAGTTGTAAAGAGCAAGAAGGTCTCCCCTGAGCCTCCTCTGCTCCTGGCTAAACACTCCCTGCTCCCTCAGCCTCTCCTCACAGGGCTTGTGCTCAAAACCTCTCCCCACCCTTGTTGCCTTTATATATAATCTCACTGCTCCAACTTCACCAATTCTGCAATGGAAATAAATCATTTCTTATTCAGGAGGATGCTAGGAGAAAGAGCTGGCTGGTGCTGTGCTTGCACAGACACCCACTGCTGCCAGATTTAGCCCCAAATGGCAATTTGATAACCACTTGAGGCAGGAGTGCCTGTCGACTTTAGCCACAGCTTGGAGCACCAGCAAGTCTGCATGACCTTTTGCCCAGGGCCAAGCTTGCTCTGCCTCCCATCCCTGTGATGGTGATGTGGGCCAGCTGTGCCCAAAGGCACTCTGCTCTGCTTCCTCTCAGCCTGAGCAGAGCACCCTGGAGACAGAGCTCATCTGCATTCAGCTTTTGCTAATGATGAACATCAACAAAACTAGAGAAGACTTATTGGATGCAATGCAAGCACGCTGGTAAAGGTCAAAAACAAAACCCCAAACAATGTCTAAATAGAGTTACTGTGAATTTCTCTGGTGTCTCACTCCAGACCTGTTGCTGCAGGGCTACTTGCAGTTTTTCTCCACCATCTGGTGTCAGCCACCCTGTTGACAGAATCTCACGCTCCTCCTGATGACTGAGCCCAGCCAGTGCCTGGGACACAATGGGCCACATTTCTCCTGATGCTGAGCCAGAAAGAGAATTTTTGTGAGGAAAATGGCAGTGATGTCTAAATTCTTGAGTGAAAACACTGAATTAGCCACTCAGCAACCCCATGGAGCAGTATAGGTTGGGGACTGACCTGTTGGAGAGCAGTGAAGGGGAAAAGGACCTGGGGGTCCCAGTGGATGGGTGGTTGACCATGAGCCAGCAATGTGCTCTGGTGGCCAAGGCCAAGGGCATCCTGGAGTGGATTAGAAGGGTTGTGGTTAGTAGGTAGAGACAGGTTCTCCTCCCCATCTACTCTGCCCTGGTGAGGCCACATCTGGAATATTTTGTCCAGTTCTGGGCCCCTCAGGTCAAGAAGGACCTCAGGGAACTGCTTGAGAGGGTCCAGCACAGAGCCACAAAAATGATGGAGCAGAACATCTTCCTTAGGAGGAGAGCCTGAGGAAGCTGAGGCTCTGTAGCTTGGAGGAGACTAAGGGATGACCTCATTCATGTTGATAAAGATGTGCAGGGTGTGTGCCAAGAGGATGGAGCCAGGCTCTGCTGGGGGGTGCCCAAAGACAGGACAAGGAGCAATGGGAGGAAGTTGAGGCATAGGAAGTTCCATGGAAACAGGAGGAAGAAGGTTTTTTTCCCTGTGGGGGTGACAGAAGACTGGAACAGGCTGCCCAGGGAGGCTGTGGAGTCTCCCTCTCCGGAGATACTCAAATCCCACCTAAGTGTGTTCCTGTGTGAGCTGCTCTAGGTGACCCTGCTCTGGCAGGGGGCTTGGACTGGATGAGCTTTGGAGGTCCCTTCCAGCCCCTGACATTCTGTGACTCTGTGAATTACCACCGTGCTTACAGGCACATTGGTAACAGTTTGAAAGGGGAACTTTAGCCTAGTTCCTGACTGTAAAGACTGAAAATAAATTACCATTGGATGTAAAAGGAAAATAATGGTAAGTTCTATAGAATCCATTGGTTTGCTAATGGGAACATAGAGCAGAGGCAGAAACAGCTCTTGCTCCTCTCTTTTATTCTTCTGTCACTTCTGCTTGCAACTTTCCCTCTCTCTCTCCTTTCCCCTCTCTCTCTCTCCTTTCCCCTCTCTCTCTCTCTCCCCTTGCCAGGGGATCTCTGTTTTGACTATGATGTGAGGTAACAGGAAAGAGGAAGGGAGTGGGGGAGGAGGTGAACAGGTCCCCTGAATCCATCCACCAGGGGGTTCTGAGGAGATTCTATATTGGACATATATTGCATACTTTGGACATATATATTGCATATTTTGTGCATATCCATTGCATTTCATAGTTCAAGTCTTTAGTTTGCTTGTCAATAGAGCTTCATTTGCTTCTAAAACCTGAGCTACTCTGGCAGGTTTCATTCTGAGGAGGAGTCCTCCCAACAGAAAGAGAGCTTGACCATTGGGATGTGCTGCCCAGGGAGGTGGTGGAGTCACCATCACTGGAGGTGTTTAGGAAGAGCCTGGATGAGGCACTTGGTGCCATGGTTGAGTTGATTAGATGGTGCTGGGTGATAGGTTGGACTCGATGATCTCAAAGGTCTTTTCCAACCTGGTTGATTCTATTCTATTCTATTCTATTCTATTCTATTCTATTCTATTCTATTCTATTCTATTCTATTCTATTCTATTCTATTCTATTCTATTCTATTCTTATTCTACTCTACTCCACTCCACTCCACTCCATTCCTATTCTATCCTATTGTATTCTATTCCACTCCACTCACTCCACTCCACTCCACTCCACTCCACTCCACTCCACTCACTCCACTCCACTCCACTCCACTCCATTCCATTCCTATTCTGTTCTATTGTATTCTATTCCACTCCACTCACTCCACTCCACTCACTCCACTCCACTCCACTCCACTCCACTCCACTCCATTCCATTCCTATTCTGTTCTATTGTATTCTATTCCACTCCACTCCACTCCACTCCACTCCACTCCACTCCACTCCACTCCATTCCATTCCATTCAATTCCATTCCAATTCTATTCTATTGTATTCCACTCTACTCTACTCCACTCCTCTCCACTCCACTCCACTCCACTCCACTCCACTCCACTCCACTCCACTCCACTCCACTCCACTCCACTCCACTCCATTCCATTCCATTCCATTCCACTTATGTTCTGTGTTATTCTATTCTATTCTATTCTATTCTATTCTATTCTATTCTATTCTATTCTATTCTATTCTAATTCCATTCCATTCCAATCCATTTCATTCCATCCACTCCATCCACTCCAATCCATCCACTCCACTCCACTCCACTCCACTCCATTCCATTCCATTCCATTCCATTCCACTTATGTTCTGTGTTATTCTATTCTATTCTATTCTATTCTATTCTATTCTATTCTATTCTATTCTATTCCATTCTATTCTAATTCCATTCCATTCCAATCCATTTCATTCCACTCCACTCCACTCCACTCCACTCCACTCCACTCCACTCACTCCACTCCACTCCACTCCACTCCACTCCACTCCACTCCACTCCACTCCCTCCACTCCACTCCACTCCACTCCACCCCCCTCCCTCCACTCACTCCACCCCACTCCACTCCACTCCACTCCACTCACTCCACTCCACTCCACTCCACTCCACTCCACTCCACTCCACTCCACTCCACTCCACTCCATTCCATTCCATTCCATTTATGTTCTGTGTTATTCTATTCTATTCTATTCTATTCTATTCTATTCTATACTATTCTATTCTATTCTATTCTATTCTATTCTAATTCCATTCCATTCCATTCCATTCCATTCCATTCCATGCCATTCCATTTATGTTCTGTGTTATTCTATTCTATTCTATTCTGTTCTATTCTATTCTATTCTATTCTATTCTATTCTATTCTATTCTATTCTGTTCTATTCTATTCTATTCTATTCTATTCTATTCTATTCTGTTCTGTTCTATTCTATTCTATTCTATTCTAATTCCATTCCAATCCATTTCATTCCATTCCACTCCACTCCACTCCACTCCACTCCACTCCACTCCACTCCACTCCACTCCACTCCATTCTGTTTCAACCCACCGCACACATATCTTCAGAAGCCCATGACCTAGACCTCTGTTAGAGAAAGACTACCAGTGTCTCATGAATATTGATTGGAAAGCTCTCACCACGAATTCAAGGCACTAAACTTCAGGTCTTAGCAATCAGGTTATTCTGTGACAGCTTCCCCATCACCGAGTGGCCTAACTGAATTTAGCATCACACTACAGTTCTGTAGAGGAAGACAGTGACAAATATTATTGTGCTACAGAGGACTCAGACACACATCTGCAAGATCACAACTGTATAATCCTCTGGAGAGCAGTGATGAATGGTTGCCATTCTCATCCTTTAAAGAACTTTAAAAGTAATAAACTGGTGATCCTTAGTGTTCCAGTCAGTGAGTGCTCATTTTGTTAGCCCTCTGTCACGTTCAACATTCTGCCTTGAAGCAACTGGAGGCTCTGTGTCTTCAAATTGCAGAATACAGAATTAACCAGGTTGGAAAAGACCTTGGAGATCATCCAGTCCAACCTATCACCCAACACCATCTAATCAAGTAAACCAAGGCACCAAGTGCCTCAGCCAGGTTCTTTTTAAACACTTCCAGGGATGGTGACTCCACCACCTCCCTTGGCAGCACATCCCAATGGCCAAGCTCTCTTGCTGGGAAGAATTTCTTCCTAACATCCAGCCTAAACCTCCCCTGGAACAGCCTGAGACTGTCCTCTTGTTCTGTTGCCTGACAATAGAGGCCAACCCCCACCTGGCTACAATCTCTCTTCATGGAGCTTTAGAGAGCAAGAAGGTCTCCCTGAGCCTCCTCTTCTCCAGGCTAACCACCACCAGCTCCCTCAGATTCAGTCTCACAGCTATCTGCACCACTCCTTCCCCAGAATCACACCAGCACTGAGCAGGAGGGTTTGGAAGGTGCCTCTGGAGATCATCTAGTCCAAAGCACGTTCACTTAGAGCAGGTTGTTCCTCATGCTGGACAGGGAGCTCTCAGAGCCTGCTGGCACCAGGTGTGCCACCTCTTTCCTGCTATGCTGAGTAAACCCAAGGCACCTCAGTCTGTACCAGTGTCCTCTACACCTGTGCACCATGCATCATCTCAAAGACTTTGACACTTGTAGACAGCAATGAGGTCTCCCCTCAGCCTCCTCTTCTTCAAACTAACCATCCCCAGCTCCTTCAGTCTCTCTTCATCACATTTCTTCTCCAGGCCCTTCCCAGCTTCCTTGCCCTCCTCTGCCCTGGCTCCAGCACCTCCACATCTCTCCTGTATGGAGATGCCCAAAACTGGACACAACCCTCAAGGTGTGGCCTCCCCAAGAGCTGAGTGCCAGGGGACAATCCCCTCCCTGCTCCTGCTGGACACAGCATTGCTGATCCCAGCCAGGAGGCCTTTGGCTTTCTTGGCCCCCTGGGCACACTGCTGGCTCCTCTTCAGCTGCTTGTCCCTTAGCACCCCCAGGTCCCTTTCTTCAAGAGAGCTTTCCAGCCACACTGCCCCATGGGTTGGTTTTGTTTCCCATCCTTTTGGAGATCTGATGAAGAATCAGCCACCTGTTAACCTGAAATCATTTACCCTCTTCTGCTTGGCCACATCAACGAGCTGCTTGTTTTCAACCAGCTGGTAGTGTGAATGATGCAAGCTTCAAACCTTGGGATGATCATATTCAGTGACAGAAAGCTGACTAAATACTCAGAGTTATGCCTTAATCTTCCTTAAAGGAAGGGAAAAAAAGGAGGGGGAGGGAAATGCTGTTAGTTTAGTTTTCTATCCTCTTATTTCTGGGAAATCTGTCCATCACATTTCAGCTGCTGCTCAGTGTTGTCTTCACCATGAGATGAGCAGCACAAGATGGAAGCTGTCATTTGTCTTTCATTTCTCAACTCTATTACTGGTGTGATGTGATTAGAGGAGATCAAATGGGTGAAATCCTGTTTCACTTCCCTGGAGGCTGCAGATCATCCTTACATGAGTTGTCATGGTTTCTAAGGGCTTCTCCTGCTGCTGCCTTTCATCCTGTGCTCTAAATGGACCTTCCTTGCCCCCAGGCTGAGGGGACTGAATGGTACCATGTGCAAGGTTGCTGTGCTGGGATGTGTCCCCCACAGAGAGATGACAGCAGGAGGAGAAATATGTACTTTGCTCCCCAGATTTGGATTTCAGACATCTTGCATTGTGCTTTGCTCTCCAGGTTTGGGTTTTAGACAACTTGCATTGTGCTTTGCTCCCCAGATTTGGGTTTCAGACATCTTGCATTGTGCTTTGCTCTCCAGGTTTGGGTTTCAGACATCTTGCATTGTGCTTTGCTCTCCAGGTTTGGGTTTCAGACATCTTGCATTGTGCTTTGCTCTCCAGGTTTGGGTTTCAGACATCTTGCATTGTGCTTTGCTCTCCAGGTTTGGATTTCAGACATCTTGCATTGTGCTTTGCTCTCCAGGTTTGGGTTTCAGACATCTTGCATTGTGCTTTGCTCTCCAGGTTTGGGTTTCAGACATCTTGCATTGTGCTTTGCTCTCCAGGTTTGGGTTTCAGACATCTTGCATTGTGCTTTGCTCTCCAGGTTTGGATTTCAGACATCTTGCATTGTGCTTTGCTCCCCAGATTTGGGTTTCAGACATCTTGCATTGTGCTTTGCTCTCCAGGTTTGGATTTCAGACATCTTGCATTGTGCTTTGCTCTCCAGGTTTGGGTTTCAGACATCTTGCATTGTGCTTTGCTCTCCAGGTTTGGGTTTCAGACATCTTGCATTGTGCTTTGCTCTCCAGGTTTGGATTTCAGACATCTTGCATTGTGCTTTGTTCTCCAGGTTTGGATTTCAGACATCTTGCATTGTGCTTTGCTCTCTAGGTTTGGATTTCAGACATCTTGCATTGTGCTTTGCTCTCCAGGTTTGGATTTCAGACATCTTGCATTGTGCTTTGCTCTCCAGGTTTGGATTTCAGACATCTTGCATTGTGCTTTGCTCTCCAGGTTTGGGTTTTAGACATCGTGCATTGTGCTTTGCTCTCTAGGTTTGGGGTTTAGACATCTTGCATTGTGCTTTGCTCTCCAGATTTGGGTTTCAGACATCTTGCATTGTGCTTTGCTCTCTAGGTTTGGATTTCAGACATCTTGCATTGTGCTTTGCTCTCTAGGTTTGGGGTGTAGACATCTTGCATTGTGCTTTGCTCTCTAGGTTTGGATTTCAGACATCTTGCATTGTGCTTTGCTCTCTAGGTTTGGGGTTTAGACATCTTGCATTGTGCTCTCCAGGTTTGGATTTCAGACATCTTGCATTGTGCTTTGCTCTCCAGGTTTGGGTTTCAGACATCTTGCATTGTGCTTTGCTCTCCAGGTTTGGGCTTTAGACATCTTGCATTGTGCTTTGCTCTCCAGGTTTGGGTTTCAGACATCTTGCATTGTGCTTTGCTCTCCAGGTTTGGGCTTTAGACATCTTGCATTGTGCTCTCCAGGTTTGGGTTTTAGACATCTTGCATTGTGCTTTGCTCTCCAGGTTTGGGCTTTAGACATCTTGCATTGTGCTTTGCTCTCCAGGTTTGGGCTTTCTTGCATTGACATCTTGCATTGTGCTTTGCTCTCCAGGTTTGGGCTTTAGACATCTTGCATTGTGCTTTGCTCTCCAGGTTTGGGTTTTAGACATCTTGCATTGTGCTTTGCTTTTAGACTCCAGGTTTGGGCTTTAGACATCTTGCATTGTGCTTTGCTCTCCAGGTTTGGGCTTTAGACATCTTGCATTGTGCTTTGCTCTCCAGGTTTGGGCTTTAGACATCTTGCATTGTGCTTTGCTCTCCAGGTTTGGGCTTTAGACATCTTGCCCAGTGCTTCCAGCACTGCACAGTCAGTGAGATCCTGGCACTCTGCAGGTTGTCACCCAGCCTTTATTAAAGCTGTTCATAAAACACCTGTGAGTGTGACAAGGGAAAACAAGAGCCAAGCACAGAAGCTGGTTCCCCCTTTATGAACTCTCCTGGGGAAGAGCAGTTTCAGATGCTCATAAAGTCCTTCCAGCAGGAGGGTCTCTGGAGCATTGGAAATTGGTCCAGCTCAGCACATGGAATCCAGCTCTGTTCAGTGCTCTGGCTGCCTGCTTGGCTCTCAGCCCTGCTGTCCAGCTCAGTTTCCAGTTCCAGTTGCACGGTGCAATGCAGCTTAAACAGGAGCAGATGAATATAACAGATTGTGTCTTCTCACAGCACACACCTGGCAAATAGGTCCACGTGGCCCTACTTTGGGGACAGTTTTCACATTGCTCTACCTACCCTGAGCCTGACCAGCCCTAGCAGCAGAGCACCAGGACCCTCTGTGTGTAAGGCACAGTCACCTAATGATATTTGCCCAGCTTGAACTAAGTCAGAACCATTATGCCCATGCAAAACCAAAACCTTTCCACAAACCCAGCCAGTCTGAGCTTGTTCCAAGGGCCAAGAATATGAAATCATTTCCATGGGAGCTGTCTGAATCTGGGTCTGCAAAGACAGTAAGAGCAGCTCACCTGACACATTTGTGAAGGAGGATTTCTTTGGGTTTTATATGCACATCTTAATCTTAAATCTACTAACTGGAGAAAGTTCTTTCTGCACAGAAAGAGTTGTTGGCCGTTGGAATGTGCTGCCCAGGGAGGTGCTGGAGTCACCATCCCTGGAGGAGCTCAAAAAAGGATTGGATGAGGCACCTGGAGCCATGGTTTAGTTGTGAGGAGGTGTTAGGTATTACGTAATAGGTTGGAGTTGATGATCTCTGAAGTCCTTTCCAACCTGGTTGATTCTATGATCCTATGAACTAGTGAAGCACTACAGAAGCAATCTCTGGTGAAAAGCCATCACTGCTTAACTAATTTCTTGGGAAAACCCTTCCTGAAGGAGATAAGGGAAACCAGGAATATGAGGACATGAGGAATATGAGCCCTTCATAGTGCTCCTCCTCCAACAGCAATCACAGGATAATCTTACATGTTCCCTTTAGTTCCCTTTAGTGTCTACTCCTTCTTGCCTGGTCCCTTTTTGAAGCTGCTGATACCTTCTGCCTCCTTTAATTCCCATGAGGATGATCAGGCACTAAACCCCACACTGCACATTCCTATTCCTATCTAAATTTGTAAGAAATTAGCTAAGCAGTGATGACTTTTCACCTGAGAGACCTTCTGCAGTGCTGAACTAACTATTAGATGTTTTGTAGGCATTGAGCATCTCATCCCTCCCCGCTCTGTGGTCAGAGTACCACAGTGTCACAGTACATTATTACAGGAAGGATCTGGAGGTGCTGGAAGGTGTCCAGAGAAGGGCCACGAGGATGAGCAGAGGGCTGGAGCTGCTCTCCTATGAGGACAGACTGAGAGCTGGGGCTGTTCAGACTGGAGAAGGCTCCTAGGTGACCTTATTGTGGCCTTCCAGCATCTAAAAGAGGCTCCAAGAAAGCTGGGGAGGGACTTTTGAGGGTGTCAGGGAGTGAGAAGACTGAGAGGAATGGAGCAAAACTAGAAATGAGTAGATTGAGATTGGATGTGAGGAAGAAGTTGTTCCCCGTGAGGGTGGTGAGAGCCTGGCACAGGTTGCCCAGGGAGGTGGTGGAAGCCTCATCCCTGGAGGTTTTTAAGGTCAGGCTGGATGTGGCTATGAGCAACCTGATCTAGCTTGAGGGGTTGGAACTGGCTGATCCTTGAAGTCCCTTCCACCCCTGACAATTCTGTGATTCTATGACAATGAGGTCCAGGTCACTACCCTCTACTTAGAAGCATAAAGTTCTGCACAGCTGCAACATTTTGGGTTTCCTATTGCAGTCGATGCCTGATGACATCCCACACTTTAGGGTAAGATAGGAAGCATCCTTTACTTTATCTTCAGACCCACAATGGAGAGCTTGGATACAGCCCTGTGAATCTTAATTGCTCCTCCTACAAATTACTTCTATTTTCATGTGTTTCATGATCAGGAAACATGTAGGGCACAGTGTCTCATAGCAATATCTGTTGCCACTTTATGGGAAGCTATCATGCTTATGAGTTCCTCAGCCCCTGTAGTCCTGAATCAATGGAATCCTTGGAAATAAAGCCTCTCTTATCCCAAGGTTTTACCCTATTTAGACTGATATGCTTGACTTTGCAAATTAAATCAGCTAAGAGACATGGCTCAGCAAGCAGGTGGTAGCTCAGCACGCCTCAGTAACTCAGTCCCTCTAGTCCCAGACCTGTCCAAGCCTGTAGAGCTTGTCAGTGAGAAAAGAATTAGCCTCTTGCTATGCTTTCGGCACGGCCTGCTGCTCACAGAAGCAATCACCTTTTGTATTCTCTGGCTCTAAACCATTCAGATTCCTAAGATCTACTGAATACATGTTGCCACCTGATGCCTTTATAATCTTTGTTGTCCAGGCAGGAAATTCCAAGGAGAAACATAAAGGAATATCAAACAGGATATCAGGGTTAGGATGCATGAACACACAGCAAGCATCTGCTGGATTAAGCACTGGCTGGACAAAGAGGCCCAACGAGTGGTGGTCAAGGGAGTTAAGTCCAGCTTGCAGCTGGGCACCAACGGTGTTCCTCAAGGCTCAGTGTTGGGACAACTTCTGTTTAACATCTTTATTGATGACCTGGCTGAAGACACAGAGTGTGACAGCAGTAAGTTTGCAGATGGCACCAGGTTAGATGCCAGTGTTGGTCTGCACCAGGGTGGGGAGGTTCTGCAGATGGACTTGAGGCTGTTCAGTCTGGAGAAGAGAAGGCTGAATGTGGCTGTGAGCAACCTGCTGTAGTGTGAGGTGTCCCTGTCCATGGCTGGGCAGTTGGAACTGGATGACCCTTGAGGTCCCTTCCAACCCAAAAGATTCTATGATTCTAAGATTAGAGGTTGGAAGGGAGCAACAGAGATCATCCAGTCCAACCCCTTTGCCAGAGCAGCAGCACCCAGGGCAGTCTGCACAGGAATGCAGCCAGGTGGGCTTGGAAAACCTCCAGGGAAGGAGACTCCACAACCTCTCTGGGCAGCCTGCTCCAGGGCTCTGGCACCCTCACACCAAAGAAGTTTCTCCTCATGTTGAGCTGAAACCTTCTCTGTTCAAGTTTGTCTCCATTGTTCCTTGGCTTATTGCTGTGCAGCACCCAAAAGAGCTTGGCCCCCTCCCCTTGAGCCCTCCCCTCAGCTATTGACAGACATTGATCAGATCCTCTCTCAGTTTTCACTTCTCCAGGCTCAACGGCCCCAGGGCTCTCAGTCTCTCTTCACAGGGGAGATGCTCAAGTCCCCTAAGCATCCTCCTGGCTCTGCCTTGGACTCTCTCCAGCAGGTCTCTGCCTCTCTTCAGCTGGGGAGCTCCAAACAGGACCCAGGATTGCAGGTGTCAAATTGGGGTTAAAATAAAAAAACTGCTAGTTTGTGCTTTTGTTTCCTAAGCAAATGCACTGCCACTTGCTTCAGGAGGCTGATCCTGCTCTCTGCGGCTGAAGGCCAGGTGTAAATAAATTAATCAGGTTATTAGCTTGGCCTGCACTTGGAATTACAACTCTGCCCACGGTGAGCAGAACATCTGAAACTTGCCCTTCTGACCTGCAGAACAGCTTAGAGAATTGGCACAGAAACCCAGAGGCAAGGGTGCACTTCCCAAGAGCTTTGAAAGTCAGCCAGCACAGCAGCACAGAGCACATGCCTGAATCCGGTCAGGCTGAAATATTTCATCAGAAGCCTACCAGCAAAGGCCTTCGCTACCTCCTCTGACCTTTATCCCTTAGGTAAAACTGTCTCCAATCACTGATCCCTCCAGTTCCTAAGAGGCAGCACATCTGACCATGACTATTGCAGTGTAAGTGATGGAAGTGTCATCTGATGAGTCAGACGCTTTTGATGAAAGTAAAGTTACTGGGAGGGTTATTTGGGGCAATTATTCACCATCCAAACGCAATTAACATGTTTAATAAGCAGAGATTGAAATAAGCCACTCGAAACAGGCCTGCCAGGACTCAAAGGCTTAGGATTCATTTGACATCCCAGCATCCAGGCCAGGAGATGGAGGCACTCAAGCTGTTGCTGTCAGCTTGGCAGTAGCACCCAAACAGAAGCTGTGGAAGGATGGAATCTGGTGCTGGGAATACTGTCATTAGTAGAAAAACAATGCCACAAGCACTCTCAATAACACACCAGAATGATGGTGCTAAAGCACCTCACAGGAGCACAGGATGTTAGGGGTTGGAAGAGACCTCCAGAGATCATTGAGTCCAACCCCCTTGCCAGAGCAGGAGCATAGAATCCAGCGCAGGTCACACAGGAACACATCCAGATGGGGCTTGAAAGGCTCCAGAGAAGGAGACTCCACAACCTCTCTGGGCAGCCTGTTCCAGTGCTCTGGGACCCTCACAGTGAAGAAGTTCCTCATGCTGAGGTGGAACCTCCTGTGCTGCACTTTATATCCATTGCCCCTTGTCCTATCACAGGATGCAACTGAGCAGAGCCTGTCCCTTCTTTCCTGACCCCCAGCCCTCAGATATTGATAGACACTGATTAGATCCCCCCTCAGTCTTCTCCAGACTAAACAGCCCCAGGGCTCTCAGCCTTTCCTCCCCAGGCAGTGCTGCAGTCCCTTCAGCATCCTTGTGGCCCTCTGTTGGGCTCTCTCCAGCAGATCCCTGTCCCTCTTGAACTGGAGAGCCCAGAACTGGATGCAATGTTCCACATGAGGTCTCACCAGGGCAGAGTAGAGGAGGAGAACCTCCCTGGATATGCTGGACACACTCCTCTTAATGCACCCCACGATCCTATTGGTCCTCTTGGCCACCAAGGCTCTTTGCTGTCCCATGCAGAACTTGTCCACCAGCAATTCCAGGTCCTTCTCCACCTCCTGTTCATCAGGCGGAGACAGATTACAGACCAGAGCTGGAGAGGTGCAGAGGGTGCTTTTTCTTGGTGCTTGGTGCCTGGCTAGCAGGTGAGGGGCACAGCTACAGGATCTCCTGCACTCTCTCCCTTCCTTCCTAGCTGCAAAGTGAGGGCTGGGGAGCAGTCACAGCACAGCAGTGGCTCGGAGCACAGCTCATCACTTCCATTGCCAGTGGAGAGGGATAGTTTGACCCACACTAGTGAAGTATTAGTTTGCAAAGAGGGGCAGGAACTGAAGCTGGAGGCTAGAAACATCTCCAGGACTCCAGAAAGCATTGAAGTGTGAGGGAAGACAAAAGAGCTGTGAGCATTTCTGCTGCTGTTCACTTTGCTTTCTCCGTTTGCAAGTTCTGAAAGGCTCCACACTCTATGCTAATCAAAATCCCGGTCCTTGGAAAGTCTGATTTACTACAAAGCCAAACTCAAAGCCCAAGAGTTTTAAATGATAACTTTCTATTAGTTTGCAACTGAAGGAGGTTAGGCTCCAGCTCTAAATATTTTATCACACACAGGTAAATACATCAGTGATTTACTGTATATTGCTTTTATGATGCAGAGGGATAGCTGTGCATGGCACTTGGATAGATTAAGTGAACAGTTCCTGCCCTCTAGTTTGATGCTGTAAAATGAAATATGGGTGTGTATAAATAAATAGATGTGTGCAGACCCTTTTAAACACATAGATTCCAGGCCTGACAGCAAAGAAGAAATGGAGGTGGGTTCCCACCTGCTTAAAACAGCTGTCACCTGAAAAAATATCCCAGGATCCCAAGATGGTAGGGGTTGGAAGGGACTTCTAGAGGTCATTGAGTCCAACCCCCTGCCAGAGCAGGACCATAGAATCCAGCACAGGTCACACAAGAATGCATCCAGATGGGTCTTGAAAGTCTCCAGAGAAGGAGACTCCACAACCTTCCTGGGCAGTCTGCTCCAGGGCTCTGGGACCCTCACAATGAAGAAGTTCCTCCTCATGTTGAGGTGCAACCTCCTGTGCTGTTATTTGCATCCATTGCCCCTTGTCCTACCACAGGGTACAAGTGAGCAGAGCCTGTCCCCAAACACCACAGCCAAACCACCTTCAAACACAGCCAGGCTTGGGGACTCAACCACCTCCCTGGGCAGCACATTCCAAGCCCTGACCACTCCTGCCATCAAAAATATTTCCTAATGGCCACTCTAAACCTCCCCAGTGGCAGCTTGAGGCCATTCCCTCTTGGTCTATCACTAATGACCTGTGAGAAGAGATCAGCAGCAGCCTCTCCACAAACTCCTTTCAGGGAGCTGTATTGTACACAGCAATGAGGTCTCCCCTCAGCCTCCTCTGTTTCAAACTAACCATCCCCAGCTCCTTCAGCTGCTCTTCATCAGATTTATTCCCCAGGCCCTTCCCAGCTTCCTTGCCCTCCTCTGCCCTGGCTCCAGCACCTCCACAGCTCTCCTGTATGGAGATGCCCAAAACTGGACACAATCCTCAAGGTGTGGCCTCCCCAGAGCTGATTATGCCAGGGGACAGTCCCCTCCCTGCTCCTGCTGGACACAGCATTGTTGATCCCAGCCAGGAGGCCTTTGGCTTTCTTGGCCCCCTGGGCACACTGCTGGCTCCTCTTCAGCTGCTTGTCCATCAGCACCCCCAGGTCCCTTTCTGCCAGCAGCTTTCCAGCCACACTGCCCCAAGCCTGTAGCCTTGCTTGGGGTTGTTGTGCCCCAAGAGCAGGACCTGGCACTTGGTCTTGCTGAAGCTCCTCCTGGTAACATTGGCCATGGATCCAATCGATCCAAGTCTTTCTGCAGAGCCTCCCTGCCCTGGTGCAGATCAACACTGACACCTAACTTGGTGTCATCTGCATATGTGGCTAAGCAAGGGGCAATATACAGTTCCAAACTCCAGCCTACTGGATTTTGAAGGAATGTGGAGATGGAAGAAGTGGGGGACAGAGATGAAAGCAGACAGACACATATGTCAGGCTTTTGAAGGACTCAATACAAGCAGACACATCAGGAAGGAGTTCTGCATCATAGAAAGGAAAGACTCCATTCATGCAAGTGAAAAGTAAATATCCTTTCAAAGCATAGAGGACTCCTGTGTACTTTGGATGCCTCACTACAGAGGAGTTTTTATTACTCTGTTATCTGGCAGCTTTCTACCCTGCTGCATAATGATCCTTAAGCTTAGCAGTACAAACAGACTATTTGTACTGTTTGTAATAGCAAAAGCAGCAGGCTCAGAAGCCTATAGGACTGATCCTGGCTTCCACGCTTCTGTCTTTACAACAGAAAAAAGACATAGGGGGGACCCTGTCCACAGAGTTGATGGCTTTGATGTCTCTCTCTTGGAAGGTACAGAAAATTAGTTCCAGCAACTCCCTTCTGATTACTTAGCTATTCAAAGCAGTGCTTTCAACAGGTTTTTCTCAGCAGCAAACCTGGATTTAGGCTTAGCAAGTTAATTGAGTACCTGAACTATGATTGACAAGGCCAAGGATTACTGCATTAGCAGCAGATCTAGAAGGCAGTCTGCCTGTGGAGAAAGCATGATGATATACACAGGGGAAGGGAAATAAACACAGTCAGCATAGAACAGTCAGGGTTGGAAAGGACCTCAAGGATCTTCCAGTTCCAACCCCACTGCCATGGTCAGAGACATCTCACACCACAGCAGGTTGCTCACAGCCACATCCAGCCTGCCATGAGAAACCTCCAGGGATGAGGCTTCCACCACCTCCCTGGACAACCTGTGCCAAGCTCTCACCACCCTCATAAGGAACAACTTCTTCCTCACATCTAATCTCAATCTCCCCATTTCTAGTTTTGCTCCATCCCCCCAGTCCTCTCACTCCCTGACACCCTCAAAAGTCCCTCCCCAGCTTTCTTGGAGCCCCCTTCAGAGACTGGAAGGCCACAATTAGATCTCCTCAGGGCCTTCTCTTCTCCAGATTGAACAACCCCAACTCCCTCGGTCTGTCCTCCAGCCCTCTGCTCATCCTCATGGCCCTTCTCTGGGCATCCTTCAGGTCCCTGCCACATGGCTTTTCCTCTGTGACTCAAGATAGAAAAATGTGCAGGTTTCCTTCTGCACACCCAAACAACATCACTCCTTATTCAAAACCCTTTCACTGAAGCCTCCTTCACTCTTCTCTCAAGATGTGGACTGAATAAAGATTTATTTTATTCTTGGGGTTTTTTTGTCCCACTTGGTCCTCCCTGAAACATTTTACAGCAAGGCCATTAATCAAATCTACATTTAAATGAAGATCCAATTGCATTCTCTTTTATTGTTGGTACTGATGCTCTCATAATGCTGAATACTACTAATGATGTGCTTGTGTGAGACCAAAGGGAAGATCTAAAAGAGAAAAATCTCACAACTGAAACTTCTTCTTTCACATTGAATGAACCCAGCAAAGACTTGCTGAATTAGATGTCATAGAATCATAGCATCAAGCAGGTTGGAAAAGACCTCAGAGATCATCAAGTCCAGCCTATTACCTAATACCCAACACATCCTGACAACTCAACCATGGCACCAAGTGCCTCAGCCAGGCTCTTCTTAAACACCTCCAGTCATGGTGACTCCACCACCTCCCTGGGCAGCACATTCCAAAGGCCAATCTCTCTTGCTGGGAAGAATTTCTTCCTAACATCCAGCCTAAACCTCCCCTGGCACAGCTTGAGACTGTGTCCTCTTGTTCTGGGGCTGGTTGCCTGGGAGAAGAGACCAACCCCTGGCCTGGACTATTTTATTTTTATGAGATTTGTATACAATTCTTTATTGTTGCATTTATTCTTACATTTATTAGTATATTCTTTTTATAGTCTATTTTTTTTTTTTATTTGCTAGAAAGATTACAGATAAACAATTGTGGCCTTACTGAGGCCTTGGTGTATCTGAAGGGGGCTCCAAGAAAGCTGGGGAGGGACTTTTGAGGGTGTCAGGGAGTGATAGGATTGGGGGGGGATGGAGCACAATAGAAATGGGTAGATTGAGATTGGACATGAGGAAGAAGTTGTTCCCCAGGAGGGTGGTGAGAGCCTGGCACAGGTTGCCCAGGGAGATGGTGGAAGCCTCCTGCCTGGAGGTGTTTGCATCCAGGCTGGATGTGGCTGTGAGCAACCTGCTGCAGCGTGAGGTGTCCCTGCCCATGGCAGGGGGTTGGAACTGGCTGATCCTTGAGGTCCCTTCCAACCCTGACAGTTCCATGAGTCTGTAATTCTAATTCTTTTATGCAGAATAACTGTAGCCACATGCATGTGTACAAGATCCAGGTCCTGCATTCATGAAGCAGGTAGAGCATTTATGCATAATCAATCCTTTTGCAAATAACTGATCGGTTTTCAACGGGGCTGTTGCATTTTTCAATGTGATGTTTCCAAGGAAAGAGTCCACTGCAAAGGCACAAAGATGATGAAGGGTGTTGAACATCTCCCTTCTGAGGGAAGGCTGAGGGAGCTGAGGGCTCTTTAGCTTGGAGAAGAGACGATAGAGAGGTGACCTCAATAATGCTTACAAAGCTGTGAAGGGTGAGTGTCAGGAGGATGGAGCCAGGCTCTGCTCACTGATGTCCAATGAAAGGACAAGGGGCAATGAGTGCAAGCTGGAGCATAGGAGGTTCCATGTGAACATAGGGGTGACTGAGCACTGGAACAGGCTGCCCAGAGTGGAGTCTTCTTCTCTGGAAACATTCCAAACCCACCTGGATACATCACTGTGTGACCTACTCTGGGTGATCCTGCTCTGGCAGGGGTTGGACTGGGTGATCTCTGGGGATCCCTTCCAACCTCTAATCTTCTGTGATACTGTGAACACTGGAGCAGGCTGCCCAGAGAGGTTTTGGAGTCTCCCTCTGTGGAGACTTTCCAAACCCACCTGGATACATTCCTGTGTGCACCACCCTGGGTGATGCTGCTTAGGCAGGGGGTTGGACTGGATGATCTCCGGATGCCCCTTTCAGCCTCTGATGTTCTGTGATACTGTGAGCACTGGAACAGGCTGACCAGGGGCATTGTGGAGTCTCCCGCTCTGGAGACATTCAAATCCACCTGGATTCATTCCTGTGTGATCTGCTCTAGGTGATGCTGCTCTGGCAGGGGGTGGGACTGGATGAGCTTTGGAGGCCCCTTCCAGCCCCTAACCTTCTGTGATTCTCTGATTCTGTGGCTCCCACCCCTTTGTATCAGTGCAGTCAGCACTTTGACAGTCTGGTTCTTTTACCTCTCTGCTTCCATCCAGTTCTCCATGCCTTTTGTCTTTCTGTTTGATCCTATTAGCACTGAGATCAATCATGAAATTCCTGCTGGGAGCAGAAGGGGTTGCTATCTTTATGATGTCTAAATACAATATTTGCCACCATCCCTGCCGACTCACCAGCTGCAAGCACGTGTCTGCTCCTCTCACTGCTTGCTTTTAGATCTTTCACTGTTCAGGTCATTTCACCATTTGAAACAAAGAAGACAACAATATAAGCATGAAAAACCTTTCAAATAATGTTGCCTTTAGTAATATCACAGTTTAATGTGCACACTTTAATTTGTAATTCCATTTCATATGTAAATAGCCTCACAGGATGTTAGGGGTTGGAAGGGAGCTCTGGAGGTCATTGAGTCCAAGCCCCTGCCAGAGCAGGAGCATAGAATCCAGCACAGGTCACACAGGAACACATCCAGATGGGGCTTGAGAGTCTCCAGAGAAGGAGACTCCACAACCTCTCTGGGCAGCCTGCTCCAGGGCTCTGTGACCCTCACAGTGAAGAAGTTCCTCCTCATGTTGAGGTGGAACCTCCTGTGCTGTAGTTCATATCCACTGCTCCTTGTCCTATCCCAGAGTGCAACAGAGCAGAGCCTGTCTCTCCCTCTTGACAACCAGCCCTCAGCTGTTTATAGACTTTTATTTAAATCCCCTCTCAGTCTTCTCTTCTCCAGACAAAACAGCCCCAGGTCTCTCAGCCTCTCCTCATAGGGCAGTGCTCCAGTCCCTTAAGCATCCTTGTAGCCCTTCCTCAAGTATCACCAATTACCTGTCAGAAGAGACCAGCAGCAGCCTCTCCACAACCTCCTTTCAGGTAGCTATAGAGAGCAATGAGGTCTCCCCTTAGCCTCATCTTTTTCATACTCAACAGCCCCAGCTCCTTCAGTTGCTCAGACTCAATGACCTTGAAGGTCTTTTCCAACCTGGTTAATTCTATTCCATTCTACTCTTCATAACATTTATTCATCATCATTATGTCCACAGAAAGACATTCCAACCTCAGCCCCTCAGATGAGGAAAACTGAGTTCAAGATTGGCAGATTCCTCTGTCTTACAACTCTCTCTTTTGTCAGACAGTTCCTTTGCTGCAATACTGTGATGATTCCACTTGAGAAACAGACTTCTCATGGTTTTGACACAGGGCAGGGAGAACAAAGGGGTGGGTTTTTTTTCCCCTCTCATACCAGCTCACAAGTGAAAAGGAAAGTAATTGACAATTATGTGTATTTTCCTGCCATTTTTGCTGCCACAGAAGGCACAGTACACAGACAATTGCTCATCTCACTAAACATATTTGTAATACCACTTTAATAATGAATTCTTACCGCTGGATATTGGTTTTAATCCAGTTAAGATTGATGATGGAGGAAAGAGCAGCAAAGTAAATATCATTTTAATCAAGCTAACTATTGTAGCTGCTCTCTGCTATTTCACTGCTGCCATCCCCTTCAGCGAGATGGAGGATGGAAACTGGCTCCCTGGTATTTTCACAGCCTTCCAAGTGCACCATCTTGTCTTGCCAAAACTAATCCCAGGATTTCTATAGATTTCATCAGGTTTGTTCAGAGCAGGACTTGTACTCAGCTCTGGGGAGGCCACACCTTGAGTTTTGCATCCAGTTTTGGGCGCCATGATACAAGAGAGGCTGAGGGAGCTGGGGTTGCTCAGCCTGGAGAAGAGGACACTCAGGGGTGACCTTATTGCTCTCTACAACTACCTGAAGGAGGTTGTAGACAGGCAGAGGTTGGCCTCTTCTCCCAGGCAACCAGCACCAGAACAAGAGGACACAGTCTCAAGCTGCATGAGGGGAGGTTTAGGCTGGTGGTTAGGAGGAAGTTCTACACAAAGAGAGTGATTGCCCATTGGAATGTGCTGCCCGGGGAGGTGGTGGAGTCACCATCCCTGGAGGTGTTCAGGAGGAGACTTGATGGGGTGCTTGGTGCCATGGTTTAGTTGATTAGGTGGTGTTGGATGATAGGTTGGACACGATGATCTTGAAGGTCTCTTCCAACCTGGTTTATTCTATTCTAAGAGAGCTGTGGAGGTGCTGGAGCCAGGGCAGAGGAGGGCAAGGAAGCTGGGAAGGGCCTGGAGAAGAAATCTGATGAAGAGCAACTGAAGGGGCTGGGGATGGTTAGTGTGAAACAGAGGAGGCTGAGGGGAGACCTCATTGCTGTCTACAACTCCCTGAAAGGAGGTTGTGGAGAGGCTGCTGCTGGTCTCTTCTCACAGGGAATTAGTGACAGAACAAGAGAGAATGGCCTCAAGCTGCCACTGGGTAGGTTTAGAGTTGCCATTAGGAAACATTTTTTGATGGCAAGAGTGGTCAGGGCTTGGAATGTGCTGCCCAGGGAGGTGGCTGAGTCCCCAAGCCTGGCTGTGTTTGAAGGTGGTTTGGCTGTGGTGCTTGGGGCTGTGGTTTAGGGGTGACCCTTGTAGAGTAGGGTTGTGGGTTGGACTTGGTGCTCCTGATTGTCTTTTCCCACCTGAATGTTCCTGTGATTCTGTGGCTGTTGTCTCCAAATGGAGAGCAAGACATGGACATGGTCTGTGGATGTGAATTATATGTAGAATCACAGAATGGTCTGGGTTGGAAGGGACCTCCAAAGGTCATCTTGTCCAAGCTCCTCTGCAGTCAGCAGGGACATCCTCAACTGGATCAGGCTGCCCAGAGCCCTGTCAAGCCTCACTTTGAAATACCTCCAGGGATGGGGCCACAACCACCTCCCCAGGCAACCTCTTCCAGTGTTCTGCTGTTCCACCCCTCATGGATAATTTGAATCGCTGTAGGACTTTCCAGAAGATTGGAAAATCACTAAAATAGTTCAGCAGTATCCCAAAGGGTAGCCAGGAACACAGGGATGTGATGCTCAGCAAAAAGATGGGATCAATCAGGAAGAGATTAAACTAAAACCAGAAGCATGAGTGATGTCCACCAAATGGTTTTATGGAGAAGAGCTCAGTACCAAAACCAGTTTTGGTTCTCTAACCTGCTGACTTACCTACAATTAGCAGATCAAATGGATTACATAGACATAACATTGTAATATTCCATTGTTGTCTGTATGTAATATTATCTTCAGAGGGAAAACAAGAAGGGAGGTTGTAGCCAAGTGGGGGCTGGTCTCTTCTCCCAGGCAACCAGCACCAGAACAAGAAGACACAGTCTTAAGCTGCGCCTGGGAGGTTCAGGCTGGATGTTAGAAAGAAATTCTTCACAGAGAGAGTGATTTGCCATTGGACTGGGCTGCCCAGGGAGGTGGTGGAGTCACCATCCCTGGAGGTGTTTAGGAAGAGACTGGATGGGGTGCTTGGTGCTATGATTTAGTTGATTAGATGGTGTTGGATGATAGGTTGGACTTGATGATCTTGAAGGTCTCTTCCAACCTGGTTTATTCTATTCTATTTCTATCCTATTCTATAAGAAAACAAACAAACCAAAACCAAACCAAACCAAACCAACCAACCAACCAAATAAACAACCCCCTCCCCCAACAATCAGATTCAGAGGATCTCATTCACAATGCCCAAGAAAAGAAAAGAAAGATACAACTGTCACATACTTCAAGATGTCATTTGGCTCCATTCCTCCTGGAGGTATTCAAAGTGAGGCTCAACAGGGCTCTGGGCAGCCTGATCTAGTTGAGGATGTCCCTGCTGACTGCAGAGAAGGTTGGACTGGATGACCTTTGGAGGTCCCTTCCAACCCAGACCATTCTGTGATTCCATTAAAAACTGCTTCACTGTCCCAACATCTTTCATGAAAGGGGTTTGTCAGACTTCTTCCTTAAAGCTTTCCTTATGGAGAGTCACAGATCACAGAATTATTGAGGCTGGAAAAGACCTCTGAGATCATCAAGTCCAGCCTGTGACCTAACACCACCACATCAGCTAAATCATAGAACCATATGGTTAGGCTCGAAGTTTAGGCTGGAGGTGAGGAGAAAGTTCTTTACCAAGAGAGTCATGAGCCATTGGAATGGGCTCCCCGGGGAGGTGGTGGAGTCGCCGTCCCTGGAGGCATTCAAGAGGGGACTGGATGTGGCACTTGGTGCCATGGTCTAGTCGTGAGGTTTGTGGTTACAGGTTGGACTCGATGATCTTTGAGGTCTCTTCCAACCTTAGTAATACTGTGATACTGTGATAGAATCAAGCAGGTTGGAAAAGACCTCAGAGATTATCAAGTCCAACCTATGATCTAATACCTAACACCTCCTGACAACTAACCCATGGCTCCAAGTGCCACATCCAAGCCTGTCTTGAACACCTCCAGGGACAGGGACTCCACCACCTCCCTGAGCAGCACATCCCAGTGGGAAATTACTCTTTCTGAGGAGAACTTTCTCCTCACCTCCAGCCTAAACCTCCCCTGGCACAGCTTGGGGCTGTGTCCTCGTGTTCTGGTGCTGGGTGCCGGTGAGAAGAGACCAACCCCCACCTGGCTACAACCTCCCTTCAGGGAGTTGGAGAGAGCAAGAAGGTCTCCCCTGAGCCTCCTCTTCTCCAGGCTAAGCAACCCCAGCTCCCTCAGCCTCTCCTCACAGGGCTCCAGTGCACCAGACCCCTCCCCAGCCTCGTTGCCCTTCTCTGGACACGTTCAGGTGTCTCAACATCCTTCAAGTCAGCTATCTCAATGTCCTTTTGTTTTCTTTCCTCTTATCTGATAAAATGCCAACCTAGTTCCAGCTTCCCACTTGTTTCTGGAAAAGTGCACTGCATTTCCCAACTGCCAGCTCTTTCCTGGGGAACAATAGGTTGCTTCAAATTATGCAGTGGTTTGGGTTGTTGTTTTTTTTCAGTCAAAGCCTTCATTTCTGGAAACAAGCAATCACAGGAAATGATTCCTGTGCTTTAGAAAAGAAAACACCACCACAGCAGCCCACAGGCAGTTATTAGTTTTAGTGGTTACAGTGAAAAACTCAAAAGTTGTGACTCAGGCTTCCTCCAAAGGCAAATGGGAAATTAAGTAGGAATAGCCCAAACAAGCAGAGTGTGCCCAGCAGATCGAGGCAGGCTCACAGGACCCCAGGATGGTAGGGGTTGGAAGGGACCTCTGCACAGTTTTCCTTTCCAATAATGTTGCCTTTTTATTCATATCCTGGAATTTTTGCACAGATTAATTTGTAATCCCAGTTCACAAGTGCACAGGATCAGAGGATGTTAGGGGTTGGAAGAGACCTCTGGAGATCATCGAGTCCAAGCCCCCTGCCAGAGCAGGGCCATAGAAGCCAGCACAGGTCACACAGGAACACATCCAGATGGGGCTTGCAAGCCTCCAGAGAAGGAGACTCCACAACCTCTCTGGGCAGCCTGTTCCAGTGCTCCGTGACCCTCACAGTGAAGAAGTTCTTCCTTATATTGAGGTGGAACCTCCTGTGCTGCAGTTTATATCCATCGTCCCTTGTCCTATCCCAGGGTGCACCTAAGCAGATCCTGTCCCTTCCTTCCTGGCCCCCAGCCCTCAGCTATTGATAGACATTTATTCATATACATACTTACATAACGGTTATTCACCAGCAGTGCTGGACCTGGGGATTTCCTAACACGTCATGGCTGTCAGGAGTTCAGGAACAAAGATGAAGACACAGAGAGCCTGCATCTCAGAAACAAGGGCATATGTGTTGTTCTCATCTCTATGCCTAGGGAGATCTTTAAGCATTGGATTAAAACCAAATGAGGACACTTTGGGAGCTCCTGTTGAGAGACACAAGACTTCAAAGCTTACAAAAGGAAGACATTTAGCTGGCTCTCTGTTTTGACTAGCTACATGTTTAGATCTCTAAACAACACTTTGGGGCAAGGGGAGTTCCATGTAAACATGAGGAAATATTTTTCCACTGTGAGGCTGAGGGAACAAGCTTGAATGTAAATGATTTAACCTTGACATGAGGAGAAACTTCTTTGCAGTGAGGGTGGCAGAGCCCTGGAGCAGGCTGCCCAGAGAGGTTGTGGAGTCTCCTTCTCTGGAGCCTTTCCAACCCCACCTGGATGCATTGCTGTGCAGACTGCCCTGGGTGATGCTGCTTTGGCAGGGGGTTGGACTGGATGATCTCTAAAGGTCCCTTCCAACCTCTAATGCTCTGTGATGCTATGAACACTGGAAGAGGCTGCCCAGGGGGTTGTGGAGTCTCCCTCTCTGGGGATATTCAAATCCACCTGGATGCATTAGGGTGTGATCTGCTCTAGGTGACCCTGCACTGACTGGGGGGTTAGGCTGGATGAGCTTTCAAGGTCCCTTCCAGCCCCTAACACTCTGTGGTTCTGTGAAAACTTCTCCTAGTGATGCTTCTAACACACATAGTGTTTGACAAGTTTTACTACTTGTCTTTCTTGTATAACCTAAATGGAAGATGGGGCTTACTTGCAGCTACTGGGTGAGGAGCACTAGCTGAGGGTGGGGGACACCATACAATTGTCACCATTCAGCAGCTCTGTAGCCCTGAGTTTCATGCAGCATCACCAGCTGGGCTGCCTAGGACAAGGGCAGTGTAATAACCCCGTGTCTGTGCTTGGTTTCATTCCGTTTCACTGCCACATCAAAAATGCAGCTCGTGCAAGACACTCATGACAGGCTTCTGGACAAGCTGGAGAGGTGGCCCAGGTGAACCTCATGAGGTTCAACAAGGACAAGTGTAGGGCTCTGCAGCTGGGCCCAGACAAACCTCACTATCAATACAGACTGGGGAAGGAGGGGATAGAAAGCAGCCCTGTGGGAAAGGACTTGGGGGTGCTGGTGGATGAGAAGCTGGACAGGAGCAGGCAGGGTGAGCTTGCAGCACAGAAGGCAAATCACATCCTAAGATGCCACAAAAGATGTGTGGCCAGCAGAGCCAGAGAGGAGATTCTGCCACTTTGCTCTGCTGAGACCTCACCTGGAGCACTGTGTGCAGCTCTGGACACCTCAATATAGGGAGGACACGGAGCAGATGGAGACAGTCCAGAGGAGGGCCATGAAAATGATCAGGGGGTTGGAGCAGCTCTGCTACAAGGACAGGCTGAGGGAGCTGGGGGTGTTCAGCCTGCAGACGAGAAGGCTACAGGGAGACCTAAAAGCAGCCTGCCAGTACCTGAAGGGGGCTACAGGAAGGATTGAGAGAGACTGTTTACAAAGGTCTGCAGTGACAGGATGAGGGGCAATGGTTTTAAGCTGGAAAAGAGCAGATTTAGATTGGATGTTAGGAGCAAGTTCTTTATCATGGGGGTAGTGGAACACTGGAACAGATTGCCCAGTGAGGTGGTTGAGGCCCCACCCCTAGAGATACTCAAGGAAAGACTCAACTGGGCAACCTGATCTAGTTGGGGATGTCCCTGATGACTGTGGGGAGGTTGGACTGGATGGCCTTTGGAGGTCCCTTCTGGCCCAGACCATTCTATGATTCTGTGATTCTGCAACCCAGTGCTTTCAACAATAATTTATTAGCTTGGATACAATGTGGCAGAGAATAAGGCATGTTATTCATGAGAATATATGGCAATAAAGGAGAAGTACCATCAGAATGTGGGCATGCTGTTTCCATGACCTGATGCTGACAGCTGTGGGACCTTCCCAGCTGTTTAAAATTTTAATACTTCTTTAGAGCTCTCAGCAGTGGCAGCCACTAAAATGTTGGGAAATGGCTCCCAGGACATAAAAAGGGCACAGTGAAAAAGAGGGAAGACAACAAAAAGAGCTGTCACTCCTCCAGGCAGTGTAGCACTTATTCCCAGCCTGGGATGCAGCTTGCAGATACAGGACAAGTGCTTGTCGTCCTTATCTGCTGTGATTTACATCAGGACTTCCTCCTGCTCTGTAAACACAGCTAAGGACAAAGCCTCCAAATGCACTGTGCAGCAATGCTTCTTCCTAGCTTGTTACAGGCTCCAAGCTGTACCAACATGAGATAGAGCTGGCACTAGGGAGCCTCTGCAGAGGGGTTTTGGCTACTGGTATCACAGAATCACAAAAACACCTCTAAGGTCATATATAAAATGGTTGACTTTCGGTTTGCACGCTAGCTTCACATGCTGGAAGACAGAAGATGTGTGAGGGGAAGAAATGTAAGTGGGGTCAATCCAGTGCAGTGTTCAGCACTCCCAAGGCAAGGCTCTGATGAGTGCCTGAAACTGGGTCTAGGCCACAGAATCACAGGAACATTCAGGTTGGAAGAGACCCTCAGGAGCACCAAGTCCAACCCAGAGCCCTACTCTACAAGAGTCACCCCTAAGCCATAGCCCCAAGCACCACATTCAAACCACCTTCAAACACATCCAGCCTTGGGACTCAGCCACCTCCCTGGACAGCACATTCCAAGCCCTGACCACTCTTGCCATCAAAAGAGACCTGTTTACATCACTTGTCGCTCTGCACTGCAAGCTGTCCAGTGGATGTTGCCTGACTGGTTTTTGCCCAGCAGATTAGAAATGTGATAAAAGTTGTGTGTTCACCGCTGCAGAGGGGTAAATGGAGCAGTTCTGAGCTCCTCAATATAGGAAGGACATTGAGACACTTGAATGTGTCCAGAGAAGGGCAACGAGGCTGGGGAGGGGTCTGGAGCACAGTGCTGAATCCTACTGTACAAGGGTCACCCCTAAACCACAGCCCCAAGCACCACAGCCAAACCACCTTCAAACACAGCCAGCCTTGGGGACTCCACCACCTCCCTGGGCAGCACATTCCAAGCCCTGACCACTCTTGACATCAAAAAATGTTTCCTAATGTCCACTCTAAACCTACCCAGTGGCAGCTTGAGGCCATTCCCTCTTGTTCTGTCACTAATTCCCTGGGAGAAGAGACCAGCAGCAGCCTCTCCACAACCTCCTTTCAGGGAGTTGTAGACAGCAATGAGGTCTCCCCTCAGCCTCCTCTCTTTCACAGTAACCATCCCCAGCTCCTTCAGTCTCTCTTCATCAGATTTGTTCTCCAGGCCCTTCCCAGCTTCCTTGCCCTCCTCCTCTCCACAGGCTAGGTTAATGCTGGGGGAAATTTCAACCCACCACAAAAATACAGCTTCATTTGCTTCAATCCCAATCTGGTGCCAATCTGGTTCAATCACCAAACTTGGTGCCATGGTCTAGTCATGAGGTCTGTGGTTACAGGCTGGACTTGATGATCTTCAAGGTCTCTTCCAACCTTAGTGATACTGTGATACTGTGGTCTGGTCTGGCAGTTTTATTTTGGGAGGGGTAGTTGTCCAAATTATTAGGGGGTAATTTCAACCCACCACAAATCAGGTCCCACCATGGGTCCGAATCATAGAATCATAGAATCAAGCAGGTTGGAAAAGACCTCAGAGATTATCAAGTCCAACCTATGACCTAATACCCAACACCTCCTGACAACTAAGCCATGGCTCCAAGTGCCACATCCAAGCCTTTTTGGAACACTTCCAGGGACGGTGACTCCACCACCTCCCTGGGCAGCACATCCCAATGGCCAATCTCTCTTGCTGGGAAGAATTTCTTCCTCACATCCAGCCTGAACCTCCCCTGGCACAGCTTGAGACTGTGTCCTCTTGTTCTGGAGCTGCTTGCCTGGGAGAAGAGGCCAACCCCCAGCTGGCTACAACCTCCCTTCAGGGAGTTGGAGAGAGCAAGAAGGTCTCCCCTGAGCCTCCTCTTCTCCAGGCTGGAAAGGAAAGGAACTTTTTCTGTTGTCCCATACAATATCAGCACAAAGATGTGTGGATTTCCTGCCCTCATATCTGTGTACTTATAAAACTCCCTGCCTTCAAACAGGAGGAACTGTCTCTTTCTTTGTGCTTTTTGATAGGCTGCTGTTAGAAAAAGGAAAAAAAGAAAAGAAAAGAAGAGCAGTCCTGAGAAGAAAATGCTAATGTGAAATGAAATTGTGTCAATGGAGATACTACAATTTTACCTCACACCATGCATGATTGGAACGCTAATGACATCTCTGGAGTCTTCATTCCAGTCAAATCAAAATCATAATTAATTGCTTCAGGAGGCTGCTAAATGCCCACAGCGCTGAAAAGTCGATGGGAACTACTTCAGTGCTTTCCCTGCTGTAAGACCTCAGCACAAAACCCTTCAACGTGTAAAGGATTAATCAGGTCTCACAGCTCTCCTTGGAGTTCCAGGCTTCTCCCAGGCTTTCCCACGGAGCCTCCCTCTCCCAGGGTTCAAATACACACACACACTGCTAGGAGAACCATAGACTCCTAGACTTCTAGACTTCTAGACTCATCAAATCACACAAATACAGGATAATAGAATCATAGAACGATCCAGGCCAGAAGGGACCTCCAAAGCTCATCCAGTCCAACCTCCCTACAGTCACCAGGGACATCCCCAACTGGACCAGGTTGCCCAGAGCCCTGCCAAGCCACACTTTGAATATCTCCAGGGATGGGACCTCAACCACCTCCCTGGGCAACTTGTTGCAGTGCTCCACCACTCTCATGGTAAAGAATTTGTTCCTACCATCCAATCTATGACTCCATGATTTAACAGGAAGCCAAGAGGCCTTGGAGCACAAAATCATAGAATCACAGAATTGTCAGGGTTGGAAGAGACCTCAAGGATCATCCAGTTCCAACCCCCTGCCATGGCCAGGGACACCTCACACTACAGCAGGTTGCTCACAGCCACATCCAGCCTGGATGCAAACACTTCCAGGCAGGAGGCTTCCACCACCTCCCTGGGCAACCTGTGCCAGGCTCTCACCACCCTCATTGGGAACAACTTCTTCCTCACATGCAATCTCAATCTACCCATTTCTAGTTTTGCTCCATCCCCCCCCACTCCTGTCACTCCCTGACAGCCTCAAAAGTCCCTCCCCAGCTTTCTTGGAGCCCCCTTCAGATACTGGAAAGCCACAATTAGGTCTCCTCAGAGCCTTCTCCAGACTGAACAACCCCAACTCCCTCAGTCTGTCCTCATAGCAGAGCAGCTCCAGCCCTCTGCTCATCCTCGTGGCCCTTCTCTGGACACCTTCCAGCACCTCCAGATCCTTCCTGTAATAGAGGCTCCAGAACTGGACACAGAGCTCCAGGTGTGGTCTCACTAGAGTGTAGTAGAGAGGGAGAATCCCCTCCCTGGCCCTGCTGGCTCTGCTTCTCTTGCTGCAGCCCAGGCTCTGGTTGGCTCTGTGGGCTGCAAGTGCTCACTGCTGGCTCCCATTGAGCTTCTCATTCCCCAGCACCCCCCAGCCCTTTTCTTCAGGGCTGCTCTCCAGCCAGCCCCTGCCCAGCCTGTATCGGTGCCTGACGCTGCCCTGAAACCAGCAGCACAGAATTCCCTCTCAGGAGACATTTACATTTCTTGTACTAAGCAAAGCCTGTGACAAAAGGACGTGTACCACAATGTAATTGTGCCATTTCTCAAAGCTTTACATAATGACTCTCTGGTTCTAAACTGTGCTTCACTATTGGGAGCAGGAGAGTGTAATTGTTCTCTGGGTGCTGCTGGTCGCTCCTAAGGGCACGATCAATCCTGCTGAGATGTATAACTCGTGCGCTGCTTGCCCCTGATGCAGGCACGCTTATGAGAGCCACGCAGTGATTAGATCCCTCCAGAATGAATGCCTCCATCAATCCTTGTCTTGCACATTTCATCAACAGCTGCATCCAGGGCAGGTCTTGGGCCGCTGGCTTGAGGCTGAGGCGGAACTCACAGAGCTCCGGAAGAGCCGGAATGAAATAAAGGAAATTAAAAGGAAAATAACTAAAAATAAACATAATAAAGTCCTCTCCCATCTCATATCATAGCAGCATGGAATGGTCTGGGTTGGAAGAGACCTCCAAAGTCTATCCAGTGCAACCACCTCTGCGGTCAGCAGGGACATCCCCAGCTAGATCAGGCTGCCCAGGGCCTCAGTAAGCCTCACCTTGAATATCCCCAGGGCTGAGGCCTCAACCATCTCCCTGGGCAGCCTGTTAATGTGCTGCCCAGGGAGGTGATGGAGTCACCATCACTAGAGGTGTTCAGAAAGAGCATGGGTGAGGCACTTGGTGCCATGGTTTAGTTGATTAGATGGTGTGGGGTGATAGTTTGGACTCAATGATCTCAAAGGTCTTTTCCAACCTGGTTAATTCTATTCTATTCTATTCTATTCTATTCTATTCTATTCTATTCTATTCTATTCTATTCTATTCTATTCTATTCTATTCTATTCTATTCTAGTTTAGTCTAGTCTAGTCTAATTCTATTCTATTCCATTCTATTCTATTCTATTCTATTCTATTCTATTCTATTCTATTCTATTCTATTCTAGTTTAGTCTAGTCTAGTCTAATTCCATTCCATTCTATTCTATTCTATTCTATTCTATTCTATTCTATTCTATCCTATCCTATCCTATCCTATCCTATCCTATCCTATCCTATCCTATCCTATTCTATTTTATTGTGTCCCAGTGTTCCACCACCCTCATAGTGAAGAACTTGTTCCTCACATCCCATCCAAACCTGCCCTTCTCTAGTTTGAAGCCATTTCCCCTCGTCCTGTCCCTGCAGGTCTTTGCAAACAGTCTCTCTCCATCCTTCTTGTAGCCCCCTTCAGGCACTGGCAGGCTGCTCTTAGGTCTCCCCAGAGCCTCCTCTTCTCCAGGATGAACACCCCCAACTCCCTCAGCCTGCCCTCATAGCAGAGCTGCTCCAACCCCCTGAGCATTTTTGTGGCCCTCCTCTGGACCCTCTCCATCAGGTCCAGGCTCCTGTATTGAGGACTCCAGCGCTGGACCCAGCACTCCAGGTGAGGTCTCAGCAGAGCAGAGCAAAGTGGCAGAATCACCTTGATTACCCTGGACACATTTACAGTCACGAGGCACCTTCCTATCTAATTGGACTCCATTTGGTGCCTGGGGTGCTGCTCTGGCTCTTGCTCAGCAGGAACTGTCCCAGCTGTCCCGTGTGAGGGAAGCCAGCCACAACAGCAAGCATCCTTCTGCCACATTTTTTGGGAAGATTGAATCTGATAGGCACTTAGCACAGCGTGAGCAGAATAAGATGCCCTCACAAAAAGCAGCCAAGGACACTGATAAAACCCAGAGGCTATTTAAGCAGTCAGCAGGTGCTCCTGAAAGGACAGCACTTTCTGCAGCACCTCAAGCCAGAGGAGGACAGTGCCCGCAGCTACCTCAGGCTGAACGTGATCCGAAGTGAGGATCCAGGTACACACAGAAATTACACAGTGGGTGAGGAGCTGAGCAAAGAGGAACCTAATGAGGTTCAACAAGGATTAGTGCAGAGTCCTGCATCTGGGAACTAAGAATGTACTGCACAAGTACAGGTTAGGAGGTGATCTGCTGGAGAGCAGCCCCAAAGAGAAGGACCTGATGGAAAACAAGTTCTGCATGGGACAGCAATGTGCCCTGGTGGCCAAGGAGCCCAATGGGATCCTGGGGTGCCTTAAGAGGAGTGTGTCCAGCAGCTCCAGGAAGGTTCTCTTCCCCCTCTATTCTGCCCTGGTTCCATTTCTGGGCTCTCCAGTTCAAGAGGGACAGGGAACTACTTGAGAGAGTCCAACAGAGGGCTACAAAGATGATGGAGGAAGTGGAGCACTGCCTGATGAGGAGAGGCTGGGAGCCCTGGGGTGTGTAGTCTGGAGAAGAGAAGACTGAGAGGGGATTTAATAAATGTCTATAAATATCTGAGGGCTGAGTGTCAAGAGGGAGGGGACAGGCTCTGCTCACTTGTGCCCTGTGATAGGACAAGGGGCAATGGATGGAAACTTCAGCACAGGAGGTTCCACCTCAACATGAGGAGGAACTTCTTCACTGTGAGGGTCCCAGAGCCCTGGAGCAGGCTGCCCAGAGAGGTTGTGGAGTCTCCCTCTCTGCAGCCTTTCCAGCCCTGTCTGGATGTGTTCCTGTGTGACATGTGCTGGATTCTATGGTCCTGCTCTGGCAGGGGTTGGACTCAATGATCTCCTGAGGTCACTTCCAATCCCTAACATCCTGTGAGATAGCTGGAGAAAGCTGAGTGGTTCAGGGCATAACTCATTTAATGAACACACCTGAAACTCATGATGTGCTTTTCTCACACACTGTCTATAAAGTGAGTCCTAACAAGCTAAACCAGATATAAATGTATGCACTGCAGGCTGCTAAAGTTAGCTGAAACTGGTCTTACACCCAGTGTTTACTAATAACTTAACTAACAAGAAGCATGGATGAAAGTGGCTCAGGGCATTACTTTCATATTATTTACGTTGCCATTGGACTGTGCAGAGAGCAGAAAGATGAAAGAGAGACTGGAAAGGCATAAATCTTCCCTAAGCATGGAGAGAGTCATATTTATGTACATCCTTATGCACCATAATACTGTATTGATTTCCATCAGTTCCACATAGGCTATCAATACCACAGAATCACAGGAACATTCAGGTTGAACAAGACCCTCAGGAGCACCAAGTCCAACCCAGAACCCTACTCTACAAGGGTCACCCCTAAACCAGAGCCCCAAGAAACACATCCAAACCACCTGGAAACACAGCCAGGCTTGGGGACTCAACCACCTCCCTGGGCAGCACATTCCAAGCCCTGACCACTCTTGCCATCAAAAAATGTTTCCTAATGTCCAGTCTAAACCTACCCAGTGGCAGCTTGAGGCCATTCCCTCTTGTTCTGTCACTAATTCCCTGGGAGAAGAGAGCAGCAGCAGCCTCTCCACAACCTCCTTTCAGAGAGTTGTAGACAGCAATGAGGTCTCCTCTCAGCCTCCTCTGTTTCACACTAACCATCCCCAGCCCCTTCAGTTGCTCTTCATCAGATTTGTTCTCCAGGCCCTTCCCAGCTTCCTTGCCCTCCTCTGCACTGGCTCAAGCACCTCCACATCTCTCTTGCATTGAACTGCCCAAAACTGGACACAATCCTCAAGGTGTGGCCTCCCCAGAGCTGAGTGCCAGGGGACAATCCCCTCCCTGCTGCTGCTGGACACAGCATTGCTGATCCCAGCCAGGAGGCCTTTGGCTTTCTTGGCCCCCTGGGCACACTGCTGGCTCCTCTTCAGCTGCTTTTCCATCAGCACCCCCAGGTCCCTTTCTGCCAGACAGCTTCCCATCCACACTGCCCCAAGCCTGTGGTGTTGCTTGGGGTTGTGGTGCCCCACGTGCAGGACCTGGCACTTGTAATTCCTGAAGCTCCTTCTGGTAATGTTGGCCAATCCCTCTTATTCTGTCACTGATTACCTGTGAGAAGAGACCAGGTTGGAAGAGACCTTCAAGAGATTTTGTCCCATTTAGCCTGGAGAAGAGGAGGCTCAGGGGAGACCTTCTTGCTCTTCACAACTCCCTGAAGGGAGGTTGTAGCCAGGTGGGGGTTGGTCTCTTCTTTCATGCAACCAGCACCAGAACAAGAGGACACAGTCTCAAGCAATGTGCTGCCCAGGGAGGTGGTCCTGCTGCTGAGTGTTCAAATTCTTCTGAGCAGTCACCTAACTGGTACCTCAGACAGGCACATCCTTTATTTCCCTGCAAATCACAGATGATCCACTGAAAGAGAGCCAAAGATTATAACTGTGACAATGTCACAGAGATGAGATTAAAACAAAGAAACAAACAAAAACCCCAAACAAACCAACCAAACAAAAACCCCAAACAAACCAACCAAACAAAAACCCCAAACAAACCAAACAAACAAAAACCCCAAACAAACCAACCAAACAAAACCCCCAAACAAACCAACCAAACAAAACCCCCAAACAAACCAAACAAACAAAAACCCCAAACAAACCAAACAAACAAAAAAGAGAAGAGAAGCAATGAAATAGAAGGAAGCAGTCTGCAAGTCCCCAGCTGGCTCTTGCAATCCTCATTATTAAAAGAAATAAAGATAAGAGGTAATCCTTAACTGAAAGAAAGCAGAATTCACAGTTCATCTGTTCCATCTCTGCTTTCCTCCCTGGGCAGGAGCCAGCTGTGGCACAGCTCACACACGCTGTGCTGCCTGTGCTCTTTGTTAATTACTCATAGTTCAGCCCTGCCCTCTGTCACTGCCTGTTTTCCCATATTAATCACAGTTTTCTACCCATTCTGTGTTTTTCTGCTACCTCCTGTTAAATTTCACTTTGCTGGTGTTTGTCATTTTGCTGCTTCAGCTAAACCCCAATATGTCTAGGTGTTTGCTCTTACACGTGCCCTCGGACCAAGGGGTTCTCTCCAGCGTGGGCTGCGTTTGGTTGTGCATCAGAGGCAGAGCAGGGTTGCCATGACTGGAGGAATCATAGAATTGTCAGGGTTGGAAGGGACCTCAAGGGACCTCAAGGACCAGCTCCAGTTCCCCTGCCATGGGCAGGGACACCTCACACCACAGCAGGTTGCTCACAGCCACATCCAGCCTGCCCTGAGACACCTCCAGGGATGAGGCTTCCACCACCTCCCTGGGCAACCTGTGCCAGGCTCTCACCACCCTCATGGGGAACAACTTCTTCCTCACATCCAATCTCAATCTCCCCATTTCTAGTTTTGCTCCATTCCCCCAGTCCTATCCCTCTCTGACACCCTCAAAAGTCCCTCCCCAGCTTTCTTGGAGCCCCCTTCAGATCCTGGAAGGCCACAATTAGGTCTCCTCAGAGCCTTCCTTCTCCAGACTGAACAACCCCAACTCCCTCAGTCTGTCCTCATAGCAGAGCAGCTCCAGCCCTCTGCTCATCCTCATGGCCCATGTCTGGACACCTTCCAGCACCTCCAGATCCTTCCTGTAATAGGGGCTCCAGAACTGGAGGCAGTACTCCAGGTGTGGTCTCACCAGAGCGGAGTAGAGAGGGAGAATCACCTCCCTTCACCTGCTGGCCACACTTCTCTTGCTGCAGCCCAGGCTCTGCTTGGCTTTCTGGGCTGCAAGTGCTCACTGCTGCCCCCTGTTGAGCTTCTCATCCCCCAGCACCCCCAAGTCCTTTTCTTCGGGGCTGCTCTCAAGCCAGTTGCCACCTTGAAGGAAGGGGAGATGTCAGCAACAAGGATGAGCTTGTGGGCTTCACCTGAAAGCTTGATGTTCCTTAAAGAGCAGGAGAGGATGACTGTCCAAGTAAAAGGTGGGGATAAACTACTCCTACCTACAAGGACATAGGTAGGTAGTTTGCCTGTCTACCGTCAGACAACATCTTCTCCTTCTGCTTGCTCTGCTTTTGCCTTTCCAGGCCCCAAGCATGTCTCTAGCTGAATATCTCCACCCGAGTCCCAGCAGACTTTGCTCTCTCACCTCTCATCCCCTGCCACACTGATCTTTGCTCTTTTTCCCACACTTGTGGCCATGTAGGGCACCACCTTGGCCCCAATCCAGCCCAACCTCAGGCAGGCAGAGTGTAGGAAGAAGCACATGATCACTGTACATGCTGCTTTGGGACTAACTAGACATGGGGATCCAGCACTGCTGCCTGGGCTGGCCATTTCACAGCAGGGTGGGATGCTCCTGTTCAATGCTATGGTGGCCCTGAGGCACATTGAGACTTTTCTGACTTCTCTTTTTTGATGTCTCACAGATGCTTTACAATAGAATCACAGAATCATAGAATCAATAAGGTTGGAAAAGACCTCAGAGATCATCAAGTCCAACCTATTATCTAATACCTAACTCCTCCTGACAACTAAACCATGGCTCCAAGAGCCACATCCAAGCCTTTTTTGAACACCTCCAGGGATGGGGACTCCACCACCTCCCTGGGCAGCACATCCCAATGGCCAATCTCTCTTTCTAGGAAGAACTTTCTCCTCACCTCCAGCATAAACTTCCCCTGGCACAGCTTGAGACTGTGTCCTCTTGTTCTGGTGCTGGTTGCCTGGAAGAGGAAAGCAACCCCCACCTGGCTACAACCTCCCTTCAGGGAGTTGTGAAGAGCAAGAAGGTCTCCCCTGAGCCTCCTCTTCTGCAGGCTAAACACCCCCAGCTCCCTCAGCCTCTCCTCGTAGGGCTTGTGCTCGAGATCAAACTCCTTCACACTCAGTCATAAACATTTCCCAGCTCCAAACACCTTCAGTGCCACATTCTCAAGAGAAAAAAAAAGCCCTACCCAGGGAGAAGGAGGAGGACTTAATGTATTTGATTCTCAGTTGAGCAGGTTGGGGCCACTCAGAGCTCTGAGCAGTTTGCAGTAGTTATGTAGATGGTAACCCCCCAGGAGCATTAATATATAAAAAACCCATCAGGCACTTGCACAGCACTCAGTGATCAAATGGAGGAAGTAATTGACTTCACCCAGCAGACAATACAAATTCAAAGCCTTGGGGAGGATTTGTGTTCCCTCCCCCAGTCCTATTCCATGCTGCAAGCCTCGTTTCCCTCGCAGACCCCATCACAGGCAGGCTAATTGTGCTGTGCTTGTGCAGATTAATGTGCTGCAACCCCAGGTAGCAGGCTGAAGATTCAGCCTCCGAGGTCTCAGGCAGCAATTGTCACATCCCTGAAGGAAAGGGGGAAATTCCTGCTGGTTTCTGCAGTCCTTCCATCAGCACCACATCAGATTTCGTCAAGGTCTTTAATACAAGGAGGAACCACAATGAGACACAAAACTTTGCCAGCCTTCCCTGTCCTTCTGCACTGTGGGACTGCAGCCTGAGGGGAGCTGAGGAGTGGAACAGTTTAACTGGGAGTTAGGCTGGGAGTTAGGCTGGGAGTCCTCCCAGGGTCCCTTCCATCCCTGTTTCCTAGGATTGCTGACTGGTCATAGTAGAACAAGTCACACAGAATCACAGAGTCATGGGTGGAAGAAACCTCAAAGATCACCCAGTCCAACCCTCAACTCAGCACTGAAGGGTCAGCATTAAACCATTTCCCTAAGTGCAAGTCGAACTTCACACTATTTTTTAAAATTACTTAAAAGAGGCAAGAAGTTCTTCAGGGCAGGCAGGACGTGGCTGTGGGCAACCTGATCCAGTGTGAGGTGCCCCTGCCCATGGCAGGGGAGTTGGAACTGGATGGTCCTTGAGGGCCCTTCCAACCCTGACAATTCTGTGATTCTGTGAAATAATTTATGACAGGTAAGAATCACATCTTGGTAAAGTCACATCCTGGGCTGCAGCAAGAGAAGTGTGACCAGCAGGTCAAGGGAGGTGCTTCTCCCCCTCTCCTCCACTCTGGTGAGACCACACCTGGAGCACTGTGTCCAGCTCTGGAGCCTCTGTTACAGGAAGGATATGGAGGTGCTGGAAGGTGTCCAGAGAAGGGCCACGAGGATGAGCAGAGGGCTGGAGCTGCTCTGCTCTGAGGACAGACTGAGGGAGTTGGGGCTGTTCAGTCTGGAGAAGAGAAGGCTCTGAGGAGACCTAATTGTGGCCTTCCAGTATCTGAAGGGGGCTCCAAGAAAGCTGGGGAGGGACTTTTGAGGGTGTCAGGGAGTGATAGGAGTGGGGGGAATGGAACAAAACTAGAAATGGGTAGATTGAGATTGGATGTTAGGAAGAAGTTGTTCCCCATGAGGGTGGTGAGAGCCTGGCACAGGTTGCCCAGGGAGGTGGTGGAAGCCACATCCCTGAAGGTTTCTCAGGGCAGGCTGGATGTGGCTCTGAGCAACCTGCTGTAGCGTGAGGTGTCCCTGCCCATGGCAGGGGGCTTGGAACTGAATGATCCTTGAGGTCCCTTCCAACCCTGACAATTCTATGATTCTATGATTTTATGCTCCAAGGCCTCTTGGCTCCCTGTTAAATCACAGACTCATAGAATGCCAGGCTGGAAGGGAACTCAGGATCATCTGGTCCAAGCTTTCTAGGGAAAAGCAGAGTTGAAATGAGATAGCCCTGCACCCTGTCCAGATGAATCTTACAAGTGTCCAATGTTGGGAAAATATTCCAGTTCAGGGCTGGAAACATCACGTATTCCGAAAATTCAGGAAACTTGCTTGTAAAAACAAGTAGTGCCTGGGAACAAGCAGGTATTGATTATCAGCTGATTTCATATTAAATAACCATATTAAATAATCCTTTTTCGAATTGAATTGAATTGCATTGAATTGCATTGAATTGAATTGAATTGAATTGAGTTGAATTGAATTGAATTGAATTGAATTGAATTGCATTGAATTGAACTGAATTGAATTGAATTGAATTGCATTGAATTGAATTGAATTGAATTGAATTGAATTGAATTGAATTGAATTGCATTGAATTGAATTGAATTGAATTGAATTGAATTGAATTGCATTGAATTGAATTGAATTGAATTGAATTGAATTGAATTGAATTGAATTGAATTGCATTGAATTGAATTGAATTGAATTGAATTGCATTGAATTGAATTGAATTGAATTGAATTGCATTGAATTGAATTGCATTGAATTTAATTGAATTGCATTGAATTGCATTGAATTGAATTGAATTGAATTGAATTGAATTGAATTGAATTGAATTGAATTGCATTGAATTGCATTGAATTGCATTGCATTGCATTGAATTGAATTGAATTGAATTGAATTGCATTGAATTGCATTGAATTGCATTGAATTGAATTGAATTGAATTGAATTGAATTGAATTGAATTGAATTGAATTGAATTGAATTGCATTGAATTGAATTGCATTAAATTGAATTGAATTGCATTTAATTGAATTGCATTGCATTGAATTGAATTGAATTGCATTGAATTGAATTGAATTGAATTGAATTGCATTGAATTGCATTGAATTGCATTGAATTGAATTGCATTGAATTGAATTGAATTGCATTGAATTGAATTGAATTGAATTGAATTGAATTGAATTGAGTTGAATTGAATTGAATTGAATTGAATTGAATTGAATTGAATTGAATTGAATTGAATTGAATTGAATTGAATTGAATTGCATTGCATTGCATTGCATTGCATTGCATTGCATTGCATTGAATTGAATTGAATTGCATTGCATTGAATTGAATTGAATTGCATTGAATTGAATTGAATTGAATTGAATTGAATTGAATTGAATTGAATTGAATTGAATTGAATTGAATTGAATTGAATTGAATTGCATTGCATTGCATTGCATTGAATTGCATTGAATTGCATTGAATTGAATTGAATTGCATTGAATTGCATTGAATTGAATTGAATTGAATTGAATTGAATTGAATTGAATTGAATTGAATTGAATTGAATTGAATTGAATTGACCAGGTTGGAAAAGACCTCAGAGATCATCAAGTCCAACCTACTACCCAACACCATCTAATCAACTAAACCATGGCACCAAGTGCCACATCCAGTCTCTTCCTAAGGAAAACACCTCCAGGGATGGTGACTCCACCACCTCCCTGGGCAGCACATTCCAATGGCAAATCACTCTCTCTATGAAGAATTTCTTCCTCACATCCAGCCTAAACCTCTCCTGGCACAGCATGAGACTGTGTTCTCTTGTTCTGGTGCTGGGTGCCTGGGAGAAGAGACCAACCCCCACGTGGCTACAACCTCCCGTCAGGGAGTTGCAGACAGCAAGCAGGTCTCCCCTGTCTTCTGCAGGCTAAGCAACCCCAGCTCCCTCAGCCTCTCCTCACAGGGCTGTGCTCCAGACCCCTCCCCAGCCTTGTTGCCCTTCTCTGGACACCTTCCAGCATCTCAACCTCTTTCCTAAACTGAGGATCCCAGAACTGGACACAGGACTCAAGGTGTGGCCTGAGCAGTGCTGAGCACAGGGCAGAATGACTTCCCTGCTCCTGCTGGCCACACTGTTCCTGATGCAGGCCAGGATGCCATTGGCCTTCCCACCTTGGAAAGAAGACAAGTTCTATCCTCTTGGCACTTAGCTGGTGTTCCTGAGGTAAGTTCAGACCCCTCACAGGTTGCACTGTGTCTTTAAGAAAACAAAGTGACAGCAGCAGTGCTTTTGCCCTAAAAATTGTTCTTACTTTTCCTTTTCCCCAGGGATTTTTTAATTCCTGGATCTCAAGGCCCTTGGCAAAGGTAAATAACTGCAAAACAAACCTTTGAAGGAGTGTGGCTCTAGCAGCTAGTTGTTGTAAGAGAAATTGGTGCTGAATGTATAATTCAGGGCTTCAAGGAAAAATTTCCAGCCAGGTACAAATTAAGGACCCAGCGCTGCGCTCGCTGGAGCCTGTTAGAACATGACTGGATTCTAAATGACCACTGGAGGTTACTGTTTCCCCACAGAAATCCAACCAGCCAAGCAGTATGCTAATTCCTTTCAATTATTAAAACCAGGCAGCCTTGATATCGGTGGCTACAAATTGCTCTCACATATGGCAAGCTGTGTGCAGCGTGTTCCAGGGTGGCAGAAAGCAGGAGGCAGGGGAGGGTATTGGAGCATGCAGGCACAGGGATGCAGCTGGAGGAAGATTTCCTGCTGCATACCATTATTATTTGTTATTGATAGATGTATTACCCCAGGACCTAGAAACCCAACAGTTATTAAGCTTCTGCTGTGTGAAGTGCTCTGGAGATTGGAAAGGCTGCTTGCAGCCACCCGCAGCCATAGCAAGGAGACAACAGGCTTTCACTGGCAGGTAAGAACCCATCAGAGAGTATCGATTGGCATGACAGACAATATGACCCAGGCCCCAGCCACCTCTTTGTCACCTATTCCAAGAGGGATCTGGAGGTGCTGGAAGGTGTCCAGAGAAGGGGCACGAGGATGAGCAGAGGGCTGGAGCACCTCTGCTATGAGGACAGACTGAGGGAGTTGGGGCTGTTCAGTCTGGAGAAGAGAAGGCTCCCAGGAGACCTTCTTGTGGCCTTCCAGTATCTGAAGGGGCTACAGGAAGGCTGGGGAGGGACTGCTCAGGCTCTCAGGTAGTGCTAGGACTAGGGGGAATGGAATGAAACTGGAGGTGGGGAGATTCAGGCTGGAGGTGAGGAGGAAGTTCTTCCCCATGAGAGTGGTAAAGCCCTGGAATGGTTATCCAGGGAGGTGGTTGAGGCCCTGTCCCTGGAAGTGTTTAAGCCCAGGCTGGATGAGGCTCTGGCCAGCCTGATCTAGTGTGGGGTGTCCCTGCCCATGGCAGGGGGTTGGAACTAGATGATCCTTGTGGTCCCTTCCAACCCTGACTGATACTGTGATACCTCATCCTGGCAGAGACTGCAGACACCTGCAGAAGGACCATTTTAAGCCAAGAGCCGAAAGAGGACACTGAAGGTATTTTGCACGTGCTAGGTTAAGCCCAGGAGGAGTGGGCTGGAAAAAAAATAGCCTCAGGTGGGCAAAGAAACCTGACCCAGGTGAGCAGAGAGACCTGGCCTCCCCTCCCAGAAGGAGGGGTCCCTGGGTTAAAGTTTAGTCCATTCCCACTCTCTGTCCACAACCCTATTTGTGAGAGGGCAATGTCCTGTTTCACATTTATTCAATCCCCTCTCAGTCTTCTCCTCTCCAGACTAAACAGCCCCAGGGCTCTCAGCCTCTCCTCATCAGGCAGTGCTGCAGTCCCTTCAGCACCCTTGTAGCACTCCCTTGGACTCTCTCTAGCAGGTCCCTGTCCCTCCTGAAATGGGGAGCCCAGAACTGGATGCAGTATTCCAGGTGTGGCCTCACCAGGGCAGAGTAGAGGGGGAGGAGAACCTCCTTTGGTCTGCTGGAAACACTTGTTCAAGGACATGCTCTGGGAGGCAGGTGCTGCCTTCTAACATCTGTGTGGCAAATCTGCACAAGGGCCCCTAGAAACTCCCTCAGTGCTAGCAGTAAAAACAATAATGAGGTGATTCTCAAAGAATTGAATTGAATTGAATTGAATTGAATTGAATTGAACTGAATTGAATTGAATTGAATTGAATTGAATTGAATTGAATTGAATTGAATTGAATTGAATTGAATTGAATTGAATTGAATTGAATTGAATCGAATTGAATTGAATCAATTGAATTGAATCGAATTGAATTGAATCAACCAGGTTGGAAAAGACCTTGGAGATCATCAAGTCCAACCTATCACCCAACACCTTCTAATCAACTAAACCATGGCACCAAGTGCCTCATCCAGGTTCTTCCTAAACACTGCCAGTGATGGTGACTCCACCACCTCCCTGGGCAGCACATTCCAATGGCCAATCTCTCTTGCTGGGAAGAACTTCTTCCTAACTTCCAGCCTAAACCTCCCCTGGCACAGCCTGAGACTGTGTCCTCTTGTTCTGGTGCTGGTTGCCTGGGAGAATAGACACAGGCCATCATATTTTAAGTCATATCAGGCTGACAGAGCTGGGGTTGCTCAGTTTAGAGATGAGAAGTCTCTGAGGAGACCTTCTTGTGGCCTTCCAGTGTCTGAAGAGGGCTACAAGAAAGCTGGGGAGGGACATTTTAGGATGTCAGGGAGTGATAGGACTGGGGGAATGGAGCAAAACTAGTAGTGGGGAGATTGAGATTGGATGTTAGGAAGAAGTTGTTCCCCATGAGGGTGGTGAGAGCCTGGCACAGGTTGCCCAGGGAGGTGGTGGAAGCCTCCTGCCTGGAGGTGTTTGCAGCCAGGCTGGACGTGGCTGTGAGCAACCTGCTGTAATGTGAGGTGTCCCTGCCCATGACAGGGGGGTTGGAACTGGCTGATCCTTGAGGTCCCTTCCAACCCTGACAATTCTATGGCTCTGAGGTCGGGGTTTACCCACAAGAACCTGATCTGCTGCGTATTGGCAGCCAGAGGCACCTGACGGCCTCTTACAGGCAGTGCAACAAGAGATCAATGATAAGATTCAAAAAAAGAACCAAAAAAATCCCCAGCCCAGTGGTGTGTGGAGAAAGCATTCAGTCAAGCACAGGGGAAGCAGCTGCTTTGTCATCTGTGAGGCTCTGTAAAATACCACACTCTGAAAGGAATAAAAGACTGTTAAAAATAGCACTCCCTTTTCCCTTCTGTAAAGATTTGTCACCACCATCATTTTCTCCTCTGCAAAGTTCTCCTCACCATCAAAGCCCTTTAAACTTTAATATTAAAGTGACATATCACTTTTTTATTATTATTATTATTGTTATTTTTCCCCCCCTCTTCCTTTTGATTTGGGGAAGGGTGGAGGAGGATTTGAATCTTTTCCTTCGTTGCTGGATTTGTGTTCTTCTGCCTAAAACTGGCTTTGATATTCTAAGCAAGTTTAGGAGCTGTGGTAGAAATCCAACAACCTTCTGTTCATTTAATTAAAAAAACCCCCAGATTTCTGTGATTTAAATCCCTGTCATATGGTGTAAGGGCATCAACATACTCTTGGCAGCTGTTTCATTGAAAGCCTTTCTGCAGGTAAAGCAGGACTTAGGCACAAGAGGAGGCTCTCCTTCCAAGCTGTTGGGTGTGTTTGTCTCCCAAACACAACACAGATTGGCATCCTCACTTTGGTAGCAGCAGACAGAGTTTCTGTCCTTCCACTTATCACGTTGCATCTGGGTCAGTTTGGAAGCTGATAGCAACCATCACCTCTTAAACAAGTACTGGAGAAAACACTGAAGGCCAGGCTGTCATTCTGCCCTGTACTCAGCACTGGTACTCCTCCTGTACTCCTGGAGTCCTGTGTCCAGTTCTGGGCTCCTCAGTTCAAGAAAGAGGTTGAGATGCTGGATCATGTCCAGAGAAGGGTAACAAAGCTGGGGAGGGGTCTGGAGCACAGCCCTGGGAGGAGAGGCTGAGGGAGCTGGGGTTGCTTAGCCTGCAGAAGAGGAGGCTCAGGGGAGACCTGCTTGCTGTCTGCAACTCCCTGAAGGGAGGTTGTAGCCAGGTGGGGGGTTGGTCTCTTCTCCCAGGAAACCAGCACCAGAACAAAAGGACACAGTCTCAAACTGTGCCAGGGGAGGTTTAGGCTGGATGGTAGGAAGAAGTTCTTCCCAGCAAGAGAGATTGGCCATTGGGATGTGCTGCCCAGGGAGGTGGTGGAGTTACCATCCCTGGAAGTGTTTAAAAAGAAGCTGGATGAGGCACTTGGTGCCATGGTTGAGTTGATTAGATGGTGCTGGGTAGTAGGTTGGACTTGATGATCTCTGAGGTCTTTTCCAACCTGGTTAACTCTGTGAGTTTGTAACTCTTCTATCAGGACCTTAGTGGAAACAGTAATAGGTGGGTTCGCATTTAAGGGTAAATCAGCACTGCAACACCATACAAGTGCCTACCCAGAAGGGAGGGAAAATGTTCTTGCTGCAACGAGCACTGCAGTGAGCAAACTGTCCCCACTGGCAAATAGGAAATAAATGGCTTAAGAAAGAATATTTGTATTAAAAGCAAAATGCCTCAAACAGGCAGACAAACATTAAGTCATTCTCAGAGCACAGCCATAATTTATAGGTTTTTCTTCCAGAGAGAGAACAGCCATGCCAGCTGGATGCCCTTCCTCTTCCCTGCCAACATGCACCAGGGATTTTACAGCCTTTCAATGCCCTGTCTCAGCTGAGCAGGTTGGTTGCTGGTGGCTTTCTGCCCCAGCTTCTCCATCACTGGTTAGGCCACACCTTGAGGACTGTGTCCAGGTCTGGGCCCCTGCAATTAAGAAGGATATTGAGACACTTGAACGTGTCCAGAGAAGGGCAACAAGGCTGGGGAGGGGTCTGGAGCACAGCCCTGTGAGGAGAGGCTGAGGGGGCTGGGGTTGCTTAGCATGGAGAAGAGGAGGCTCAGGGGAGACCTTCTTGCTCTCTACAGCTACCTGAAGGGAGGTTGTAGCCAGCTGGGGGTTGGTCTCTTCTCCCAGGCAAGCAGCACCAGAACAAGAGGACACAGTCTCAAGCTGTGCCAGGGGAGGTTTGGGCTGGAGGTGAGGAGAAAGTTCTTCACAGAGAGAGTTGTTAGCCATTGGGATGTGCTGCCCAGGGAGGTGGTGGAGTCACCATCCCTGGAGGTGTTCAAGAGGGGATTGGACGTGGCACTTGGTGCCATGGTTTAGCAGTCAGGAGGTGTTGGGTGACAGGTTGGACTTCATGATCTCTGAGGTCTCCTCCAACCTTATTGATTCTATGACTCTATGATCATCCATCATCCACCATCTCCCCTCAGTCCTTCCTCCACAGGCATGTTACTTACACAGCTTGGGGACATCCCTTCCCCTTTCCTTTCTGGGTGGAGCAAAGGACACTTCCAGGAGCTGCCAGCTCTGCCTGCTGCTTTCTGACCAAGCCATGAAAGAAGTAGCTATCACCCACCTTTGGAAGCAAAGCGGGGCAGCAAACTGCCCTCTGAGCAGCAGGACGTGCTGGTGGCTCTCCCACGACTCCAGGCAAATGACTTCAGGGAGAGAGGCAAAGAGGAAGCAGGTGGGGGTGATGGGAAGAATGGCATGTGGGAGTCAGTCCCCTGGCAGGAGTGAGAACAAACAATCACATCCAGCTGCCCAAGCAGAGTCACGACGCTGAAACTTGAAAGGAAACAAGAAAACTCCATTAGCATCATACTTCTGCTTTGTTTTTTTGCAGGTCTGGCTGCTCCCAGGGGATGAAAATGTAGCCCACACAAAGCACAGACAACGTTGTGTTTTACCAAGGGCTGAATGAAAGAAGAATTTAAGGATTCTGCCTTACCAAAGGGAAAATCATCCCTGCCTCATACTGCAAGTGCAGCTCAAGAAGGAATGCTGCTGCTTGATAAAAGCTCGTGCAAAAGATTGAAGGAATGGTCCCCAGGATCCTCAAGTGTATGGGACTCAGTTAATATCACAGGGTCACAGTAGATTAGAGGTTGGAAGGGACCAACAGAGATCACCCAGTTCAACCCCCTGTCAAAGCAACATCACCCAGGGGAGTCTGCACAGGAATGCATCCAGCTGGGGTTGGAAAGTCACCAGAGAAGGAGACTCCACAACCTCTCTGGGCAGCCTGCTCCAGGGCTCTGGCACCCTCACTGCAAAGAAGTTTCTCCTCATATTGAGCTGAAACCTGCTCTGGTCAATTTTGTATCCCTTGATCCTTGGATTATTGCTGTGCAGCACCCAAAAGAGCTTGGCCCCCTCCACTTGAGCCCCAGCCCTCAGCTATTGAGAGACATTGATCAGATCCCTCTCAGCCTTCTCTTCTCCAGACTAAACAGCCCCAGGGCTCTCAGTCTCTCTTCCCAGGGGAGATGCTCAAGTCCCCTAAGCATCCTCCTGGCTCTACCTTGGACTCTCTCCAGCAGGTCTCTCTCTGAACTGGGGAGCCCCAAACTGGACACAGGATTGCAGCTGTGGGCTCAGCAGTAGAGCAGAGGGGTATCTTTACTGCAGAGAAATGTAAGACTGATAAAGAGAGGACTGGCTACTTCTGAAGCAAGTCTTAAAACAGCAAGGAGTTTTCTATACCGAACAGCATCCTTATCAATAAAAAGGACATTTCCTGCCCTGTAATTTTGGTAAGAATCCTGTTCACAGCAACCTGCTGCTGAGTGGAAAGCCCACCAGTTTTCAAAACAGTCACAGAAATTTCCTGCCCTTTGCTGTGTCTAACATTTATTTTTCCTTCTTCATTCTTCATTTAGACAGAACATTAGGAAACATCTACAGACCACTACACAGAGTTACAGCTTGATGCTGAAAGAATAGAATAGAATTAACCAGTGAGATCATCGAGTCCAAGCTATCACCCAACACCTTCCAATCAGCTAAACCATGGCACCAAGTGCCTCAGCCAGGCTCTTAAACACCTCCAGGGATGGTGACTCCACCACCTCCCTGGGCAGCACATCCCAATGGCCAATCTCTCTTGCTGGGAAGAATTTCTTCCTAACATCCAGCCTGAACCTCCCCTGGCACAGCTTGAGACTGTGTCCTCTTGTTCTGGTGCTGGTTGCCTGGGAGAAGAGCCCAACCCCCACCTGCCTACAACCTCCCTTCAGGTAGCTGTAGACAGTAAACTCAGCTCCTAACAGAGCTCATACCAGAGAGGCCCACAAGTCCCAGCATTCTCCAGAAACCTGGTGTTGAAACTTTTACAACATCCTGATCAATCATGCTGTTAATTTGGTCCTATTTCCTTAAACCCCGCAGCAGAGGCTGTTTGAAGCTCAGAGCACGCAGCAAGCATCCTGCTGGAGATGAAAGGAGGAGGGGAGAGCACAAGTCACCCCCTGTCAGAAAAGGCTCTCCCTAATTGCAATCAAAGCCATCTAAGATTTCTTTGTAGAATAGGTGAGAAACGCTTCAGTTAATGGTGCCTTATTACCCGGGGACACATTTTTGACCTGCTAATATTTTTGTAGGCTAATCCCTGAGAGATTGATTCATGTTTAAAATAATCACAGAAGATCACAGAATTGTTAGGGTTGGAAGGGACCTCAAGGATCAGCCAGCTCCAAAATCCCCTGCCATGGGCAGGGACACCTCACACCGCAGCAGGCTGCCCAGAGCCACATCCAGCCTGGCCTGAAAAACCTCCAGGGATGAGGCTTCCACCACCTCCCTGGGCAACCTGTGCCAGTATCTCACCACCCTCATGGGCAAGAACATTTCCTAACATCCAATCTGAATCTCCCCTCCTCTAATGTTGCTCCATTCCCCCCAGACCTATCACTCCCTGACACCCTCAAAAGTCCCTCCCCAGCTTTCTTGCAGCCCCCTTCAGATACTGGAAGGCCACAATTAGGGGTCCTTGGAGCCTTCTCTTCTCCAAACTTAACAACTCCAACTCCTTCAGTCTGTCCTCACAGGAGAGCAGCTCCAGCCCTCTGCTCATCCTCATGGCCCTTCTCTGGACATGTTCCAGCACCTCCAGATCTTGGGTCCGACAATAATAATAATAATAATAATAATAATAATAATAATAATAATAATAATAAGAAGAAGAAGAAGAAGAAGAAGAAGAAGAAGAAGAAGAAGAAGAAGAAGAAGAAGAAGAAGAAGAAGAAGAAGAAGAAGAAGAAGAAGAAGAAGAAGAAGAAGAAGAAGAAGAAGAAGAAGAAGAAGAAGAAGAAGAAGAAGAAGAAGAAGAAGAAGAAGAAGAAGAAGAAGAAGAAGAAGAAGAAGAAGAAGAAGAAGAAGAAGAAGAAGAAGAAGAAGAAGAAGAAGAAGAAGAAGAAGAAGAAGAAGAAGAAGAATGAAAAGAAGAAGAAGAAGAAGAAGAAGAAGAAGAAGAAGAAGAAGAAGAAGAAGAAGAAGAAGAAGAAGAAGAAGAAGAAGAAGAAGAAGAAGAAGAAGAAGAAGAAGAAGAAGAAGAAGAAGAAGAAGAAGAAGAAGAAGAAGAAGAAGAAGAAGAAGAAGAAGAAGAAAGAAGAAGAAGAAGAAGAAGAAGAAGAAGAAGAAGAAGAAGAAGAAGAAGAAGAAGAAGAAGAAGAAGAAGAAGAAGAAGAAGAAGAAGAAGAAGAAGAAGAAGAAGAAGAAGAAGAAGAAGAAGAAGAAGAAGAAGAAGAAGAAGAAGAAGAAGAAGAAGAAGAAGAAGAAGAAGAAGAAGAAGAAAGAAGAAGAAGAAGAAGAAGAAGAAGAAGAAGAAGAAGAAGAAGAAGAAGAAGAAGAAGAAGAAGAAGAAGAAGAAGAAGAAATTATATCTAAATAATAATAACAATTATCATCATCATCATCATTATTGTAATCTGTCCTATGAGGACAGACTGAGGGAGCTGGGGCTGTCCCTTTTATTTCCTTTCTTTCTTTTTCACTCTTCTTTCTTGTTTTTTTTTCTTTCTTTTTCTTTCTTCTTTTTTATTTTTTTTTTTTTCTTTCCATTATTTTCTATCTTTTTCTCTTTCCTTTCTTCTTTTTCCTTTTTCTTCCTTTTTCTTACCTGGACTTGAGCAAAGCCTTCGACACTGTCCCACACCACCTCCTGGTCTCCAAGCTGGCGACACATGGGTTTGATGGATGGACCTCTAGATGGATAAAGAACTGGCTTGATGGCCGCACCCAAAGAGTGGCTGTCAACGGGTCCATGTCCCAGTGGAGGCCAGTGACAAGCGGAGTCCCTCAGGGATCAGTCCTGGGACCTGTCTTGTTCAACATCTTTGTGGGGGACATGGACAGTGGCATCGAGTGCACCCTCAGCAAGTTTGCTGATGACACCAAGCTGTGTGGTGCAGTGGACACCCTGGAGGGAAGGGATGCCATCCAGAGGGACCTGGACAGGCTGGAGAGGTGGGCACAAGCCAACCTCATGAGCTTCAACAAGACCAAGTGCAGGGTCCTGCATCTGGGTCGAGGCAATCCCAGGCACAAATACAGGCTGGGCAGTGACTGGCTGGAGAGCAGCCCCGAGGAGAGAGACTTGGGGGTGCTGGTGGAGGAGAAGCTCGACATGAGCTCTCAATGTGCGCTTGCAGCCCGGAAAGCCAATCAGATCCTGGGCTGCATCAGGAGAAGTGTGACCAGCAGGTCAAGGGAGGTGCTTCTCCCCTCTACTCAGCTCTGGTGAGACCCCACCTGGAGTACTGCGTCCAGTTCTGGAGCCCCTATTACAGGAGAGATGTGGACGTGCTGGAGCGTGTCCAGAGAAGGGCCACGAGGATGATCAGAGGGCTGGAGCACCTCTCCTATGAGGACAGACTGAAGGAGTTGGGGCTGTTCAGTCTGGAGAAGAGAAGGCTCCGAGGTGACCTCATTGTGGCTTTCCAGTATCTGAAGGGGGCCTACAGGAAGGCTGGGGAGGGACTTCTCAGGATCTCAGGTAGTGATAGGACTAGGGGGAATGGAATGAAGCTGGAAATGGGGAGATTCAGGCTGGATGTGAGGAAGAAGTTCTTTACCATGAGAGTGGTGAAGCCCTGGAATGGGTTGTCCAGGGAGGTGGTTGAGGCCCAGTCCCTGGAGGTGTTTAAGACCAGGCTGGACGAGGCTCTGGCCAGCGTGATCTAGTGTAGGGTGTCCCTGCCCATGGCAGGGGGGTTGGAACTAGATGATCCTTGTGGTCCCTTCCAACCCTGACTGATTCTATGATTCTATGATTCTTTCTTCTATTTTCTCTTCTCTTTCTTTGTATCTTTTCTTCTTTTTCCTTTCTTCTTTTTTATCTTTTTAAAATCATTTTTTCTTTTTTCTTTTCTTCTTTTTTCTCTCTTTTTTCTCTTTCTAGTCTTCTTTTTCCTCTTTCCTTTCTTCTTTCTCCTTTCTTTTTTTTCTGTTGTTTCTTCTTTTTTCTTCCTTCTATCTTCTCTTTCATTCTTCTTCCTTTCTTCTTTTTTATCTTTTCTTTCTTCTTTTTCCTTTCATCTTTTTTGTCTTTTTTAATATATTTTAATCTTTTTCCTTCTTTTTTCTCTCTACTTTTTTCTCTTTCTAGTCTTCTTTTTCCTCTTCCCTTTCTTCTTTTTCCTTTCTGCTTTTTAATCTTTCCTTCTTTTTCCTTCCTTCTTATCTTTTCTTCTTTTTTTATCTTTTCTTTCTTCCTTTTTATCTTTTTCCTTTTTTCTTCTTTTCTTCTTTTTTATCTTTTTTCCTTTTTCTTCTTTTCTTCTTTTTTATCTTTTTTCCTTTTTCTTCTTTTCTTCTTTTTTATATTTTTTCCTTTTTCTTCTTTTATTCTTTTTTTTTTTCCCTTTTTCTTCTTTTCTTCTTTTTTATCATTTCTTTTCTTCTTTTCTTCTTTATATTTTCTCTTTTTTTCTCTCTTTTATTTCTTCATTTTCTCTTTCCTTTTTTCTTCTTTTTTTCCTTTCCCTGTTTTTGTTTTTTCCCTCTGAAAATTGAGTTTTGAATAGTCACAGGACATAGAAGTCACAGGTGGAGGCAACTGTCAAATGTCACATTCTGACATGGCCTCATTTTAATTTTCACTCTTTTTTTTTGTTTCTTTCCCCAAAACGAGTTTTCAGCAAAAGAAATGAAACTTCAAGGGCCAGTGAAAATATTCCATTTAATTTTTTTCTTATCAGCTTTGACCATGCTATTTACCTTTTCTTCCAACAACATGCTGCCTTTTTGGTATCTCTATTTTGATCACTGCAGGTTTGCTGAGAGGAAAAAAAAAGCCTGGCTGCAAAAATGCTCCACAGGGGAAGCCAAATATCTAAGTCAAAAGTAAGCTCAGCTCATTACCAAGCTGCTGCACAGGAGCAGTCACCATGCTCCTCTTGCTGAGTCATTGCCATGGGCAACGTCTTGCAGACTTACCATCAGCATCTGGAGAGAGGAGAAAGTCATTACTGGCACATTTTTAAAGCCACACAACTTCATGAAGGTTGTAGATATGAAGTGTCACCGGTCCTACTAAACCTCCTATCATGCAGGCTGCAAGTTTATCCAGTGAGAACCAGGGAGCTACCTCCCCATAACTCTGGCATCTTATGGCTTTACTGCCAGCCTTTTCCAAAGCACAAGTTAGGGTGTCAAGAGGGAGGGGACAGGATCTTTTGGCTATCAATATCTGAGGGCTGAGTGTCAAGAGGGAGGGGGCAGGATCTTTTGGCTATCAGTGTCTGAGGGCTGAGTGTCAAAAGGGAGGGGACAGGATCTTTTGGCTATCAATATCTGAGGGCTGGGTGTCAAAAGGGAGGGAACAGGATCTTTTGGCTATCAATATCTGAGGGCTGAGTGTCAAGAGGGAGGGGGCAGGATCTTTTGGCTATAAATACCTGAGGGCTGGGTGCCAGAAAGGAAGGGACAGGCTCTGCTCAGTTGCACACTGTGATAGGACAAGGAGCAATGGATATGAACTACAGCACAGGAGGTTGCATCTCAACATGAGGAGGAACTTCTTCACTGTGAGGGATGCAGAGCACTGGAGCAGGCTGCCCAGAGAGGTTGTGGAGTCTCCTTCTCTGGAGACATTCAAGCCCCATCTGGATGTGTTCCTGTGTGACCTGCGCTGGATTCTATGCTCCTGCTCTGGCATGGGGGTTGGACTGAATGATATCCAGAGGTCTCTTCCGACCCCTAACATCCTGTGAGCCTGTGATAAGGGAATACTATTGCAAAATCACTTTTTCAGTGTAAAAAAAAAAAAAAAAGACAAGAAAAGACAAGAAAAGACAAGAAAAGAAAAGAAAAGAAAAGAAAAGAAAAGAAAAGAAAAGAAAAGAAAAGAAAAGAAAAGAAAAGAAAAGAAAAGAAAAGAAAAGAAAAGAAAAGAAAAGAAAAGAAAAGAAAAGAAAAGAAAAGAAAAGAAAAGAAAAAAAAAAAGAAAAGAAAAGAAAAAAGAAAAGAAAAGAAAAGAAAAGAAAAGAAAAGAAAAGAAAAGAAAAGAAAAGAAAAGAAAAGAAAAGAAAAGAAAAGAAAAGAAAAGAAAAGAAAAGAAAAGAAAAGAAAAAAAAAAGAGAGGAAAAAAAGGCAGAGATGCCAAATGCTGAGACAGGGCACAATTGTGCTACAAATGCTTCAGGGAGAAAACACAAGAGAAGAACCTTCCAAGCTCACAGACTGTGTTGGCATAGGAAGAAAATAGTTACTAAGAAATGAGCCTTCCAGCCATCTGGAGACTGCAGTTCTGGGACAGAATTCCAGGAGAATTAAAAAAAATAAATAAAATAAAAATAATAAAACTCAAAAGAACCAGGAACAAACCAAACACAGAGCCACACAGCCTGCACGAGATTCCGTGGTCCTGCTCTGGCAGGGGGCCTGCACTCCATGATCTCCAGAGGTCCCTTCCAACCCTAGCATCGTAGAATCGTAGAATCAACCAGGTTGGAAAAGACCTCAGAGATCATCAAGTCCAACCTATGACCTAACACCTCCTGACAACTAAACCATGGCTCCAAGTGCCACATCCAAGCCTTTCTTGAATGCCTCCAGGGATGGTGACTCGACCATCTCCCTGGGCAGCACATTCCAGTGGCCAATTACTCTTTCTGGGAAGAACTTTCTCCTCACCTTAAGCCCAAACTTCCCCTGGCACAGCTTGAGACTGTGTCCTCTTGTTCCTGTGCTGCTTGCCTGGGAGAAGAGACCAATCCCCTCCCTGTCTACAGCCTCCATTTAGGTAGTTGTAGAGAGCAATGAGGTCTCCCCTGAGCCTCCTCTTCTCCAGGCTAAGCAACCCCAGCTCCCTCAGCCTCTCCTCACAGGGCTGTGCTCCAGACCCCTCCCCAGCTTCATTGCCCTTCTCCAGACATGTTATAGTATCAGTCATAGTATCAGTCAGGGTTGGAAGGGACCACAAGGATCATCTAGTTCCAACCCCCTGCCATGGGCAGGGACACCCCACACTAGATCAGCCTGGCCAGAGCCTCGTCCAGCCTGGGCTTAAACACCTCCAGGGATGGGGCCTCAACCATCTCCCTGGATAACCCATTCCAGGGCTTCACCACTCTCATGGGGAAGAACTTCCTCCTCACATTTAGCCTGAATCTCCCCACTTCCAGCTTCATTCCATTCCCCCTAGTCCTATCACTACCTGATAGCCTGAGTTCAAGTATCTCAATGTCCTTCTTAAACTGAAGAGCCCAGAACTGGACACAGGACTCCAGGTGTGGCCTCACCAGTGCTGACTACATCCTGTTATCCTGTGGCCTTATTAAAGGAATCAGATCCAGTCACAGTTCACTTCCCTTACTTACAAAGGAACCAACCAAGTCTTGCTGCCAGTTAGAAGGACACTGAAAGCCAATAGATCTTAATATGTGTTTTCCAGAAAGATATCTGCTTGATCATTATTTTGATACAGCTCTCAGTGGAAATGGATGGGATGTCAACAAAATCAGTTATTTTTATCTTCAAAAGATGTCTTGAAAAAGAAGTGATGTTAAAGGTTTGCTTCTTAGATGAGAGAGAAAGAAAAAGAACGGGACTATTACTCCATAGTGAATCTGAGTCTGCTTAACCATTACCTTCCTCTCTGGGTTAGAACTTTCAGCTCTCCTACCAATAAATCTCAGGATTATTGTGGTTACAGCTGGGAACCTCAGTCCTGTTAAGGCTGGTTAGCTCAGTTTCACATTCCACCTGATACAACCTAATCCATTTGTAGTTATTTTCCCACTTAGGGCCACAGCCATTATTTAACCTCTGATGCATGAACAGTTCTCCTCCCCCTCTGCTCTGCCCTGCTGAGGCTGCATCTGGAATATTGTGTCCAGTTCAGGGAACCTCAGTTCAGGAAGGACCTCAGAGAACTGCTTGAAAGAGTCCACTGCTGGAGAGCAGTGAAGGGGAAAAGGACCTGGGGGTGCTGGTGGATGGGAGGATGACCATGAGCCAGCAATGTGCTCTTGTGGCCAGGAAGGCCATTGGCATTCTGGGGTGGATTAGAAGGACTGTGGGCAGTAGGTCGAGAGAGGTTCTCCTCCCCCTCTACTTTGCCCTGGTGAGGCCACATCTGGAATATTGTGGCCAGTTCTGGGCCCCTCAGTTCTAGAAGGACCTTAGGGAACTGCTTGAAAGAGTCCAGTGCAGAGCTATGAGGATGATGGAGGGAGTGCAACATCTGGGCCCCTCAGTTCAAGAGGAATGGGGGACTACTAGAGAGAGTCCAGCAGAAAGCCACAGAAATAATGAAGGGATTGGAACATCTTCCTTACGAGGAGAGACTGAGGGAGCTGAGGGCTCTGGGGCTTGGAAAGGAGGAGCCTGAGAGGTGAGCTCATTACTGTTGATAAAGATGTGCAGGGGGAGTGCCACGAGGATAGAGCCAGGCTCTGCAGGGTGATGCCCAATGCCAGCACAAGAGGCAATGGTGGAAGCTGAGGCAGAGGAAGTTCCAAGGAAACAGGAGAAAAATTTTTTCCCCTGTGAGGTTGACAGAAGCCTGGAAGAGGCTGCCCAGGGGGTTGTGGAGTCTCCCTCTCTGGAGATATTCAAAGGCATTCTGGATGTGTTCCTGTGTGATCTGCTCTAGGTGCTCCTGCTCTGGCAGGGGGCTTGGACTGGATGAGCTTTCAAGGTCCCTTCCAACCTCTAACATTCTGTGATTCTGTGAGCAGGCATAAAAATAGACAGTGAGGAAAACTCAAGTGACAGAAGCCGTAGTCAGAAGTCTTCTATGCAATAAGCAGCATCACCCAAACCGACATTAATCATAACTCACACTGCCACACAGTAAATAAATAAAGGTTCAAACACAACAATGACACACTGGGAGTAAGGAACAGCAGTACAATGCTCCTCTCAGGAGAGAGGAATTAAATGGCTGGCTCCATGAGCAGCAGAGATGATGAAACTTAGTTTCCTGCAGATCTGTATCTAAGACCATGCTCTCCTCTGGACTCTCTGATGTCCAAGCAACACAGGATGGTGGTGTCTACACATCATCCTCTCCCCTGATGGGATATCAAACTTCTGCCTCCTCAACCTGACCAACTGTTTTCACAAAGCTTGTAGGAATTTCTTTGCTTTCTTTTTTCCTTCTATATTTATCTTTCTGGCAAGCTTGGACAGAATCAGCTCATACCTGCAAAAGTCTGGGGTGACTGTTTTTTCCCTGTTGTTTGGACCTGGCTTTTTCTGACTCATCCTGCTTTTGATTTATTTGTTGGAGGGGGAATGGCTTCCATGCCAGACAAAGAGGTGATGGAGGAAAATCACCAACTTTCCTAAAATTTCCAAAGCACAATCATAGAATTACAGAATCATAGAGCCATAGAAGCAATAAGGTTGGAAAAGACCTCAGAGATCATCAAGTCCAACCTATTACCTAATACCTAACACCTCCTGGCAACTAAACCATGGCTCCAAGTGCCACATCCAAGCCTGTCTTGAACACATCCAGGGATGGGGACTTTTCTAAACCTTCTTCTGGTGTCATTTCATATTAGAATCATAGAATCAGTAAGGTTGGAAAACACCTCAGAGATCATCAAATCCAACCTATCACCCAACACCTCATGACTAACTAAACCATGGATTCAAGTGCCACATCCAATCCTTTACTGAACACCTCCAGGGACAGGGACTCCACCACCTCCCTGGGCAGCACATCCCAATGGCCAATCACTCTTTCTGGGAAGAACTTTCTCCTCACCTCCAGCCTAAATTTCCCCTGGCACAGCTTGAGACCGTGTCCTCTTGTTCTGCTGCTGTAAGTAACAAGCAAGAAGTAACGAGCCTGTGGAAGCAGGGAGCAGAGAGGTGCTTGGCTGCCATGTCATGAGACGCTAAGGAAGATACAGAGAGGGGATGACCAGAAAACAGCAAGGGAACCTCTTGCTCCACACCTGAGAGCTGGGAAAGAGGAAAAGCCCTGCATCTAATGGAAAAAATAACAAGGGACATGACTGCAGGAGGCTGCTTTCCAAGAGCTTGAAAGCAAAACTCTGCCACATCCACCCCAGAAATAGTCTGAATCACGGCTGCTGAGAGCAAAGAAAGGAGTTGCAGGCTCATCCCCGAGCTCCTCTCTGACTCATCAGGTACAATTTTTGTCTGAGTGATTCTCAGAAAACTTTTGTGTCTCACTAAGAAGGCAAGGCAAGACAAGGCAAGGCAAGACAAGGCAAGGCAAGGCAAGGCAAGGCAAGGCAAGGCAAGGCAAGACAAGGCAAGGCAAGGAAAGGAAGGGCAAGGCAATGCAAGGCAAGGCAGGGAAAGGAAGGGCAAGGCAATGCAAGGCAAGGCAGGGCAAGGCAAGGCAGGGCAAGGCAAGGCAAGGAAAGGCAAGGCAAGGCAAGGAAGGGCAAGGCAGGGCAAGGCAAGGAAAGGAAAGGCAAGGCAAGGAGAAAGGGGGCAAGGAGAAAGGGGGCAAAGAAATTCACCATTTAAAGAACATCTCTCTGTCTCTTTGAGCTGTTCCATGCAAGAAGAGAAGGAGAGAGCTCTCTGCTTTCACTTACAGCATCACAGAACATTAGAGGTTGGAAGGAAGATCATCCAATCCAACCACCCTGCCAAAACAGGATCACCCAGGGTCATCTACACAGGAATGCATCCAGGTGTGTTTTGAGTGTCTCCAGAGAGGGAGACTCCACAACCCCCCTGGGCAGCCTGTTCCACGGCTCTGTCACCCTCACAGGGAAAAAGTTTTTCCTCCTGTTTCCATGGAACTTCCTGTGCCTTGACTTCCATCACTGCCCCTTGTGCTGGCATTGGGCATCACCCAGCAGAGCCTGGCTCCAGCCTCTGGGCACTCACCCTGCACATCATTAATGAGGTCATCTCTTAGTCTCTTCTCCAAGCTAAAGAACCCCAGCTTCCCCAGTCTCTCCTTGTAAGGGAGATGTTCTTCCTAATGTCCAATCTAAATCTACCCTTCTATAGCTTCAAAACGTTGTCCCTTGTCCTAATGCTCCATGCCCTTGCAAACAGTCCCATCCCAGTCTTCTTGTAGGCCCCTTTCAAGTACTGGCAGGCTGCTATAAGGTCACCTCAGAGCCTTCTCTTCTCCAGGCTCAACAGCACTAACTCTCTCTGCCTGTCTTCACAGGAGAGGTGCTTCAGCCCCCTGCTCATTTTTGTGGCCCTAAATTAGATTCAAGTGTAGTTGGACCTTTGCTGAGCATGCAGTGAAAGCTGTCAGAATTTGGGTTATTTTTCCCTTCACAGAAATAGTTTCTCCCATCCTGCCCAGTTCTGCCCAATCAATGTAATCAATAGTTTTTGAAAGATGATTTACTATTCAGCTATTTACTTACTGTTTGGGGTTGGGTTTGTATTAATAATTGTGGGAGTATGTCATTTAATCTGGCTTTTCAACTGAATTTATCCTCCAGGCTAGACAAACCCAATGTTCCCAGGCCATGCTGAGTAGGGAAGTTATATTGCACAGCTATATCTCATTGACATGCTGGATGGGCTGGAGTGTGTCCAGAGAAGGGCCATGAGGATGAGCTCCTCTCCTATGAGGACACACTGAGAAGAGAAGGCTACAAGGAGACCTTGTTGTGGCCTTTCAGTATCCAAAGGAGGCTACAAGAAAGCTGGGGAGGGACTTTTGAGGGTGTCAGGGAGGGATAGGACTGGGGGGAATGGAACAAAACTAGAAATGGATAAATTCAGATTGGATGTTGGAAAGAAGATTTTTACCATGGGGGTGGTGAGAGCCTGGCACAGGTTGCCCAGGGAGGTGGTGGAAGCCTCTTGCCTGGGGGTTTTTGCAGCCAGGCTGGATGTGGCTGTGAGCAAGCTGCTGTAGTGTGAGGTGTCCCTGCCCATGGCAGAGGGGTTGGAACTGGATGATCCTTGAGGTCCCTTCCAACCCTAACAATTCTATGATTCTACATATCCTTTTACCTTGGTATCTTTTGTGTTTTGTTTACTTTAGTAAATAGGATTTCTATGTCACCCCCATTCTGTGTGAGTATGTTTATTTACTCCTTTGGGGTAAATTCATTCTCTGCTCAGTCCTGAGCTGTCCCAGCTCAAACCAAGGCACCATCCACCAGCACTGATGGGTGAAGTCCTGTAGCCAGGTAATCAAACTGCCATCCCAGTCTGTGTCCCAGTACAGGGGCCTGGGTGAAATGAAGACAGACTGAGAGCCCTGGGGCTGTTTAGTCTGCAGAAGAGAAGGCTGAGAGGGGATCTGATCAATGTCTCTCAATAGCTGAGGGCTGGGGGTCAAGTGGAGGGGGCCAAGCTCTTTTCCGCAGTGCTCAATAATAACACAAGGACCAGCGGAGACAAACTTGAGCAGAGAAGGTTTCCCCTCAATATGAGGAGAAACTTCTTTACAGTGAGGATGACAGAGCCCTGGAGCAGGCTGCCCAGAGAGGTTGTGGAGTCTCCTTCTCTGGAGATTTTCCAACCCCAGCTGGATGCATTCTCTGTGCAGACTGCCCTGGGTGATGCTGCTTTGGCAGGGGGGCTGGACTGGATGATCTCTTGAGGTTCCTTCCAGCCTCTGATGTACTACGGCAAAGCTCTAACCGATTTCACAGAGGGCTGGCTGTCATCCATGGAAATAAACAACCCCTGTCCCCAGCATTAACAGCCTAAAAGCATTTCCATCTCAGCCTGTCATGCTTTACCTAGCACTTTCCTGGCAAACATCTTTCATGGTGTAAGCAATTCTGCAGTGTGTATAGAGGTAGTAAAACAAGCAGTGATTCTGTAACTCCCTTAAACTTCACTTAGAGTGATGACACATTTGGTTTTATCTTGCATGACTTCCAAGGGAGGAGGGTAGGGGAGGGGGAAAAGAAATGTTCTGAAAGTTCTGTGTTTGAATCTTTTCCTTAAAGAGAGTGCTTCTGACAGATGATTTTACTTTCAGCTCCGTTGATGCTGCTAAGTATATTTCGTTTCCCAAGCAATATAATTGCAGCTATTCAAGGGGACTAATTCGTGTCCCTTAATAACCAAACATTATCCCCCTCAGGTAATACAATTTGACTTCAGAAAGTTTGTCTTGTTTAGGTATGATGTTCAAGACTTTTTTGGTTTTCTTTTTGTTTTTAAGTGCAAAGGCAGGGGGAATAAATTTGAGTCCAGAAGCTCTGCTGGAGGAAGCTGCAGGTGATTTGTATGAGAATGGAGAGGGTATGTGTGGCTGACTGTATAGATGTATATGAATATCTATACAGATATCTATATGCTTCAATATAGGTATCTATATATCTATATGGAAGCACAGAAACACTCAGGTTGAACAAGACCCTCAGAAGCACCAAGTCCAACCCACAACCCTACTCTACAAGGGTCACCCCTAAACCAGACCCCCAAGCACCACAGCCAAACCACCTGGAAACACAGCCAGGCTTGGGGAGAGGAGGGGAGAGGAGGGGAGAGAGGGGAGAGGAGAGGGAGAGGAGAGGGAGGAGGGAGAGGAGAGGAGAGGAGAGGAGAGGAGAGGAGAGGAGAGGAGAGGGGAGGGGAGAGGAGAGGAGAGGAGAGGAGAGGAGAGGAGAGGAGAGGGAGAGGAGAGGAGAGGAGAGGAGAGAGGAGAGAGAGGAGAGGAGGAGAGAGGAGAGAGAGGAGAGGAGAGAGGAGAGGAGAGGAGAGGAGAGGAGAGGAGAGGGGAGAGGAGAGAGGGAGGGAGGGAGGGAGAGGGAGAGGGGAGGGGAGAGGGGGGAGGGGAGGGGAGGGGAGGGGGAGGGAGAGGGGAGGGGGGAGGGGAGGGGAGGGGAGGGGAGGGGGGAGGGGAGGGAGAGGGGAGGGGAGGAGGGGAGAGGGAGAGGAGGGAGAGGAGAGGAGAGAGGAGAGGAGAGGGAGAGGAGAGGAGAGGAGAGGGAGAGGAGAGAGAGGAGAGGAGAGAGGGGAGAGGGGGGGAGGAGAGGAGAGGAGAGGAGAGGAGAGAGGGAGAGGAGAGGAGAGAGGGAGAGGAGAGGAGAGGAGAGGAGAGGAGAGGAGAGGAGAGGAGAGAGGAGAGGAGAGGAGAGGAGAGGGAGAGGGAGAGAGGAGAGGAGAGGAGAGGAGAGGAGAGGAGAGGAGAGAGGAGAGAGGAGAGGAGAGAGAGGAGAGGAGAGGAGAGGAGAGGAGAGGAGAGGAGAGGAGAGGAGAGGAGGAGAGGGAGAGGAGAGGAGAGGAGAGGAGAGGAGAGGAGAGGAGAGGAGAGGAGAGGAGAGGAGAGGAGAGAGGAGAGGAGAGGAGAGGAGAGGAGAGGGGAGGGGAGGGGAGGGGAGGGGAGGGGAGGGGGAGGGGGAGGGGAGGGGGAGGGGGAGGGGGGGGGGGAGGGGGAGGGGAGGGGGGGGGAGGGGAGGGGAGGGGAGGGGAGGGGAGGGGAGGGAGGGGAGGGGAGGGGGGAGGGGAGGGGAGGGGAGGGGAGGGGAGGGGGAGGGGAGGGGGCCTCCTCTTCTCCAGGATAAGCAACCCCAGCTCCCTCAGCCTCCTATTCTCTTGATGCAGCCCAGGATGTGATTTGCTTTCTGGGCTGCAAGTGCACACTGCTGTCTCATGTAGGACAGAGCAGCACAGTCCCAGCCCCATTAAGACTTCAGGTGGCTGCTTGTCAGCCTCCTGCTCCCAACTTTCAACACGTCATCACTTTCCCTCCCCATCTGAAAGCTCTTTACAGCCTTCATAGTCAACTGACTGATGCTTTGGTTGCAGATCACTTGAAAAAGAAGCAGCAAAGTGGAGCTGAAAACATGTTCAGGAGACTACAACAGAGATTTAGAACATCTTTGGGACTGCCTGCTCACAACCTCCCACACATTAGAGCAGCCTTAGTGTCCAAAGTCACCCTGGCACCTGGGAACCTTGCCACCCATAGGACTTTCAGCCACATACCAGAAACCAGGAGGGAGGTAAAAGTTAATGCAGTGGTTTCATACTCACATGGAAGTTTACTCAACAGAGACAAATTGCCTAATGTCTGGGGGAAACAAAAACTCAAACAACTTTCAAAAGGACTGGACATTGTGAAGCTGTCTTCTAGAGACAGAGACCTCTGTCTCAGATAGGAAAGGGCATTCCCAAAGCCCACCATTATTTATCACACCACATAGGAGAGAATATCAAGCTCAGAGACAGCCAATTTGTACAGCTGAGTTATGCTAAACAGAAAGCTACTACAGGTTGGAATGTTCTACCAACTCCTTTGCTGTTGGGAAGCTTCCAGACATCTTCTTGTGTCTCAGAACCAATCTGAAGGTGAGGATTACTCACCACCTTCTGTAAATCAGGCTGACAGATCAGTGTACCCAGTAAAATGGCTCTTCCATTAGAAACCCTTGAGAGTCACAGGATCCCAGGATGTTAGGGGTTGGAAGGGAGCTCTGGAGATCATTCAGTCCAACCCCCAGCCAGAGCAGGACCACAGAATCCAGCACAGGTCATACAGGAACACATCCAGATGGGTCTGGAATGTCTCCAGAGAAGGAGACTCCACAACCTCTCTGGGCAGCTTGTTCCAGTGCTCTGTGACCCTCACAGTGAAGAAGTTTCTCCTGATGTTGAGGTGGAGCCTCCTGTGCTGTAGTTTATATCCATTGCTCCATGTCCTATAGAATCAGAATCATAGAATTGTTAGGGTTGGAAGGGACCTCAAGGATCATCCAGTTCCACACCCCCTGCCATGGGCAGGGACACCTCACAGTACAGCAGGTTGCTCACAGCCACATCCAGGCTGGCCTTCAAAACCTCCAGGGGTGAGGCTTCCACCACCTCCCTGGGAAATCTCTTCTAGTGTCTCATCACCCTTATGGGGGAGTCACCTTCATTGGAGGTGTTCAGGGGGAGACTTGATGGGGTGCTTGGTGCCATGGTTTAGTTGATTAGGTGGGTTGGATTAGTTGATGGGTTGGGCGCGATGATCTTGGAGGTCTCTTCCAACCTGGTTCATTCTATTCTATTCTATTCTATTCTATTCTATTCTATTCTATTCTATTCTATTCTATTCTATTCTATTCTATTCTTCCAATCTGAATCTCCCCATTTCTAGTTCTGTTCCACCCCCCCCCCCCCCCAGTCCTATCTCTCCCTGACACCCTCAAAAGTCCCTCCCCAGCTTTCTTAGAGCCCCTTCAGATACTGGAAGGCCACAATTAGGTCTCCTCAGAGCCTTCTCTTCTCCAGACTGCACAACCCCAACTCCCTCAGTCTGTCCTCATAGCAGAGCAGCTCCAGCCCTCTACTCCACCACATGGCCCTTCTCTGGACACCTTCCAGCACCTCCAGATCCTTCCTGGAAATGAGGCTCCAGAACTGGACACAGTGCTCCAGGTGTGGTCCCACCAGAGTGGAGCAGAGGGGGACAATCATCTCCCTCCACCTGCTGGCTGTGCTTCTCTTGCTGCAGCCCAGGATGTGATTGCCTTTCCAGGCTGCAGTTTCACACTGGAGTCACGTAAATCGAGCAGCTGCTCGGAGGACAGCAGTAGCTGCTGTGGCTGAGGCACTGCCATAACTCAGCCCCTGTTCCAAGCCATTTGTGGCATTCTGGCAAAGAGTATCAGAAGTACATGGCAGGAGTCATGGCAATACACACAAAGAGAAATAAAAACTGTGTCAGCTGCACTAAGCTGATGATATGAACGAAATAAAAGCTACAGTCATCAGGGAGTTAATGTCTGGGGAGAGGCTTGCAAAAGCTGCATAAAGAAAAGTCAAAGCTCACTGCTTTCCATCTACCCTTTATTCCTAGTTGTCTCCTTGCTTCTTGGAGCATGCAGTGAGCTTATGGCCAAACCTTCTGGCAAAGCTGTGGATTTTCTCTAAAGAGTGTATCATGCTTGGCCTTTGACACAGTCCCCCACAGCAAACTCCTGGCCAAGCTGGCAGCCCCTGACTTGGACAGCAGCACTCTGAGCTGGGTGAGGAACTGGCTGGAGGCTGAGCCCAGAGAGTGGTGGTGAATGGTGCCACAGCCAGCTGGCAGCCAGGCACTAGTGGTGTGCCCCAGGGATCAGTGCTGGGCCCCATCCTGTTCAATGTCTTTATTGATGATCTGGATGAGGGGATTGAGTCCATCATCAGTAAATTTGCAGATGACACCAAGCTGGGGGCAGGAGTTGATCTGTTAGAGGGTAGGAGAGCTCTGCAGAGGGACCTTGCCAGGCTGGACAGATGGGCAGAGTCCAAGGGCAGGAGATCTAACACATCCAAGTGCTGGGTTCTACACATTGGCCACAACAACCCCATGCAGTGCTACAGGCTGGGGTCAGAGTGGCTGGAGAGCAGCCAGGCAGAGAGGGACCTGGGGGTAGTGGTTGATAGTAAGCTGAACATGAGCCTGCAGTGTGCCCAGGTGGCCAAGAAGGCCAATGGCATCCTGGCCTGCATCAGGAACAGTGTGGCCAGCAGGAGCAGGGAGGTCATTCTGCTCTGTGCTCAGCACTAGTTAGGCCACACCTCAAGTCCTGTGTCCAGTTCTGGGCCCCTCAGTTTAGGAAAGAGGTTGAGATGCTGGAAGGTGTCCAGAGAAGGGCAACAAAGCTGGGGAGGGGTCTGGAGCACAGCCCTGTGAGGAGAGGCTGAGGGAGCTGGGGTTGCTTAGCCTGGAGAAGAGGAGGCTCAGGGGAGACCTTCTTGCTCTCTCCAACTCCCTGAAGGGAGGTTGTAGCCAGGTGGGGGTTGGTCTCTTCTGCCAGGCACCCAGCACCAGAACAAGAGGACACAGTCTCAAGCTGTGCCAGGGGAGATTTAGGCTGGAGGTTAGGAAGAAATTCTTCCCAGCAAGAGAGATTGGCCATTGGAATGTGCTGCCCAGGGAGGTGGTGGAGTCACCATTCCTGGAGGTGTTTAGGAAGAGCCTGGCTGAGGCACTTGGTGCCATGGTTTAGTTGATGAGATGGTGTTGGGTGATCGGTTGGGCTTGATGTTCTCAAAGTTCTTTTCCAGCCTGGTTAATTCTGTGATTCTGCACATTTGCATATTCCACAATTGGTCTTGAAATATCACTCTGGCCAGCAGAACTGCCTACAAGTTCTGTTACCTGTGCATGTAGGCTGCAACTATCCAGACTGAATCAGGTCCCACTGAATATAATGGCACAGAGCCATCACCTTCATCCCTTATTTGCTGTCTCCTGGAGTTTGGGTGGGTTTTATTTTTTAAGTCTACAGAAAGGGATAGATGTCAGTGTCCTTGTAACTAGCAGGCTTTCCATTTATCTTTATGCCCACAATTCAGCTTCAGCACTGCTGAAGTGTTGCTTTTACTGTCAAAAGCTAACCCGAATCATCTGTCCCTGTTCTAAGAGCACATTCACCTGCAATTGTGCCAGCTTCCACCTCTTTATGCCATCAGAAGGAGGGAGAACCATCTCATCTTATCTTAGGCATTCATGAGTCACACAGACTCCCACAAATTTCTCTCTCTGCTCTCTCAGACAGGGCTCTGAGCAACCTGATCTGCTTAAAAATGTCTCTTCTCACTGCAGGGAGGTTGGGCTGGATGACCTTTAAAGGTCCTTTCCAACCCAAAGCACTGTATGATTCTATCTTGCAGTAAAGGTGCCCAGAGTACCTCTGCCTAACAAAGGATTGAGCCTGAGGAAAAGGATGTCTGTTGTCCCCATTTAAATAGTCATGTACAAGTAAATAAATACTTGCTACCTTCTACTGCAACCAAGTACGTGAGAAGTACCTGGGGAGTGCTCCAGGGGCACATATTGCCACAGAAGTGGTGGCTGGCAAGCTGGGGTTGGGTTCACCCAAGTCCTTTAAACTGGGACAAGGGTGAAGCCAGTGTCATAGAACCATAGAATGGTTTGGACTAGAAGGGACTTAGAGATTATCTAGTTCCAACACATTTGCCATGGGTAGGGATACCTTCTGCTAGACCAGGCTGTTCAAGGCCCCATCTAACCTCCTTGGAGCCTCCACAACTTCTCTAGGCAACATGTTCCAGGGCCTCTTCACCTTCATGGGGAAGAACATCTTTGTAATATCTAATCTAAATCATGGAATTGTTAGGGTTGGAAGGGACCTCAAGGATCATCCAGTTCCAACCCCCCTGCCCTCACACCAGATCAGGCTGCTCAGAGCCACATCCAGCCTGGCTGCAAAAACTTCCAGGGATGAGGCTTCCACCATCTCCCTGGGAAATCTGTTCCAGTGTCTCACCACCCTCATGGGGAAGAACTTCTTCCCAACATCCAATCTCAATCTACCCATTTCTAGTTTTTTCCCATTCCCCCAGTCCTGTCACTCCCTGACACCCTCAAAAGTCCCTCCTCAGGTTTCTTATAGTTCCCTTCAGATACTGGAAGGCCACAATTAGATCTCCTCAGAGCCTTCTCTTCTCCAGACTGAGGGAGCTGGGGTTGCTTAGCCTGGAGAGGAGGAGACTGAGGGGTGACCTTATTGCTCTCTACAACTACCTGAAGGGAGGTTGTAGCCAGGCAGAGGTTGGCCTCTTCTCCCAGGCAGCCAGCACCAGAACAAGAGGACACAGTCTCAGGCTGCGCCAGGGCAGGTTTAGGCTGGCTGTTAGGAAGAAGTTCTACACGAAGAGAGTGATTGCCCATTGGAATCGGCTACCCGTGGAGGTGGTGGAGTCACCTTCACTGGAGGTGTTCAGGAGAAGACTTGATGGGGTGCTTGGCTGTATGGTCTAGTTGTTGGGTGGGTTGGATTGGTTGATGGGTTGGACACGATGATCTTGAAGGTCTCTTCCAACCTGGTGTATTGTATTATTATTATTAAGACTGAACAGCCCCAACTCTCACTCTGTCTCCATAGGTGAGGAGCTCCAGCCCTCTGCTCATCCTCGTGGCCCTTCTCTGGACACCTTCCAGCACCTCCAGATCCTTCCTGGAATAGAGGCTCCAGAACTGGACGCAGTACTCCAGGTAGCTTCCACCATCTTGCAGGCATTACTCCTTGTCCTATCACTACAAGCCTTGGAAAAAGTCCCTCCCCAGCCATCCTGTAGGCCCCTTGGAAATACTGGAAGACTGCTATAATGTCTCCTTGGAGGGCTTCTCCTCTCCAAAGTAAGTCCCTGAGGCTCACCAGTCACCGCTCGAGCCATCCTTCCTGCAGTTTAGTTCACAAAGTATTTCTGTGAGGGAAGAAATGGCTATCAACTTTAAAAAAAACCACCCAAAACTGATTAAAGAAACCCAAAGGAAACTCAAGGTTCCGTGTAGCCTTTCAGATCTTATGGCCTCCCTAAGAAAAGAAAAAGAGAGAAGTTAATCCATGCCTACCATTTGGTGCAATGCAGTGTAGTCCAAGGGTGAGAACTTTTGTTCCTCAGAATTATTTTTATAATGTCACCTCTGCCAGGAATGATTTAAGAGCTTCCAGATAAAGGAATGAATTTCATCAGAGGCAGGGAGATCACCTCAAGTCTCGCCTTAGCTTCTTGATGAATAAAACACCCTCGCAGAGTCGCAGAATGTCAGGGGTTGGAAGGGACCTCCAAAGATCATCCAGTCCAACCTCACTGCCAGAGCAGGAGCACCTAGAGCAGCTCACACAGGAACACATCCAGGTGGGGATGGAATATCTCCAGAGAGGAAGACTCCACAACCCCCCTGGGCAGCCTCTTCCAGTGCTCTGTCACCCTCACAGGGAAAAGGTTTTTCCTCCTGTTTCCATGGAACTTCTTACGCCTCAGCTTCCACCATTGCCCCTTGTCCCGTTTTTGGGCATCACCCAGCAGAGCCTGGCTCCATCTTCTTCCCACTCACCCTTTGCATATTTATAAACATTGATGAGGTCACCTCTCAGTCTCCTCTTCTCCAAGCTAGAGAGCCCTCAGCTCCCTCAGTCTCTCCTCATAAGGAAGATGTTCCACTCCCTCCATCATCCTCATAGCTCTGTGCTGGACTCTTTCAAGCAGTTCCCTGAGGTCCTTCTTGAACTGAGGGGGCCAGTACCGGACACAATATTCCAGATGTGGCCTCACCAGTGCAGAGTAGAGGGGGAGGAGAACCTCTCTTGACCTACTGGTCACAGCCCTTCTAATCCAGCCCAGAATGGCATTGGCCTTCCTGGCCACAAGAGCACATTGCTCATTGGTCATCCTTCCATCCACCTGGACCCCCCAGGTCCCTTTCACCTTCACAGCTCTCCAGCAGGTCCATCCCCAACCCATACTGGTGTATGAAGTTGTTCCTTCCCAGGTGCAAGACTCTACCCTGGTTGACTCCTCAGCCCTCTCCAGCACCTTGCTGCTACACTCAGAACTGGGACTTTAAAACAAAGGGAAAGATTTGTGCCTCAGTTGAAAAGATGTCTTAATAGGAAAAAAAACTAAGAGAGTAAACCTAAGTGCCTTGAGGAGAGATGAGTTTGTTGTCTAAGCTTTGGACAGCTTAAAAAGGGAAACTACCTTAAAGCAGGTGCATCCAATCTACTGCTCTGAACAGCTACTACACAGCAGCAGGGTGCCTGCTGCAAGTGAGAACAAGCAGTACCTCACATTTTCAGGCAGGGAAGGCTGTCACAGAAGTCCACACATCTTGCATGTAGGAATTGCCACTTGCCATTGCCAAAGCCTGACTGCCATTCCTGCCTGCAGGTAGGAATCTTCTCCCTACATAGAACTTACACTCCTTCCAATGCTAGATACAACAGAATGTTTCTAAAGACTTCAATTAAGCAGTTCCAACAGGATTTTAATACAAATTTTCCTCTCTGAATAGCATCACAGAATACAGAATGAACCAGGTTGGAAAAGACCTTGGAGATCATCCAGTCCAGCCTATCACCCAGCACCATCTGATCAACTCAACCATGGCACCAAGTGCCTCAGCCAGGCTATTTTTAAACACCTCGAGGGATGGTGACTCCACCACCTCCCTGGGCAGCACATCCCAATGGCCAATCTCTCTTGCTGGGAAGAATTTCTTCCTAACATCCAGCCTAAACCTTCCCTGGCACAGCTTGAGACTGTGTCCTCTTGTTCTGGTGCTGGGTGCCTGGGAGAAGAGACCAACCCCTACCTGGCTACAACCTCCCTTCAGGGAGTTGTAGACAGCAATAAGGTTTCCCCTGAGCCTTCTCAGCAATAGTCTGGCCAGCAGGAGCAGGGAGGTCATTCTGCCCTGGACTCAGCACTGGTTAGGCCACACCTTGAGTGCTGTGTCCAGTTCTGGGCCCCTCAGTTTAAGAAGGACATTGAGATACTTGAACGTGTCCAGAGAAGGGCAATGAGGCTGGGGAGGGGTCTGGAGCACAGCCCTGTGAGGAGAGGCTGAGGGAGCTGGGCTTGCTTAGCCTGGAGAAGAGGAGGCTCAGGGGAGACCTTCTTGCTCTCTCCAACTCTCTGATGGGAGCTTGTAGCCAGGTGGGGGTTGGTCTCTTCTCCCAGGCAGGCAGCACCAGAACAAGAGGACAGAGTCTCAATCTGTGCCAGGGGAAATTTAGGCTGGATCTTAGAAAGAAGTTCTTCCCAGAAAGAGTAGTTGGCCATTGGAATGCTGCCATTGGAGTGCTGCCCAGGGAGGTGGTGGAGTCACTGTCAGGAGGTTTTAGATATCAGATCATGTGTTGGACTTGATGATCTCTGAGGTCTTTTCCAGCCTGGTTGATTCGATGAGTCTCTGAAAGGATAAGAGTAGAGATAGAATAAACACAGAGGAGGACAACAATGTTAGCCAGAAATCTGTCTACACATGGAACCACTAAATGAGTTAAGGCTTTTAGCCAGGGAAAAGAGACTACTAATGTATGTTGAGTAGTTCAGCTCTGGAGTATCATTCCTTGTCTGTGCAGTGTAAGGGTGCTGCTATTAGACACCTGCTTTAAAACAAGCAAGAGGAAGAGCTTTTCCACACAGCCTGGAACACAGCTCAGGAGCTCACTGCTGTGGGATGTGTCAGATGTAAAAGTGGAAATGCATTGAGCGAATTGGGTGGATTTGGAGAAGAAAGGTCATCAAGAACAAACTCTGGCACAGAGCAGCCTCTAGCACCTGCTTGCTGGGAAGATCAGCTGTGGTCAGCAGGGCTCTCTGTGTGCCATGTTTTCAGGCAGCAGCAGCTGCTGATAGCCACTGGCTACAGTTTGAGCCTTTAGTTTGTCTATAAGGCCTGGGGCTGTTTAGTCTTGAGAAGGCTGAGGGGGGATCTGATCAATGTCTATCAATAGCTGAGGGGTGGGGGTCAAGTGGAAGGGGCCAAGCTCTTTTGGGTGGTGCACAGCAATAAGCCAAGGAACAATGGAGACAAACTTGAACATAGAAGGTTTCAGCTCAACATGAGGAAAAACTTCTTTGCAGTGAGGGTGACACAGCCCTGGAGCAGGCTGCCCAGAGAGGTTGTGGAGACTTTCCAAAGCCAACTGGCTGTGTTCCTGTCCAGACTACCCTGGGTGATGCTGCTTTGGCAGGGGGGTTGGACTGGATGTTGTCTGGAGGTCCCTTCTAACCTAATGTACTCTGATCACAGTATCACAGTATCACCAAGGTTGGAAGGGACCTCAAAGATCATCAAGTCCAACCTGTCACCACAGACCTCATCCTGTGATACTGTGTGACCAAAGAGTCTCAACATAATTATGCTCATACCCATTCTATCACATAGAGTTCACCCTGTTTTTCACTGTTGACTGAGTGGCCAAGGGCTGAGTGACATGTGCCAGGGCACTCAGGTGGGTGCCGGGACTCAGACCTCCTGCCAGGGGGTGGGTGTGGCTCCGTTGAGCTGTCAGCCAGGCCTGCTTTCAGGCTTCCCCAGCACTTCTGCTTTTATCACTCTGTTGGACTTTCTCCTTGCCTGGCAAACCTTGGTTGTCTTAGAAGCTGGGTTTTAACATCTGTGCTTTTTAAGGAACCTAAGTACAAGGTGGTGCCTTGAGAAGGCACAATTCCAGCTGGTGGTCTCACAGGAAAGAAATCTTGCGGCATCAGTACCCAACACGCAGCACACAGTGCAAGCTCTGCTCTCAGGATCTTTCTCTACCTTCTTGGCAAGGAGGAAGGGAAGGGGTCCACTAATGAGGCAAGTGATTTGTTCTGGCATGGAACAGACTGAGTACGGCTCCTTTGTAAATAACTTCTGGCTGTGGTTTCCTAGCAGGCAGGTGGAAGCTTCCCCATTTGTGTGCCTTGCTAACCCATGCTTATCAAAGAGCGATAATGCAATGGACAAACAAATGCCATTGCCAGTATTAATATGCAAATTAGATGCTAGGAAGAAACGATGGAGGACTCCTGAAATACAGCAGTGAGCACTAATTGCATTCCTTGCCCTTCAGTATGCTGTGCACTGTAGATAGCTCTTGTCCCTAAATGAAAACGTAAAGCTTTCCTTTGTGCCTGCTTCTTCGTGCTTAAATACTGCAGATACAGTTTTTTCCCTCCTAAATGCATTGCAGTGTTTGCATTTAACATTTTGTTGTACCTCAGAGGGGGCTGACATGACCAACAGTTTGCTTCAACAGCATTTGGGTGCTGAGATACCCTAGAAATTGGTTAGCCCTGGGTTTTGGGAACAACGGGAACTGAGGTGGAATTCCTTGTGTACAGGCTGGGCAGGGACTGGCTTGAAAGCAGCCCTGAAGAAAAGGACTTGGGGGTGCTGGTGGAGGGGAAACTCAACATGAGCCAGCAGTGAGCACTTGCAGCCCAGAAAGCCAACCAGAGCCTGGGCTGCAGCAAGAGAAGCAGAGCCAGCAGGGCCAGGGAGGGGATTCTCCTCCTCTGCTCCGCTCTGGTGAGACCCCACCTGGAGCACTGTGTCCAGTTCTGGAGCCTCTATTCCAGGAAGGATCTGGAGGTGCTGGAAGGTGTCCAGAGAAGGGCCATGAGGAGGAGCAGAAATAGAAATGGGTAGATTCAGATTGGATGTTAGGAAGAAATTCTTCCCCATGAAGGTGGTGAGACACTGGAACAGGTTGCCCAGGGAGGTGGTGGAAGCCTCATCCCTGGAGGTTTTAAGGCCAGGCTGGATGTGGCTATGAGCAACCTGCTGCAGTGTGAGGTGTCCTTGCATGGGGACAGGGGGGTCCCCATGGCAGGGGGGATGGAAATGGCTGATCCTTGAAGTCTCTTCCAACCCTGACAGTTCTACGATTCTATGATCCCAAACAATCTCCCTTTGCAAACACATCCAGCCCTGTCCTGGAAACTGACTGGGGCTGTGTGGGTGTGTGTCTGTGTGTCTGTGTGGCTGGGTGGCTGTGTGTCTGTGTGTCTGTGTGGCTGTGTGGCTGGGTGACTGTGTGGCTGTGTGGCTGGGTGACTGTGTGGCTGTGTGGCTGGGTGGCTGGGTGGCTGGGTGGCTGAGTGGCTGGGTGTCTGTGTGGCTGGGTGGCTGTGCGGCTGGGTGACTGTGTGGCTGTGTGGCTGGGTGTCTGTGTGGCTGGGTGGCTGTGTGGCTGGGTGGCTGAGTGGCTGGGTGTCTGTGTGGCTGGGTGGCTGGGTGGCTGGGTGGCTGAGTGGCTGGGTGGCTGGGTGGCTGGGTGTCTGTGTGGCTGGGTGACTGTGTGGCTGTGTGGCTGGGTGGCTGTGTGGCTGGGTGGCTGGGTGGCTGTGTGGTTGGGTGGCTGTGTGGCTGTGTGGCTGTGTGGCTGTCTGGCTGTGTGACTGTGTGACTGTGTGGCTGTGTGGCTGGGTGGCTGTGTGGCTGGGTGGCTGTGTGGCTGGGTGGCTGTGTGACTGTGTGGCTGTGTGGCTGTGTGGCTGTGTGGCTGTGTGACTGTGTGACTGTGTGGCTGTGTGGCTGGGTGGCTGTGTGGCTGGGTGGCTGTGTGGCTGGGTGACTGTGTGACTGTGTGGCTGTGTGACTGTGTGACTGTGTGGCTGTGTGTCTGTGTGGCTGTGTGGCTGTGTGTCTGTGTGGCTGTGTGGCTGGGTGACTGTGTGACTGTGTGGCTGTGTGACTGTGTGACTGTGTGGCTGTGTGGCTGGGTGGCTGTGTGGCTGTGTGACTGTGTGGCTGTGTGGCTGTGTGTCTGTGTGGCTGGGTGGCTGTGTGACTGTGTGGCTGGGTGGCTAGGTGGCTGTGTGACTGGGTGGCTGGGTGGCTGGGTGGCTGGGTGGCTGTGTGGCTGTGTGACTGTGTGGCTGGGTGGCTGTGTGGCTGGGTGGCTGTGTGACTGTGTGTCTGTGTGGCTGTGTGTCTGTGTGTCTGTGTGGCTGGGTGGCTGTGTGTCTGTGTGGCTGGGTGGCTGTGTGGCTGTGTGGCTGGGTGGCTGTGTGTCTGTGTGGCTGTGTGGCTGTGTGGCTGTGTGGCTGGGTGGCTGGGTGGCTGTGTGGCTGGGTGGCTGTGTGGCTGTGTGACTGTGTGGCTGTGTGACTGTGTGACTGTGTGGCTGTGTGGCTGGGTGGCTGGGTGGCTGGGTGGCTGTGTGACTGTGTGACTGTGTGGCTGTGTGGCTGTGTGGCTGGGTGGCTGGGTGGCTGGGTGGCTGTGTGGCTGTGTGGCTGTGTGGCTGGGTGGCTGTGTGGCTGTGTGGCTGTGTGACTGTGTGTCTGTGTGGCTGGGTGGCTGTGTGGCTGGGTGGCTGGATGGCTGGGTGGTTGGGTGGCTGTGTGTCTGTGTGTCTGTGTGGCTGTGTGGCTGGGTGGCTGGGTGGCTGTGTGGCTGTGTGGCTGTGTGGCTTGGTGTCTGGGTGTCTGTGTGGCTGGGTGGCTGGGTGGCTGTGTGGCTGGGTGGCTGGGTGGCTGTGTGGCTGGGTGGCTGGGTGGCTGTGTGGCTGTGTGGCTGTGTGGCTTGGTGTCTGGGTGTCTGTGTGGCTGGGTGTCTGTGTGTCTGTGTGGCTGGGTGGCTGGGTGGCTGTGTGACTCTGTGTCTGTGTGGCTGTGTGGCTGGGTGGCTGGGTGCCTGGATGGCTGGGTGGCTGTGTGGCTGGGTGTCTGGGTGTCTGGGTGGCTGTGTGGCTGTGTGGCTGTGTGGCTGGGTGGTTGGGTGGCTGGGTGTCTGTGTGTCTGTGTGGCTGTGTGGCTGTGTGGCTGGGTGGTTGGGTGGCTGGGTGTCTGGGTGGTAGGGTGGCTGGGTGTCTGGGTGTCTGTATGGCTGTGTGGCTGGGTGGCTGTGTGGCTGGGTGGCCGGGTGGCTGAGTGGCTGGGTGTCTGTGTGGCTGGGTGGCTGGGTGGCTGGGTGGCTGAGTGGCTGTGTGGCTGAGTGGCTGGGTGGCTGGGTGGCTGTGTGACTGTGTGGCTGTGTGGCTGGGTGGCTGTGTGGCTGGGTGGCTGGGTGGCTGTGTGGTTGGGTGGCTGTGTGGCTGTGTGGCTGGGTGGCTGTGTGGCTGTCTGGCTGTGTGACTGTGTGACTGTGTGGCTGTGTGGCTGGGTGGCTGTGTGGTTGGGTGGCTGGGTGGCTGGGTGGCTGTGTGGCTGTGTGGCTGTGTGACTGTGTGGCTGTGTGGCTGTGTGACTGTGTGACTGTGTGGCTGTGTGACTGTGTGGCTGGGTGGCTGGGTGGCTGGGTGGCTGGGTGGCTGTGTGACTGTGTGACTGTGTGGCTGTGTGGCTGTGTGGCTGGGTGGCTGGGTGGCTGTGTGACTGTGTGACTGTGTGGCTGTGTGGCTGTGTGTCTGTGTGGCTGGGTGGCTGGGTGGCTGGGTGGCTGTGTGACTGTGTGGCTGTGTGACTGTGTGGTGGCTGTGTGGCTGGGTGCCTGGATGGCTGGGCGGTTGGGTGGCTGTGTGTCTGTGTGGCTGTGTGGCTGGGTGGCTGGGTGGCTGTGTGACTGTGTGACTGTGTGGCTGTGTGGCTGTGTGGCTGTGTGGCTGGGTGGCTGGGTGGCTGGGTGGTTGTGTGGCTGGGTGGCTGTGTGGCTGTGTGACTGTGTGTCTGTGTGGCTGTGTGGCTGTGTGGCTGGGTGGCTGGGTGGCTGGGTGGCTGTGTGACTGTGTGGCTGTGTGGCTGTGTGGCTGTGTGGCTGGGTGGCTGGGTGGCTGGGTGGCTGTGTGGCTGTGTGGCTGGGTGACTGTGTGTCTGTGTGGCTGGGTGGCTGTGTGGCTGGGTGCCTGGATGGCTGGGTGGTTGGGTGGCTGTGTGTCTGTGTGGCTGTGTGTCTGTGTGGCTGTGTGGCTGTGTGGCTGTGTGGCTGGGTGTCTGGGTGTCTGTGTGGCTGGGTGTCTGTGTGGCTGTGTGCCTGTGTGGCTGGGTGGCTGGGTGCCTGGATGGCTGCGTGGCTGTGTGGCTGGGTGTCTGGGTGTCTGGGTGGCTGTGTGGCTGTGTGGCTGTGTGGCTGGGTGGTTGGGTGGCTGGGTGTCTGTGTGTCTGTGTGGCTGTGTGGCTGGGTGGTTGGGTGGCTGGGTGTCTGGGTGGTTGGGTGGCTGGGTGTCTGGGTGTCTGTGTGGCTGTGTGTCTGTGTGGCTGTGTGGCTGTGTGGCTGGGTGTCTGGGTGTCTGTGTGGCTGGGTGTCTGTGTGGCTGTGTGGCTGGGTGTCTGGGTGTCTGTGTGGCTGGGTGTCTGTGTGGCTGTGTGGCTGTGTGGCTGGGTGGCTGGGTGGCTGAGTGGCTGGGTGTCTGGGTGGCTGTGTGGCTGGGTGGCTGGGTGGCTGGGTGGCTGGGTGGCTGGGTGGCTGAGTGGCTGGGTGTCTGTGTGGCTGGGTGACTGTGTGGCTGTGTGGCTGGGTGGTTGGGTGGCTGGGTGTCTGGGTGGTTGGGTGGCTGGGTGGCTGGGTGTCTGTGTGGCTGTGTGGGTGTGTGGCTGTGTGGCTGTGTGGCTGGGTGTCTGGGTGTCTGTGTGGCTGGGTGTCTGTGTGGCTGTGTGGCTGGGTGGCTGGGTGGCTGAGTGGCTGTGTGGCTGTGTGGCTGAGTGGCTGGGTGTCTGTGTGGCTGTGTGGCTGGGTGGCTGAGTGGCTGGGTGTCTGTGTGGCTGGGTGGCTGGGTGGCTGGGTGGCTGAGTGGCTGCGTGGCTGAGTGGCTGTGTGGCTGTGTGGCTGTGTGGCTGGGTGGCTGTGTGGCTGGGTGGCTGTGTGGCTGGGTGGCTGGGTGGCTGGGTGGCTGTGTGGCTGTGTGGCTGTGTGGCTGGGTGTCTGGGTGTCTGTGTGGCTGGGTGTCTGTGTGGCTGTGTGGCTGTGTGTCTGTGTGGCTGGGTGGCTGGGTGGCTGTGTGACTGTGTGTCTGTGTGGCTGGGTGGCTGTGTGACTGTGTGACTGTGTGGCTGTGTGGCTGGGTGGCTGGGTGGCTGTGTGACTGTGTGGCTGTGTGACTGTGTGACTGTGTGGCTGTGTGGCTGGGTGGCTGGGTGGCTGTGTGACTGTGTGGCTGTGTGACTGTGTGACTGTGTGGCTGTGTGGCTGGGTGGCTGTGTGGCTGGGTGGCTGGGTGGCTGGGTGGCTGTGTGGCTGTGTGACTGTGTGTCTGTGTGGCTGGGTGGCTGTGTGGCTGGGTGGCTGGATGGCTGGGTGGTTGGGTGGCTGTGTGTCTGTGTGGCTGTGTGGCTGTGTGGCTGGGTGGCTGGATGGCTGGGTGGTTGGGTGGCTGTGTGTCTGGGTGGCTGTGTGGCTGTGTGGCTGTGTGGCTGTGTGGCTGTGTGGCTGGGTGGCTGTGTGGCTGGGTGGCTGTGTGGCTGGGTGGCTGGGTGGCTGGGTGGCTGTGTGGCTGTGTGGCTGGGTGTCTGGGTGTCTGTGTGGCTGGGTGTCTGTGTGGCTGTGTGGCTGTGTGTCTGTGTGGCTGGGTGGCTGGGTGGCTGTGTGACTGTGTGTCTGTGTGGCTGGGTGGCTGGGTGGCTGGGTGCCTGGGTGGCTGGGTGCCTGGATGGCTGGGTGGCTGTGTGGCTGGGTGTCTGGGTGTCTGTGTGGCTGGGTGGCTGGGTGGCTGTGTGACTGTGTGGCTGGGTGGCTGGGTGGCTGGGTGGCTGGGTGCCTGGGTGGCTGTGTGGCTGTGTGGCTGGGTGGTTGGGTGGCTGGGTGTCTGTGTGTCTGTGTGGCTGTGTGGCTGGGTGGTTGGGTGGCTGGGTGTCTGGGTGGTTGGGTGGCTGGGTGTCTGGGTGTCTGTGTGGCTGTGTGGCTCTGTGGCTGGGTGGTTGGGTGGCTGGGTGTCTGGGTGTCTGTGTGGCTGTGTGGCTGTGTGGCTGGGTGGTTGGGTGTCTGGGTGTCTGTATGGCTGTGTGGCTGTGTGGCTGGGTGGTTGGGTGGCTGGGTGGCTGGGTGTCTGTGTGGCTGTGTGTTTGTTTTCTTCCTGGCATTTTTTTATTCCTCCTGGAAATCTGATCCAGAATTCAGTCTCCAGATGGCTTTAGTCTCATTTCTTAGTAACTATTTTCTTCATATGCCAACACTGTCTGTGAGCTTGGAAGGTTCTTCTCTTGTGTTTTCTCCCTGAAGTATTTGTAGCACAGTTGTGCCCTGTCTCAGCATGTGGCATCTGTGCCCTTTTCCCTTTTCTTTTCTTTTTCTTTTCTTTTCTTTTCTTTTCTTTTCTTTTCTTTTTTTCTTTTCTTTTCTTTTCTTTTCTTTTTCTTTTCTTTTTTTTTTCTTTTCTTTTCTTTTCTTTTCTTTTCTTTTCTTTTCTTTTCTTTTCTTTTCTTTTCTTTTCTTTTCTTTTCTTTTCTTTTCTTTTCTTTTCTTTTCTTTTCTTTTCTTTTCTTTTCTTTTCTTTTCTTTTCTTTTCTTTTTCTTTTCTGAAAGAAAATCTGGGTAGATTCAGATTGGATGTGAGGAAGAAGTTCTTCCCCACGAGGGTGGTGAGAGACTGGCACAGGTTGCCCAGGGAGGGGGTGGAAGCCTCATCCCTGGAGGTTTTGAAGGCCAGGCTGGATGTGGCTGTGAGCAACCTGCTGTAGTGTGAGGTGTCCCTGCCCATGGCAGGGGGGTGGAACTGAATGATCCTTGAGGTCCCTTCCAACCCTGACAATTCTATGATTCTATGGTTCCTCCTTCCTCCCTTCCCTGGTACCTTCAGAGACACCACCCAAGTCAGTTCAGCCAGCAGAAGGTCAGGAATGAGATGAGGGAAGGATTCCAAGCAGAATCACAGAGAGAAGCATGGAAAAGGAGACAGAACAATCTGTTCTGGAAACAGCAACCCAATGGAATGATACAGACATAGCATTATTATTATTCTGCATCCAATGGCTAACTTTATTTACCTTTTACTGGTAATTTTCCTGTTGTTATTTATAATTAAGACATTAGGCATTAGGCTCAAACTATAATACATTGAAGTAATTATTAATCTGTGGCATCTTAATCTCATCCAGAGCCTGTGGTGAAAGGCACTGCTGAAAGTTGTTTTGCAGTTTGTTATTAACTGCATCACCCTTACTCACTTATCCTTCAAAGACCTAGAATGGATTTGTGAGGATTGACTTGCCCACAAAATCTGCTTTGACCTTTCTCCCTTGTGTTCCTTCACCTCTCAAATCTTCTCTGTCGTGTTGCAGCTCCTACTGATTTGTCCAGCACCAAAGTCAGAGGTTCTGCTTCATGGTTCCTTGAATTCTCCCTGCAGCCCTTTGAGAACAACTGGTGTTCCATTTGCCACTCCCCAACCACACAAAAGAAAGATGAAAAACAAAGACCTGCTAAAGAATAGGCTGGAAACCATAATTCATTCTTTGGCAGGTTCAGGCCTGAGTTCAATGGGCACACACTGGGCTCATGTTGCCTGATGTCAACAGTTTGATTCTTTCCTTTCCACTGACTTTTCTAAACCCTCTTCTGGTGTCATTTCATATTAGAATCATAGAATCAATAAGGTTGGAAAACACCTCAGAGAACATCAAGTCCAACCTATCACCCAACACCTCATGACTAACTAAACCATGGATTCAAGTGCCACATCCAATCCCTTTTTGAACACCTTCAGGGACAGGGCGGGGACTCCACCACCTCCCTGGGCAGCACATTCCAATGGCAAATTACTCTTTCTGGGAAGAATTTTCCCCTCACCTCCAGCCTAAATTTCCCCTGCACAGCTTGAGACTGTGTGCTCTTGTTCTGGTGCTGGTTGCCTGGGAGAAGAGATCAACCTCCACGTGGCTACAACCTCCCTTCAGGGAGTTGTAGAGAGCTAAAAGGTCTCCCTGAGCCTCCTCTTCTCCAGGCTAAGCAACCCCAGCTCCCTCAGCCTCTCCTCACAGGGCAGTGCTCCAGACCCCTTCCTAACCTCATTGCCCTTCTCTGGACATGTTCAAGTGTCTCAATATTGAGAGGGTTCCTCCAACTCCCCTAATATAAAGGGAGGTTTTATGGTAGGAAATCTTCCTCAATGAATGTCAAAGAAAAGAATTCATCTTAAGCTTAGTCTCTACTTTCCCTGGGCTCCCTGTAACTCCCTTCTATTGGGTTTGAGGTGTCAATATCTTCATTTAAAATCAGCTGCCCCAGTTCATACCTCACGTTCAGAATTCTGTTACTAATAGAAAAGCACTCACATTCATTTTCCCAGTACAAATGAAACCTGATCAAGCTGCCTATATCTATATCTCATCCTTCAACAGGTTTCTGAGTCTTTTAATAAGAAGTAAGCACAGTGACCTGTGCTAACTTCTATGGTCCTGCTCTGGCAGGGGCTTGGACTTGGTGATCTTAGGAGGTCCCTTCCAACCCCTAACATCCTGTGGTCCTGTGACCTTGCTTGCCCACACATTGTCAGTTACACAGCTTCATGTTTCACAGCATCCTGCACACAAGTGGAGGAAATACTCCATCCCAGAAGATTAACAACCTCAGTGATTGGGGTTTGTTTAGCCTGGAGAAGAGGAGGCACAGAGGAGACCTTGTACCTCTCGACAACTACCTGAAAGGTGGTTGTAGCCAGGTGGGGGTTGGTCTCTTCTGCCAGGCAACCAGCACCAGAACAAGAGGACACAGTCTCAAGCTGTGCCAGGGGAAGTATAGGCTCGAGGTGAAGAGAAAGTTCTTCCCAGAAAGAGTAATTGGCCATTGGAATGTGCTGCCCAGGGAGGTGGTGGAGTCCCCATCCCTGGATGTATTCAAGACAGGCTTGGATGTGGCACTTGGAGCCATGGGTTAGTTGTCAGGAGGTGTTAGGTATTAGGTCACAGGTTGGACTTGATGATCTCTGAGGTCTTTTCCAACCTGGCTGATTCTATGATCCTGTGATTCTATGAAAGATGACAGCACAAAGTATAAATTCAAACCAGCAAGCACTTCTACTTATGTGTAAATTAGTTGTGTCATCCCCAACCCCACCCCCCCAAATAAAACCCTACCCAAACTGCATTTAAATTAGAAGGCCAGACTATATTATTTAGGTAGAGTTTTAAATGCAGGAAGAAGATTGATGTTCCTGCTCTGGGTTTATCATAGGTCTCTGAAGACACAGCAAGTGTTCAATGTTGTATTTATACTGCCACATGCTGTGATTTTTCACCCACACACACACCTGAGAGACTCTAGGAACATGCCCACTGCCCGTCTGCAGTTGTGACAGCATTTAAGCTGCCATTTGTACAGCCACCCAGCAGAAGGGAATGAGAGCACTAAATCATCCTTGTGAAATGACACAAAGCACCCTGGCTGAAATTAACACCACCATGTAAAGTGTTCACTCACCAAAAAAAGAAAGAAAGGAAACCCAGTGTTATCTCTCTCCAATGATAACTTCTTATTTAACAAGATAGCAACACGGGAGGTTGCTGTGGTAATGAAGCTGACAAATTATTTCTGCTCACTCTTCAGCATCCCCAAACAGTTCTCTGCAGCATTCACTTCTTGTCACATCCAAGTGAATGTTTGCTAGCAGCATTGTGTCGAGATCTGTTAACTCTAACAGCAATCTTATTCAGGCCTTCCAGGTGAGATTTTCAGCCATGGAATGGGATGGGATGGGATGGGATGGGATGGGATGGGATGGGATGGGATGGGATGGGATGGGATGGGATGGGATGGAATGGAATAGAATAGAATAGAATAGAATAGAATAGAATAGAATAGAATAGAATAGAATAGAATAGAATAGAATAGAAGGATGGGATGGGATGGGATGGGATGGGATGGAATAGAATAGAATAGAATAGAATAGAATAGAATAGAATAGAATAGAATAGAATAGAATAGAATAGAATAGAATAGAATAGAATAGAAGGATAGGATGGGATGGGATGGGATGGGATGGAATGGAATGGAATAGGATAGGATAGGATAGGATAGGATAGGATAGGATAGGATAGGATAGGATAGGATAGGATAGGATAGGATAGGATAGATCAGGTTGGAAGAGACCTTCGAGATCATGGTGTCCAACCCGTCACCCAACACCATATAATCAACTAAACCATGGCACCAAGCACCCCATCAAATCTCCTCCTAAACACATCCAGTGATGGTGACTCCACCACCTCCCTGGACAGCACATTCCAATGGGCAATCACTCTCTCTATGAAGAACTTCCTAATAACCAGTTTAAACCTCCCCTGGCACAGCTTGAGTCTGTGTCCTCTTGTTCCAGCAGTGGTTCCCTGGGAGAAGAGACCAGCCCCCGCCTGTCTACAACCTCCCTTGAGGCACTTATAAGTATCTCTTCAGAAACTTCTGGGTCTAAACAGGCCTACACTGATATTTTATTTCCTGTACATTTGATACCTGTTTATTTTTTATTGCTGCATAATGCAAAGCGTTTTTAATTCAAGTCCTGCTCAAGAAGTCCATGTGGGGCTGCGTTCACAGAATCACAGAATGTTAGAGGTTGGAAAGGACCTCCAGAGATCATCCAGTCCAACCCCCTGCCAGAGCAGCATCACCCAGGGTATTCTGCACAGGAATGCATCCAGCTGGGGTTGGAAAGTCTCCAGAGAAGGAGACTCCACAACCTCTCTGGGCAGCCTGCTCCAGGGCTCTGTCACCCTCACTGCAAAGAAGTTTCTCCTCATGTTGAGCTGAAACCTTCTATGTTCAAGTTTCTCTCCATTGGTCCTTGTGTGATTATTGAACACCACCCAAAAGAGCTTGGCCCCCTCCCCTTGACCCCCAGCCCTCAGCTATTGAGAGACATTGATCAGATCCCCTCTCAGCCTTCTCTTCCCCAGACTAAACAGCCCCAGGGCTCTCAGTCTCTCTTCCCAGGGGAGATGCTCAAGACCCCTAAGCCTCCTCATGGCTCTGCCTTGGATTCTCTCCATCAGGTCTCTGTCTCTGTTCAACTGGGGAGCCCAAAACTGGATTCAGTATTCCAGGTGTGGTCTCAGCAGGGCAGAGCAGAGGGGGAGGAGAACCTCCCTGGATCTGCTGGACACACTCCTCTTCATGCACCCCAGGATACCATTGGTCCTCTTTGCCACCAGGTCGCATCGCTGCCCCATGCAGAACTTGCTTCTGAACTTCCTGGCTGCTCCTTGCCCCCCCTGCCCCAGGCACACATCCACCACACTGCTTTACCACTTGGGCTACCACCTGGGGAAGGCAGAGGCAAAGATTTTGCATGAGAAAATGGTGTCTCTCTCAACATATTAGAATTCTTGGCAGCAGACTAACAGGTAAAGTAGGCTGGTGAGGTATCATTTATTTGCATTTTTATGAAGTTCTTTTTCAGGAAATTAATTAGTCCTGGGTTAAAGGTCAAACCTCTGCCCTGGGATCTGATAAAAAACTGATTAAAAGATACAAAGGTAGAGAATCTGGGCATGGACATGGTGAGAAGTGAAGAGCTGCAGAGGGGCAGTGTTATTCAGCATACCTATTAGTAAACAATCAGGAGGTCATCTACTGAGAGTCGATTTGGATGACACAGAAATGTTGAGGTGCATCATGCCTGAAGGAGGTCTGAGGAATTAAAAGGATATTAATGCACAAGCACCAGCTGTCCTGCCCTTAATGTGCCTGAAGAGCAGCTTGAGTTATTAAATCCCTGTGTGGTCCATGAACTCCCCAGCTAGTCATCCTCATAGACAAGATACCAGACTGGCTCTAGATAAGGGATCTACTTGAAACTGGGTGACTGACAGCAGCCCTCCAGCTGGGGCTTTTGGGCACTTCTAGAAGCATTAACTGCAAGTCCTGCAAGGGTAGGGAGGCTCTACAGAGGAACTTGGAGAGATTGGATCCATGGCCAACATTACCAGGAGGAGCTTCAACAAGGCCAAGTGCCAGGTCCTGCACTTGGAGCACAACAACCCCAAGCAATGCTACAGGCTTGGGGCAGTGTGACTGGAAAGCTGCCTGGCAGAAAGGGACCTGGGGGTGCTGATGGAAAAGCAGCTGAAGAGGAGCCAGCAGTGTGCCCAGCTGGCCGAGAAAGCCAAAGGCCTCCTGGCTGGGATCAGCAATGCTGTGTCCAGCAGGAGCAGGGAGGGGATTGTCCCCTGGCACTCAGCTCTGGGGAGGTCACACCTTGAGGATTGTGTCCAGTTTTGGGCAGCTCAATCCAAGAGAGATGTGGAGGTGCTGGAGCCAGGGCAGAGGAGGGCAAGGAAGCTGGGAAGGGCCTGGAGAACAAATCTGATGAAGAGAGACTGAAGGAGCTGGGGATGGTTACTTTGGAAAAGAGGAGGCTGAGGGGAGACCTCATTGCTGTCTACAACTCCCTGAAAGGAGGTTGTGGAGAGGCTGCTGCTGGTCTCTTCTCCCAGGTGATTAGTGACAGAACAAGAGGGAATGGCCTCAAGCTGCCACTGGGTAGGTTTAGAGTTGCCATTAGGAAACATTTTTTGATGGCAAGAGAGGTCAGGGCATGGAATGTGCTGCCCAGGGAGGTGGTGGAGTCCCCAAGCCTGGCTGTGTTTCCAGGTGGTTTGGATGTGTTTCTTGGGGCTCTGGTTTAGGGGTGACCCTTGTAGAGTAGGGTTCTGGGTTGCACTTGGTGCTCCTGAGGGTCTTTTCCAACCTGAATGTTTCTGTGATTCTGTGATTCTGTCCCAGGCAGCTCCAGCTCTGCCTAGTCCAGTCTGTACACTTGAAAGTGCTGCTCAATCTCCTGGAGGAAGTAACTCTGCTGCAGCGAGATTGTGCTGTCCACATGGCAAGCAACTAACAGAAACTCCTGCAGATGAAAATAATACAATTAAATTAAATTAAATTAAAATAAAATAAAATAAAATAAGAATGGTCACAGAGGACAGCCTCCTGTACATTGTTAAGGTAGCAAATGATGCATCATGCATATGCCTGAGTGTTTCACCCAGGCCAGCTGGGTTAGAAAAAGTAAGACCTGCAGCTCTTACCCCATCCAGCTAAAGGTACTGCTGCAAAGACCTTTGCAATGCAGAATCCTGTTACTGCTGGGTTTGAGAGCCATCAGTCTCCATGACAGCATCACCACTGCTCTCCAGCAAAGACTCTCAGCATTGCTGCCAAGCTCTTACTGATTTCAACAAAGCCCTTTTGTAGAAATGTCCTTTCTTTCCTCCCTTCCTTTACTTCCTTTCCTCCCTTTCCTTTCCCTCCTTCCCTTCCATCTTCTGTTTCCCTTCCTTTCCTTCCTTCCCCTCCTTCCCCTCTTTTCACTCCTTCCCTTCCATCTCCTCTTTCCCCTCATTCCCTTCTTTACCCACCTTCCCCTCCTTCCCTTCCTTTCCCTCCTTCCCTTCCATCTCCTCTTTCCCCTCATTCCCTTCTTTACCCACCTTCCCCTCCTTCCCTTCCATCTCCTCCTTCTCTTCCATCTCCTCTTTCCCCTCATTTGCCTCTTTCCCCACCTTTCCCTCCTTCCCTTCTTTCCATTCCTTCCCCTCCTTCTCCTCCTTCCCTACCTTCCCCTCCTTCCCTTCCTTCCCTTCTTTCCCTCCTTCCCCTCCTTCCCTTCCTTCCCCTCCTTCCCTACCTTCCCCTCTTTCCCCTTCTTCCATCCCCTCCTTCCCCTCCTTGCCTTCCTTCCCCTCTTTCCCTCCTTCCCCTCCTTCTCCTTCCCTTCCCTTCCTTCCCCTCCTTCCCTACCTTCCCCTCTTTCCCCTTCTTCCATCCCCTCCTTCCCCTCCTTGCCTTCCTTCCCCTCTTCCCCCTCTTTCCCCCCCTTCCTCTCCTTCCCTTTCATCCCCTCCTTCCCTTCTTTCCCTTTCTTCCCCTCCTTCCCTTCTTTCCCTTTCTTCCCCTCCTTCCCTTCCTTCCCTTTCTTTCCCACTGCTACAAAATCTCTCTCTGCTGGACTGCAAGCATTGTGCATCTGTTGAGAGGAACCCTTTGCAGCTCCAAGTGTTGTTCAGGCAGAGGCAGCTGAGTACAAAGGCAAATAATAGTGCTTTTAGCAAATTTTCTTGTCACCGCTCCACACTTCTTCAGGCACAACAGTTTCAGGAGATGAAGGAGTCTTGCATAGCAACATTCATAGCAAATATTTTGATCCCCACTGACCTTGAGTCTTGTACAGCTGTGGGAGATGTATGGTGTGTAGTAGCAGCAGTGCTGGGGGAAGTTCAGTGTGCCCAGTTACAGCTTGCACACAAATAAATGCATTTTATTACCTCTAAGCTTTCCTTTTCTCCCCTGGGTTCACAGGAGCCTCGTGATGTTTTGCTAAGGGGAACTTTGGAACTGGGTGATCTTTCAAGGAGAGAGCCCTATAAAGCTCACTGTTAATTCAACTCCATCATATGCAGAACACAGACCTGGAGGCCAATTTAAAATCTTCAGCATAAGATCAAAAACTACTACAAAAAGATGCAAATATTTTTAAACAGGAACCAACTCTTCAGGAGCCAAACTGCTTTGCAAGATGACAACTTTCTGCTTCCCTTTGAAGCAACTTCTCACATTGAGATCTGATGGAATAGCTCAACATCACAAACCAGGAAAGCACTGTTAATTATGGTTATTATTTTGATGGATACAAAAAATGCAGTCACAGATGAAGATCTCCTAATGTGCACAGCCCAAAAGAAATTACTGCTCCCTGCTTTACAGAGATTATGGCAGCCCTGTGGAGAAGGACCTGGGAGTGCTGGTGGACAACAAGTTCTGCATGGGACAGCAACGTGCCCTGGGGGCCAAGAAGGCCACTGGGGTCCCGGGATGCCTGAAGAGGAGTGTGTCCAGCAGATCCAGGGAGGTTCACTTCCCCTCTACTCTGCCCTGGTGAGGACACACCTGGAATATTGCCTCCAGGTTTGGGCTCCTCAGTTCAAGACAGTGATCTACATGAGATAGTCCAATGGAGGGCTACAAGGATGATGAAGGGACTGGAGCAATGCCCCATGAGGAGAGGCTGAGGGACCTGGGGCTGTTTAGTCTGGAGAAGAGAAGGCTGAGAGGGGATCTAATGTTCATAAATATCTGAGGGCTGGGTGTCAGGAAGGAAGGATCAGCCTCTGTTCAGTTGCACTCTGTGACAGGACGAGGGGCAATGGATATAAACTACAGCACAGGAGGTTCCACCTCAACGTGAGGAGGAACTTCTTCACTGTGAGGCTCACAGAGCACTGGAACAGGCTGCCCAGAGAGGTTGTGGAGTCTCCTTCTCTGCAGCCTTTTCAGCCCTGTCTGGATGTGTTCCTGTATGACCTGTGCTGGATTTTATGGTCCTGCTCTGTCAGGGGGATTGAACTTGATGATCTCCAGAGGACTCTTCCATCCTGTGATCCACATCAGAGCAAGTGGACAAAAATACACAGGAAAGCAATGCAATAATAAGGGGGAAAAAAATCCCTATTTCCTGGGGTCATATGCAAAGAAATAGAAGGTCGACCAAGCATTTGTTAAGGCTCCCTCTTCAACCAAAGTGTGCTCACATTCGAGCAAGGACATTCAAAATAGGATGTGTGCACTGTCAGCACCTGCCAAATGCAGCCTCATCATCCGAGAACGGCACAAGGTGGAGAGAGAAGTGAAATTCCAAATGTAATAAGCGTTATCTATGAAATCAGATGCACAGGGAACCAAATCAGTCACAGAATCGCAGGATTTGGGAGGCTGGAGATGTCCTCTAAGATCATCGAGTCCAACCATTAACCCAATGCCACCAAGCCTGCATTCAGTAATACAATAAACCAGGTTGGAAGAGACCTTCAAGATCATCGCCCACAACCTATCAACCAATCCAACGCACCCATGCAAAAGTGACACTCCTGGCTGGTTGGATGGCTCCAGGCTGGACACCCCAGGGCTGGGCCATGTGTTTTGTTCTTTCTTAGAAGCCTTGTCATAGAATCATAGAATTGTCAGGGTTGGAAGGGACCTCAGGGATCAGCCAGTTCCAATCCCCACTGCCACATCACGCTACAGCAGGTTGCTCAGAGTCACATCCAGCCTGGCCTTAAAAACCTCCAGGGATGAGGCTTCCACCACCTCCCTGGGCAACCTGTGCCAGTCTCTCACCACCCTCATGGCCTGCAAAATTAAATAGCAAAGTGATTAAGTCAGTCCCATTCAATTTGAGGCAAGCATTAAAAGAGGCACAAAGAGCAGCTTTTTTCCTTCTGCCCTCCTTCCTTCTGCCTTTCATCACAGAATCACAGAAACACCCAGGTTGGAAAAGACCCTCAGGATCAACAAGTCCAACCTATAACCTACTCTACAAGGCTCACCCCTAAACCAGATCCCCAAGAAACACATCCAAACCACCTGGAAACACAGCCAGGCTTGGGGACTCAACCACCTCCCTGGGCAGCACATTCCAAGCCCTGACCACTCTTACCATCAAAAAATGTTTCCTAATGTCCATGGCTTGCTGGCTGGGACACTCACCTAGGTGGTGGCAAGTGGTTCAAATCCTTTCAGTTGGAGAAGGGAACTGCATCCCACATGGAGCACTCTGCCCACTCAGAATAACACAATACAGGTCAGATGTGGAGAAGGCACTGCTGCCTTCTCTGTTATTGTGGCGGTTTCAGGCTGTGCCCTGGAAAATTTTCCACAGACTGAGTAGGAAAGTGGTAGAATGTAAGGGCAACAAAGCTGGGGAGGGGTTTGGAGCACAGCCCTGTGAGGAGAGGCTGAGGGAGCTGGGGTTGCTTAGCCTGGAGAAGAGGAGGCTCAGGGAGACCTTCTTGCTCTCTCCAACTCCCTGAAGGGAGGTTGCAGCCAGGTGGGGGTTGGTCTCTTCTGCCAGGCAACCAGCACCAGAACAAGAGGACACAGTCTCAAGCTGTGCCAGCAGAGGTTTAAGCTGTATGTTAGGAAGAAGTTCTTCCCAGAGATATTGGCCATTGGGATGTGCTGCCCAGGGAGGTGGTAGAGTCACCATCACCGGAAGCGTTCAAAAAGAGCCTGGCTGAGGCACTTGGTGCCATGGTTTAGTTGATGAGATGGTGTTGGGTGACAGGTTGGACTCGATGACCTCACTGGTTAATTCTATTCTATTCTGTCAGCATCAAGCTGTAACTGTGTTTAGCAGTCTGCAGATTTTTGAAGTGTGGAAATCCCTCCACATTCCTTGAAGGGATGGCTGCAGCATTATTCTATTCTAAATAAATCACCCCTGGATGGAAAAGGGAAAACAATGATGAGGTCTAAATAAACTCATTGGTCTGATAACGAACATAAAGTTAGTTGTGTTAACTAACTCTCTTTTCACTTTTGTTGCTCTGGCTGATATCAGCTGGTGGCTCCTGCTGGCTTGCTGACCTTGGCTGTGCTCTTGTTGTGGCTAAGTACTAACAAGCTACTCTCTGCTTTTCTATTTCTCTTACAGGGGAGGAAGGGGGAGAAGAGGAGGAAGGTGTTGGTAACCCCCTGGTTTTGACCAGGGTTGGTTCTTCTGTTGTTTATAAATTGTCCATAGGTGTAAATATTGTATGTTTTGTACCTATTCATTGCAGTCCAGATTTCTAGGCTGTAGTTTTGCTTGTAAACAGAGCTCCTTTTGCTTCCATCTGAGCTAGCCTGGCAATTCTGTGTTGGGGTGGGGGTGCAATTTCAACCCACCACAGTTATGCCTCACAGGAGATAACTACTGCCACTTCTGACAAAGATTTCTGGGGCAAACAACTGACTCCAGCTTGTCTGGAGCGAAGCCCCTCCCTGGAGGCACAAGACAGATGATTAGGAGTCAAGGCAAGGATGAGGATGTGAGATGGAAGCTTATTCCCAGATGCTCCTCATAGTGATTCGAGACAACTTTTCCCTTCGAGTGCTGGCTGTGAATCCTTTATGAGGCAGCCACCCCTCGGGTTGGCACCAAGACACGATGAGGAGAGCATACAGAAACCTACATGACTGCTGCCGCTGCTGCGTGGGGCTTGGACGGATTCCTGGCACTGCTGGGGCCAGGCAGCTTAACATTCCTTGTGAGTGCTGTGGTTTCTTTCTTTAAACAAATATCAAGACACTGACATTTCATGCTCCCTGATTTGCACAGCGCTGGACATGAGCCAGCAGTGTGCCCAGCCGGCACGGAAGGCCAGTGGCATCTTGGGCTGGATCAGGAACAGTGTGGCCAGCAGGAGCAGGGATGGAATTCTGCCCTCTACTCGGCACTGGTGAGGCCTCACCTCAAGCATTGTCTGCAGCTCTGGGCCCCTCACTTCAGGAAGGATCTTGAAGTGCTGGAGTCGGTCTCCACCAAGGAGGTGGTGGGGTCACCATCACTGGAGGTGTTCAGGAGGACACTTGATAGGGTGCTTGGTGCCATGGTTTAGTTGATTAGGTGGTGTTGGGTGATAGGTTGGACTGGATGATCTTGAAGGTCTCTTCCAACCTGGTCTATTCTATTCTATTCTATTCTATTCTATTCTATTCTATTCTATTCTATTCTATTCTATTCTATTCTATTCTATTCTATTCTATTCTATTCCATTCCATTCCATTCTATTCTATTCTATTCTACTCTAGGTCCAGAAGGGAGCCACCAGACTGGGGCAGGGGCTGGAGGGAAAGTCTGATGAGGAGAGGCTGAGGGAGCTGGGGATGTTCAGCCTGGAGAAGAGGAGGCTTAAAGAAGACCTCTCTTTACACCAAAGAGTGGTCTTTAGACCACTCTTTACAACTACCTGAAGGGAAGTTGTAGTCAGGTGGGGGTCAGGCTCTTCTCTCAGGCAACTTGTGACAGAACAAGAGGACATGGCCTGAAGCTGCACCAGGGGAGGTTTAGGTTGGACATTAGGAAGCAATTCCCCACAGCAAGGCTGATTAGGCACTGGGGTGGGCTGCCCAGGGAGGTGGTGGAGTTGCCATCCCTGGAGGTGTTTAAGAAAAGCTTGATGTGGCCCTTGGTGGCCATGGCTTAGCTGATGTGGTGGTGTTAGGTCCTAGGCTGGACTTGATGGTCTCAGAGGTCTTTTCCAGCTTCAACAATTCTGTGATTCTATACTGTGTGGCAAATTTTGTCCTTATTTCCTCACATATTACCTCTATGGTTGCCATGGTCTTTTGAGAATTACATTCTGTGCCCTGAGCATTAAGGAACTCACTGGGATGCCACTTAGCATAATCTTTTCCTTTTTTTTCCCCCTTTTTTTCCCTTTTTTTTTGACATTTTTCATATACACAGTTCCCTGCACAGTGACAGGATCAGGATTGTTAAAAAAGCCAGCAGGAGAAAAGCCCAATTAAACCTGCAGTTTTCAATGCTGCGAGGCACACAAGCAATATGCCTGCCTGCCAGATGACTTGCTCTGCCCTTGCCTGCACAGTAGAATAGAATAGAATAGAATAGAATAGAATAGAATAGAATAGAATAGAATAGAATAGAATAGAATAGAATAGAATAGAATAGAATAGAATAGAATAGAATAGAATAGAATAGAATTTACTTGACTTGACTTGACTTGACTTGACTTGACTTGAATTGAATTGAATTGAATTGAATTGAATTGAATTGAATTGAATTGAATTGAATTGAATTGAATTGAATTGAATTGAATTGAATTAACCAGGTTGGAAAAGATGTTTGAGATCATCAAGTCCAACCTATCACCCAACACCATCTAATCAACTGAACCATGGCACCAAGTGCCTCAGCCAGGCTCTTCCTAAACACCTTCAGTCATGGGGACTCCACCACCTCCCTGGGCAGCACATTCCAATGGCCAATCTCGCTTTCTGGGAAGAACTTCTTCCTAACATCCAACCTAAACGTCCCATGGCACAGCTTGAGACTGTGTCCTCTTGTACTGGTGCTGATTACCTGGGAGAAGAGACCAACCCCCACCTGGCTATAACGTCCTGGCTCAGGACGTTGTAGAGAGCAAGAAGGTCTCCCAGAGCCTCCTCTTCTCCAGGCTAAGCAACCCCAGCTCCCTCAGCCTCTCCTCACAGGGCTGTGCTCCAGACCCCTCCACACCTTTGTTGCCCTTCTCTGGACACCTTCCAGCATCTCAACCTCTTTCCTAAACTGAGGAGCCCAGAACTGGACACAGGACTCAAGGTGTGGCCTAACCTGTGCTGAGTACAGGGGCAGAATGACTTCCCTGCTCCTGCTGGCCACACTATTCCTCTATGAGAATACTTCCCCCCCCCCCCCCCCCACTGTGGGCACAGCATGTCCCATTTCCTAAAATTCTGCTACCACCCTGAAGAAGAGGAATATAAATAAAACATATCCATCCTGGCTTGCTTTACCTCAAATACATGTGCTGTATTTACACAAAGGGCGAACGTTTCAGAAGGCTCTCTCCAGAGCTCTGAAACACCACCTGTACGTTTGGCTGCAGCTTCCTTGTGCACACAACAGAGAGTTCAGACTGCTCAGGCTGGTTCGGTGTGTAACTCCTTCATACATGTGTGATTGTTTCATGCAAAAGGAAAACAGGGCAGCCATTCATGTCTGAGCAAGTGCAGGGTTCTGCACCGGGGCCGGGACAATCCTCGCTATCGGTACAGACTGGGGGAGGAGGGGATAGAAAGCAGCCCTGTGGAGAAGGATTTGGGGTGCTGATTGACACGAAGCTGGACAGCAGCAGGCAGTGTGAGCTTGCAGCACAGAAGGCAAATCACAGCCTGGGCTGCATCGAAAGATGTGTGGCCAGCAGAGCCAGAGAGGTGATTCTGCCACTTTGCTCTGCTGAGACCTCACCTGGAGTACTGTGTGCAGCTCTGGAGCCCTCAATATAGGAAGGACATGGAGCTGATGGAGAGGGTCCAGAGGAGGCCATGAAAATGATCAGGGGTTGGAGCAGCTCTGCTACAAGAACAGACTGAGGGAGCTGGGGGTGTTCAGCCTGGAGAAGAGGAGGGTCCAGAGAGACTTAATAGCAGCCTGCCAGCAGCTGAAAGGGGCTACAAGAAGGATGGGGAGAGACTGTTTACAAGAGCTGCAATGACAGGACAAGGGGCAATGGTTTCAAACTAGTGAAGGGCAGATTTAGACTGGATGTTAGAAACTGGTTCTTTACTATGAGGGTGGTGGAGCACTGGAACAGGTTGCCCAGGGAGGTGGTTGGGACCCCATCCCTGGGGATACCAGAAGGAAATAAAGTACTTAGTAGGAGCTTACACATTGTGTTTCCAGAAGACTTGCTTAATATTGGACCCAGTGTAATAAAAAAAAAGGTACAGAATTTGGGCACCCAGCCGGTTCCTAAACTGCTGAGCATCACTTCCCTAGGAGTCTGGAGACACCTTGTGTGGAGATCACAGATAGATAGCGATGGTCCCTTCTACAGACAGTAAGTGCAAAATCCATGGAAGAAGCCATAGCAACCACATTTTAAATGCATTGACTTTCGTAGTTAGAACATTTCTTTTACTTGCTTTATTATGTAGGCAACCTACTGATCTTTGGATGTTTAAACAGGAATTCCCTTCAGCCATGCTCAAGGGAAAAAAAAAAAAGGGCATAAGCATCCAAGCTGAGATAGATTTGCTCCCTGCCCTGCAATAGATTCATATCATGTGAGTGAATTTATTTGCTTTTTAACTCAGCATCACTATTAGGAAAGCAATTCAGAGGGTCGATTGCTGGGAAGCCCTATTGGCAGAAGGAGGGAAAATAATTCTAATTGCTCTTCCAGGCAGTTTACAGGCAAAGATTCATGAGAGAGATCTACAAAACTGGGGTAATAAACCCTCCCAACAACCAGGTGGTAGACAGCTCACTGAAGTGCAATCTAAGGGATATTAAGGCACAAATTAAGCATGGGTAATGCTTTTGAGGATTCTGCTGCACCAGGCACCAGTTTGCCTCCATCCTGCCTGGTGGGGAGGTGGTTTGTAAGATCCAGTTGCATTTGCCACTGTCCTTCTCTGATACAACTGGTAAACTGGTGGTGGTTCTGTTGGTTAAATTCACAGAATTAGGGGCTGGAAGGGACTTTCAGAGCTCATCCAGTCCAACCCCCCTGCCAGAACAGATCACCTAGAGCAGATCACACAGGAATGCATCCAGGTGGGGTTTGAATATCTCCAGAAAGGGAGATTTCACAATCCCCCTGGGCAGCCTGTTCCAGTGCTCTGTCACCCTCACAGGGAAAAAAATACTGTTCCTCATGTTTCCGTGGAATTTCTTCTGCCTCAACTTCCACCACTGCCCCTTGTGCTGTCTTTGGGTATCACCCAGCAGAGCCTGGCTCCATCCTCTGGCCACTGACCCGGCACATCTTTATCAACAGCAATGAGGTCACCTCTCAGTCTCTTCCTCTCCGAGCTACAGAGCCCTCAGCTCTCTCAGTCTCTCCTCACATGGAAGGTGTTCCACTCCATTCAAGTCTGTCTTTTACCCATGACCATAACTGGTAAGTGAGCGCTTCATGGCCTTTGTCTCGACCCTGCAGCCTTGTGTTGTGTTTTCTCCTCCCCATCTCATCAGGGGAGTGATGGGCAGCTTCCTGGTGCTTTGCTGCCAGCTGGGTGGGCTTAAACCACTTTGACTTGCACTCTGCAAGGTTCACCCCTAAACCATATCCCCAAGCACCACATCCAAACCACCTTTAAACACATGTAAGCACTTCCTCAGGCAAATTGCATTCAGCAAACTTGGCCTCAACTTTTGTAAACATCAAGAAAAATGATACCCTTCAGGGGAGTCTATAACTTTAATACTCAGGTACATTGTTTTGCAGCTGTTACTCTCAGTTATTAACCCTTATAAACCAGGGCTGTTTGTGTCAGTTTGAGATCCAAAACTGAGCCAGGAGAGTCAGCTTTATATCCAGGTATTGGAATGTGCTGCCCAGGGAGGGGGTTGAATCCCCAAGCCTGGAGGTGTTTCAGGGTGGTTTGGATGTGGTGCTTGGGGCTGTGGTTTAGGGTTCGGGTTTGGCCTTGGTGATTTTGAGTCTCTTTTCCAACCTCAATTTTTCTGTGATTTCAGTGATTCACCTCACCTGAACATTTCCCCTGCATTAAAATAATGTCTCAGCATAAGAGAGGGTCTAAAATTCCCACCAGATCATGATAGAACCAAAGAATGGTTTGAGTCATTTAGGTATCATTTAGTTTCAACCTCACTGCCATGAGCACAGACACCTTGAGGGGACCTCATTGCTGTCTACAACTCCCTGAAAGGAGGTTATGGAGAGGCTGCTGCTGCTCTCTTCTCACAGGTAATTAGTGATAGAACAAGAGGGAATGGCCTCAAGCTGCCACTGGGTAGGTTTAGAGTGGACATTAGGAAACATTTGTGGATGGCAAGAGTGGTCAGGGCTTGGAATGTGCTGCCCAGGGAGGTGGTTGAGTCCCCAAGCCTGGCTGTGTTTCCAGGTGGTTTGGATGTGTTTCTTGGGGCTCTGGTTTAGGGGTGACCCTTGTAGAGTAGGGTTCTGGGTTGCACTTGGTGCTCCTGAGGGTCTTTTCCCACCTGAATATTTCTGTGATTCCACTAGACCAGGTTGCTCAAAGCCTCATCCAGCCCTGTCTTAAACACTTCCAGAGATAAAACATCCACAACCTTTCTGGGCAGCCCAGTGTCTCACCACCTTCTGATCAAAATGACATATGATGGATGTTTAATTTTTTTTTAAACTTGCGTATTAATGTTTAATAACAATTAATCTATTGAGACAAATGAACAGCACACTTTATTTAACATGTTTGCTGAGTTACTGGACTTTACACCACCATCTGGGTTCTGCTTTGTGTATTCACATTACTTGTGAAGTCTTCAGCTGCATTTTCCTTTGCAGGGAGGGTATGTGCCAGGTCTTTTTTCTGTTTGGACCAAATCCATGAAAGACACAAAGGCAAGAAACCAAACACAGTGCTTCTCCTGCAAACTCTTCAAATCCTTTCGCTGGGCACAACATGAACTACAAGCTGTGGATATACCAAAGGTAAAGTGTGGCAAATCAAGCCAGCAGTGTGCCCGGGTGGCCAGGAAAGCCAATGGCATCCGGGCCTGCATCAGGAATAGTGTGGCCAGCAGGGGCAGGGAAGTCATTCTGCCCTGTACTCAGCACTGTACTCAGTTCTGGGCTCTTCAGTTTAAGAAGGACACTGAGAGGAGACACTGAGCCTCTCCTGTGAGGAGAGGCTGAGGGAGCTGGGGATGTTTAGCCTGGAGAAGAGGAGGCTCAGGGGAGATCTTCTTGCTGTCTACAACTCCCAGAAGGGAGGTTGTAGCCAGGTGGGGGTTGGTCTCTTCTCCCAGGCAACCAGCACCTGAACAAGAAGACACAGTCTCAACCTGTGCCAGGGGAAGTTTAGGCTGGAGGTGAGGTGAAAGTTCTTCCCAGCAAGAGAGATTGGCCATTGGAATGTGCTGCCCAGGGAGGTGATGGAGTCACCATCACTGGAGGTGTTCACAAAAGGCTTGGATGTGGCACTTGGAGCCATGGTTTAATTGCCAGGAGGTGTTAGGTATTAGGTATTAGGTAATAGATTAGACTTGATGATCTCTGAGGTCTTTTCCAACCTGGTTGATTCTATGATTCTGTAATTCTGTATTGCCATTTGACATAAAAGTATTTCTAGCTTCCTGTTTAAACATGAGAAGGAATATATGGAGGGATCTGTAGAGTTACATTTCTGAACTGTGTTCTGTATTTCTCAGTCTCAGAAAGTGCATGGGTTACAGGGAAGAGCCACCAAGGAGAATCATTAAGAGCTTTCTCAGGTGCTAGCCTTAAAATTAACTCCAGAGAGACACAGGGGGAAAAAAATAAATTACTTCTTCTTGAGAACCTCTGAAACAGGATTTCAATTTATCTCTGGAATTCTTGCTTTTGGCTGATTCAGTGCTGTGCACAGGTATGCTTATAACCAAGAAAGAACAATGTTGAATTCATTCAGACCTGAGTTTATTAGTCAAGCTAATCCCACAGCTTCGGTGGAATTAGTGCAGGATTTCAGAAAGGCTGATGAGACACTGTTTTGATGCCACAGTGAAAATATTTCTGAAGAGCAGAAACCTAGGGGTTTTCTTAAAAAAGCCAAGAGAAGTGTGGCCTGCAGGGCTAGGGAAGTGATTCTCCCCCTCTGCTCCACTCTGGTGAGACCACACCTGGAGCACTGTGTCCAGTTCTGGAGCCCCTGTTACAGGAAGGATATGGAGGTGCTGGAAGGTGTCCAGGGAAGGGCCACGAGGAGGAGCAGAGGGCTGGAGCTGCTCTGCTGTGAGGACAGACTGAGGGAGTTGGGGCTGTTCAGTCTGGAGAAGGGAAAGCTCCCAGGAGATCTCTTGTGGCCTTCCAGTATCTGAAAGGGGCTCCAAGAAAGCTGGGGAGGGACTTTGAGGGTGTCAGGGAGTGATAGGACTGGGGGGGTGGAGCAAAACTAGAAATGGAAAGATTCAGATTGGATGTTAGGAAGAAGTTGTTCCCCATGAGGGTGGTGAGAGACTGGCACAGGTTGCCCAGGGAGATGGTGGAAGCCTCATCCCTGGAGGTTTTGTAGGCCAGGCTGGATGTGGCTGTGAGCAGCCTGCTGTAGTGTGAGGTGTCCCTGCCCATGGCAGGGGGTTGGAACTGGATGATCCTTGTGGTCCCTTCCAGCTCTGACTGCTCTATGGTGATTCTATGATTTTCTAGAGGAAAGCATAGTGTAGACATACCACAGTGTCAGAAGGTACTTTCAAAACAGCAAGCCTACCTGCATCACTGTCTTCAGGAGGAAAGATAAGAGAGTGAGAGAGAGCAGTACCCACAGCTACTTCTACAGATTCCCTAGACAGGGATTTTCTAACTCTATCATCTAAAACTCAGCTACCTAAATACCACCTAGTCCCCTGGTCTCCTTGATAGTCTAAGGACAGAAAAAGAGAACTCTATAAGGCAATTAATCCCAGCCTAAAGCAGATATCCAGACAGGGTCAATGAATCACTATCTCATTTCTTTCTTATCCTATGGCTTTGAAAGGAGCCTGACAAGTGACTTTCTGATGCCTAAGTTGGTAAGATGAATCCTGCCCTGGTGTCATTTTTCACTCTACTCAGAAACTTCACTTTTGGATTTTCTTCACCTTTGATGTCTTTTTTTACAACTACCTGAAAGTACATTGTGATGGTGGTGCTCAAGGACATTGAGGCTGGTGCTGGCTCTGGCAAAGGGGCTGGACCCAAGGATCTCTTGAGGTCCCTTCCAACCTCTAATGTATTGTGGTACTTTGATAACCTAGCTACCATGACCTCTAAACTATATGCTGAAGCATCACATCTACATGCTTCTTGGACACCTCCTGGGACAGTGGCTCTACCACTTCCCTTGGCAGGCTGTTCCAATGTCTGACCACTCTCTCAGGAAAGCTCCCCTGGCACAACTGAAACCCATTTTAATTTTTTTTATTTTAGAATAGAATAGAATTAACCAGGTTGGAAATGACCTCACAGATCATTGAGTCCAACCTACCACCCAACACCATCTGATCAACTAATCCATGGCACCAAGCACCCCATCCAGTCTCTTCCTAAACACCTCCAGCGATGGTGACTCCACCACCTCCCTGGGCAGCACATTCCAATGGCCAATCTCTTGCTGGGGAGAATTTCTTCCTAGCATCCAGCCTAAACCTCTCCTGGCACAGCTTGAGACTGTGTCCTCTTGTTCTGGTGCTGGTTGCCTGGGAGAAGAGACCAACCCCCACCTGGCCACAGCCTCCTTTCAGGGAGTTGTAGAGAGCAATAAGGTCTCCCCTGAGCTAGTCACTTGGGAGAAGAGATTGACACCAGCCTCACTGCAACCTACTTTGAGGTAGTTGTAGAGAGCAATAAGATCTCCCCTTAGACTTCTCCAGACTAAACAACCCCCAGCTCCCTCAGCCACTCCTCATATGCCATGCCCTCCAAACCCCTCACCAGCCCTGCTGCTCTTCTCTGAACATGCTGCAGGACCTCAATGTCTTTCCTGTACTGTGGCACCCAGTACTGAACACAGAATGTAACTGTAAATACTAATGTAAAGTCATTACTGAAAATGTCAGCAAAGAGCTAATGAAATTGTTGACATTGAGAAACTCCACACCTACATTTGCAAGGAACCCACACATTCTCTTTCATTTAGCAATGCCTAAGCTGGAGAAATCCTACTGGAATTAAGTCTCCAGAAATATGCCCCTCTGGTTTTCTCCAGCTTCTTTTCATGCAGTTATCACAAACAGTAATTATCTTCCTATACAAAACTCATTTCTCTGGCCAAGAAAAGATAGCTGTGTGCTGCCAGGTGATAACCCTGGACTGGAAGGTTACAAGAGCCTAGGTGTCACTAGAGTCCCTAATGAAATGTTCCCTGCACCTCTACTAGACAGCTGTGTGCTGCCAGGTGATAACCCTGGACTGGAAGGTTACAGGAACCTAAGTATGTGTCACCAGAGCCCCTAATGAGACTTTCCCTGCACCTCTCTGGACATCTGTGAGTTGCCAGGTGATAACCCTGGACTGGAAGGTTACAAGAACCCAGGTGTCACCAGAGCCCCTAATGAGACTTTCCCTGCACCTCTCTAGACATCTGTGAGTTGCCAGGTGATAACCCTGGACTGGAAGGTTACAAGAACCCAGGTGTCACCAGAGCCCCTAATGAAACTTTCCCTGCACCTCTCTAGACATCTGTGAGTTGCCAGGTGATAACCCTGGACTGGAAGGTTACAAGAACCCAGGTGTCACCAAAGCCCCTAATGAAACTTTCCCTGCTCCTCTACTAGACAGCTGTGTGCTGCCAGGTCATAACCCTGGACTGGAAGGTTACAAGAGCCTAAGTAAGTGAGACCAGAGCCCCTAATGAGACCTTCCCTGCACCTCTACTCTCCTCAAGCCAAGTACAGCCCCTGGGCTTTAGCTAGATCAGCAAACGTGGGTCTAGGCCCACAACAATGTGTCCTCCATGCTGGAGTTTAGCAGTGGATTATCTTCCCAGCCTCCTGTTCACATTGCCTATACTTCACCAGGAAGGCTGCAAAGCTGTATGTGCATTACTGATGCAGTTGCTTCAACCTACTTTGTTCCTATCAGCACATGATGCCATATTTAATATGTCTCTAAATTTGGACTCATCTTCATCCAGCACAGGAAAGTATGAGCAGTGAATTTGAAGAGCTTTCAGGCAGATGGCAATATGGTGAGAAATGCTCTTCCATTTCCCCTCACTCAGATAAGGAAGTATAAATGTCAAATAAATTGGAGATCTTCCTCTGAGGAAAAGAAAAATGCAAAAAAGGAAAAAGTTAGGTGGAGCTCAGCACCCTCCTGTTTTGTCCCTTGCTGTGCAGTCCTGTTTATTCCAAGCCAGTGGTTGATTCACTGGGATGTGTCACCCCGAACCACCGCATTTTGCAATCCGTTACTGCCATCTTCCGTCATTTTTTGTCACTGCACAAGCCATGGCATCCTCCAAATTGTCCAAGAAATGCTTTCTCACAAGCAGCATTTCCTTTCACAGCACCACAGGATGGTAGGGGTTGGAAGAGGCCTCCAGAGATCATCGAGTCCAAGCCCCCTGCCAGAGCAGGACCATAGAAGCCAGCACAGGTCACACAGGAATGCATCCAGATGGGGCTGGAAAGTCTCCAGAGAAGGAGACTCCACAACCTCTCTGGGCAGCCTGTTCCAGTGCTCTGTGAGCCTCACAGTGAAGAAGTTCCTCCTCATGTTGAGGTGGAACCTCCTGCGCTGGAGTTTATATCCATTAGGCTGAACATGAGCCAGCAGTGTGCCCGGGTGGCCAAGAAGGCCAATGGCATCCTGGCCTGCCTCAGAAACAGTGTGGCCAGCAGGAGCGGGGAGGTCATTCTGCCCTGTGCTTAGCACTGGTTAGGCCACACCTTGAGTCCTGTGTCCAGTTCTGGGCTCCTCAGTTTAGGAAAGATGTTGAGCTGCTGGAAGGTGTCCAGAGAAGGGCAATGAGGCTGGGGAGGGGTCTGGAGCACAGCCCTGGGAGGAGAGGCTGAGGGAGCTGGGGTTGCTTAGCCTGCACAAGAGGAGGCTCAGGGAGACCTTCTTGCTCCCTACAACTCCCTGAAGGGAGGTTGTAGCCAGGTGTGGGTTGGTCTCTTCTCCCAGGCACCCAGCACCAGAACAAGAGGGCACAGTCTCAAGCTGTGCCAGGGGAGATTTAGGCTGGATTTTAGGAAGAAATTCTTCCCAGCACGAGAAATTGGCCATTGGAATGTGCTGCCCACGTGGCCTGGATGCCATGGTTTGGTTGATCAGATGGTGTTGGGTGATAGGTTGGACTTTTCCAACCTGGTTAATTCTGTATTCTGTAAGACAGAGCTGCCAACTGACAGCAGCTTCTGCAACCACATTTTATGCTGCATGAACTCCATTTTCATAAAGCACGCTGACTTCAACCTTTCCCAGCTCCTGCAGTCCCAGAGCACAATGTTGCAAGACAACTAACATTTGTATTGATTTCTCAGCATGTGCTACAATAATTCCTTTTAAACACACTTCAGTGATCGCTCCCAATGACAGTGCAATCAGAGGAGAGCTGCAAAGTACCTCATTGCTTGACTTTCTCTAATGCTGGAGCAATTAATGCACTTAATGCATTCACAGGAGAATCCACTAATACAGTATCATCTAAAAGCAAAATTCACTTCCTCTGTGCTCTGAGAAACAAGTATTACCCAAAACAAAGAACAAACTGAAGTGATGTTCAGCCTGGAGAAGAGAAGGCTCTGAGGAGACCTTATTGTGGCCTTCCAGTATCTGAAGGGGGCTACAAGCTAGCTTGGGAGAGACTTTTTAGGGTGTCAGGGAGTGATAGGAGTGAGGGAAATGGAACAAAACTAGAAATAGGTAGATTGAGATTGGATGTTAGGAAGAAGTTGTTCCCCATGAGGGTGGTGAGACACTAGAACAGGTTGCCCAGGTGGTGGAAGCCTCATCCCTGGAGGTTTTGAAGGCCAGGCTGGATGTGGCTGTGAGCAACCTGCTGCAGTGTGAGGTCTCCCTGCCTACGGCAGGGGGGTTGAAGCTGGACGATCCTTGTGGTCCCTTCCAACCATGACAATTCTGTAATGTTCTCTACTCTCAGACATCATTTGGCCTCCATCACAATCTTCTGTGGCTTGCTCCAGTGTGGAGAAATCTAAACAGTTATAAGTCACTGCTTTGTGCTTCCTTGCAAAGAGAAAGGGTGCAGAATCTAACCTTGAAAACTCCCAGAACAGGCCAGATTGGTATAAACAGAGCCAGATGGTTAATCTTGCAATTATCTATTTTCTTTATTATGTATATAACTCCCTATGGTCTGTACTTTTAAACATAAGAGACCTAATTCACTATTTGAGGTGCAGAACAGGGCCCTAGCTGCAAAAATGAGATATTAGATTAAAACTCAAGGTCAGGAAAAATATTGCTGCCTTTTTTTGTCCTTTTGCAAAATCTAAAGCTTGTTAATTAAAGGTCACCTGGAGTACTTTGTGCAGCTCTGGAGCCCTCAATACAGGAAGGACATGGACCGATGGAGTGGGTCCAGAGGAGGGCCAAGAAAATGATCAGGGTGTTGGAGCAGCTCTGCTACGAGGACAGGGTGAGGGAGCTGGGTGTCTAGTCATGAGGTCTGTGGTGACAGGTTGGATTCGATGATCTTTGAGGTCTCTTCCAACCTTGGTGATACTGTGATGCTGTGACTAAACCATGGCACCAAGTGCCACATCCAATCCCCTCTTGAACACCTACAGGGATGCTGACTCCACCACCTCCCTGGGCAGCACATCCCAATGGCCAATTTCTCGTGCTGGGAAGAACTTTCTCCTTACCTTCAGCCTAAACTTCCCCTGGCGCAGCTTGAGACTGTGTCCTCTTGTTCTGGTGCTGGCTGCCTGGGAGAAGAAACCAACCCCCTCCTGGCTACAACCTCCCTTCAGGGAGTTGGAGAGAGCAAGAAGGTCTCCCCTGAGCCTCCTCTTCTCCAGGCTAAGCAACCCCAGCTCCCTCAGCCTCTCCTCACAGGGCTGTGCTCCAGACCCCTCCCCAGCTCTGTTGCCCTCCTCTGGACACGCTCCAGCAAGACAACATCCTTCCTAAACTGAGGGGCCCAGAACTGGACACGGGACTCAAGGTGTGGCCTAACCAGTGCTGAGTACAGGGGCAGGGCACAATGACTTCCCTGCTCCTGCTGGCCACACTGTTCCTGATGCAGGCCAGGATGCCGTTGGCCTTCTTGGCCACCTGGGCACACTGCTGGCTCATGTTTAGGCAGCTGTCAGTCAGCATCCCCGGGTCCCTTTCTGTTTGGCAGCTCTCCAGCCACTCTGTCCCCAGCCTGTAGCTCTGCATGGGGTTGTTGTGGCCAAACTGCAGCACCCAGCACTTGGATTTGTTAAATGTCATCTTGTTGGACTCTGACTCTGTGCCAGGTCACAGGAAGAATACTGGAGGCATTTCTCTTTCTCTATAGACCTCTGTACATTGTTCACAGAAAACCTTTAATTTGCTTTAGAATTCCTACCAGCCTAACCTCCTGTGAGCCCTAGTAAATTCCACTCAAGCCTCAGCAAGCCTCAGTTATTCTTGTTAGTCCAGGAGGAGAAAAAAAACAACCTACTGAGGACATATATTTCCTTAAAAGAGGAGACTGGACAGAAATCATCCAAGTTCTACATTGGCTCAAGCTTAGCCAGTAAATTTTGATCTTCTAAATAAAACACCAGCAGGGCTACTTTTGCTCTCTCTTCCATGCACATTTCTTCTGAAAAGATTAAAAAAAAAATTCTCAAGTAAAGGTTTGGAACTCTTTGGTAATTGCTATTAAGAATTCAGTAATTTAGAAGTCTGGCAAATTAATCTTCAAGTGAGTCAACCGCAGCCAGCAGGAGATGCCCTCCCCTCAGGTGGGGTCAAGGCCTGCAGCTCCTGCAGGGAGAATCACAGCATCACACAGAAACATTCAGGTTGGAAAGGCCCCCGGGGATCACCCAGCCCAACCCAGAACCCTGCTCTTCAGGGCTCACCCCTGGACCATGTCCCCAGGCACCACAACCGGAACACCTTCGAGCACATCCAGGTTTGGCGGCTCCGCCACCTCCCTGGGCAGCACATGCCCATGCCTGACCACTCTTGCTGTGGAAGAGTTCTTCCTAGTATCACAGTATCACAGTATTACCAAGGTTGGAAGAGACCTCGAAGATCATCAAGTCCAACCTGTAACCACAAACCTCACGACTAGACCATGGCACCAAGTGCCACATCCAGTCCCCTCTTGAATGCCTCCAGGGACGGTGACTCAACCACCTCCCCAGGCAGCCCATTCCAATGACGAATCACTCTCTCAGTGAAGAACTTTCTCCTCACCTCGAGCCTAATGTCCAGCCTAGTGTCCAGTCTGGAGCTGCCCAGTTGTAGCTTGAGGCCATTCCTTCTTGTTCTATCACTAATCAGCACCAGAACAAGAGGACACAGCCTCAAGTTGCACCAGGAGGGGTTTAGGCTGGATGTTGGGAGGAAGTTCTTCATAGAGAGAGAGATGTGCTGCCCAGGGAGGTGGTGGAGTCACCATCGTTGGTGGTGTTTAGGAAGAGACTTGATGGGGTGCTTGGTGCCATGGTTTAGTTGATTAGACAATGTTGGGTGATAGGTTGGACTTGATGATCTCAAAGGTCTCTTTCAACCTGGTTAATTCTATTCTATTCCTTAAAAAAAGGAGCAATTTTATACTTTCTCAGCTCTAATCTTCTCAGTGGCTTTTAAAACAAAGAGAGAATCAAGGACCTCAAGGCACAGGTTGCCCAGGGAGGTGGTGGAAGCCTCATCCCTGGAGGTTTCTCAGGGCAGGCTGGATGTGGCTGTGAGCAATCTGCTGCAGTGTGAGGTGTCCCTGCCCATGGCAGGGGGCTTGGAACTGGCTGATCCTTGAGGTCCCTTCCAACCCTAACAATTCTCTGATTCTATACACAGATATGGCATAGGGCCTCCAGTCATATCACAGAATCACAAGAACATTCATGTTGTAAAAGACCCTCAGGCTCACCAAGTCCAACCCACAACCCTACTCTGCAAGGTTCACCCCTGAACCTGATCCCCAAGCACCACATCCAAACCACCCTGAAACACATCCAGGCTTGGTGACACCACCACCTCCCTGGGCAGCACATTCCAATACCTGGAGATAAGGCTGACTCTCCTGGCTCAGTTTTGGATCTCAAACTGATACAAACAGCCCAACAAATTGTTTTTACTCTGCAGTAAGTCAGCATCTAAGAGACCTGGCAGAAAGACCTCAGTCAACGTGGCTACTGTAAAGTGTCCCTTCAAAAAGAGCACTTGGCAGCAGCTTTAGCAGAGGTTTCCTTGGCACCCACACTGCAAACCTCTTACCTCACTAAATAATTCCAGCTCCACTGCAGAAAGGCATCAGCAATGTAGCACTTCACTGCTACTGTGCAGAAACAGATCCAAACATAAACCCATCTGTTTCCTAAGGGGAAGAAAATAAAAATCCCACCCACAATTCAGCACCTTCTCCATCTCATCATAGCCTGTAGTTAAGTTTTCAATGTTTTCATTCAGCTGCAGTTTAGCAGAATGTTACTCACAATTAAATTAGCTTTTGCAGCTCTGAAGCAACACTTTAATTCATCATTTCTTTTAAAGTGCCTCCTACTCAAACTGAAAGTCAGGGGGGAAAAGCTGATTATCCACAGATTTGGCTTTATATTCAAATACTGAGTGATGGACTCTCAACACACTTAAACTGGAGCTTTCCAAATTGCCCTTAAAGCCTGCAAAGTAAAAGTTACTACATTTTACTTAGTGCATGCTAACTGTGTAACAAGTGGAGTCCCCCAGGGATCAGTGCTGGGTCCAATGTATATCAGTGGCATTGATGATGGAACTGACAGACAGAGAGTGTTTGCTCAGCAACTTTGCTGACAAAATCATACTGGGAGGCGTGGCTGAGACACCTGAAGGCTGTGTGGCCATTCAGTGAGACCTGGACAGACTGAGAGCTGGGCAGAGAGGCACCAAATGAGGTTCAACAAGGAAAAGTGCAGAGTCCTGCACCTGGGAAGGAAGAATAAACTGCACCAGTACAGGTCAGGAGGGGATCTGCTGGAGAGCAGCCCTGTGGAGAAGGACCTGGGAGTGCTGGTGGACAGCAAGTTCTGCATGGGACAGCAATGTGCCCTGGGGGCCAAGAAGGCCAATGGGATCCTGGGGTGCATTAAGAGGAGTGTGTCCAGCACATCCAGGGAGGTTCTCCTCCCTCTCTACTCTGCCCCGGTGAGGCCCCACCTGGAATATTGCATGCAGTTTTGGGCTCCCCAGTTCAAGAGGGACAGGGATCTGCTGGAGGGAGGCCAACAAAGGGCTACAAGGATTCTGAAGGGACTGCTGAGAGCCCTGGGGCTGTTTAGTTGGGAGAAGAGTGAGAGGGGATTTAATAAATGTCTATAAATATCTGAGGGCTGGGGGTCAGGAAGGAAGGGACAGGCTCTGCTCACTTGCAACCTGTGATAGGACAAGGGGCAATGGATATAAACTGCAGCACAGGAGGTTCCACCTCAACACGAGGAAGAACTTCTTTAGTGTGAGGGCCACAGAGCACTGGAACAGGCTGCCCAGAGAGGTTGTGGAGTCTCCTTCTCTGCAGCCTTTCCAGCCCTGTCTGGATGTGTTCCTGTGTGACCTGTGCTGGATTCTATGGTCCTGCTTGGCAGGGGGGTTGGACTCAAAGATCTCCAACCCCTAACATCCTGTGGTTTAATAACACTTGACCTTGTTTCACAGGAAAGCATTTTTCCATAGATTAACTTGCATCTAATTTTATACCCAGTCTTCAATGAATCATCCAATTAAGTTCTCAATTGTGAACAGCTTTTGAAATATTTCTACAAGACACTGTGTTCCCAGAAAGCTAGACATCACACAGCACTGTGCTATGAAGTGTGAGATTTCATGTGTGTAACTACTTCCAGAGATTGTGTCTGCTATGGGCTGCCTTTTATAAAAAGGCAAATCACTTTTATTCAAGAGTTAAAGCAAATTAGTCTTGAAAACACACACACAAACAAACCAGCCTGGGGACATGAGCCAACAATGTGCACTTCCAGCCCAGAAAACAAATTGCATCCTGGGCTGCATCACAAGAAGTGTCACCAGCAGGTGGAGAGAGGCGATTCTGCCACTCTATTCTGCTCTGGTGAAACCTCACCTGGAGTGCTGTATCCAGCTCTGGGGCCCACAACACCAGACACACCTTCACCTGCTGGAGTGGGTCCAGAGGAAGGCCACCAAGATGATAAGAGGGATGAAGTACCTCTCCTATGAAGACAGGCTGAAAGAATTGGGGCTGTTCAGCCTGGAGAGTAGAAGGCTCTGAGGAGACCATACAGCTGCATTTCAATACCTGAAGGGCACCTACAGGAAGGCTGGGGAAGGACTGTTTAGAAAGGCTTATAGTGATAGAATGAGGGACAATGGTTTGCAACTGGAGCAGGGGAGATTTAGGTTGGACATAAGGAAGCTCTTTAAAATGAGAGTGGTTTACTGTGCCAGGTGGTGAAACACTGGAACAGGTTGCCCAGGGATGTGACTGAGGCCGTCCTGGAAGACATTGAAAATCAGACTTTCATAGAATTACAGAATCAGCCAGCTTGGAAAAGACCTCAGAGATCATCAAGTCCAACCTATTACCTAACACCTCCTGACAACTAAACCATGGCTCCAAGTGCCACATCCAGTCCTTTTTTTCAACACCTCCAGGGACTGGGACTCCACCACCTCCCTGGGCAGCACATTCCAATGGCCAATCTCTCTTGCTGGGAAGAACTTTCTCCTCACCTCAAGCCTTAACCACCCCTGGTGCAGCTTGAGACTGCGTTCTCTTGTTCTGGTGCTGGGTGCCTGGGAGAAGAGACCAACCCCCACCTGGCTACAACCTCCCTTCAGGGAGTTGGAGAGAGCAAGAAGGTCTCCCCTGAGCCTCCTCTTCTCCAGGCTAAGCAACCCCAGCTCCCTCCACATGATCCCTCCGCAGACCATCAGCGACACTGGTGCTAGAAGGTTTTTTAATCGCCCTTACCCAGGCACTGCCGCCAGCACAGGGCATGCTGTGGCACAACAAAACCGTCTTTCCCACACAGAGTGACCACAGCCCTTCCTCCAGCTCTCCTCCTCACACTGTGAGGTTGTTCCGGAACTAAATGTGCTGAAAAAATGAATTAAGTCAAAAACGGCAGAAACAGAACAGCTGTTCCTCAGAAGATGTGCAGCTACGCCTCCCCAGCCACAGCCTCCCGGAAACCCTCAGCCGCCTGAGGCGCCGCACCTCGCTACCCAGCGCGGCGGAACCAGCACGGCGGGCGGCAACTTCCGCCTCGTGCGGGAGGTAGCTTCGCTGTGGCGACCGCGTGACGCCAGCGCCGCAACCAGGCGCCGGCGGCAGGCAGCGGAAGTGCGGCGATCGCGTGAGCCCCTCCCAGAGTGCAGCGGGCGCACGGCGTCCGTTGCCATGGAGCCATGAGGGCCTCCCCCCTCCCCCTCCTTCTCCTGCCATGTCGCTGGCCGCGCCGCCCCCGCCCGCGTCTTCGCCGAGCTTGTCTCGGCCCAGTCTACAACCCCGGCTCCCGCTCCGGTGGGACCTGGCGGCCCCTCGGCATCGCCCGGGCGGGAGGTGCATGTGAGCGGCAGCGCGGAGCTGAGCGCCGGGCCGGACCGGGCACGGGTGTCGCTGCGGCTGGGCAGCCGGAAGGAAGCGGCTGGAGCGGCGCGGAGCAGTGTGGCCCGCCGGCTGGAGTACATCGCCCAGAGCGCCCGACAGCGCGGCGTCCTGGTGAGAGCCGCCGCCGCCTCCTGCAGCGCCGGGGGCGGAGCGGGGGGAGCCTCTTCGGTGCCAGGCTGTAGGGGGCAGGCGGGGCAGTTCCGCTCAGCTGTCGGGGTCAAACCAGCCCCTCCCGGCATCCGGGACCTCCACTAGGCGGCTCGGCAGCCTGCGGGGTTAGGTGCAGGCAGAGAAGAGGAGACTTTGAGTGGTAACCTTATCAGTCTTTGTACATACGTAAAGGATGAGTCCCGAGAGGATGGAGCCAGGCTCTGCTCGGTGGTGCCCAATGACAGCACAAGGGGCAGTGGGTCGAAGTTGAGGCATAGGAAGTTACACGTAAATATGAGGGAAAAGGCGTGGTGGAGTCTCCCTCTCTGGAGATATTCAAAACTTGCGTGGATGTGTTCCTGTGTGATCTGGTGTAGGTGATCCTGCTCTGGCAGCAGGGTTGGACTGGATGATCTTTCGAGGTCCCTTCCAGCCCCTGATATTCTGTGATTCTGTGATTCTGTGCCTTCCTGCCGGCAGCGGGAGTACGGCGGCAGGACTGGGGCGTCCTGGAGGGGAAGGACAGCCCGCTGAGGGGCCCCGGGCCCGAGGCGCTGTGTGTATCGGCAGAGGAGTATCGGGGTTTGGAATCCTCGCCCCTCTGCCTCGGGAATACACCGACTGCTAGGTCTCGCTGTGGAAGCCTGCCTGTGTCTGGAGGGGGCTGCGGCTGTGCCAGCCACCGCAGAGTCGCCACTCGGGCTCTCTTAACAGGTTGCTTGTTTTGCGTGTGAAAACCGTCCTGCTTCCACAGTTTTGTCTGCTCCTGCACTAACTGCAGCACCCTCATGCACGTATGGATGAAACTGATGAAGGAGGTGGGCAGCAACATAACTCCCACCTATTCGTATGTGTGTGTATTCACTGGTGGTGTGCCCCAAGGGTCAGTGCTGGGCCCCATGCTCTTTAACATCTTTATTGATGATCTGGATGAGGGCATTGAGTCCATCATCAGTAAATTTGCAGGTGACACCAAGCTGGGGACAGGAGTTGATCTGCTGGAGAGCAGAGAGGCTTTGCAGAGGGACCTTGCCAGGCTGGACAGATGGGCAGAGTCCAAGGGCATGAGACTGAACACATCCAAGTGCCGGGTTCTGCACATTGGCCACAGCAACCCCAGGCAGTGCTACAGGCTGGGGTCAGAGTGGATGGAGAGTGGCCAGGTAGAGAGGGACCTGGGGGTAGTGGTCGATGGTAGGCTGAACATGAGCCTGCAGTGTGCCCAGGCAGCCAAGAGGGCCAATGGCATCCTGGCCTGCATTAGGAACAGTGTGGCCAGCAGGAGCAGGGAGGTCATTCTGCCCCTGTACACTGCACTGGTTAGGCCACACCTCAAATCCTGTGTCCAGTTCTGGGCCCCTCAGTTCAGGAAGGATGTTGACTTGCTGGAAGGTGTCCAGAGAAGGGCAACAAATCTGGGGAGGGGTTTGGAACACAAGCCCTGTGAGGAGAGGCTGAGGGAGCTGGGGTTGCTTAGCCTGGAGAAGAGGAGGCTCAGGGGAGACCTTCTTGCTCCCTACAACTCCCTGAAGGGAGGTTATATGCAGGTGGGGGTTGGTCTCTTCTCCCAGGTAGCCAGCACCAGAACAAGAGGACACAGTCTCAAGCTGTGCCAGGGGAGGTTTAGGCTGGATGTTAGGATGAAGTTCTATACAGAGAGAGTGATTGCCCATTGGAATGTTTATTCTATTGTATTCTATTGTATTATCAATACAACTTTGTGATTACCACAGCTCGGTGCCCTTAATATGCCACACCTGCAGAACTTTCCACTCCCCTCTTTTTCTTGTTCCCCTTCAGTAGAAAGCTGAGTCAAAACGAGATGTGATCAAGAGAGCTGAAGTGACAGGGCTCAGAAAATGCATTTACCATAATAAGTTTTTTGGCCTCAGGAAACCATTCTATAATGATCATCGAAGCATAGTCTTGGCTTTAAAGTTTTGCCCACACTGTAAAGGTCATATTTCTGCCAGCAAACGTGCTGTTGTGCTGATGTTTGGGGTTGGTTTTTTTTTTATTATTCAACAGTTTTGGGTAGTGCTTCACATTTAGGACTCTTAAAAACAGAACAAAGCTGATCTGTGATGGTTGAAGTGGTTGCTCCTGAAAGTAACTTCCTGCTGACATGCCTTGGGAACTTGATGCCTTTTTAGTGTATTCACCAGTGAGGTGGGGGAAAGGGAGATGCTGTCAACACCAAATTATTCAGTGTAGTAAAAATGGAAGAACTGGAAGAAGATTTCATGGTAGTGCATGGTGTGACGTGGGATTTCAGTATTAGGAAAAGCAAAGTGAAGAGAGTAAGTTACTCTGCCTAAATAGTGCAGTGGCATCCCCCACACCTCAGCTGCTGCATGCATTTAAAGATAAAATGTTGACTCCAGCTCTTTGATTCTCAAGTAGCTGAAGAAAGCATTTGTTCAGGTATGAAGAAGGCATTATAAATGATCCCTTACCCCCTGATTTTAGAGAGAGGTTATGTAGAATACAATAGAATAAACCAGGTTGGAAGAGACCTTCAAGATCATCGCGGCCAACCCATCAACCAATCCAACCCACCCAAACAACTAAACCATAGCACCAAGCACCCCATCAAGTCTCCTCCTGAACACCTCCAATGAAGGTGACTCCACCACCCCCCCAGGCAGCCCATTCCAATGGGCAATCACTCTCTCTGTATAAAACTTCCTAACATCCAGCCTAAACCTGCCCTGGTGCAGCCTGAGACTGTGTCCTCTTGTTCTGGTGCTGGGTGCCTGGGAGAAGAGACCAACCTCTGCCTGTCTACAACCTCCCTTCAGGGAGTTGTAGAGAGCAATAAGGTCACCCTCGAGTCTCCTCCTCTCCAGGCTAAGCAACCCCAGCTCCCCATTGCAGCTATGGCACTAGATCATAGAATCATAGAATTGTCAGGGTTGGAAGGGACCTCAAGGATCAGCCAGTTCCAACCCCCCTGCCATGGGCAGGGACACCTCACACCGCAGCAGGTTGCTCACAGCCACATCCAGCATGGCCTTAAAACCCTCCAGGGATGAGGCTTCCACCACCTCCCTGGGCAACCTGTTCCAGTGTCTCACCACCCTCATGGGCAAGAACTTCTTCCTAACATCCAATTTGAATCTCCCCATTTCTAGTTTTGTTGCATTCCCCCTAGTCCTATCATTACCTGACACCCCAAAAGGTATCACCAGTATGGAGACTGCTCTGGGCTAGAAATGTGATCCTGCTTCCCATGTTTTAACTGAACACACAGCTGGGTGTGTGTCTGTCACAGGGAACGTGGTTCTGTTGCCATCAGAATGACTTGCTCAGTCTGGAATGGTGGATTTTTAATGGACTTTTAACAGGTTGAATGCCTCCAGTTTCTATTAAGTGAGTTAATGGGAGTTTAAAATCTGGTGGAACAGCAAAATACAAGGCAGCTCATCATGCATTTATTTTTATTAGAGAAAACAATAAGCTTTGTACCCACCATCATGGTGAGCTATCAGGCTTTTTAGGGTGTCAGGTAGGACTGGAGGGAATGGAACAAAACTAGAAATGGGGAGATTGAGATTGGATGTTAGGAAGAAGTTTTTCCCCATGAGGGTGGTGAGAGACTGGCACAGGTTGCCCAGGGAGGTGGTGGAAGCCTCATGCCTGGAGGTTTTCCAGGCCATGCTGGATGTGGCTCTGAGCAACCTGATCCAGTATGAGGTGTCCCTGGCCATGGCAGGAGGGTTGGAACTGGCTGATCCTTGAGGTCCCTTCCAGCCCTCATAATTCTATGATTCTATGATCATGGAGTGGTTTTCACCCCTGGCTGCAATTAAATAGCTCCTCAGAGTGTGGATAGATTAGAAGAGATAGATGCAAATATTTAGCCTACAGTGAATCTGAATAACTGACTGCCAGGTTTAAAGTGACCCTGACTGTATTAGGATAGCACAAAGTATTTGACACATGGTGGATGGCACACAAAAGGAGTAGGCAGGGCCTATAGAGAGGTTGTACCCACTGCTGCAGGCACAGTTAAGCATGACCTGGAGAAACAATTGGCTATATTTGGGTGTACTGCAGTTAGATTCAGAAACTTACTGGGAGCAGGGAACATAGATAGAGGAACCTGGTGGTGTAACCTAGGTGGAGAGTGGTCTGTTTTACAATGTGAGAGCATTCTGTGTCTCACTAGAGTTACAATAATTTCACAGGAATCTTTTGCTCTTTCAGAACTGATGAGGACAGGGTGAGAGGGTTGGGGCTGTTACAGTATCACAGTATCGCCAAGGTTGGAAGAGACCTCGAAGATCATCAAGTCCAACCTGTCACCACAGACCTCATGACTAGACCATGGCACCAAGTGCCACATCCAGTCCCCTCTTGAACACCTTCAGGGACAGTGACTCCACCACCTCCCTGGGCAGCACATTCCAATGGCGAATCTCTCTCGGTGAAGAACTTTCTCCTCACCTCCAGCCTAAACTTCCCCTGGTACAGCTTGAGACTGTGTCCCCTTGTTCTGGTGCTGGTTGTCTGGGAGAAGAGGCCAACCCCTTCCTGCCTACAACCTCCCTTCAGGGAGCTGTAGAGAGCAATGAGGTCTCCCCTGAGCCTCCTCTTCTCCAGGCTAAGCAAGCCCAGCTCCCTCAGCCTCTCCTCACAGGGCTGTGCTCAAGGCCTCTCCCCAGCCTTGTTGCCCTTCTCTGGACATGTTCAAGTGTCTTGATGTCCTTCTTAAACTGAGGAACCCAGAACTGGACACAGTACTCAAGGTGTGGCCTAACCAAAGCAGAGTCCAGGGGCACAATGACCTCCCTGCTCCTGCTGGCCACACTATTCCTAATGCAGGCCAGGATGCCGTTGGCCTTCTTGGCCACCTGGGCACACTGCTATTCAGTCTGGAGAAGAGAAGGCTCTGAGAAGACCCAATAATGGCCTTCCAGTATCTTAGGGGGTGTACAAGAAAGCTGGGGAGGGACTTCTTAGGGTGTCAGGGAGTGATAGGACTGGGGGGGATGGGAAAAAACCAGAAATGGGTAGATTCAGTTTGGATGTTAGTAAACAGGTCTTCCCCAGGAGGGTGGTGAGAGCCTGGCACAGGTTGCCCAGGGAGGTGGTGGAAGCCTCATCCCTGGAGGTGTTTAACGCCAGGCTGGATATGGCTCCGGGCAACCTACTGTAGTGTGAGGTGTCCCTGCCCATGGCAGGAGGGTTGGAACTGGCTGATCCCTGAGGTCCCTTCCAACCCTGATAATTCTATGATTCTATGCATTGAAGTATGGAAATGTTAATTCTTTCTACTGACTTGAGGGGCTGTGAAATGCTGCTTTAAATTGTGTGTTTCTCAGTGTTAGCAAAGTGTTAGCTCTAGGGAACTCTGAGAAAAACAACATGAAGTTTGGTTTTGTTTGGTTTGTTGGTTTGGGTTTTCCCCCCCCCCCCAGAGTAGTTCCCTGCAGTATAATTTTTAGTGCTTTGTTTCACCCAGTTTTAAATCACTCCTCCACTGGAGCTTTTATTTGCCTTGTAGCATTTCTGCTAACAAAGTCTCACTGCTGGCAATTTGTTCTTCACTGCATTTGCTCACATCACTTGCAGCTAACACCATTGCAGACCACTGCACTCTCCACAATCTCCATACAGTTCTAGTTGTTGCAAGCTTATTTAAGGCCTCTTCAGAAATCAGTTAGCTCTTCTATCTTTCTATTTTATTTGGGTTTTAATTAACCCATAGAACAATTAACCCTTGTTGTTGCAGGAAGCCTGTAGGATCAGAAGTGCACAACCTTTTGAGCAGCAGGAGCTTGCATTAGCAGCTTGTCAGGATGCCTGGGGGCAGCACCTAATTTCCATATATATTTACACAGGATTTTAATCAGAAAGAGATTCACACAGTAGCATTTATTTATAGAGTGCTGTAAGTATATGCAGCAATTCAGAGCATGGAATCTGCTTTAAAGCCTGCAGGGAAAGTAAAAATCAATGGGGAAACCAATCCCTATTACTCAGCCCAGCTGCTCAAAAGTCACATTTTTTCCTCTGTCTCCTGAACCGAATTGATTTTTGTATTTACCAGCTCTGATTTATTTGGGGAGTGGTATGGAGATGACAACTGGTTTTCCTTAATCACTCTGTCTTACAATTTGCATTGGCCATTTTGTTTAGAAATCCAAGCTGGTGCAGGATGGGTCTGATGGATGGGCAAATCAGTGGATAAAGAACTGGCTTGATGGCTGCACCCAAAGAGTGGCTGTCCATGGGTCCATGGCCAGGTGGAGTCCCTCAGGGATCAGTACTGGGACCAGGCTCGTTCAACATCTTTGTTGGTGACCTAGACAGTGGCATTGAGTGCACCCTCAGCAAGTTCACCAAGGACACCAAGCTGTGTGGTGCAGCAGACAGCTGGAGGGAAGGGATCCATTCAGAGGGACCATGACAGGCTGGAGAGGTGAGCCCATGACAACCTCGTGAGCTTCAACAAGACCAAGTGCAAGGTCCTGCATCTGGGTCAGGGAAATCCCAAGCACTGATACAGGCTGGGCAAGGGACTGGCTTGAGAGCAGCCCTGAAGAAAAGGGCTTGGGGGTGCTGGGGGATGAGAAGCTCAACAGGAGCCAGCAGTGAGCACTTGCAGCCCAGAGAGCCAAGCAGAGCCTGGGCTGCAGCAAGAGAAGCAGGGCCAGGGAGGGGATTCTGCCCCTCTGCTCCACTCTGGTGAGACCACACCTAGAGCACTGTATCCAGTTCTGGAGGCTCTGTTACAGGAAGGATCTGGAGGTGCTGGAAGGTGTCCAGAGAAGGGCCACGAGGATGAGCAGGGGGCTGGAGCAGCTCTGCTGTGAGGACAGACTGAGGGAGTTGGGGCTGTTCAGTCTGGAGAAGAGAAGGCTCTGAGGAGACCTCATTGTGGACTTCCAGTATCTGAAGGGGGCCACAAGAAAGCTGGGGAGGGACTTTTGAGGGTATCAGGGAGTGATAGGACTGGGGGGAATGGAGCAAAACTAGAAATGGGTAGATTGAGATTGGATGTTAGGAAGAAGTTCTTCCCCCTGAGGGTGGTGAGAGACTGGCACAGGTTGCCCAGGGAGGTGGTGGAAGCCTCATGCCTGGAGGTTTTGAAGTCCAGGCTGGATGTGGCTCTGGGTAACCTGCTGTAGTGTGAGGTGTCCCTGCCCATGGCAGGGAGGGTTGGAACTGGATGCTCCTTGAGGTCCAAACCATTCTATGAATCTATTCCAGAAGTCCACAATACCTGATACATGACAAGTGTACTTCTCCTGAAGACATAGTGAAAAGTATTCTTTTTACCTATTGATAATTGCAATCAAATAGATAATTCCTCAGCCAAAATATGTTCAGAAGACATAAGCAGTAGGGGAAAAAAGCCTTTTTGTTTTGATGTTGTTGTTAGACTGGACATTAGGAAACATTTTTTGATGGCAAGAGTGGTCAGGGCTTGGAATGTGCTGCCCAGGGAGGTGGTTGAGTCCCCAAGTCTGGCTGTGTTTGAAGGTGGTTTGGTTGTGGTGCTTGGGGCTCTGGTTTAGGGGTGACCCTTGTAGAGTAGGGTTGTGGGTTGGACTTGGTGCTCCTGAGGGTCTTTTCCAACCTGAATGTTTCTGGGATTCTGTGATCAAGTGTTGATTCCAAGTTCTGTTGTCACCTCATCTGTCTTGCCCATATTTGTCCAGACACTCCTGTCCAGGAACAAAGAATCCAACAGCAGATGTATCACAGCAGACCACCTTGTGACCTCAGCAATTATTTCTCTCGTTTACCTTCAATGTTGTCAAACGTGGGAGGATGATAATTGGATCTGAGGGCAATTTCATAATACGTGGCACCGAGTGGTCTTTGTCACTCCGATTGCATTGATCCTGCAATGGCGCCTCGCAGCCACAGGATGGCACTGTGCTGAAATGCACAGGGACCCCTCGCAGGGCAAAGCCACTGAAGGATGTTAATCCGGTTAGCAGGCAAGAGAACTTCTTTGTTTAAAGGATTAAAAAGCGGGCATAAGGGAAAACAAAAGCACTTTGTCTTTGTTTAGTCTGACGGCATAGTTCTTTCTGTAAAACGTGAGCTGTAGGAGAAAGCTGAGCTGTGTGGTTAGTTATTTAAGATAGGTGTGGACTCTAGAAAAAAGCTTTTCTTGTCGGCTCACAGGATCACAGGATGCTGGGGGCTGGAAAGGACTTCTGGAGATATTAGAGTCCAACCTCCCCTGCCAGAGCAGGACCGTAGAATCTAACACAGGTCGCAGAGGAACACATCCAGACAGGGCTTGAAAGTCTTCAGAGAAGGAGACTTCACAACCTCTCTGGGCAGTGAAGAAGTTCTTCCTTATGCTGAGGTGAAACTTCCTATGCTGCAGTTTACATCCATTGCCCCTTGTCCTATCACAGGGCACAGGTGAGCAGAGGCTGTCCCTTCCTTCCTGACACCCAGCTCTCACGTGTTTATAGATGTTGATTAGATCCCCTCTCAGTCTTCTCCTCTCCAAACTAAACAGCCCCAGGGCTCTCAGCCTTTCCTTATCAGGCAGTGCTCCAGTTCCTTGATCATCCTTGTAGCCCTCTGTTGGACTCTCTTAAGTAGATCCCTGTCCCTCTTGAACTCGGGAACCCAGAACTGGATGCAGCACTCCAGGTGTGGTCTCACCAGGGCAGAGTAGAGGGGGAGGAGAACCTCCCTGGATCTGCTGGACACACTCTTCTTTATGCCCCCCAGGATCCCATTGGCCTTCTTGGCCCCCAGGGCACATTGCTGTCCCATGCAGAACTTGTCCACCAGCTCTCCCAGGTTTTCTCCATGGGGCTGCTCCCTAGCAGATCACCTCCTAACCTGTAACCAGTACTGGTGCAGTTTATTATTCCTTCCCAGGACTCTGCACTTACCCTGATGAGTCTCCTCTTTGCCCCGCTCACAGTCTGTCCAAGTCTTGCTGAATGGCCACACAGCTGCAGTTTGATTCTGTCACAAATAGTAAGATTTGCTCCATTTTGTAAATCAAAGGAGCTGTTGGTGCTGCACTGACTTGAGCACTCTTTAACAAACCACAGCCAGACATGCTGCCAAAATACCTCAAACCTGGGACTGCAAAAGGGGAGACAGAGTTTTCAGTGACTAACTGGCCCCGGGTGCTGGTGCTTAGTAGAAGAGAGTATCCAAACCCAGGGCTGCTGTGCTTGAATTTGGGCACTGCCAATCAATCACCACATTGAAATTCCAAAATTTCTTGCTTGTAGGCTGCTGTGAAATGGTAATTGTGGATCCAATTTCCATATGGTATTTTAAAAGGAAAATGCTTCTCATGATTAATGTCATTTAGAGAAATACATGCATGAATGCTACATGATAAGCTTGAAGATGTGAGCCTCAGTAGGAACAAATCTGACACAGAAATCATCTCTTGCAGTGTGCCAGTGCTGAAAGCAAGGATTGTCTTCCTATGCAAATAAATTTAAACTTTTAAGGTAATTGGAAGGCTTATTATGTGCTTCCCTACAGTTCCTGAGTATTGAACAAAAAGGTTTGATTTACAACTCAATTGTAATTTCTGCTTTTTGTTGTGTTTGTAGTAATTTTACAACAAAAAGTGTTCATGCAGACTAGTTCCCAAAAGAGAAGTGGGTGAATCACAGAATCATAGGATTGTCAGGGTTGGAAAGGGACCTCAAGGCTCAGCCAGTTCCAACCCCCTGCCATGGGCAGGGACACCTCACACTGCAGCAGGTTGCTCACAGCCACATCCAGCCTGGCTGCAAAACCTCCAGGCAGGAGGCTTCCACCACCTCCCTGGGCAACCTGTCTCTCACCACCCTCATGGGGAACAACTTCTTCCTAACATCCAATCTCAATCTCCCCATTTCTAGTTTTGCTCCATCCCCCCAGTCCTATCCCTCCCTGACACCCTCAAAAGTCCCTCCCCAGCTTTCTTGTAGCCCCCTTCAGATACTGGAAGGCCACAATTAGGTCTCCTCAGAGCCTTCTCTTAGACTGCTAGCAAGCTTGGTCATACAATCAGATGTAGCCTGGAGGGATTCTCTATCTTTGTTCAGTATCTACAAGCCACTGCTCTGAAAACATCTTACATTAGGGACCTGAAAAACACTTTTCACATAGTAACTTTCTGAAAACAATTGAAGCTTCTAAGTTGTTGGGTTGATTTTTTTTTTGAAGCAGGTGAATTTAGTTACACACTCGCAGTCACTTTTAAGACCTTATTGTTCTCTTCAAGTGAATAGCAGAGAGATTACATTATGGAGGTAGTGTGTAATTTACTTTAAATAATGTCAAGAAGCCTTTAACATCCAGCTAGTTTTATAACTGAAGAGCTTTGCATGGAAAATTCCATGTTTCTGTTGCTAAGGAGTAAGGCAAAACCGGTTCCCATTGCACAGGACACGGCAGCCACACGCTTCCAACAGAGTTTCTGTCCTTCTAAGATTGCATTCTTTCTTACTTTGTTGTAGGAAGAAAACATGACTGTAACAGAGGATTTTAGTAGAGTAGAAAATACTTACCAAATGGAAGCAGAGGTATGTATGCAACATCACCAAATAGACCCCAAACAAGCACACGCCCCCCCAAACAAGCACACGCCCCCCAAACAAGCACACGCCCCCCCAAACAAACACACGCCCCCCAAACAAGCACACGCAAACCCACGCCCCAAACAAACACACCCCCCCCAAACAAACACACGCCCCCCAAACACACGCCCCCCCCAAACAAACACACAACCCCCAAACAAACACACGCCCCCCAAACACACACACACCCCCCCAAACAAACACACGCCCCCAAACACACACACGCCCCCCCAAACAAACACACGCCCCCAAACAAACACACGCCCCCCCAAACACACGCCCCCCAAACACACGCCCCCCCAAACAAACACACGCCCCCACACAAACAAACACACGCCCCCACAAACACACGCCCCCAAACAAACACACGCCCCCCCCAAACACACGCCCCCCAAACACACGCCCCCCCAAACAAAAACACACGCCCCCCAAACAAACACCCCAAACAAACACCCCAAACAAATACACCCCAACAAATACACCCCCCAACAAAAACACCCCCCCAAACACACACACCCCAACATACTCCCCACACACACACCCCCTCCAAACACCCCCTTCCCCACACACACACCCCAGACACCCCCCCCCACACACACCCACCCACACACACACACCACCCCTAAACACACACCCCCACACACACCCGTGCCCCCCCACACTCCCCCTCCACCCCTCCCCACACCCACCCCTCCCCACACCCACACCTCCCCACATCCACACCCTCACACCCACACCCTCTCCCACACCCCCTCCCACCCCCCCAGACACACACACACACACCCACCCCCCCACAGACACATGCCCCCTACACACACACCCCCACACCCCCCACCTCCCCCAAACCCAGCACAGCCCCCCCACACTACAGCACACACATACACACATATGCCCACCCACCCTAACACTCACACAAAAAAACCCACACCAAAAAACCCCCAAAGCAACCAAGCCCCAAACAAACAAACAAAACCCCAGAAGAAGTGCAGACCAAAGGAAATGTGCAGGCTCTCCTCCCTCATACCAAGGAGTAGATGTTCTCTACAGGAAAGGCAGAAAGAAACCAGTGCAGGACTGCAGTTTGAAGCAGAGGTCAGCTGCAGCCTCCTGTTGTTGTGTGCAGAACCTGTGTTCTGCTGCTGTACTATAAAAAGAACCCTTTTCTTCTCGGCTCTGGGCTTTCCCTGCATTACATGACACTACAGAAGGGAAACACTTGGTTGTAAGGCTCTGCACTTGTCATTCTGTGGCAGTGTAAGCAAACCCACCATGCCGCGCTCTCCTTTGCCCCCAGCCCTTCCTGCTCTCCAGCAGGTTGGAACCAATGATCTCTGGAGGTCCCTTCCCACCGCTAATGCACTGTGATACCTCCTGCAGGGAGCTCCATTTAGTAGATCAGGTGATAGGTCACTTCAGAAAGCTCCACCAGTTAATAACTTTTTATTTCCAGAGTAGCTCACCCCCTCCCCCCACCTGCCAGAATCACAGAATTGTCAGGGCTGGAAGGGACCTCAAGGATCAGCCAGTTCCAACCCCTGCCATGGGCAGGGACACCTCACACTGCAGCAGGTTGCTCACAGCCACATCCAGCCTGGCTGCAAACACCTCCAGGGATGAGGCTTCCATCCCCTCCCTGGGCAACGTGTGCCAGTCTCTCACCACCCTCATGGGGAAGAACTTCTTCCTAACATCCAATCTGAATCTACCCATTTCCAGTTTTGTTCCATCCCCCCCCCCCCCCAAGTCCTATCACTCCCTGACACCCTAAGAAGTCCCTCCCCAGCTTTCCTGTAGCCCCCTTCAGATACTGGAAGGCCACAACTAGGTCTCCTCAGAGCCTTCTCTTCTCCAGACTGAACAATCCCAACTCCTTCAGTCTGTCCTCAGAGCAGAGCAGCTCCAGCCCTCTGTTCATCCTCGTGGCCCTTCTCTGGACACCTTCCAGCACCTCCTGATCTTTCTTATAATAGAGCCTCCAGAACTGGACACAGTACTCCAGCTGTGGTCTCAGCAGAGCAGAGTGGAGGGGGAGAATCCCCTCCCTGGCCCTGCTGGCTCTGCTTCTCTTGCTGCAGCCCAGGCTCTGCTTGGCTCTCTGGGCTGCAAGTGCTCACTGCTGGCTCCTGTTGAGCTTCTCATCCACCAGCACCCCCAAGGCCTTTTCCTCAGGGCTGCTCTCAAGCCAGTCCCTGCCCAGCCCACATCAGTGCTTGGGCTTGCCCCAAGCCAGATGTAGGACCTGGCACTTGGTCTTATTATTTTAGCTCCCTGAACTGGAGGCCTTGCAAGGCAGAGGGCACAAGTGCATGGGGGCCTACAGTAGGGTGGCTGCCATAATCTAGATCTGCTTAAACCAGCAGGTGAACAGCAGCTGGCCATTGGTCTATTCTGCATGGCTCTGCCATCAGCTTGCTGCAAGTAAAGCAAAACTAATTGTTTCCTAGGTAAGTGACTTGGAATTCCTTAGGTAGAAAGTGCTGTGTGAAAGCTAGATATTACAGGAATAATCCCATTAACTTCAGAAGCAGCTCAAGGGAGCATATTTTTGCATGTTCATGCTGTAGTAAGAAAAAAAAATGCTGTGCTGGAAGCAATCACTGAGGGGAAAATTGTGGTTTGAGTTAGTGGATCTTTTTAAACCACCAAACTTAAATCACTACCCAGCAAATTTGCAGATCCATATGATGTAACCTGGAGGCTGGCAATAAAGTGATAGCTGCTTTCATAGATTCACAGAATTGTCAGGGTTGGAAGGGACCTCAGGGGTCATCCAGTTCCAACCCCCCTGCCATGGGCAGGGACACCTCACAATACAGCAGGTTGCTCACAGCCACATCCAGCCTGACTGCAAAAACCTCCAGGCATGAGGCTTCCACCACCTCCCTGGGCAACCTGTGCCAGGCTCTCACCACCCTCATGGGGAACAACTTCTTCCTAACATCCAATCTCAATCTACCCATTTCTAGTTTTGCTCCATTCCCCCCCAGTCCTATCACTCCCTGACACCCTCAAAAGTCCCTCCCCAGCTTTCTTGTGGCCCCCTTCAGATACTGGAAGTCCACAATGAGGTCTCCTCAGAGCCTTCTCTTCTCCAGACTGAACAGCCCCAACTCCCTCAGTCTGTCCTCCTAGCAGAGGAGCTCCAGCCCTCTGCTCATCCTCATGGCCCTTCTCTTGACATGTTCCAGCACCTCCAGATCTTTCTTGTAACAGGGGCTCCAGAACTGGACACAGTGCTCCAGGTGTGGTCTCACCAGATTGGAGCAGAGGGGGAGAATCACCTCCCTGGCCCTGCTGGCTCTGCTTCTCTTGCTGCAGCCCAGGCTCTGCTTGGCTCTCTGGGCTGCAAGTGCTCACTGCTGGCTCCTGTTGAGCTTCTCATCCCCCAGCACCCCCCAAGCCCTTTTCTTCAGGGCTGCTCTCAAGCCAGTCCCTGCCCAGCCTATAGCAGTGCTTGGGATTTCCCTGACCCAAATGCAGTACCTTGCCCTTGGTCTTGTTGAACCTCATGAGGTTGTCATGGGCCTAGCTCTGCAGCCTGTCATGGTCCCTCTGGAAGACTGTATGTGGAAAGAGATTTAGCATTAGGCTGCCTGGGCCAGTTTTTGATTGCTGTTCCAAACTGTATGGTTGCCTGGGATCTGGGTGTCAGGAGTTGAAAAATCTGCCCAGAGCCCTGCTGGTTTGGCTGCCCTGCACACTGAAGTAGCAGGATGGTCGCTCTTTATGCAGAGATTAGTTTCTCCTGCCTTCCCCCTTTATGTGTGTACTTGTTTCATTAGTGCAGCTTCATAAACCAATGAAGTCCCATTGACCACTGTGTTTGCATACTTCAGCACCAGCAATGAATTTTAAATGAACTTCTACTGCTTTACTAAAGAGTATTGCCATGCTACCTGTGTCCCATGGAAAATCCTGGAAGTCAGGCATTAATTCATTCTGTAAACTGTTTTTATCCCTTCTCTACTCTGAAGAGTTTTTAGGAGGCTGAAGACATTCCCAGACAAATAGCTATTTCAAGGTAGAGGTAAGAACTCAAGGTATGCTTTCAATTTTAAGGAGATACTGCATTCAGTTTGGGGCTCCCCAGTTCAAGAGGGACAGGGATCTACTCGAGAGAGTCCAGCAGAGAGCTGCAGGGATGATGAAGGGACTGGAGCAATGCCCTGTGAGGAGAGGCTGAGAGCCCAGGGGCTGTTTAGTCTGGAGAGGAGAAGACTGAGAGAGGATCCAATGTTTATAAATACCTGAGGGCTGAGAGTTAAGAGGCAGGGGACAGGCTCTGCTCACTTCCACCCTGTGATAGGACAAGGGGCAATGGATATAAACTACAGCACAGGAGGTTCCACCTCAGCATGAGGAGGAACTTCTTCACTGTGAGGGTCACGGAGCACTGGAGCAGGCTGCCCAGAGAGGTTGTGGAGTCTCCTTCTCTGGAGACTTTCAAGCCCCATCTGGATGCGTTCCTGTGTGACCTGTGCTGGATTCTATGGTCCTGCTCTGGCAGGGGGTTGGACTCAATGGTCTCCTGAGGTCCCTTCCAATCCCTAACATCCTGTGAGCCTGTGATCAATTTTAAATTCATGCTGGAACAAAGGAAAAACACAGAAGGCTGAAGTTGTCTGTGAGATTACAAAGCTCTGCAGTGATCAGCATAGATCATTCATTGCATGATCATCTCATGGGATGAAGATTATGTTGGGTTTGTGCATTTCTTAATATATCTGCCTCCTGCCAGACCATAACTTCTTATCCTCTACAGCCTTACCCAACCCTTATGATGTCATCATGTTTTTGCATACCCTCTTTTCACTCTTTTTAACCTTAGACATGAATTTATTGAAGAAATGGAACCACTGCTTTGCATTGTAATGCTTGGATAGCCTCTGTTAATGTTCATGGAGTTTTTTTGCATCTAGCTCTAAATGAAAACTGGCTTTGAGGGGAAGAAGAGTTCACAGTTTTGCCCCTGAGGGTACTTGATTATGTGCTTCCTTTTTAACAACCAACTTCCTGAGTGCCCAGAAGAACTGCCCCAGTCTGAGCAGCTTACCTCTTGCTTGAGACCCACAGTTCTCCTGCTTGACCATTCTTTTGTCTCATCCCCTTGAGGAGACTATAATCATGTGAACACTGATAGCAATCTGGAAGACGCTATGGCAGTCCTCACAGTCAGACTTGCAACTTGCCACAAAATATGACAGGTTTTTGGCAAAACAGCACAGGGGGATGTATGCTTTTTATATATGGTGAGAACTCCCACTAAAGAAAGAAATCTGGGCTTAGCTTCTTCTTTAGTCTTTGTTCAGATTGCTACTGCACCTTCTAGAAAGCAATCCAACCCCTGAGCTGCAGATGAGATTTAACAAGCCTGAGTGCTGGGTTCTACTCCTTGACCACAAGAACCCCATGCAGTGCTCAGGGGGGACAGAGTGGCTGGAGAGGTCCCTACCTGAGGGTGCTGATTGACAGCAGATGAACATGAGCCAGTAGTGTGCCCAGGTGGCCAAGAAGGTCAATGGCATCCTGGCCTGCATCAGGAACAGTGTGGCCAGCAGGAGCAGGGAACTCATTCTGCCCTGGACTCAGCACTGGTTAGGCCACACCTTGAGTCCTGTGTCCCGTTCTGGGCCCTTCAGTTTTGGAAAGATGTTGACTTGCTGGAAGATGTCCAGAGAAGGGCAACAAAGCTGGGGAGGGGTCTGGAGCACAGCCCTGTGAGGAGAGGCTGAGGGAGATGGGGGTGTTTAACCTGGAGAAGAGGAGGCTCAGGGAGACCTTCTTGCTCTCTCCAACTCCCTGAAGGGAGGTTGTAGCCAGGTGGGGCTTGGTCTCTTCTCCCAGGCACCCAGCACCAGAACAAGAGGACACAATCTCAAGCTGTGCAGGGAGAAGTTTAGGCTTGATCTTAAAAAGAAATTCTTCCCAGCACGAGAGATTGGCCATTGGAATGTGCTGCCCAGGGAGGTGGGGGGGTCAGTGTCCTGGAGGTGTTTAAGAAAAGCCTGGATGAGGCACTTAGTGCCACGGTCTGGTTGATTAGATAAGGTTGGGTGATTGGTTGGACTTGATGACCTCTTCCAACCTGGCTGATTCTATGAAGGGTGTGCAGCTGAGATGCAGACTTGGCACAGTTTCACACAACAAGTGTGATCCTTTGTCCTTGTAGGAGATGGAATTGCCCTGCCACTCCATCATGGTCAGTTTTCAAGGCCCTAAGCCCAGCTTTGGCTCAGTTGAGTGAAGAGCCACGGAGCCAGTGCAAAGATTCAAGCCAGCATGAGCTACATGTAGCACACCAAGAGGCTACCAAGGGTAACAAGGTGTGTGCATTAATGACTTTGTGATAATTGTTGATATCCATTTTTACCTTACCCTGTATATGAAGTAACCTCCTCCTCCTGTCTCTGCTTCCTTACACTTACCTCATTTTCCACAAGTTTAATCTGCGCTGTGCCCAAAGGAGCAGTAGAGCTGGCAGGCCAGTACTTGGATTTCTGTACCCTACACCTTCCCTGGGATAACTGCTGCATGGACTGCAGCAATCACAAGGGTGACTACGTCCAGGGGTTGGCAGGGGGATTTTCTTTACCACAGCTTTTTTCCTTCCCAGCTGTTGAAGATGTATTAGTATGCAAAAAGATAGGGAATGGTCAGAGCTAAGCAAGAACACCTGATCTAGAGTGAGGTGTCCCTGCCCATGGCAGGGGGCTGGAACTAGATGATCCCTGAGGTCCCTTCAGGCCTGACAATTCTATGATTCTAAGAAGATGAGGCTGACTTGGTGGTGAGAGCATTTTACCGGGACGTCAAGATGAGGGTTTAGTGCTTCTGAAAAAGAGTTCTGAACCTAGGATTCCTGAATGTTGTAGCAGCCTCACTCCTGGGAGCTGTGCTCTGCCACAGAAAAAGGCAGGCTCCTGCCTGGAAAGCTGCCACCTGACTAGATCAGGTTGCCCAGAGCCACATCCAGCCTGGCCTTAAAAACCTCCAGGCATGAGGCTTCTACCACCTCCCTGGGCAACCCGACTGGTGGCACTTCCCTGCAAGGAGGGCTGAAGGGCTTTCTGTCCAGGCCTGATAGGGATGTCTGCATTGTAGCACTTGGGAAAGCACCTGAATTCTCAGTGCACTTGTACTTAATGCTTCTTGTTGCCAAACCCACAGACAGCTAGACGATAAAATTGTTATGAATGCAAATCTGAACTGCCCAGTTCTCTGTAGGCACTGCAGCACGTCTGTGTAGCCAACACAAGGGTTTCAAGCCCACTGCAGGTCAGACTGGGCTAGGCTGAGTTTAGTCTCATAGATTAGCTTGCTTGAACTTCATGTTTGAGATTAAAATGTGTCACAGGATCACAGGATGTCAGGAGATGGAAGGGACCTCTAAAGACCATCAAGTCCAATCCCTCTGCCAGAGCAGGACCATAGAATCCAGCACAGGTCACACAGGAATGCATCCAGATGGGGCTTGAAAGTCCCCAGAGACGGAGACTCCACAACCTCTCTGGGGATCCTGTTCCAGTGCTCTGTGACCCTCACAGTGAAGAAGTTCCTCCTCATGTTGAGGTGGAACCTCCTGTGCTGGAGTTTACATCCCTTGTTCCTTGTCCCTTGTCCTATCACGGGGCAGAAGGGAGCAGAGCCTGTCCCTTCCTTCCCAGCACCCAGCCGTCAGGTATTGATAGACATTGATTAGATCCCCTCTCAGTCTTCTCTTCTCCAGACTAAAAACCCCTAGGTCTCTCAGCCTCTCCTCATCAGGCAGTGCTCCAGGCCCTTCATCATCCTTGTAGCTCCCTGCTGGACTCTCTGGAGTAGATCTCTGTCCCTCTTGAACTGGGGAGCCCAGAACTGGATGCAGTATTTATTAGATCCCCTCTCAGTCTTCTCTTCTTCAGACTTAAACAGCTCCATATCTCTCAGCCTGTCCTCATAAGGCACATGCTCCACAGCAAACATCCTTCCTGGACAAATGTTTTCCACATCATTATGCTTGGGCTTCTGCACAATTAACATCCAGTAATCTAAGGGAGGGACCAGGGTGCATCTAGTCCTGTCTCCCAAAGAGCACATTCATTCTTCAGATTGTCCACATACCAAGAGTGCCTCACTTCCTCTCAAAAGGCATGTCTCAAACCTCAATTTTAGACCATTGTATGAAACATGTGCTCTTGCAAACCTAATGAGTCACTAGAGCTATATAAAAGTGTTCTAACAAAAGAAACGTTTGAATTGTAAAGAGGAGTGTTTAGGTAGTATCATAGAATCAACCAGGTTGGAGGAGACCTCAGAGATCATCAAGTCCAACCTATTACCTAATACCTAACACCTCCTGATAACTAACCATGACTCCAAGTGCTACATCCAGCCCTTCTTTGAACACCTCCAGGGATGGGGACTCCACCACCTCCCTGGGCAGCACAATCCAATGGCAAATTACTCTTTCTGGGAAGAACTTTCTCCTCACCTCCAGCCTAAACTTCCCCTGGCACAGCTTGAGACTGTGTCCTCTTGTTCTGGTGCTGGTTGTCTGGGAGAAGAGAGAAGAGACCAACCCCCACCTGGCTATCTTTACTCCATATTCCTTTAAACTTGGGTATAGGATAACAGGATCACAGGATGCTAGGTTGCATCCTAGGAGTTGGAGAGAGCAAGAAGGTCTCCCCTGAGCCTCCTCTTCTCCAGGCTAAGCAACCCCAGCTCCCTCAGCCTCTCCTCACAGGGCTGTGCTCCAGACCCCTCCCCAGCTTTCTTGCCCTTCTCTGGACACCTTCCAGCAGCTCAACATCTTTCCTAAACTGAGTGGCCCATTTTTCTTTTCATTTCTCCCCCTTTAATTCAGCACTCAAATCAGTATACAGCCAGGCAGGTATGAACCGAGGAGAGGACACAGTCTTAAGCTGTGCCAGGGGAGGTTTAGGCTGGATATTAGCAAGAAATTCTTCCCAGAAAGAGAGATTGGCCATTGGAATGTGCTGCCCAGGGAGGTGGTGGAGTCACCATCACTGGAGGTGTTTAGGAAGAGCCTGGATGAGGCACTTGGTGCCATGGTTTAGTTGATTAGATGGCGTTGGGTGATAGGTTGGACTGGATGATCTCGAAGGTCTTTTCCAACCTGGTTAATTCTGTATTCTGTCTGTGTTCACTCCCAGGTCTGTATTGTATTCAGTGATTTTGGAAAAATGCAGAATGTTTGCAATCTGCTCACTGAGAAGTTGGGAGCCTCCGTTACCATCAGCCCACCTCATTTCTACCATACGCCAGAAGCTGTAGACAACCTTCGGTAAGTTCTCTCTCCTGCCCCAGCTCTTGCAGCCAGAGATTATCAGTTAATGTGAATACATAATTTATACTCTCTGTAATGGGAGCAAATAGTTTCCTTCACATTTAAATGGCTGTTCAAAGATTTCAGTGTTTGTTTTAAATATAAATTAATGTGGATGTTCGGCCTAGGAGATGCAGCTGGTTCTTTCTGCAGGGTCCCTCTGCAAAAGCAGAGTGCAATAAAAGAAAAACACCAAGGATTGCCATTGTAAGTATAATCTACTGGGGATATTAGGTCAACAGAATTTGACTTTGGCTGCTGCAGTGTGGGTTTAATTTGTATTTATTCATGAAGGCACAAGTGTGTTACCAGATGCTGGTAATTCTAAGTGCCCTTGCCAGTTCCAATTACTCTTGGCTGCTGACATGATCTGAAAAGAACCATGTATGGTGCACACTGAGCATTAAAACAGGAAGCTCACAGTCCTGATATTTTAGGCATTAACTGTTGATATTTTAGGCATTAACTTGCTGCTCCCATTGACATTGGAGGGGAGGAGGGGGGAGAGGGAAGGTTAGTCACGGTTGGGATTTTGCCTCTAAAGAATCATGCCTGGGCCAAGGAGCAAGCACAACTAGCAGCTGCTAGTGGTTCTGGAGGTGTCAGCAGTGTATCTCAGAGGCATAAACTTGAACATAAGATGTTCCATCTAAACATGAAAAGGAACTTCTTCACTTTGAGGGTGGTAGAACACTGGAGCAGGCTGTAAAAGTAGTACACAGAGAAGTAGTGATGTCTCCATCTCGGGAGACCAAGGCCTGCCTGGTTGTGTTTCTATGTGATCTGCTTTAGGTTGGACTTGATGATCTTCAGAGGTCACTTCCAACCTCTACCATTCTTTGATTCTCTGTATCTGCACAGGAGTCTGGAAATCAGGCCAGTGGGGTTAAATAGGTGCTTGTATGCTTTCAGCTGGGCCACCCAAATGTCTGAAGCAAGGGCAGAACCCTTGCTCTGCACCAGCCACTACAGGTGTTTGCAGCATAGAGGTGTCAGAAATGTTTAATGATCACCAAGGAGGATGCTAGCTACCCAAGGAGGTTGTGGGATGTTCAAAGCCAGGTTGGATAAGGCCTTGGGCAGCCAAGTCTACTTGAGAGGCTTTCCTGCCCATGGCAGGGAGGGTGGAGTAGATGATCTCTGAGGTCCCTTTGAACCTAAGCCATTCTGTGATCTTCTCCTCACACTCTATGCCATCACCCAGATGGTGGGGACAGAGATGTGCCTTAGATCTCTGCAGCTAGAAAATCTGAGGTGTTAGAAACAGAAATGCTTGGCAGGAATACAGCTGCATAGTCAAACACCACTCAGCCCTGCCTGTCACTGTGCTGCTTTTTCTGCCTCTCAGCCGTCAAGTCTGTGTGGCTGCTGTTGGGAACACACGGCGGAAGGCTCAAGAAGTCTGTCACCTGTTTGGCCAGTCCCTGGGAAAACCTTTGTTAATAAGAGAAGAAGAAACAAAAGAGTGGGGAGGTCACCTAGACAGCCATTGGCCACACTCCCCAGATGCCCTGACTCTGCAAGAAAGAATCCAGCACGCTACCGCCCACGCTTCTTGTAGAGTGTTTGCTGTGTTTGAGATAAAGGGGAAAGGAAAGAGAAGAACCAAGTTGCTCTAGAACCTTTCCAATCCTACATGTTTTTGTAATAAAATTTTTATCCTTTCTTGAGTTGTTTGTTGGGTTTGGGTTTTGGTTTTTTTACTTCTTAAGGGAGTAAACAGAGTTAAGAGAGGATATTAAGAGTGAAGTTTGTGTCATGAGTGGAAGGCTGCTTAACACAGGTGTCCAGGTGCAAAAAAAAACCCCCACAGGAGATGAACTCTTCCTTTGCACAGATCATTTGAATGCAGCACAGTGCATGCTCCTGTAGAGAGAGCAGTCAAAGTGTTGCAAGATTTACATACTGCAGCCCTCCCCAGAAATATTTCAGTTCCTGTTGGGCCATTACTTAGCTCTGTCCCCTAAAAGGAGAGTTATGATTAATTCTGAAAGTACAGTTCTTAGCTATTTAGTTTCCTCTTCTGCCCTCTCTGAAAGGGCAAGATGTTTGATGTGAGAAAGCTTTGGTGCTCTTAGCTGAAAGTGAGCTGTATTTAAACCTCCCCTCACAAATCTAGAAGGAAATGAATCCCCACCCTAAGTCCTGGTAGACTGAACACGCAGTGTGCTCGCTTCTAGTGAAATGGATTGCTCAACAGGAAAACATGCCTTGGAATGTTTTATTTCATCAGAGGTAAAAAATATACATGAGTTTCAGCCTGCTGTCCATTTGCTGGGGTTTAAAAAGGAGGTATGTTGAGGATTTCAGTCATGAGGGTAGATTTTTTTCAACCATGGCTGCATGATGTATTTTGTCCCATCATATCCACTGAAATAGGTTTTAATATCAGGGTGATGCACCTGAGAAAAGAAAACTTGCAAGTTGAACAAGCACCAGAACTGGCAGTGAATACAAACTGGTAATTAAATGTTACTACAGGTAATTTTTTTGGCAAACTCTCCCTAAGTTTTTAAATAGATCATGTACACAGAGATACTTTCAGGGAGGTTTTCCATGTAACTTAATTTATGTCATCACTTTCCCCCTGTACAAGGGAAAAGAGGGAGAAGAGCAGAGAGTAGCTTGGTGCTACTTAGCCACCACAAAGAAACACAGCTAGATCCTGTCATCAGGAAAACTCTCCATTAGTTTTTAAATAGATCTTGTACACAGAGATACTTTCAGGAGGTTTTCCATGTACCTTATGTCATCACTTTCCCCCTGTACAAGGGAAAAGAGAAGGAGAAGAGCAGAGAGTAACTTGTTACTACTTAGCCACCACAAAGAGACACAGCTAGATCCTGTCATCAGGAAAACTCTCCATTAGTTTTTAAATAGATCTTGTACACAGAGATACTTTCAGGAGGTTTTCCATGTACCTTATGTCATCACTTTCCCCCTGTACAAGGGAAAAGAGAAGGAGAAGAGCAGAGAGTAACTTGTTACTACTTAGCCACCACAAAGAAACGCAGCTAGATCCTGTCATCAGAAACTATTTGGAACCTTCTCAAAGTACTCTGCAGATGCTGAGCATAGTTCATGAGAGATGATGTGCTGAATGTACACCAGCAGTGATGTTTTAAAATTGGGGCTGTTTCTATTCTATTCTAATTTACAGATGCAGATGCCAATCATATGTTGTCGGTACAGCTGTTTGTTATTGTTTTTCAGCTGGATCAGAGATCTACCCCAATTAAGTCACAGAAACAGCAAAGAAGCAGTCAGGGAAGTGGTAAGAGACACCACATTGATGTCCTGAGGTACATGAAGATCCAGTGTGACGATGCAAACCTGAAAAGGGCAATTCAAGTTGCATGCTTTGTTATGATGCGGAAAGCCAAGAGTGAGCAGGTTAGAAGTGCCACCTAGGAAGGGGCTGGGACAAGTCTCAACTCTTCAGGCAATTACTCTGCCTGCTAGGCTGCTGGAAAGGCTGAGCTGAGGCAACCCACAGACCTTCTTTTGGACTTGAGGTATGTGACTTACCGTTTGTAATTAATCTCAACTTAGGCAACATTCACAGACCTGATTTAGTGAGCCTGTTACTATTAGTTCCTCTAATAATCCATGGGGAGAATTAGGCTGTCATGCAGGTGAACAAAGCAATCTGCTATCTTAAAGACTAGTTTACACAAGGTCAGTGTTTTAAGGTGAGGTGTCTGCTTCTTCCCATGGACCATAAAGATAACCCAAGTTCAGCTAGCTGACTGACACAAGAAAAGATGCATTTCTAGACACAAGTCAGAGTGATCAGAACCCACTTTTAAATACCTAGGACACTTAGCTGGCATAAGATAGTTCCTGGCACGCTGATGTGTTTTATATTGCAGTTGGTGGCTAAACCAGAAGTAACAATGAACTAAGGTTTCTCCCAAATAGAAGAGGCAATGGTGCCACACTCTTCAGCCCCACTGATTAAGGGGAGTCCTTTATGTGCAGCAGCAGAGTTTCAAGTGACAACATTCAGAGTCTTCGGGCTGGCCTAACTTAGTTCCTTCGGGGGAGTTCTCCTGAAAGCCAAAGATTCCCTATCACCTCTTCTCTGTTTGACTAGATCAAGCATCTCCTCTTAAATGAACGGTTCACCTATTTGCTGTACTTTAAATAGAGGCACTGCTCTTTAAAAGAGGGCATCACAATAGCACTGAATGCCTTGCAGAAAGCCGTTTGTATGTGGCATGCATGCCTGAAGGCTGGTTTCTGGATCAGAGTCTCTTGCCTAGTTTCAAGAAACAGGAACACCTTCCATAAGCTAGAAATCAAAAGATACCAAGGCCATGATACATAAAACAGAATTTCTGGCTCCCAGAGAGTTCTGCAGTTACGAAGAAAGAGAGTATTCAGTCTGGGCAACAGCTGAGCAGGAGCTGTTTGAAATGCACATTTTCAGAGTTGAAGTGAGAAACCAACCTGCTTCGCTAGATCCAGTGGAAAGAGATGCAATGACTTGTCCAGCTTTGCTAGGTCAGTGACATCCCAGAACAAAACTCCCTCTCTGCAACAGCCTGCATGTAACAGAAGTCAAGCTGCTAAAAGACAAAACTAGGCAGCTGGATTCTCTGAAGCAGGCAGTGCCTGGCTTGGGTTATTTATCACCTTCCAAAAGCAGGTACTTGAAAGTACAGCAGTAATTTGTTTACCTGCTTGCTCTGTTAGTTTTTGCTAACTTTGCAAAACAGCTAGATAGATAGTGTCTATTCAGCCAAAGGTCAGCCAACTTCTACATGCACAGGATAACAAGTTGCAACTGAATAACAAATAAATGCTACCTCTAATCCCATAATAATCGTTATCTCTTCCTCAGGAATGTAAGCTGTGGATTTGCCAAATCCATTTGCTTTGTTAATTAGAATTCGATAGTGAGGAGTCTCTCTTAGATCCTGCAAAAAAGAGAAGGAAAGTAAATATCCTCAAGGGGAGATGATGACTAAAGATTACCTTACATAATCACTCTCACTAGGCTTGCAGAACCTCAACCCACTCAATAGATATACAAACAGCAAGTTCATTTGTGTGATCTCACTAACAGCACCTTGGAAAAATTAAATAGAAAGCAATCAGAACTGTAATACATTAACTTCTTGGTGCAGCTGGAGAGGTTTTTAAGAGTCAAGGTTTTAATTCACCTTTTCAGCCATAGATCTTGTGAGAAACAGGACTTGGAATATCCATGCTTTTTGTACAGAACAATTTGTTAGTCACCCTTCTCAGAATCATGGAATTGTCAGGGTTGGAAGGGACCTCAAGGAGCATCCAGTTCCAACCCCCCTGCCATGGGCAGGGACACCTCACAATACAGCAGGTTGCTCACAGCCACATCCAGCCTGGCTGCAAACACCTCCAGGCAGGAGGCTTCCACCACCTCCCTGGGCAACCTGTCTCTCACCACCCTCATGGGGAAGAACTTCTTAGAATCATAGAATCAATAAGGTTGGAAAAGACCTCAGAGATCATCAAGTCCAACCTACAACCTAACACCTCCTGACAACTAAACCAGGGCTCCAAGTGCCACATCCAATCCTTTTTTGAAGTCTCCAGAGTCTCAGTGACCACACCATTTGCTCGAAGAGGAGTCTGGCAGAACAGGAGAAGAGGGTGCACACCAAGACCTCACAACTGTGCAGCAAATTTTGGGACAGCCATGACCACCCCACTGCCCTCCTTTTCCTTTTCTGCACTGGGCAATTCTCCCTCGTGAGAAACTCTACCTGATAACAAACCTTGCAGACATGCAGGCACCTTTTTCATGCCAATCTAGTTAGAGTTTATTGATTCCTCTTGCCTTTGGCTAATGTACTTTTATTATTATTAATAAATAATCATCAGTTTTCCATCAGTGGAGCCTGCACCCAGGAGCCTTGGAGGAGTCTAGCAAAAGTCTTATTAAAACTAAAGATTTCTGAAGCAGCACTGCCCAGTAACCTGACAGAACCTGCAGCTGAAGAGCAAGATATCCCCACCTGAGAATAGGAGAGAGAACATCACCTTGGCTCCTCCACTCAGAGCCATCATTTAAAACTTGCTAACTTCTTCTTCTTCTTAACTTCTTCCTAACATCCAATCTGAATCTTTCCATTTCTCGAGTTTTGCTCCATTCCCCCAGTCCTATCACTCCCTGACACCCTAAAAGTCCCTCCCCAGCTTTCTTGGAGCCCCCTTCAGATACTGGAAGGCCACAGTTAGGTCTCCTCAGAGCCTTCTCTTCTCCAGACTGAACAGCCCCAACTCCCTCAGTCTGTCCTCATAGGAAAAGAGTTCCAACCCTCTGCTCATCCTCATGGCCCTTCTCTGGACATGCTCCATCATGCTCAGATCCGTCCTTCACAAGTGGCAACAGAGAACACCAGAGAGAAAGAGGCAAGCTCAGAACATAATGCCACCTCTGACAATCTCGGTCCCAATCCTGGACAAGAGCTAAGGCAACTTCTATGAATGTATTAAAACCTTCCAGCCAAGAAAGGCAAGGCATGGCTCTGTGTTATTGTCACAGTGCCTATGAAAACAAATCTTGGGCCAGGATCCCACCCTGCTCACTTTTTATCTGTGTAAATTTCTGCTTAAAGGAACCCATCATCTAAACACCAAAAAAGTGATGGGTGAATACAGACAGGTAACTGGAGTTTAAGAAGCAGGTAGTGTTGATCAACAGGACAGGCAGTGGCCTCTGAGCAGCAGCTTAGTAAAGACCTGGAAGTCGGAGAAAGGCAAGGAAAGGATTTGCAGGGACCAAGTTGCCTTGTAAAGGGCAGGAGGTGCTGTGCATTGCTGCATGTAATCTGACAGGCAAAGGCAAGTTAAAACAACCCCAAAAGCACACACTGAAACCATGGCTTCACTGATGAAATTAAACCAAAGATGACCACAAGGTCACTGGGAGAACAGACAAACCCAAGGTACGATGAAAAAAGAATCCGAATGCCTGATAAGAAATTCCTGGGGGTTCAGGGGCTGACAACAATACTGGGAGGAAAAGAAGAGAGAAGAAAGTAAGGATGCAGGTGTTTGAGAACCCAAGTGGGTAAAATGAGAGAAGGAACAAAATGCACCAAACAGGACTGCATGTCTGCTCCCAGCTGAACAGGAATCCTCTGCTACAGGCAGAGTTTCTCCTTTTCCCCCTCATTTTCAATCCTCTCTGACTTGATTAGTGCCTTCCTGCCACTTAAGCACAATGTCAATGGCCAACCCAGGGAGCATGCAGAACGGTAAGACCAGACCAGCACTGTCAACAAAGATTTAGCATCTGATTTTCAAGTACAGCAAGGGCTGAGGCTGGGGAATTTCAAAAGCTTCAAGAATTCTAACAAAAATACGCTGCGAAATAGATTCACATTCCTATTGTCCACATCCCATTGCTTTACAACTGGAAACTGATTAAACACTAAGGATTGCAAGAGGGGACTGGACGTGGCACTTGGTGCCATGGTTTAGTCATGAGGTCTGTGGTGACAGGTTGGACTTGATGATCTTTGAGGTCTCTTCCAACCTTGGTGATTCTTTGTGTGATTATTTCCATTTCTTAGGTGCAATAAAGATCACAGAATCATATAATGATTTGGGTTGGAAGGGCCCTTAAAGATCATCTAGTTCCGTCCCCCTGCCATGGGCAAGGACACCTCCTGCCTGACAAGGTTGAGTCTTTGACAAGCAACAACCCAAGCATCTCTCAGGAGGTTGTGGATAAGCCAACACTCATATCACATCTGCCACCCCACCAATTCAAGCACCCAAATGACCTGTAGCTTAGGGGTTGAATCTAGAGCCCTGCTTGGGGAGGAAAAAAAGGGTAAAATGGTCCAGAGAAAGGGGGGTGGTGAGGAAATCCAGCAGCAGAGCTCCAAAGGCCAGTTCTCTATGTTACCAATTATAGATGATCACCCTCTCAATTTTAGTAACAACACTACATAAGAAATCTGTTCAAACATAGCTTGGCACCGCCATAACCAAACCATTACATGCCTTAAATACAACACTGCATTAAAAGTGAGACATTTTAACTAGAGGCTTTACCAGCACAACCCTGACCAGCTAAGCTTGGCACTGCCATAACCAAACCATTACATGCCTTAAATACAGCACTGCATTAAAAATGAGACATTTTAACTAGAGGCTTTACCACTACAACCCTGACAAGCTAAGCTTGGCACTGCCATAACCAAACCAGCACAACCCTGCCGAGCAAAGCTTGGCACTACCAGCACAACCCTGACCAGCAAAGCTAGGCACTGCCAGAACCAAACCATTACCCCCCTTAAATACAACACTGCTTTAAAAGTGAGACATTTTAACTTGAGGCTTTACCAGCACAACCCTGACCAGTGAAGCTTAGCCAATCAGTGATGCAAAAGCAAAAGCTTTACTGGGGTGACAGTGCAGAAGCTGCAGAGGTGCTGCTCACCTACAGTGGTATATGGGACCCTGAAGTATTTTCCATTAGGTTAGCAGGAAGTCAGTCTGTCTGTCATAGTGTTTCTGAGGTTGAGGGGGAGGGGGGTGGGAGGTGGTTGACCTAAGTTACTCTGTAGATATTAACAGAGTTTAATGCATTCAAACCTGTGTGGCTGGAGGATATTTGTGTCGTAGCCATTCCTCTGGAGTGTTAGCTTTTGCATCCCATCCAATAATGACTCCTGAATAGCCAAACCTTTTGTGCACCATTACCTGTCCCACACTGAACTGAACGTATTCAGGCTTTGGACTGCGAACATGAGTTGACTCTAACAGAACAAAGGCAGAGAGACACAGCAAGGATGAATGTTTGATCAAACACATTATAAGCATTTAAACAGAAATTCTTCTGCCAGAAGAGAACTGACAATTAGAGGAACAGGTGAAGTAAACAAAGGAAGAGGTACTTTGGGGATTTCTTTTCCCCATGCAGCAAGGAAGGCATTTTCCTGTTTGTATGCCTTTGATGCTACCCTGGGGTCTCCACAGAGTTTTGGGAAGCACAAACACGTGAATGTATTGACAATTAGAGGATTTTTCCATGTGCTAACTGATTTTGCTGTCAATTTTCTTCTAGTTTAGGCCACAGAATTCTTCTGTTCAGTCTGGTTGCAGGGAATACTTTTTTTTTCCCCAAGGGCAGCCTGATCAACTGTTTCTTTTGCCTTTTATGAAGTTGATCTTAATCAGTTCTTTTGACTCAAGGGAAAACTGCATCTCTGCTTTGTGCATCGATACAAGCCAAGCGCACTCAGATATATTCAATAAAACTTACATGTAATGTATCATATTGATATTGTTACACAACTGAGGCTGAAAAAGCCTTGGATTTTCCATTTTCTGTTTTGCTTACTGAACATAATATTTAGAGAAAAGGAGGGGGGAGGGAAAAAAAAAGGGGGGGGGGGGGGAAAACCTACCACCATTAAAAAAAAAAAATAAGTATAGAAACCCACTATAAAAGACCTAATAGACAACAATGTCACAAGCAAAATCCAAAAGGATTGCAAAGACTCCAATACCTGCAAAATAAGAATGGGTTTCTGCTTCAAGGTCTCCACTTTTAGCTCTCTTTTCTCCAGAGTACCAATTCCTAAAATGTAAAATTAATAACCCAACATTCAAACAAGTACTTTACAAACTGAGGTTTAGGATAATTGGTCTTCTTTCTGCATTTGTCTGAAGAGAAGGATGCTGTCCAGGTTGCCCAGGGAGGTGGTGGAAGCCTCATCCCTGGAGGTTTTGAAGGCCAGGCTGGATGTGGCTGTGAGCAACCTGCTGTGGTGTGAGGTGTCCCTGCCTGTGGCAGGGGAGGGGGTGGAACTTGATGATCCTTGAGGTCCCTCCCAACCCTGACAATTCCTCTGATTCTGTTCAAAGCTTTGGATATAAAACTTTTCATAATTTGAGGCCCCAGATGGGTGTTTTAAATTAAAAACACTTTTAAGGAATCGCAAGACAAAGGAATTTGTTCAAAGAGGGGGGAAAAAAACCCCTACAAATCTAATTTCTTTGGATCTGTAACTCTACAGTTGCATTAGATTTTTATGTCAGAGCAAATCCATTTATTTTATCCAGGTAAGCATATATTAATGTAAACTCTAACAGAGTGATTCTTCAGTAGAATCAGAATTGTCAGGGTTGGAACGGACCTCAAAGATCATCCAGTTGCAACCTCCTTCCCACCTCACACCAGATCAGGTTGCTCACAGCCACATCCAGCCTGGCCTTAAAAACCTCCAGGGATGAGACTTCCACCACCTCCCTGGGCAACCTGTGCCAGTGTCTCACCACCCTCATGAGGAAGAATTTCTCCCTAACATCCAATCTGAATCTACCCACTTCTAGTTTTGCTCCATTCCCCCCAGTCCTATCACTACCTGATGTCTTTAAAGATGGGTTAACAATGGTAGACAAGGTGAGTCTCAGCTTGAGGCCTACACTAAGTACAGCTTTTCCATCTACACTAGGCTGAATTTCATAGAATGTTACTGTTTACCAAGGCCTGTAGTGATAGGATGAGGGACAATGACTTCAAACTAGAGAAGAGCAGATTTAGATTGGATCTTAGGAGCAAGTTCTTTACCATGAGGATGGTGGAACACTAGAACAGGTTGCCCAAGGGAGGTGGTTGAGGCCCCTTCCCTGGAGATATTCAAGGTGAGGCTGGACAGGTCTCTGGGCAACCTGATCTAGTTGAGGATGTCCCTGCTGACTGCAGAGGTGGTTGGACTGGATGACCTTTGGAAGTTCATTCCAACTCAGACCATTCTGTGATTGTATGGAACACATAGCTGCTTGGAATCATTAATATTGTTAATCATCCTGACTTCATGCGGTAGTTTTAGGATCAACCCATCACACTTCACCATCAGGTATAGTAGAAGATGACATGTATGGAATAACTGCCATGCTTCAGAGTTAGTTTTGCATGTTTGCATACCATACAGGCACAAGTTTTTCTTAAGTCTGGTGGAAAGTTCTAAATCAGCCTTAATAAGCAAATGAGAGACATTTCCCCTTTGTTACTTATTTCCCCCTCTTCAGCACAACCTCCTGCTAAAAAGAGAAAGTTATTCTTAAATGTAGACAGGATTTAACACCCTACCTTGTCTTTGATAGCCACAGCTTTAAACAATCTGCCCATGCATCCAGGCTCAAGCAAGATTTTGTAAAGCTGCTCCAAGAGGTAATGAGCCTTTAGTAGTGGAAAAAAGATCATCACATGGGTTAAAAAAATCTCTACTATTTTCATTTTTTTTTTCATATTTAAATTTTAAGGCTTAACTTCTGCAGCAAATAGAAAAAGAAATATTCTTTGACCAGAAACTATTTCTTCTCGAGATTAATATCAAGATTGCAAGGGGGTCAAGAGGGAGGGGACAGGCTCTGCTCAGTTGCACCCTGGGATAGGACAAGGGGCAATGGATACAAACTCCAGCACAGGAGGTTGCACCTCAACATGAGGAGGAACTTCTTCACTGTGAGGGTCACAAAGCATTGGAACAGGCTTCCCAGAGAGGTCATGGAGTCTCCTTTGCTGTAGGTTTTCACGCCCTGTCTGAATGCATTCCTATGTGACCTGTGCTGGATTCTATGGTCCTGCTCTGGCAGGGGTGGTGGACTTGATCTCCAGAGCTCCCTTCCAACCCTTAACATCCTGTGAGCCTGTGAAAAAAGAGCCTAAAAAAGTTGTTCCATGAATCTAAAAGGTTATTAGTTGACTCACACCTCAAAACCTGGCAGTTGTTTAAATCTGGGTCTTTACACACCAAGCCAGGCTTAGCTCTTTTTATTTGGCTCTCATTATGTCATGTAGTGAGTTCTACACAGGGACCACACAACCAATGCCACTGCACAGGCTGCACTATTAAAACGAAGCCATAAAAGCCTCTCATTGCATGGTTCATCTTCATCCACCAATGATACCACTATCAAATGTTTGGACCTGATGTAATGCTCTCCACTTTACATCTGGAGATAGGTGCCTGCAATCCTGCCAAGATTTAACTTCTTAATTGATATGCAAAAAAAATAAATATCTCTATACTTACTAAACTCTATGACTGCCTTCAGAAATTTCCTGTGAATGAGTTTTGGTGGTTAAGAGGAGAAAGTTCTTCACAGAAAGAGTAATTGGCCATTGTAATGTGCTGCCCAGGGAGGTGGTGGAGTCCCCATCCCTGGAGGTGTTCAAAAAAGGATTGGATGTGGCACATAGAATAGAATAGAATTAACCAGGTTGGAAAAGACCTCGGAGATCATCAAGTCCAACCTATCACCCAACACCATCTGATCAACTAACCCATGGCACCCAGTGCCTCATCCAGTCTCTTCTTAAACACCTCCAGTGATGGTTGCCCTTCTCTGGACACCTTCCAGCATCTCAACATCTTTCCTAAACTGAGGGGCCCAGAACTGGACACAGGACTCAAGGTGTGGCCTAACCAGTGCTGAGTCCAGGGCAGAATGACTTCCCTGCTCCTGCTGGCCACACTATTCCAGATACAGGCCATGATGCCATTGGCTTTCTTGGCCACCTGGGCACTCTGCTGGCTCATGTTCAGCTGCTGTCAACCAGTACCCCCAGGTCCCTTTCTGCCTGGCTGCTCTCCAGCCACTCTGACTTGAACCCATGGTTTAGTTAGTCATGAAGTGTTAGGTAATAAGTTGGACTTGATGATCTCTGAGGTCTTTTCCAACATCATTGATTCTATGACTCAGTACCTAGTCCATATCATGCCAAAAACCCCAAACTACTTCAACAGTAAATATATGCAAGCAAATCTATTTTAACAGTAAGTATCTGCATGAAGATCTATTTTTAACAGTAAGAAACAAAAGGTAGTGGAAAGTCAGAAATAGTCTTACTGATCAAACATTTCACTTTCCCCTTTTTCAAAGCACATAACCCACAGTAACATATATTGGAATGTTCAAAAGCAGATTAAGGCACAGTCATGCAATCACGTGGATTAGAGACAGATTTTTATGTGAAGAAAGCAATGGTTGTTACTCAAGTTTTGAAGGACATCTTTAAACAACTAAATACAGTCACATTAAGCCCCAATGTCTGAGGGGTGATCTGAATGTTGGTTATATGTAGGAATGGTATCCTGGGGTGCATTAGTAAAAGTGTGTCCAGCAGCTCTACAGAGGTTCTCCTCCCCCTCTGCTCTGCCCTGGTGAGACCACGCCTGGAATACTGTGTCCACTTTCAGGCTCCCCAGTTCAAGAGAGACAGAGACCTGTTGAAGAGAATCTAATGAAGAGCTAAGAAGATGATTAAGGGATTTGAACATCTCTCCTATGAAGAAAGACTGAGAGACCTGGGGCTGTTTAGTCTGAGGAAGAGAAGACCAAGGGAAGATCTTATCAAGGTCTATAAATATCAGAGGGGTGGGTGTCAAGAAGGGGACAGGCTCCTTTCAGTGGCACCCAGTAACAGGCAAGAAATAATGGATATAAGCTAGAGCACAGGAAGTTCTATCTCAACATGAGGAGAAACTTCTTTCCTGGGGGTGACAGCGCACTGGAACAGGCTACCCAGAATGGTTGTGGAGCCTCCTTCTCTGGAGACCTTCAAAGCCAACTTGGATGTGTTTCTGTGTGCCCTGCCCTAGGTGACCCTGTTCTGGCAGGGGGCTTGGACCCAATGAGCTCTGGAGCCCTTCCAACCTCTAATATCCTACAAATGGCCACTGTGTCTCACCCACCCTCCAACATTCCAGGACCAAGAGTCAGTGGTGATGAGAAATAAATAAATGTAGTAGGGAAGGGGAGATTCAGAACCTTTCTGTTAACAGGATGCGCTGAGCGGAGTCCGTTCCGTACCACTGGGATATGAAATACTGTGCTGGAAACGCGGACAGCAGCGCACAGATCTGCAGGGCTGCAGCTGCACTGATGTGAGGCATTCCAACAGGAAGCTTCTCCAAAGTCACTTCCCTGCTCACTGCTCTGGAAAAAAAAAAAAAAAAAGAAAAAAAAAGGAAGAAAAATAAAAAGGAGAGACAAAAAAAATAACAAAGGCAGCCCTCATCTTTGCTGGCTGTGGAGTACTTAAAGTTTCCTTCAGGCTTTGTTGGTTCACAAGAAAATCTGCAGTGTGCGCACACACGTTTCAGTGACAGCCAGAGCACACCTACATTTGCTGAAGATCCTCTCCTATGGATCCAGACTGAGAGTTGGGGTTGTTCAGTCTGCAGAGGAGAAGGCTCCGAGGAGACTTTATTGTGGCTTTCCAGTATCTGAAGGGGGCCACAAGAAGGCTGGTGAGGGACTTTGTAGGATGTCAGGTAATGACAGGACTAGGGGGAATGGAAAACTAGAAGTGAGTAGAGTCAGACTGGATGTTAGGAAGAAGTTTTTCCCTGTGAGGGTGGTGAGACACTGGAACAGGTTGCCCAAGGAGGTGGTGGAAGCCTCACACCTGGAGGTTTTTGCAGCCAGGCTGGATGTGGCTGTGAGCAACCTGCTGTAGTGTGAGGTGTCCCTGCCCATGGCAGGGGGGTTGGAACTAGATGAACCTTGAGGTCCCTTCCAACCCTGACAATTCCGTGATTCCAAATTAGGCCAAACTGCACTAAATTTGAGGGTACCTACCACAAAAAATAATAGAAGACTAAAGCAGACAGCTTCACAAGACAAAGAAAACAAAAACTTGGCTTAGAGTTGCACAGAGATCACTTTCCTCTGGAAACAGAAAAACAAAAAGAGAGAAAGAAAGGAGCTGGGAAGTTGTATGATTGGCCAATTGGCAGTAAAAAGCTGCTCTCCATGAAAAAAAAAATAATCATTGTGGTGCTTTATCACCTAATTAAGTGTACTAAACTTGTCTGACCCTTCAGATTGATGGCCTCAAGAAAAACTATTTGGATTCAGCGACTGTTGTGCATGTGACAAAACTAAGGGGTTTTTCTTCAGACCATTGCATAGCATCAGACCAAAACACTATCTGCACATGCCACAGTCCCACCACTGGACTGGAACAGAATTTGACTTCCCCATCTTCCCACAGACCCCTGCCACACCTTACCAACACATTAAGGTGTTCATCTCTCTTCCCTCCTCCCCCATTGAATGAAGATATTCACCATCAGCTGAGGAGTACATTTACTGTCTTTTTACATCGCTTTCAACTCAGAACTAAGACTTTCTGAATCTGAGGCTTTCTATCTTTTACCCAAGTATTCTCAGAGGGCATAGGTTTGCTGCAGCATTCAGAGTCATCTACATCCACTCTCCATTCTGTCTCCTTTGTCTCCTGTCACGGCTGTTACAGCTACTACCCGCTAGAACAGTACTCAGCTTGCAAGTACAAACTGTTCCAGCTGCATCTGAGCTGCTCCTAGTTCCTGCTATCTTAATTGGCAATATAATTTGGGTTACTGATATAAATACAGTAGAGGTTACATGGGAGGTCAGTTTTTGAAAACTGCCCAACAAAGCTAATTGAGATCACAAAATCATAGAATTTATTGAGTTGAAAGGGACCAGGTGTCAGGTAATAGGTTGGACTTGATGATCTCTGAGGTCTTTTCCAACATGGTTGATTCTGTGATACTTGTGACCCTCTAAGGTCATCTTGTCCAACTCCCTTGCAGTAAGCAGGGACATCTTTAACTCAGTCAGGTTACTCAGAGGCCCATGAAGCCTGACCTGGAACATCTCCACCACATCTCTGTTCCAGCCTTCCACCACCTCCACAGTAAACAACTTCTTCCTAATGTCCAACCTAAATCTAGCCTGCTCTAGTTTAAAACCATTGCCCCCCTGTGCTATCACTACATGCTCTTGTAAACAGTCCCTCCCCAGCCTTGCCGTAGGCACTCTTCAGGTATTGCAATGCCTCTACAAATAATGCTAAAGGAGGCCCAAACAGTATTGCAAGGGATCTGAAAGCTGCAGGTGTGGTAACTAGACCTTTCACTTCTGCATTACCTGCTGGAGAGCCAGCAGCAAAGAACAGACATCTATTTTAGACGTTGTCAGCTGTTGCACATCCGGAGTACCTGTTTACCCGTGTGTACGAGGGGTGGGAGCAGAGGAAGAGTCACACATCAGTTCAAGGAAATGACCACCAGCATGCTGCCGGGCTGGAGAGGCAGGACAGGACCCCCCAGGGAATGCTGCCCCCTAGCCCACAGCGCGGGCACAATCCCCACCAGGCAGCTGCTGCCGCCGCCTCCTACTTCTCCGCTGCTCTTCTACTTCTAAAAGACAGAAAGGATGCTGTCAGGAAGAGAAGAGACAGCCTGGACCAACAGCTGGAAGCCCACAGAACCCAAATACCTCCGAAAAGCTGTCAGAAACGGCCTCTGCCATCACCCCAGCCGCCTGAGCTCGCCCAGCTGGGGGCCGAGCCGCAGCACCCACCGCGGCCACCCGGCCGCTAACTCTGCCACAAAACGGCGCGAAGCCGACCAGCACCCCGCCTGAGCGGCTCCGGCGGCCAGGGATAGCCCCGGCGCGCCCCCGCACAGCGCCGCCGGCCCCCAGCCCTCGCACCGCCGGCGGAAGGGATCCGGGGCGGCAGCAGGTGTGGGCGCTGCCTCACGACCCCTCTCCTGCCTCCCGGCTCCCCGCAGGGTATCCGCAGCCCCTCACCGCAAGGCGCGCCGCTCCCCCGCAGCTCCGGACGGCAGGTGTGCGACTCGCTCAGCTCCGCTCGGCTCCAGAGTTGGCTGCGCTCAGGCCGGGGCTGAGCGGCCAGGTGGGTGGGGCGCGGGCGGCGCTCGCGGGCAGGTAGCGGCCGTTGGGGGCGGCGGACATCTTGTGAGGCCTGAGGGGAGCGGCGGGACCGGGCGGGACCGGGCTTCGTGTCGCGGAGCGGAGGCGCAAGAGGGAAGCGCAGCAGAGCTTCGGTTGGAAAAGTCCTTTAAGGTCAGCAAGTTCTAACCGTCAACCCAACACCACCGTGCCCACTAAACCAGTGGCTCCTCCCCCACCCCCCGGGAAGCCTGGTCAAGTATCTGGCCACTCTTTAGTACAGAAATTGTTCATGTTTTGACAGAGATCACAGGCTCACGGGGTGTTAGGGGTTGGAAGGGACCTCTGGAGATCATCGAGTCCAACTGTCCTGCCAGAGCAGGACCATAGAATCCAGCACCGGTCACACAGGAACACGTCCAGATGGGCCTTGAAAGGCTCCAGAGAAGGAGACTCCACAACCTCTCTGGGCAGCCTGCTCCAGGGCTCTGGGACCCTCACAGTGAATTTCCTCCTCGTGTTGAGGTGGAACCTCCTGTGATGCAGTTTCTAACCATTACCCCTTGCCCTCTCCCAGGGCACAACTGAGCAGAGCCTGTCCCCTCCCTCCTGACCCCCAGCCCTCAGATATTGATAGACATTGATTAAATCCCCTCTCAATCTTCTCCAGACTTTTACTCCAGCCTCACAGCAGGCCTCTAACCACCCTGCTGGTATTTCAGAGAGCTCCTGGTTGTGGTCCCAAGGCCTGGTTTTGTCACAGGGGAAGATCTGGCTGAAACAAAAGTTTCCTGCATGCTTCAGGAAAAAAAATCTTCATGGCAAGAGTGGTCAGGCCTTGGAATGTGCTGCCCGGGGAGGTGGTTGAGTCCCTAAGCCTGGATGTGTTTCAAGGTGGTTTGGATGTGGTGCTTGGGGCTAGGGTTTAGGGATGAAACTTGTAGAGTAGGATTGTGGGTTGGATGTGGTGCTCCTGAGGGTCTTTGCCAACCTGAATGTTTCTGTGATTCTGTTTCAATGGTGCATGTGTCAGCCAGCATGCAGAGCCTCCCTCTGGGCCTGTGATTGCTGCATCTGTGTTGAAGGCTCTTGGTGAGTCCCCCTCTTTGTCAGGGATATCTTTGGTGTAAATTCAGTAGTGATCAGATTTGTTGATGGCACCAGATCAGAGTAACTGCAAGTGACCTGGAGAGGTCAGGACCACAGGACCAGGACCACAGGACCACCGGATGTCAGGGGCTGGAAGGGACCTCCAAAGATCATTGAGTCCAACACCCTGCCAGAGCAGGACCATAGAATTCAGCACAAGTCACACAGGAATGCATCCAGATGGGGCTTGAAAGTCTCCAGAGAAGGGGACTCCACAACCCATCTGGGCAACCTGCTCCAATGCTCTGTGACCCTTAACAGTTAGAGCAACAAGAACATCACAGACAATGGAGAAGAGAGTTTTTACAAGGGCTTTAGTGATAAGATGAGGGGAAGTGGTGGAGTCACCTTCATTGGAGGTGTTCAGGAGGAGACTTGATGGGGTGCTTGGCTGCATGGTTTAGTTGTTTAGGTGGGTTGGATTGGTTGACGGGTTGGACATGGTCTTGAAGGTCTCTTTCAACCTGGTGTATTGTATTGTATAGGAGAGATTTAGACTGCAGATAGGGAGAAATTCCTTACAGTGAGGGTGGAGAGACAAAGGAACAGGTTGCCCAGGGAGGTCATTGATGCCCTTTCCTTGGAGGCATTCAGTGCCAGATTGGATGAGGCCTTGAGCAACCTGGGCTAGTGGAAGGTGTCCCTGCCCATGGCAGAGCATTTGGAACTGGATGATCTTTAAGGTCCCTTCCGAACCATTCTATGATTCTCTGAATGGGGAAAATTCTGCAGTATCAAATGTGCAAATGTTTATAAAGTCTTACTGAGGGAGCAGAAATGTTCCAGGCATCTCTTGTCACTTACTGAGCACATCTCTAAAGGGCAGCACTGTGAGAAAATAAAAGAAAACAATATAAAGCCATACCTAGTTCCATAATGAACCTTACTTTTCATTGCTTTTTCAGCAACATATCCATAGCTACACTTTTCAAATGAAACATTTCAGAAAGGACTTTTTTTTCTCCCCTGTAGGCACAGGCTAAAGCAAAAACAGGCTCAGAGGTAATTTGAAATTATGATAGAGACTGAAATACCTCTTGCTGCTGTGGATAAAATCAGCAGTGCATAGCACAAATAGTGGCCCAATACACAGCATTACTAGACACCTAACAAGTCATTATGTCTCTTACAGAATCACAGAATTGTCAGGGGTGAAAGGGACCTCAAGGATCAACTAGTTCCAACCCCCTGCCATGGGCAGGGACACCTCACACTTAATCAGGCTGCTCAGAGCCACATCCAGCCTGGCCTTAAAAACCTCCAGGGATGAGGCTTCCAACCTCCCTGGCCAACCTGTTCCAATGTCTTACCATCCTCATGGGGAAGAACTTCCTAACATCCAATCTCAACCTACCCACTTCTAGTTTTGCTCCATTTCTCCTAGTACTATCACTCCCTGACACCCTCAGAAGTCCCTCCCCAGCTTTCTTGGAGCCCCCTTCAGATACTGGAAGGCCACAATTAGGTCTCCTCAGAACCTTCTCTTCTCCAGACTGAACAGCCCCAACTTCCTCAGTCTGTCCTCATAGCAGAGCAGCTCCAGCCCTCTGCTCATCCTCGTGGCCCTTCTCTGGACACCTTCCAGCACCTCCAGATCCTTCTGGTAATAGAGGCTCCAGAACTGGACATAGTACTCCAGGTGGGGGTCTCACCAGAGCACAGGAGGAGAATCACCTCCCTCGACCCGCTGGCCACAATTCTCTTGATGCAGCCCAGGCTCTGCTTGGCTCTCTGGGCTGCAAGTGCTCACTGCTGGCTCCTGTTGAGCTTCTCATCCCCCAGCACCGCCAGGTCCTTTTCTTCAGGGCTGCTCTCAAGCCAGTCCCTGCCCAGCCTGTATTGCTGCTCTTCTTCATTAATAGGGCCTGTAGCAAGAGAAGGAGTAATGGGTTTAGACTAAATGAAGGTAGATTCAGACTAGATAAGGAAGACCCTTTTTTTACATTAAGGGTGGTGAAACACTGCAACAGGTTGCCCAGGAGGTGATTGAAGCCCCATCCCTCAAAATTGTGAAGCTCAGGGGCTTTGAGCAACCTGATCTAGTTAAAGTTGTCCCTGATCACTGTAGGGTGGTAGGACTAGATGACCTTAGAAGGTTGTCTTGTTCCTTAGGCTGAACTGAGTTGTTTTGAACAGTGGTTTTGAGCCCAGGGCCCATGATAAAATAAGAATTAAGAAAAGCAAGAGTAATATCAGGAGGCTTATATTCAGCATCCTAGGGCATGCAGTCAAACAAGGATGATCAGCTGCTCTAGTGCATGAAGTGCTTTGAATTCCTAGGCAGGAAGCTAAGGGAGGGGGGACTTGGCACTGCTGCTTTCCCTTTTCCGTTGCTTGTGTTGCCTCTTGATGTTCTTCCTTTGTCCTGACCATCCTTGCTTAGGGGACTGCCTTCATTTGTCAGGTGTAAGGTCATACAGAGATGATTAGGAGTTGCCAAATGTTTCACCACTGATTTCAAGACAACTTGAGTAGCAAACTACTCATATGGGAGCTAGGTTCCCTGTCTTAGGGGTTTGTTTGTTGATGGATTTAAACCTATGCAACATGGCAAGGGTGCTCAGTTTTAACCTCACATAAATACTGATCTGGACTAGAAATGCTAATTTAACCTAAGAAAAACAATGTGTTTTTAAATCATACCAACCAAGTTGTTTATCTCTGCAGATAAAATATAGTGGAAATGGCTTCAGCTGGATAATTTAACCATTGCTCTTCAGCCCCATTAAAATGTCATTATAGGGGATGCATAACAGGTTTATTTTTCTGAAGATGTTTAGGGAATATCACAAAGGTGTCACAGACCTTTCGTAGCCACTTGAACACAAGGTCACAGAATGCTCCAGGCTGGAAGGGACCTCCAAAGCTCATCCAGTCTGACCTCCCCACAGTCAGCAGGGACATCCCCAGCTAGATCAGGTTGCCCAGGGCCTTGTTGAGCCTCACATTGAATATCTCCAGGGATGGGGCCTCAACCACCTCCCTGGGCAACCTGTTCCAGTATTCTACCACCCTCATAGTAAAGAACTTCTTCCTGATATCCAGTCTAAATCTGCTCTTCTCTAGTTTGAAGCCATTGTCCCTCATCCTATCATTATAGGCCTTTGTAAACAGTCTCTCTCAATCCTTCCTGTAGCCCCCTTCAGGTACTGGCAGGCTGCTATTAGGTCTCCCTGGAGCCTCCTCTTCTCCAGGATGAACACCCCCAGCTCCCTCAGCCTGTCCTTGTAGCAGAGCTGCTCCAACCTGCTGATCATTTTTGCGGCCCTCCTCTGGACCCTCTCCATCAGCTCCATGTCTTTCCTATATTGAGGGCTCCAGAGCTGCACACAGTGCTCCAGGTGAGGTCTCAGCAGAGCAGAGCGGAACAAAGTGGCAGAATCACCTCTCAGGATCTGCTGGCCACACGTCATCTAATGCAGCCCAGGATGGGATTGACCTTCTGTGCTGCAAGCTCACCCTGCCTGCTCATGTCCAGCTTCTCATCCACCAGCACTCCCAAGTCTTTTTCCTCAGGGCTGCTTTCTGTCACTCATCCACCAGTCTGTGTTGATAGTGAGGATTGTTATGGCCCACTTATCTCCTACATTGCCACTGCAGTAATGAAAAGGAGTTTAGGACCTAAAGAGGAAAAATCAAAATAATTCATTTCTTGTAGGAGCCCTGCTTTACTTCCAGCCCAGTCAGCAGCAAAAGGCTAAGCAACTTTGAATAACAGTAAGGAAGAGACACAGGAACAGAAAAGGTGCCTGGAAAGCCTTTCTCCTGGTGGATGCTTGATGGAAATGCTGACAAGGCAGATGCGTTGTGGATGTTTCCATCAGCTGAGGGAAGAATGACACATGTCAAGAGCTCTCATCTATTTGGGGTGCTCTGCTTTCAGCAGAGTCTAAGAAATCATTTCTTCAGTGGCTGCATAAATTTTCTTGCATGTGTAGCTATTCTCATGGCTTCCACCACTCTCTTTCTCCATGCAGATGCAGGGACTTCCAGTTGTACCAAAGAACCAAATTACTCTCCCTTGATAGCACAGGTGAGTTTTCACAGAGCTGTGAAACAAAAGTAATGACCAATCTGCAGAAAACCTCTTTTCTGCCCTGTAAAAATTCCAAGCAGCCTCCTTTGTGGAGACAGAGTTCTCCATAAACCACACAGACTCAAATTATGCTCACAGAAGGAAAGCAGATCTCTCCAGGAGATAAGGGAACTCACTCAGCAAACAATCTCTGCCAGGAGTGTACCCTGACAATAACAGGCCCCTAAGGAGGAGAGGCAGGCTTAACAGGGAGTCAAGGGCCCAAGGGAAGTGCAAAAATAAGGTCCAAAGCTCACAGGAGGTTCTATAGGCTTTGTAAAAAGGCCAGAGACAACACTACAGAGTGAAGTGTTTGCTTGGAACATTTCCAAAGCCAGAGGAATATTTTCACAGAATCAACCAGGTTGGAAAAGACTTCAGAGATCATCAAGTCCAACCTGTTACCTAACACCTCCTGATAACTAAACCATGGCTCCAAGTGCCGCATCCAATCCACTCTTGAACACCTCTGGGTATGGTGACTCCACCACCTCCCTGGGCAGCACATACAATACAATACAATAAACCAGGTTGGAAGAGACCTTCAAGATCATCGTGTCCAACCCATCAAACAACTAGATCATGGCACCAAGCACCCCATCAAGTCTCCTCCTGAGCACCTCCAATGACGGTGACTCCACCACCTCCCCAGGCAGCCCATCCCAATGGGGAATCACTCTCTCTGTATAGAACTTCCTCCTAACGTCCAGTCTAAACCTGCCCTGGTGCAGCTTGAGACTGTGTCCTCTTGTTCTGGTGCTGGGTGCCTGGGAGAAGAGACCAACCTCTGCCTTTCCAGTGGCCAATCTCTCTTTCTGGGAAAAATCTTCCTACCATCCAGCTTAAACCTCCGCTGGCACAGCTTGAGACTGTATCCTCTTGTTCTGGTGCTGGTTGCCTGGGAGAAGAGACCAACCCCCACCTGGCTACAACCTCCCTTCAGGTAGTTGTAGAGAGCAATAACGTCTCCCCTGAGCCTCCTCTTCTCCAGGCTAAATAATCCCCTTGATAAGTTAGCATGTAAGAAACCCACCCCTCCCCCTGGACAATAAGACAGTTTTAGATGACTTACCTTTCCAAAATCAAAACTTAAATGAGTTTTCTGTTGAATTCTATAAATAGTTTAGCCTCTTGTTTGCCTTACAACTTCATCCAGCAAAAGAGTTTGGTATTGGGGAGGAGTAACAGCAGGCACCAGTACAAGCTAGGAGCTGCCCTGCTGGAAAGCAGCTCCACAGAGAAAGACCTTGGAGTGCTGGTGGACAGCAAGTTCTGCATGGGACAGCAGTGTGCCCTTGTGCCCATGAGAGCCAATGGAAGCCTGGGGTGCAGCAAGAAACGTGTGGCCAGCAGGGCTAGGGAGGTTCTTCTCCCCCTCTACTCTGCTGGGGTGAGACCATCCCTGGAATGCTGTGTTCAGTTTTGGGGTCCCAAATTCAAGAGAAATAGACACCTGCTGGAGAGAGTCCAAGGGAGAGCTACAAGGATGACAGGGGGACTGGAACATCTCTCCTGTGAAGAAAGACTGAGAGTCCTGGGGCTGTTTAGTCCTGAGGAGACTGAGAGGGGATCTGATCAATGCCTATCAATAGCTGAGGGGTGGGTGCCAGGCTGAAGGTGATGGTCTCTTTTTGGTACAGCCCAGTGATAAGACAAGGAACAGAAACTTCTTTACTGTGACAGAGCACTGGAGCAGGCTGCCCAGAGAGGTTGTGGAGTCTCCTTCTCTGGAGACTTTCAAAACCCACCTGAATGCACTCCTGTGTGGCCAGCTGATCCTAGGTGATGCTGCTTTGGCAGGGGGTTGGGCTCAATGATCACTGGAGGTCCCTTCCAACCTGTGACACGCTGTGGGTCTGTGTTAACACACATTTTAACTATCTCAAGCCGTCTGCAACCACTGAACAGAATGAAAATGTGGAGTACTCGATTTGCAGTCCTTCCCAAGGCACTTGTGTGTTGGGATTGAACCACACCAGTGAAGGATGGCAGTAGTCCAGCATGCACCTCCCCAGCTCTTCATGCCAAGACAACAGCTGGGTGAACTCATGCAGTGCCTTGAAAGATCACTCATTAGGAGTTTGTCTCACTCAAGGAATTCTGTTCTGTCAACATCCTTTGTGAATGAGCAGGTTTGGAGAGCTGTATTCCCTTTATTTGCAGTTCATAGATTCATAGAATGGTTTAGGTTGGAAGGGACCTTGAAGATCATCTGGTTCCAAGCCCCCCAGCCATAGGCAGGGACACCTTCCACTAGCCCAGGCTGCTCAAGCCCTCATCCATCCTGGCCTTGAACATCTACAGGTGTCCAAGCATCCATGGGCTTCCTAGGCAACCTGCTCCAGCTTTACACCACCCTTCTTACTTAAGAAGACTCTGTGCAACCTAGTTGCACATGAGGGTGGTGAGACACTGGATCAGGTTGCCCAGGGTAGAAGCCTCATTCCTGGAGGTTTTTAAGGCCAGGTTGGATGTGGCTCTGAGCAACCTGATGTAGTGTGGGGTGTCCTTGCCCATTGCAGGGGCTTTGGAACTAGATGATCCTTGAGGTCCTTTCCAACCCTGACAATTCTATGACTATGATTTTGAGCTAGGTTGTTTGAATACAAGAAAAACACCCTCAGTAAATTTCTCTACTGTAGAAAACGTAAATAAAGGGCTTCCTTCTAGGGCTTCAGTTATGTTCTAACAGACTGGGTGAATTTCAACTTAGAGCTGTTCACAGTCAAATTCAGAGACCTGAGACAAAGCACAAGTTAGCAGACCAGGCTGCCTAGCCCTTGCATGCTAGCATTTAGTTTGGCCTTGGTATCTTCAGGAATATGCCTGTGCAGAAATCTGCTGCTGAGTAAGTTGATTACCTGCCTCTGCTCTTCTTTTCCTCTTGGTTTGGTTTTTTTTCTTTCTTGGTTTTGCTTTTTTCCCCCACTGCTAAAGTAAAATGAGAGGCAGATGGCTCTGTTTCTGAGACAGGAAAAGAAAGCATGAAGGAAAATTGTATGGCTATTACCAATTAGAAACAACATTCCTGACTTCCCTGCCCTCCCGTCAGCACAAGCAGATTTCAAAGTGCAAGGGGGATTTGTGACTCCTCACCATGCTCCTGTTAAAAGAGTCAGTAAAGCTTTTGGTGAAGATACAGCACAGGATTGCTCCCAGCTAGAAAAACAACCTGACATTTTGGGCTTCGAGCTCCCTGTCCACATTAGTAAAACCCACAACAACAACAATTGTGCATTTTTCATGCTAATTTGGCATACAAGGACTCAGTTATGTGCTATTTAAATTCCAGTCACCGAAGCTGGTTTAGGTTCCCTGGCACTTGCTTTATTTTCCCGTGTGCTGCAAATAGAAACATGGATTTGTTTTTAAAGCCATTGCCCTTTGCTCATTTGTCTTTGGGAAAAGTGACATTTTAGTGAACCTCCTACCTGTCTGGAGATATTCAAGACTTACCTGGATGCATTCCTGTGTGATCTGCTCTAGGTGATCCTGTTCTGGCAGGGGGGTTGGACTGGATGAGCTTTCGAGGTCCCTTGCAGCCCCTAACATTCTGTGATTCCTTGATTGCTTTGGAACAAGAACTTTTCCCTTTGAAAACACAATGGTCAGCATTGATCCTCATACATCATTTCCTTCATTTAATGATCTAGCAGGAGTTCATGGCATCAAGAAGGTACTGAAGCATTAGTAGTGGCACAGTCAGTATCTGGCTGTCAGATACCAACATTTCACTGTCTGTTACTCCTAAACAAAGTCCCCAGAGACAGGGATCTCCTGGAGAGAGTCCATGAGGATGCTTAGGGGACTTGAGCATTTCCCCTGTGAAGAGAGACTGAGAACCCTGGGTCTGTTTAGTCTGGAGAAGAGAAGGCTGAGAGGGGCTCTGATCAATGTCTATGAATAGCTGAGGGGTAGGTGTCAAGTGGAGGGGGCCAAGCTCTTTTGGGTGGTGCACAGCAATAAGAGAAGGAAAAGTGGATACAGACTTGAACATAGAAGGTTTCAGCTCAACATGAGGAGAAACTTCTTTACAGTGAAGGTGACAGAGCCCAGGAGCAGGCTGCCCAGGGGGTTGTGGAGTCTCCTCTGAGACTTTTCCAAATGCTTTCCAGTGCAGACTACCCTGGGTGATGCTGCTGTAGCAGGGCGGTTGGATTCACAGGATCCCAGGATGTTAGGGGTTGGAAGGGACCTCTGGAGATCTTTGAGTGCAGCTCCCCTGCCAGAGCAGGACCATAGAATCCAGCACAGGTCACAGCATCCAGACTGCTCTGAAAGTTTCCAGAGAAGGAGACTCCACAACCTCTCTGGGCAGCCTGTGCCAGTGCTCTGTGACCCTTACACTAAAGAAGTTCCTCCTCGCGTTGAGGTGGAACCTCCTGTGCTGTAGCTCCATCTCTGATCTCTGGAGGTTCCTTCCAACCTCTAACATTCTGTGATTACTACTCAAGGTAAAATAACCACAGGTTTCAAACCCTGTCACATGAGAACTGGGATACCACTGTGTTTTAAGGATGCTGTACGAAGTTACACAGAAACAGATCTTTTCCAAACAAAATAACTCATGAGCTGCCTCAGACTATCCTCAGCAGCACAACTAACATCCTAGACCCGGGGTGGCTGGTTTTTGGAGGAGCACACCACTGTTACTGCACTGAGGATGCACACACAACAGGACTACCAGTACCCAGCAGAAAGATGTTAGTGTGACATTTTCAGTATTGTAAAATAGTTCCTCTCCTAGCAGAACTCATCATTGCTAAAACTCACACAGATTACTTGAGACAACTGAGATTTTTCCTGATACGCTAGAACAAGTCTTGCTTTTGCCAGACTCCATGGTGGACATGTATGGAGAGCTACAGGGAACTCAAATTTTGTTCTGCTATGACCATTCCTCAGGCCTGCTGCTCAGCAGTGCACACACTTGCATCTCTGAGTTTCTTCTGTGTGATTTCAGGTGAGATACATAACAAAGAAAAGATCACAGGATGTTAGGGGTTGGAAGGGACCTCTGGAGTTCTTTCAGTCCACCCTGCCTGCTGGAGTGGAACCGTAGAATCTAGCACGCATCAAGACAGGGCTTGAAAGCCTCCACAACCTCTCTGGGGAGCCTGTTCCAGTGCTCTGTGACCCTCACAGTAAAGAAGTGCCTCCTCATGTTGAGGTGGAACCTCCTGTGCCGTAGTTTCCATCCATTGCCCTTTGTCCTATCACAGAGTGCAACTGAGCAGAGCCTGTCCCTTCCTTCCTGCCCCCAGCCCTCAGACGTTTATAAACATCTCTTGGTTCCCCTTTATCAGATACTTGCTATGCAGCAAGTTCCCAAAACAAGCTGATTTGAGGCTGTTTTGAAGCAGCACATCACAGCAGCTGTCCCTGAAGACACTTCAACCACTGGCTAGAAAGACAGACTTGTTGGGCCAGCTTAGAAAAACATGTTTTGCTATTTATTTAAAAATAAGTTTGTCGTTACTACATTGCAGTGACAGTAAATTCTTACACGTACATTCTAGGTTTGTAGAAAAGGATTCAAAGTATTATGCATCAAAACTTAACATAGAAAGTGTCCACGGGCAAACAAGTGAAGAAACTTTCCAAAGCCATATATGTACAAAAAAAAACCAACCCCACAACACACCAAGAAAGGGCACTGTTATCCTGGGCCAGATACTTCAGGTTAGAACGGTGAGGAGCCAGGGTTCTGCAAGGAAAAATGAAACAAAACAAACAAAAAGCCCAAAAAAACCCAACAACAACCAAAAAACCCCCAAACCAACAACAACAAAAGAGGTAAAAAAAAATAACCCCCAACCTTGATAAAGCTAAAGAATTGTCGTTTCCCAAACTGTTACTCGTTACATACAACAGAGTTGTGTTTGACATCGTTCGGTACAAAATAAGCGGCGGGTTTTTCCACCCCCACTCCCCAGTCTGAATAGGTCTCACTTCCCCAAATTGACTCCTTCTGGGTTCAATTTCTGTGGAGTTGAGCTCCATTCTGTACACTATTTAAGCAGGATGACAGAATCTGCTTCCCACCAGCCCCTCAGCCAGTTTCTCTGCCACCCTTCCTGCACTTTTAAAGTATGGTCCAAAAATGTAACTTCTGGCTGGTGTCGGCAATTGGCAAAGCAGAGCACAAAGCAGGAGCTTGTGCTGCTTCTCAGTCCTGAGTTCTATGACCTCAAATCCTCTGTTCTTTCAGGGTAGAAACTGATAGCACAACTACTGCTGCCCTCTCCCTAAAATGCATCGTTTGCATTGCTCAAAGTGAATTTCCTGATGTATTTATCTGCATTAAGAAAGGATCCAAATGACTATTTGGCTCACTACCTACACCTCCTAATCGGCTCCATTTATTCACCTTTGTTTTATTGCAGCATGTAAGGTTTCTCTCTAGAGTGCTGTGAGGCTATTAGAACCTTGGGGATTTAAAAAAAGAGGAAATAAAATAAAGCTAATCACCTTTTCCCCCCTGCACCTGTCTTTTAATCTTTGCTTTCCTGGTGTGTTTCCTCCTCTAACACACCGTAAAAAAAACCGACGTGGCAAATTCCCCCGTTCAAACTAGCACAGATGCCAGAGCAGCTAGAGGTTAGCTCTGGTTTGAAACCTCCCTGTTATTTGCCCCCCTCCATGGAGCAGAAGGGTCTCTCCCAGTTCCAAACCAGGAAGCTGCCAGGTAAGCTGTCAGTACCAGATCTGTCATTGGAAACACCCTGTCAAGCCTTGGCCAGTTCCATGACACTTCACCCGCTTGCTTTCCTCTGCCTATGAGCAGGCACACAGAGAACACCACTTACAGCAGAAAACTAAACAGCCCTTTTATTTAGTTGAGTATCTAGGTCCCCTTGGAAACCATTCTGTTACACAAGGACTTCAGAGATAAAAAGAAAATATAGTATACTTTGTGGGTTTTTTACAGGTCAATTGTCTCCATTAGGTAGTAAACAGAAAATGAGCTTTTGCTGGTTCCAGGTGAGGTTTTAAAGCCCTCTACCTTCTGTATCACTGTGATAGTTCCAGGCTGTGCCTTTAAAATTTTCCACAGATCTCAAACAGAAACAATCATGGCACTGTTGCAGAGTTGTAGTCCAATCCTCATTAAAACAACCAATTTTTGTTTTAAAAGGCAAACCAAAAACCTTTGGAAAAAGACTACTGTGGACAAAACCTACTACGTTGAGAGAGAAGAACTCGGGACGCAGTGTGGACAAAACCTACTACGTTGAGAGATAAGGTAAGGACTCAGAGGATGCATATTGGACAAAACCTACTACATTGAGAGATAAGGTAAGGACTCGGGACGCATTGTAACCAGTGTGGTACGGCTGGACCTTGACTGACCAGCAGCAAGATAAAACTCCCTCAAGCAGGATTCACATGCCCCAACTTAAATGCAGATGCTGACGACAGCAAGCTAAACACACCTCTAACTTCCAAACTCTACTATGCAAGCACAGGGTTGCCCATCTGGTTAAGCCTATTGCTTTTATAGAACCAGTCAACCATTCAAGATGTGCCTACATTCAAATCACAAGCTACAGCATTTACTTGTAGAAGTCCTTGATCCAAAAAAGTGAGCAAAAAGACTTAACAAGCCTGAAGTTACTGACTGGACAGACTATTTTGTGAGAGAGTGTGTGTGTGTGTGTGTGTGTGTGTCATGTGTCTTCTCTCTTCTTTTGGTAAGGTCAAAGCCTCTGGCACAGAATCAGAATGGGTAGCTTGAAAAAATATTTGTACAGCAATACAGTGAAGTCATCTCTACACTAGGCTTTATTTCTCGCTTTTAATAGATATGAATATATCCTACGTGCTGCAGCAGGGTCCTTTATCCATCCATAGTTTTACAAATATTAAGCCATAGTAATATGTAACTCAACCCGACTCAAATCTTTTACAAGTCTATCGACAAAGGGATCATCACATGTACAAAGCAGACACTGTACAAATAGACATCTGTAAATCTCTCAGCACAGCAGTCTCATCCCTGGAGGAAGACAATTTCTCTGTTAGGTTGTATCACTTGGGCGCTGCCGAGTGACCCGAGAGCTCTAGTTCGGTATTGACAACAGTGAACGCTACATGGGCAGGGTGCAGTTCAGGTCCCAGGAAACAGGCTAGCAACGGAAAGCTGCAGAGCAGTGAGGTGTGTAGGTAGGCGGAGGCACAGTGTCAGAGAGGTGGAGCACACCGGCAGGGCAAACAGGAGTCAATTCCTCACGGGCAGCTACAGAACACACCCTTAGTAAGATACCACTCGGTGGCAAACACCGACGGCAAACAAACACCACCCGCAAGGATTCCCAGCACAGAGCAGGAACACCAGAGCAGTATCTCCGCATCCATGGGAAAACATAAACAGATTTAATGAGCTAAAAACTGCACTAAACTGCTGCCAGCTCTGTCGGATGGTCTGCGTGTCTGGGACTACGAGCCTGGTATTTACAATGCAGATGAGGTCCTGACACTCCGCTTGCCGAGCCGGCTGCTGGGTGCTGGAGATGGCAGTTACAGAACTGTCACTGGAGTTCATCCATTGCTTCACAACACTGACCTAGAGTTTATTGCTCACATTAAAAACAAACCAAACCAAAACAAACCAACCAAAAAACTGAAAGACTCTGTTAATCAAAAGCTCTTTTTCTGTGTCAGTACATCACAACAACCTCAAACACGACATTGGGGTTTTTTTTTTTTTTCTCTCCACAGTCTGATGGTGACTAAAGTCTCATAAATAAAGTTTTCAAGCCTAGTGAAACTAAAATTACAAAAATAGATAACTTTGAAATAAATCTGGTATTAACTCCTAATATTTTTTTTTAATTATTTTTATTGGGTGGGGTTTTTTTTTTTTAGTGTTGCTTCTATAAAAAAATTTGACCCCAATTATCTACAGTTTATTTTAAAAGGAAAAACGTGGTTTAATATGAGTTTAATAAAAAAAAAAAAGACAGACAACCAATCACTGGCTGAAGTCACCGATGGTAGGGAGTGGGAAGCAGTCCCCGTGTTCTTCAGGTAAGGCCTTTTCTATTCTCCTCAAATTAAGTGTACAAATTTCTACCTCCTGTTACGGGAACAGCATTATTTCAGTGTTATTTCAGTCTCTCCAAACTTACAGACAAGGTCTTGTTGTTTTGATATATAAATATATACAGGAACATGCCATAGAAAACATTATTACAAATGGAGTAAATACAGAAGCTGGAGTTTTAGATAGAATCTATTTTCATATATTACAATGCAGATAACATCAGGAAATTACACATCTTATTTTTTCAAATGATTGCCTTCATCAGTGAGATTTGACCAAAGGAACAAGGAGAAGCAATTAGCTCTGAATTCTGAAGGTATACTGGCAACTGTGCACGACCACAGCTTGTTCTAGTACCGTGTTTAATTTAGACTTCCATTAGTCTGAACTGAATGACAAAGGTGGTAGGGGAAAAAACAAAACAACCACCAAACCCACAATAAATACAGCAACAAATGAAATGCAGACTAATCCCTGCTACCCGGATCCAGATCTGTAACAAGCCAAAGAGGAGCTGGAAAACATTTTACTCTTTTTTTGGTAGCAAAATCTCTAATGAACTAGACAAAACTAAGGTATGGTGGATACTAATTTGCTATCCACAGCAGGGCTCTGGGCAGCCTGATCTAGTTGAGGATGTCCCTGCTGACTGCAGAGGGGTTGGACTGGATGACCTTTGGAGGTCCCTTCCAACCCAGACCATTCTGTGATTCTATTTCTGTTCCTCTTGGTGCCGGATACCAACGTTCAGAGGTATCTGAAGTTTCCTTTGAGGTTTAGTTTTTCAACTAATTTAGGGTCATACACACAGGGACAAAAAAAAAAAACCCAAATAAACCCAAAACAAAGCCACAAAGAAACAAACAGAAAAAAAGGAAAATAAATGGAAAAATCAACCCCCAAAATCTTTCACACTACCCAAATCATGGAGAAACCACAAAACAACGGTTACCTTTTTGTACCATACCAGATCTCAGACAATAGGACTGCTACTCTAATGTGGTTTTTTTCTGTTGTCTCCTTAAAACTGGACAATCCTTTCAAGTGATAGAAAAATTAAAGTAAGTCTGTAAAGGTATCAAACAACTAAAAGTACCATAAACAAATAAATAACTGCCTTATTTTTCTCCTTTCGCTGGAGCAGTACATAGAACAATACATTCCCCCTAAGTCACAGAGTTCTCATTTACAACAGACAACTTAACATTACTAAGGATGCAAGAAATAACAGAATACAAGGCACAAGCATTACATGGAGTTTGGGGGGGGGGGGGGGGGTGTTGGGTTTTTGTTGTTTTTTCTTTAGGATGTATGTTGACTCTTGTCAGCGTGAGACACCAGGAAAAGTGCAGGAAAAACCCACAATGTGCAATGAGACCACTGTATAAAACATGATTGCATAAAAAGTGATTTGGCCTTTTTAACCCTTTAATCATTGAAAAGAACCAATCTGCCCCTTAAAATTAAACTAGAAAGTATGAGATTCTTTTTAATTTTTTTGTTTTGTTTGGTTGTTTGGTTTTTTGTGTTTTTTTTTTTTTTTTCCCAGTTCTAGTGCTAGTTAAAAAAAAAATCCTTAAAAAACCAGATACCTGGGTAATCTGTTTTTAGGTCCTGTGTTTGTGCATATATTCATATACACACAGACACACACTTTGCTTTGTAGGTCGTTTGAGCCTCTTCGGCATCATGTCTAAAGTTGTAGAAGCCACAGTCTGGATCACAAAAGTAAACATCAGCATTCCAAACCCCTCTCCTGTAATTTCCTTGAATCCTTTAACCAGTTGTACATTGTCTAAGACATCTCTGCCAAGGGACCTCCACGATCTCTTTGGGTCCCTTCCAACCCCTGACATCCTGCGATCGCCTCCCCCACCAGTGCATTATTTTTCTATCAAAAGAAAAGGAGACATTTCAGAACAAGGTTCTACCAAGTGCCTACTTGAAAACAAGACACAGCTTTCATCACTGCAAATGGGATGCTGGACCGACACTCCAACAGAGAAGAAAACCAAAAGAATCCAAACAAAACCCAAACCCTTTTTTTTTTTTTTTTTTTTTTTTTTTTTTTTGTTGTTGTTGTTTTTCTTTTTTCCCCACTGCACTGATTCTCAGTCTTTGGCACAATAAACAGAGATTTAGTGATTGATACAAGAATCAAGGTCTGAAAAATTAGACATTAGTCAAAACTTTTTTTTTCCAATGTGGAGATATATCTAGCTCTATATATATATATATATATTTGTGATTACATTTTTGCTATGTTTGGCAGAACTCGGAGGAGCCGACAGCCCGCGCTGGGCTCCTTTGGCAGGTGACCGTTCCCATCACAAGTGAAATTCGACAGGTTAGCAAAGTTTGGTAATTTTTTGTTGTTCTGTATTTAAGTAGAAAGGTAAAGTGAATTTACTGCCACTTTTTCTTTTTTTTTTTTTTTTTTTTTTTGCCAAAATCAACCTTCCTAAGCAACTTGACTTTACAACCACCCAGCAGTACCTTGCTTGCTCAAAACCAAAGACTTCTGTTTTCGCTTTGTGGCATTGAAGGGTTTTTATCACCGGCACTACTCCCAAGCTGAGTAGTTCCCAGCTCTGTAGGTCAGTCAGAAATTGCTTCAGTTGTGGGTTGTTTTTGTTTTTTTTGTCAGCTGTGAACAAAAGGAAGGTTCAAAGGCATAACCTCTATCTGGAGGGCAATAAATAGCAAAAGTTTAAAATATATATTTCTCTCAAAGAACGTTCTTTCAGTTTGTGGTTTGTTTTTGTTTTTTTTTTTTTTTTTTTTTTGCTATTTTTTTTTCTCCCCAAATCAGAACATATTCTTCTAACCCATAATAGCAGCAGGGAAGCAGAAGTCTGTTCTGCTGTTCCTTAACTGTACCTGCTTCATAGCATTCTGCAGTAAAACCCTTGGTAAAAATTTACCAACCGATTAAATTAGCTTTTGCTTTTTCAGTCAACTTTCGGACTCTGCCTCTGCTGGACGTTCCAAAAGTTAAGGAGGTGTCTTCAAACAGTAGCTGCCTTTGCTCTTCCTCAGAGTCATCTTCATTGTAAAAGGCTGTCCTCCTACCCTGATTTCTAGTTCTCATGTGAGGTTCAGAATCTTTAAGCTCTTCAGACCCTTCCTCCATAGGCTCAACTATCTTTTTCCTCCTGCTTCTCGTCTGCATTTTAACATTGGCAGGAGCCAAGAGGTCCGAGCCTGGCTGGCGGGTCTTGACCTTCCTTTTTGGCTTTCTACCCCCACGGCCTTTTTTTTGTAACAAGTCTTCCTTCATATTGTTTTCCGAAAGAGAATTGCATGCAGTAGAAGCAGAGGCTTCTTCTGGTATATCCCTTGGAGCCTGGATCGTATTCTGCTCTGCAACCTTTTGCTCTTCCACAATCTGTAGCTTTTTTGGTTTTCTGCCTCTTTTCTTGTGCACCACTTCACCGCTGCTGTTATTAGTCTCCACTTTGGGTTTCCGTCCGGGGCCTCTCTTCACTGGAGGTTTGGAAGGCTGCCCTCCATGTCCATTGACTTGAATGCTGCCCGATGCCAAAGCGTTATTCTTGCACTCTGCTGTGAGGAAAGGAGAGCACTTTGTCACCTAACAGCTTTGCATTTACATTCACTTTCACACTGCCTTAATAGAGCTCCTACCAAAATATCCGAATGGATTCACAGTGATTGCCAATCTGTCAAAATCAAAGAAACCCCAAGCGGAGCTCAGAGAGCTTCTTGCCAGGATGCAGTAAGGACTAACTTCGAATCAGAGAACTGTCAGGGGTGGAAGGGACCTCATGGAGCATCCAGTTCCAACTCCCCTGCCATGGGCAGGGACACCTCACACTATATCAGGTTCCCCAGAGTCCCATCCCGCCTGGCCTTCAAAACCTCCAGGGATGAGGCTTCCACCACTTCCCTGGGCAACCTGTGCCAGTGTCTCACCACTCTCATGGGGAACAACTTCTTCCTAACATCCAATCTGAATTTACCCATTTCTGTTTCTGTTCCATTCCCCCTAGTCCTGTCATTACCTGACACCCTACAAAGTCCCTCACCAGCCTTCTTGTGGGCCCTCCTCAGATACTTCTAGTTTGGGTTAGCTCAAGGTAGCTTGAAGAAAAAAAACGGCTAAGAGGCAGGGAGGAACAGCGCAAGTGTTTTTCTTGGCTGATACACCACCAATGGACAAGAACTCCTACTTTTTACCTGCAACAGCATAAAGCTACTCAAGAAGCATTGCTGCAAGCATCAGGAATGCTTCCAAGCAGGTAATCTCTAGAGAAATGAGAATGTTTCTTTCAGCCTGAGGAAGCATCCTTTATATCAGGTTCATTAGACTAGGGAGGAAAGGGCAGAAACATGGGAGACTAGCAAAAAAAAAACCCACCACAACCCACAAGTATGCAGGTTGCACAGGTTTACTACACTCACAGACACACAGCAGAAGGTATTGGCTTGGAGACTTTTACAGGCTATGAGTTTCTCTTAAGTGAGTGGTCCTGAGCTTTGTCAGTGAGGCACCTCACAAGATCTCTTATGGAGGCGTTCCAGTACCACAGAGCCCTTGCCTGAAACATGACCGGGAACAGACTCAGAGCCAGCAGCATAGTTCATTTAGCAGAGCTCCTGCTGTGTTCAAATGTGCCCCACATCCTGCACTGAAATCACAGGCCTCCGCTGTCCTGTGAGTGGGTGTGCAGGAGAGAAAGGATCATATCCACAATCAGATACTTCTGACGTGACCAAACAGCCTGAAGCTGCTTTTTTCGGAAGCACAGAAGAGGAGTAAGATCAAAACAGATAACCCTCAGGGAGTGGAGGACTACAAGGAGTAACCAGGTTAATTAGGTGGGGCCCAATTTGCAGTTTCTCTGTCTTCAGAGAAAAGATGCTTAGTGGATCTGGCTGTTTCACAGCAGCTTCATAACAGCTGAAACAAAACAGCTCCTTCATAAACAGGACAACTTCCATAACTAGGACATCTTATTTCAGTCTCCACAGCAGCCTTGAGTTAAGGTACCCAGACATCAAAAGACCAAGTTCAGTCTGATGATTACACAAAACTGGGTCCAAGCAACCCATACAAACGTGCTAAGCAGATGTGGTTAGCACCGCAGAGTCCTGGTTTGCTATGGCAAAAAGCATGGAAGAACCAAGGTGCTGCTGGGATGCTCTGATCAGAGCTCACGGCTCTGGAGAGTGCTACCACGCTCAGTGTTACCGCCCAAAACCACAGGAGTTTCATTAGGTTAAAACTCAAAGGGCTCAAAGTGTGACCCAGTAGAAGGCTGCTTTGGACACTGAGAACTCCTAACACGCCCTTTGTAAGGACTGAAACGAGGTACAAATATCAAAACATATCAAAATTGGCTGGGCAGAGTTACCACACCCTGGAAAGGGCGTTAAGAGGAGTCAACACCAAGCCGATTTATCAAGAAGGAAACTGACTGTGACCAAGCTGTTCCACCAGACTTCCCTCTTCTACTAAATCATGCTGCCCTACCCCTCAGTTATCAGGATCGCAGTAACAACAGCACAGCCACTGCATCAGTGACTGGGGGGAAGTTCCAAAGACACTGCCTACCTTGTTGATTGACAGTGGAAGATTTCACTTTGCGCTTGATTTGCTTCTCTTTCTCAGGATTTTCTCTCGTGGAGTTGTTCCTAGTGTTGTGACTCAAATCAGATTGGCTAGGGGTTGGTACAATATTCTGGTTCTTGGAATGTTTGGTTGAGTTCTCCAGTACTGGAAGGACAAAAAGAAAAGGAACAAAAATAATGATTCCAGCTAAGTAGTTGATACCACGTGCAGAGGAGGACAAGGAAGCTGTGAAGGGCCTGGAAAATCATCTGATGGAGAGAGACTAAAGGAGCTGGGGATGGTTAGTGTGAAAGAGAGGAGGCTGAGAGGAGACCTTGTGGCTGTCTACAGCTACCTGAAAGGAGCTTGTGGAGAGGCTGCTGCTGGTCTCTTCTCACAGGCAGTTAGTGACAGAACAAGAGGGAACAGCCTCAAGCTGCCCCTGGGTAGGTTTAAACTGGACCTTAGGAACAAGAGTGGTCAGGGATTGGAATGTACTGCCCAGGAGGTGGTTGAGTCCCCAAGCCTGGCTGTGTTTCCAGGTGATTTGGATGTGGTGCTTGGGGCTCTAGTTTAGGGGTAAAGCTTGTAGAGTAGGGTTCTGGGTTGGACTTGGTGATCCTGAGGGTCTTTTCCAACCTGAATGTTTCTGTGATACCCACATCCTATCTTACCTGTCTGGAAAAGAAGTCATGTTCTACTATCAACAGTTTGAATCAGTGATCTGGAAGGGAAAAAGCTTCCAAGATAAAACAACAGAGCCCAGCTCATTCACTTTTCCTCTGAAGAACCTCAAAGACCCAATTGGCTTGAACACAGAACCAGTCTTAACAGGGATAAATACATCAGATTTCCTAAAAGCAAGCTTTATGCTCAAAGCCACTCACAGCTGAAAAAAAAGTTAAGACACCAAAAAGCAACTTGCCTGACTTTCCTGCCGCTGCAGCAGTATTAGGCTTTGTAATTAAAGGCTTTATTGTCAAAGGCTTTGCTCCTGAAGAAGTGGACGGTTGCTCTGTAACAGCCATATCTGTTACCCCCCTATTGCTTCTAGTCCGCACGAGGGAAGAGGTCTCAGCTGCTTTGCCGTTCATCTGAGGTGGAGCATGTCTCAGTGCTGTTGACCGTGCAGGTGCAGAAGACGAAGAGGTGGCAGAAGTTTCTGCTTTCAGCTGAGGCTTTATTAATCTCCTCTTCCTTTCAGGGCTGCAAAAGGAGTAACAGTTTATATCCTGGGTGAGCGCTTCCTGTACGCGACAGGGATAAATGCAAATCAAATGCTCGTGTCTGAGGTTGTGGGAATAAAACGATCGTCTCTGCATGGAGTATGTGGAGAACATGACGTTTGCCGTGGAAACTCATGTGGTTGTGAGCCCCTGAAGAGTGAATCTTTACAGTAAATGCTCTGGGTGACAAAGCACGATGCCATCACTACCCTCACGATGCTGGGTTACTGTGCATGTTTAGCAGTTATTGGAATGTTGAGCACTTACACTAGGATAGCTCTAAGTAAAGTTTAAAACTCTTCCACATCATAGGGCCTTGCATGTCAAAGCTACCATTCTGCAATATAGGGAATAGCAAAGGAAGCATTAAGAGAAAAAAGCCAAAACCAAACACAAACACACTGAGTTCTGCCGTTTAGGTCTGTCAAGCTCAGGCAGCAGTCCACGACTGCTGCAAAGGAATTAACCTACCTGGATGCAACACTGCTGGAAACTGAGCTGCTTCTACTTCTTTTTTTCCTTCTCTTCTTTATGGTGTTTCTTTTGTGGAAGCGCAGGGCGGATTTGTAGTCGGACAGGATAGAGCTGATGTGCTCTTCGAAGAACGCAGAGAGGCGCAGGCTCATGCTGTAGATCTGCAAAGCCGGGAAACAAGCAAGGTTTACGCTCTCCCCCAGCATCATTTCATTTCCTTGTCACTGAACAACAGCTAGGGAAGAGAAGTGATTAATATGGAAATGTCTTTGGGAAGCTTACAGCCTCAACAAATTCACACTAATACACAGAATCAACCAGGTTGGAAAAGACCTCAGAGATCATCCAGTCCAACCTATTACCTAATACCTAACACCTCCTGACAACTACACCATGGCTCCAAGTGCCATATCCAATCCCCTCGTGAACACCTCCAGGGATGGTGACTCCACCACCTCCCTGGGCAGCACATTCCAATGGCCAAACTCTCTTTCTGGGAAGAACTTTCTCCTCACCTCCAGCCTAAACCCCCCGGCACAGCTTGAGACTGTGTCCTCTTGTTCTGGTGCTGGGTGCCTGGGAGAAGAGACCAAGCCCCACCTGGCTACAACCTCCCTTCAGGGAGTTGGAGAGAGCAAGGTCTCCCCTGAGCCTCCTCTTGTGCAGGCTAAGCAACCCCAGCTCCCTCAGCCTCTCCTCACAGGGCTGTGCTCCAGACCCCTCCCCAGCTTTCTTGCCCTTCTCTGGACACCTTCCAGCATCTCAACATCTTTCCTAAATTGAGGAGCCCAGAACTGGACACAGGACTCAAGGTGTGGCCTAACCAGTGCTGAGCACAGGGGCACAATGACTTCCCTGCTCTGCCTGGCCACGCTATTTCTGATGCAGGCCAGGATGCCACTGGCCTTCTTGGCCACCTGGGCACACTGCTGGCTCATGTTCAGCTGCTGTCAACCAGTACCCCCAGGTCCCATTCTGCCTGGCTGCTCTCCAGCCGCTCTGACCTGACATGCTTTAGCCATGCAAACATGGCTTTCAGTTGTGTTGCAACTGAAGATCGCACATAGAAGGAACAATCAGAAAAGCCACTTGTTTTTTTTCAGCAGTCCCCTTTCCAACTGCTTTTCCAAAATGCAGCCTTTCTAGCTTCAGCAGAAACCACAAAGGGCTCCTGAATGCAATTTTAGTGTATCATACCCAAGGGTCAAGAAATCTAATTTTCTTCTGTATTAAGTTGCAGCCTACTATCCCATAGTTGAGTATCAGTCTGTCCTCTCATGGATGAATTGATACTACCAGTGACTTGGTTGTAGCAGGTACAGTAAATGTATCAGAATTATGCAGCTGCACTTCCTTTTTCCTCCCTAACCTTGGATGATTTACAGAGACACCCCACTTCAAACTCTATTTAGATCACAACTCAAGTATTTGACCACAGTTGCTATTAAGAGTGGACAGGGCACCTTCCTAGAACACTAAGCCTGCTTTAGAACTCTTAAGCCTACCTAATGACACACCAGAATTCTAAGCTATCCATGTGCTAGCCTCAACAATAAGTGTGACAGATTCTACAATGCATTACTGGAGACCACAGCCAAAGAAATTTCATGAGAAAATCCTTTAAGTACTATATCATAGAATCACAGAATTGTCAGGGTTGGAAGGGACCACAAGGATCATCCAGTTCCAACCCCCCTGCCATGGGCAGGGCCACCTCACACTAGATCAGGTAGCTCTGTATGTCTTATGTCCTAAGGAAAAGAACAGCTGCCAGGTTTAGGTTTACCACTCAAGTAACCATCAGCATTGCAAATTAAGAAACAGCAGTGAATAAGTCAGAGTGAAAATAAAAATCATCTTACAATACAATACAATACAATACAATACACCAGGTTGGAAGAGACCTTCAAGATCATCGCGTCCAACCCATCAAACAATCCAACCCACCCAACAACTAGACCATACAGCCAAGCACCCCATCAAGTCTTCTCCTGAACACCTCCAGTGAAGGTGACTCCACCACCTCCACGGGTAGCCGATTCCAATGGGCAATCACTCTCTCCGTGTAGAACTTCTTCCTAACATCCAGCCTAAACCTGCCCTGGCGCAGCCTGAGACTGTGTCCTCTTGTTCTGGTGCTGGCTGCCTGGGAGAAGAGGCCAACCTCTGCCTGGCTACAACCTCCCTTCAGGTAGTTGTAGAGAGCAATAAGGTCACCCCTCAGTCTCCTCCAGGCTAAGCAACCCCAGCTCCCTCAGCCTTTCCTCATAGGGCTTGTGTTCCAAACCCCTCACCAGCTTTGTTGCCCTTCTCTGGACACGTTCCAGCAAGTCAACATCCTTCCTAAACTGAGGGGCCCAGAACTGGACACAGTACTCAAGGTGCAGCCTAACCAGTGCAGTGTACAGGGGCACAATGACCTCCCTGCTCCTGCTGGCCACACTGTTCCTGATGCAAGCCAGGATGCCATTGGCCTTCTTGGCCGCCTGGGCACACTGCAGGCTCATGTTCAGCCTACAATCAACCAGTACCCCCAGGTCCCTCTCTACCTGGCCACTCTCCAGCCACTCTGACCCCAGCCTGTAGCACTGCCTGGGGTTGTTGTGGCCAATGTGCAGAATCCGGCACTTGGATGTGTTCAATCTCATGCCATTGGACTCTGCCCATCTGTCCAGCCTGTCGAGGTCCCTCTGCAAAGCCTCTCTGCCCTCCAGCAAATCAACTGCTGCCCCCAGTTTGGTGTCATCTGCAAATTTACTGATGATGGACTCAATGCCCTCATCCAGATCATCAATAAAGATGTTGAAGAGCATGGGGCCCAGCACTGATCCCTGGGGCACACCACTAGTGACAGGCCGCCAGCTGGATGTGGCGCCATTCACCATTACTCTCTGGGCTCGGCCCTCCAGCCAGTTCCTAACCCAACGCAGTGTGCTCCTGTCCAAGCCACGGGCTGCCAGCTTGGCCAGGAGTTTGCTGTGGGGGACGGTGTCAAAGGCCTTGCTGAGGTCCAGGTAGACCACATCCACAGGCCTCCCCACATCCACCAGGCGGGTCACCTGATCATAGAAGGAGATCTTTCAACAACTGCTGCATGCACAGAAAGTTCATGGGTTCTAGAGTGCTACAATTCCTCACATCAGAACCTTCCACTCCTAAGTACAATAAATAAGAGCTCCAAGTTCACTACTCAACCAGTCTGTTCTGAAGAAGCATGAAAAAACCCACTGAAATGACAGAAGTATCTGTGAGATGTCCAACATTCTCCTGCCTCAGCTGGAGGTGCTCAAGAGGAGAAATAAAAATCACAGAAGAATTCAGACCTGCTCAGAAGGCCCTGCCCTCTGATGCAACTGAGAGCCAAGAGTGATTTTTAGGTGGCCCAAACAGTGAGTGGAAATACCTGTTACTGACCCAAGAGATCAGTCATCTACTACAGGATTTGTCTCTGCATTTTAAGGCAATAAAATCTTGATGATTACTATTTAGAACAGTCAACCATAAAAGCTGTTATTAATTCTAGTCTAACACCTAATGCACTTTAGGAGAAGAAAAGCTACCCAGAAGCCTTGAGCATGCCTAAGAACACATTTAGAAGCCTTGCTGCTAACAGATTCTGCAAGTGGAAGCAAGAATTAACTCTACCATGAGCAGGGCATTTCAGCACCAGCTCAGCAAGAATGGTTTTGTAGGCTCATGTTTCACAGAAATCTTAAGGGCTTCATTACAATCTCACAGCACAATGGTGAACAGCACAGGATTTCATCATCCTCTGCTCTCCATATCTGACCATTTCAGTTTGGGGCAACCTCAAAAGAGCAGGAGTTTGGGGCCCTGTGTGTGCATCTCACTTGAAAAATCTACTTTCTTCTTCCCAAGTCCACTGTCATGCTTCTACAGATCTTTCCTTCAATCAGGCTTCTACAATCACGCTTCTACAGTCATGCTTCCACAGATCTGTCCTTCACCATGGCTCTCCCGTTAGCTCCACTTTCCAGTATTTACTTCTGAAACACACCTGCAGAGCGTCAGAACTTAAGGCATTTAAAGAGCACACATTGCTTCCCTTCACAATGCAAAGCTGTAATATTCATGTTTGAAGATGAGGAATAATTCAACTTGTTCTGAAAGAGCAAGATCAAGTCTTACCCTCGATCTTTTACTGGGTGTATAAGCCTTGGAATTGCTGAAAATAAGCCTCACATCTTTACATAACTCCATCGGTGACTCATAGTTGCCGGCTTCCAGTGTTTCTCTAACAGTAGCAAAATCCATAGGAGTATCAATAATATCTCTATAATCCTGTTAAGAAAAGGCAAAGTATTACAATTTTTCCCCCTTGCCAAGTCTTAATGTATAATTTTCATTAGGATGCATTTGATAACCTGTTTAAACCAAATGTTCTCTTTAAACGGACAGGATAAAGAAGACAGCTGAAGACATTTTGGTCCTTTCTAATCACACACCATACAACTCCCCACAGAGGTACTCAACAGCATTGAGGTTAAAAGTTCACTGACAGAAAATGGAAGTCATTTTGTATACAGATTTACTGAAGTACAGAGCTCAAAACTTCAGTGTCCCAAGGGTTGTATTACTAACACACTGTCACGAAGGTAACTGTGATATCAAAGTGTGACTACAAAGCTTTCTGGGTGACTTAACAGCTCCAACTTGGTACTAAGCTTAACACCTCTTTTCTTTTCCATATTAGCTTTAAAATATGAAGTTTGAGTATTTGAACCTAATTAGAGGCTTAGCACATCCCTGCTGTAACCTGAGCAGTTTCTCAAATGGAGACCTGACAGTTTAGGACGAGTACTGTTAATGAAAACTCCACAGGCTTGAAAGAGGACCCTGTTCAAGCCACTGCTTTTTTACCTAGGCTGGGGAAGATAGGAAGGAATGAGAAGACTCCATATGACAAAAAAAGCTTAAATACCAAAATTAACCAAAAAAGTTAAGTTAGGATCATCATAGAACTGTTAGAATAGAATAGAACAGAATAGACCTGAACAGCATAGAATAAAACCAGGTTGGAAAAGACCTTTGAGATCCTCTAGTCCAACCTATCACCCAACACCATCTAATCAACTAAACCATGGCACCAAGCACCCCATCCAGTCTCTTCCAGATACCTCCAATGATGGTGACTCCACCACCTCCCTGGGCAGCACATTCCAGCAGCCAAATGGTCACAGAACTGTTAGGATCATCATAGAATTGTTGACTCATAGAATCATAGAATTGCTGAACAAACAGAAGCGGCTTCTGAACGCTGAGCAGGTTTGTGGCACCAGGGAGCAGTGTTTCATGCCCAAGCCCAGTGAGGTGCTCTCTGTCAGCTTATTTGAGCATCTCAAAGGGCCACTCATGGTTGGCCATGGCATAAAGTTTAAGTTCCTTCAAAAATAATGGTGCCAAATGGCTGCAGGAGTGTCAAGACAGACACTTCCTAAAGAGAAGCATTTCTCTAATGAGGATGATAAGTTTTCCCCAAGTTAATCACCTGAGTGATATTTTAAAGAAAAACTCAAGATGAGCTAGAAGGAGAGCAGGAAAAACCTTTGCTTTGTTACTTAATAGTAGCCTAAAAGGCTACAAGAGATGCAAGGCAGCAAGACTTTTGTGTTAAAATATACTGTAGTTCCAGATGGCTGCTCAGGGCTATCTGAACTCCACTGTAATCACTCAGGCAGAAAATGAAAATTGGGAGAGTCATTGTTACTACAGCTCTTGGGTGAGCACCTTTTGTGCATCGAGCACAGATGAGTGATACACAAATTACTTTCAGCTTTTATAGTTCTGGAAAGGAAAAAAAGCAAGCTAAAAATTTATCCCTGACAACACTTGTCGCAGGCAAGGATCAAACATAGCCACTTTTTTCTCAGAAAAGATGGCTCTTCATTTTAAAAGCTGTAATTTACTTAACAACATCAGCATCCCTAAAGATAGAACAATTTGCAAGTGCTTGAGAGCAGAGAAGCAGCATTTCTTTCAAAATTACTTTAAAAAGACAATAAACATTAGCATGAGGTGACAGCCAAGCCCTGCAAACAACGGCTGCCGACAGAGCTGCCTGAAGCTCCCAGCAGAAAAGAGCTGGAAAAAAAGGGTCATCACAGCTGGGGAGAAACCCCCACCCACCCCACCCACCCCCTAACAGCTGCATTGGAACCAGCCCTCCTGATCCGAACTACTCACTGGGTACTCCAGGAGATCCACTGGCTGGCGAAATGGTTCAGAGTCTTCACACTGAAAAATGAGATTGAGCAGCTCCTGGCACTGCTTCTTCCACGACTGAATGTCATAGGACTGAGCTCTGTTCCGCAGCCGCCGCTTCGGCTGATGGTCCTGCAACGACAGCATTGCCTGGCAGCTAGTAAGTAAGTCAGCTGCTTCTGCAAAACCTCACGGAAAGGGCACCCTGCAGGACTAATCAGTACTAATTAATGACTTTGGAACACGCAGCAGCACAGACAGAAATGCTTTTGCACCGAGCAGCTCAGTGGTCAACAGGTCTCCAAGCTGAAAACTGTCCAAAAGCTGATGCTGCACGAGAGCACAAGTTTCATTTCAATTTTGCATTCCTTCATTTAGAATCACCAGGCTTGGAAGGGACCTCAAGGATCAGCCAGTTCCAACCCCCTGCCATGGGCAGGGACACCTCACACTACAGCAGGTTGCTCACAGCCACAGCCAGCCTGCCTGCAAAAACCTCCAGGCAGGAGGCTTCCATCCCCTCCCTGGGCAACCTGTGCCAGTCTCTCACCACCGTCATAGGGAAGAACTTCTTCCCCACATCCAACCTGAATCTACCCATTTCTAGTTTTGCTCCATTCCCCCCAGTCCTATCACTCCCTGACACCCTCAAAAGTCCCTCCCCAGCTTTCTTGGAGCCCCCTTCAGATACTGGAAGGCCACAATTAGGTCTCTTCAGAGCCTTCTCATCTCCAAACTTCACAACCCCAACTCTCTCAAGTCTGTCTCCATAGGAGAGCAGCTCCAGCCCTCTGACCATCTTTGTGGCCCTTCTCTGGACGCCTTCCAGCACCTCCAGATCCTTCCTGTAACAGAGGCTCCAGAACTGGACACAGTGCTCCAGGTGGGGTCTCACCAGAGTGGTGTAGAGGGGGAAAATCACCTCCCTCGACCTACTGGCCACACTTCTCTTGCTGCAGCCCAGGCTCAGGCTCTGCTTGGCTCTCTGGGCTGCGAGTGCTCACTGCTGGCTCATGTTGAGCTTCTCATCCACCAGCACCCCCAAGTCCTTTTCTTCAGGGCTGCTCTCAAGCAGCCTCTTTAGAAATGCATTTCTGGTTGCTTACAGCACTATAAATCATTAACAAATACAAATGGAAGTATTTTACCTTTCTTTTTCTAGTGGAAGTTCCTGGCACATTTGTATCTTTCTCTTCTTCCTTTGAGCAAGACAATGAGCCGCATAAAAAGGTTAAAGAAATATAAGCATGTATGAGTAGGTGAGATCTTTCACAATTTGAACCTTTACACTTCTGTCCTCAGCCCTCTGGGGTTCTCCCCATGTGACCATCAGTTCTAGAATCACAGAATGGTCTGGGTTGGAAGGGACCTCCAAAGGTCATCTGGTCCAACCCCCTGCAGTCAGCAGGGACATCGTCCACTGGACCAGGATGGCCGGAGCCTTGTTGAGCCTGACATTGAATATCTCCAGGGATGGGGCCTCAACTACCTGTTCCAGTGTTCCACCACTTTTAAGAACATCCCAGAAACCTAAGCAGCATCTCAATTCCCTAATAAACAGTTCAAGCTGTCAGCACTAAAGGAGAAGAGGCTTCAGTTTCCTAGCTGATGAAAGGAAATATGTAACTTACAGACAAGTACATCCCACTCCCTTACAGTGACTGAAAACAGCACTTTTGTATCCAGTAGGAAACAAAGAGTGGTCCTGATTCTCCAGTCTGTGAATGCCAATGTCTAAGACACAACCACTTACCTCATCAGAGTCAGACAACACTTTCTTCTTCATTGCATTGTATAATGGAATTATGTCATAGCAACTCTGGTCTCTGTGGAAAAAAGAAACACAGGCTATCATTTCTTTTCCATCTACACCTCTGGAATCAGCTGCATTTAGCCTAGGAAAACGTTTATGAACCCATTCCTACATAAAATGCTGTTTAGTGCTGGATGGATACTAAGAGGACTGCAGCAGTAAGAAAAGAATCATAGAATCAATAAGGTTGGACAAGACCTCAAAGAGTATCAAGTCCAACCTGTCACCCAACACCTCATGACTAACTAAACCATGGCTTCAAGTGCCACATCCAATCCCCTCTTGAACACCTCCAGGGACAGTGACTCCACCACCTCCCTGGGCAGCACATTCCAATGGCAAATTACTCTTTCTAGGAAAAGCTTTCTCCTCACCCCCAGCCTAAACTTCCCCTGGCACAGCTTGAGACTGTTTCCTCTTGTTCTGGTGTTGATTGCCTGGGAGAAGAGACCAAGCCCCACCTGGCTACAACCTCCCTTCAGGGAGTTGGAGAGAGCAAGAAGGACTCCCCTGAGCCTCCTTTTCTCCAGGCTAAACAACCTTAGCAAGAGCTGATTTTCTTCCCCCAGCAAGCTGTACTATATTATCTGCACTCTGTATAACATAGATCACTTAAGATCCATGCTTTAAAATTTGGAATCAGATAATCATTTTCCATGCATTTCTCATTGGCAGTGGAAAAGCTGAATTCCATACCACATCTAAAGGGCTTTAGGGCCACCTAGCTTTGTAAGAAACACCACGGTGGATGCAGTGCACAAAAGTGCAATTTAAAACCTTAGCATCCACAACAGCAGACATTTGAAATGTAAATGTTTATTTGTCTAAGGACTAACAATGCTGCTGTTATTGCTTGCATAATTACATCAGAAATGCAAACAGTGATTTTCAGTCCTTGTATAACACAACAAGCTCCTGCACTCAAGAAACCCCCAAAGTTCTTCTACTGCTGGTTCTACAAGCCACCAGAAAAAGGGGGTAAACATTCAGCAGCTCTGCACTGCAATCATAAGCTGCAACACAGGCTGCTGTGAACAGCCTGGGGAGAAGGTGAAAAACCAAACCAGGCAAGCAACATCCTCCCCAACCCCTCTATCTTCTAGGCCCAGCCAGCATGGATTTAGGAAGGGCAGGCCCTGCCTGACCAACCTGATCTCCTTCTATGATCAGGTGACTGCCTGGTGGATGTGGGGCAGGCTGTGGATGTAGTCTGGCTGGACCTCTGCAAGGCCTTTGACACTGTCCCCCACAGCAAACTTCTGGCTAAGCTGTCAGCCCCTGGCTTGGACAGCAGCACTCTGAGCTGGGTGAGGAACTGGCTGGAGGCTGAGCCCAGAGCGTGGTGGTGAATGGTGCCACAGCCAGCTGGCAGCCAGGCACCAGTGGTGTCCCCCAGGGATCAGTGCTGGGCCCCATCCCGTTCAATATCTTTACTGATGATCTGGATGAGGGGATTGAGTCCATCATTGGTAAATGTGCAGATGACACCAAGCAGGGGCCAAAGTTGATCTGTTAGAGGGTAGGAGAGCTCTGCAGAGGGACCTTGCCAGGCTGGACAGATGGGCAGAGTCCAAGGGCAGGAGATTGAACACATCTAAGTGCCGGGTTCTGCACATTGGCCACAGCAACCCCATGCAGTGCTACAGGCTGGGGTCAGAGTGGCTGGAGAGCAGCCAGGCAGAGAGGGACCTGGGGGTCCTGGTTGATGGTAGGCTGAGCATGAGCCAGCAGTGTGCTCAGGGGCCCAAGAAGGCCAGTGGCATCCTGGCCTGCCTCAGGAACAGTGTGGCCAGCAGGAGCAGGGACACTGTACACTGCACTGGTTAGGCCACACCTTGAGTCCTGTGTCCAGTTCTGGGGCCCTCAGTTTAGGAAAGATGTTGAGATGCTGGAAGGTGTCCAGAGAAGGGCAAGAAAGCTGGGGAGGGGTCTGGAGCACAGCCCTGTGAGGAGAGGCTGAGGGAGCTGGGGTTGCTTAGCCTGGAGAAGAGGAGGCTCAGGAAACACCTTCTTGCAGGGAGTTAGTGGAGTCACCATCACTGGAGGTGTTTAGGAAGAGTCTGGATGAGGCACTTGGTGCCAGGGTTTAGTTGATCAGATGGTGTTGGGTGATAGGTTGGACTCAATGATCTCGAAGGTCTTTTCCAACTTGGTTTATTCTATTCTATTCTGCTTTTTAAGACAACTTAGATACCTTAGAGAATAAGCTTCAAGAGTCTCAAAAGGATCTAGAAATTTCACTCTTGTTAGAACCCTAAGATTTGTCTTACATGGCCTAAGCCTTTACCCTACTGTTAGAACCCTAAAACAAACAACAAAGTGTCTGGACTTGACGTGCCTTGCTAGCTCACTTCAGTTATTAATAGACACCAGCTACAGGCCATTATTAAATAAGGATATTCATGTGTTGCACTAATTTAGCTAAGCTAATTAAAAGCACACACACTTTGAAAAAGCCTCAGCTGCTTAATTAATCAGAAAAAAACCCATGCAGGACAAAAATATTGAACAAAATCAGGAACAGAGAAGCCCTCTAGATACATCACTGCTCCTGGAGGTGTATTTCACAACAACTTTTGACCTCTGAAGCAGTTAAGTATTTTTCATTCTCCAGCCAGTGATAGGCACTGGAGATACCAAAGATCACAGAATTGTCAGGGTTGGAAGGGACCTCAAGGATCAGCCAGTTCCAACCCCTGCCATGGGCAGGGACACCTCACACTACAGCAGGCAGCTCACAACCACATCCAGCCTGGTCTGAAAAGCCTCCAGGGATGAGGCTTCCACCCCCTCCTTGGGCAACCTGTGCCAGGCTCTCACCACCCTCATGGGGAAGAACTTCTTCCTAATACCCAATCTAAATCTCCCCACTTCTAGTTTTGCTCCATTCCCCCAGTCCTATCACTCCCTGAAACCATCAAAAGTCCCTCCCCAGCTTTCCTGTAGGCCCCCTTCAGATACTGGACGTATGGAGTCAAAGTCCTAGATTTCCAAATGCATTATGCAGCTGTAATGGCCTCGAGAACACACAAAAGAAAGAACAAGATTTAATTTAACAAAGAGAAACTAAATCACCGACAATGCTGCTATTTTTGATAAACTGTTGAAGTGTCCAGCTGTTTGGACAAGGGAGAGCAGCTATCACTGTGTACAAGCACATGAAGTCAGTGGACAAATCACTAGGCTCTTCTTACACCCTTTAGATCTGCAGATGTGTCAACTGACTGAGAAACCAAAACATTTTGTCACTGAGCTTTAGCACAGACCACCAGAACATTTGAAAGACAGCTGCTATTTCTGTCAACTTCAAAGCTTCCCATTTCTGCTTTGCATATCAAATACTATTTTTAATCATGGCATGAATTGTAAAGGCTAGAATTAAATGCCCACAACTCTGTTCACACAGGCAGTGTTTAAACTCAATATTAGAACTCCCAACTTACCTACAAATACATCTTTCAAGCCATGAAAAGATTCAGACCCATTTTTATAAGGCAGCAGGAAGTCTCTTGAAATAAAATGCCACACCAATCTATGCCAGTCAGTGCACAACAAAACTTCAGCTTGTTTTGCAAACTTTGCTATTCACTGCCAAGACAAACTTGATTCTTCCCTGCCCCAAGAGGCAGACCACAGGCTTATTCAAGCTGCAGAACTGTCGCACAACCACAGAATGTTAGGGGTTGGAAGGGACCTCAAAAGATCGTCCAGTCCAACCCCCGCCAGAGCAGGATCACCGAGAGCAGCTCACACAGGAACACAGCCAGGTGGGTCTTGAATATCTCAAGAGAAGGAGACTCCACAACCCCCCTGGGCAGCCGCTTCCAGTGCTCTGTCACCCTCACAGGGGAAAAAAAAAATTCTTTATGTTTCCATGGAACTTCCTCTGCCTCAGCTTCCATCATTTCCCCTTGTGCTGGCATTGGGCATCACCCAGCAGAGCCTGGCTCCAGCCTCTGGCCACTCACCCTGCACATCTTTATCAACATTAATAAGGTCATCTCTCAGTCTCCTCCGAGCTACAAAGCCCTCAGCTCCCTCAGTCTCTTCTTGTAAGGAAGATGTTCCACACTCCCTTAAAAATTTTTGTGGCTCTGTGCTGGACTCTTTCAAGCAGTTCCCTGAGGTCCTTCTTGACCTGAGGGGCCCAGAACGGGACACAAGTTTCCAGATGCAGCCTCACCAGGGTAGAGCAGAGGGGAAGGAGAACCTCTCTCGACTTACTGCCCACACTTCAAAATTCATATCTGAGAAGGCTAAATAGCTTGGGTAAGAGACAGGAACAACAGAGATAAAAGCAACTCACTTTATGAAGTGTAGGAGGAGATCTGTGACAAACTTGGCAGATTTGACAATAGGGCTTCCAGGTTCATTGAAGGTGCGAGTGTTGTGTTCTATGTATCGGACTTCCCACATCAACGAGGAGAGGCGCCTGCGTAGGAAGGGAGGGAAGAGGGGAGGGGAAGGAGGAAAAAGAAGAGACATATTTAATCTCCAGCAGTGTATATGAAACAGGGAAAAGAGCCTTATCTCCAATTTCCAATGTAGCATCTCATTCGTTTGTTGTTTTCTGTTACAGCGATGAGAAACCCTGCACGCCTCGATACGTTGCGCTGTGTGACCAGCAGAAGGCAGCTTGCTCAGGCTTCCTGCAGTGCTTCACACACATGGCTTGAAGAATAAATTCGACACTCCTCAGGAAAACTCAGCTGTGATGCTTCAGCTTTTATTGTGCCTTCCTGATCTGCATAATCCACCCTGTATCACCTCTTAAGTCACAGCTAAGGATTAACAAAATGGTAGTAATTACTTAAAAGAGCACATTTTTCTGTCAGCAATCAGATTTCCTCACCCAGCTCTGATTTAATGAGCTATGGAATAACCACATCATGAAAAATGATGCAGAAAGACAAAAATAACTGAAAAGAATCCTATCCAAATCTAAATAATAATAAAAGACACAACAAAAAGGGAAAAGACATTCTATGCCAGATAAAAACTGACAGCCCAGAAGTTACAAATCTATACAATCACACTACCTAAACAGGATGAAGAGAAAAGCTGCACAAATGTTCTGCAGAGCAAAGCAGGGCATCACTTCACATCAGGAATAGCGTGGCCAGCGGGAGCAGGGAGGTCATTCTGCCCCTGTACTCAGCACTGGTCAGGCCACACCTTGAGTACTCTGTCCAGTTTTGGGCCCCTCAGTTTAAGAAGGGCATTGAGACACTTGAACGCGTCCAGAGAAGGACAATGAGGCTGGGGAGGGGCCTGGAGCACAGCACTGTGAGGAGAGGCTGAGGGAGCTGGGGTTGCTTAGCCTGGAGAAGAGGAGGCTCAGGGGAGACCTCATTGCTGTCTACAGCTACCTGAAGGGAGGTTATAGCCAGGTGGGGGTTGGTCTCTTCTCCCAGGCAAGCAGCACCAGAACAAGAGGACACAGACTCAAGCTGTGCCAGGGGAGGTTTAGGATGGAGGTGAGGAGAAAGTTCTTCTCAGAAAGAGGAATTGGCCACTGGGATGTGCTGCCCAGGGAGGTGGTGGAGTCACCATCCCTGGAGGTGTTCAAAAAGAGCCTGGCTGAGGCACTTGGTGCCATGGTTTAGTTGATTAGATGGTGTTGGGTGATAGGTTGGACTGGATGATCTCTGAGGGCTTTTCCAACCTTATTGATTCTATGATTCTATGTTTAGCCCAGCATAATATTCATGGGGCAGCCTTTAAGGTCCACACAATGCCAGTAGTGACTGGGAAAACAATTCTTTTTTTTTTTTTTTTTTTTCCTGTTTAGAGTTGTAGTTTTGAAGCCATACAGGCAGGCTGAGATTCCTGGCTCAGAAGAGCCAAAAAAGTAATCATGGTTTAAGGAAAGCTTTGTGAAAAGCTACCAAAAGCACAGGTTGCTTGTTACCTAAGCAGGCCTTGGCAATGCTACACACTAGTAACACCTGATGCACTGAAGACGACATCCTGACTGCCAGTAGTAACTGCTCACTCTCTTGGCAAGAGAAACAAAACCCAGCAAGAAGTCTTTGCAAGCCCTGATTGCAAAGCAGTAGGTTAGAGAAGGGAAAGTTGGATGTCTTAGTTTAAAGAGTGGACAGAAACTATTTTACTCCCAAAGGAAGGAAAATAGAGAGGATCTCGCTGAACTGGAGAGAAATACAGGAATTGTATTCAAGAATGTACAGGAAAATACAGAGCACGTGAATCCTTAACACCTACTACACATGCAGGATACATGACAAAAACCTTCCCAAAAACCTTCCCCCAACCAGACTGAACCACATGTCCCAGAGTTCCTTTTCTCCCACCCCACCATGCCTCCCTTCCATTAGGCTTAAACAGGGCAAAATTCCACAGGACAAAATCGTAGAATCAGAGAACTGTCAGGGTTGGAAGGGACCTCAAGGATCAGCCAGTTCCAACCCCCTGCCACGGGCAGGGGCACCTCACACTACAGCAGGTTGCTCACAGCCACATCCAGCCTGGCCCTTAAAAACCTGCAGGGACTAGGCTTCCACCACCTCCCCGGGGCAACCTGTGCCAGTGTCTCACCACCCTCATGGGGAAGAACTTCTTCCTAACATCCAATCTGGATCTACACAGTTCTATTTCGTTTCCATTCCCCCCAGTCCTATCACTCCCTGACACCCTCAAAAGTCCCTTCCCAGCTTTCTTGTAGCCCCCTTCGGATACTGGAAGGCTGAACAACCCCAACTCCCTCAGTCTTAAAAGCCTCATCCCTGGAGGTTTAAGACCAGGTTGGATGTGGCCAACCTGCTGTAGTGTGAAGTGTCCCTGCCCACGGCACGGGGGTTGGAACTGGCTGAGCCTTGAGGTCCCTTCCAACCTTGACAATTCTGTGATTCTGTGAAAAAGCCATCAAGAACTACAGCTGGCAATATTTCACAGTGGGAACTGAGACTTGTCTCTAACCTGTAAAATCTGCTTTCCAGTCTTTGTTTAATGGTACTGAGGTCTGTGGGATACGCCACAACAGTGCAATACATTGGGTAAGCTTGAAGATCCACAGGTGCCACAAATGCAGAAGCAATATCTAGACAGGACAGAAAAAAATAGCAACAATTAAAAAAAACCCAAAGTTTTATATATATATCACAAGAGCCCCTGAGTGGTTTGAAGATTCACCTCCTCACAACATATGCTCTTCCTTCATGTTTGACACACACAGCACCTTCCCCAGAAATAAAAGCCACTCCAAATATTCTGACCACTTTGTGATGTTCCACCTGAAAAAGTGCTTGCTGAGGTGTCTGCACCGTGCTCCTGAGACACAGCAAGCACATGCAAAATGCACACCTCTAAACACTAGATTTGAATGCATAAATTGTGTATCTATAAAGAGATGCAATTTGGTATTTGCTGTGCTTGGTTTCATAACAAAGCAATTAATGCAATTCTTGCCATCAAGATTCGACAGTACTATTTCAACCTTATGAAGGCAGGTGGGGGAAAAACCCCAAACTCCAACCAGAAACACCATCTCCTGGCCCTACCTAACAGCAGAGCAGCCTTCAACAAATCCACCATCATGTGAGAAGACTTCTGAACAATTTGTGCACCTACACAGAACTGATTTTTCATCTCCTTTGCTTAGAAGCCTCATGAATGCTTCCACATATCAAACACTTTGTACCTCAAAGGAAAATGTCACAATACAAACCAAGGAAAACCTCTGAAGTCTGTCTCTAGTCTTTAAAAAGAGCCAATACATGGGTGCTAAGCAGACTGCTCTTCTAAAAGCTCTTTGCTCACTCTTAGGAACGTTCTAGCAACTGCTGCTTTGCACCAACATGCACCACATAGGCTACAGTTCAATCCCAAACTAAGCAGTCAGCCAATCAACACAACGCAACATGTCAAAGCTCTTAGACCACACAGGGTAAGCAGCTAAAACTTCCTTCCCTTGCATATAATTCCTCATAATTCTGTACCCTGGATTACTACACTGTATGGGCATTTCCTTTTCTTTTGGAAGCAATGAGGATCTTCTTATGTAGTAGTAGTATGTCACCAAAGAAGCCATCATGTGGGACATGCAGGTATCAGAAACATTTCCAAGTGAGAGGTTTGTGGCTTTTTTGAAACCCAAGTGTCTTAAATTGCTTTGGGTACTTAAGAACAGTGACAAAAAAGGTGACAAGCTGTATATTAAATTTATGACCAGTTACCCCATAACACAGTCTGCTCCTAACAGAACACACAAGAGACTCAGGACTCAGCCTGTACTCCACTGACGGATCTCCACCTCAGACACCTATCTTTGATCATGTAAATGTGGCAGTGATGTGTTAAACGCTTTAGCAATTAGCTTTTCAGAAGCTGCCTGTGAAGAGTAATTGCTACCCAGCCAAACAGCAAGTAGCTTGTCATAAGTTCATCGATTACTTTTTCCTCAACACTTTGCACACAACCCAGACAATATTGAGGAGAAAAAGCAAACCAAAAAGGCAAATAGACATCAGTATCCATACTCTAAGTAAGCAGATAACATTTTCCCCCTGTCTGCTTCTAATATAATTAATTAACATTGTGTTCCTCATATAGTTTGACATTTTAAATTCAATAGGAGAATCTAGTAGCTAAACCCAAAAAAACCCCAAACCACTAGGAACTTGGTTTTGGCATGTAAAACCTAACCCCCTAGCACTTGTCAAATTATCTACTAAAAAGCAAGAGTCACCCTTGAAAACAGGAGACCAAGTCGGTTTTACATGTACTCACTGTAGGAGTATGCTATGGGAAAGCTTTGCTATCAAAAGGTGCAAGTTGTATCTTATCCCATTGATTTTGGTAGGTTCAGAAACACACACGAGCATGGACTGAAAACCACAGGACAAACCCAATCCCCATATTACTCAGGATTTACCCAGGGTCATGAGCTGGTTTATCCCTGCAATAACTCTGTCGCACTCCTCGTCTCGGGTTCTGGAACCCCACTCTCCATCCAGAGGCTTGTAGAGCAGTGTCCTACGTTCATCATCCGTCAAAGGAACACTGGTTCCCAGTTCTTCTGGAAATACAGCTAGAATGCAACATGAAAACTAAATAAACCAGAAATCTCTGTATCTTGGGTAATACACACACCTCTCACTCAAAGGTATTTAACAGCATTTCACTAAGCAAAACAAATGCATGGGGTCTTGATTTGCTCAGAGGTAGAACAGAACAGAACAGAACAGAACACTAACCAGGTTGGAAAAGACCTTGGAGATCATCGAAGTCCAACCTATCACCCAACACCATCTAATCAACTAAACCACGGCACCAAGTGCCCCGGTCCAGTCTCTTCTCCAACACTTCCAGTGTTGGATGTACCCAAATATCATTTCTGTACATTAAACCTAAGTCCTCACAAGGCAGTCTGTGTATAGGGTGAGAATTCTCCTCTTCTGCCAACTGTAGAATTTTTCAGAACCAATTAAGACACTCCTTTATCACAGTCAAAAAAAATCCATCAGCTTCAGCTTTGGTCATCTGCCTGTTTGAATTAATTATGATGGTATCACTCTACCTTTTGTATTCTATTTATGGAAAAGAGGTGCCCCTTAAGGATGGGTTGAACTGAAACCTGAACTTGAAATCAACACATTTTGACTTAAAAGAATTCACATTAATGGCTGCTTCTGGGGGGCAATATTATCAAATGTCTCCTAAAGCACCAGGGCAGAGAGCTGACCCTACTTCAATTTTAACCATGCCATTATTAAATCTTGAAAGCGGCAACTCCAGCGAGGAAGGAAAAACTACTGCACTCTTGTGTGTGAGCAGTGCCCACTCTGCAGGAAGTCTACCAGCCTCATGTGCTGGGCCAGACAGGGAGCAAGTCCTGCTCTTACCCAATTAGGTGATCCTGCTCTGGCAGTGGGGTTGGACTCAGTGATCCCTGGAGATCCCTTCCAGCCCCCAACATTCTGTGATTTTGTGCCCTCACAGACACATGGGTTGCTTAGCCTGAAGAAGAGAAGGCTCAGGGGAGACCTTCTTGCTCTCTACAACTCCCTGAAGGGAGGGTGTAGCCAGGTGGGGGTGGTCTCTCCTCCCATGCAACCAGCACCAGAAGAAGAGGACAGAGTCTCAAGCTGTGCCAGGGGAGGTTTAGGCTGGAGGTTAGGAAGAAATTCTTCCCAGCAAGAAAGATTGGCCATTGGAATGTGCTGCCCAGGGAGGTGGTGGAGTCACCATCACTGGAGGTGTTTAAGAAGAGCGTGGCTGAGGCACTTGGTGCCATGGTTGAGTTGATTAGATGGTGATGGGTGATAGGTTGGACTCAATGATCTCCAAGGTCTTTTCCGACCTGGTTAATTCCATTCTGTTCCATTCTATCTTGTACGCACTGAACGTCTGAGGACATGCTGCCAGGTCTTGGAGAAGCCAGCTTCCTCAAAACTGACACAGGCCACAGGTTTATCTTTGACCCTCACTTTTTGCAAGACTGGGTAACATTTCTACTTCCAACACACACTTCAGCTTGTACAAGTATCGTTGCACAGATTGTCACAGCTCAGTTCCCTTGATCTGCTATTAGTTCAGCAATTTTTTTTCAGGATGGTCTTCAAATCCTCCACAGTGGTTTGTGGGCCTTCCCCTCACTCCCCCAGAGAAACAGGACTGTTAAGGTATAATCATGCAAATTTTTCCCCCCTTCTTTAAATAAGCTCTTAAAGCAAATTATATTATTAATGTACCATACCATTACTTGGTATCAGCTCCATGTCCCAAGGGCTCATCTTCTCAGTATCACCATTGTCCCAGCTTAAAGAAAAAGAACCACATGGAAATTACCTAGTGATTCAAGAAGGTAATAATTCAATGTTTGTAACATAACTTTTCTATATACTATAGAGTATGACACACTGGTACAGGGAGATGCACGACTGAATTTAATGGAAGCAAGCTGTTCAGTCAAGACTTCAAATGAAATAATGGAAATAAAAGACTGAAGAGAAATTTGCTAACCAGACGTTGTAGCACTGAAACAAGCTGTCAGGATAATCAGGCTGAAGAGGTTCCTGGCTTTCAATTGTTCCAAACCACCAAGCATCATCTATCACTGACCTGAAGCGATCACCTAGGTAAGAACACAACACACTTTCATCAATACAAGGCAACTCCTTCCAAGAAAAGCTGTTCAGATGACTTTGGCTTGCTCTTGACTATAGACTTTCGACTTTTTGAACACCTGTAGCATCCACAGGCAAATATGAATCATGCAGTTAAAAAAAAAAACCAAACAAAAAAGCTTGAATTATTTCTGAAGGCTGCTTTTTACACCAAAGGGAAGTCACTATGGCATAAAAAATAGTAACGATTTGCAAATCTGTCTATGAATAGAATAATACAATACAATACACCAGGTTGAAAGAGACCTTCAAGATCATCGCGTCCAACCCATCAACCAATCCAACCCACCTAAACAACTAAACCATGGCACTAAGCACCCCATCAAGTCTCCTCCTGAACACTTCCAATGAAGGTGACTCCACCACCTCCACAGGCAGCCCATTCCAATGGGCAATCACTAGAATAGAATAGAATAGAATAGAATAGAATAGAATAGAATAGAATAGAATAGAATAGAATAGAATAGAATAGAATAGAATAGAATAGAATAGAATAGAATAGAATGGAATAGACCAGACCAGACCAGACCAGACCAGGTCAGGTTGGAAAAGACCTTCAAGATCATCACGTCCAACCTATCATCCAACACCACCTAATCAACTAACCCATGGCACCAAGCACCCCATCAAGTCTCCTCCTGAACACCTCCAATGAAGGTGACTCCACCACCTCCCCGGGCAACACATTCCAATGGGCAATCACTCTCTCTGTGTAGAACTTCTTCCTAACATCCAGCCTGAAACTCCCCTGGCGCAGCTTGAGACTGTGTCCTCTTGTTCTGGTGCTGGTTGCCCGGGAGGAGAGATCAACCCCCACCTGGCTACAACCTCCCTTCAGGGAGTTGTAGACAGCAAGAAGGTCACCCCTGAGCTTCCTCTTCTCCAGGCTAAGCAACCCCAGCTCCCTCAGCCTCTCCTCACAGGGCTTGTGTTCCAAACCCCTCACCAACTTTGTTGCCCTTCTCTGGACACCTTCCAGCATCTCAACATCCTTCCTAAACTGAGGGGCCCAGAACTGGACACAGGACTCAAGGTGTGGCCTAACCAGTGCAGTGTACAGGGGCAGAATGACCTCCCTGCTCCTGCTGGCCACACTGTTCCTGATGCAGGCCAGGATGCCATGGGCCCTCTTGGCCGCCTGGGCACACTGCAGGCTCATGTTCACCCTACCATCAACCAGCTTATATTTATAGCTCATATATAAATTTATTTCTTAATTACAGATAAAAGACAAGGCATTTTAATGCTACAATTTTGAAGTCCAATCTCCATGCAACAAACACTACATGGTCTCTTAAAGTAACTGAGCACTGTGACACACTTGTACAGGGAATACCTAACGTGCTTGCTGAGCTGCTCCTCCTTTGTTTCTGAAGTGCTACTCAAATGGAACTCAGAGGTTTTTCCTCTTTACTGTGCAGGCACTCAGACTGATAAAAATAAAATTCATTAAACATCTTTAAAAGGTTAGCAAAGTCATTTAGTAAGACCTGAAATGCCTTCACTACTGCAAAGCATTGGCCCAGCTGAGGAAAAAAAAAAGGTCAGAGGCATTATTAAGAGAAACTACATGTGAGAATGAATGTATTACACAGCATCAGAAAGCCTAACATCTTCTGTAACACAGGCTATAAAAACAGTTTTGAGTGAAGTATTTTCAGTTTGCTCAAGCCAAGAAATGTAATTTAAACTTGAGATTCCAAGACCTGCACATTGTTTTTGCAGGACCTCCCTGTACACACACTGCTGCAGGGAGAAGGGCAACGAGGCTGGTGAGAGGCCTCGAGCACAGCCCTGTGAGGAGAGGCTGAGGGAGCTGGGGTTGCTTAGCCTGGAGAGGAGGAGGCTCAGGGGAGACCTTATAGCTGTCCACAACTCCCTGAAAGGAGGTTGTAGCCAGGTGGGGGTTGGTCTCTTCTCCCAGGCAACCAGCACCAGAACAGGAGGAAAGAGTCTCAAGCAGCACCAGGGGAAGTTTAGGCTGGAGGTGAGGAGAAAGTTCTTCATGGAAAGAGTTGTTGGCCACTGGAATGTGCTGCCCAGGGAGGTGGTGGAGTCACCATCCCTGGAGGTGTTCAAGAGGGGACTGGACATGGCACTTGAAGCCATGGTTTAGTAGTCATGAGGTGCTAGGTGACAGGTTGGACTTGATGATCTCTGAGGTCTTTCCCAACCTTATTGATTCTATGAGTCTAATGCTGCTTCTCTCTCAGTACATCCCCACTCTGACCAAATGTTTGCTGGAGTTGTCTGAATGAGTAGGAAGTAAATATATTCATAAGATCATAGAATTGCCAGGGTTGGAAGGGACCACAAGGATCATCTAGTTCCAACCCCCCTGCCATAAGCAGGGACCCCTTACACTAGATCATGTTGCCCTGAGCCACATCCAGCCTGGCCTTCAAAACCTCCAGGGATGAGGCTTCCACCACCTCCCTGGGCAGCCTGTTTATTCTCAAGAATGTCCTGCTTGCCTTAATGCATTTAAAAATATATATGCATTTAATGGACTGCAAGTAATTCTAGGACAACTACAAAGCCTCCATTAATAGTTCTAATTGTGCTGAGTGCCACCGAACCAAGTATACCAGAAACAGCTGAAATGCAAGATCAAAAATGTAAACAAGGGCTGATGCTTTATTTTAAAGGAGTAAATTACTCTGAAGAGTCCTCGAGGTACAGTTTCCCAATATGGCATGCCCTGGTGCAGTGATCAGTTCTAGAGAGAAATGTGTGGGTACAACTGTGAGTGCCTTCATGGGGCTGCACATTAAGCAGATCAAAACCACTTCAAGGAGAGTATAATGGGAGCTGCTTCCGATTGCTCAAGAGCCACAGCACTCCTACAGGCAGAACGCTGCAGCAAAAAAAGACATGACTGGAAAAGCACACACAGGCATCTCCTAAACCCCTGCTCTCCCTGTGTCGTCTGTGTTACCTCATATGTGGAGAGCAGACCAAAAAAATCTTATGAGAAGGATTTAGTATCATTTTCCAGGCCTGTGTGTCACTGGATAACCTGAGCCTGATTTAAACACAAAGCATGTTGAATTCCAAGTGGCTGCTGTGCCTTACAAAGCCTGGTGATTAGTAAATGTCAACCCATCTCATTGCTTGAAGCATCTTTAAACTGAAATCATCTTAACAGAGGAAATCAAGGTTTACATTTGCTACAGAATCAGAAGGTTCTTTATCAAACTCCCTACAGAACAGAAGGCTGGCTGCTCTTTCAGACAGCATAATGCTAAGAAGATATGAAGCTGATTAATATGGCATCATGTCACGTATGTTATCTACTACTAAGGCACATATCCTAAGCAAGTAACAACAATGAAGGCAAGGAACAATGGATACAAACTTGAAGGTTTGTTTCATCTCAACATGAGGAGAAACTTCTTCACAGTGAGGGTGACAGAGCCCTGGAGCAGGCTGCCCAGAGAGGTTGTGGAGTCTCCTTCTCTGGAGACTTTCCAACCCCAGCCAGATGCATTCCTGTGCAGACTACCCTGGGTGATCCTGCTTTGGTAGGGGAGTTGGACTGGATGATCTCTGGAGGTCCCTCCTAACATTCTGTGATTCTATATCAGGATGTTCATCAAAGGACAGGAGACCAACTAATCTTTCCTGGCAGAAATGCCAGGTAAGAAACAACAACAGCAGAAAAGAGCTGTGCCAGTTCTTCAGCTGAGCTACACTCAGCTTAGGAGAGGCCAGCACTCAGAAAACAGCAAATACAGACTATGGAGGCAGCATATTCGCAGAAATGTGTTGATTCAGTTGTTCCTGCACAGGCAATCAGATACACCATCGTGTTCTGGCACTGAAGCTGTCCGTTCTCCTCTATGATGCTTTGTGTGAAGGGGCAAGAAATGCTGGCAAGCCAGCTGTGTGCTTTTTAGTCAAGAATAAATCGTGGGAATTTATTTGGGAATTTAAGGTGGGGGTCAGGCTCTTCCACAGGCAACTTGTGAGAAGATGAGAGGGCATGGCCTGAAGCTGCCCCAGGGGTGGCTTAGGTGGGATGGAGCACACCACCATCAATTTTCTGATCTATACCTTACAGGATACAGAATTAACCAGGTTGGAAAAGACCTCTGAGATCATCAAGTCCAACCTGTCACCCAACACCATCTAATCAACTAGACCATGGCACCAAGTGCCTCATCCAGGCTCCTCTTAAACAGCTCCAGTGATGGTGACTCCACCACCTCCCTGGGCACAACCCCATGCAGTGCTACAGGCTGGGGACAGAGTGGCTGGAGAGCAGCCAGGCAGAAAGGGACCTGGGGGTACTGGTTGACAGCAGCTGAACATGAGCCAGCAGTGTGCCCAGGTGGCCAAGAAGGCAAATGGCATCCTGGCCTGCATCAGGAATAGTGTGGCCAGCAGAATCAGGGAGGTCATTCTGCCCTGTGGTCAGCACTGGTTAGGCCAATCCTTGAGTCTGGTGTCCAGTTCTGGGCTCCTCAGTTTAGAAAAGGTGTTGAGATGCTGGAAGGTGTCCAGAGAAGGGCAAGAAAGCTGGGGAGGGGTCTGGAGCACAGCCCTGTGAGGAGAGGCTGAGGGAGCTGGGGTTGCTTAGCCTGGAGAAGAGGAGGCTCAGGGGAGACCTTCTTGCTCTCTCCAACTCCCTGAAGGGAGGTTGTAGGCAGGTGGGGGTTGGTCTCTTCTCCCAGGCACCCAGCACCTGAACAGGAGGACACAGTCTCAAGCTGTGCCAGGGTAGGTTTAGTTTGGATGTTAGGAAGAAGTTCTTCCCAGCAAGAGAGATTGGCCATTGGAATGTGCTGTATGTTGGGAAGCACTTCCTGATGGAAAGGGGAATTAGACACTGGAATGGATAAGGCCAGGGCGGATGTGGCTCTGAGCAACCTGATCTAGTGTAACGTGGCCCTGCCCATGGCAGGGAAGTTGATGTGGCTCTTAGTGCCAGTGTGGGGGTTGGATGTGGCACTTAGTGCCATGGTCTGGGCAATGTGGTGCTGTTAGGTCATAGGCTGGACTTGATGATCTCAGAGGTCTGATGTAGAATCAAAAATTCTGTGATTCTGTAAACACTGACTTTTTAATCAAGAAATAAGAAGGCTATCAATAATTCACCTTCAGAGCATGACGAGGCTCTGGCCAGCGTGATCTAGTGTAGGGTGTCCCTGCCCACGGCAGGGGTTGGAACTGGATGATCCTTGTGGTCCCTTCCAACCCTGACTGATTCTATGATGCTCTGAGCAACCTGCTCCAGTGTGAGGTGTCCCTGGCCATGGCAGGGGGTTTGGAACTGGATGATCCTTGAGTTCCCTTCCAACCCTAACAATTCTATGATTCTATGGTTCCTCCTTCCTCCCTTCCCTGGTACCTTCAGAGACACCACCCAAGTCAGTTCAGCCAGCAGAAGGTCAGGAATGAGATAAGGGAGGAATTCAAAGCAGAATCACAGAGAGAAGCGTGGAAAAGGAGACAGAACGAGAAAGTGATTTCATATTTCCAGCAGAAATCTCAGAAATTCAAAAGAAAAGAAAACAAATTAAATAATAATAATAAAAAACTTCTAGCAGCAATGCAGCTGTAAGAAGGCCTTCAATCCAAAAGAGAAAGAGAAAGACAAGCTACAGTGAGTAGGGTACAAGGTGCAGTAAGTGAGGATGGTGAGAACACTGGAACAGGTTGTGCAGGGAGGTCATGGTTGGAAGAGGCCTTTGAGCAACCTGGTCAAGGGGCAAGGGGGTTGGAACCAGATCTTCATAGAATGGTTTTGCTTGGGAGGGGCCTTGAAGAAGTTATCAGTTACCAGGAAACTTCAATATTTCTAAGCAGAATTCTTAATTCCTGCCACAACTGAGATTCCATTTTCTTTGCACCTTTGCAAAAGACCTGCAGTATTTTCTTTGCCTGCTGTAGCTTCAGTCAAGGACAAAGTAGGACTCCACATCCAAATATGGATAGAGCTTATTCCTCTATTTCAGCACAGCATTAGGATTTATTTACCGTAACCTACTTTTTAGCAAGCCCTCATGAAAGTAGGCAGAGACTTCGAAACACAAACAAACAAACCCCACTCCCAAACACCCCCTCCAGACAACTCACCTATATTCCATCGCCTGTGCTTTGCATCATCAAACTGCTGCCTCAAAACTAGGAAATCTATGACGTCTGGCATGTCATGGTACCTAATCACAACAACACAGACAACGATTAAGCAATAGAACAGCACAAGTGTAAAGTACTTGTATTACAAATTCACATTGCGGATTCACAGTTACTTCAAAGGCAAAAGCTCAAGCCACAACATTGATGGTATCTTTTCACTTCCAACCTCACTCCCCCACAAGAAAGCCCCCAGTCTGAATACAATATCGCTTTCCTTACTTCATGGTGAATGAGCCTCCAGTCAGTTTACCCGTGTCAGGGTCCAGAAAAGCCAGTTTCAGGCAGCAGAGAGTAGGCAATCCCACTTCATACTTTATCCCAACTATTTTCATCAGCTCCTGCTCCTGGAATAAACACAACGCCATGTACCACCACTGAGGTTAATTAAGAGGACTCTAACAACTTCCTGAGCTATGCAAACATTAATACACTGTAAAGACAGCAAGATTTCTGCCAGGACATGTTGAAATCGAGCCTCTGAAACGTAGCCTCTCAAAACACGCTGTTATTTCACAACCTAACTTCTCTGAGAAGCAGTTAGCTCTGCAGTGTAACCACCTCATCTGCACAAGGAGATGGATGAACGAGCACAGCTTAAGGTCTGATTTCAGCTGATTAAGTTCACTTTCTCTCCTTAAATCATTAAGAGCACAACATTGGAAACATCTGTCTCGAGAATCCTCTTTCAGCTTGTTTCCAAGCTTTTTAAAACACTGAGACCCAGGCAACAAGAGAAGAGCAACCCTACCCGTAATTCCATTTTATGCCAGGGCTGTTTCTTGGGATTAATGCTATAGATTTTGTTCTTCTTAGCCATTACAACGTAGGCTTCGTGGCCTTGTCGGAAGTAGTACACCTGCAAGTGAAAAGTGACAGTCACTTAACAAAGGCAGTTACAGTTTAAAGCTTAAATTGTATCTAAGAATTAGATCACAGGATGTCAGGGGTTGGAAGGGACCTCTGGAGATCTTCCAGTCCATCCCCCTGCCAGAGCAGGGTTGCATAGGAATGCATCCAGGTGTTTCTCTGTGACCCGAGCTCTGGCAGGGGATTTGGACTCGATGATCAATTTGGGTCCCTTCCAACCCCTGACATCCTGTGAGTCTGTACAAGGGGTATTCTGACATTGTAGAACTGCAAATACATGTAAATATTCCTTGTACATGTTTACTGCCTTTTATAATTTTATATTTATCCCAGTTTGTAAATACAATTTCCTTTTTAACTTCCAACAATCCTGAGTTAGTGTGGGAAATTTACCCCACTGGTAAATTCCCAATTTGTTGGGGTGCAAATCCAAGCCACAACAAAGGCTTTGAGGAGTTCAAATGCTCCCATATCACTGCCATGCAATGTGTGTACTTTCCATTTTAACTTTTCCCCACTGTTTTCCTGCAAAAGGCACAAGTTTTCAAAAGAACTGTCAGACAATTAGAGGAGATATAAAAACATTTACAGGAAAAGCAGGAAAGATTTGGAACATCACTTTCCCTATGAGCAGTGTATCTAGAATAGAATAGAACAGAACAGAACCAGGTTGGAAAAGACCTTTGAGATCATCAAGTCCAACCTATCACCCAACACCATCTAATCAACTAAACCATGGCACCAAGTGCCTCATCCAGTCTCTTCCTAAACACCTCCAGGGATGGTGACTCCACCACCTCCCTGGGCAGCACATTCCAATGGCCAATCTCTCTTTCTGTGAACAACTTCTCCCTAACATCCAGTCTGAACCTCCCCTGGCACAGCTTGAGACTGTGTCCTCTTGTTCTGCTGGTGGTTGCCTGGGAAAAGAGACCAACCCCCACCTGCCTACAACCTCCCTTCAGGGAGTTGTAGAGAGCAAGAAGGTCTCCCCTGAGCCTCCTCTTCTCCAGGCTAAACAACCCCAGCTCCCTCAGCCTCGCCTCATAGGGCTGTGCTTTAAACCCCTCACCAGCTTTGTTGCTCTTCTCTGGATACATCCCAGCAACAGGGAGACCAAAATGGATTTTTAAACATCTATTTATCATCAGCATATAGAAAAATTCAAAGACAGTGACAGTAACATGAATTCCACTAAGCTACCCAGTTATTAGTAGGGACAGCCCCAAGGTGACAATCAAGTATCACTAAATTCACTGACAATAACAAATTCCACTAAGCTACCCAGTTATCGGTAAGGACAGCCCTAAGGTGACAATCAAGTATCACTAAATTCACTGTCTGGCTAATCCTATCTTTTTTTGACCAAGAAATATAATGCAGAAGGAAAATTCAGCTGTTTCATTATTGTTCTGCTAAGATTTTGGTGCTCCCACGCCACCAAATGAGCAGCCTGACACAGGCATGACCGAGCTGCAAATAGACAGCTTTCAAATCCTTCCCACTATAAATGTCCATGGTTCAGACATCCAGAGCCTGTTAATTTTACTTTGATCCCTTTGTGTACAGTACCAAGTGGATTAATGTTTTGTGTAAGATCACTGTAATGAAGAAATAAGCTGAAAACCTTAAACATAGACATATATTCCAGGAAGGTATCTGAAATGCAAAACAAAGGATCCCCAAGCTAATTGGGACAAAGATCTGATAATCAGCTGCAATCCAAGTACACTGCAGTCCACATTTTTAAATCCTCTAAAAGTGCCCCAAACCAGAACTGGGGGATTTCCATCAAGTAGGATGAAGGAACACCAGTCCAGTATAGGCTGGGCAGGGACTGCCTTGAGAGCAATCCTGAAGAAAAGGACCAGGGGGTGCTGGTGGATGAGAAGAACAACATGAGTCAGCAATGTGCACTTGCAGCCCAGAAAGCCAACCAGAGCCAACCAGGGCTGCATCAAGAGAAGCACAGCCAGCAGGTCAAGGCAGGTGATTCTCCCCCTCTACTCCACAGAGACCAGACCTGGAGAACTGTGTCCAGTTCTGGAGCCCCTATTACAGGAAGGATCTGCAGGTGATTGAAGGTGTCCAGACATGGGCCATGAGGGTGATTAGAGGGCTGGAGCTGCTCTCCTATGAGGACAGACTGAGGGAGTTGAGGCTGTTCAGTCTGGAGAAGAGAAGGCTCTGAGGAGACCTTATTGTGGCCTTCCAGTATCTGAAGGAGGCTACAAGAAAGCTGGGGAGGGACTTCTTAGGGTGTCAGGGAGTGATAGGACTTGGGGGGGATGGAAAAAAAACTAGAAATGGGTAGATTCAGACTGGATGTTAGGAAGAAGTTCTTCCCCATGAGGGTGGTGAGACACTAGAGCACATTGGCCAGGGAGATGCTTTAAGCCTCAGCTCTGCAGGTTTTGAAGGCCAGGCTGGATGTGGCTGTGAGCAACCTGCTGTAGTGTGAGGCGTCCCTGCCCAGGGCAGGGGGGTTGGAACTGGATGATCCCTGAGGTCCCCTCCAACCTAACAATTCTAGGATTCTAAATGCAAAGGTCTAACATCAAAAAGCAAGAGTGAAAGGCCCTCAGTCAGTTTTAAAACACAGTCATCCAAATACACACACCAATGTTTGCACAATAGCATAATTGTCTATAAACATCTGATTTCTTTTACTTGGCCTCAGCAATAGCTTGCAGCAAGCCTTTCCAACACCTGTTCATACTCTGCTATGTATTAGATCCAGACTGCAGAGCCCCAGATGTGACTATCTCCAGAATAAAGTGGGGAGAACCTGAATACAGTTGGTTGGTTTGAAATAGAGTATAAAGCACACCTCTCTATAAATTTAGCCTAAGCTCTTGCTTCTAAACTCCTGGCACTTTTCTCTCAGTGACAATACTGTAGATGAAGCCCACCTGGATCAGACTAGTCATCTCTAAACATCACTACCCCAGCTATCCCTGCCCACAGCAGGGGGTTGGAATTAGATGATCTTTAAGGCCTCTCCAACACAAATCGTATGAATCTATGTCCCTGCTCACTGCAGGGGGGTGGACAAGATAACCTTTGAAGATCCCTTCCAACCTGATGTATTCTGTGATTCCATTTCCACCTGCTTTCCAAAACTACCTGTATCATAAAATGTTATTAACAGGTGGCCGTGAGCAACCTGCTGTAGTCTGAGGTGTCCCTGCCCATGGCAGGGGGTGGGAACTGGCTGATCCTTGAGGTCCTTTTCAACCCTGACAATTCTATGATTCTGTCTGTCAGGTTTCTACATTAAGTGTTCCTGAACTCTCTCAATGTTACATGGCAATTATTATTTATGTATTTATGGAGTAAGACTCAGTGCCACAATTTTTTCAACTTTTGTTTTTTCCAAGTATTTGACATGCACAATATCCTCATAGGGTAAAAATGCACAGTAGTTACAGGAGGTATGAAAGCACTGTGGGAGAGCTCTGTCAGAATCTCAACTGGCAGGAAAAGGAACAGAGGCCACCGAGATCTACAAAACTGTGAATTTAAATTACCTTTTCAACGTTGTGACAATTGTTTCCTATACCTTCCAGTGAATCAAACCAAGGAGATTCACTTAGTGACACAGGCTGCAAATAATTCCTCCTCTAGTCTGCTAAACCTGCAGATAAATTCACCAACCATTTGCAGAAGCGAAACATTTTGATTCTGCAAACAGTTGTAAGCATCCAATCTTCTGTCAGGAGAGCAAACTAGAAAGAGATCTATGGAAGAAAAGATTTTATGTCTTCTCCCAGAAAAATTTTAGTTTGAGTCCTGTGCTTGTGCTTGTTTGTTGTAGCACCCAGACAAAATTGTTCCTTCTTGTGCTAATGGCAGAATACTCCAATGGCTGTGCATTGTGTATTGATAATCAGGCAAGGAAATTGCAGTCTCATCTCTCAGGTGTGTTTCCACTGCTCCTCAAGCACATGACGAGAGTCTGTAAATGGCAGTATTCAGAACAGGAAAAGGGATGGTGTGTGCTATTCTCATGCACCGAGTAGAACTAAATATAGTACTACTCTCTTGCTCTGTTTGTACAGCTGTAGGAGAACAAATCTGAAGTAACTCTCCTCCCAAAGCTTACAAAACATATCAACCATTCCCCAAAATGTTGAAGGCCACACAAGACCTCTGCAGATCAGATCTTCTAAGCAAGCTGATCTGTGGATCTCAAAAGTAGCTCTCTAGATGAATAGCTTCTTTTCACATCTGAAGCAAATCTGGGGAGGCACAAGTATCAGAGATGACATTTTAGAGCAGCTTGATTACTTTCCATTGGTGCAACTACCTCTGCTTTCTAGGCCAGGTCAGGAAATTTCCTGTTCACCAATATAGAGCTTTTTTTCAGCCTGCTTAGATACTGTCAGTACTCACTGCACAAGCTATTCGGCAGATGCCAAAACACACTCACTAGTGCATCTTCCTAAAGTCATATGTTCAAGTCTCCTGTCTAATAGGGCACAGATAAACCCTTGGCTGCTTCACTGTATCCAGATGGTATCAAGCATCAAATATATTTATTTGGACTTGATCTTTTGAACAGCACAGTCTCCAAAACATGCTTGCTGGAGGGCATAAATACATAAGAGTTCTCTCCAGTTGCAACCCTCAGCTTGAAGTTCCCCTTGCCTCCCTCACTTAGCAATGGCAATGTAATTTTTGCATAACTGAGCTGTGAACTGCATCAGTGAAGCAATCCAGGAAAAACAAAACTGCTTGCATGTGCAGCCTCTGCTCCTAATTCAGTTTCTAAGGTGGTGCTTACAAACAGCTCTAGTTCAGGATCAAAGTTTAATCAACTTAGTCACCACAGTCAAGTATTTCTCCAACTCCATTCTGAAAGTGTGAGCTACAAAAGGACTCTGTTTAGTGCCTTAGAAACACACCACTCTCTGAAGAGCCAACAGACCACAGCACAAGCAAGCTATTTCCCCTTGTTTTAACCCGAGGGGATTTAGGAAACATGCAGACTCTGGTTTGCAAGACTGCCTTATGACACCACTTATGTCTGTACTTCACTGTACATATGCTATACATTCCAAAGCAGAAACTGGTTGGTGTCCTTTAGCTACTGTGTTTTGAGACCATGGCCCTGTGTTTACAAAGTGCTACAGTCAGTTCATATAAAACAGATATATGCAAAACTGCTCTTGTGCTTTTCTGTTGCAAGGAGACCAGCAGCATTTTTTAACTATCAGAAACATCAGTGAAAAGGACAGTAGCAGAGTTCTACTTCAGAATAGATTCCTCTTAAAAGACAAAACAAACAAACAAAACCCCTTAAGAAGCCCAAACCAAAACATAACCCCCCAAGATATTCACCACAAAACCCAAACCAAACCATCCTCGCCCTAGAAGCTTAGGTTCCTGTTTTTTGCTTCAAGTCTGGGGTTTTCCAAGCAACTTAAATTCCTATTTGATTTCTCACTATTCTTCAGCATACAAGATGCTCTACAACTAAGAACTAGTTCTAAAAGCACCTCACACAGCTTCCACATGTTGTAAGGAAATGAGCACACTGAACATAGCACAAAAAGGAATGTCACTGTAGCAGCATGGAATAATAACGAAGTCAAAGCAACACTGTGCAGAATATTTTAAGTATTGGAAAGTTGAGAGGAAGCAAAAGCAAATTTTAACTAGAACAAAGGAATGTTTTGTAGAAAACCACAAATACTCTGATAGTAAATCTTGGGGGGGGGGGGGGGAAACCCACACAGTTAAAAATAAGCAAGGCAAAAGCAAGCTGAAAGAAGGCAGAGGCAAAAACTACAATACCTCATCCCCCATCTGTGGCACAAATGGGCACCGACGAGGAACAGTGTCCGTGATCCATGCTGAAGGCAGCCATTCTTCCAGTGTCAGACCGTTTTCTGCCAGAACTCCCACAGCCAGCCTCTGAAGAAAACACACGCAGAAGATTAACGTGACTACATTAACATCTGGGGAAGGCTTGGATTTTGGGAAGTGTTTCATTGAAATCAGCTGCCCTCTCTTAAAAGCATTTAATGGAAAAAGAAAATTATTGCCAGTGTGAAGATAAATCTTACTCAACTGCTTACAGGAATGTCAAGGCCAAAAATATTAGTTATCTGAAAAATTGAGTGGGGTTGGGTTTAGGTTTCTTTCTTGTTGGTTGTTGCTCAGCTTTGTCTTCAGTTTGTTGGTTTTAGAGGTGGTGAGGCTCTTTTAACCAAGATTGGATTTATCAACACCCTAGTAACCACGTCTCAAAGAGCCACAGAATTTCAGGGTCTGGAAGGGACCTCAAAAGATCATCTAGGCCAACCCCCTGCCAGAGCAGGATCACCTACACCAGATTACGCAGGAACACATCCAGGCGAGTTTTGAGTATCTCCAGAGAGGGAGACTCTATCCAAAACACCCTGAAATATGCCATTTTCTGTTACCAAATTCACATGGTTGCCTTGGCTTGTAAGACCACAACTACACAGCTGCCTCCAGTTAAGGAACCCCACAAAAGGAGGAGGAAGAGAAAAAGGAACCCACAGAGGTAATGCATTAGGCTGGCAGCTGGACTCAACGATCTTTGAGGTCTTTTCCAACCAAACCCATTCTATGATTCAACTCTACATGGAAAGGTTCTGGACTGTACATCCATGTAACCTACTGGTGTCTATTCCATAATGTGCTGTGGAACTGCATTTTCAGATTGGAAGGAGAAAGCTCACTGCAGCTGCTGGTCTTAGGTGCACGCTGTCTCTGTCTACCAGGCCAGATGAGGCAGGTGTTTGCACAGTCACTCAAGCAAGGCTGCTTTGAAATGAACAGAATCTGGTGCATGTACAGAAAGCAGCCTTGAATGGTTGTACTGAAATGCACTGCAGGTAGCTATTAATGAGAGACTTAGCACCCTCAGATTGCAAATGGGATACTCCCAAGTGTAACTCCATTGCACAAGGTCAGATGTGGTTTCACCAGGATGGGAACAGCTTTTAGTGCATCACTGGAGCGCTGGTGGGTAGCCACAGGAAGAAGCATACACACTGTTAAAAACAAGCAAAACCTCTGAAGAGAGCCCCTCCATTGTAATAAATCACTGACACAGAAGCACCTTGTGGATTCTGAGGTTCAAGCAGGTCTGTCTTGCGAGAAACTAATGCACTGCATCGGAGTAAAGTCTCTCTAGCTAATTAGTAATCAGGAATAGCCTTTAAACAGAAAGTCTGCCCTTGTTGGGAATTCACAGATTAATCATCGGTTTAAGACCCTCTGGAAGCCAAACCTGAACTCAGTTAATCATCAGGAAGAGACTAGTCCCAGTGACTTGATGTAATCATTTCTGAAACTCTACTAAATCCTTTAGTAATTAGTTCCGCAACCTGATTACGCGCTCAGGTGGTTTGGGGTCGGTTTGCTCTCCAAGGGTGGGTGTGGAATGGGGAAAGGTTTATGGCTGTGTCATTAGGTGTTACATCCCACTGTAACAAAATGAGTAAGTAAATCATTCTGCATTTATTAATTTCTAGACCATTCATAGTTTTATAAAACCTTTTAAATTTTATCTCCTTCAAACTCCCTTCTAAAGAAGCAGCCACTTTGTGTCTGCCCCTAAGGTGAAAAGAATTAATATTCTGTATTCTCTGATCTTCCTGAGGGCTCCTGCCTTGCCCTTCTTCATTGCCGTATCATGTGTTAGATTGATTTTTGGTAGAAGGGGATTAGAAATATAAGCACCACTCAAGATCTTGACAGCCTGTGCATTAAGAGAGAGGAATGACATTCTTTCTCTACTTCCTTAATACCTAAGATTCTGTGCCTGGCTACAAAGATGGTCAAAACTTCTTTCCTCAGCAGAAAGGCCTAATTGTGACTGATGTTCAAGAATCAGAACTTTCTACCAGACTGTGAGCTCTCTGCCCACTAAGGAGATAGAATCTCCATCAAACACCTGTCAGGAATTACAGGTATAATTAATCCTGCTTAGGGGCAGAGGGATAGTTTTCTGCTATTCCTTCCAGCCTAATGTTTTCTGAAGACTCAAGAAGGTAGCAGGTCATCTTTAAAAGCTGAATCAAAGACCTCCTGCACCTCGATAACCAGGACACAACCATGATAAATGGATGCAAGGTTCCCAAAACACTCAGTGCAGCTTTAGTCTAAGTGGAAACAGTAGATAGTCAGTGGGTCTTCTTTTATAACAAAAAGCTAAACTGAAGGTTTCAGTAACACACCACCATCAATTTTCTGATCTTGTACCTTACAGGATACAGAATTAACCAGGTTGGAAAAGACCTCTGAGATCATCAAGTCCAACCTGTCACCCAACACCATCTAATCAACTAGACCATGGCACCAAGTGCCTCATCCAGGCTCCTCTTAAACAGCTCCAGTGATGGTGACTCCACCACCTCCCTGGGCAGCACATTCCAATGGCCAATCTCTCTTGCTGGGAAGAACTTCTTCCTAACATCCAAACTAAACCTCCCCTGGCACAGCTTGAGACTGTGTCCTCTTGTTCTGGTGCTGGTTGCCTGGCAGAAGACACCAACCCCCACCTGACTACAACCTCCCTTCAGGGAGTTGTAGAGAGCAAGAAGGTCTCCCCTGAGCCTCCTCTTCTCCAGGCTAAGCAACCCCAGCTCCCTCAGCCTCTCCTCACAGGGCTGTGCTCCAGACCCCTCCCCAGCTTTCTTGCCCTTCTCTGGACACCTTCCAACATCTAAACACCTTTTTCTAAACTGAGGAGCCCAGAACTGGACACAGGACTCAAGGATTGGCCTAACCAGTGCTGACCACAGGGCAGAATGACCTCCCTGATTCTGCTGACCACACTGTTCCTGATGCAGGCCATGATGCCATTGGCCTTCTTGGCCACCTGGGCACACTGCTGGCTCATGTTCAGCTGCTGTCAACCAGTACCCCCAGGTCCCTTTCTGCCTGGCTGCTCTCCAGCCACTCTGTCCCCAGCCTGTAGCACTGCCTGGGGTTGCTGTGGCCAATGTGTAGAACCCGGCATTTGGATGTGTTCAATCTCATGCCCTTGGCCTCTGCCCATCTGTCCAGCCTGGCAAGGTCCCTCTGCAGAGCTCTCCTGCCCCCAGCTTGGTGTCATCTGCAAATTTACTGATGGTGGACTCAATGCCCTCATCCAGATCATCAATAAAGATACCATGATACTCTTAGTATTGGCATAAAAACCAAATGACAACAACAATAAAGGCAGACTAAGCAAAGAGTAACAAGGACCACCCAGCAGGCTGGATTTCATACCAAAGAGTCTCAGCAAAGCTGATACTATGCCAACCTTTCTATTCCCCTTGCTGGAAATACAGTGGCAATCATCATGCTAATATCATACATCATGGAAATGATGGGAAAAAATATTCACATCATTGCACAGGCCTAAAAGAAAATGCAATTAAACAGAGAGTCTCTTTTCAGTGTACCCTAAAAAACACAGGCACATGTTATGCCAATACTTAATAGAAAGGAAGCTTCTGGTCTAAGAAAAGATGGGTCTAAGAACATTAGAAGTGCTCCTTAAGTAAAATTTACCATGTTTAGAAAGTGTATCATTACAAAATCTATCATTTGACTTAATAATTATCATTTATTATGCATAAAAGTCACGATGGGTTTACCAATTAGACAGTATTAAGTTCTCTCTATGCCAGAAAGAGCAATGAACATCTCACCTTTTGTTTTCTTTCTTTGGGTTTCCTCTTCTTTGGTGATGTTGATGGTCCATCTTTCTCCTCAATCCCTTTTTTCCTCTCCTTCTTAATTTGCTTCTTTTGTTTTTCATGTCCTTCTTCATCCTCTGAACTACTTTCTGCTTTCTTTGTTTTAATTTTAGGAATTTTCTTTGGTGGTTGCAAATTGATTCCTGCATCTGCTGTCCAGTCAGAATAATCACTGGAGTAGTCACTATGTATGATGCACCAAAGAACACAAGAAATTAAAACCCAAAGGTTAAAACGGGGTGCACTGGATTATGCAACCCAAGAAAAGATTATAGTTAACAGTCTAGATAACTAATAGTTAAAGCCAGTACCTAAACCCCTATGTTCTAAGTGCAACTTAAATGGTAGTAAACCAAAAGCTTTGAGATAATTCAGTCTTGCAAGCAGCTTAACTCTTAGCAGCACATGAAGTAAATCCACTCTTAGCTTGGTCAACTCAGCATGAATCATGCTAAAGTCTGGGTATTCTCCTCAGGACTTCTGGGTTTCAACAGCTTTGAACAAAAATGCAAGAAAAAAGCCCCCAAAAGATCTTCTAAAGAAGAAACAAAGGATGGGTTGAGACTAGCTCCATCTTTGCTCTCCAATTTCAAACCAAGGTTTAGCAGAGTCAGTCACAGTAACTATCACAGGAATCTGCTGCCACATGCCTGAAATGTGCATGTGCCTGCAAAACCTGCCAGAAATGATCCTGTTTCTAGCAAACAAGAATGAAACCTTCCCTAAATTTTAGTTAGCAAGATGGCTGGAAAATAAATTCTGAAAGTCTTCAAGTTATTTTTCCTTCAAGTTATTTTTCACCTTTTCTTCTAAACATGCAGAAATTTGAGTTATTGCTTTGTTTACAGCAAAGGTTATTTACCATTTATCAGGACTTTTCTCTGTAAATTATTCTGTCACTTACCTAGAACTGCCATCGCTGTGCCATGCTCTTTCATCATCTTCTGATGTTCCACCACTGGCAACAACTACTTCCCCTTCCTAACACAGGAGGAGCAGAAAGGGAGGCAGGGAAAAAGAGAGCATTTTTCCTTTGGAACTCAAAAAATTTCTAACACATGACAATATGACTAAGACTAGAGGCTTTATGTGTGTTCTAAATGTTATAAAGCATTATAAAAGGTTTATGTTGTTAAAAAGGCATTTTAGTTTGAAGATAGTTATTTTAATGGACTAGATTAAATAAAAAGAAGAAAATATCTCTGCCTGGACAGCTGCACAGGCACAGATATGAAAAGTACAGTAAGAATATAATAATAAGAGTATAATAATATCAAGAGATAATGATTGTGTTAACATATAGCCAGTGGAAACATGAGTACTTCTCAGTCTGCATTTAAATAAGCTACTATCCCTTGCTGAAAATGATTTTCAGTCCTTTTAACCTAACATATCCACATCTTCTCAATCAGTACCAAACACCTACTACAAACTTCACATATTCTTATTGCTCAATTCTCTACTGTAGCTACAGAAGCACAGAATAACTGAGGCTGGAAGGGCCCTCTGGAGGTTGTATTATTTGACCTCCCTGTTCAGGCAGGACCATCCAGAGCCAGTGCACATACTGCTGCCAGGCCATATCACAGTATCACCAGGGTTGGAAGAGACCTCAAGAGTCCAACCTGTCACCATAGACATCATGACTAGATCATGGCACCAAGCGTCACGTCCAATCCCCTCTTGAACCCCTGGTTAGCTTTACAACTACATTGCACACACATGCTTAAAAAAATTCTGCCTTTACAAATGAGTATTTCTCCCTTTTGTCACAGAATGTTAGAGGGCCTCCAGAGGTCATTGAATTCAACTCCCCTGCCAGAGCAGCATCACATAGGGCAGGTCATACAGGAATGAATCCCGATGGGTTTTGAGTCTCCAGAGAGGGAGACTCCACAACCTCTCCGGGCAGCCTGTTCCATCACCCTCACTATAAGTAAGTATCAATTACATGATAGTAAGAACTAAATACATACAACAGTATGTGAAAAAGTAATTTAACATCATTGTTTAAAGAGGTGAAAGAAAACACAATGAAAAATGTCTGGCTTGGTGGGGCTCTGAGCAACCTGATCTACTGGGGACATCCCCACTTACTGCAAGGTTGTTGGACTAGATGTCCTTTAAAGGTCCCTTCCAACCCAATGCATTCTATGAGTTTGTGAGTTTCCATGAGAAAGAAGCTTTGATTAGCTGAAGCAGAAGCTTAATGAGTAGAAATCTTGGACTGTATGAGGAATAGTGTGGCCAGCAGGAGCAGGGAAGTCATTCTGCCCCTGTACTCAGCACTGGTTAGGCCCCACCTTGAGTACTGTGTCCAGTTTTGGGCCCCTCAGTTTAAGGAGGACATTGAGACACTTGAACGTGTCCAGAGAAGGACAATGAGGCTGGGGAGGGGTCTGGAGCACAGCCCTGTGAGGAGAGGCTGAGGGAGCTGGGATTGTTTAGCCTGGAGAAGAAGAGGCTCAGAGGAGACCTTATTGCTCTCTACAACTCCCTGAAAGGAGGTTGTAGCCAGGTGGGGGTTGGTCTCTTCTCCCAGGCACCCAGCACCAGAACAAGAGGACACAGTCTCAAGCTGTGCCAGGGGAGGTTTAGGCTGGAGGTGAGGAAGAAAGAAAGAGAGATTGGCCACTGGAATGTGCTGTCCAGGGAGGTGGTGGAGTCACCGTCACTGGAGGTGTTTAGGAAGAGACTGGATGGGGCGCTTGCTGCTACGGTTTAATTGATTAGATGGTGTTGAGTGATAGGTTGGACTCAGTGATCTCAAAGGTCTTTTCCAACCTGGTTAATTCTAGTCTCAATGGAATAGATAAGATTGCTTCACAAACAAGAATCTTACATCTGAGGAACTGTGTCCATTTTCTAACTCTTCAGCAGGCCTTGCAGTTTCTTCTACTGCATATCTTGTACGGTAGTTGTGCTGGTTAGCTTGCTGCTTTTTCGAGTCACTGGTGTCTAGTAGATGATCATGAGAATGATTCTGCAAAGACAGGAAAGTCAAAATGATTTTCTTTAATAGCAGCACTCCAGAAAGCAACTTCTGCAGAGAAAAATTTAAACACCATACAGTTCAAAACAGGCCACGAATCCCAAGCTAAAGAGCTGCTGAAGAAAACGCTCCACGTGCAGAGTTGAACGTAAGCACCAAGCTCTTCAATATATTCTGGAAAGGATTACAACTTCTTCCCAGATATAACAGAAAAAAAAATGTATCCTAATAATCAAAACTCAATTCTCTACAAGGCACATACCAGTTAACTAACTGCTAAGAACTTGGGACAGCTCAACGCTGCACTAAAAATGGCCATCACGGGAAAGGAAACTTTTATAGAATCACAGAATGTTAGGGGCTGGAAGGGACCTTGGAAGCTCATCCAGTCCCATCTGCCCTGCGAGAGCAGATCACACAGGAACACATCCAGGCAGCTTTTGAATATCTCCAGAGAGGGAGACACCACAACCCCCTGGGCAGCCTAGTCCAGTGTTCTGTCACCTTGACAGGGAAATATTTTTTCCTCCTGTTTCCATGGAACTTTCTGTAACTCAGCTTCCACCACTGCTCCTTGTGCTGTCATTGGGCATCACCCAGCAGAGCCTGGCTCTATCCTCTTGGCACTGACCCTGCACATCTTTATCAACATGAATGAGATCATTTGTCAGTCTCCTCTCCAAGCTAAAGAGCCCCAGCTCCCTCAGCCTTTCCTCATAAGGGAAATGTTCCACTCTCTTAATCATTTTTGTGTCTCTCTGCTGGACTCTTTCAAGCAGTTCCTTGAGGTTCTTCTTGAAATGAGTGGCCCAGCACTGGACACAATATTCCAGATGCAGCCTCACCAGGACAGAGTAGAGGGGGAGGAGAATCTCTGCTGACCTACTAACCCCACCCTTAGACATCTGCAGGGCCCAGATCTGTGAGAAGAGTTCAGATCTATTAAGAGAGACACCCATAGAGGAATCCATCCCTTCACACACCGAGATGACTGCTGGCAAGTAAAGCCTCTTAAATGGTGCGATGATGCATGGGAGAGATGAAATGAATGTGCTTGCTGGACAGAATCCAGATTCTTATGAACCTCACAAGAATATAATAAGGCAGTAATTAAGAAACATTTCATACTCCAGCAGAACAATATCTTGGTTTTCATGCTGAATATACAGGATGCAAACACTTGCTCTCAGCACAGTGTTACCTTGTATTAGTCCCCACTGCCTGGCAAAAAAATAAATACTCAAGAGCTATGATCTCAATTTCAAGGTTTCTGCTAACTGTTTTTGGCATCCAACTTCAGCCTAGCTCAGATGGACACATTCCTAGATGCCACAAAGGGAGGTACACTTCCCCAGTGCTCTTTCTTCCATAAAGCAATTCTCAGCTACCTATTAGAGAGTTGAAAAAAAAACAGTCCCAGAGGTGAAGGAAGTAGAACTGCAGCAAACCACAGCAAATACAAAATATTATCACAGCCTTCTAGCAGGACAGGCTGCTTGTACCAATTCCTCTTGGATTTTTTTCTTTTGTAGGAAAGAGAAGATCTTTCCTGTCATATTTGATGAAAGTTGTTTTGTGAGGTTAAAATTAGTTGTTGAGGAAACAAACTAAGCAACTTTTTGGTGAAAACTGTACTAAAACTTGGCACAGCAGCAGTAGCTAATATTTGGTTTTCCTTAGTGTGCTGGTTTGGGCTGGGATAGAGGTAATTTTCTTCACAGTAGCTGGTATTGGGGCTATGTTTTATGTTTGTGCTGATAACACAGGGATGTTTTTGATATTGCTCAGCAGTGCTGACACAGAGTCAAGGCCTTTTCTGCTTTTCACCCCACCTGCAAGTAGACCTGGGGGGCACAAGAAGCAGTGAGGGGAAATAGCTGACCCCAAGTGACTAAAGATATTTTCCATTCCATACAGAATACAGAATTAACCAGGTTGGAAAAGAACTGTGAGACCATCAAGTCCAACCTATCACCCAACACCATCTAATCAACTAAACCATGGCAGTAAGTGCCCCAATCAGTCTCCTCTTAAACACTTCAACCATCTCCCTGGGCAGCACATTCCAACAGCAAATCACTCTGTCTGTGAAGAACTTCTTCCCAAACCTCCCCTGGTGCAGCTTGAGACTGTGTCCTCTTGTTCTGGTGCTGGTTGCCTGGCAGAAGACACCAACCCCTACCTGGCTACAACCTCCCTTCAGGGAGTTGTAGGCAGCAAGAAGGTCTCCCTGAGCCTCCTCTTCTCCAGGCTAAGCAACCCCAGCTCCCTCAGCCTCTCCTCACAGGGCTGTGTTTCAGACCCCTCCCCAACTTTGTTGCCCTTCTCTGGACACCTTCCAGCAACTCAACATCTTTCCTAAACTGAGGAGCCCAGAACTGGACACAGGACTATAGGTGTGGCCTAACCAGTGCTGAGTACAGGGCAGAATGACTTCCCGGCTCCTGCTGGCCACACTATTCCTGAGGCAGGCCAGGATGCCATTGGCCTCGTTGGCCACCTGGGCACACTGTTGGCTCATGTTCAGCCTACTGCCAACCAGTACCCCCAGGTCCCTTTCTACCATACAACTTTATGCTCAGCATAGAAAGCTGGGGGAGGGAAGGGGAGGTTGGAGACATTGGGAAGACGAAACACCGTCACTCCCAAGTAACTGTGAAGTGTGCTGGAGCTCTGCTTTCCTCCAGATGGCTGAACACCTGCCTGCTGCAGGAAGGAGTGAACGAGTTTCTTGTTTTGTTTTGCTTGTGTGTCTGGCTTTTGCTTTTCCTATTAAACTGCTTTTATCTCAACCCTTGAGTTTGCTCATTACTGTTCTTCTGCTTCTCTCCCCCACTGGAGGGGAGTGAGTGAGTGGCTATATGGTGCCTAGTTGCCAGGTGGTGTTAACCCACAACACTGGGCCACAATAATTTTCCTTAAAAGGTAGAATTCTGGCAGCTAGAACTTTTTTCTACCTTCTCTGTTAGAAGATACACACCTTTTACATATGGGGCTGCAAGAGCTCAGCAGAGTGAGCCAGCACACCAGTCTGTACAATTGTGTCAGTTTTCACTGAAGCACACCAACCCAAACTGCTCTGTGCTCTATTCAGAGCTCAATGTGTTCCTTTTGATCTGTCCAGTGAACTGAAGCTGGGGAAGCGTGACTGACAGCACAGCTACCTGAGACATTTCCAATGGGATTGCTCAGTAATCAGCATTTTAATATTGACCAAGACTTTTGGGACCTGGACTACTATTTCTGAATTCAAACTGGCAGCACATACCAGACCTCCTCAAGCTGCTCTGACCTGACCTAGAACAGCTCCAACCTAGCCCTAAGACTAGTGGCTGAGCACAGCCTTCTGGGGCTGTTCACTTCTCATCAAGCTCTCACGTTTCACTGCTGAAGGAGAGGTCAAAAAGGTCAGTGTTACAGCAACGACTTCTGCTACCAAACTGCAATGTCTCAATAAGGTGCATCTGCCTCTTAGCATCATGAAACATGATATGAGGAACCATGCACACCAGAATGAAACCAATTAGTCAAGTATCCTTCACGAGAATCACACAGGATCACAGGATGTTAGGGGTTGGAAGGGACCTCTAGAGATCTTCGAATCCAAACCCCCTGCCAGAGCAGGAGCATAGAATCTAGTACAGGTCACACAGGAATGCATCCAGACAGGGCTGGAAAGTCTCCAGAGAAGGAGACTCCACAATCTCTCTGGGCAGCCTGTTCCAAGGCCCTGGGACCCTTACAATAAAGAAGTTCTTCCTCATGTTGAGGGGGAACTTCCTGTGCTGTAGTTTCTATCCATAGCCCCTTGTCATATCACAGGGCACAAGTGAGCAGAGCCTGTGCCTTCCTTCCTGACCCCCAGCCCTCAGATATTTATAGACATTTATTAGATCCCCTCTCAGTCTTCTCCTCTCCAGACTAAGCAGCCTCAGGTCTCTCAGCCTCTCTTCACCAGGCAGTGCTCCAGTCCCTCAATCATCCTTGTAGCCCCCTCTTCCACTCTCTCAAGTAGATGCCTGTCCCTCTTGAACTGGGGAGCCCAGAATCAGATACAGTATCCTTAGTTTGCAGAAGCTGCATTACAAGCCAACTGTAATGCTTATATCTTCTCTCTAGAAACTGAGGTCCTAAAACTTTACATCCCCATTTCTAATCAGAGGTGATATCTCTCAGATGGTTATTATAAACACAGCTTTTTCCTACTTATGCTAGAACTAAACACTCATGGAAAACTGAAGCACTTTGCATTACTCTCTGGTTTTGGAAACAATTCTTGTCTTTTAGCAGCTCAAAGGTTGAGGGGAAAAACCCCAACACTCCAACCAGCCCCTCAGTCCTCAAAGGAAATAAATTCTGTCATGGAAGTGACATCACTGTACAAATATTTGGCCATAGTTGACGCTAAAGGGTAAGAAATTGTTTTGGCAAAAATGCAGTGCTAAAACAGGAATGAAGAAACAAAAACCGCACCAAGTAATTATCTCATTAGTAACAGAACAACTGAACTTGGTGGTGATGACTTAGCTGTAAAGCAAGGACCAGAAAAGAGCCTCTAGGTATGTAACTTCCATGTCTTGTGAAAAAATGTATTTTGACATTGTTCCTCTTCAACACAACTTTGCCAAAACCTGCTAAGAAGCAGCTACAGGTCAGGCAGATCTTTATGTACTCAGGGGAGGGATGGGGACAGTTCCATGAAGGTTTGACTATAAAGGCAAAAGTATTACAGGCTTCTTCTGACAAAATGGAATCTATCACCAATGTGCTCAACTGTGACTGAGGGAACAGCTTATGGTCTTTTCTTTCAGTTTTGGGCCCCACACTACAATGAGGACACTGAGGTGCTGAAGGGTCCAGAGAGGTGTAACAAAGCTGGTGAGTGGTCTAGAGAACAAGTTTTGTGAGGAGGGGCTGAGGGAACCGGAGTTGTTTAGTCTGGAGAAGACAAGGCTGCATTGCTCTCTACAACTTCCTGAAAGGAGGTTGGAGTGAGGTGGGGATCAGTCTCTTCTCCCTAGTATCAGGTGATAGAATGAGAGAAAATGGCCTGAAACCGTGCCTGGGCAGGGCTTAGGTCGGCTATTAGGAAGAACTTCTTCTCTGCAAGAGTGGTCAGGCATTGGAACAGGTCATGCAAGGAGGTGCAGTCAGCATCCCTGGAGGTGTTCAAGAAACGTGTGGACAAGGCCCTTCAGGAAATGGTTTAATAGCCATGGTGCTGTTGGGTTGATGGTTGGACTTGATGATCTTAGAGGAAAAAAATTCTGTGATTCTATGAATTATGATTCTTGTCTTGAGGACTGCAGAGCTGGACATGCTGTTCCAGGGGAGCTCTCACCAGACCAGAGCAGTGGCAGATTCACCTCTCTCGATCTCCTGGTCACACATCTTTTGATGCAGCCCAGGATGTGATTGGCCATCTGGGCTGCAAGTGCACATTGTTGACTCATGTCTGGCTCTTTGGTCACCAGCACCCACAAGTCCTTTACCAGAGGGCTGCTCTCTATCTCATCCTCCCCTAGCCTGTATTGATAATGAGGACTGTTCTGAGCCAGGGACATAAATTTATGTGGCCTAACACATTAGGCCTAAATGTTATGCTCCCTACTGCAACAAGGCGCAAGTGACTGTTTACCTTAGAGAAGGCAGGTATTTTGTTTTCCCTTTGAATGTGACTCGTCATGTGTTTCCTTTTCTCTTCTGATCGATACACCCTTACTTCTTCTTCTCCCTTTGCTGTTCTCCACTCTTCCTGCCTACTGTAAAAAGGAGAATTGAGATGTTAACTTTACAAAGCAAAATACTGCAGTGGAGGGGATCTACTACAAATTAAGGAATAAATCTTCAAACTTTATAGCATATATTTGAACAGTAGTTCCTATTTCCAGTGAGAAGATGGCTTCAAAATTACCCTCTGAACAAAGTAAGATTTCCATCTCCCTCAAAAAACTGCTGCTAATTGTGGCTAGTAGGGTTTTTTGACTTAGTGATGTAAGTCTTTATCACAGGAGTTAATTACTGAATGAAATAAAGTTTCAGTTTGGAAATAAAAACTCACCTCAGGCATCTAATGGACATCTAATACAGTGTCCCAGCCATAAAATATCATATAATGGCAGGACAAACAGGATGGAAAACACACTGTAATCTTATGCTAGAAATCAGGGAACACTGAGGCAGCTGGAGCTCGTCGCACATACAAGTTACATTACTCTCTCATTTGTTCAATGGTCAATTTCTATTCACAACTCTATAATTCCAAGATTCTTTAAGTGATATTCAAGCAACAACTGATTTCAAACTGAAACTGCTAAGAAACAGGAGGCCACAGAACAGATAAATACCACACAAAGAATTCTGCGACGTTGTGACTTCCAAAACTGTTCAATGTGATTAAGCTCACCACATGAAAACTGGCAAGCAAACTTGGCCTATGCTTACCTGGCCACACCAGAAGACAGTTCAGGCACCACAACCCTTCGACTCCAAGCCACCAGGTCCCTCTCAGTGGCAATTTCACTTCTCGGTGCGTTGCTATGCATCTGACGGACGCCTTCAATTTGTCCACTGCGCCTTAACCCTATATTTGGTGGTGAATGTACTTCTGAGGTAGAACTTACAGACCCTAAAAAATGCAAGAAGTCATAGTTTTACTTGACCTGAAATTTCAAGGGAAGCATTTTAAAAACTCAGAGCTCCAGAAAAAGAGAATTTTACTTCATCTATTACTTCAGAAGAAATCAACTATTACCTGAATATAACTATTTCAGTGGTTTCTACAGTCACCATAACACACATTTTAAACATTTATTGGGCTGCAGCACTCTGATTAATAATTCACATTTAAAAAATCCAAACAAACCAACAATCCAAAGTGAAGCAAATGATTCAGTGGGTTTGCTTTCCTTTAATCATAGAATCAATAAGGTTGGAAAAGACCTCAATGATTAAAAAACTGTTCTGTGAAGCTATTGCTACTACACTCTAGATCCCTATTATAAAAGTGAGCTGACTGAGTAAGTGTAACAATCCTTTAATAGGCTATCTTAAAGAAAAGAAAAAAAAAGCCACAGGATGTGACATTTTAAACTTTCCAGTTTGGATAATTTACTGAAACCTCAAAAGATTAAAACAAAATAAAACACCCAAACCCAACAACAAAGAACAACCACCTAACAAAAAACCCCTAACCAAACAAAAGCCAAAAAACCCCAGAAACCCACACATGCAACATCCCTCAAACACCTACATTGTAGCACAATTTCAGCCTTCCCCCACATCCTTCCACACACAAACTGTTCTGGCTTAATCCGCTGGGTTGCCAACCAGGATTTTTAAAGTACTGTGCAATCTAGTGCAAGACCTAGCAAAGGAACAGCTGTACTGAAAAAGAAGCAACTCCTTCCTCTTTCCCCCCCTCCTATTTTATTTGAGACCATTCAGATTCCCATCAAGTCGATGGCCAGTTCCAGACTGCTACTCAGTAGAGTAGCTGTAACGCGAAGCAGCTGCACAGACAATAACAAAAATTAATCTGTACTGTTAAGAGTCCTGAGATTCTGCAGAAGGATAAAAGATGGTAATGCTGTACTATTCTCTGTTGATCCATACCTCCTTCCTTTCTAGAAGTTCAACAAAACGCACAAATCACGCACGGCAGTACGATTCCTGTTTTCCGACTCTCAGCTGCTTCAACAGAAAAGCCACACCACCTATTCCACCCCGCCGCGACCTACCTCTGCTTATCCGGCTGGTACTGCTGGTTCCTGCCTCCCCAGAACGTCTCTGGTCCTGCTCTTGCTGAAGTCTTTGAATCATGCTATCCAATGGACTGACTTCTTGATTTGCTTGTTGACTAAGAACCTGATTCAACCCTGTGAAGTAGAATATACAAGAGAACAGCACACAAATGTTGAAGATTCAAACGTTACAAACAGCTCATCTAAGTTTTAGCTTCGACTGGGCCCAGAGGAGGGCCATGGAGATGATGAGAGGGCTGCAGCACCTCCCCTGTGGGGACAGGCTATGAGAGGAAGGGCTGTTCAGCCTGGAGAAGAAGAGTCCCCAGGGAGACCTCAGAGCAGCCTTCCAGTACCTGAAGGGGGCCTACAGGAAAGCCGAGGAGGGACTTTTACAAGGGCTTGCAGTGATAGGACAAGAGGAAATAGAATGAAACTTGAGGAGGGTGGATTTAGACTGGAGATTAGGAAGAAATTCTTTACAGTGAGGGTGGTGAGACGCTGGAACAGGTTGCCCAGGGAGATTGTGGATGCTCCCTCCCTGCAGGTGTTCAAGGCCAGGCTGGCAGAGGTCTTGAGCAACCTGGTGGAAGGTGTGCCTGCGCATGACGGGGTGGGGGTGGAACTACATGATCTTTAAGATCCCTTCCAACCCACACTTAAGAAATCTCTGAAAGTACAACACATAATCACATGTGTAAGCATGCAAGGATACTCATTCTTGTAACAGCCAGTTTTTAAACAGAACAACTTGGGGTTTTTTTCCCCCTTCATATATTGAGAGCATTTTAATTTCTGGAGCAGAGTCAAGATGATCACATGCCACTCTGAATAAAACTTCAAATGAGCTCAATTGCCAGCAAGTCACAGAAGCTTAACAGTACTGCTGTTTGTCAGCTCAGCCAGTGTAAAGTGTTCAAATGTCTGCTCAGGCTGCCCCAAATGCACTACAGAACCCTCCAGTATAAGCTTCAAGGAAAGGACTATGTCAAGCAAGTCTAATTGAACAAGAAAATAATCATCTCTACTGCAGAAAACTCATCAGTAGAAATGCTCTTTAGAGCTCCACAAAAACATAATGATGACATGGGTTAAGTAATGGCAGTTTTCATTGGTATGTTTAACAGCCAAGAAACCTCCTTTTAGGTAGAGGTCTCTAGACTACACGGTGGTAATACTGTTTCAGCCAACGAGATGTACAGTGTGTAAGCATAACCAACGCAAAACCTCTTCTCATCCTCCCAATGGTCACACACACAAAAAATTATTAAAGGCATGGAGGCAAGATTTACAGCACTGATTCGAAAAGGAAGTCAGATGCCTCCACACAGAATATTTAGATGGTGGAAAGCTCTGGTCAAGAGAAGCAGAACTTGGAAAGCTTTGTAATGAGGGATGGTAACGTTTGAAGAAACAAGCCGCAGAAATTAATTTCCCAGCGTGATTGGAAAGAGGTGTCATGGGACAAACTACACTTGGCAAGATCAAAGACAAGACAGAACAGTAGTTGTGCTATGACATGAGGAGTTTTGATTATGTAGCTAGACAGAAGCAGCCATCGCTGAATAGATGGCATGCAGAAAGAACTTAAACATACAGGATAGTGGTCTCAGGCTTTCAAGGTTAGCACAGTTGAAGTCAGCTTCCCTAAGGCAACAGAAGTCTAGAAACATGGAATGAGCTAGACCTCATTGCTCTCTACAACTACCTGAAAGGTGGTTGTAGCCAGGAAGGGGTTGGCCTCTTCTCTCTAGCAACCAGCACCAGAACAAGAGGACACAGTCTCAAGCTGCACCAAGGGAAGTTTAGGCTCGAGGTGAGGAGGAAGTTCTTCACTGAGAGAGTCATTCGTCATTGGAATGTGCTGCCCAGGGAGGTGGTGGAGTCACCGTCCCTGGAGATGTTCAAGAGGGGACTGGACGTGGCACTTGGTGCCATGGTCTAGTCATGAGGTCTGTGGTGACAGGTTGGACTCGATGATCTTTGAGGTCTCTTCCAGCCTGGGTGATACTGTGATACTGTGAGCTCTGGTATAACCACAGCTGGATGTTTTCTGTCTCAGGTAGCGACACAGTCAGATTTATTTGGTGACCTCACGAGCAGACACAATGTCTACTGAAAACAACAGGAATTGCTACTAATAACCCGATAACGACCTGAAATAAGGAAATTGCTACCTAAATACAAGAAAGGATTTTTATCGGTGTAGCTTGTGAGATTTTGCCTTCACAGGTAAGGGCAACTCTTCTAAAAAAAAAAAAAAAAAAAAAAAATAAAAATCTATAATTCATAAGAGCTGGCCTAAAGGAGCTTCATGAACATCTGAGCAGTGAATCAAATGTGACTATTGGAGTTCTCCCTACTCTTAGAAGCCCTTCAGAAACATTGACAAGAAACAGATTGTCATTGCCCTGGGGAGATCCATCAAATCTCACAATAAAGTTTCAGAAAGAAATGGAGCTTCCTTAGCAAAAGGAAACACGTAAATTGTATGAACACAGTTTAGCTCTGCAGGAAAATATTATGTATTGTTGCTGAACTGTAGAGAGGTAGAAAAACCATCTTCTGTCTCTCCATAATGTCTCTGGCTCTCTGTCAGTCTGGTAGACAGCATGCTGCCATTAAACAGAACATTATGGACATTGTACTACTGTAGGCATTCATGAGTCAGCCACACTGTAAAATTTAATGTTGTTGGGTCTGTGTGCAGAATCACAGAATGTTAGGGACTGGAAAGGGACCTCAAAAGCTTATCTAGTCCAACCCCCCTGCCAGAAAGGATCACCTAGAGCAGATCACACAGCAACACATCCAGGCGGGTTTTGAGTATCTCCAGAGAGGAAGACTCCACAAGCCCCCAGCACAGAGCCTGATTTGTTTCAAGACATTATATTGGGAGAATGTGCCCAGGATATTTTAAGATTTGGAGAGTTTCAGAATGTCATGGATCCATGCTGTAAGTGCAGCAACTAAGCAAAATTGCTGCCTTCCTCAGAAATCAAATTTATCTCCGAGGCCACGAGCATAGAACATGGCATACACTCAACAGAACAAGCTGCTTCTCAGGAGGTATTTCTTCCTGCAATTTTTGGAGGAAACAAGGAAATGCTCCTTAGCATTTCCTTCACTTCCTTAGGTTCTCCCCCACCTTTACTCTGCACTGATAAGGCCACATCTGGAATATTGTGTCCAGTTCTGGGCCCCTCAGCTCAAGAAAGACAGTGAACTAATTGAAAGAGTCCATCACAGAGCCACAAGGATGATGAAGGGAGTGGAACATCTCCCATACAAGGAGAGACTGAGGGAGCTGAGGGTTCTGTAGCTCGGAGAGGAAGAGACTGAGAGGTGACCTCATCAAATGTTTATAAACATGTAAAGGGTGACTCCCAAGAGGCTGGAGCCAGGCTCTGCTCGGTGGTGCCCAATGACATCACAAGGGGCAACAGCAGAAGTTGAGGCTTAGGAAGTTTCATGTAAATATGAGGAAGAGATTTTTCCCTGTGAGGGTGACAGAGCACTGGAACAGGCTGCCCAGGAAGGCTGTGGAGTCTCCCTCTCTGGAGATATTCAAAACTTGCCTGGCTGCATTCCTGTGTAACCTGGTGTAGGTGATGCTGCTCTGGCAGGGGGTTTGGACTGGATGAGCTTTGGAGGTCCCTTCTGACCCCTAACATTGTGTGATTGGAAATAACTTGACTATTCAGTGCCTTGTAATCTAAAAATGTGGTCTACAAATGACCACATGGACCACATTCAGGCAGTTTGCAAAAGCCAGCCACTGCCCCAAAACATGCAGGTTCTCCCCATGCTGTGTGCATGGAGAACAGAACTTTGAAGAACTTCCCTGATTTTTTATTCTCATTGAGGTAGTTCCAAGCTGGGCCAAGAAAATTTTCCACATATCTTGAACAGAAAGTGGTAGAATGTAAATAAATCACCATTGGGTGTAAAAAGGAAAATAAGGCTGGTAGTGCAAGCTAACTTTCTCTTTTCAGCTTCCTCACTCTGCGAAACACTAACTTGTGCCTTTTGCTTTGCTGACCTTGGCTGTGTTCTTTCTTCTGCCTAAGTACTAAAGACCCATTCTCTGCTCTCTCTTGTCCCTTTGTGTACAGGGTGGTAAGGAGGGGAGCAGGAAAGGGGGAAGCTATTAGCTCCCCTGGTTTTTGGCCAGGGGGTTCTTGTGCTGTTTATCATTTGTAAACACCTGTAAATATTATATATATTCGTTGTAAATTGTAGTTTTGCTTGTAAATACAGCTTCATTTGCTTCCAGTTGGGCTGGTCTGGCAATTTAATGTCAGGGGGAATTTTCAACCCACCACACTCAGATATCATCAAGACTTAAGCTGAACGACTGCCTTCATCTAAAGAGAATTCTCCACGCTTTAGGTGTCTCTCATTTTCCTCTTCTTGCAGGTGTTACCTGTTGTAGCTGATCTAGATTTTCTGAAGCAGGAACTCCTACCCCAAGGAGAGCAGCTGAAAGCCCACTCAGCATCATACACTGTTTCAATAATGAAAACTAACTGGCATCATAGCATCAAGTAGTAGTGACTCGATCGGTAACAACACTGTAAACGCAATTGTCACAAGCATTTAGTGCCAGGGGCACTGCGGTCCTTCCACACCAAGTGAACTGCTACGCTCAGAAATGAAGCAAAAGGACAAAGTGAAAGTGTAGAACACCTTGGAGGTAACTAGACAGGATATTGTGTAGTGAAGTGAAATTTTCCATACCTGAAGATGTCACTCCCATCTGAGGAATAAGCTGTTCCTCCCTGCAGTTCTCACGACCAGGAACTAGTCTTTGATACCTTGCAGGATGAGGGTTCCCATCCACATCAACCAAAAAGGGGGAGGCATAAGGTGCGGAGCCTGCTGCGTCTGTTCATCCAGGACAAAGTTGTTGGCGTCACGGATGAGGGGCCGATAATCACTATGAAAGAACATCTGATCTGCTATCTGCAAACAAAGTCATTTTGTAATTTTTTAAAAGAACCTATTGGAAAGAAAAGCATACAGAAGAGAACTGCCAAAAGTATTTTTAACAATGTTACTGGTGGTCACTTTGGCAAAAACAAGGCTATAAGCTCATCAGTTCACCTCGGTTTAAAGGGGAAAATTTCATGACTTGGTTTTGTTTCTTTTTTTTTTTTTTTTTGAGGGGAAAAGGGTTCTGCTGGTTCTCCCCCTCCCTCAGTACTCCTTTTCTCTATTATAGTGCAAGGAGAATATTCCATGTCTGAGGGTGGGAAACATTTAAAGAACAGAGGAATTGGATAATATTTAACTACTGGAAGACATTTAACCGAACACACTCTGGATGTATTAGATAGTTTACAAATTGTCTGAAACTCTGAATATATGAATATGTGTTCTGATAAAGAAAGGCTGTGTCACAGACTTAGGAGCTATGGTTTAGAAAGAGGAGGAACAGGAAAATATTTATCACATCATGCCAAATGTAACACTAGTAGGCAAACATATCTATTCCTACTATAATACTAGATCAAAAAGTTGTAATAGATAAAGTAAAGCTGATTGAAAGTTGAACTCTTCAAGCTCAAAGTTTTCTATTACAGTCTACCAGCTCATAATGCATTGTAGATGACTTTCCACAGACACTCAAGACTGAGCAACTCTGTCTAAACAGAATGTGAAAACGTTTGTGGCTCCACCTCTAGCTGGCACACGCATCTCACTGCCATGTAATCATAAAGATATTGAACCACAAGAGAAATTTCAGGAGATAAGTGACATGCATGCTACATATCTCAGCACTACCTACTAGCAAGCAAACCTCTTGGCAGCTCCTGCACTCGGTTTCCTTGAACAAATAAAATCATAGAATCATCATTCACCCAACTTAGATTTCTAGTGCAGTATAAAAATGATTAAATAATTGACCCAAGACAGAGAGTTCTCAAAAACATCTTGTCTTGGGTGTTAAAACCAGGTACTTGGGCACAAAAGAATGCCTAAGTTGTCATAGAATACAGTCTGGTTTCTGAAGAGCACGATCATGACTAATTCATAACAGTTCCCAGTAACTTGTTATGTAGAAATCAGTAATGCAGAGGTTATAGCATCTACTCAGGGTCTGATCCCCTCAGCTACAAAGGTTTCCTGTCCTGGGTGCGAAAATTCCAGGAGGGAAGGATGTTGACAAAGATCTGCCAATTATATCATCAGAAAATGCATCCACATGAGGTGGAGAAAAATACAGTAACAAAAAAATCCCACAGGAATCATGGGATCTGGACCCCACAAGAATTCAGAGAAGTAACAGAGAGAAATTAGTAAGATATATGGAAAGATGCAATGGCAAAGAATTTACTTCAGGGATTCAAAAGGCTGCCCTTCCAAAGTGTGTGGACAAGGTGACATGTCACTGCAGTAAGAAGCCTTGGCTGGATGTAATCTTGTTGCCAGACCTGTTAACGAGGCCAAATGAGACTTCCATGCATCTGACTGACAGAATCAAGGCCTGCTTAACAACTTTGTTCCTTCAGTTTAAATAGCTCCAGGCAATAAAGACATAGGTCTTCTAGGAGGACTTAGGATTTTCCCTAGAATCATAACAGAAGAGAATCCAGTACTTTCACCAAGAGTAAATTCTCCTGTTAAGTACTTTTCCTCACTGAGAAAGAAGAGATTCCAATGGCATGATCAGACTGTGCTGTGCTGTGATGTGACTGTACAGTGTTTTCTGCATCCCAGGTTTTGTAAGCAAAGGGAAGACCTGGAAATCCTTAGATTCAGTGACCTCTACCAGAGTAGTCTCTGGTGCAAGACCTCTTTGGAGGGACAGAGACCCTTTGCAATTACCCTTCTGTGCACTCTGGACTGTGATCAGGTATGATACAGTAGAGAGTAAAGAACCATTTTCTACTCCATGAGATAAGAATAGCATTGCAGGAAGAACCCAGGGCCAGACTAACTCTTAGGTAGAGCATTAGAACATCCCTACTGGAACCAAGGGCAATAATCTTATCCTCAGGCTATTCCTTTTTTTTTTTTTTTCCTCAGGACTTGGAAGAGTCAGACACTGCAGAGAATCTTAGATGGCTATGTTCAGCAGACAGAAGTTAGAAGTACCAAGTCAGACCTGCTTCTTGACATATTATAAGAGAGCAAATTCATGACAAAAAGAAGATACTGCACCACCATTAGGACGTGAATTCCTTGTCCACATGACCCAGCTTGGGTTTGGGCACAAAAGCTTTCCACAAGGTCTGAGCTGTCCAGACAGATTCTCCTTCAGTGACTACACTTTGCATACAGAAGGCTCAGGTTCTGCAGATGGGCACACCTACACTGCTATCCTACTGCTGCACCAATTCACCACACAGGAGCTGTCAACCCACAGCAAAGAACAATGATCTACAGGAATAAAAGCCTTACAGAGCTCAGAGATCTAGTCTATTCCAAGTGAAGTCAGCAGAAATGTACCGTATGCTTTAGGACCAGTAGGCATTTCTGACCAAGTGTCCACCTAAGCAAGAACTTTCTGAAGTGCACATGCCCTGCTGAGAGTGAGCTTATCTCATCTTTGATGATTTTCACACATTCAGAAATCCTATCTGAGACTGGTTCAGGGTTCCTTTAACTGGATCAAGTAACAAAAGAAGCCCTAAACAAGCAGAAAACACTCTCTTCTTTTTAGCTCCCTTCTCTCTCTCCAGCAAAGAGAAAATAAGCCAAAGCCACCCCATGGCCTTCATCATGGCCAAGATTACAGTATGGGGAAAAAATAACCCTGGACAGTTGTTTCAGTCAACTAGGGAACACAGGTACTACTGAACACAACATGAAGAAACATACAGGTAAAAACCAAGAGCTTGCTCTCTGCAGAGCTAACACTATCTCAGCAAAAATTACTGTTCTGAGCACAACTCAAATGCAGGAATACAGGACAGGTGATCACACTCCTTTCTTCTGTAAAAATCATTCCCCAAGGGAGATGGAAATAACTTTAAAGCCAAAATCCCCACAGGTATAATCAGAACATATTCTCACAAGATTTCTGAACAAAACTCAAGTACCTGAAAGGGAGGAGCATAGAAAAATAGAACATCTAATCTCCAGCATATACCTATCTGCAGTTGCCTTTTTCCCCTAAATTAGGTCAGAGAAAAATGAAACAGAAGATGGAACCAGACAAGGAAGTGATCATAAACTTCCAGAATGAGTATTCTGAGAGTTAAAGACTGACTAAAGAGGCAATAAATGTAAGTCCTATTTGCTGCCATTTTCTTCTATGGTCAAGAATGCCAGGATTAGCATTGGCACAGTAACAGCTGGAGAGGATCACCTTAAATCACCCAGTAAGAGGTAAAATTCTGAGCAATCTTTTCTCAGAGGCTGCAGCAGAAACTCAAGAGAGCAAAGGGTCTGCAGAATTCAAGAAGCCAAAAGCAATTGGTTTTACTCTTCAAACAGATCTAATTCCTCACAAAGCAAATTCTCAAGTGGCAGTGTAAAGGAAACTCCTGATCTACCACAGCAAAGACAAAAAAACCTCTCAGTTTCAGTTTCATTTCCAACATTTCTGAGTAGCAGAGGACTATACACTTCCAAAATGACTGCAGGGCAAAAATAAACCTGGAACAATCCATGGGACATGGTGACAAAAATATTTCATTATAACAGGCTTTACATTTTGGAAGAGTAAGAACTCTGAAAGATTAAGATCTTGATAATTATCTGATCAGCCTGGTTTTCCTTGCTTCTGGTGTCTCTCTACACTTGTTTCCTTTGGAATGGAAGAGGAAATGCACAGTTAGGAATAGCTGAAGGACAGCAACAGCAGCCAAGTACCAAATACTTCAAATCATAGTTGAGAGAGAAGAAGGCAAAAAAATGCCCAATATGCAAATGTTGCTCTACCTGACATCAGAATCAGAGCTGGAAGACTACAGTAATAAATGCAGTGGCTTGCAAGACAAAGAATAACATTACTTATGCTCTCTCTCCCTCCTTCAGGCTCCTCTGCATTGCTGTTTGCCAAAATGCTTTCAAGGCAAGTTTGAGTCCAAAGATCCCAGGCAAGAGGTAAGATCCAGAAGCCAGGATTTCACCCAACAACCTTCAAGTATCAGCTACCAGAAGCAGAGAAGAAAACCCTGGAGCAATTATGCCTGCTAAAGTCTTAGAAAGAGGAGAAGAGACACAGCTCACCTCTTCCCTGGATAGAAGAGCTAGGACCTTGTGGCTGCTCCAAACTAGGTAAAGTGTATTGTTCATAGTGCACATTCATCCAGAGGGCAAAAAAACCCCAACCAAAACAGCGCCACATATCTTTACAGTCACGAGGGTCTGTGGCAAAACACCCACACTTACAATACACAGTGCAGGCTATGACATCAGAACAAAGATGTAATATTTCAATCACACAGTAACAGTGAAACATTGCTACGTAAGCACCAAGGCAACCACAGCAGCAGAGCTTCATTAGCAGACATAGAATTGTATCACTAGAACATACAGTACATTCATTGTAAATAATTTCCTCTTAGGCTATGCAAGCTTTGAATACAGATAGCAGCAATTGGTTGTATTACACCTTTCCCTTTTTATTTGGTCTTAATTAGGAACCAGAAAAATACCTGAAGCAAAATGTTCAACTGTTATCAATTCCACTGCAATTGAATTCACATTAGCCACGTGGATCCACTGCCAGACATTTACAACTTTGTCACTTCAGAGAGCAGACAGTGACTGGGTGACTTTTTCAATTAGGGTGGCTTTTTTTGCAGTTCTTTTTAAGCTCCCATGTAAACAGTAGTTTGCTGCATGTTTTCATGGTTTATAAAAAGGACAAGTGCCAGAAAGCTCAATGTCAACAAGAAGAATCTGAAAGATCCCATATTAAAACTGTGTCATGACAGAACCTCTTGAAATGTAGCTCTGCAGGAAAACTTGCACAAACACATTCAACACAGACAAACATTTTGATTTTCATCTTGCACTGTACCTTGTCATATTTGCTACTGGAACCAAAGCCAAAAATCAGAAGGTGACCGTGAGAATCTGTACATGCAAAATGCTGTCCATCAGGAGAGCACTTGCAGTCAAAAACTGCACCATGTCCTTGTCCTTCAATCTGAAATACATCAACATACAAAATAATTAAGTTACCAGAAATAAATCATTTGCAGTTATGAGTCTCAAAACTGTGGTGCTGATGTTGAAATTTATTGTAAAAATCTGCAAGACAGTATACTGCTAGATAGAAGTTACTTTAAAACATGGTTTGCTTTTTAGCTATTCATTTTTCAGTGAAATTTTGTAATCATGCTCATGAAAGATGCCAAATTGATAGTAGTAGAAACTGACAGACTTTATCCACAAAGCAGGCACAGTATAGGAAGTGAAAATAAAAGCTTCCCCTTGAGCGTCCTGCTAAATGAGCCTAACCAGCGAGCTGGGTCCAGTTCAGGGCTGAGTCACTACACCCTCTGCCTTCCATCCTCTGCCTTCTTGCTAAGCTAGCCCAGCAGCATTGGCTGCTGTGGTGTTTCAGAACACCTGCCTGCTAGGAAAACGCACTGACAGACAACCCACATTACACAACTTAGCAACTGCCTGCTTCTGCAATTCCTACTCCTAATTAATTGGAGTGGGGGAGCTGTAGATTTGTGTAAAAACTCCACTGTTTAAAGGAGAACTGCAAAGATTTTAAAAAGGAATTTTTACCTGATACTCATTTTCTGTTTTCCAGTTCCATTAAGCCAGAACAAATGGGTTTTTGTTTTTCCCTGCAACCTGTCAATCAAGCAGAGGTGACCAATCACCACTCTGAATTTTCAAGTCTTCAGCACCTCTTCAGAAAGCCCCTTTCTATTCTCCCCAGCAAAGCACTTTTGCAGTTTCTTTAAAGAGACACCAAACAAAATTGTTTCCCTAACTGTGGCAAGCCTATATACTGCCAGAAAAAAAAACAACAACAACGACAACGATCTTTAGCCTGCAGGCAGCATCACTACTCACTCTGCAGCAGCTTCCAGAGGCCATCAGCATTCTTTTAAAAAGTAAATGAACCGAGCCTCAAAAAACCTGTGAGGTGGGGTACTGTTCTCACTATCTTACAGGTGAGACAAGGACAAGAAGTCTAAATCTTATGCTCGTGGTCTTACAACACATCCACACCCACACCCCTGCACACACCCCCAATGGTAGAGGCTACTACACCTATTACCAGTGCTTTCAGGTATTTGACAAAGGTCTTTCTTACTACATACAAGTCAGACGAGTTTCTGGACCGGCAAAAGAGGAACATAAACCAAGGCAAGTTTTATGTTCTGTTTTGCCCATTATTCCAGAAGAAATGAACCAAAGTGTCTTACAGAAAGAGATGCAAAACAAAAACAGAGCTTGGAGCGAGTGACACTAACATGGCAACAGCTAGGAATGTAGAATCGGTTTAGGCTAAGCAAGACACAACAACCAGGTTACAACATTGTGCACCTATTTGTATGCAGAAAGCTCACCATATTAAAGGGAGGCACTTGGGGAGGGAGGTGCAGAAGGGAAGGAATTTCAGCCAAAGAGCAAGCTTTGCAGATGTATAGGAAAAAACATGAAGAAAGAGTATTGACAGAGATTTCTGTTCCCTTTCCCTTCCTGCAACGAAAGAAATATCAAAGTGTCAAGTTTCCTAACATTCAAGGCCTTCATAAATAAGAGTTTCAGGCTGATCCTAGAGCCTAAGATTTGAAGACATTTGTTTTATACAGAAAACAAGGCATGCTGTGGGAAGAACTAGAAGAAATAGAAAGTAAAATTTAAACCATTAGGATGATGGGGGTTTTGGTTTTCCCCAGCAAGCAACTGGATGGCTGGCCTTCAAGAAATCCCTCAGAATTAGTGCTAGTTGCAAGCTATTCCCTTATATAAATGAAGAGTGATTAGCACAGTGCAAACAGTTTAAATGTGGTCAGAATGTGGTTTTAAAGTGTTTTTGGAAAGGACAGTAGTAAGATATTTTAGTACAATCCCTCAAGTCTGAGGTACAGTTTCTTGGGAATATAAACCCCTAAGATTCTAAGAATAAAAATTACTGTGGGGGATAAGCACCCAAGATACAATTACTATTCCAAGTTCAAGAGCAAAGCCTGCCAGAAAATTCTAGCCATCAGAATATTATTTTTTTTAAACAAAAATATTTGGGGATTAATAAGACAATACAATGAAATTTCTTTAATGATAAAGCTAAAGCAGAGGAGTTGGTCGTTTGGAACAGAAACCAAATGTTAAGCTGCAAAAGGGGATGCTATAACCACTGATGCTCTTAACTTCAGCAGCAAGAAGGAAGCTGCTTTCTCCCCTTCACCCTTTTTAAATCAAAGATGCAGTAACTATATGAAGACTGTATCCCAAAGAAGATACTCTGTTTATTCTGTTTAGAAGCTACACTGAATAAACGTGTATCATTGGTGAAGAGAAGAGGCTGCTCAAAGAACAGAAGAAAAACCACTGGTCAGTTAAGAGCTAACCCCAACAAAGAACTGCCAAGACTGAACAAGTTATGATGATGCATGGAATGCTGGTGACCTAAGAGAATGAGAAAGGGAAGTTACTCCTTTGCTCTCAGCGTTGAAGACAGCTTATTGTTCTCCCCCAAAGCAGGAAGAACAGAGCTGCGAAAACAGCACAAAGTAGCATGTCTTAGATCCATAAAAATAATCTGTTGTATGAAAACCCAGTACCACCTACAGAGACACTGAGCTCAATAATAAGACTTTGTGACCCGTTATCAATGTGGTGGTATGAAAGGCTTAAAACCTGGTTTAAGAAAGGCAAAAGACAGAGGAAAGGAAAAAAATTAAATGAAGATTAGTTAAGGTCATGAACCTGTTATTAGAAATAACTAACAGACTGCCAGAAAAAATAATGGAACTCATTCTTCTCACTATAGCACTATGCATTTCTATGACACCTTCCAACACAAGTCATGAGAAGTTTAAGAAGTCAGGGAACTAAACCTCTCCGAGCTTGAGCCAGAAAACCTCCTCTCCCATCCTCCACAGGAAAATACTCTCAATTCACTGCAATGTGTCACATGTAATGCCACAACAAAAAGAAAGCTACAATCCTAGAATATACCAGAAGTAGATCCAGAAGAGAAGGAAACAATGATAGGAACAAACTCTTCCCAAATCAATACCTGTAATCTTTGCTTCCCCTGTTCAAGACAAGTGACTTCTAAGTAGAACAGCTACAGAAAAATGTTTCCATTTATGACAATGGAAAACATAAGAGCTCAACTTCTTCACATGGACACTAAGGAAAGAGGATTATGTTTGTGCCTATACAAAAAGACCTTTAGCAGGAAGAGCTTTAACTGCATTTAAATGCATAGGATCAAATGAAAATTAGTCACAAGGAACATTCAAACTTGGAATCTGAAATTCTAAAAATCACAACTATTAGTATGCTAGGAAAACACTCTAAAACCAGTAAAAAGGCCACATTAACTAATTGCTATTAAAACATACAACCTCCTTCCCAGGCGATGAAACTACATCAGAGCTGCTCATATCAAATCAGTATCCTGACTACATTAAACTTCCTTTGCAGGTTCCTTTGCTTTAATGAGCAATCTCTGATCACAGTATGCTTCCACTGTAAGCCAAAACGTTATCTGTGAGCTTTCTGTAAAGTTAGAAGAGGTTGCTGCAGATCTGAAGGAGTGGAAAGAACACTTCTTTTTGCAGTTAAAAAAAAACCAAACATATAAAAATCACCAGGACTTCTACACTGCTTCCAGGACAGTAATAAAGGATTAAGTGGTAGTAAGAAAACAAGAATTAAATGAATACTAAAATGTTTGCTAAGAATGTTTCTATCTTCTAACCATCCAAGTCAGTCATCCATTTGGGAATGGATAACATATCAGTGAAAAGATCTGACAGATCACACACTCTATGGATGTTTGAACTTAGGTAAAGGTTATGTAACAAGCATTTACAGCTCTTTTTTTGGGTAATTTTTCTTAATAGATCTCCTGCAAACTCAGTACTGGCTTCTATGTGGACTACTAGAACATAATTCTGGATTTGCTCTTCAGGATCTGCTCTTACCTACTATTTGAAGGTGGAACCTCTCAAAAATTTCAAAAGGACTGGACACTGGCTAAAAATCAAATCAAATACAATCTTATTCTAAGCCATCCTGTATTTCAGATGCTTTATTGCAAAAACACAACCCCATACAATCCTAGCAAAACTGGAAGTCTCTTTGGGTTTTATGAAGGCCACAACAAAGGATATGACAATTTTAAACCCCTAGTTAACACAAGATGGCAATTCAATGTCCACATGAGCAAGAAGTATGCTTTTTGGACACCAGTAAAACAAAAACCACCTTGTGGCAGAAAATCTGTGCACAGAGCATGCTGCTGAGCTGTCCTACATGGAATCTGATCTTCCGCGTTGCTCTTCTGACAGGGACTCCAATTTTTAAGTATGTCATTTAGGCTAAAACTAATCAAAAAGCTGCCAGCTCAGATTTATGTAGGCCACGCAGGTTTACTGATTAACAGGAAGGAAACAATATTGTAAGCAATATGATAATGCTGGTAGAGCTTCAGAGCTTATCAGATCGCATCAAAAGCAGAAGTAGCATTAGAAAGTAATGAACCACACAGCACAGCTCAGTGAAAGTTCAGTCCTCGGAACACGGGGCAGGAAAAACATCAAGATACACGGATACGAGGGGGCATAGCATACGAGTTGCTTGCAGTGAAGTGTCCACTCAGAGCTAAAAATAAAGGACAGAGTCAACAACCAGCTCTCTGAAGCAGCAGGAGCACACAGGAAAATCCAATTGCAATGTAGTAGCCTCTGCTTGATTGACAATTTGCAGGAAGAAACCCTTTTGACCTGAGTCAGTTGATGCCATAACACTGCGGTAAATTCTAAGCAGAACAAAAATGAAACTGTACTGAAACATAGGAACAGTCATCACCAAGGGCTGTGTGCATCCAAACCCACAAAAAATAGACATCATTGACGTTACGAAATACATCACTACCGTCACCTCCTTGGGGGTTCCCAATTTTTCTCACTCATTTATATAAAACCCAAGATGTGGGAAAAGTGCAGAGAGACTGGGGAGAGGGGGGGAAAATCAATACATCACTCCATCCAGATGGTCTGATTCTTCAACCATAGTGCAGGCTCTCCATTAACTTCTCATAGGGACAAAATGACATCCTCTACAATTTCCATTGCAGACATCAGGGGGGAAAAATCTCACAGGCTGCTAGCACTTGACCTTTTTATAGCCAAGTTTTGTATATGACAATTTCAGTCACAACTTACACCAGTACCTTCAAATAAATCCACAATATATCCAAAGCTCACAAAGCTAAGGAACTGTTTCTATTGCAATTTTTCAGAGGATACATTAAGTGTCAGAAAACTGGGGAAAATGTTTAAACTTGGAAAAGGACCACGCAATACAACTATCATACATCCTATAAATGGAATTAAAGACCCAGTTGGAAAGATATGCATGAGACCAAGGACAGCACCAGACAACTTTACATTCATTAGACAACCAGCTAGCTACACACCTGGGGACAAAAAGAATTAAATAAAATCAGGTATTAGCTTCAGCAATCTTGTCCTTATTTCTTAATGTCCACAGACCCAGAACTTTCAACCTTAACATCGACATGTGGGTTGTTTTCTATTCCAAAACCTTTATCTGCATTTACCCAGCCTAACTAGTATCTGGCTTAGCAAAGGTGTAGCTTTTCACCATGGTAACTTCCCAGACTGGCTTGCTTCAAGCTTCCTCACTGGCTGTGTGACAGTACACATTTTCAATAACTACCTTAATGTTTTAAACACAGCTATTGCTTTGTTCTATATCACTACATTTCCTGGGTTTGGGCCAGCATTTCTAAGAAGTGTAGCCTATTCTATTAAGACACCAATTGAAACAGCAGCAATATTTCGGAGCTACACAACTATAATCACCACATAACCAGAAGAGCGTGGCCTTACAAGGCAGGTTAGTATCTGGTGGCTCATTCTGTTACTCCATTTGTTTTCAGAGGCAACCAACTGAAAGAAAGGAATTTCAGAGACATCTTCTAAACAAGTGTATCAAATCCTCAGACCAAGGCTTCTCAAGAAAGAAGCAACCTGAAAGAGGACCAAAAAGAGTGACAGGGTTTTTTTCCTTTACTGTAGCATACTTCTAACAGTTTGGGTACAAATGTTAACACTGGTCAGGAAATCAACGGACCTAATAGGAAGTCTGTCAGTATGCACAAACAAGCTCTATTTGTTTGATCACATGAAAGCATTACACATTTCATTGTGTCACAAGGCCTAGTGAAAGCTGCAGAATAGCAAGCAGTATTTTAATGAGCAGTCCTGCATCATCACAAGATCCTTCCAACACATCTTCTCTTTTTCCTAACTTATCTAGTGATAAAGTCTAGACCTACGGTCATGTTGTATAATCCTCAGTGTGAAAAGCAAACCCCTTTCTTCTGAACTATAGAGACATGTCTTCTACTGAAGTAAATCTTTTGGTTTTTAGAGCTATTACCTCAGAAATATCCAGACATAACCACTACAGCATTTCAAAGACACCTGTAAAGCTTTACTTCTATGATTGCCTTGCTTCACGCACCTGACATTAAGTGCATGGAGATTAAAAAGGAAATTTAAAAGTAAATTAATTTTCAAGTAGCAATATATATACACTCTTTTCCCTAAAAACCAAACACATTGTGCATGTTTGCTTGAAAACAAGCCACAGTAATTTTTGTCTTTAATTTGCAGTAAAAAAAAAAAAAACAACACACACCATCACCCCCACTCCTGCCCAACAGAGGATGAAAAAGCAAGGGGAAAAAAAAATCACAACAGCCTATGAAATTGGTCATGCCAAGTAGCTGGTCTTAAGTCTTGCTAAGAAATCCTGACCAGCATTCTCAGGTACAGCTCTGTACTTTTATATTTTAGATAAGAAGCACTGTCCCATCAAATCTAAGATTCGTTAGCCAATCCGAATGTCTACTCAACTTGGACAGAGTGTAAGACATCCATAGAATCGTAGAACAGGCTGGGTCGGAAGGGACCTCCAGGGGTCACCTAGTCTAACCCCCTCTGCAGTCAGCAGGGACATTCTCAATTAGATCAGGCTGCCCAGAGCCCTGTCAAGCCTCACTTCAAATATCTCAAGGGATGGGACTTCAATTACCTCCATCAGCAGCCTGTTCCAGTGTTCCACCACCCTCATAGTAAAGAGCTTGTTCCTAACATCCAAGCTAAATCTGACTTTTTCTAATTTGAAGCCGTTGCCCCTCATCTTATCACTGCAGGCCTTTGCAAACAGTCTCTCTCCATCCTTCTTGTAACCCCCTTCAGGTACTAGCAGGTTGCTATTAGGTCTCCCTGGAGCCTCCTCTTCTTCAGGCTGAAAAACCCCAGTTCCCTCAGCCTGTCCTCATAGCAGAGGGGCTCCAACCCTCTGATCATTTTCATGGCCCTCCTCTGGACCCACTCAATCAGCTTTATGTCCTTTTTAATATCGATGGCTCCACACCTGCACACAGTACTCCAGCTGAGGTCTCACCAGAGCAAAGTGGCAGAATCACCTCTCTGGATCTGCTAGCAACACAGCTTTTGATTCAGCCCAGGCTGCCACTGGCCTTCAGGGCTGCAAGCTCACACTGCCTGCTCATGTCCTGCTTCTCATCCATCAGCACCCCCAAGTCCTGAAATGCTGTGCAAAAGTGTCCTAATCCAAACAATTCTATAGCTAAAAGGTTCACAGTTGCATTAGTATTTTTACCCTGCTGCAAGGCTACAAGCTTTTTTGGCTTTGGTTTGTTGTTTGTTGTTTTTTTCCTTTCTAACTCCACTCATGAACATAAACATAACATAAACAGTGTTAGCTCCACTGATGAAGTAGTTTCTGCCTGTTTGTATTGCATGTTCAACAACAGCTCGTGTACTTTGAAAAGCTTTTCAGTACCAAAAACTGTAGAGTTGCTGCTCCCTATTAAGGTACCTGCTAAGGGCAATGATTACATTTCAGTTTTGATGTGGCAATAAAATGCATAGTCAAAATAACCTTCTCTTGCTGAAAGGATCTGTAAGTATTTACATTAAGATTCCAGTAAGATGTCCTTTCGCAAACAGCTGGGATTCTGGTAAGAGCTCTACATGAAAATAAACCCCAGTGAAAAAAAAAAAAAAACCACACAGCAGAAACCCCACCTTTTTTTTTTCCTAGGACCCCTGAAAATCTCTAAGACTCCTCATCTTACCTTGCAACAACGGCAGCAATCAAAAGATGTTGCCGTCCTTTGAGGATTCAATAAAAACCCCATCTCTTAGCCACAGGATCAGAGTGTGTCAAAAACAGCCAAGAAACAACTGTACCTTCTACCTTCTCCAACACTGATGCAACAGGCAGGTCAATCTCTCCCTCCCCCCCCCCCCGGCTTTGCAATTTTAAAGGGTTGGGTTTGGTTTTTAGATCATTTTCATAAAAGCAAGACAGAGGGCATAAGAACAACAACCACCAATTCATGCAGTAGCAAGTTACACTGCTGTTAGAAACCATCCACTATTCCTGAAGTATCAATCTGGGATGTTTACTTAGTGACACAGAAGAACAATGGTGTTTCTGGGAGAGATCAAAGCTTTTCTTTCACAAATGTGACACAGTTGGCTGTCATTTCAAAGGAAGCTGAAGGTGAGAGAGGGGAGAACAGGTTCTACAAGTGATTTATTTTTCTCCTTCCTCCTCCTCAAAGAGAGTAAGAAGGTTGCTTCAAATCACTAGTTTATAGTGCTCAAACTGTAATGCTTTTCTGAAATGTATTCATGGTATTTCTATCTGCTCTGATGAAATGTGCTTTGGCATTTAGAAAGAGACTCATCATCAAATTCACAACAGCTGCAGATACATCGTGCGACCTTTAAGTGTCAAAGGCTAAGGTGGCTTAGCCTTTCAGCAAGGCAGCTGAAGTCACAAAGCTAGGAGGATTTTGAAGTATTAAGATCTGTGAATTTAATACAAGACTGTAAAACCATTCTTTTTGTATCACTTTTTCAAAGTGTTCTTCAGAATATGATGAAAGGACTGAGGCCACCGTTGCACTGAGTTCAGAGACTCAGAACCACCACCCACCAGTAAAAGAACGCTGCAATACGTGACCGTGCTCAGAAAGATTGTCCCAGAGCTATGGTCATGGAATGAAAAAGAGTCCAAACACAACAGGTCTCACAACCACTAGGAGGAACACCTGAAGATTACAGGTAAGCAGAACCCTGACCTTAACAGGTGTTCAGGCCTACAAGAGGCCCCTAAGGCAGGTGAAGCGTGTCAGACATAAATAAGAAAGCCTGCTACCTGCTACAGCAAAGCCTGACTTCTCAAACATACAACTTGCAATGCCAGTCAATCCAGTAAAAAGAATAATGTCTAGTCATGAAAGATTCATAGAATGGATTAGGTTGGAAGGAACCTTAAAGTTCCAACCCCCTGCACCTCCAGGGAGGGGGCAGCTGTAGTCTCCACCGGGACTACTCATGCCCATGTATCAGTTGCACCAATACAACTGCACAATAAACTGGATCCATTCATCTTTTGGTGGCAGTTTTGTTTTGGTTTATTGGGGTTTTTGTTTGGGTTTTTTTTTTTTTTTTTTTTTTTTTTTTTTGTTGCTCATGTTTTTCAATTCTGTTGACCAGGAGAATCATTTCTTATTTAAAGGCATCAGTATTCCTATTTAATTTCTACATTACACAAGGAGTCCTTAAACACCACGGGGCTAATCTTTATCAACTAATCCACAAGGCTTCCAGTGCAGTAACTGCAATGCCTCCTTACAGAACCTGCTGAGTAAGGTATCAGATTCAGGCAAAGCAATTACATTCAAAGATACAGCACAAAAAATCCAATATTTTACAGTGATGAAGACTGTAAAAATGCCTGCTCTCCCCTAGTCTTTCATTCTCGCCACTCCAGCACAGTTTTCATACTTTCAGCGACACACTTTTAAGTAACTGCAGTCACCATATGTTTCTGCAACTGTTCATAAAGCTATGCTGTAAACCAAGTTATTAAAAACCCAAGAGAGAAAAGAACAGAGCTACAGGCCTGTATATATTCTGAATATTTTAGGAAACTTTAAAATAAATATTCTTCTACAGGTAAGCCCACTCACAGGACAAGAACTATCAGCTTTACCACACAAGAAACTTGTACTCTTAAGGCTCCAGACAGAAAGCCCTCTGCAACCAGTATGAATTAGGAAGAGTTCCACCCTGAGAGGTGGTGCTGAAAGGAAAACATGCTCAAAGGAACTACCAAACTCCACAAAACAATCAAGTGCAGCACTGCAAGATCACACACCTATTTAGAGTCAGACTCGAGGAACACCAGCACTTACTGTCCAAATTGCAGCCACAAGAACCCAGTCACCAAACCAAACAAACCTCCATGCCTACAACTAACAGTACCAGGCACCTCATTTTTGATCAGGAGGATTCTTAAGTACCTGTAGGTTTTTTTCCCCTCTTTATACATCTTCAGAACTCAAACTTTTGCTTAAAGCCTACACAGGAACTGCAAGCATAAGGCTGAGCTGCAGCACATACCATCCAAGTGCCAACCCTGGCATTGCTACCAAACCAACTGTCTTAGGTCTATCCAAAAGTAACTTAGTGAGGACACCTGAAACAAAATAGATCCTGTAACAACTGAGCAGTGCACAAATTTATTTATGACCTAACAGAGGACTAATTCTGCAAGTTCAAGATCCTGCCTGCAGCTTGAAGCCACAGGCCATTTCTACCTCTAATTCACCTAGACCATGATTTCCATACCCAAGAAAACAAGCCTGCAGAAGCACCTAAACCCACAGGCTACAAATTTTCACCTCTTCACAGTGGCACAACTTCAAGAGAAAGTTGGGACAAAGTCCTGGCTAGACACTGAGAGCTGAGATGCCTTCCTGCATTAGGGCAGATACTGAACTGAACACCTTAGCACTGAGGAGAAAATAAAATCTAGGCCTCCCATTTCCCAGCTCAACAGCTTAACATTAGTTAAGGCAACCTCAAAAGAGTGCTACCTGCTCCTGCATCCTGCAGGGACCTCCTTCAGTTCTCAGAAAGGGATCCAGATGCCTCACTGCAGCTCTGAGTAGGAAGCTGCATTTCAAATACATCTCTATGCACATTATCATGCAGTGGCTTTCTCCAGAGAGCCTGCCTTTCAGGGTGTATTTTTTTACCTGGATCATCCACTAAGACACTGAAATCTCATCTACTGCTGATGTAACCTGAGGATTTGGTAGGATACTGCATCCCTCTTTGGAGAACTTAGTCCCCAACAACCAACAAGGTGCCACAACAATCAAATCCCTCAGTAATCTAAGCCCTGGGTAATGAGCCACAATTTAAACATTTACAAGGGTTTGTGCTATTCTTCCATAGCAAAACCACTGCTTTGTGAAATACGTAAGCTCTGAAACAGTTGCCAGCAGCAGCAGCCACTTAGGGTTTATTACCCTGGTCATAAGTCTGCTAAATGCTTATTTGTACCTGGGAAATGCAGCATGTGAAACCATCCTAATTTCACACCACCAACGCCACAACTTCAATGACTCCTTCAAAAAAGTAATGACCCTGAAAACATGCTCTTCATTAGCAGCTGTATTAAGTCAGGACTGGAAGGGGATATTGCACAGGTCAAAAAACAACAAGCACCTGTACTTGCATATGTAATTTAAAACCATCCCAGGACTTACTTGACTAAAGTTCTTTAATCCCCTCACACTCTTAGTATTTCCAAGGCACATTTTACTCTCAGGGATAGCAAATACACTCCCTGAGTCCATCTGACTCAAGTCAATGAATTAAGCCAATTCTGAACACCCATGAACTCCGCCAGCGGAGTTATGCTATACTTACTGAATAAACAATAGATAAAATGAACGTCACAGGTGAAAACATGGAAGATACACAATATATACACACTTACTGGAAGTAAACCCATGTATGTAGACAACCACTTATGGGACAGAGTTTACCATGAAGACCAAAACCTGGCAAATTGACAAAAAATGCTTCCAATTAACCGTGACTGTGCCCAACTGATTTAATAGCAAATCTTAAGTTTAAAAAGCTGGAGAGAATGTTCTGTAGGACCATCAGAGTCTCCTAGCAGCAGCTGTCTGTAACCAGCAGGGCATAAACAAACTTTGATTCCCTTTTTAAGTTAAATACAATCCAGAATGTTTCTTTGGTTTCTATGGCTTTGCAATTTCACATCCACTATCTGGACAAAAGGAGTTAAGCTTGATACTTGAGTCCTTCAGACTTTGAGTTAAGCTTCTAACTGATTGATACTTGAATCCTTCAAACTCTGAGTTAAGCTTCTAACTGATTGATACTTGGATCCCTCAAACTTTGAATTTTTTATTTATTTTTTTTTTTTGTTGTGATACTGACAATGAAGAAATGTGGGGCAAGGAACAGCTTGAAAATATCTGACTCTACTTCAGGCATTTATCACAAGGCTTCAGATCTACTAAGCACCCCATCACAGATGGACATAGCTGACTGGACGACCATCAAGCTAACAGTTATGCAAGATTTTGGTACTTCAACCAACACCCCCAAGGCCTGCACTTTTTAAAAGGTTTTGTTACAACAAAGTCACTCAGTGATATCTCTGGCACCACAGACACTGTTTTGTCAGGCAATCACAAGAGGTTCCTCAGTGATAAAGCAGGTATGTCATTCAACCCTTTAGGTTGGTTCCTCCAGGTGATATTCCCTGCCTGATCCAAAAGAAACCAAATCTGTAAAGTCAGTGAAGGTAACAGCAGTTAGCAGAATCATTTAGTGGTGGTTAATCTAATGATGTCCCCATCTGACATGCCAGTTGGGAAATGAGGAGAAGACTGGCAGCTCTCTAGTATTCATGTCCTCCCTTAGCAAACCAGAACACTTAACATTTGCAGCTCTGCAGAGGTGACTGGGCAATCAAGTCTCATGGGCTTCTTAGAAGCATCTCCCACCACCTAATCATCTAAAATAACCTCTGATTTTCACTCATGTCTTTTGAAGGATCAGACACAGAAGACTGGCTGGTGAAAAATTCAGTAACTGTAGACAGATGAGAGATGCCACTCTTGCATACATGGCTCATGACTTATTCATTGCTTGCAGACAAACCAATTGCCAGCTTTACAATTCCCCTCACCTCATACAGCAGGCAGACCTTCTCACATTTTTTTGTAGCATAAAGCACGGGTTACTAGCTATTGGTATCTTCTGATTGTCTACACATTTCTCTGACTCCAAAGATCTTTAAATGAATGTGGTTTTTAACCTTTTCAGGTGTTCGTGATGCCCCGCAGCCTTGAATAAACATTTCAGTCTTTCAGGGGTCTGCCTAACATCATGGGCACCTTAGCTTAGATCCTGATAGCTCTACAGTGGACTTGTCTTAGGAAGAGCAGATGAACTCAGCCTCTTCTGACCTTCAATTCCCTGAAAACCATCATAAGTAATAGTGGAAAGGAAACCTAACCCTCTAGTGAGAACATACACCTCAACTGGAAACAGTCAATCGCACTCAGTAACAAAGATCTGCACTCATAGCTCCAAGATGATTGGCTCAGATCCTTCCTAAGTTCAGTTACAGAAATCAATGCATAGGGCACAGCAAACCTTGGTCAGTGCTGAAGGGGTCTAGGCTGCCCTCTCTCCCACTAAACTTGGCAGAACTTCCTCAGAGACTTTATGAGCTGTACTGTACACTGCACATCTCAAAAGCTTTCTTTAGGATCAGAGTGACTTTCCTGCCTTGGCTTAATTTCTAAATGTCCTTCATTATTTATTTTTTTTAACACATGTATGGCAGGTCTTGCCTTCAGATTATCTTCCTTATGCCCATTTCCAAGACTGCCATTCCACTGTGGCTGAAGGCTGGATGAAGCCCATTTGCCTACTCTCAACATTCTCAGTGACTCTTCATATTCTACAAAGACTTTTTATCGTTTTCTCCAGAGACAAAGTCTGAATTGCACAATACATCATTACCTTTTGGGGGGAAGATATGTACAAAGACCCACTTAGTGTCAAGAAACAGATGGAAATACCTGCTGCATCCATCTTCCAGAAGAATTACTTTAGTGCAGAACAGACCAAAATCTGAAACCTGCACATGAAAGAGCTCTACACAGAAAGGCTGACAGTATTCAGTCCAATGGGCCAAGGAGCATATAACAACATTGTATGAGATCAGGTGACTCCTGAAGAGTTTTAGCCAGATTAAGAATCAGTAATGCAAAAAACAAGCCAAGTTCCACTTTGGTTCCCCAGGTGGGAAACAGAGCACTAAAAAGGGAGTGTCTCTGTCACCCTGTCTCTTATGCATGATCTCTTGACAATGTAAACTAACACTCCAATTTCACGTGGATGAAGCATAAAAAACCCACCCCTGACACGAGGAAATACAGCCAAACAAACAACGGTTTTGACATTTTACAGCTTTAGTCTTTGTCCCAGTAAACTGAATAGGGATTTCTCTCGACTTCACCGGATGCAGGATCTTGCCCTAAACACAAATGCATGCTTCAAGATGGCCTACACAAGAATGCACTAAAAGCAAGAAGTTTAGAAAGGTTGCCGTGGCGTATCTACACAAAGCGCAGTAATTACCATGTTGAAGTAAGAGCGGATTTTGACCCCTCGTGCCAGATCCCAAACGATGACATTTCCATCATGGCCAGCAGAGAAGAGAACTCTTGGATCAAATGGATGGGGTTCAAGTACAAACACTTCATCTTCATGTCCCTGAATTTAAAGATACAGCAAGATGAACAAGAGGACTGTCTCAGATACTCACCAGAAATCCAACTGAACAGTAGCAGCTACACCATTAATGTATCAAAGCATCCACAAAGAACAGCTACTCTCACCACATAGCCCTTTCCTTTATTTTTTTTTTTTTGTTCTAGCATGCATGATACTCTTCATTCCAGCTTCAATTTTAGCTTCCTAATTCTTATGTCAAGTAGCCTGGAGAAGAAGAGGCTCAGAGGAGACCTTATTGCTCTCTACAACTCCCTGAAAGGAGATTGTAGCCAGGTGGGGGTTGGTCTCTTCTCCCAGGCAACCAGCACCAGAACAAGAGGACACAGTCTCAAGTGGTGCCAGGGGAGGTTTAGTCTGGATGCTAGGAAGAAGTTCTTCCCAGCAAGAGAGATTGGCCATTGGAATGTGCTGCCCAGGGAGGTGGTGGAGTCACCATCACTGGAGGTGTTTAAAAAGAGCCTGGATGAGGCACTAGGTGCTATGGTTTAGTTGATTAGAATGGTGTTGGGTGATGGGGTGGACTTGATCTCTGAGGTCTTTTCCAACCTGGTTAATTCTATTCTATCTCACCTTCACAAGTTTGCCTGCATACTTTCACCATGATTTGAACAGATTAGAGCCCACCATCTCTGGTATCTTCAAACTTAATCACAGTAGCAGAGTACATTAGAAGTTAGAAGGGACCTCAAGAGATCATCGAGACCAACCCTCCTGCCAAAGCAGGACCACAGAATCCAGCACAGGTCACACAGGAACACATCCAGACAGGGCTTGAACGTCTCCAGAGAAGGAGACACGTAATGTTAGAGGTTGGAAAGCATCTCCTGAGATCATCCAGTCCAATCCCCCTGCCAAAGCAGGATCACCCAGGGTAGGCCACACAGGAATGCATCCAGGTGTGTTTTGAAAGTCTCCAGAGAAGGATGCTCCACAGCTTCCCATTTGTTCAGGCAGAGCAGCAATTAGAAATTTAGTTCAGACCCATAAAGAATCAAATATGTAAGTAAAAGTTACAGAACATCTCCAAATGTAGTATCAAAAGTTTAAAGCTTTGCATGAAAAAGTTCTATCTCTAGCAGAGTATCTGGCTACCCGGAGTTAGCTATTTTCTCTTTAAAAAATTATCAGACACCAGTAAAAATGTTTTGATTTGCTCTAACTGAAAGACTGGTGTTTTGCACTCATGAAATGACAAGACTGCAGAAGTGTCTCCATTTTAAACAGGGCAAATTCCTCCATTAACAGGATCTCAAAACATTTGTCACATTAAATAAAGGTAAAAAGAAACAAGTGTTTCCTTCTCTCCTTCAAGATAGCACTTTAGGGGGAGGAAAAAAAAAAAAAAGTCCAAAATTAGTTTCAGACATCTTGAACAGCAATGGTTATTTACAACTCAAAAGCTTTATTTCCCAACAAGCAGCTGACAGACATTTCTATTACACTTCAATTATCTGGAAGCATTTGTTAAGGCAGTTTTCAGACGGAAATAAAACACATAAGGAAGAATTGTGATGATGCGTATGCAAATTTTGCATTCAGGATTGAGAAACCAAGATGGGACATCTTACCATCAGAATATGAATGAGCTGGCCAGTGAAGGAATTCCAGACTTTCAGAGTCATGTTATTTACTGCAGTTATAACAGAATTGTCATGGCGGTCCCATGCCACCATGGTCACTTTCAGCTTTGTGATTTTATCTTCAACTCCTTGTAAACTTTGTCTACAACAAAAGAGCAAAAAGTTTCAAAGAGATCCTAGTTTGCCAAAACATTTTAAGTGAAAACACTTCTGTCTTTTCCTTCATTTATTACAATTAGAAGCTTTACTTCTTAAAGAAACCGGAGAAATGAAAGATGTTTTCCGTTATGTGGCACACACAACTGCAGAAGAACTGTAGATGCTTAAACAATGACTGCAGGGTCCTCTACACTAGGCCATCTGTAACATAATCTGAGTACTCTAAAATTACATTTTTGTAAGCATGGTTTGAAGATGAATCACCCCTGAATTCTCTAGCACATTCATTTCTGGGAAAACATCAACCAAATGCAACAACAGCATGTTACCACCAAGTGGGCAGACAAAATACAGCATCTTCCATACAGCAAGCGCTCTACAACACATTACACAACAGTATATATTGTACAACTCAGTAACAGAAAAATGTAGTTACAGACAGATTCCTTTCTGGATTCAATGCAAAACCCAGGAGGCTTTATAAGCTCTCCACACGCTTCCTTTGCAGTGCAGCAATTACATTTTCTTTGATAAAATTGTGCTTGTGCAGAAAAAAAATCAAATTTGGAACTGCACTTATCCTTCTAGTCAAAAGGACAAAACAAAATTCAGCTAAAAGTGATTTATTGAAATGAGCAGTTCAGTTTCTCAAAGAAATTCAGCATTTGTGCCCACACTGGAGAAGAATCCATTCCTATTTTTCCCAGGATCAGTTAAAGCTAAGAAGTTTTACAGGGTGCATTTTGAAGGCAGAGTAACTCAGCCTGTTCTTAAAGTACAGTTACTTCTCACAAAATCATACACTCTTGTCCAGATATTTTATATCCATATTTTGTTGCATCTGCTTATAACTGGCAAGGTACTCTCTGACCTAAACATCCAAATTACAGCTTATACAGCCTTCTCTTCCATGCCACTTTGTCTTTCAGACACCTTTCCACTCCCCAAACAACTTTGAATTTAAATCACTCAGAATGATCCCTAAGGGGGAAAAAAGTTTACCTCTTAAATCCATGAACCTTTCTAATGTAAGTCAGTCAGAAAACATCTCCACCATGCCAAAACAAAGAGATGCAAGCAACAAGTCCTATTAAGTCCTTCTCCATCTTCAAGCTGCTTGTTCTAGGGTACCAAAGTTTCCCATGACTACAAAGCCTTGGAAATTTCTCAGATGTTATAAGAAATTAGACTCCTTTACAGAGCAACAGATTCATTTGCTCTGGCATGTGGTATGAAAGAATCCAAATACTGCTTTCCTGAGCTTGCAGATTCCACGATCTCTTTATGCTTTATGAAAATGCAAGAGGTCTCTAGAACAGATCCAATCTGTTTTCTTGCTCCAGAAATAAGATACCTGTGTAAAAAGCTATATAAATTCGACCTTTGGTGTGTTTTGAGTATCTTTTCTTCTTTTCATCTCAGGGAAACACTTGTAGAGCTTTTATCAAGACAGGCTAGCTGCATTCCAAGAGCTGGATAAGCATATTGTGCATCTAAGCAATAAAAATTGACGGCAGTCTTCCCTCCCCTTTATTTTCCTCTCTTCCCAGCCCCCCCCCCCCCCCCCCTTTTTTTAAGCAAGTAAACAAATTGTATCAGCTGCCTTTGAGCAGCTATGTGATAGCAGCACACTGTACACCACTTACCCTGCTGGGCGAGTAGCCATATCTAACAAAATGCTTTTCCATTCCCTGCGCTTAAACTGCCAGATTCGTGCTGTTCCGTCACGGCTCCCACTTACGAATCTAACAAAAGGGGAACAAAGTTACTCAGAGATCAAAGGCAGATCTGTACAGAAATCATACTGCACAACTCAAGTTCCAGAATTCAGAACTCCAAAAAGGAAGCTCCAAGTAAGAAGTTCAAACAGTGACAGAATGCGGTACCACTGGGTTTGAGGTGAAAAACACTTCCCACACTGCAGCCCTTCAATTCTCTTTTTACCAGTCTGTTTCTCTGCCCTACCATGACCTGTTCCAAACTAACCATACTTTAACCTGTGGTGCACCTTGCTTAGTTGTGGCACTGCTCTGGCACAGGGACACCGTAATCCAATGAGCATTATAAGAAACAATGAGCCTCTCATGAGAGATAAAGCTAAGGAATAAATCCAAAGGATAGAAACAGTTGAGGGGCTGGTAGAACCCTGCAAGGAAAAGTGCAGGCATGATTTAAACCAAAATCTGCTCCCAGTAAGCTAGCTCTGTGTATGTTTAAGCACTTTTCTGAAGTGCTTAAGTTTCTCCCCACCTGTTTCTTCTCCCTTTCTGGTGAGCAGGAGCAGAAGGAAGAGAAGGAGATGGGTGGAGCACAGTGAAGTTTGGTTTTCAACTATTTGCATAATAATAAAAGTGTACATTAAGAACAAATACATGAAGTGTCATAAACTTCATAATAATCTGAAGTATGTTCTTTACTGTCTTTCACATCCAGCACCCAGACCTTGAGATGAGACGTTAGAAACAAATTAGGCTAGGTACAAAAAAGGATTGCTTGTTTGATTGCTCTCCTGTACCTAGCAGTCACATAGCTGTAAAAAGCTTTACATTTTTAGCTATCTAAAAATGCCTGTATTTTATATGTGAATATATATACACACACACACATATGCATTTCTGAAGGAGAAGCTTCAAGCATTGTTATAGCCCTTATTTTTGGCAAACTCAAAATACTTTAAGCATTCATTACAATGAAAACAACTGTAGATCTGAAGGAGAAGTATCCCTAAAATAAAACAGCGAGAATCACTGTTGGTAGGGAACCACCTATTGGTAGAGATGGTAGAGAACCACCTATTGGTAGAGATGTTTTACTGGATGAACCTCAAAACAAACTCATTGGTATTTTTTTAATAACTACATCGAGAAACTAGTGCCCTCAAGGGTAACCCAAGCCCCTAGCTCTAAATGCATCATTTATGTGCTTACCTGCTACTACTATTAGAAAACTGAATGCTGTCAACTTTGTCCTGTATAAAAAAAAGAGTAGAAAAAAGGGGGGGAAAAATCAAATACAATTCCAAATTATCCAAGTTTATCCAAATGATTATTTTAATCAAATACAGATGTAATTTTTTAAAAGTATTTACAGTATGAAACTCCAACTCTGATATCTTCTCTGGCTGACCTGATCCAAAGAAATAAACCCTAATGATGTGATCTGTACTCCCAGTGGCCAAAAACATTCCACCTGAGAAAAACAAACAGATAAGTCTTATGAAAAAAGGGCAACGTCATGTTATTACAGTACTATCAGATGGCTGTGACATCAAATACTTAAAACTTATTCCCTTAAATTTAAGCTGTCTCTCATTCCAGCTACGCCTGAAACTGACCTTTAAGTAAAAACACGATGTAGAAATTGACAAGTTTAACTGGAGTTGAATTCCCTCACCTCTGCTGTCAGATAAATACGCATCTGCAAACATATCTGAAAGATCAGCTAACCACACCAATTTGTTTGTGACTAAACCTTGAAAAGCCTCATTCTTAACAAAACTTGAATGGGATCAGAGCTTCAGGACGCTTTCTAAAAGCAAGTTTCTGTCATTTTGATATTTTGTCCAATTGTTTATGCTGCATACTTCAAATGTCAACTCTGGAATCAATGAAATTCAGACCATAAGAACCTGGTAATCAACACCTTCTTGTCCCAGGCCCTAGAAATGGCATCACAGATAAAACTCACTCCCAGATCACTCTAAGGAAATACGTGTACATTGTGTTTTAAAACACTCACAGCCACAAGAGATTTGCTTTCAACATTTTGTACTTAACTGTTTTGAATCCTGCATGGATTCTGGCTTTCCATTTTAAGCACTTGTGGATATTTTTATAGCTATCTTAAAACACATTTCCATATTACTAACAAGAAACAAGCTATAACAACTGTATTACAGTTTGTATTACTCTCCAAATGACTTCTACTGATAGAAATGGGTAAATTCAGATTGGATGCTAGGAAGAGATTCTTCCCCATGAGGGCGGTGAGACACTGGCACAGGTTGCCCAGGGAGGTGGTACAAGCCTCATCCCTGAGGGTTTTTAAGGCCAGGCTGGATGTGGCTGTGAGCAACCTGATCTAGTGTGAGGTGTCCCTGCCCATGGCAGGGGGGTTGGAACTGGCTGAGCCTTGAGGTCCCTTCCAACCCTAACAATTCTGTGATTCAATACAAGGGAGAAAAGAGAAGAAAAAGAAAAAGGAAGAGGAACAATGGAAAAAGAGAAAGAAGTCTTTTACCAGCACTAAAAGAAGAACAGATCATTTGGACTCCGGGCCGAGGGCGTTCCGTAAACTTTGTTGGCCTTGGACTACAAATAAAGAAACAGTTAAATAATATCTTAGCAGGGCTTCAAAAAAAAAAAAAAAATAGTCAATGTCTTAGAAATAAAGCACAGAAGGACAAAATTAACTATGAAGGAACAGATGGCTGCCCATCTATAAACAATATTGTGTGACTATGCTTCATGATCTGATCTTTAGGAAACTAAGACATCCAGATGGACTAAGTAGTCCATGTATCCCTGTACACAACGTAAATCCTGTTCCACTCTCCCCTCTAATATTGCTATATGTAACACACTGCTTGAGCCACTGCCAGCGAAGCAGAAGAGAAGACACTAGAACCAGTTGCCCATGATGTTCAGTTTTAAACCACTGGGTGTATTGGAACTCTAGTCTTCTCCATCAGCTCGTGGTTGCTTTTGCAAGAGACAAACAGAGCTTGGCACTCTTTCGACAAAGAGATACGAAATAAATTGAAATAAACTCTTGAGGTCTTTCCACAAGATCAGAATACACCAGTTTCTTTGGGGGCTAGTTTCAAAGAGTGCCCTAAGAATGTCAGGACAGTGCAAGCACTCTTAAAAGTGCTAAATTCAAAACAAATCAGATCTGCTTCTTCAGTCATTGCTTCAATTCTGCTCATGCACTGCAGCAACCTCAAATCAGTAGGTGGTCTTCTATAGTATGCCATCTGCAATCTTCGCTCAAAGAATAAACTTACTAGAGAACAGCAGCATTACACCCACAAGTGTCATCACTAAAGATTTAACATAAAAGGATGTATATTCATAACTTCTCCAAATTTTTTTCTTTTAAAAGCAAAAAGCTCCATATAATTCACTTCAGCTGAAGACAGACGCATTGGAGACCTTTCTCTGCTAATCAGCTACTGCTATTCTCAAAGAAAGCAGCAGCCTTTAAACCTCAGTGGTGCCTATGCATAAAAAAAAGAAGAGTAACAAACACCAGGAACAGCACTTAAGAATCTTTTCTCCAAACTGTCCTCTCAGTACAGGCTGTCTCTGTGAACCTTCCTCTAGGAGTTTTAAGGTAACTCCTTGAAGACTCAAGACAAAGATACACTAAACAAGACCAAAAAAAGAACCCATTCTACAAAACAGTTGATACCTTTCTTAACTGAGATACTAACATAAAAAGAACTATCAGATGATTCAATAGGCAGCTTACATAATTTGGAGCAAGTGTAAATAGATAAATAGGCTGCTGATTTCCTCCACTGTAGTTTGTGAACTCTGCCTTTGGAGTTAGGACAGCTGCAAAATAGAGCAAGTATGCACCTTACGTTCCAGCTTGGATAACCAAGTTGAATTCTCCAACTTATGTCTCTCTAATGTGTGTTATTTTAGGCATTAGGAGACAAAAAATTATGGCATTCTTTTTTTACAATAGAACAGATTGAGGTCTTTGCAACATGAGCCAGGCAATCAGGGGTTTTAGGAAAAAGGAAAGGGGACAAAAGCATCATTTCTTCCAATGTACAGAAACCCAGAGAATTGTTTCACTTAATAAATGTATTGAGAATGTTTGTGAAGTGGCTAGAATGCCTAAAGATGCCTTCAGAAACACTTCCCCACCTGAAGTACTGTGTCTAGTTCTGGAGCCACTATTACAGGAAGGATCTGGGGCTGCTGGAATGTGACCAGAGAAGGGCCATGAGGATGAGCAGAGGGCTGGAGCTCTTCACAGAGAGAGTCGTTAGCCATTGGAATGGGCTGCCCAGGGAGGTGGTGGAGTCACCGTCCCTGGAGGTGTTCAAGAGGGGATTGGACGTGGCACTTGATGCCATGGTTTAGTCATGAGGTCTGTGGTGACAGGTTGGACTTGATGATCTTTGAGGTCTCTTCCAACCTTGGTGATTCTGTGACAGACTGAGGCAGTTGGGACTGTTCAGTCTGGAGGAAAAAAACCTCCAAGGAGATCTAGCTGTGGCCTTCCAGTATCTGAAGGGGGCCTACAAGAAAGCTGGGGAAGGACTTTTGAGGGTGTCAGGGAGTGATAGGACTAGGGGGAATGAAGAAAAACTAGAAATGGGTAGATTCATATTGGATCTTAGGAAGAAGTTCTTCCCCCTGAGGATGGTGAAACACTGGCACAGGTTGCCCAGGGAGGTAGAAGCCTCTTCCCTGGAGGTTTTGAAGGGCAGGCTGGATGTGGCTGTGAGCACCCTGCTGTAGCGTGAGGTGTCCCTGCGCATGGCAGGGGGTTGGAACTGGATGATCCTTGGGGTCCCTCCCAACCCTAACAATTCTACGTGTCTATGATTCAGAGAGAGGTCTAGCAAAGCCCTGAGAAACCTTTTTCTCCTAGAGGAGTCCTGTATTAAGGTTAACATCAATCCAGAAACAAGAGAGGCTATAGTCCAAAAAACCAAAAAAAGCTGCACTCAAAGCAGCAGACAAAGCAGCAACTTGATCTATGTGTATCAGCTAGGGGGGACACTCACACACAAACACCTCAAATTCATCTTCAAAACGCAGCAGTGGCGCAGGATTGGTTACCTAATTCAAGCCCTGCAGAGTAAACTCATTCTGGACATGCAGTGGCTCAAGCAAGACAGAAAACAGACATGTGACAGAGCCGCTCCCAATTAAATCTCTGTTCACAAGCTAACCGAACAAGGCTCAGCATATCCGAGTTCTGATGTATCACCAGCCCCTTTAACAAGAAGAGCCTTCTGTTTAAGAAAGCAGATGGGAAGCATCCCACCACACTGATGACAATTGAGAAACTGTCCAAAACAGCAATGTCAAAATCATCAGCACGTGTTTTCCCTAAGCTTTTCCCCCCCGCTTTTCTCTTTTTAAAACTAGGAGGGGGAATAGAAAAGCAGAAAAGCAGTATGGAAAGCTCCTCTATCCAAATCTGTGAGACACTTCTGCTGCCTTGTTCATATGGTCTGGCAGTAACAGACTAACACTGGAAAATTGTGCTCCAAACAGGTGGCAGCATCTTTCTGAGAGAAGTATGCAAACACTTTGCTGTGCAACTAATTTAACTTTGATGCACTGACCACTTGTAACTACTTCCCCTTAAACTCGAGGCAGGTCATTCTTCAGTTTCTGATGACCCAAGGCTGATTTTTCTTTCTTCTCCCTCTTATCAGCTGATAAAGGATCTGATTCTTGACACTTTCTACCACCATCCTGAATAACAACCAGAGATTACCTACATACTTAATTACTTTCCCATCTTCTTTGGACCACAATCCTTCCTGGCCTACAGCAACAACCAGTCTTACTGTTTCTCTATTTGGAAACCAAATTAATCTACCTGGAATGCTACTGCTTTTAGACATACACGGCAACTGCCTGGTCAGAAATCTCCTCACTGAAAGAAGAGGAGCACACAGGAGGCTCTCTTAATACTGAAGAGCACACATCCACACCGGCCACAGAAGCACAAAGAATAGGGCTCATTACCCTCCTTTGAACAACAGGAGAATTTTGTGGTCTGCTGTGCCAGTGTCTTGTATTTGATCCTACCTATGGCACCAAATCTACTGCAAAGTGCCCTTTTGCAATTCATCAAAATAAAGCTCTGTCACCATTCACCTCCTGTCTGGGCCATATGTGTGACCTAGATAATGAACATGCCTCAATTAACAAGGCTATCAAAAAACTGAGAGAAAACATGAGAAGCCTCTAATTTCAGAGATACTAATTGCAGTAGAGCTGCTGGCAAATCTGAACACAAGGATTTTTTTGTGATCTAGGAATGACACAAAACATTTGCAGAGACTTCAAAAACAAAACAAACAAAAATCCACAAGAAAACAGAACTGGGTTAGGCAGTAGACATTAGAAGGCTTAATGTATGTCAAAGTCAATTTTAATGGCAAGTACTACAATTTTCCAGGCAGAGGGCTTTCCACTTTTTCATGATCTGTTGAAACAAAAAATTGCTCCATGGTATTTTGATCTTATACACAGGGAATAAAGAAGAACTTTGAGCTTCCTTGTCTCCCGAAGAAACTATCAGGGAAAAATACCCTTCAGAGGGAGCTCTTCCCAAGAAGGACAAAGACAGATTTTCAGTTAAAGACAGAGAGTGGAGCCCATAGACTTAACTTTCCAAGCTGGGTCTCACTGAAACAGTTTTCAGCGTAGCTAAGAAGAAAACTGACCATGTTTAATTTAAGAGCACACCAAAGGCAGTAGTGAATCCCAACACTGCCTTTCCCCATATTTCACAAGAAAGTTCAGCAAAGTACTGCTGGTGCCGTCAATCGTCTTGAAACTACAACCAATCCACATGATCATCATGAGGCTGCCCAACAGCTCATCTTAGCTCACTGCCAGATGATTCAAGTAGTGCTGAGTATAAAAAGGAGGGTAGCATATATTTTTTTTTTTCTCCTTCTTTTGAGCAGTTGAAATTTGGAGACTTCACCACCAGTCCCCATTCAAAGTACTGCACAATTTAGTAACATACTTCCATCGCTCTAGCAATTGTATTCTTTAAGGACAGGCTGCAGCCAAGCTCAGGAGGAACATGTAAACAACGTTCTGCCTTCAGCAAGCACCAGCACCCTTCACCTATACTACTCGGCTCTTTTTGTCTGCCTTTAAAGTTCCCACTTGTCCTTCCTAGAATCTGAGTGGTGTTGAAACCGAGACTCAGGGCAGCAATAACTGAATAACTGTGGCAAGAGATCTTATTTTCTCTGCCAGCTTTGCTGCTTTAGAGATATTGAACAGAAGCAAGCCTATATTTTTCACCAGAGTGAGAAAAAGCAGTATAAACTTCCCACCCCATCAGTCATTCTCACTTCCAGGTGGCCCTATCATGCTTAAAAAAAAAAATAAATAAATCACAAAGAGCCTTATGGAAAAAAAGGTTAGCAGGAATCTTACTTTCCTTTGAATGCTTCTGGCACATGTTTTCCTCCAGCATACTACTGAATGCTACTGAATGGATGTGGAGGAAACCTGCCGTGTTGCTGCGGTTTCTGGAAGCAGATCCAAAAGTGGTACAAATTCTCATCTCAAAATTTACTCTGCACTCTGCCGTTGAGCAACATGAGTCACTGACATGGCTTGGTTTACCAGAGCACTTCCTTGCTGTGCTGCATGAAGACAGCTAACTAATCTGCTCTTTCCCCCTGCCTCTGTCACTCCGATCACATCTGCTGTGACTACTTACACGTGAAAGCAAATGTTAAAGGAATAAAAGATAAGTGCATCTCACTGAAAATTTTTATTCCACATTTATGTGCCACCATGCAAAGGAATTGGTTGAGATTCCCTCCTATATCCAATGCCAGTTTTCTCACTCCTCCTTAAGTTTTACCTCAAGACAAATCCCACCCAACCCCGTGATTCATTCAAACATCTATGATTTCTACATACTCATCTCCCAGCTCATGCAGTACAATCCACTTAGGTATCATGGATTCTGCTGTTCTCTAATGACATGATTTGCTTCAAAATTCAATTCCAAAGACTCAAATTACTTCAGACGAGGAGAAAAGAAAAGAAAGGGGGAAAAAAAAAAAAGAGATAAATGTGCAGGCTCAAAGGTTTACAAATCAAGCAGCTTAAGATCTCATCTTGTCAACAAGATCTCAGATGTTAAAGCCTTGTGGTAGCAACTCCCCTCCTTTGCTCATATGAGTACGTAGGCCATCTACTTCTCTCCTTAGTAAGGAGATTCTTGCTTTGATTACAACATGTACAGGCAGCAGAGGTTTAACAGCCTGGGAAGCAGCTTCATCTACACTGCCACAAAAAGAGCCAAAACACCCAGAGGACATCAAAATAGTTAAGACTCAGACAACTAGATAAGCACCTAGGCAACCATACCCAGGTAAAGTTGCCTACAAGCCCTGTCTAACCTCAGCATACAGCAAGAGAGCGATTTTAACAGCAATTGCCAAAACTACCAGAAAATGGAACCTACCTACCAGGAAAATATATGCATAAGGCCACATCCCATCTCCAAAGCCAAGCCATTAATGATTGCTAAAACAACTATTTCTGAGATGCAGGTGTATTGTGATAAAGGAAAAGATGGAGCAAAATGCACTTGCAAGCCACTGAAGAAGTTAATGTTAAAAAACTGTCCCTATTGGAAGGTCCTGACCACATTTTTAATATCCTACAAACAGGCAGAAATTTCAGGCTCAGCTTCACCCAGCAATACACAGATGCCCCAACATTCTGCCTCCTGCCATGCTACAGTAAAGAGCAACTATGAAGAGGTAATGAAGAAAAGTCAAAAACCAACACAAAAAATGGAGGGCATTGCCGTCTCCTAAACCTCCTGATTTTCACATCTAAACTGCAGTCATTTTAATCAATATAACTTTCGTTTCATTTGGGATTAACAAAAGAGAACAGAACCGAAAGACATGAACTTTGACATTATTGAAAAAACAGAAAGTCTTTTCTAGTAAAAGATACAGTAAAACCAGTTTTACAGTTACTTACTTCACAAAATAAGCAAGCTACAGCTCCATCAGAATCAGATCATGCCCAACAATCACACAGAGAACCAGGCAGCAACAAGTTTTGCTTTAGTCAAATTTTCCTCCAGCACTGTTACATCATTCTTATTCAGACACACCAATGAAAAAATAAATAAATAAACAGATAAAATAACAACTAACTTTATTTTTAGGGTGCCAGCATCCCACAGCCAAAAGCATATTGTTCCATCCGCCCCGGTTGAAGACAAGTATCTCTTCGAGCCACTGCACAGTGGAGAGAACTGGGGGCAGGCAAAAGAGAAAGAAGAAAGAAAAGGTGTCCTGTTAATCTGTTCCAGATGTGCTAAGAAGTTCCTCAAGCCATTGACTTCTCACACACAAAAAAGTCAACGACATAAAAAAGAAAAGAAAAAAGTCATCTATCAAACCATGGAAAGGAAAATAAAGGAAAATAAATTGCCATGAAGACCACAAGAACATGATACTGTGTCAGGGTCACTCTCTTCCTTCAGAACAACCCTTCTGGGTAACTTGCCAAAGCACTGTTGGGTTCTCCCTCCCCACAACTCAAGTTGTGCAACGGCACAGAAGTCTAAACAAAAACAAAGCAAAGCATTCAGCGGTGACTGCAGCTCTTGCTCAGTGTACCTGCGCACAGACTCACCTCCTCTGAAGGACTGAAAGTTCAAAACAGAACTGCCCATGTCTCGTGCAATTTGGAACAAGGATTATTTTTCAGGGGTTGAGCATTTTGACAATAAACACGTGCTATTTCATAACCTGTCTTGTGAAGAACCCTCCTCACTTCATGGTTTAGCTGCCCAGGCACACGTTTTTATCACACAGAACAGAATTGAGCGGTTCCTTTTGCAGTCAAATGATGCAGTTTTGCTGCTCAGGTGAAGAAGTACAGCAAAAACCTACCTGCAACGACGTTATAGATGCACTGTGGCCCTGCAGAACTGCCAAGGGTGCACAAGTTCGAAGGCACCAAACTCTGATCATTTTGTCACAGCTCCCAGCAGCTATCATGGTGTTTTCATAATTCACTGCCATATCAGATATTTCAGCTGCATGTCCCCTCAGTGTAGCCAGCAACCTTCCATCATCCGTTGCCCAGATTTTCACAAGGCAATCATCTGATCCCTAGAAGTAAGGCAGAAATCATTTCAACCAGACCACTGATGTTACAGTTAACTGACACAATGAACTGAAAAACAGAACTAGTGGGATACACAGATAAATATTCCACCTCCCTGTGCTTGTAACAGTTTTCCACACTGCTTTCAAAATGCAACCTAAGATTACATTGATTCTCAACGGCATGCACAAAACACGATGTATTTATAGCACAGACCACTAATCCTACAGGAAGTGATTTATGCTCTTCACCAAGACACTTTCTCCCAATCTCCAGCACAAACTGAAGAAGCTGCTGCAATACATTTACACAGAACACTAAATTTACACAGAACATGAGAAGGAATTACAAATTGGTACCACGGTTCTCATTTAGCATTAACCTTTTCTTCCTAGTTTGACCTTTGTGCTCTACCACAGTAACAGTGAGGTAAAGAGCCTCACTATAAGTAGCTATACCCATGATTAAGTTGAAGGACTATGAATCTGGTTTGATGCTCACATTAACAAACACTGAAATGACCATTTGTCGTCAAACTTCAGAGGCTTCATCCACCTGTTCATACCTTCTTGCTGGTCTTCCCACATGGCTGCAGCAGCTGCTTGCCTATACATGACAAATTCACAGCTCCAGCAAAAATTTCAGAACTCCACCCTTCCTTTTTCATTGCATTCCTGCACCTCCTTAAAGTCTGAGTACCTCTGCATTTCCCTCAACACTGACATTTGAACACTGCACCGAGATACTGACAGAGATTTCATTCATTTGCTTAGGTTCAGAGGTGATACAAAGCTGGCTATGAGGTTTGAACACCTGGAGCACTGTTCTGCTCCTGGACATATAGGTGCCATAGCAAATTACAATGTGACACTACTATTACAGTATTTCACCTGGGTTTTTCTCTTTGATTTACTTACACTGTCCCTGCACAAGTCTAGTATTTAGGGTTTAAAAAAGAAGGCAGGGCACTACTGGATACTCAGCAGACTGGCAAGCATTTGATGACTGCAAGCATCTAACAACCAAAAGCCTCACAAAAATACATAGAGGTTACTGATACTACCTTCTACATCAGAGCTTTGGTAAGTAACAAATATTTTCCTTATTTAGTGCACTGTTCAACCTACATTTGAATAACCACAGAAATCCCACACTGCCATGGCTCAATTTGCCTGCTGCTCTGCCCAGCCCAACTGCAGAACACCAACACCCAGCTTGGCAAGTACCCACCAACAGAGCCACAAACACTCCAGGGAACACTTTTTAAAGGAACCCACATACATCCTGCAGATATTTGAATGCACAAAAATATTCATAAAGGGTTGTTTGTTTGGAGGGGTTTTTTTAGCTTTTAAAAAAACAAATACTGGCCAGCCTGTTTACATTGCATTAATATTCATGAACAGACAATTTATTTCCCCTTACCTCCTTAACTTTTTAAAAGCTGCTATTAGAAAAGAAATATCTTTTAAAAAAAAAAAAAAATCAGTTTTCTGCTTGAAAAGGCAGCTAATGTTTACTCAGCACATTCATTCAGACTCAAGATTACCAGCTGGGAGAAGGAAGGGAACAGAATACCTGCAGTTACCTAACAATTACACACAGAATTACCATGGTTAGAAGAGATCACCCATTCACATTTGTAGCAATAGCCTGAAACCCAGGCAACTTCCTCAGCCTTTCCTTCAGTGAACAAGTAGCTGTGTCTGGCTCACAGGCAGTTATTTATCCACAGCACTTTCTCTCTCACTCTATTACTTGTATCACTTCAAACAAGACAGAAATCTCTTCCCAAACCAAGACACAACTATAGTCCCTGCTTTTGGTACAAAAGGAAAGCTGATTGTATTCAGACACATTGAGAGTGCACATCTTTCCACAAATCACGAATACAGGTTGCTTCTCTACACAAGGTCCTCACCTTCAGCATCAGCAAAAAGGCTATTTTGGAGCATTAGTGACATTTTAACCCAGCAGAATGTTTTGCAAGGGGACTCCAGACTTGTGAAATTAAGATAATTTAAAACTTCATTGTGTATTAGATTTCTGGAGTGCATTAGTAGGTAATTTTGATTTACCAGCTGCCATGTCTCTATTTTTAATCAGGTGGGCATGACTTTTCAGGCATGACTTTTCTTTCTTCCCAACTCTTAAAACAGGTGACCCATGAATGCAGAGATGTAGGCAAGACAACTTCTCCCATACTTCTGCCCTCATCATTTTTGGCATAAACTTCTGAGCCTCCAATTTAAGTTGTCAAATAAATTCCATGTCACTGCACACTCATTTTGAGCAAATAGTTCTATAAAGAGAAGGCTCCTCTTCCCTCAAACAGGAAAGTATAATTTCAGATTTCTCTTTGTTCCTCCAAGGACACCAAGGCCTTGGCAACCAGCAGTAGAGAAGAGTACCAGTTGAACCTCAACACCCAACCCAGGACTGCTCCCTTTGCCGTCTTGGTTAGTTACTGTGAGCAACAGAGTTTCTACTTGTAAAAACTTCATCACACAAGGGACTGTTGCAGGGATGTGATTCTCTGTCAGAGAGACAATAAAGGAATCTTGTTAATAATTACATTTTCTGCCTCTTGGGTAAGGACCCCAGTGGTACAGCCTATAGGATTTCTTTCTACTTAGACACAAAGCTTCTGTGCCCCGATTGTGGCACAGGGAAAACCAGAGTCTGTAGATTTGAACAGTGAAACACAATCACTGACGTGGGATGGGATCTCTGGAAGTTATCTAGTCAAATCTCCTTCCCCAAGTGCAGTCATCTAGGTAGGTCACCCAGGACTATATATCACCCATTCTTGTTTTGTTATAATCTGCTCATTTAATGACAGTATTCTGTCCCATCAACCAGGTCTTTAAAGGAAAGATTAAAAAGTACCGGCCTCAGGACCAGTCCCGGTGGCAGACCTCTAGTGACTGCCTCCAGATGGTCTTGGTGCCATTAATCACAACCCTTCAAACTATTTTGTTTAGGCCATTTTCAATCTCATGTCCACTTATCTAAACTGTACTTCATGATTCCATCATTAAGAATGCTATGGGAGACTGTGTTGAAAGTCATCAATTACAGAAAACAGACTCAACTTGGGGAAAATTTAGTTTAGTTTATTACCAAACAAATCAGAGTAGAGTAATAATAAAAACTGAATCTTGAAACACCTTCCCCAACCCCTCCTTCTCTCCCTTCTTCCTGAGCTCAGTGTTGAGAGAAACATGCACTACTACCTCTCATCCAATTTGGTTATTTCCTTAACAAACATATGACAACTCTAAAAAGCACTCAAGATTCATCAACTAATAAGTTTCCATAACTGTTTCTGTCTCTATAGATTCAGATTTGCACTTCTGTAGTTAAAAGTTTCAGAGAGGTTCAAATCCTACACTTACTTGATAAAACTGTATCAATAGTACTAGCTCATTCTCTTCTACTGTTAGAATCGATAAAGTTGGAAAAGACCTCAAAGATCATCAAGCCCAACCTGTCACCCAACACCTCAGGACTACTGAACCATGGCTTCAAGTGCCACATCCAATCCCTTTTTGAACACCTCCAGGGATGGTGACTCCCCCACCTCCCTGGGCAGCACATTCCAATGGCTAACAACTCTCTCTGGGAAGAACTTTTTCCTCACCTCCAGCCTAAATGTCTCCTCACCTCAAGCCTTTATATTCTGGCATAAAGCTTAAGAGCATGAAGAACCCTGTGTATTCTTCTCAAAAGTGCAGTCACCACCAAAAAAAACAAACATAAGAAGGAAATCAAAAACTTCCAGAATGCTATAGGAGGTGAAAACCACTCCCATGTGGATTAATACCGTCCTGAAAGCAACATACGCATGAGAACAGAACCAAGCCTTTAACATTAAATTGTATCACAGTCTAAAACAAATTTCAAACCACTCTTCCCATTTTTCTTGCTGCACAAATTAAAAAACAAAACACACAAAAAAACCCAAAAAAAAAAACCAACAAGGAAAATGAGACAAAACCAAACAAAAATAACAAAAAACTCCAAGCAAAACCAGCAAAAAGATAACAAAACCAACAAAAATAAAAACACAACAAAACCCCCAACCAACAAAACAAGAAAAACCCCAACCCCTTCAAATGAACAAAAGACAGAACAAAACCCCACTCTGTCTACAGAACTATACACATTACATAATCCATGCTTCTGCAATTCTCACCTTTTACAGAGCAATATTATAAATAAGCTACTGAATTTACAGTAACATTAAGCAGTCATTTTACTGCATAAACAGGCTGTCCAAAGTATAAGGGAAAAAAAGGGGGGAGGGAGGGAAATCAAATCAGCCAATAAAACAAGCCCTGCATTATGAAAAGAGGCTGCCTGCAAAATATAACTGATGGAGAGCAACCTGCACAGAGACCTAAAAAGATGTAAAGCAGTCATCAAGACAAACCACATCTGGGACCTAATACCACCTGGAGGGTCCTCAGAGGTCTATGTAGTAACAGCAAAACCAGGAAAGAAAACCAGCACAAACCCAGCCTGCTCCCTACCAGCTGGCTATGGTGGCATCAGTGGTACATCTCCATTGCAGAGAAAAACTAATTGACTGTAACTCTTAATAAGAAAAAAGGAAGGAAGAAAAATTTAAAAAAAAAAAAAAGGGGGGAAAAAGAGAATTAAAACAAAGGCTAAAGACAAACTGTAAATTCTGTAGCACTTGGGTAAGCTAACAGTACTAGAGTTCAAATAAATCCATGGAAGGTGGTGGAAGCCTCATCCCTGGAGGCTTTTGCAGCCAGGCTGGATGTGGCTGTGAGCAACCTGATCTAGTGTGAGGGGTCCCTGCCCAAGGCAGGGGTTGGAACTGGATGATCCTTGAGGTCCCTTCCAACCCTGACAATTCCATGATTCTATGAAATGAATGAGACAATTCACAACTCTTAAGATACTGCTGAAGTTCTACTAGCAAGGGCATTGGTTTACATCATGGCTTAATGTTTCCAAGGTTTTGTCTACAAGTGCCACAAATTATGTCTCTATTAAGAAGCATTTGTCAAAAGTGAATCCCAGAACAAGTTCAGCACCAAGAGAGAACTGATGACAGTGTTGCCAAGGTATGGAGTAAAACTGCTTCCCTTTCCTACACAGACTTGTGGGCTGAAGTGAAACTGCCAAGAGATGCACAAATGAATCTTGGGTTGGAAATCTCACACAGACTATTACACAATGCCGTTCATTATTCCCTGAAAGTGTAATCTCAGGGAGGACAGGAAGATAAAGGTAGGGGAAAAGGAGAGGGCCATCCTTCTTTGCAGTCAGAAAGTTAAGTAGTGCAGGAACCAGAAGACAATGCTTGTTTCTGTTTCCCTGCAGGAGTTCTGCAATTCATGCTTTTCAGACATACTGAATGCACAGACTAAAAAATAATTAGGCTTTCTTCACTGATGGCTGATAGGCCTTTCAGCTGTGTCTTTTCAAGTAAAGAGACTTTAATTGTGGTTAATAAAAAAAATCAATTAATTACCATGACAACACAGTTCATATGTTAATATTTTTGTATATTCAGAACAACAACACCAGGTAAGAGACTGATCTTTAGAAATCTTTTGTGAAATCCATACAGGAATATGAACAGAAACAGTCATTGTATGGGATGCCAGGTGCCCACCAAAGCTGTTCTATCACTCCCCTCTTTGGCTGGACAGGGGAGGGTTAAAAATTAGATAAGGACAGGGAGAGATCATTCACCAATTATAGGAAACAGACTCAACTTGGGGAAAATTAGATTTATTACCATTCAAATCAGAGTAGGATAACCATCAAAACGAAATCTTCAAACACCTTCCCCCAACCCTTTTCTCCCTCCCTTTTTCCTGAGCTCACTCACTACCTCCTCCCCTGCAGTGGCACAAGGGGATGGTGAATGGGCGGTGTGGTCAGTTCATCACAAGTTGCCTCTGCCCAGCCTTCCTCCTCAGAGAGGACTCCTCACACACTTCCCCTGCTCCAGAATGGGTCCCTTCCATGGGGTGTAGTCCTTCAGGAACAGACTACACCAGTGTGGGACCTAATGGGGTAACAAATCCTGCCAGCAACCTGCTCCAGCATGGGCTTCTCTTTCCATGGGTTCACAGGTCCTGCCAGGACTGTGTTCCAGCATGGACTTCCCACAGAGTCGAAGCCTTCCTCAGGCATTCACCTGGCCCAGCATGGGGTCCTCCATGGATTGCAGAGGAACAGCTTGCCTCACCAGGGTCTTCACCACAGACTGCAGAGGAATCTCTGCTCCAGCACTTGGAGCACCTCCTCCTTCGCTGACTTTGTCATCTTTCTCACATATTCTCACTCCTCTCTCCAGCTGCAGTTGTGCAGCAACTTTTCCCCCTTCTTAAATCTGCTGTCCCAGATAGACTACCATTGTCACTAGATGGCTTCTAGCTGCTTCTCACAGAAGCCACTCCTGTAGCCTGCCTGCTACCCAAAGTCTGCCATACAAACCCAAACCAGACCTGCTGGGTAGCAGGAAAGCTGCATCATGTCCTGTTTTCACTGCCTTTAGGCATATTTCTTCCTAGCAAAATAACACCTCCCAGAAGAGTACAACTCAAAAATGTGCTGAGATCACTTTCTCTTCCTTTTCTTTTGAAGCAGAAAATAAATAGAACTTGAATTTATAGGCTTTCAATCCTTCAGAGGTCAGGAGGAAAAAAGGTACAGTTCTGATGCATCTTCTAGAACCAATTATAAATCTGAAACAACTTCTTATTTAGCCAATGTCACAGTGATTGCTGGAGGCTGTGGAGTAAAAATGTAGAGCAAGAATGAGTTTCTACTGATGCATGCTAAGTTGCATGCTGGCAAAAGACGTGTCTGGAATGAAGTTTGACTGACTTTTTATTATAAATTCCTATCTCTACTTTCTACTCCAGAGACTTCAGGAACTGTAGTGGTCTAAATTGAAAAGAACTGGCACCATTTCATTATACAGATGCAACTACAAGAAAGCAGCTCACGACCATTTATCCACTGACTACATCACACCACCTACAGCAGCTTGGATTTTACTGGAATGTGGAACACAACCCACTTGTTTTCACTTTGCCAACAACTGCTTAAACATTTACACAAAACACTGGATTTACCTGAGAACTCAAGAGATGACAAGTTCTGCTCCAGGCTCTCCAAAATGAAAATTCACCAGCTACAATTAATTTATCTGGATACTTTATTTAACACTAGAATAAAATAATGATCTACACTGGGACCTTTTTCAAGCTTATCTGTTAGCAGAGACCTGCCAGCAAAGCTCTGGGATTGCAGCAGCAGTATAGCTCCCCCCCCATTCTATTTCAGGTTCTTCTGCTTTTCTTTTGAAAACAAACTGCTGTTGCAGTCAAGAGAATTCTCTCTTTGATCACTCTTAAATCAGACTGCAAAAAAGCAAGGAAATGTGCAACCAGGAACCACTGCAGATGCACCCAAGATGAAGTGTAGTGTACCTCTGGAAGAAGAAAGATTTTTAGGAACACAGGAAAGTTCCAGGAAAACGTAGAATCAGAAGACCTTAACTGTAGCATATTAAGGGCACAGACCCCAAACAGGAGGCTTAAAAAGGAGTTTTATGCACTTCACCTAGGAAGCACAAACTAAGGTTTTCATTTAGAGGTGAACATGGTGATGCTGGTACACAAAATCTCTAACCTGTTCTGCCATGACACGTACAAAATAAACCCACATCAGAGAGCCCTTTTCCCAACAGATTAATCATGCATATACTACAGGACATAAGAATTCAATGCCTGTGACTGTTGAGGGTCTCAGCTTACTGATGAAAGCTAAAGACATTTGAAAAAAGTCTCTGCTATGCCTGAAGTAACAAGTGAACAAACGAACAGGTCTGCTCACAACAGCACCAGTTGTGACCTCCAATCCTGCAACCACACAGCTCTCCCCATGACAAAGCAAAATGTCTGTGGGTGAAAGGGCAAATTCCATTTACAATCACCTTGAAAGAATTTTAGAACTGCAATACTTAGGAGAACTGAACTGTCCTTCCACCTGCATTGTTTGAGTTATCTGCTATAAGGATAAAAAAGGACACAGCCAAGCTCCAGGATCCACAAAGGTACCAGTTATACCCTGTGCTTGTGGAAAGACTAAAGGCAGCCCAAGTGTCCCACAAGGTGTGAGACCTCTGGCACCACTGTAACTGACTACTTAATCAAGAAATTCAAATTATATTGATACCTGTATGGTTTCACAATCCCCATTCCTTGGAAAACTTGCCACTTCAGTACTCATTTCAGACATCCACCCAGTATATATTTGTCTCAAACAAAACAGTAAATAGCTCAGAACACTAAGAACATTTGTACAGAGGGAAAAAAGGAAACCGCAAAACCAAAACAGAAGTTCCTGGGATCTCATAAAGACAACTCCTTGTGAGCCAACATTTTTTACAACACACCATGTACAACATTCTGTACCAATTCTAAGTTTGTCACCAGACTAAGCTTGACAGTCATGCTTTAACAAAAGTTACAGGAAAGGAAAAATAATCTTTAATTTCATATTGATTGTCCTCTCCGACTTCCTAATTGAATTTTGTGGTAATGGTCTGTGTTTTTGCTAGAGAATACAGGTCCAGAGAAAATGATCCACAGAGGGTAATGCTGTTCCACTGAAAATGACCCATGTTTTCTGACTGACACAGAACAGCAATCACCGTCAGATCCAGCCTTCAGATGTGTGCCAGGACTATTTTAACATGTAAACCAGCATGGTTATTGTGGTAGTTTTAGGCTATGCCTCTAAAATTTCGTTACAGATTTCGAGCAGAAAAGTAGAGAAACGTAAATAAACCACTATTGGCTGTAAAAAGGAAAATAAAGATCATTCTAAACTATTCCATTAGAGATGTCTACCATAAGACTGGTTGTACGAAAACAATCTTTTCTCATCTCTTATCTGCTGGCTTTGTTGCTCTGAAGGGATACTAATCTGCTTCTGCTTTAACTTGGCTTCATTGTTTTGGTTAAGTCTAACAGCTACTTTTTCTCTGCTCCTTTCTCCCTTTTGGACAGGGGATGGGGAAGCAGAGAGACAGCTTCCCTGGTCTCTGACCAGGGGGATTCTCGTGCTGTTACCTCTAAGTATCTGTAGATCTTGTAAAACCTGCATATTTTGTACATATTCATTGCATTCCATTATAGATTGGAGTTTTGCCTGTAAATACAGCTTTCATTGGCTTCCATCCGGGCTGGGCTGGCAAAGTTAATGTGGGGGGTGCAAAATCTCAACCCACCACAGTTATTAAAAAGCATGTAAGTGAGTAACAGTAGTAAGGCACTTATCTGCTCTCAATATACATCATCAGCACATTTGGTTTTTGGAAACGGATGACATGCTCTCTGTGCTTGGAAAAAATAAATAGCATTGTCTTCATTGTCAAGAAGATTTTTGTACTTACAGTAAATATTCGCCTGCCAGTCCGATCAAAAGTGACACAGTACACAGAAGATAAGTGTCCCAAAATCCTTTTGTGCATCTTCATGTGTTGATAGACCGCAGTTGGAACGAGGCGCTCGAGTCGGTATTTGCCATTTAGTTTTCTTGAAAACAGAGTATCCACTACCAAATGGGGAAAGAGAAAAAAGGAAGAAAGGAAAAAAAAAAAAAAAAAAAAAAAAAAAAAAAGAGAGACAGCATTTATATTTAGTTCATAAACCAAAATAATTCTCCAGGATGGAAAGTTTATTTTCCAACACTGGACCGTTTGCCATATGAACAGCTTACCACAGAAATTCTCTCATTTTGCCCTAGTTAGGGAAAAATACAGGCAAAAGTAGCCTATCATAGAGTCATAGAATCTTAGAATCAACCAGGTTGGAAAAGACCTCAGACATCATCAAGGCCAACCTAATACCTAATACCTCATGACTAACTAAAACGTGGCTTCAAGTGCCACATCCAATCCTTTTTTGAACAGCTCCAGGGATGGGGACTCCACCACCTCCCTGGGCAGCACATCCCAATGGCTAATTACTCTTTCTGGAAAGAATTTGCTCCTCACTTCGAGCCTAAACTTCCCCTTGCACAGCTTGAGACTGTGTCCTCTTGTTCTGTTGCTAGCTGCCTGGGAGAAGAGACCATCCCCCACCTGAGCCCATGATGCAGATGTGCAAAGAAGTGCCAGACTGTAAGGCAAAGCATAAAGTTGCAATACAGCTTTCAACTTTAAGTGCCTGAACATATGGTTCTCACTTTGTACCTAGCATGAGAAACTCAAGAGGCCCAGGCAGCTTCCACGGAGGAGTAAACTACCTCAGATTTAAGAAGCTTAAGTTTCCACATAGCTAGTAAATAAAGACCAGCAAACATTCAAACCTCCTCCAAGGCAACCTGTTTTTTGATGTCTACACAATTAAACATTTATCCACCGCTTGCAAAACAATCAAGTTTATTTTCTGTTTAAAGAATACTGCTACCAACTATAGCTAATCAAACACACACACACCAATCAACTCTTTACATTTAAATGGACCAAATTCTGATTTTGACTAACAGAATCTTGTTCAAAGAGCTTGGGATATTTTTCAACTTCAAAAGCTAAGAAGGTCCACAAACAGGAATCTACTTTAACAGAATGGAAATCTTCCATCAAGAACTTGAGGAACGAAAATACAGTTCAGTGTTACTAACTATAATATGCTACTCATGCAATGATAAAGCAAGACAGTATTTATATCCATGGATACACAGACATTAGTCAGCTCCCCATATCATCGCTAGACCAAAGAATGGCAATGGTGACACATTGTACGTTGCTCACAATGGTGATCAAGCAGGTCATACATTCAGACTTCCAGCTTCTGAATATATGAGAAGTGAAAACACAGTATCATAGTATCGGTCAGGGTTGGAAGGGACCACAAGGATCATCTAGTTCCAACCCCCTGCCACGGGCTGGGACACCCCACACTAAATCACGAATACCCAAAAATGTTCACAGCACTACATATAAATGAAACCCAGGATCTATCAGTGCCAAGGCAAGTAGCTGACACTGTTACTACTGCTCTGGTTAACCATTCCTTCTGTGAACAAGGCTACGCCTGAACCAGTGAACAGAGCAGGACCAGGGCAGGGATCCCAGCATCTACTGTCAAAAAGCTACAAACCTCTCACATCACTTGGGTTTGGCCTAGACCAACCAGACACTAGTTCATGAGTCAGCACAGGTCAAACTATATTAAATATGCTAACTGCATTGTAGCTACTCTATAAGGAGCAAAAGCACTTAGTGGTATGGAAAACTGCCAAGTCTATTGGCCTCGGGCCATAGGAACAGCCCTGAAACATTTCAGTTAACTGCCTAGGTAGCCCAAGGATTCAAGGAAGTTCTCCTAGTTCAAGATGCTTTGTGAAGGAATGGGATCATTAGCCGTGGGAGTGAGGCACTTTTTAGCCAATGCACCACTACTACCTTAAGGTTCTGTTACATCCTCTTCACCCTTCTCTCATGCAAGGAAAAGATGCAGTTGCATTTGTTTTATGACAAAGCTTTTCCTTGCCAACAGTCTGCTTCAGAACAGCAGGAAACCAAGATTAGCTCAGCCACAAGAGAAATCTAGTTTGAGTTCCTAACAAATCATATTTCATTGAAATAAAAAAACAACCCCACAAACCACCCTCAAAAAAAATCCCCAACAAACCAACAGCAACAAAACACACACCGAACCAGACACCCTATAATAAACCTCCAAACAAACAAAATACCACACCCAAACACACATACGGAATAAGGAAGGTCTCTGCCACAATGAAGTGAACTTACATGGTAATCTCAGCCTACTCAAAAGTTTTTTGTGGTTTGGGTTTTTTCTTTTGTTTTTAATGTGAGATGGAGATGGTTGTTGGCAATCAGCTCCGAGCAATGCCTTAGAATGAAGATGCAGCTCACAATAAGGGAAAAAAAGCTAAACTAAAAGCTAGATTTGCAGGCGTGCTCTGCCAGCAAGACACAACTGTAAGCAGACTCTTTAGGACAAGATAACCAATGAGTCATATAAGGATGTATTTTTTAATATACATCTGAATTTGTGAAAACTGTTTTAAGTACCTGACACAAATTTAAAGTTTGGGTTTGGCTTTTATTGTTGTTGTTGGTTGGTTGGGTGCTTTTAATCATGGAAGAAGATTAACAGAGCCCTAGCCAGTACTTCTCATTATCTTCTCTCTGTTGTGACGTGCTAATGGGCACCTTGCTACTAATTCACATATCCCTGGCAAACTCGGTAGGTAAAATGCTCCTTGAGCAGTAACAACCAACTGACTGCAGGAAATAAGAGGCAACACTGTGATACTGGAAACAAGAAAACAGAGATTCATCTCGCTCTTTGGCCTTGATCAAAGCTTACAACACACACAACCCCCAAAAGTAGTTAAATAAAATTAATTAAAAAGTGGTTGGATACCTCTAAAGCCAGTGTTATAAATTTACATTCTAATGAAAGGACATTTTATATGAGGATGACACAGTTGGCAGGGGGGAGAGGAAGAATCAATCTCCCGTATTTTTAAATGCTGTCTATAAGAATAATCATTTTTTAACACTTCTCAAACTAGTTTTTCTTGCTGTTTTACAGTAAATTCTCATATCCAACATTGTCCTTCAATATGCCCTTCCATTTAACTACATTTATATTTACTCTCTGTGACTTTGTCAAGTGAGCAAACTTGATTTCTTTGACCTATTTCCACTCTTTATTCCAAAGGCTGGCAACTCCAGTCTGACACCCGCACCCTTTGCTAGCACAACAGCATTCATTTTTTCCCTTCAAAGTGCAGGTGGAAAAAATAAAAATATCTGTCTCTCAAAACTAAATTCCTGCAGCTGAACAATAAAATTGATTTTTCTAGTGCAAGCCAAGGCAAGAAAGTCTACCAACTGTTAATCATAATGCCTTGGTACTAATTATAGGCCTTCGGCTTTTGTAACTTGTAACGATTGTTACCCATATCTAGTATCAACACTTGTCATGCCTTTCAATGGTCTCCAATGTATCTTAGCTTGTTTTACCTGCATTTGGGTAAAGAAAGAAAAAGTGAGCTTATAAACCCAGTAACAAGTCTAGTACCTCTCTTACTTTTGCCATATTCGCAGTTTTCTGTCTTTGCTTAAATTGCTGCTCACACAACGAAGGTGTTAATCAAAAGAATGGTGATAACTATAAGTAGATCAACGGCTGCAGGGGGAGTCACAAGCTATACACAGTAAGGGAGGGAAGGAGGATGAGACTTCATCCCAGGACGGGTTAGAAAGCACTGGCTGGATCTTACAGCAAGTCAATCAAAATGAAGGAAGAAAAGTAAAAAAACAGAATGGAGATTGCCTCCTCCTTACTGGAACGACCCAGTGAAGTGGACACTCCACAGGAAACTCCCATCCAATGCCTGGGCAACTAAGGACATTAATATTGATTTAGCTTTATATGCCTGTCTAATACTCCTATATCAGGATCTGCTTTTAAAATAAATAAAATTTAAAACAAAACAAAGCAGATGTTACTAAGTGTTTGTTGAGCAGCACAGGATGACAATCCACTGCTTCCAAATGACATTTTGGTTTCACAATCAGGATTCCTCATATTTAATAATGAAGCTCCCTCAGCAGTAGAAACTAATGCCAGAGAAAGCCACCTATTTCCTTGACATTTAAAACACATAAAAACCACTTTGCCACAAATTTTATCATTTAACTGTCTATCAATTGCTTACCAATTCATTCCAAATAAAATTAACTGGCTCCTAGTTTCCAGGTAATTGGGTTGTCCTGCACCCAGTACAGCTAGCCTCGAAGACTGAAACAGCCTATCACAGAACAACAGAATGATTGAGGTGAGAAGGAAACTCTAGAGATTGTCTAATCCACTCTCCCACTGCTCATACAGGGTCATCTCAAGCAGGTTGCTCAGGGTTGTATCCAATAAAGTTTTAAGTATGTCCAAGAATTGAGACTTGGCAACCTCTCTGAGCAGCCTGTGCCATTGTTCTGATCACTCCCAAAAGATGTATCCTATATTTCAGTTCATGTCCACAGCCTCTCTCCGATCAGGAGGCAGCAATGAAAAGAGTCTGGCTCTACCTTCATCACAGTGTCTTACTCAGGTATTTATATCCTTTGATAACATCTCCATACCACACATGCCCCCTCCCACTTTCTCTTCTCAAAGACAAACAATCTTAGCTCCTCCTTGTATGACAGACACCTCAATCCTTTCATCATCTCCCTGGTCCTTTACTAGACTAGCTTCAGACTGTTCACACCTTTCTTGTTCTGAGGAGCCCAGAGGTGGATGCAGGGCTTCAGATGTTATCTTATGTACATGGAGTAGAGAGGAAGGACCATCCTTGCCCTATGGTAACACTGTGACTCCAGCAGCCCAGGACTCTGCTCGGTTGTATTTCTAAAACCAGAAGTCTATACCACTTTGAGAACCTCATGTTCTCACTGCAGTCAAAACAGAAGCATCATTTAATAAACAAGCTGTGAAAAAAGGGAATAATACCTCAGAACATTTCTTGAAGTGGACTATTTAGCAAGATCATGAGATATTATTTTTGACAGGTAGATACATTCACTAATCAGAAGAAACATTCTTTGATGTCTGGTGTGAACAGACAGTCTCTCTCAGGTGCTCCCACCGGAGTGGCCAGTTCCCCAAGAGCTTTGAGCTCAAAGCTCTGGTTTGGTTCTGTGCTTTTTCACCAGTTCCCAAAACATACTGAAAAAGAGTTGTTTTTCCTGAAAAAAGGAGTTGTTTTTCCACTCCTGCAACCAAGAAGATGGAACCTTTAACAAAACAAATGAACACATGAGCTAGCTATTTGTGTTCTTAATTAAGCGCTTCAGAAATGTTTTATTAAGATGCGCTGCTCAAGTGAAAGTAACTGGACAAAGCCTTGGCATTCAAGCTTTGTTTCTCTTCTTTATATTCTACAGATAGTCTGGAGTTTCCTGGAGAGGTATATATTGCTACAGATGTACTTTAATTGCATGTAAACCAGCTACCTTCAAGGCAGCTGGCACAACATACAGAGAAATGTAATTCTAAACAATATCCCATCTGTGTCAGAATGGAATTGAATCATCAGGCTAGGAAACAAATATTTCTGTATGTTCACTTAAAGGTAAGTTTTCCTGCACAAGTCAGAAAGACCTCAGTATATTTTCTGTTCCTCAACCATTCCTCAACTACCTGAAATACACGAAGCCTGAAGAGTAATAGGTTACAAATGATTTTTCGGTTGGGCAAATCCATAAAATAACAGCTTTCCCAGGGGGAAATGGAGAAGTTTATTTAAGGGAATAGAAGAAAATTTTCTAGTTCAATATCTAGAAGAAGTGTCATTGCAGTTCATGATCTCATCGCGAAGATCAGTCTAGAATAGGATAAATCAAAAGCAAATGCTTTAACACACAACTCTGAACCAGACATCCAAAACATCCAAATTAATTTCACAGTTGAAAACACTCAGTTACCAGCACTTATCTCAATGTTTGGAAAAGGAAATTATTGGTCATGAAAAATGTGGTATGTTGAAATAACTGCAATTTTGCAAATATACAGTGCTCTGCAAAAGGTTCAGTAAAAATAACATTTATTTAGAAAGCCTTACTTGTTCTTCCCTAAAAAGAGTCTGAAAGTTATTTTTCTTAACATTCCACTACCACAGCAACTCTATGACTTTCTTGGAGCTGCCATGGACTTTACTCACTGCTCTTTCCCTTTAAATAGGTAGCATGAAGCAAGCTACAGTACGATGGCGGAACAGTCGTCTTCTATTCCGATTCCTCCGAGGTGTTTTAAACTGTATTCCCCAAGTCAACGAAAAAGGTAAGGCAAGCACTGAAGAAATCTTGGCTACTGGAGATCTCAGCCCTCCAGTCACCTTGCAGAAATAGCTGCTAATCTAGCCCAAGATTTTCAAGCCAATGCACTGCCACTTGAGAGAGGAATTTTCTATTCAGCAACAAGCATTCTCTCCCCCACATCCGAAACACGACACAGAAACAACTCTCTGCATATACCAATACCAAAACAGCAGCTCTGGAAGCCCCACACTGAATGGATGCAGGTGGAGTGTAAGCAAACCACCTCTGAAAAACACACATACTAGCTGAGGAGGTTCTGAAAACTTAGCTCTGAACAGCCAGCAGAACCATGTTCTCCTCCTACGTTCAAGGACCCACAGACATATCATGGAAAGTATGCAGCCTGTGCTCTAAAACGAGAGCTACCAGGCCACCAAACACATTGCCATCTGACCACATTAAAATGGGCTGTGTTCTGCCTAAGAGCTTCTTAGCCATAGCCTGTCTCTGCTTCAGCTGTTAAGCTCTCTCAATTATATATATTATGGATTTTTAAATATCTTTCTCCCTCCCCCCCCCCCCCCAGTTCAACAGCACAGACAGCATATGCATGCTTCATGATACAGCACAGCAAACTAAAGCAGCTATAAAAATCACTGAATGGACTACCAGAAAGAATAACTTCTACAAGAGAAGTCTTTCAAAGAAAACCACTACCAGTCTATGTGACTTATTCTTTTCAACAATGGGTCCAAGCCATGCTGCCCTAGTTTTAAGTTGGTATATAGTACTAATTATTTATCTACTGACAGCTTTATTATCTCTTCAAGAAAGAGAGTTTTATTTGTAAGTATTCACTGTTGAAATACATTTCATTCCATTGAATACCTAAAAGAAAAAAACGAGCTTCAGAGCAGAACTAGTGTATGAATTTACAATACCCATTTTTTTTCCCCCCACATACACACTGGTAAATATGACAGTACAACATCTTCATAAAAGTAATACCAAAGGTAAGGTATATGACACAAACAATGGCAGATAAAACCAGAGCTCCTACTGAGCTGTCATTACCACAACAATCAGTCACCATTACTATGGAAATGCCAGAATAAAACTGACTTACCTATACTAGGTGGACTGCCATAATTCACAGGGGACTCCGGAGGCCTCCCACAATGTAGGGCAGCAAGCGCAGATCCCTTCCAGACAACGTGTTTGCAACCTGGTTGAAATAAAAAATAATTATATGAGTGATGTAGGCAAGTGGGTGTTTTTTGATGTGAAAATGCAGAAAAGGCATGAAATACCAAGAACTCAAAATTCTCATACTTTTGTTTGTACGAAGCAAAGACTGTCTGCCAGCTCCTAATAACGTCTGCACTCCGGGGACACTCTGGGGAATTTCTTGCTCTAGAAGCGGTCCAAGCCGATGGCATATTTGAAGCAAGTGATCAGGTGCCAAGTGTCTGTAATATTTCACCTATTATACAAAGTAAGCAAACAAAACATTTGGTAAAGAATACATGTTTCTAGAATTGGTGGTTTAATTCCACACACACCCCGGACTGTTAAACAAATTATTTTTGAAATTACAGTACACCAAGGATAAAAACAAATAATGACCTTTAAGTACAATGATTTGTTCTAGCTGGTCCTAATTAATTTTTCTATTCAACACATGCAACTATGTACAGAGAACTGTTGGTATTTCCTAATTTCAGACCCAGTTAGCCAGATTAATAAACTCCATCACAAGCGCTGTAAAAACAAGTAGAGCATATATTGACTATGATATTTCAACAGCGGGCTGGTCACTTTAAGTCACTGTAAGGTAGAGATGAGACAAAGACTGCAAGGACAGCAACATGTAGAGAATTCTTGGAAGACTCACATACACCAAATAAACAACAGAGCATTGTAAAAGACAATGCAGAAACAGTTGCCTCAAATTTGGCTTAAGTAATTCAACTTCGACACTGGTAGGCATGGTCCTTCACCAGGCTATAGACATGACTTCATTTTTTTAACTGCTCCACGTTTTCACCTGCAGAGCACTAAACCACCTCCTATTCTTAGCAACAGATCTCCTGGTCACTTAATTCTAACAATGCTGAACACATATTAATGACTGCCCAAACAAAACCAGCTCAATCTTCTGAGCTACTAGTAACTCCAGACGTAACAAGGAAAAATTCAGAATGTATGTGACAACAGTACATCCTGTTACCATAAAGCTTTCAGTTAAGAAATGGCCTTTTTTCAAATGTGTAAACTGTTGCCAGATTATTTCAACTACAAGAAAGAAATTCCAAATAATAAAATTAAAGAGGGAGGATAAAAAAAAAAAAACAACTCCATTTTCTTCCATCTCTTATACAGGATTTGGCATGTAGTAGTTTCATCCTTCATACAGCCTGCAATAGGTCTTCACAGTTTTACTTTGCAGAAGAAAAAACAGGAGAAGGGGAAAAAAAAGTGCTGCAGGAAAAGCTTGTAATGTTCTGTTATTCTGCAATTTCATGGCTGTGACTGACATTTTAGGCAGTATGATGCTTCTGCATTACAACCAATTAACAGGAATACAAATACACCTAATTTTTCCTCAAATGTGCTCCTATCTTGCTGACAGTGTAATCACTTCATGTATTCTAGCAGTTAATATAAAGAGTGCTGATCTCTGAAACTAAAGCTCTGGAAAAGCCTCGTGTATGCCAGCAACCTTCACGTGAAGGAGGAGAAGTTTTCTCTTTTGCTCTTGTCATGGTTTAACCCTCACCAGCAGCTCAGCCCCACAGACACTTCCTCACTCCCCCCTGAGTGGGATGGGGGAAGAGAATCAGAAAAGGTAAGCGAGCCAAAATTTGTGGGTTGAGGTAAAGACAGTTTAATAGGTAAAGCAAAACTGCAAGGCAAACAAAGCAAAATAATGAATTCATTCACTGCTTCCCATTGGCAGGTGAATATTTAGGTATTTCCAGGAATACAGGGCTTTCCTTCTGCAAATTATATTCCATTTGTAGAATGACTTACAAGCTGTCTGTATTTGACTGCCTTAAATTTAAATGGCTTAAAAAATTTCACCCAGTTTAAAAAGGAGAAGAAAAAAAAAAAAAAAAACAAGCAGCTTTACAAAAAATATCTTTTTTAATAGCTACAGCTGATTGTAGACATCAGTTGATTCAAAATGACTCAATTCAGTGTCATCAGACAGGCACGCTGTGAGAATGAGCAGCAAAAAATAATCCACAGAATGCAGAGCTTGCTATTCTGATTCATTTTTCTTATCAATAACATGCAAACAAAGCTCGCTTTTTCCTACTCAAAGGAGGAATCACAATCAAAATACATGCTTGACAGCCCTAAAATATCACAGTAGCCCTAAGAAATAACAGAGCTATGTACAGTTTCTGCCATCAACAGCCCTGATCTGTTTCATCAGCTTTTGTTCTCCTCTGTTACCGAAAGGAACACAAAAACTTAAATACTGCTCTTTGCATAATTCCATCTGAAACCAGACTCCACATCTACAGAACCTGAACTTGTCTGTTAAAGAATAATCATTTTTTTAACCACAAATACTAGAACTAGACATGCAATACAGTTGTTATTTTATCGTGCTCAAGCCCCTCTGGTTTTACACATGCTCACACATGTACAAAATCTGAAGTAAATGAAGCAAATCAGCTCCGACACATTCCCAAACTGCAGCAAGCTGACATCTTGAGTCACACTTCTCAGGATTTGTCATAAGCCATGTGTTCACTTTTTTATTTTAGCAGAATCTAGGTAGGCTCAATTCCTCAAGCAGTTTTTAAAGCAAATGTTTTGAAAAGGACGCTCTCCTAGTATTATTCTTGATAATACCTATTAAAGATCTTCTCGTACTATATACCTTACACCCACACTAGTCTCTCCTCATTTACGTCCACTTGGGTGAAAGCAGCTATTTATGGCGAGTTACACAGGAGTCCTGTGATGCTTCTACGCAGCATTTGTCTGAATAATCACTGTTTGCTACTAGGCAGCACTCTCAACCAACTCATTAACAAAATGATTCAACAATACCGAGCTGTAGGCTTGAAAAAAACAGAAGGGACGCTGGCCATCTAAACGCTGCTCAGTTAGGGTAAAAACTGGTTCATGAACCCTGCACAGTCAACGTTTGCTTCTCCATTTCCTGCATAAGCACACACAAATAACTTTTAAAACTGAAAAAAAGCAAGCTTCATTTCACTGCATAATCTACTAGGGAAATCCTTTTTATTTTGTTGCAGTTTCATGTGGACTTCTTTCTCTTTTTCTCCTTCTATAAAGAAGTAAATAGTTGAACCTAATAAATTCAGAATAGATAATTAAGTATGGGGAGTTTTCCACATTAAGTACTTCCTTCTCCATTTAAAAAAATAAACAAATATTTTTTAAAGAGTATTAATAGACTAGTTCCAGTTGGAAGTGACCTACAAACAATCCTCTGTCCCAACCACCTGACCACTTCAGGACTCACACCGAACGTTAAAGGATTGTATCTATGAGAAAAAAAACCCATTATGGGGGAAAAAAAAAAACAAAGTGCAATAAAAATTCACTCCTTTGAAATTTGCAGGAAAAAAAGAACCACAACATGGTAGCAACAACTCAGGCAAGGACAAAGCAAGGAAGTTTGATAGACTAAATAAAGAATGGCTTGAAAGCTAAAATGATTTGGATTGTTCTAAGGTGCAGCCTACCAGAAGTCGATTATTGCATGGACAAACTGTAAGGGTAAGTGAAAAGCATAAAATGTACCTACCACTCTGTGTTCTCCTCTTAAAATAAATAATTATGTTTATTTTTTAATCCTATTAAGAGCATTAAAAAAAAAAAAAAAAAAGGGGGGAAATTATTTTTCAAAGGGATATTTCACAAACTGTGAGAAACAGAAAAGCTCAAAACAGCTCAACAGAATGATGGGAATTTATCACGGGATCAATCTCTGATTCCAATAGGAGAAAGTAAAAGGAGCAATATAGCTCATGTGGACATATTCAAAATTCACACAGCTCTAGAGAAAAAGCTGAGAGGGGCTCTACCAACAAGAATTTTAAAATTTGATGCCAAAGCTGTGCTGTGTCAAGCAGCATTATAAACAGCACAGGTTTTTCCCCTCTGGCAGTCTTACCTAGCTGAAGCTGTTTTCTTTCCTCCTCCTATGAGGCCGAAACATCTAATTCTGCTCTTTTCTTCCACAAAACCACACATAATATATGCTTTTGTAAGTATAATAACGAACTCTCTTTTTGTTTGAGCAGACTTTTCACATCAGACATGTTAATAATATTTCTTAAACATCACTGCAATAAAAATCAGAACTCTGTCAGGGAGCACAGAATTCTCAGACCTGAAGCACAAATAATATTTTCTAGAAAATAAACCAGCAGCATTACCCTCAACTTCACCCTTCACCTACTATCTCTAGTTTACTCATTCCAAACAAGCAGCACAGGAATACACAAAATGCAGCGACACAGATATTTGGACTAACACTCAAATCTCTGCTACCTCTGAAATAGAGCTATGTGCCTGTATTTTCATTCTGCATGACTGCAGAATAATTCAGCATCAGAATCACAACGAACACACCAACAGAATCGTGATTTGACCTGGGCTCTTTAGCTACATTTGTAACACAAAATGCAGGGTTTTGCTGCCAGTGTTTTAGACATCAAGAAAAAGAGGACCCTACTCTGGATTTTGGTCTGAGCATTCTGCATACTGAAACGCTCTCTGAAGAATTGTTGCTGGGTTTTCCCACCCCACGTTTAACTACAAGTCTAACTGTAAATGTCTTTCGATAAAATCACGTTCCCACCAAGGACATCTAACAACAAAATCTCAGCCAGCCAGCTAGCTACCTGCATTTCAAGATGGGAAGAGCTCAACATTACTAGTACCAGCAGCTACGCCAGCTTTAACTGTTCTGCTACGTAACATATTACACAAAACAAGAGCCAAATTGAATTACAGCAATTGTTGCACTATATCAGGCCATCAATCTAATTGAGTACCCTGTACCACCAGCCACTGCCTTGTCACTTTAAAATTAGGAATTGCAATGAAGGGCAATTACTTTTCTCTGAGGCATTCTCATTTCTTTTCTCTCTTTCTTTTTATTCCCCCCCTCCCCGGGGTGGGGAGCAACACATGAATGACAGAAAGAAGAGAAATGGAGAAATAACCTTCTTGCCCAAAGTATGTTTATTTCCACTGTACTTTCTAATTATGCTCGAGTTAAAAAGATGTGGATACTTAGCCATTACTATTACCTATAGAAATACCTATTATTTTCAGAGAATCATAGAATAGTTCTGGCTGGAAGGGACCTTAAAGTTCACCTAGTTCCAACCCCTTGCCGTGGGCAGCGACTCCAACTAGACCAGGTTGCTCAAAGCCTCATCCATCCTGCCCTGAAACACTTCCGGGAAAGTGGCAACCACACCTCTGGGCAACCGGTTCCAGTGCCTTACCCCCCTCACAGTGAAGAATCTCCTCCTTACATCTAGCTTAGCCAATCCCCTTGACTATCTGTGAAACGAGCAAACATTTGGTACTTCACACAATGAACCAAGTTCCACCTCATCAAAACAAAGCTTGAAGAGAAGCACAAACATAATCTATACTCCCAGCTATGGGAATAATCTGTAGAACAGAAATGCTTATCTTTGAGAACTTTTTTTTTCGTGCTTTTTTGCCTAGCAAAAGCACTGATAATGAGACCAAGAACCTGGCTATGGATCACAATCATTTCACAGGTTTTCTTGCCTCCAGAAGCAAGTCTTTCAGAATGCTGCCTAGACTTCCCTCAAAACAGCGTTAATAACAAAAAGCTACACGATGACACATCTCTCCGATTCAATGCTTTGTTTTTGCTCCTGATTTCTTTAAAAGGCTTTACAGCACCAGACTTCCTGAAGACAGACTACTTATTATCTAGTTCCTTATTACGAAGCACAATTCTGAAACAGTAACCACGATGCTGCCAGGAGACTTGACTATGTTAGGTGTTACACGAACAATGAAACAGTGTCAATGCACTTAGTGTCCCAGTCCCACAGGCACTCTTGGTAACTTCAGGCCTTTGTGTAACCAAACAGAACGAAGTGCAACGTCCTGAAAGCAGCGTTTTGTCATTTTCACTTTTAAATCACATGTAACAACCGTGGGCAGGGGAAGAGGAAGGGACAAATGTTAACAAAAGAGAAATAAACAGTTCCTGAGAACAAGGAGGCATACTGTCTACTAAACCGACCACACCATCTTCCCATTTGATGTGAATTCCCTGCCTTCTCTCTCTTCAAGGAACACCATGAATAAAATCCTAAACTGACAGTTACATGAATATTTTTGGATAACAAAGTTAACACGATGGTTCTGACCACACACACTATGATGCTTGTACCCTAGAAGACATTTAAAAAAAACAAGGCAAGCCACACTAAAAAACCCAAACCAACCAAACAAAACCCAAACCAACTGCCCTCTTTAGTAGCTCTAAATTGTTGTGGTGAATCTTACCAGTCAGATTCATCCAGCTGATTTCCACTTTGCTCCCAAAAGGAGCAATGCCAACATATTCCCCAAGCCTTCCACAGCCCTCCTATGATATCCCTCACGGTAGTGATAGAACCCGTGTTGCTGCAGGCAAAAAGGAGAGCTGAACCATCTGAAAATGACTTTGTTTGGCTCATTGTTTTTTTTCAGACGGTTCAGCTCCCTTACCCGATCAACCGCACACTGCGATGAGCGCTTGCGCCTCCACAAAGCAGGCAGCAGAAGTACCCAGTGCTCACCCACAGCCTACAATTAGAACAGCTACACCCATGTTGAAACTGAAACACGTAAAAACAACTGCCCTGGAGTCAAACCGTGCACCACAGACCGTTCATGTGTCAAGGACCTAACTACCAAGTTTTAACTACACAGCACTTAACATCTTCAACCACAATCTATAAACAATTCACAAGGCTGACTTGCTCTGCTGAAGTGAGCTATTAAGTCTTAAAACTCCTCATTTTCTATCCCCTATCATGCAAACCCCTCCATCTTTCAGAAAGAAAAATAGATGGTTTACAATTAATAAGTTTTCACAGCTAATGCAACAGAATATAAAACATCCTAAGCTGTCTTACTCGAGAGTCCCACCATCCTTGGGACACCTAGGCTGGAAGTGGTCTACCAGGCACTCAACTTGCAGGAAGCCTTTGGTCGTAGCACAAATAGAAAACTTAATACTGAGGATGTAAAAACGAGATTGGCACTCTGAAATAACTACACTCTCAAAGCAAGATTCAAGTGTTTTATGCTACAAGTGGCAACTGGAGAAGAATAAATATTAAAATATCTGAATTCGGGGAGGGGGGAAGTTATGCTTAGTAATCTTAATGCTTTGTATTTCTAACAGCATTTCTGAACTCATGTATGTTCCTGAAGCCTTGCAAGCATGTCAGCTTAGAAAAAAACATTTCTTTCCACTGACCAAACAGAAAAATGAAAGCAATCTGCAAGATGAAAATTGCATCAGATTTAGTGTTATTTGCACAAATTTAGTTACATAAACAAACTATCCAAGTCTGCGAATTTCGGTCTAATGTCAGAAAGCTAAGTCCAACAAGAATTGCCAAATTAACGTCCTCAAAACAAGGCCAAAACCATGAACATCATCGTATCTTGAAAAGATATCCACCTAAATGATGTCTAATAAAAGGAATTGTTTTGCAAACAGCAAAAAAAAGAAGCCTAGGATTAAATTCCACCCCCTGTCACACAGAGCCTTTAGTCCATCCTGAAGCAGAAGCCAAGCGTTCAAGACCTCATTTACTGATGTTTTTATTTCTTTGCTTTTCTCCCTTCAGCCCCTTCTATGAAATTCAGTGAAAGCTCAAGGCTCCAAGCCTGAGAAATGATACCAAAACACGACAAAACATGCAATCTTCAGGTAGAAGAGTCAGCATCTTAAAGCTGGAAAAAGAAACAAAAATGTAAACTCATCAGCAGTCTCCACTTTAAAAACTAAAAATCCTTTGGTGAAATAAACAAGTTTCTGTTTAATGAAATGAGACACTGTGAAAAACACTCCTTGTGTATGAAATGTAACTGTTACACCGCAAATGGTGCTAGCTTTCACAAGCCTGAAATGTCAAGTAACACAAAGTTCACGCGTCTTTGGCAACTGAAACAAGAGCAGAGAGGATACAGAAAAGTATCGAGAAAGTAATCCATGCATTCCCCTTCCTCTCCCAACATCTAGGTAGGGTCAAGGTAGAAAAGGTCAGGTACAGGTTTGTCAGGAAATGTAAGAAGACTTTGTTAGGAACAGATTAAACAAAAAGAGAGAGGACCTAATCAGAACTACACCTCCACATATAAATATATAGGATCTAGTCCAAATTTTGAGCAAGTACATCTTAAGTCATTACATCCCATACAAAAGACGTTGCTTGAAAAGAAGGGTTTGGATGAGCTTTTTCTCATCAGGTCTTCTCACTTCAACCTTTAGAAGGCCTTTTTCCTCCATTTCTTCATATCCTCTTATATTTTGATTACACAGAAGAAACCCAAACCCCTTCTTCATTAAGACTGCACCTCCAGTTCTTTTATAGATTACAGTAAAAAAGAGTAAGATTCATGGCAAGTTTTACCACGACTTCTTACAAATAAATAAATAAGAAGAGCATCATGCAGAAGTATCAGCACTTTGAATTTCCCAGCTGAACTGCTTGGTGATTTTGACTCCAGGAAAATTGAAAAGTATTGGTATGTATGAACCTTTTCAACAAACTAATTGCTAGCAACTCTTCCATATCAGATGCATTAAAATGCCTGAGCCGATCCACCCCTATCTCCAGAGAAAACTAATGTGGTAAATAAACCTGACCCTAGGATTCACACTGTAACATTTGCAATGCAACTAAAATAATGTAATATATATGCCAGCAGTCTTTATCAGACACGTTACAGATGGGAACTGTTCCGTCTCCTTTTGTATGAGCTGAAAAGTTCTTCACACATCCAAGCCTCAAAAGTACTGGAGTTCAGAATGACAGCAACAAACCACAAAGCCTAAAGGGAAATCTCACTTAGATGAGCATTACAAGCAGGACTCAGTCTTCCTCCAAAATCCTATTCAGAAACTCGGAGACTAAATTATACAACAGTGCACCTGCCATAAAAACAATACTAGCAACAAGTTGCTAACACACAACTCAGACACCTTAACTGCTGGTTTCCCAACTAAAGTTGTGAACTACAGATCAGAAAAAAGAAAAAAATCCATCTCTGCTGGCAAGAAACACAGCCAGTGTAGCTAAAACTTTTTTTCTAATCGCTGATCTGCACCTGAGATGAAAAAAAGCACACGCTGGAAGAGGGTAAAAAAGGGAAAGGAGGGGGGGAAAGAAAAAAGGGGAAAAAAAGGATAGATAAATGAGAAGGGGCAAGAAAAATCAAAGGCAGAAAGAAAGGAGAGAGAAAAAAAAAACACCAAAAGAACCAAAAACCCGATCAAACAGAAAGAAAGGGAAAGAAAAAAAAAGAAAAAGGAAGAAGAGAAAGGGGGAAAAGACGGGGAAAGGGCAAATACGAAAACCCTACTTAGGTCACATTGGCGATGTGAACCTGGCAAGCCCACTACGCACCAGGCACTGTACACGGAAAGCTGAAAGCCCTAAGGCGCACCTCAGCAGCACACAGCGGGCGCACACCGCAGCTGGAAGGCCACCTGGAACCACCCCACGTGCGCTAAACAGCCCAGCAAGGCAGAGAATCGGCTGAGCACAGCCGCAGGGAGCCGGCGAGGCGCGCAGCTCGGCCGGGCGCCGGCAGCCATTGTGTGTGCGGGCGGCGGACCAGCGCGCGGCCGAGCGCGCCCTCTGCTGGCCGGCCGACTGCCCGCTGCCAGCGCTGCCAGCCTGGCTCCGCCCCGCGCTGCGCGCTCCCGCCCGCGCCGCGTCCATGACGTCGCGCTGCCGCCGGCCCGGCCAGCCCGCGGCTCTCGCTTCAGGGCGGTTGTTGTTATTTACCCCGCGCCACGGCCCCGCAGCAGCACCCACTGGCACCCCGTCCTCAAGGCTGAGGGGAACCACAGGGGAGAAAGGGATCGAGGTTGAGGGTTTGGTTATTAAAAAAAAAAATCTCCAAAGTTTTTTTTTTTTTTAGTTGGTTTGATTTTTTTTTTTTTTTTTTTTGCGGGAAATTCAATTTTTTTATCGGGCTGCTCAGGGAGAGTGAGGGAAAAAAAGAAAACACCAACAACTTTACCCGCCCGCCCCGCGGTCGGCCCTTGCCGCTCCTCTTACCAGGTTCTCGTAGCTCCGGGGATGCTCCTTGCCCGTCCAGTCCGTACGCTTGGGCAGCAGCTACGGGAGAGAAGAAAAGGACACCCCCGTGAGCGGATCCCCTCCCCGCGGAGCCCCCAGCAGCGCCCGGGATGGGGCGGGGGAAGCGGGAGAGAGCGAGGGAAGGGGGAGGGAGGCCGCAGGCGGGGCGAGCGCCGGGTGCGCGGCGCCGCTTACCTCTTTCTCCGCCACTTCTCGGATCAGGACCTGCAGCAACAACAAAAGAGGGGGGAGTGGAAGAAAAGAGAAACGATTTTAAAAAGGATTAAAAAAAATAAAGGGGGAGACAGAGGACGAGGCAGCTAGCGGGCCGCCCGATCCGCCGCCCTGCTCGGCCGCCCCCTCCCCGGCAGGCCCGGCGGCGCCATCCATCCATCCCCTACCTGAGCCGCTTGCTGGCAGGGTCCGTCCTCCAAAAAGCGGGCGATGAGGAAGTAGAGCTCTGAGGGAAAGAGGAGAGGCGATGAGGGCTGCAACTCGCCCCTTCCCCACCAGTTTTTCTTTCTTTCCCCATCCCCGCCGCCCCTCTCCGACTCCCGCTCTGTTCCCGCCGCCCCGGCACGGCGGCTCCCCCGGCACTCACCCGCTCGCAGCTCCGCTGTGTGCCTGCTGCCGCCGTCCCCGGACATGGCGAGGCGAAAACCGGGAAGGGGAGGGGGGAAAGGGAGGGGGAACTCGGGCCGCGCTCCCGCGGCAGCGTCGGGGCCCAGCGAAACGCGTCCGCCCGCCCGGTAGCTGTCACTGTTCGTTCACCAGGAAGAGTCTCGGCTCCACCATTCAACCCACGGGCAGGAGAAGGAAACAACAACTCACAGCAACCCGCCGCCAACGCCGCCGCTGCTGCTGCCGCCGCCAGCCAGGGCGAGCGAGCACGATCCCTCCGCCCGGAGAAAGAGTCCCCTCCTCCTTCTCCGCGCCCCCTCCTCAGTTCTCCCAGCCCCTCGTGCCGCCCCTCCCCTCCCCCCTCCCCTCCCCAACCCGTGCTCCTCAGTCGCTGCTGCCCGGCGGCGGGGGCGGCCTGGCGGGGAAGGTGGGGAGCGGGGCAACCCGGAGTCCTCTCCCGGCCCCGCCGCGGCTGCGGCGGCGGCCCCCGGCGCTGCCCGGCTGAGAGGAGAAGGGACGAGGGCGAGCGCTACGTGTTTATTAGCGGGCGGGCTGAGGCAGAAGATGTCGGAGCGGCAGAGGCGGGGTGGGCGGGAAGGCGGCGGGCTGGCGGCTGAAAGGCGCTTTCTCTGCGAGGTGCGGGAGGCCGGAGCGCGGAGGGATACGACGCACGGGGAGGAGGGGCTGCGCGGAGGGGCAGCGGCTATTCGTGGCGGCGGCGGCGGGGAGGCTGGAAGTTACCGAGTTTCAGTGGCGCAGAAATGGGAAGCGAGCGAAGCCAAAATGCCCCCGGGGAGCGTGGCACCGCTGGGGAGGCGGGCTGAGGAAGCCCAGCCTTTCTCTGCTTTTCCCCCTCCTCCGCCCTCGTTCGCCGCGGCTCCCCCATCCCCCGTAGTCAGGCCCCTCCCGGGAGCGGGGCTTCGGCGGCCCCGGGTTTCCTCGGAGCCCGCCGAGGGCCTCGGGGTGCTGCGGCTTTGGCATCTGCGCCTAAGTGCCAGTGTCAGGCGTTGGTGGTTCTTACTCTTGCAGCATCCTGCCTGGGGACGCCTTCGTACCTTGGGTTTGGGCGAAGGGAAACCCCCAACAAGCCCCAAACAACCAGAAACGCACTTTTCTCCGCGGCTTGGCACGGCTGCCCGGGCGGCTCTGCTCTGGGTGTCCAGGGTGAAGGGCTCGCAGGTGTACTCGCTTTGGAAGCTTTCCTCTGAAAACAAACGACCCCAAACAGCTAATAATGATTTTATTCATTGTTCTTGCCGCCAACCAAATCAGACACGGGGGAAGGACGAATCTTCTGGCTTCTCGGAGCGATGGCAAGAGGAGCAGTGTTGTCAACGCGAGGAAAGCCGAGGGATGGTGATGCCTGCAACCTATGGCTGAACTGGAGGTAATTCACTAGCGGATCAATAACGTACTGAAGGTTCCTGAAAGGCTGCAACATTGTAGGAAGCCTGATGAGCGATTAAATGGGTTTTTTATTTAAGGTAGTTTGATGATACCAAAAAATGTGCTGATTTGTGCTGTAACTGTTTCTTTGCTGCTTACAGTCAAAAAGGCAAAGAAGATAAAACGAAAGCAAATGCCCACTGATAATTACCTTTAAAAGAAAGGGGGGGGGGCGGAAGGGGAGGAGAGAATCTGTGTTGTGTGGGGAAGAGGTTTAAAGGAGCATCATTACTTGTCTTCGTGGTTTGTAATGCATCTGCACTTTTCCAGGTCGAGCTGGGGCCTTGCAAGAGCAAAACCTGTTCGTGGACAATAAGAATTAATTTAGCGGGGATCAATCTAAACAGGGGAAACTCTCGTTTTATTTAAAAAAAAATGTTTTGCCCCGATTAGTAGCTAAGGCAACGCAGAAAGCAAAACCAAAAGTATCTTCGAAATGATACAGAAACTAGACTAAGAAGATACTTTGTGTGTAAAGGCCCCGAAGCTCCCAACTATGTAACTTTTACCAAAATTCAACGTAAAGCCTCTTCCTGCAGGGCAGGGGGAGGCTGAACTGAGCATTTTCATGCGTGTGTTTCCAAGGCCCGTGTAGGAGTCTGCTGCTCGAGCTTTGTGCTTGACACAGCGAGAAAGCTTGCTGCAGCCACCCTTCTGCTTCACTGCACAAACATAACCCTGAATGGTTAGAGAAAGGAGGCTAAAATGTCACACTTCTGGAAAATCGTGTTGTAAAAAGTGATTAAAAGCTAGGTTTGCACAGCAGCTGCCCGGTTGCTCCCGAGTTTTGAGGTACTATTATCAGATGTCCTAAAAGTCATCGAAATCATCATCCAGCATGTGGTGTGTAGTCACTGGGGTAAAGGTATTTTGTAGGATAGATTACTTTTGGAGAAGTAAAATTGTGCATGCTGGATCTGAGGAGTTTATCTGGAGTTATACTCCCTTTATGTCTTTTAAAATACAAAAGCGTCTCCCTTTCCCTGGTTTTTATGACAATAACCACTCGGTGCTTCAGCTTTACTTTAAATCCACACCTCCAATGACGGAGATGGCAACGAAACCACATTTTTACTATCTAATAAAGATTTTAAAAACGAACTTGGCTCGGGTCCTTTCTTAGCGGTGTAAAATGTTGTGTTTGTAGTGTCTCTCCTAGGTGGTTCTAACAACAAAGGGCTAAGTGAATAATGTGATTAACATTTTAATGGCCCTTGATCTTTATGTAAAAGAAAGTCTACTTACCCACGGCATCAACTAGAGAAATTTTAACAAAGATTCTGAAAGTAGAGGGGAAACTACCCTCGAATACGTTGAACACCCCTGTTCTTTCGGCAACTCTTTCAACTTTTCCTGGTGCAATTGAAAACGGCAGCCCACACAGTCAAAACGTTCTTGGTGTTTTGACAGTAAAATAAGGAGTGTGCCTTTTATTTAGTTTCTGTAGAGCACCAAGCAAAATGGAATCCCAGTCCCTGATGAGCCTGAAGTACCGCAGTGCTATGAATAATGTTTAATAACAGCTTCCACAAACATCCATTCCACTTCTCTTTACAGATAAAAAAATCTTCAGGGGTTTGGGTTTTTTTTTTCCCTTGTTTGTTTGTGTGTTTATGGCTTAACGTGGAAGTCACAGGGGCCACGAGAGAAGCTGTGTAATTATTATTGTTTGGTGGTGCATGTTAGGATCAGTCTTAAGAATTCCTGCAGCAGTGACAAGTATTCCATTAATTTTTCAGAGCTATTTTAAATGGTTTTTTGGTGTTTTTTTTTTCTTGTTGCAGTTAAACTGAGGATGTTTTGTTAGGTATGCAAATATCCTTACCTTTGTATTTTGGCTATCTTGACTGTTTTACTTGCAAATCATTCCTTTTCTTTCCTGTGATCTCGTCACCTTACGTTATCCTGACGTAAAAATACAGCAGTTCTGCCTTGTCAGTGAGGTTTAATGGTTTTGAGGAAATATTTCTGCTTTAAAAGGGCTGCATTAAGAAAAAAGTGCTAGTAATGGAATTGTTTTCCTTTCCCAGCTATAACCATTGTTAGAATTAAAACTGAAATCTCACATTATTTTAGTCTACTAATTCGGTTGGCAGACATCTAATAGCTCTACTTACTCTTCTTGCAAATGCTGTGTCCTGTCATTTTGTGACTTTCAAGTGTGAATATTCACACAAGTTCACTAAAATAATTTTACCACCCCCCAAAAAAAAGCCACCCAAGTTTATAAGCTTTCACTCTTAATAAAGTTGATAAGTAAAACTTGCAGTGACTTGTGGACTAATCCAAAGGGCTGCTTGGCTGTTGTTTTTTTTCCCCCTACCTTGGCCTTATATCTTCATTTTCTCCCCACTCCCTCCCCCAAAAGTGCTATTAGCACTCTATCTATCCAAATACAGGTATGTTAGAACTCTTTTGAGCTACTGGTTAACTTGGACATATAAGAATGCCCTATCTTTGGTTTCTCCTTGATTCCCCTCCCCCCATCAACAGCTGGAGGGAGAGGGTTCTTACAGAAACAATTACAAGAAAAGTATCAATCAGTTACAAGTGTGGCTTAATAGCTTGCAACCAGAAAGCACTTTTCTTGAAACCTAATAGTAGAAATTCTTGATATGAAAAAAACTTCTTGTGGAATTTGCTCTTTGTCTATAAAAAAAAACCACTGAGGGTTTGTATACTATCAAGACACAGAGACAAATATTCAAAGCATGGTACTGGCAGAGGGGAGATAGGTTCAGAGTACCACAAAGCCTCAGGTTTAGGCTGGAGGTGAGGAGAAAGTTCTTCACCGAGAGAGTGATTCGTCATTGGAATGGGCTGCCCGGGAGGTGGTTGAGTCTCCGTCCCTGGAGGCGTTCAGGAGGGGACTGGATGTGGCACTTGGTGCCATGGTCTAGTTGTGAGGTTATGGTTACAGGTTGGACTCGATGATCTTCAAGGTCTCTTCCAACCTTGGTAATTCTATTCTATTCTATTCTATTCTATTCTATTCTATTCTATTCTATTCTATTCTATTCTATTCTATTCTATTGTTTTGTTGGTCTGGGGTTCTCATGGTGTTTGTTTTTACCTCAAATGAGAATTATCACCACCAACTGCCTTTTTGTGACTGTTGATTCTCACTCTTGTAACCAACCACTAATTTCACAAGGGCAAGGAGTGAGTGATGATGCTCGAGAGGCCAGGCAACTGTTTAAAATTTTACCATGTCTATCCAAGATCTGCAGAAACAATCAAATTGCTAAAATACAATGCCTGGAGCAAACACCACCTGCACTTTCAACCAACCACCTGCAATTTAAGTATCTTCACATCAAAATACTTTTATACACTCACAGGTTCATGCTTAGAATCATAGAATCAATAAGGTTGGAAGAGACCTCAAGGATCATCAAGTCCAACCTGTCAACCAAGACCTCATGACTACTAAACCATGGCACTGAGTGGCACATCCAATCCCCTCAGGAACACCTCCAGGGATGGTGACTCCAAGATGCCAAGAATTTATCCTTCACCAAGAGTATTTGGTGATGCCAAGAATATCTCCTTCCTGCACCCTGCATCAGTAACCAACCTGAACTTGAACCTGGGGAGCTCCTTACATAGCACTGAGCCGCTGTGCATTCTGCCCATAGCAAATATTAATCAGATACTGTCTGCTTCAATTCTTTACTTCTATTTCCTTCTTTTTTTTTTTCAGTGCACCCATTACCCTAAAATGGGGATGGGGATCTTCTAACTACAGTCAAAACATACTGTTTGGCTTGCTTCTCCCTGTTGGTGAAGAGTAGTGTAGAATTAGGTGCCTGTGTTACCCAAAGCACCATCAGCACTGACAAATTAATGCTTTGTAAAAGCACACAAGCGGATTATCCTCTGAGGAGCCTGTTTCTAGGTGTTCTGCTCAAGCAGAGCTCAGACAGTAAAGCAAAATCAAGCCACTTAATGAAGACAACTCTTTTTTTTGGTGTAAAATAATAAACTGCAAATCTACTATCAAGCTTCTGAAAGTAGATCTGTGCATCATTTATAAATGGTTAAAATTCACCCACTGACCTTAAAAACATTTCTCTTTTGAGCAGTAAATGAGTCTGGTTAAAATCCATACAATGACCCTAAAAATGTTTATATCATAGAATCAACCAGGTTGGAAAAAACCTGAGAGATCACACTTTGAGCAGTAAATAACTGGTTAAAATCCATCCAATGACCCTAAAAATGTTCATATCATAGAATCAACCAGGTTGGAAATGACCTCAGAGATCACACTTTGAGCAGTAAATGAGTCTGGTTAACATCCATCCAATGACCCTAAAAATGTTTATATCATAGAATCAACCAGGTTGGAAATGACCTCAGAGATCATACTTTGAGCAGTAAATAACTCTGGTTAAAATCCATCCAATGACCCTAAAAATGTTTATATCATAGAATCACAGAATAAATCAGGTTGGAAAAGACCTCAGAGATCGTACTTTGAGCAGTAAGTGAGTCTGGTTAAAATCCATCCAATGACCCTAAAATTCTCTTGACTGAGTTGTTACCTAAAGAAACATGAATTATGCCAACAATGACATTCTTTCAGTTTCACCATTATAGCTCTGTGTACAAAAATACAACCCTTCCCTTACAAAGAGAAACTAAGAACTGGGCCTACGTAATTCTTCCTGACTGAAGGAATTCTGCTGGTTTCTGATGGGGTTTTTGTTTGGGTTTCGGTTTGTTTTGCAGCCAGTGTAATTTGTGCTCCTTGTACCAGGGCTTCGATTACATTTCAAGGATGGGTTTGACAGCCAGCTTTCTGTGCCGAGTACATTCCCTGATTATCCAGAGAATTTTGAGAAAATGATTAAACTGCTGTACTTAATTGTTTGCTAGTGGGGCTTTTTCTACACAGAGAATCTTGGATGTTTGCCACGTTCAGCTTCACGTCCATTTAACGTCTCTAAAGTTTCCTGAGAAGTCTGAGCATTAGGTGGTGTTGGGTTTGGGGTTTTTTAACTGGACCTTGCAAAAAAATTAAGAACAGACCAGACCAGAATAGGACCAGACCAGGTTGGAAGAGACCTTGGAGAGCATCGTACCCAACCCACCATCACAGCAAAGGCTGAAGGAAATGTGTCTGTACAGATACTCACTGAGAGAGCAGACTGAGAGCCCAGGGGCTGTTTAGTCTGGAGAAGACTGAGAGGGGATCTGATCCACGTCTACCAGTATCTGAGGGCTGGGTGTCAAGTGGAGGGGGCCAAGCTCTTTTGTGTGCTGCACAGTAATAAGACAAGGAACAATGGAGATGAACATAGAAGGTTTCACCTCAACATGAGGAGAAACTTCTTCACAATGAGTGTGACAGCACTGAAACAGGCTGCCCAGAGAGGTTGTGGAGTCTCCTTCTCTGGTGATCGTGCTTCAGCAAGGGGTTGGACCTGATGATCTCTGTAGGTTGCCTTCCAACCTCTAACATTCTGTGATCCACTGTGCAATTTAGATAAAACCACTGGAAGCCATAATAAATACCAGAGACATCTACCCAGAGAAGAGCTGACCAGAACAATGTAGAACAATGTATTGAAAGGAATAACATGAGTCAGTCATGCTCCATATAGGCTCCTAAATCAATAAAAGTAAAAAAGCTCCATTAAATAGCCAGCAGTAAATCTTTCTAAAAGACCATTCTATATATTAATAGGATCATAGAATTGTTTGGCTTGGAAGGAACCTTAAAGATTATCTAGTACCAACCACACTGCCATGGGCAGGTTGCTCATGGCCTTGTCTAGCCTGTCCTTGAACATCTCCAGGGAGAGGGCATCCACAACCCCACAAACCTCCTAATTCCATAATCAACGTTGAGACTATGTCCTTTTTTCCCCCTCCCTAGAAATCTAATAAGAAACCAGTGAAGAGAAACAATGACACAACTTCTGTTGGAATTCTAAGTCATAGAATCATACAATTGTCAGGGTTAGAAAGGGACCTCAAGGATCAGCCAGTTCCAACCCCCCTGCCATGGGCAGGGACACCTCACACTACAGCAGGTTGCTCACAGCCACAGCCAGCCTGGCTGCAAACACCTCCAGGGATGAGGCTTCCACCACCTCCCTGGGAAACCTGTGCCAGGCTCTCACCACCCTCATGGGGAACAACTTCTTCCTAACATCCAATCTGAATCTGCTCATTTCTATTTTTCTCCATTCCCCCCAGTCCTATCACTCCCTGACACTCTCAGAAGTCCCTCCCCAGCTTTCTTGTAGCCTCCTCTGGATACTGGAAGGCCACAACTAGACCTCCTCAGAGCCTTCTCTTCCCCAGACTGAACAACCTCAACTCTCTCAGTCTGTCCTCATAGGAGAGGAGCTGCAGCCCTCTGATCATCCTCATGGCCCTTCTCTGGACACACTCCAGCACATCCAGATCCTTCCTGTAATAGGGGTCCTTCACTTTATCTCCAAAGAATTAAGAGTTTGGGGATATAGGAGGAAAAGAGATAGGAACAAGAAAAAAAATAGGAATAGATTTAGGACCAAGGAAATTGATTAAAATACTTGAAGGACTTCATGCTTAATTATGGCATCCAATATTTCTCTGCTTCACAGAACCACAGCATGTTAGGGGTTGGAAAGGACACTGAAAGACCATCCAGTCCAACCCCCTGCCAGAGCAGGATCACCTAGGGCAGATCACACAGGAACACATCCAGGTGGGGTTTGACTATCTCCAGAGAGGGAGACTCCACAACACCCCTGGGCAGCCTGTTCCAGTGTAAGATACAGTGGGATCTTAAGTAAACTCTAAGACATATTTCAAGAACTGAAATTAGTTGGGGGAAAAAAATAAATAAAACGGATGGGTTTCCCCATCAGAAAACAGAGCCATCCTGGCTTTGTTTTGCTTCAAAACCCACTAAAGCAAGGATGTTAGCAGTCTTAGAAGAACTGATGCTTACATAAGTAAGAACATCCAGTGACAGTGCACACACTTAATTAGAAAGATCATTAGTCTGATCCAACACAGCCTTGCTTGTGTTGTGAGCTTGAAGACAAGCCTTAGTTGTTTCCTGTTTCCTTCTAGCCTTGTTTGATGTCTTTTAGAGCTGCAAGGTATTTTCACTTCTATGTCACTGAAATACCTGCTTTGCCCCCAAACAAAAATAGTAGTGATGTAGTGTGAGTAGTACCAAAATTTTGGTGGTTGACAGCTGGCTGAACATGAGCCAGTAGTGTGCACAGGTGGCCAAGAAGGCCAACGGCATCCTGGCCTGCATCAGGAATGGTGTGGCCAGCAGGAGCAGGAAAGTCATTCTGCCCTGTGCTCAGCACTGGTTAGGCCACACCTTGAGTCCTGTGTCCAGTTCTGGGCTCCTCAGGTTAGGAAGGACATTGAGACACTTGAACGTGTCCAGAGAAGGGCAATGAGGCTGGGGAGGGGTCTGGAGCACAGCCCTGTGAGGAGAGGCTGAGGGAGCTGGGGTTGCTTAGCCTGGAGTCTCAGGGAGACCTTCTTGCTCTCTACAACTCCCTGAAGGGAGGTTGTAGCCAGGTGGGGGTTGGTCTCTTCTCACCGGCAACGAGCACCAGAACAAAAGGACACAGTCTCAAGCTGTACCAGGGGAGGTTTAGGCTGGAGGTGAGGAGAAAGTTCTTCCCAGCAAGAGAGATTGGCCATTGGAATGTGCTGCCCAGGGAGGTGGTGGAGTCACCGTCCCTGGAGGTGTTCAAGAAAGGCTCGGATGTGGCACTTGGAGCCATGGTTTAGTTGTCAGGAAGTGTTAGGTATTAGGTAATAAGTTGGACTTGATGATCTCTGAGGTCTTTTCCAACCTGGTTGATTCTATGATTTGCACTTCCAGTAAAGATTTTAGTGCTGCTGGCACTGAACCATTTGGCTGGCAGTGCCTACTCCATGTAGCATATGCGATTTGTCAATCACCCATGAAATACACATCACCCAGATTCTGATCTCTGGCTACTGTTCAGTCTTCTGAGGAAATGCTGGGCTGCTGTTCCAGATTTCCCAACATTTCCCATTCCCCTAGAGCTTCTACTCAGTGCCTTGAAAGGATTATTTTCTATTTTTCAGTTTTGCCCAGGTAAACTGTAGTAGTTCTGCTGTGCCACATAGGCATGGTGTACTAACTGAGATGGAAACTTTCTGAGGTAAACCCTGATATAAAATCAATGCCTCAGTCTCTTGATCTTACAGGTTTTAGAGCACCAGGGACAGGAACTGTGGTTAGACCACTCTTGCTTATACATGATGCCGAGTTTTTGTTTTTAACCTAATACTAAGGTGCCCTTCTGGCCAAGAGAGCCCAAGGGATCCTGGCGGGCAGCAAGAAAAGCGTGGCCAGCAGGGCTAAGGTGGTTCTTCTCCCCCTCTACTCTGCCCTGCTGAGACCACACCTGCAATCCTGTGTCCAGTTTGGGGCTCCCCAGTTGAAGAGAGACAGAGACCTGCTGGAGAGAGTCGAAGGGAGAGCCACGAGGATGCTTAGGGGACTTGAGCATCTCCCCTGTGAAGAGAGACTGAGAGCCCTGGGGCTGTTTAGTCTGCAGAAGAGAAGACTGAGAGGGGATCTGATCAATGTCTATCAATAGCTGAGGGGTGGGTGTCAAGTGGAGGGGCCAAGCTCTTTTGGGTGCTGCACAGTAGTAAGCCAAGGAACAATGGAGACAAACTTGAGCAGAGAAGGTTTCACCACAACATGAGGAGAAACTTCTTTGCAGTGAGGGTGAGAGAGCCCTGGAGCAGGCTGCCCAGAGAGGTTGTGGAGTCTCCTCTGGAGCCTTTCCAAGCCCACCTGGATGCATTCCTGTGCAGACTCCCTGGGTGCTGCTGCTTTGGCAGGGAGGTTGGACTGGATGATCTCTGGAGGTCGCTTCCAATCTCTAATGTCCTGGGATTTTATGATTTTTTAACTGAATATTGAGAGATTATCCATAGGTTTAGCTTGCAAGGGACCTTAAAGACTATTCTCACTCATATATAAGGCATACCAAACCTTCATGTCAGCATCTGAGGAGCTAGGATCCTCCCAAAATCCTTGCTGTGATGCTGAGGTTGTCTACTCTTGGCATGCAAGTTATTTTTGTTCTTAAGAAGTACCTACACCTTCATATAGAATCATAGAACGGTCTGGGTTGGAAGGGACCTCCAAAGGTCACCCAGTCCAAGCACCTCTGCAGTCAGCAGGGACATCCTCAGCTAGATCAGGGTGCCCAGAGCCCTGTCCAGCCTCACCTTGAATAGCTCCAGGGACAGAGCCTCAACTGCCTCCCGGGAAACCTGTTCCAGTGTTCCACTACCCTCACGGTAAAGAGCTTGTTCCTAACACCCCATCTAAATCTGCTCTGCTCTACTTTGAAGCCATTGCCCTTTCTTCTTGATCTGAGCAATAAGGTAAAATACCAAATTCCCACAACTTCAGAAATAAAAATAGAAAACATAGTTTCTCCCATGTGGTCTGCTACAACTGATAAAAGGCAGAGGGTTTGAGAAGAGCAGGGAGGGGAAGTGTTCTTTGGAACTGCAAGAGGAATTACCCACATGAAATTCTAGGTAACACTGAAAATGATGCACCGACTTTTAAAAGAAAGGATCACTCGGATCCTCTTAATCAGAGTTTTGTCAGAACTTAACCTTTATGTCTGAAATTGAAGCTTCAATTATGTCTCAAATGAAAGCCTATTTTCAAGACACAGCTAAATTGCAGAGAATTCTGGAAAACTTGCTTTGTAGAAACAGAGAAGAGGGCTGCCTAATAAATCACCAAAAATACTTCCTGCCGAGCCTGCTGGTTCACAAGCTTTTCTAGTTTTGGCTTTGCTATTTCTGAAGGATGAACAAGGAGTGTAGAGAGAAAGTAAGCAGCAGCTGAAGCAGCAGAAGGCCAGGCTAAGTCAGCTGTGCTTTAGGAAAACCATTTAAAGATTGGGAAAAGTAAAAAAAATTGGGCAACTTTCTGTCCTTCAGGTAAATACCCAAGTTAAGGAAGAAACTATTTATGCCACAGACTTAGAGCCAGCAATGAAGAATCACACATGTTCCTCCTGAACTTCTCTTACTCCCTTTCTGGCTACTGAGTGTTAGCTTCTTGAGGGTAGGGAGGCTCTACAGAGAGACTTAGATAGATTTGATTCATGACCAACGTTACCAGGAGGAGCTTCACCAAGGCCAAGTGCCAGGTCCTGTGCTTGTGGCACAACAACCCCAAGCAACACTACAGACCTGGGGCAGTGTGGCTGGAAAACTCTCTGGCACAAAAGGACCTGGGGGTGCTAATGGACAAGCAGCTGAAGAGAAGCCAACAGTGTGCCCAGGGGGCCAAGAAAGCCAAAGGCATCCTGGCTGGGATCAGCAATGCTGTGTCCAGCAGCAGCAGGGAGGGGATTGTCCCCTGGCACTCAGCTCTGGGGAGGCCACACCTTGAAGATTGTGTCTATTTCTGAGCACCTCAATACAAGAGCTCTGGAGGTGCTTGAGCCAGGGCAGAGGAGGACAAGGAAGGTGTGAAGGGCCTGGAGAACAAATCTGATGAAGAGAGACTGAAGGAGCTGGGGATGGTTAGTTTGGAAAAGTGGAGGCTGAGGGGAGACCTCATTGCTGTCTACAGCTCCCTGAAAGGAGGTTGTGGAGAGGCTGCTGCTGGTCTCTTCTCACAGGGAATTAGTGATACAACAAGAGGGAATGGCCTCAAGCTGCCACTGGGTAGGTTTAGACTGGACATTAGGAAACATTTTTTCCCAGCCAGAGTTTTCAGGCCTTGGAATGTGCTGCCCAGGGAGGTGGTTGAGTCTCCAAGCCTGGCTGTGTTTCCAGGTGGTTTGGCTGTGGTGCTTGGGGCTCTGGTTTAGGGGTGACCCTTGTAGAGTAGGGTTGTGGGTTGCACTTGGTGCTCCTGAGGGTCTTTTCCAACCTGAATGTTTCTGTGATTACAGTAGGTTCACAAACTCAAGCAGGACATTGCTTAAGTCCAACAGGACATCGCTTTTGCCAGACTGGCACAGTGGTAATGAGATGAGAAGACTGATGAGATAATCAACGACTTCTTGGCCTAGGGGACTAGGGCAACAAAGTCTCTCCAACTGTAAGAGATCATGTTTGTGGCCATCTGATGGAGCTGAACATACACAGGCCTACAGGACCTGGCAACTTAAAAATTGATTTTTAAAGTAGTTAAGTGTTAAAATCAGGGAGAGCCATTCACCTGCCTAATCCCATTTCAAACCAAAACACAACACACTTCTTCAATTCTACAAACACAGCAGCACCTCTGCCCTGCTTTTCCCCCCTCAAGTCCATTTCTTTTAAAATCCTCTATAAGTGCTAGCAAAAAACTTGTCAGATTGGAAGCCCTAAATCCCCTTCCTTTGTGTCTCTTAGCCTAAACTAATTAATCAGTAAAATTAGAAAAGCCCTCAACTGAAATTGACTTTTTGATTCTCGGCTCACCTCCCTCAGCACACCCAAGATTTTGTAAGATTAAGTGCCCCTCTGAAATGTTTTGTTCCCACACACCCCCACCTCTGAGCTTCAATTGGAATTAATTTTTTTGAGCAGCCAGCCCCCTTGGATTTTCCTCCTCCCTCCAGGAGAGTGGTGTGTGTGCCTCCCAGTTCACTGTGTAGGACTCTATCAAAGTGCAGGTCGTGGCATACCTCAGAGAATCATAGAATTGTCAGGGTTGGAAGGGACCTCAAGGATCAGCCAGTTCCAGCCTCCCCTGCCATGGGCAGGGACACCTCACACTGCAGCAGGTTGCTCACAGCCACAGCCAGCCTGGCTGCAAACACCTCCAGGCATGAGGCTTCCACCACCTCCCTGGCAACCTGTGCCAGTCTCTCACCACCCCCATGGGGAAGAACTTCTTCCTAACATCCCATCTCAATCTACCCACTTCTACTTTCGCTCCATTCTCCCTAGTCCTATCACTCCCTGACACCCTCAAAAGTCCCTCCCCAGCTTTCTTGTAGCACCCTTCAGATACCAGAAAGCCACAATAAGGTCTCCTGGGAGCCGTCTCCTCTCCAGACTGAGCAGCCCCAACTCCCTCAGTCTGTCTCCATAGGAGATGAGCTCCAGCACACACAAGAAAAATTCTAATTCCAGTATGCAGAAGGTAAGGAACACTTGCTGCTGTATTCCTGTTTTGAATTTTACACATAGGAGTACACAGAAGAGTATGAGTGCCTGCCCCACTTCTCAGGCCAACTGCCTCATGCCAATGGCCACATCCACATTATTTAACTCCTTTACCCACCAAAACAGGATGGCTGTATCTGCTCTTTCATGTGGAGCTGAGCTAACCCCTGAACCACAGCAAGGGTTGCTTGAGAAGGCTGCTTGGTCCAGACCAAGTGTAGGGACTCTGCTGATGACAACAAGTTGCAAGTCTCCAGTTCTGTGCCTTGGCACCTTTTAATTTCCTAGCAAAGTCACAGCCTTTGCAACAAACAAAAGTAGAGACTGCTGTTCTAAAACTCAGATATCTGTTTAGTGAGGCACAGTGTATAAAATATGGAATATGTCCAACCCAAATGCCCCTTGGTTAGGAAGTTCTAGAGGCTGAAATACATCCTAGCTAGTTTGTAGCAAACCCTAACTCAGCCCACTTTTGCTCAGCCTCTGAATTATGTGATTCTTCATTCTGTGCAGCAAATAATGAGAAAACTCTGAAATGCTAAAATGATGACAAAAGCTTCTAAAGAAAACTGAAAGAGGTGATGTGGGAAACAAACCTGGAAAATAGCAAGTATAAAGCTGTGGAGAAGCTGAAAGGAAACAATGCAACAGTAAATGGAGATAAACACACATCGACAGCTCTCTGGGTAAGGGGGTGTGAGGCACAGTAGGTCTCAAACCTTTCCTGTGTTCTGAGCTGGTAACTTGGTATAGTTAGAGAGAGTCAAGAGCTGGTTGCAGTTGTTTGCAATAAATCTATTCCAAAGTGCCTGAGGGGTATTGCAAAGGAGATGCTACATGATCAAAGACTTCATCAGACCTTACTAGGAACAGGAAGGGTAGTGCATGAAAAGCACTGAAAAGAATTCTTAAGTAGGATTTGAATATAAAGCTTCTTGCTATCTCGTTCCTATCTGGTGAAAACAGGACTAGTTGGAGGGGAGGGGGAACACCCAGTTCAGAAAAAGAAGTAATGTACAATAAAGCCCTTTCTTCACAGTCCAACAATAACCTTAAAGGTATCCATCTGCTGAACGTGGCAGATGCACTGTAGTGAAGAGATCTAGGATAGCAAATGCATTGTCTAATTGCTTCAGGAAATAAAGGGGACAGTCAGCACCTTCCATGCTGGTGGACATAAACCAAGGCTACTGTTATTAATGATAAACTGAATCAGTCATTGAATTCTGTAAGAATGCAGCATTTGTGCTGCAGGCTGCTTTCTACACACTGCTTCGTGTGCTTTGGGATCTACAGGCCCAGCACCAAAAGCGTGACCCCAGTGCCAATACTGCAGCATTCATCAGATCAGAGTCACAGAATGTCAGGGGCCAGAAGGGACCTCAAAAGATCGTCCAGTCCCACCTATACCAGATCACACAGGAGCACATCCAGGTGGGTTTTGAGTATCTCCAGAGAGGGAGACTCCACAACCCCACTGGGCAGCCTTTTCCAGTGTTCTGTCACCCTCAGAGGGAAAAAAATTTTCCTCCTGTTCACATGGCACTTCCTCTGCCTCAGCTTCCACCACTGCCCCTTGTGCTGGCATTGGGCATCACCCAGCAGGGCCTGGCTCCAGCCTCTGGGCACTCACCCTGCACATATGTATAAACATGAATGAGGTCACTCCTCAGTCTCCCTTGCTCCTTCTGCTTCAATTCACTTTCAGATTATTTGAAGACAATTTTGCTTTCCTTGAAGAACTTCTTCCTAACATTCAGCCTAAACCTCCCCTGGCACAGCTTGAGACTGTGTCCTCTTGTTCTGCTGCTGGTTGCCTGGGAGAAGAGACCAACCCCCACCTGGCTACAATCTCCCTTCAGGTAGTTGTAGACAGCAAGAAGGTCTCCCCTGAGCCTCCTCTTCTCCAGGCTTGACGCAACCAACATCCAACTGCCACAGGCAGCAGTGCTCCCTCAATGCTGAGTGCCTTTCCTCCCTTTAGACTGCTTACCAATTTCTTTCCATACTCTTCCCAGTGTTTGTTGATATGTCTGTGTATATTCCCTGACTTTTAAAATAATAAGAAAGATTCTGCACTTGATTGTTCTTTCAGTGGTGTCCCTTCCAACCCTGATAATTGTGTGGTTCTGCATACCTTCATATGCCTAGTTCCCTTGGCACGTGAAGCAGGCAAAGCTTCCTCAAAGACTCCAGAAGCTCACCAACCACAACAATTAGCAATTACACAGGTGGAAATTTGGCACTGACACCTAAGTGCAAAAAATTCCCTCCAGGAAAGATAAAAGATTAAAGTTCCAAGACTTAGCAGAATCTGTTATGGTTCCCAGAGGGAACAAAAAATAATAATTCAAAAACTCCACAAACACACCCCAGTAACTGGATTATCATAGAATCAGAGAACCGTCAGGGTTGGAAGGGACCCCAAAGAACATCTAGTTCCCACACCCCTGCCATGGGCAGGGACACCTCACAGTACAGCAGGTTGCTCACAGCCACATCCAGCCTGGCTGCAAAAACCTCCAAGGAGGAGGCTTCCACCACCTCCCTGGGCAACCTGTGCCAGGCTCTCACCACCTTCCTGGGGAAGAACTTCTTCCTAACATTCAATCTCAATCTACCCACTTCTATTTCTGTTTCATTCCTCCTAGTCCTATCACTCCCTGACACCCTCAAAAGTCCCTCCCCAGCTTTCTTGTAGCCCCCTTCAGATACTGGAAGGCCACAATTATGCCTCCTCAGAGCCTTCTCTTCTCCAGACTGAACAACCCCAACTCCCTCAGTCTGTCCTCATAGCAGAGCAGCTCCAGCCCTCTGCTCATCCTTGTGGATGATTGTTGCTAAGGGCCTTGAGGGTGGAAAAAACTAAACCCAGTGACACTCAAGGCTTGCTTACACATGCAAAGACTTTTGCTGTGGTTTCTACCTATTCCTAGAAAAATGTTTCTCCTGTGTTATGTGAGAGCTCTTCCTCTACACTCACCCATGCAGATTTAAGGCTCAACAGGGCAGCCTGATCTAGTTGAGGATGTCCCTGCTTGCTACAGAGGGGTTGGACTAGATGACCTTCGGAGGTCTCTTCCAACCCAGTCTGGCTTCATCCCCTCTTGCCTTTGACCCCCCCACTCCCAGCTTGTCTTCCACAGAACACTGCTTTGTCATCAGTGCAGAGTACTCATGTATCTCCTCTCCCACACCCAAGCTTGAAAAAAGAAACTTCCAGCCTCATCTGGAGAGCTGGAGCAGCTCACCTACAGAGACAGACTGAGAGAGTCAGCATTGTTCAGCCTGGAGAAGAGAAGGCTCCAGGGAGGTCTCATAGCAGCCTTCCAGTGCCTGAAGGGGGCTACAGGAAAACTGGGAAGGGACTTTTCACAAGGGCTTGTAGTGATAGGACAAGAGGGAATGGATTGAAGCTTGAGGACAGATTTAGAGTGGAGATTAGGATGAAATTCTTTACAGTCAGGGTGGTGAGACACTGGAACAGGTTGCCCAGGGAGGTTGTGGATGCTCCCCACCCCAGAGGTGTTCAAGGCCAGGGTGGATGAGGCTTTGAGGAACCTGGGCTAGCGGAAGGTGTCCCTGCCCATAGCAGAAGTCTGGAATTAGATTATCTTTAAGGTTCCTTTTGACCCAAACCATTCCAGGAATGAATCCTGGGGCAACACACAGCTGCCACCAAAGCAGCACTCCTCCCTCTTGGGAATACCATGCAGCCATCTTTAGCATGACTGAACAGAATCACACGAATTCTCCAGACCCACCGCTCCTGCCTTAATTCTCAGTTCCTCTAGATGCAGCTGACACATAGTAGTTTCTTAACCTCTAAGGGTTTTTCACCTCTTCACATTGGGAGTTTACATCCTCCACCTTCTTACCCAATATCCCTACTTGTACATAACATCAGAAATCAGGACGGAATTGGTCGAAGAAATTAAGATTCTTACAATACCTTATTCTGATTCTTCTAAGTGAAGCACAGAGTGGCCTTGGATCTTTATCCCAGGACAAGGCAGAAGTTCTTGTTCCACAGCCCTTTATTTCCTGAGGAACTACAGTAACATTTCACATTCATTTTAGAAACAGACTGAGGACTTCGACAAGATCGCTACTGCCAGTCGCCGCATTGTCATCTGAAATTGCACTGCTCGCCATTAAAATGTTCATTACGACCAGATTCCTATCAGGCAGCTTAGCACCTGAAATCACCCAACACAGTTTTTGTGGGGCCCCTGGTCTGAAATTTGGCCCTGAATGAGAATCAAAACAGCGATAAATTAATCCCTACAAGTTATACTCCTGTACCTTGAATGCAGTGCTGAAAGAAACCCCAAGCACAATGGCCTTGTGCACTCAAGTTTCTCCTCCTGAATTTAAATGACCAGCTTTAGCCTTATCTTTGCAGGTATGCAAATGGATTTTCCAGTCACATTTTGGGGGGGGGGGGGGGGGGAATGATTCCAAATAATAAAAATCAGGTGAATTAGCATCAATAGATAAAATCTGAAACGTGGGGGTAGTTAAGTTATTTTTCACCAGAACTTTGAAGGTCCTCACAAGAGCAGAGGGTTTTGCTGCACTGGTCAAACACTTGTTGATCTTTGCTTTGCTACATATGAACTGGTTTTGTGGTTCATAGAATCACAGAATCAAGCAGGTTGGAAAAGACCTCAGAGATCATCAAGTCCAACCTATTACCTAATAGCTAACACCTCATGACTGACTAAGCCATGGCTCCAAGTGCCACATCCAATCCTTCTTGGAACACCTCCAGGGATGGGGACTCCACCAGCTCCCTGGGCAGCACACTCCAATGGCCAATTACTCTTTCTGGGAAGAATTTCTTCCTAACATTCAGCATAAACATCCCCTGGCACAGCTTAAGACTGTGTCCTCTTGTTCTGGTGCTAGGTGCCTGGGAGAAGAGACCAACCCCCACCTGCCTACAACCTCCCTTCAGGGAGCTGTAGAGAGCAAGAAGGTCTCCCCTGAGCCTCCTCTTCTCCAGGCTAAGCAACCCCAGCACTTCCTCAGCCTCCCCTCACAGGGCTGTGCTCCAGACTCCTCCCCAGCCTTGTTGCCCCTCTCTGGACATGTTCAAGTATCTCAATGTCCTTCTTATACTGAGGACCCCAGAACTGGATACAGGACTCCAGGTGTGGCCTAACCAATGCTGAGCACAGGACAGAATGACTTCCCTGCTCCTGCTGGCCACACTGTTCCTGATGCAGGCCAGGAAGCTGACAGAATTCTTGCCACTGAACATTTACAGACAGTCTCCATTTTTCACAGATGATCTTTTTGTGCTTTGATGTAAATATAGAAGTTTACTGACTTATCTAACACAAACTGACAGTGAGCTAAACTGCTGCTTTAAACCCAGTCCCAGGCAGCTGCCCAGCAGGATTCCAAAGACAGCAAGTGAAAATACAAGTCCAGGAAGGCAGCCAGGTCAAAAGCCATTTATGGAGAAGAAAAATCCCTCCCATCTCAGATTATTTTGCCCCTTTCTCCTTTGATGACACTGTACCTTTACAGAATGGCCACTTGTATCTCACTTGTGTAATCTCTTCAGGGTTATGCAAATTGTGTGTAATTTCAGCAGGAATTTAATCAACATTCTGGCTGTTGAGGCTTGGTATCACAGCATGTATTTTAGCACTGCAGAACTGCTTTAATTTTAAACCATATTCTCCCTTGAATATTTAACTGATCTTCTTTTCCCCTTCTAAAACCTCCTTTAAAAATATAAAATCACAGCAAACCAAGAGCACTAGAAGTGGGCAGATTCAGACTGGATGTTAGGAAGTTCTTCAGAGTGGTGAGACACTGGAACAGGTTGCCCAGGGAGGTGGTGGAAGCCTCATCCCTGGAGGTTTTGAAGGCCAGGCTGGACGTGCATCTGAGCAACCTGATGTAGCATGAGGTGTCCCTGCCCATGGCAGGGAGGTCGGATGATCCTTGAGGTCCCTTCCAACCCTGACAATTCTGATTCTAAAAAGCATTTCCTATTGCACTAGAAATCTTAACTCTTACATATGTATGTTATTTACTCTAGTAGAGGATCCTTATTTTTTTGCTATTCCTTCTCCCGTTCCCTGTTTTTCTTTCTGCAGTCACAAACACAGCAAACACCTCTCAAACTTTCAAGAGCCGAGCAAAAGTTCTTCCCAGAAAGAGTAATTGGCCATTGGAATGTGCTGCCCAGGGAGGTGCTGGAGTCACCACCCCTGGAGGTGTTCAAAAAAGGACTGGATGTGGCACTTGGAGCTATGATTTAGTCTTCAGGAGGTGTTAGGTATTAAGTAATAGGCTGGATTTGATGATCTCTGAGGTCTTTTCCAATCTCATTGAATCTATGATTCTGTGATTCTATGAAAGTGTAGCAAAACATCTTCATTTTCACTGCTGTTCAACACAATTAATTCTCCATTAGTATTCCTGTTAAATGCTTACACCTCCTTCTGCACCCCTCCCCCTTCAGAACAAGCTCCTTTGCCATCTGAAGAGACAAAATACCAAGTGTAACCTTCTGCTCACACAGGCAATTGAGCCAAGGTCAGGCAAGGACAGGGAAGCAGCAGAAATTACCCATCAGGAGAAATTACATAAAGCTAAAGGAAGGTGGACCTTTAACTACTCAAGAGCCACTTTTTTGGTCACTCATTACATCTTGTTTCTGAGGTACTTGCTTGCTTTACACTTTAAGTCAGTCCATCCTTCCCAATCCATCCTTTTTTTCCTGATGTACCTTCAACTACTCATCTCTTAGACCCCACAAAGGAGAAATCACAGAGCGTTAGAGGTTGGAAGGCACCTCCAGAAATCATCAAGTCCAACCCCCCTGCCAGAGCAGCATCACCCAGGGCAGTCTGCACAGGAATGCATCCAGCTGGGGTTGGAAAGTCTCCAGAGAAGGAGACTCCTCAACCTCTCTGGGCAGCCTGCTCCAGGGCTCTGGCACCCTCACTGCAAAGAAGTTTCTCCTCATGCTGAGGCGAAATCTTCTATGTTCAAATTTGTGTCCATTGTTCCTCATTAGTGCACACCACCCAAAAGAGCTTGGCCCCCTCCACTTGACACCCACCCCTCAGATATTGATAGACATTGATCAGACCCCTCTCACTCTTCTCAAGACTGAACAGCTCCAGGTCTTGATCTGCAGATCCCACTTTTAGGGATCTCTCCAAACCTTGTACTCTAGCATGAAGCAACCTGGATGAGGGAACAGAGGGCACTGCCAGCAGCTTTGCTGAAGACACAGAACTGGGAGGAGTGGCTGACACCCCTCAGACTGTGCTGCCATTCAGTGAGACCTGAGCACACTGGAGAGTCGGGTGGGGAGAAATGGAATGAAATCCAAAAAGTACAAGTGTAGAGTGGGATCAGCTCGGGGCTGATCTGCTGGAGAGCAGCTCTGAGGAAAAGTACCTGGCAGTCCTGATGGACAGAAGGATGACCACAAGCCAGCAATGTGCTCTTGTGGCCAAGATGGCCAATGCCATTCTGGGGTGGATTAGAAGGGCTGTGGTTAGTAGGTCCAGAGAGGTTCTCCTCCCCCTCTACTCTGCCCTGGTGAGGCTACATCTGGAATATTGTTCTGGGCCCCTCAGTTCAAGGACCTCAGGAAACTGCTTGAAAGAGTCCAGCACAGAGCCACAAAAATGATGGAGTGGAACATCTCCCTTGTGAGGAAAGGCTGAGGAAGCTGGGGGTCTTTAGCTTGGAGGAGACTGAGAGGTGACCTCATTCATGTTGAGAAAGATGTAAAGGGTATGTGCCAAGAGGATGGAGCCAGGCTCTGCTGGGTGATGCCCAATGACAGCACAAAGGGCAACAAGTGCAAGCTGGGGCATAGGAAGTTCCATGGAAACAGAAGGAAGAATTTTCACACTGTGAGGGTGACAGAGCACTGGAGCAGGCTGCCCAGGGGAGTTGTGGTGTCTCCCTCTCTGGGGATATTCCAAACCCACCTGGATGTGTTCCTGTGTGATCTGCTCTAGGTGATCCTGCTCTGCAGGGGGGTTGGATTGGACAACCTTTCAAGGCCCCTTCTGGCCCCTAACATTCTGTGAACTCCAGAGCCATGAAGTGAACCAGCAGGCCGGTGTGCTTCATCATTCTTTACCCCCAGTGAATTCACTCTTCTTCTGACAGAACTCTGGCACCAAGCTGAATTTCCTAATCTGGTCAGGCAAACAGAAGAATTTTATGACAAAATTACTAGGTGAGGAAACTCTGCAATTTAAGGACCCAACTCCTGCCCTGCTTTTAAGCACTTAAGTCAACAGAAGTCTCCTAAAATCAGCCTCTCTAGAGATGTGTCAGTGTCTTCTGACAGAGTCACTTACCAGATATTTCACAAAGTAAAAGTTGGGATCACACAGTTTAGAATTCTAGGGTTTTGATCAGCCAGTACTGGAAAGCCATGGACCTGACCTCTGTTCCTTCCATTTACTTCACAGGAAATATTTTTACAGGGCTAAGTTAAATCTACATTTAAAGGGTCATTTCAAGAACTGTATAGACAGGATAAGGCTAACTAATAGAGATATTAGTTAGAGATATTATCAGAGAGATATATTAGAGAGAACTGATCTCTTAGTTATCCACACACAATGATAAGTGTACAAACCTTCTCCTCATAGGAACAATAAAGCCATAAATGGACAAATGCTGCTTACAAACAGCTCTTTGGTGATTCTGTGAAACAATTCAGATGGTTAAACTTTCCATGACCACAGTGCCTCAATTAGCAGATTTTCAACAGAGTCCCTCAGAAAGCAAATCAGAAGTACTCTTCTGCAGGACTACCAAGTATATATCCCTGAGTCAGAACATGGACTTTCCTTCAGGGACACATGGATTTTCCTTCTCAGTAGGCCAGAAGCTTTGTTATACCTACCTGCCTATTTCCAGTTTTGTTCCCAAAGTTGACGACACAGAGAATGGCTTCCACTTATTTAGGACAAGGGGCAATGGGTGCAAGCTGGAACACAGGAGGTTCTATGTGAACATCAGGAAAGACTTTTTCACTGTGAGGCTGACAGAACCCTGGAACAGGCTGCCCAGAGAGGTTGTGGAGTCTGTTCCTCTGGAGATCTTCAAAACCTGCCTGGATGTGCCCCTGTGTGACCTGCCCTAGGTGATCCTGCTCTGGCTGTGGGGCTGGACTAGATGATCTTTTGAAGTCAGTTCCAACCCCTAATGACTGTGATTTGGCTGCAGCAGACCTATCACAAGAGCACAAGTGGCATTTATCTCACTGCAGGCCTTAGCTAGCATTCTAGTTAGCACGTTGGGTTTTGGTCACCAAGCTTCAATTTGAAAGTATAGAGAGGTTTGGCTCCTTTTTTGTCTTCAGTTAAGGAGGGTTTCTTCCCTAAGAACAAGTAGAATACTAGGTCAGGCAACAGTCATATTTACTGACTTAAGCAAAAGGCATCCTCAGACATAATGGCCATCACCTGAGCAACACAGATCAATGCTACTGAAGCACAGGGAACATCTTTTCTCTCACCCCTCCCATCCCACAAGTAGCAACAGAAACACCAAGGACACTAGAGAGAAGAAAAAAAATCATACAAGATGCTTAGAATGAGCTGCAGTGCTGTAACAGGGACACTACAAAAAACCACACCAACCCAAACCATTAGCTAATCTACTCTGTCACCATAATCACCTCAAAAAGAACTTTCATTGTTCCATTTCAACCAGGTCCCCAACACACAGTGCTGTTTAACAGCAATTTCAATGTATTAACAACTTGTCCTCAGATGAAGCAGAACAGCAATTACTATTTATATGAAATTTGAGGCTGCAGAGAGGGAGAAAGGTTTCCACAGACTATGATGCATGTTAATGAAAAGAGAGTGGGGAAGAAACAAAGCTACTTTTAAGCTACTGTATGTCTCTATCCATGAAGCAATTCATCCACTATCAACAGCTCAATGCAGACACCGTATCCCGATGGGGGATGGCAGCTCTACTCACCCTGTGGCAATGGTAGGAAGAAACCTCCAGAGGCCATCTTGTCACAGAATTGTCAACCCCCCTGCCATGGGCAGGGACACCTGACACTAGATCAGGCTGCTCAGAGCCCCATCCAGCCTGGCTTTGAAAACCTCCAGGGCTTCTGCCTCCACCTCCTCCCTGGGCAAACTGTTACAGTGCCCAACCCCCAGCTTCAACACCTTTTATGCTAAGTTAGCTTTTTCTAACACAGATAAAAGGAATTTTACCTACTACATCAAGACAAACCATCCCACAAAGGAGGATAACATGGAGCAGAAGCAAAACCAGAACTAACCCCCCAGGACCCTAAAGAGCATCTCAGGACCACTGGGCAGGGAGGCAGGGGTGGGAGAAAACAGAAGGGGCTAATCTAGGTCATTAAGGCAACTGGCACCCTTAGGCACCTCCCTCGATGCAGCACATTGTCCTTATGGGGACTATAAAAGCTGGAGGAGGTTAAAGAAGGTTTCTTTTCTCTTGTTAGAGATCAAAGTTGCTACTCTTGCCCACAGAGGTGTGATCATGAGAGCTGAAGGTCACAGGAGAAAGGAAATCCAGTCAGGAAAGCTGGGAGAGCAGATTTAGACTGGATGTTAGAAAGTTATTGCCTACAGTGAGGGTGGTGAGACAGTGGCACAGGTTGCCCAGGGAAATGGTGGGTGCCCCCTCCCCGCAGGTGTTCAAGGCCAGGTTGGGTAAGTCCTTGAGCAGCCTGGTCGAGGGGAAGGTGTCCCTGCCCGTGGCAAGATGGAACCAGATGATTTTTAAGGTCACTTCCCACCCAAACCATTGTATGAAAGTTGAAAGGAGACTGTGGAGCAATGTGTTGTTCTTTGCACCTCTGTGTGTTTGGCCAGTGTTGCAGAATGCAAATGTGAAGACTGTCCTTATTTTCTTTTTTCACATGTGACAGGTAGGTATGTGGTTGGGTGTTTTTTTTTTTGTAAAAAGTCTGAAGAATTAAGACTTAAGGTGAGGGCCATTGAAAATCCCAGGCTGCTACTCCCATGGGGGTGGTTTTTAATCAGACATCAGCAAAACAACCGTTGCTAAACCATTTCAAGTCTGCCTTGTAAGGGCTGAAAATGTGAGTAAGGCATTCCTCAGATTCAGAGAAAACATTAGGAGGCTGTAGTTGTCGTTGTTGTTTTTTTGCAGGCAAGGAGACCTTTTATTTTAATCCATTAAAAGAACCCAAAATAGTCAGCAGGTGGCCACATCTATCCATGTTTCATTAAAACCACACCAACCCTAAAGTACAAAAGCACCACTGATTATTGCTCTAGAAAAAACTGCATGAAAAATCCAAACACACACACACACACGAGTAAAAACATCACCAATATGCACAAGACAACCTCTTCAAGCAAGTGTATGGAATGCTGATCCAATTTGACACATACCTTGCAATATTAAGTTGAGATTTGTTTCTGGTTTTTATATATTACTTGGCCACAATGGGGGGGGGGAGGGGAAATCTCTAAAAGCACTGTTATGAGAAGGGGGAAATGTTCATATACAGTTTAATATGTCAGCTATCATAGTCCTAAAAAAATTAGCATTTACAAAATACTTGATAAAAATATCTTTTAAAAGTTGTCCAAGAGGTACATAAAATCAACCCAAAATTTATTTGTGGTTTTGTGGTTTTGTTTGTTTGTTTGTTTGTTTTTTGTTCTCATGACATTTCATTCATTCTTGTCACCTACAGATTCAGTTTTCTGAGCCTGTGGGGAAGAGAGAGAGAGAGAGAGAGAGAGAAAGAGAAATTAAATTACTAAAGCAAATTGCCACTGCACACCCAAACTGCCCTCGGGTTCTTTTGACTTCTTGTTTGCCAAGGCTCCAGTTTCAAAGTTTCCAACCTAGGGTCCCCCTTGTGCCACTTACACAAGCAACAGAGGTCCATCCCCACGCTTCTCTTCAAACAGATTGCTCCCAGCTTGTCAAAAGCAACGCAAGCCTTACCTGGCAGCTGCCATTGTTCACACTGAAAAGCCACCACACTACTACCTGTTTCTATTCACTGCACACATGCTGAATGCTCTACCGTACCCTTAACTTTCACTGTTTCAATCTGCCCCCTTTACTGACAGTGTGCTGGGCAGGGCACCTCGGGATGTTGAAACACTAACAGTTGGGCGAGAGATGCAGATCTGCAATAACATTATGGGCAATAAAAAGAAACATTATGAACATGCTATCAAGGTCTGAAAGGCTGAATCATTAAAAAAAGAAAACCCCAAAAAACTACCAAACACTGATTCAATCAGCAGGAGGTATGTGTGCAAAGTACCTCTTCAGCTTTATTTTCACCATTTTCAGATGGTGTAGTACCTTCCTTTGCAGCTTCTTGCTTTTCATCCTTCTTCCCTTTAGCACCTTTGTTGGCCTTTGTCCCAGGTTCCTTCTAACAAAAGATTAAAAACATGGGCAGAGACATTGTGTCAGTAGCCAGCACCTCACATGGGTTTCAAAAACCCCCCCCAAAAGCTTCATGTGAACTAAAAAAGAAGCGTTTCGTGGCAAGCTGCACGTGCTGGGCTGAAACAGCTAAAGACTACATGGAAGGGGGGGGGGAAAAAGGGCAAAAGTGTATATCCACAAAAGTTAAGAGTGCTCTGTAATTTCTGAAAAATGCTGATGCCTGCCACTTTGTTGTTTCTGCTGATTTACAGGGAGATAGAAACACCCTCCAACTGTTTTGGCAGAGCTGGGCTGTATTATGCAGAGGTAGATACAAGATGCCTGTATCAACAAATCCAGCTTCATACAATGGGATTCACAGAATGGGATTCACAGAATGGATTAGATTGGAAGGGACCTTAAAGATCATCTAGTTCCAACCTCCCTGCCAGGGGCAGGGACACCTTCCACTAGACCAGCTTGCTGAAGGCTTCCTCCAGCCTGGCCTGGCACACCTCCAGGGAAGGGGCCAGGCTGGATGAGGCCTTGAGCAACCTACCGTCTATCGAAAGCTTATTTTGCTAAGCCCAAACACCCCCACAGTGTTTGTGTAACAGCACCACACTGTTTGTGTAACAGCACCACATTTTCCATTAACATCAAACATTAGACTTAAAAATAATTTTTAAAAAGCAGCATTTTTGTTGGCTCTGCCTTTTGTTAAGTTTGAGCACATCTGTGATGTTCATTCCATGTCAGTGAAAGAACCAACCAAAGCATTAGGGAGGTGAACTGATAAAATTCCACCTGCAGCAACACAAAGCAGAGAACTTATCAAAAGGAACTATTCCAACAGCTACAGTTAGATTTGGAGAGCTGCTCATAAACAATTCATATGTTGAAGTTAACTTGGTTTTGGTTTGGTTTTGTTAATCCTTGCTTATATATTTAATCCCTCCTCATATTTGTCACCTAAAGCTGGTAGAGACATAGGTTAAAGATGTTCAAGAGCAGTAAGATACAAATGGTACTTAACTGAATAGTTTACTGTTTAAAGTAGTTGAGATAAACACTGTGGAGACCTTCCCAGTGATCATCTGCTCCAAGTTTTCCATGCAAAGTGGCAATAGCAGCTGTGAACAGGCTCACCCTCCCTTCATTAACTACCTTTCCCCAGGGATAAGGGGCAGTGAGGAGGGAGTGCCAGTGATCCTGGTTCCAGGGCAGCCTGAATCATCCCTTTCACCCTTCAGCTTCAATGCTACACAGCAGCTGTGGTGCTTAACCAAGAAGCTTATTGGTGGTGTGAGCACAGCCCTAACTCCACCTATGCAAGAACATGCTTAGGACTTGAGTCACTCAATCCATAATTTGCAAGCTTTTAGCACTAGAGAAAATAGCTCAAATCCACACAATTTTTGGTTGTTTACTTGCAGGTTCTAAGTGCACACTTCCTGGGTTTTTTGTTTTGTTTAGGAGACCAAGATTAATATACTCCTTCAAATGTGTTAAATTACTGTATTAAAAAAAGTTCCTTGGAATAACATCCAAAAGGCTTTGAGTCACCAGAAATGAGCTTCAATTGCCTCTTATGCAGCTTAGGCTGAGCAACACCAAGCTCATTTCACAGCATGTACAGGAGGCCTGCAGAAGCTACCATACTCCCTTCTTTAATAATACTCGGTTCTAAGAGGGGAGCAAGATGGGCTCAGCAAGACTTTATTGGTAATTTCATTTGAGAAATTATGAACTCTTCAAAGTCATGGAGTTTCACTTTCACACACAGGCTTTGTATCCTGATACTTGCCCAACACAGATACCAATAAAAGGACCTGGAAAAGCATAAGCATGAAGAGTGCTAGACTCTCATTCCAGCATCTTTTTTCCCCCTCTGATAAAGGAATTGCTCCTATTTAATATTCCCCTTGGGCACAAATAAATCTACAGTTTCTGAAGTACATGATTTATATGCAAGAAATCCTGAGAAGGTATTTCAGACCCTAATAAGATTTTAATTTGACTGTAACTGGGCCTAGGAAACCCAAAGCATTCAATTTAAATGTATTTAATTTCACCTCTAATTGTAATTGTGAATTCTCAGCAATGGCCAGGCTTCAAGAACAGATAAGGGTTTCTGACTGAAGGATGAAGTGCTGCCCCTCTAGACAAGGAAACAGGGTGGCACAAAGTCATCTCAAAGCCTGCTGTAGGAATTGCTAAGTCTCAGGCAGAGCTTACTCAACCAAACCTGTACATTGCAGCGAAGGTGTAGGAAAGGTGAAGATTCTTCTTACAGTTAGGAATTGACTACCGACTAACACCGTCTGCATATCAAACAGGCCAGGCATTTTGTTTGGGCCAGTAATGAGGCCACCAAGGGGTGGTCCAAAAAGAAAAGAAAAGGATGATCTAATTTGTCTTTTTATTTTTTCCAGGGGGGTGGGAGGGGAAGAGGAGGGGAAGGGAGCTGCTGCCGGGAGGGCGGGGGAGCAGGTACCTCACAAAAATGCTGTGAGCTGAAAGTGTTTGCAATGCAAAGGAGCAGACTCACTTCCTATTGGCTACAACAGCTGGCAGCTAAAAAGAAGACTTATTTACCTTTGTGGTTTTCCTTGGTTTGGGTTCAGGTTTTGGCGGAGCAGGCTTCTATAAAACATTTTTAACACATTGCACAAGGCGTTAGACGTGGTAAGCAGCAGGCAGCCTCACCTCCACACCCCCACCCCACACCTTCCTTCCCCTCACCACTTCCTGCTCATTAGGGTGCACCTAGGAAAAGACTCGAAACACCTTAATGCACAAAGGCAGCTCATCACTCTCCACACCCATTTCCACCAGCTTGCTCATCTAGCAGTCAAAGCAACTCGGGGGTCATGCCAAGAGGAAAACATGGACACTAACAGGAACTACTAAAAGTTCTAACAGAGAAGAGGAACTAAACCCAAATACTAGCAGTGGCACCAAAGGAAGTCCTTGAAGGACAGCTCTTTCTCCTTCCCAGACAGGTAAAGTTGCATTCCCACAACTAACATCAACCTGCAAACCGATACAAAGTCAATACTGCACGGAACAAGAGAGTGGTTGGCACTGAGGTGGGGAAATGCATCTTTTGTCAGAACAACCTGAAAACCAAGAAAACAGAGAACTTTAGCTCTGGAGTTCTTAAATGCCCCTCAGAAAGAATAAAAAGAGAAACAAGCAAAGCCAGAACAAACCTGTTTGGTCTGAGAAACCATATATAAATGCCCAGAAAAGTATATACCAAGGGGTGTTATGCATACTTACAGCTGACAATCTTGCTGATCGTCTCGTGGGCTACAGAAAAAGGGAAGAAAAACAAAAAAAAAAAAAAAAAACCAAAGGAAAAACAACAAAAGAGGAGAAAACATGTTTATAGGCTTACAGCAAACAGTATCCAAAGCAACATAATAGCTGCCACTTCATGGTGACAGCATAAAATATGCCCTTCCCAAAAGATGTCTCTATTGCTGAAAACAATTCACATCTTCCTGAGCTTGGACAATCAAGATTTTGAAGTGACAAAGTGATGTGAAGATTAGTAACAAACATTGTTCAGGAATTACACTGTCTAGATCTCTCCCTGATTAAATGTATTCTCCCCTCCCCGCTCCCCCTCTGCTTTAGCAGTATTTCTGAGTGCCTTGCTGCCGGGTTTAGGATGTCAAGGCTGTTCAGGCTGGAGAAGGCTCCACGGAAACCTTGTGGCCTTCCAGTATCTGAAGAGGGCCTACAAGAAAGCTGGGGAGGAATTTTCTAGGGTGTCAGGGAGTGATAGGACTGGGGGAATGAAACAAAACTAGAGGTGAATCGATTCAGACTGGATCTCAGGAAGAAGTTCTTCACCATGAGGGGAGTGAGATACTGGAACAGGTTGCCCAGGGAGGTGGTGGAAGCTTCATCCCTGGATGTTTTTAAGGGCAGGCTGGATGTGGCTGTGGTCAACCTGCTGTAGTGTGAGGTGTCCCTGCCCATGGCAGGGGGTTTGGAACTAGATGATCCTTGAGGTCCCTTCCAACCCTGGTAATTCTATGATTCTAAGAAAGGGGTCACCAACACAGCAAGCTGTGCCCAGGACACTGAACCTTAATCCTTCCCTAAAAGATACCAGAGTAGCAGTAACATTTCAAAATATGAAACCAAGTCCTTTCACTTCCTCAGTTCCCCACACACTCAGAGTGCAGGTACACAGCTGCAGAAGAGGGGAAAAATATTTCTTCTATTTAAACCTAATTCTCAAAATGAATGAAGAAAGTTCACGTATTCTGCTTTCCTCCACCTTTACCACTTCAACACACCTTCCTTAGTAACACCAGCAGCTGTTCCAGTGTTCTACTACCCTTACGGTGCAGAACTTGTACCTAACATCCAATCTAAATCTGCTGCACTGCTGTAAATGAGGTAAGTCTTAGAAATAGTTGCAAGCTCCCTCCTTTGTGAATAACTGAAGAATGCACTAAGTTGTGTTCTTGACTTGAGCATCTCCCCTATGATGAGAGACTGAGAGCCCTGGGGCTATTTAGTCTGCACAAGACTGAGAGGGGATCTGATCAACGTCTATCAATACCAGAGGGGTGGGTGTCAGGTGGAGGGGGCCAAGCTCTTTTTGGGGGCACACAGGAATAAGCCAAGGAACAACAGTAAAAGCTTGAACATTGAATGTTTTGCCTCAACATGAGGAGAAACTTCTTTACAGTGAGGGTGACAAAGCACTGGAACAGGCTGCTCAGAGAGGTTGTGGAGTCTCCTTCTCTAGATCAAAACCCACCTGGATGCATTCCTGTGCAGACTACCCTGGGTGATCCTGCTTTGGCAGGAGGGTTGGACTTGATGACCTCTTGAGGTCCCTTCCAACCTCTAACATTCTATGATTCTTTGGAGCTATTTTAAGTATTCTTAGTGGAAAACAAATAGTTCAGATTTGTACCCAGCAAAACACAAATCTTGTCAGGAAACACCTAAAGATATTTTCAGCTATCAAATACTTATGCATCATTAACAAACAACTCTCTCCTTGGAAATCTAGCATGTCAACTGCTTGTTGAGTAGCCCAGCACTGGTTTACAACAGGTTAAATAAAGCATTTTCACTTGCTCAGATCATCAACTCCAAGCTCAAGGTATCCTCTTTTACAAATCTGTTTGATCACAGGATGTTAGGGGTTGGAAGGGACATCCGATGAGCATCAAGTCCAACCCCCTGCCAGAGTAGGACCATAGAATCCAGCACAGGTCACACAGGAACACATCCAGACAGGCCTTGAAAGTCCCCAGAGCAGGAGACTCCACAATCTCTCTGGGCAGCCTGTTCCTGTGCTCTGTCCCTCTCACAGTAAAGAGGTTCTTCTTCATGTCGAGGTGGAACCTCCTGTCTTGTAGTTGACATCCATTGCCCCTTGTCTTATCACAGGGAGCAACTTTGCACAACCTGTCCCCTCCTTCCTGACCCCCAGCCCTCAGATATTTATAAACATTTATTAAATCCCCTCTCAGTCTTCTCCAGACCAAGCAGCCCCAGGGCTCTCAGCCTCTCCACATAGGGCAGTGCTCCAGACCCTTAACCATCCTTGTAGCCCTCCCTTGGACTCTCTCCAGCAGATCCCTGTCCCTCTTGAACTGGGGAGCCTAGAACTGGATACAATATTCCAGGTGTGGCCTCACCAGGGCAGAGTAGAGGAGGAGGAAAACCTCACTAGAACCTCACTAGACCTGCTGGACACACTCCTCTTAATGCACCCCAGGATGATTTCTGTTCCTCAGCGTTTGGGCCCTTGAATGTTTTGTCAGTGTCTGTTTTTAAAAGGATAATTTGTCGCTTCAGATAAATTATGACTCTCATGTTCCCCAGCTGGACTGGTTTCACAGGAGGCTTTTATTGCTAGAAGTCAGCAAAAGCCCTCAAGTCCTTTAAAAATGCCTGACAGGTAAGTCATTTTCATTCTCATTCAGAGTTTGTGTGTAGTTGGTGATTATAAGGCAAGAACTGCACTCAAGCCAGCAAAGGTCACATTTTAATGTGTTTTTGGAACCTTTCCACACCCCTCCAAACAGCTGTCCTAACCCAGAAACTAGCAGCTCACCCAACAGTCTGTCTGCTGCTGGCCCACCAGCAAACATCTCCAGAGTCTATGAAACAGAGCAGACATGCAACAACACTTTGCACTTCTCTACCATGCCAGCTCCTGGCAATCTAAACCTCTGAACTTTCCAACCTGGATATTATATCCACACCATGTGTTTAATAGTCCCTGAGAGGCACTGCTTCCATAAATTTGCCTCCTAACCTAGAGAACTCATTTACACCTCCAGCTTCCATAACATCCTGAGGCAACAAGTTCCAGAAGAGGATTAGGTACTGTGGGGAAAAGAAAAAGCAAAACTTTCCCCTTCTGTTGCCCTCCCTTTAGCCTTCTTGCCTCTTTATTTTCAGTAGGTTCCTCCTTTTGGGGTAACATGAGCAACAGTTCATTGACTGCCTCTCAGTGTGTTACTGATTATTTTATCACCTCTGTTATGTAGATTAAGAAAAAGAGTCAAGAAACATAAAAAAGGAGCTTATTGTAATAATAATTATTATAATAATTAACAATAATAGCAATAACAAAGTCATTATGATCAGTGATAATAATCATAATGATGATGTATTTTTGGTTGTTTGGGGTTTTTAGGTTCTTTTATTTGTTTGAGGTTTGTTTGTTTGTTAATTAAGCTGCTCTGTGTCCTCTCTTTATCCCACTACACTTGGTATCCTTTTCCTTCTACCACTGCCCTTTTAAGGATGAGTCAGGAGAACTTCATTTAGTAGCCCCACACGTGCAAGCCCAACAAATTAATCTTGTGACAGACTTAGTATCAGTCAGGGTTGGAAGGGACCACAAGGATCATCTAGTTCCAACCCCCTGCCATGGGCAGGGACACCCCACACTAGATCAGGCTGGCCAGAGCCTCATCCAGCCTGATCTTAAACACCTCCAGGGACGGGGCCTCAACCACCTCCCTGGACAACCCATTCCAGGGCTTCACCACTCTCATGGTGAAGAACTTCCTCCTCACATCTAGCCCGAATCTCCCCACCTCCAAGCCTCATTCCATTGCTCCAGCTTCATTCCATTGACTTGATGTTTTACACTCTGCCCTTCAGTTAGCTTTTTAACTGACATTTCTAGTAACTATCCACTGTGATTTCACAATTGGCAGCTGATTTGGTGACCATCACTGTGTCACCCTCTGGCACCTGATGAAGGATTTCTCCATATTGAATTTCTATTACTACCGTCAGGGTTGGAAGGGACTTCAAGGATTCTCTACTTCCAAACCCTGCCATGAGTAGGGACACCTCACACTAGATCAGGTTGCCCACAGCCACATCCAGCCTGGCCTTAAAAACATCCAAGGATGAGGCTTCCATCACCTCCCGGGGCAAACAGTTCCAGTGTCTCACCACCCTCGTGGGGATGAACTTCTGAACATCCATTCTGCATCTCCCCTCCTCTAGCTTGGATCCATTCCCCCCAGTCCCATCAGCACCTGAAACCCTCAAAAGTCTTTCCCCAGCTTTCTTGTAGCCCCCTTCAGATACTGGAAGGCCACAAGAAGGTCTCCTCAAAGGCTTCTCTTCTCCAAACTGAACAACCCCGACTCTCTCAGTCTGTCTCCACAGTGGAGGAGCTCCAGCCCTCTGCTCATCCCTGTGGCCCTTCTCTGGACATGTTCCAGTACCTCCAGATCCCTCCTGTAACAGGGGCTCCAGAACTGGACACAGTACTCCAGGCGTGATCTCAGCAGAGTAGAGAGGGAGAATCACCTCCCTTAACCTGCTGGCTCTGCTTCTCTTGCTGCAGCCCAGGCTCTGCTTGGCTCTCTGGGCTGCAAGTGCTCACTGCTGGCTCCTGTTGAGCTTCTCATCCACCAGCACCCCCAAGTCCTTTTCTTCAGGGCTGCTCTCAAGCCAGTCACTATCAAGTAGTTACCAGCGACCCAACACCCTTCTCAGTCTCTCTCACTCCTGACTACCTTATTTTTTGGTAAGCTTCAGCAAACTATTTCTCTAGTACTACCTCAGCAGCACAAGCCCAGATAAATCCTTCCAATACTGTACTGATAATTCTCCTGCACTATGAAAATAAACTATTTCTTCCCTCCTCTCTTCTCGTACTTTTACCCTGTTAGTAAACCTTAGGAAGATCTTCCCTTTAATCTGTGCTTGGTTTCTTTAAGAATCTTTAAGAGCCCCATCAGAAAGTGTTCTTTAAATGGAAGTTAACTATATTAACTGCCATGCTGTTATTCATATACATGTGCAGTTCCATAAATAACTCAACTGCCTGAATTATGACCTCAAAATCCATCTTGTGTCTCCCATTTGTCCACAGTCTTTTTTTTTTTTTTTCCCTTTTAATTACTTTTGCAAGTTAAGATTTAGAGCCTTTATTTTCCAGAACCCCTTATCTGAAGTCCTGGGAGTATTTCATCATCTTCTGTTACTCTGCTACTGAGGCCAACACAAACAGTAAATTACATACTGAACAGTTGCTGGTGCATACTGTCTAGCTCTGCCTAGCTCCCACTCCAGACTCTACACCCATGAGAATAGGTTACCCTGTGAGAACCTTCCTGAGACCTCTCCACAGCAGGAGTTTCATTACTGCTTTGCAGCTGCATATTTGCCATGCTGGAAGATTTCCTCCTTTCTTCAGTATTGAGATTTAACACATCTAAGTGCTGGTTTCTACACAATGGCCACAACAACCCCATGCAGTGCTACAGGCTGGGGTCAGGGTGGCTGGAGAGCAGCCAGGCAGTGTGCCCAGGTGACCAAGAAGGCCAATGGCATCCTGGCCTAGATCAGGAACAGAGTGGCCAGCAGGAGCAGGGAAGTCATTCTGCCCTGGACTCAGCACTGCTGAGGTCACACCTTGAGGACTGTGTCCAGTTCTGGGCCCTCCAGTTTAGGAAAGATGTTGAGATGCTGGAAGGTGTCCAGAGAAGGGCAACAAAGCTGGGGAGGGGTCTGGAGAACAGCCCTGTGAGGAGAGGCTGAGGGAGCTGGGGTTGCTTAGCCTGCACAAGAGGAGGCTCAGGGAGACCTTCTTGCTCTCTACAACTACCTGAAGGGAGGTGTTAGCCAGGTGGGGGTTGGTCTCTTCTCCCAGGCAACCAGCACCAGAACAAGAGGACACAGTCTCAAGCTATGCGAGTGGACCTTTAGGCTGGATGTTAGGAAGAAGTTCTTCCCAGAAGGAGAGATTGGCCTTTAGAATGTGCTGCCCAGGGAGGTGGTGGAGTCACCATCACTGTAAGTGGTTAAAAAAGAGCCTGGATGAGGCACATGGTGCCATGGTTTAGTTGATTATATGGTGTTGGGTGATAGGTTGGACTCAATGATCTCCAAGGTCTTTTCCAACCTGGTTAATTCTATTCTATTCTGTTTTCCATCAATACAAAAAACACCTTTCAGACAGAACTCATTGTCTTGATTTTGCTATTAAGACATTCTATGGTTTGGGTTTTGCTGCTGTTGCTGTTTGGTTTGGTGGGATCTTCTTGGTTTGTATTTGGTTGGTTGGTTGGGTTGGGTTTTTTTGTTTCTGCATTTCTGCAGGCTTCTAGCATGGCCTACCACACCACAAAGCCTCTCTGCCACCTGAAATCATTGAACTTCCTTTGAATAGGCTCTCATTTTTAAAAGAATTCCCTTTCTTCATATCAGATCTCACCACAGCAGAGTTTATTTGCACTTGCATTCATAGCATCATAGAATTGTCAGGGTTGGAAGGGACCTCAGGGATCATCTAGTTCCATGGGCATGGGCAGGGACACCTCACACTAGATCAGGTTGTCCAGAGCCACATCCAGCCTGGCCTTAAGAACCTCAAAGGTTTGGGGCTTCTGCCACCTCCCTGGGCAGCCTGTTCCAGTGTCTCACCACCCTCATGGGGAAGAACTTCTTTCGAAGAACTTACTCCTGCAAGGATGATGAACCTAAATATATTATGGTGATAATAAAAGACTATTTCTCTGACAAATATCTCTTTAACTAATTCCTAGATACTACTGAGGATCAAATAAAGAGCTGATTATCTTTGTAATGGTCTTTTGATTTGTTCCTCCTGGAAGCCAGCATTTATGGTACTGATTTTTTTTCTTTTGGTCTTTGCAATGCCATCCCATGCCTTTTACCAAATCTCTCAAGACTAACTGAAATCTCCATCAACACTGTTTCTGCCCTTAGAGCCTCTCTGCTCTCCTTTAACATCCCCCTGTCACTTTTACTCCTGCAGTCAGTTGACACCTGGCACAATTTCACAGAATCACAGAATGTTAGGGGTCGGAAGGGACCTCCAAAGCTCATCCAGTCCAACTCCCCTGCCAGAGCAGCATCACCTAGAGCAGGTCACACAGGAATGCATCTAGACAGGTCTTGAATATCTCCAGAGAGGGAAACTCCACAACTCCCCTGGGCAGCCTGTTCCAAGATTCTGTCACCCTCACAAGGAAAAATCTTTCCTCCTGTTTCCATGGAACTCCCTGTGCCTCAGCTTCCACCATTGCCCCTTGTCCTGTCACTGAGCATCACCCAGCAGAGCCTGGCTCCATCCTCTTGGCACTCACCCTGCACATCTTTATCAACATTAATTAACTAATTTCTACACTAGACACTTCCCATTTACAGATGGCTCTGCAATCCATACAGGATTCTGCTATACTTACTCATACAATTATCTGGAGAAACATTACAGACATGCAACAGAAAGGCATTCTACCAGGAAAGCAACTTGGCTCTCAACCCTGTATAATTTGTGCCTTGGTGTCACAGTGTCCCAACAAGTTTCTCAGCTGCCCATTGTATCAGTGTCCTCATTTAAAGCCAGATAGTCCAGATTGCCCAGATTTACATTTCCAGCTTTGGTATTTTGGCCTGACTGCCTGTTGTAACAGACATTAACTAAACAGGGCTTTATTTCTCAAGACTGCAAACTTGTAAGGCTCCTGGGCTAGCCCCTGCTGTCCACCCCAACAGGGAGTTCTGACTTCACCCCATCTGCCCTCAAGCACTTGCCAGCCCCACATCAGATGTTTAGTTAGGTCTCTTGGTTTAGACTGGTGCTCCCCACCCTATTCCAAGTTCTGTGTGTTGCAAGAGCTCCCCCAGTTTCTATCTAAGCCTACAAGTCCTGCTCCTTCACACAGAGCTAGAGGTGTATCTACTCAGGCTACCTTGATTTGTGGGTTTGGGGTTTGGTTGTGTTTGTTAAGGGTTTTTTTGGTGTGTTTTGGTTTCTTTTTTCTGTAGCATCCACAGCCACTATTGTTCACCTTGACCAAAAACTACTCTAAGAGATCTCCAATTTCAGAATCAGCAGCTCCCTCCACACAATCTGTGTGCTTCTGTAAGCTTTTTCTTTCCCCCCCCTCCTTTGTTCTAGCAATCAGGTCTCAAACTTTCAGGGGAAGGAACTTTCACTTTTCTGGTTCTTGAAGAAATAATGTTTCAACTAGGACAGGGCAAAAAACACTCAGAGGAAAGGAGATTGCATTTTTCCTGTGATTTAGTCATCCTTTATGTACTTCATGTAAAAGAAACCAATTTTGTCTTCTAGGAAATTCCATGGGACTATACCAAGGTATTAAGATTTATTCCTCTCAGGCCGCCTACCAGGTTTTGGGTTTTCTTATTGTTGTGGTGGTTTTTCATTTGTTTTGGTTTGGTTGGGTTTGGGTTTTATTTGGTTTTGTTTTTTCCCCCAGGGCTTTATTGTAAACTTTTATTACTGTTTACAATACTTGGCCATTTCCACTGTGCCACCTTCCTTAGACTGTCTCTGCTGTTCAGATATGCTCAAAGATTTACAATAAGGCCATTAAAGGTCCTGATTTATCCTTGTCTGCCATAAAAGACAATAACCTAAGAAAACGAATCCTCACAATTCTCATCTCTTGTTTTTGTTGGTTTGGGGTTTTTTCCCCCAAATCACATGAAGGGCTGTGATAAACAAACTTGCCAACTTTGCTGTAGAGGTCAAGTATCACCAACTGTCCCTTTGCCTCCACTGACAGAAGATACTGTGTCCTTAAAACAAAATCAGACACAGACCACACACAAATGCATCAGCTGCTCCACGTTAGAGCTTGGTACCTTAATTCAAGACACCCTTCCATCAGTTGCTTCAGCTATGAATAGTTTTGCTACCAATGTGGGCTTACTTTCATTATTCCCACAAAAGACACCTCATCACCCAACACCATCTAATCAACTAAACCATGGCACCAAGTGCCTCACCCAGGCCCTTCCAATTGTATTCTATCCTATCCTATTCTGTTCTGTTCCTAAACACCTCCAGTGATGGTGATTCCATCACCTCCCTGGGCAGCACATTCCATTGGCCAATCTCTCTTTCTATTAAGAACTTCTTCCTCACCTCCAGCCTAAACCTCCCCTGGCACAGCTTGAGACTGTGTCCTCTTGTTCTGGTGCTGGTTGCCTGGCAGAAGAGACCAACCCCCACCTGGCTACAACCTCCCTTCAGGGAGTTGTAGACAGCAATAAGGTCTCTCCTGAGCCTCTTCTTCTCCAGGCTAAGCAACCCCAGCTCCATCAGCCTCTCCTCACAGGGCTGTGCTCCAGACCCCTCCCCAGCCTTGTTGCCCTTCTCTGGACACATTCCAGCAACTCAACATCTTTTCTAAACTGAGGGGCCCAGAACCGGACACAGTCCTCAAGTTGTGGCCTAACCAGTGCTGAGTCCAGGGCAGAATGACCTCCCTGCTCCTGCTGGCCACACTATTGCTGATGCAGGCCAGGATGCCATTGGCCTTCTTGGTCACCTGGGCACACTGCTGGCTCATGTTCAGCCTACTATCAACCAGGTCCCTTTCTTCCTGGCTGCTCTCCAGCCACTCTGACCCCAGCCTGTAGCACTGCATGGGGTTGTTGTGGCCAATGTGCAGAACCCGGCACTTGGATGTGTTCAATCTCATGCCCTTGGACTCTGCCCATCTGTCCAGCCTGTCGAGGTCCCTCTGCAGAGTTCTCCTACCCTCTAACAGATCAGCTGCTTGCTGTCATCTGCAAATTTACTTATGATGGACTCAGCCCCTTGTCCTGATCATCGATAAAGATATTGAACAGAATGGGGTCTTCAATATGCAATACTGCAAATCTCCAGTTACACAATTACATGTCATAATAAACAATAATTAAAAAGAAGAGATAAAGTAAAATACTTGCCTCTTGCTTAGTTACTTTTGCTGCATCCTTGCCTTCAGCACCCTCTGGAGACTGAAAGAAAATATTAAGTCAGTGATTTTTTTTATTACAGACTCAAAAAGCATCCATGCAAAAGCAAAACAAAGATGATGGCAAAGATTCTTCTTTCTGTACATTAGAATCATAGAATCAACCAGGTTGGAAAAGACCTCAGAGATCAGCAAGTCCAACCTATTATTACCTAATACCTAACACCTCCTGACAACTAAACCATGGCTCCAAGTGCCACATCCAAACCTTTTTTGAACACCTCCAGGGATGGTGACTCCACCACCTCCCTGGGCAGCACATTCCAATGGCCAGTCTCTTTTGCTGGGAAGAATTTAATCCAGCCTAAACCTCCCCTGGCACAGCTTGAGACTGTGTCCTCTTGTTCTGGTGCTGGTTGCCTGGCAGAAGACACTAACCACCACCTGGCTACAAACTCCCTTCAGGTAGTTGTAGACAGCAATAAGGTCTGCCCTGACCCTCCTCTTCTCCAGGCTAAACACCCCCAGCTCCCTGAGCCTCTCCTCACAGGGCTGTGCTCCAAACCCTTCCCCAGTCTCGTTGCCCTTCTCTGGACACGTTCAAGTATCTCAATGTCCTTCTTAAATTGAGGAGCCCAGAAGTGCAAGTTAAAGAAAGCCTGGCAAATTTACCGTATTTGCAAGCAGCATTATGCCACAGCCACTCTGGATTTTCCAAGCAAGAACACCAGGACTGATCCATCACCAGGTACACAAATATCACATCATCCAGTGTCCCTCAGTGATTCCTCTGGCCAATTAACTGAAGCATCCACAATCTCCAGTGGGAACTGCATCTCATCAGCAGTTGGTAGTGCAGCACGGTGCAGTGAAAACCTGAGGTTTGCTCTACTAGGGCTTTTGAAATCCCCAAGAAATTTAACACATTTCTTCCCAAACATGAACTCAACTAGTTCATGAGATGAGATGAACCAAAAAAGCACAGCATTACTGAAATGAGTTATTTCTTTACCTCATTTATTCTTTCTGTGCCTCAGGCTCACTCAGCTGGAAGCTTCAACAGTATCTTTCCCTCATTTCATCTCCTCCATCAGAACAGGAAATCTCAGAAAGATAACCAAGACACTGACAGAGAAAAGCTAGGGAGAAACATGTATCTTCACAAGAATAGGGTATCAACCTGACCATTCTAATGCTGGTCTTCCAAGGGTACTAGAGAAACCTTAAACCTCAGGAGCGGGTAGGGAGGGGAACTAAAAAACAAAACCAACTGAAAACTAGATATAAAAAAAAAAGAAGCAGCTTCTGACTTTTGTTTACAACTCCAGGTGCAATTTGGAGACATTTTGCAAATGACTGTGTTTCCAGCCAGGAGCAAGCAATTCACGGCAAACAGGGAGAAGCAGCAGTTAGAAAGCTACCAGAGCAGCCTGTGTTTCAAAAAGGCAGCAGCAAAGGCAAATTGGATCCTGTAAAGGAGCAGGATTTGCCTTTCCATCTGAATCCTAACCCAAGCTTTCTCCCCCTGGATTTTGACACAGAATGTCTCCAAGTTACACAGCAGTGGTTTGGAGCAGAGAGGATAAAAAAATGGCTAGTCTGCAGCAGATGACCACTGCCTTCTCCTGGCATTGGGCGCCAACGTACTTGGAGAAAGACACTCTGCAACCCCCTGCCCAGAGAATAAAAAGTGGCTTTGTTACTGTACACTCTCTCCCAACAGAAAGGCAGCATGCCACAAAAGCAGCTGGCTTTAAAAAACCAAGAAAGGGCTGAGGACTGATCATCTAAGTAGCTAGAACACAGCAGGAAGCCAAGCAGCGCTGTGCAGCGTAGAGCAACTCAGAATAGCGACTGCCAGGCATCCAAAATGGAGCCTGCCTGCTCCCCACACCGCTGCAAGCCTCACCGCCCGCCCGCAGGGCTGCTGGCCTCAAAACCGGCCCCTGTGGGGGACGAAGAGTTGCTACAGCTCCAATGTGTGCTGCTGGGAGCGTGGAAAGCCATGAAGGAAACAAAACCAAGCAGTTTCACGCTTGCTGTCGGCAGCAAAGTCTGGTTTCCTACAATCTCCTCCTTCAGCTCGTGATTCAGCTGGGGGTGTAGCTCTTCAGGAATTCCTAATGTGTTGTTTCTCCTAGAAGAATGTCCTCAAGTTTAACTAACTTGCACTGCACCCTCTCCCTGGGAGGCAACTCAAATAGCATCCTTCCTGTCCTGGGCACCTATTCATATGGAAGTTCTCTCAGATTCTATCATATTTTTTTCCTCTCCTAAGGGCAAGAGGCTCAAGATTTAGAGAGGTAGGGACTGCAGGACGGCACGATTCATCTCCATCAGAAACCAGCCTAAAACACTCACCATAAACTAACTGAGGTTGACTGGCACTCCACAACCTGGCTGGTTCACCCTGCTTCACTTCTGGGAACCACAAAGCTTTGAAACAGGGCTAAATCATCACAAGATGGCACTGTCACATGCCAATAGCCTTGAAGCAATTGCCCAGGAGCCAACTCTCATCCTGCAGTGCTGCAGGTATTTACTCCACAGTCATTTACTCCTTTCTCTTTAGCACTAAAGACAGACAAGTCTCCTGCGTTTCTGACAGTGCAGACAGATTTTAGATCACAGGGTGTTAGGGGTTGTAAGGGACCTCCTGAGATCATCAAGTCCAACCTCCCTGCCAGAGCAGGACCACAGAATCTAGTACAGGTGACACAGGAATGCACCCAGATGGGTCTTGAAAGTCTCCAGAGAAGGAGACTCCACAACCTCTCTGGGCAGCCTGTACCAGTGCTCAGTGAAGAAGTTCCTCCTTGTGTCGAGTTGGAACCTCCTGTGCTGCAGTTTATAACCATTGCCCCCTGTCCTATCAGGGTATAACTGAGCAGAGCCTGTCCCCTCCCTCTTGACACCCAGCCCTCAGATGCCAACGTGATTGCTTGACAACCGATTTACAAAACTGCTCCTGAGGCTAACCACAGGGGTGGAAAAAAAATTGCATGACAATACTCTTAATGCAACCACAACCACTGTATACTACTATGATCTATTACACAACACACTTCAATTAAGTCAGCTAATTAGCCCAGCATTCCCCCTCAATTTAGGAAGCCCAACAGCGATTCTGAAGGCCATGTAACTTTCTCTGTGTGGAGGGACAGGCACAGTAATAATCTCAAGAGGTGTGAACAAGCAGCAAAGGGTTCTGACATGTTCTCATTTCCATTCCAGACCTGCTCCCTCCTCCTCTCTGCCATCGCTGCAAGTCCAGGTGTCTGGAGGCTGTGCTCATCCTCCCAGGGCCTTGGCTCCCCAGTATGCTGGCAGAGCTGCGTGGGAGGCTGTATAATGAAGAAGGTAATTGATCCAGCTGAGAAACAGCCTGCTGCTTAAACTGATTTATAAATATTAGAAATCTACAAATTATAAATACAGAGTCTCCCTCACTCCAGCAGAATTGTTTCACTGCACAGCTGCAGGAACAATGGAGCCAGGAGCGGCACAGGACGAGCCTGGGTCTCTTGAAGCTGACAGGCACACCAGAAAGAGGTATGTCAGATACGGCTACAAGTATTTGTTAGAAGAGGAACAGAAACTTGGTTTCCCCTCTGAGTCCTGCTTAGACGTTCCAGCAAGTCCCAGTTGGTGTGGATCTTCACACCAGCTTCTGCAGTACTTTCTCCTCTTCCTCAAGACCAGAGAGATTTGTACACAAATGGATTTGAGCCAAGCATAGTTTCCCAAAGAACTTGGCATGCCAGACACAGTGCCTGTCTGCACTAGTATCTGCAAGTCACAGGACTTTGCTGTAGATAACACCAAAACCTTAAAGCCCTCATCGCTAATTCCTCTACAGGAATCCTTTCTCCAAAAACTTAGTCCCTGTCTCTAACCCCTCCACAGAAACCCTTTCTCCAAAACCTTAAAGTCCCTATCCCTAACCCCTCCACAGAAACCCCTGCTCCAAAACCTTAAAGTCCCTGTCCCTAACCCCTCCACAGAAACCCCTTCTCCAAAACCTTAAAGTCCCTGTCTCTAACTCCTCCACAGGAATCCTTTCCCAAAACCTTCAAGTCCCCATCTCTAACTCCTTTGCAGCAATCCTTTCCTCCTGAAGGAGCTCTGGTTTCAAAGCAACCATTGGCACCTTCTCCCACACAGCACAATGTCCTGGCTCCCCACATTTCTCGTGGCACTCCAGTCACATTAACATGCTCCACAGGCACTGTGCCTCAAATCATAAACCTGTCAGCAGCAGGACTGTCCACGCTGCAAGTTTTGTGCAGCAAAAATCAAATGCCAGTGCAAGCACTGAATCCCTTGACAAAGGTAGTACTCCAGCCTCAGGACATCCTCAGCAGTACTCCATCATATGCCCAGCCTATACTGTACTCCTAAAGCAGCACCTTTAGGCCTGGATGGATGCATACAAGAAACAAGACAGACACATAAAAAAAAAAGGATACAAACAGTGGCTTATTCATTTTTTTCCCCCAAACACAGGGGCACACAGGAGGAAAGAAGCTGACTGGCTGGCTGAATATGCCTTTGAACCATAGAATCAGTAAGGCTGGAAAAAGAGAGAGATCATCAAGTCCAACCTATCATCCAACACCTCATGACTGACTAAGCCATGGCTTCAAGTGCCACATCCAATCCCCTCTTGAACACCTCCAGGGATGGTGACTCCACCACCTCCCTGGGCAGCACATTCCAATGGCCAACAACTCTTTCTGGGAAGAACTTTCTCCTCACTTTGAGTCTAAACTCCCCCTGGCACAGCTTGAGACTCTATCCTCTTGTTCTGGTGTTGGTTGCCTGGCAGAAGAGACCAACCCCCACCTGGCTACAACCTCCCTTCAGGGAGCTGTAGAGAGAAAGGAGGTCTCCCCTGAGCCTCCTCCAGGCTAAACAATCCCAGCTCCCTTAGCCTTTCCTTGCAGGGCTTGTGTTGAGACCTCTCCCCAGCCTTGTTGCCCTTCTCTGGACACGTTCAAGTATCAAAATATCCTTTCTAGAACTGGACACAGGACTCAAGGTGTGGCCTAACCAGTGCTGAGCACAGGGCAGAATGACTTCCCTGCTCCTGCTGGCCACACTATTGCTGATGCAGGCCAGGATGCCATTGGCCTGCTTGGCCACCTGGGCACACTGCTGGCTCATGTTCAGCCAGCTGTCAACCATCTAAACAGCAAGTTTTAGATTCAGATGCCCACATATTGTGTCACAACTCAACACCACACATTTGCAATAAGATTTGAAGCTAAGCTGATGCTAACCTTTGTAAAATTTGTAAGATCTGCCTAACTTTTATACCACAGGCTTCATCTGGAAGGTTGCACACAAGATTCCATGTGCCTATCAGCAGTCAACTTTTTTATTTCCTTTTCTTCCCTCCACAACAGTTTTTTAAGAAAAAAGAAATTTATTCTGAGAGGACTGGAAAAAGCAAAGGAATACTAGTAGATGACAGAGAAGATGATGGTGATAATGATTATTATTACTAGCAGCAACATTAATTTTATCTTTATATATAAATATGCATTAAAATATATTATCTATAAAATATTTATATATATAAAAAATACACACACACATATATATAATATTACTATATATATTACATATATATCCCTTAGTCATCTAAACTGGCTTCTCCTTTCTCCTTGCTTTTCTGAACATCTCCAGGATCTGTAGATCAGGGATGAGGACAGACTGAAGGAGTTGAGGCTGTTCAGTCTGGAGAAGAGAAGGGTCTGAGGAGACCTCATTGTGGCCTTCCAGTATCTTAAAGGGGTCTACAAAAGAGTTGGAGAGGGACTTTTGAGGGTGTCAGGGAGTGATAGGACTGGGGAAATGGAGCAAAACTAGAAGTGGGTAGATTCAGCTTGGATGTTAGGAAGAAGTTGTTCCCCATGAGGGTGGTGAGAGCCTGGCACAGGTTGCCCAGGGAGGTGGTGGAAGCCTCCTCCCTGGAGGTTTTGAAGGCCAGGCTGGATGTGGCTGTGAGCAACCTGCTGTAGTGTGAGGTGTCCCTGCCCATGGCAGGGGGTTGGAACTAGATGATCACTGAGGTCCCTTCCAACCCTGACAATTCTATGATTACATATATAAAAACACAACAATTCTTATGCTGTTTTTTTCTCTTTTTTTCCCCGTTAAATTAATGAGCTTGTTTGTATATAGAGCTCTTGCATTTCACAAGGTATGCAGTATATCCAAGTGTTTTCAGACACCAGGACAGCACCACAAAAAGCTTCAATTTTTCTAATCAGACCCTCACAATACAAACAGCATGAAGAGAACAGTAACACAGAGTAATGAAGTTATTGATAGAATAGAACAAGCCAGGTTGGAAGAGACCTTCAAGATCATCGCGTCCAACCTATCATCCAACACCACCTAATCAACTAAACCTTGGCACCAAGCACCCCATCAAGTCTTCTCCCGAACACCTCCAATGATGGTGACTCCACCACCTTCCCAGGCAGCCCATTCCAATGGGCAATCTCTCTCTCTGTGTAGAACTTCTTCCAAACCTCCAGCCTAAACCTCCCCTGGCACAGCTTGAGACTGTGTCCTCTTGTTCTGGTGCTGGTTGCCTGGGACCAGAAGAGACCAACCTCCGCCTGTCTACAACCTCCCTTAAGGTAGTTGTAGAGAGCAATAAGTTCACCCCTGAGTCTCCTCTTCTCCAGGCTAAACACCCCCAGCTCCCTTAGCCTTTCCTTGTAGGGCTTGTGCTTGAGACCTCTCCCCAGCCTCGTTGCCCTTCTCTGGACACATTCAAGTATCTCAATATCCTTAAACTGAGGGGCCCAGAACTGGACACAGGACTCAAGGTGTGGCCTAACCAGTGCAGTGTACAGGGGCAGAATGACCTCCCTGCTCCTGCTGGCCACACTCTTCCTGATGCAGGCCAGGATGCCATTGGCCCTTGCTGGAGAAACCCAAAAGGTACACATTTGAACTCCTGGTGACCAGCTTAGGGATAAATATTTTGTTTGTCCTTAAGTGAATGTATTGCACCATTATAAAGCATGAAGAATGAGAATACAAGTATGTGAGAAGAGAGTACAGAAGGCTGCTTATAAAATTAAATAGCTCCTTCATTCTCTGAAGGATCTTATTACTAACCAAAACTCAACACCTTGGCTCTGACAGGACACAATTCTGTCTTTTCATAGCCATGTGAAAAGCAATACAAAAAGGAGCTGCCAATTTCATCTGGCCATGGGAAGAAGTCAGGCAGAAAACCTTAACTGTCCCAGCGCTGGAGCAATTCTCGGCAGCATTTCCTCCTCTCCTTGCAGGCTGCTTTGTCCAGCCACACAGAATCACAGCATGAAAGAATGGTCTAGGTTAGAAGGGACCCCCAAAGGTCATCCAGTCCAACCCCAAAAGGATACGCTGCCTGCATGGGGTTTGCCTGTAGATACTTCCCTGGGTTGCTGTATTAGCTCCAATTTCCATGTTGTAATGCTTTGTTTCTTCCTCCAACCACCTTCCCAACAACCAAGATATGGTAACAGCTTGCAACAAAACCTCAGTACAAGAGGTAGAATCACAGAACGGCCCAGGCCAGAACGGGCCTCCTAAGGTCACCCAGTCCAACCGCCCTGCAGTCAGCAGGGACAGCCCCAACTAAATCAGGCTGCCCAGGGCCTCATCAAGTATCACCCTGAACATCTCCAGGGAAGGGATCTCAACCACCTCCCCTGGGCAACCTGTTCCAGTATTCCACCACCCTCATAAGAACTTGCTCCTACCATCCAATCTAAATCTGCTCTTCTCCAGCTTAAAGCCACTGCCCCTCATCCCTGCAGGTCTTTGTAAACACAGCAAGGACATAGCAAGTCCTAAGCCTCTTTCAGGGCTTACTGCACTATTTTCCTAAAATTTCTTCTCCTATTATTTCCTTTGGAGTAGAACTCTGGATTAGACCAAATTTAATTCAGTGAGTTGTTTCCCCATACACACTAGATCTTCTAATTATTGATCTTCAGAGCAGCTCCGAATGTTGTGTCACTTTGCAAATGTAATTAAAAAGCTCTTTATTTTCTTGGTTTAGATTAATGAAGACTACATGTTGACTCGTTTAACACCAACCAACTCCATTCTAACCACTCTCTAGCTCCCCCAGCATCTCAGCATTATCCTTTGCTTACAGCCAGTTCTTTCTTCTGCTTTCAGCAGATGTGACAGTGCTCACTGCCAACACAGTAAGAAATGCTTTAAGAAATCAGGTAATTCTTCCTCCTACACCCCTTCATTTCTTCTCTCCCATCAAGAGCCTGATCCTGGACAGGGAATAGTAAAAATAAACAAACAAACAAATACATAAATAAATGTCACTAATTTAACAAACAATTAATTCTCCTCAAATCAAGAGTGAAGTACAGAATAAATCTGGCTAGTGGCTGGGCTTTTAGAATACTTATCTGAAGTTATTTTTGCCTTGCTTTCTTCCAGACAAATATGAGGGCTGTGTGTTTGCTTTGAAACACTGAATATATACAGCATAAAAGAACCCACAGAATACCAAGTTAACATTTTTGTATATAATATTTTAATCTTTTCTGTTAAGAACTATCAAATATTATACAGGATGTTTTTAGACTTTAAACCTGTCCACCTTGCATCTAATTAAGAGCAGATTTGTCAGTTTGGGGAGGAAAATGTCCAGACCATCAAATTCTGGAAAGACAAATGGTACTTAAAAAGTTTAAATACAAAGAAGACCATTAACATCCCCTGGTATTAACATGCAGTAATGGGGGAAATAACTAAGGAAAACATTTCCTGATCAATGTCACCATTGTTGTTTAGACGTTCACAGAATCAACCAGGTTGGAAAAGACCTGAGAGATCACCAAGTCCAACCTATTACCTAATACCTCCTGACAACTAAACCATGGCTCCAAGTGCCACATCCAAGCAGTTCTTGAACACCTCCAGTGATGGTGACTCCACCACCGCCCTGGGCAGCACATTCCAATGGCCAATCTCTCTTTCTCAGAAGAACTTTCTCCTCACCTCCAGCCTAAACCGCCCCTGGCACAGCTTGAGACTGTGTCCTCTTGTTCTGGTGCTGGTTGCCTGGGAGAAGAGACCAACCCCCACCTGGCTACCACCTCCTTTCATGAAGCTGTAGAGAGCAATAAGGTCTCCCCTGAGGCACCTCTTCTCAAGTCAAACAGGAAGACTGGTTGAAATGCACTGTATTTTTTTTTCCAAAGGCCATGTAAGAAAATAAGAATACAAACAGCCTGGTTATAAACACAGTCACTAGGAACAAAATAAAATGCATTTTATTATGTTCATTAATTCTTAACGTGCAACTTCTGTGAGCTTTATGCTCTTCTAGACAAGACAGATGAAAGAGAAACCAAGTCAGGTCTGGGGTACTGCTAGATAGCCAAACCCAGGCAGAATAAATGCTTTTCCAAAACGAGGAAATGCCTTCATTGTAGACTAAGGTTTTGCTGTTCTCACTGCAAAGAGGTCAAAGACAGACCAACACAATTTAAAATGCATTCACATGTGATGGGACAGTTTAAAAGCCCTCACAACTGGTTTGGTTGTTATTTCTGCTTCCAAGTTTGTCTTCCCCGAAGTCAGGTTTTTTTGGACTATGACACCGTCTACCTATATCAGGGTGAAGAAGAGCAGTTTCTAGAGGCTCAGATTTAAAAAGAACCACATTGTAATTTAAAATTAGACAGACAGTTCCTCTTTCAGACGCTGAAGCAATCAGCTGCATTTTGAAAAACACAGATCAGCCACGGGAGCAGCGAGCACAGCGCATTCGAAATCGTTCCCCTTTCCCCTGAACACCAAACAGCTACATTCAGCCAGGTAGTAAATAAATTTTTGTCCCAGTGTTTGCTTAACCATTTTACTGCCAGTGTGGAATAAAAAAAAAAAAAAAAAACAACAAAAAGGCAGATTCAAATTCTATGATGGATGAAATCCAACCCCTAATAATATTATTTCTCTGACCTTTCGAAGCCGATGCCAAGTGAGACGAATCTGATGGACTCACGCAGGCCCACACAGACAGCCAGAGGAAGCCTTAAAGATTAGGTTCTGAAATCTGTATCTAAACAGAATGGATCAGATCTGCAAAGCAAAACTAGCACAAAGTACATCTGAAAGAAAAAGATAGTCATTTTATCTACTTAAAGACAGATATTAAATTGAGACAAGTAGTTTCAATAACAACTTGTCCTGAAAATAGCCATTTCCAAAGGCAAGTACTCTAAATAACTCCCAAGAACCTCCTTCCCTTCCAGAGGATTTCAAGTGTGGTAAAACCCCAAATAATCTAGAACAGGACCTGTTTTGTTGTTCCAATAAACTGGCACCACAGAACAGCAAACCTCCAATACAATGACAGGAAGTTCATGCATTAAGAGGTAGGTACCAAAGGCACATCTGGTACAATGCCTCAGATACATTGGGGTAGTAATCCCAGCTGAGGTTACCAGGAGCATTCCTCTACTACCACAGCCAGAATGGAGAGCTTCACAGCCTGCATTTATTTATTTGGAGGACCATGAAAATGATCAGGGGTTGGAGCAGTTCTGCTATGAAGGCAGGCTGAGGGAGCCGGGGGTGCTCAGCCTAGAGAAGAGAAGGCTCCAGGGAGACCTAATAGCAGCCTGCCAGTACCTGAAGGGGGCTACAGAAAGTATGGGGAGAGACTGTGTGCAATGGCCTGAGGTGATGGAACATGGGGCAATGGCTTCAAACTAGAGAAGAGCAGATTTAGATTGGATATCAGGAAGAAGTTCTTCACTATGAGGGTGGTGGAACACTGGAACAGGTTGCCCAGGGAGGTGGTTGAGGCCTCATCCCTGGAGATAATCAAGGTGAGGCTCAACAAGGCCCTGGGCAGCCTGATCTAGTTGGGGATGTCCCTGCTGACAGTGGGGAGGTCAGACTGGATGAGCTTTGGAGGTCCTTTCCTGCCTGGACCATTCTATGATTCTATGATTTATGCAGTTTCAAGATAAGAAAAAAGTAAAATAGCTGCAAGAGGGTGCAGGTGTGATAAGGAGGAAAGGATGCAGCAGAGATAAAGGATGCTGTCCTGCTACAAATAGAGCACTGACAACTCTCCTTATTTCTGCTTGAGAGGAACAAAACACTGCAGAGGTAAAAATGTTGTTAAGACATTTGATTTCCAATTATGGGTGAGCTCTCTGCTCCTATTTACTCAGGTGGCATTAGGACAAAGGAGGAAGCTAGGTGGGAAGAGCACCTAACAGTCTCAACAAAGCTGGTGTGGATGGGAACACATGCAATTCTCTTTTTCTGCAGACAGATTCCAATCTTCCTAGGGAATGCTGCAGTTTTGTATTTGCAGCTTTCACTGTTACCAAGTACACCCACTCTTTACTACAGGAAGACAAGAGCTCCATCTCCAAGTTACAGGAGTAATTAAGTGAAAATTGGTCATTTCTGAAGACACCAAAGGAAAAAAATAAAACACAACTAAACCCAAGCCCAACAGCTCCCAAGGACACAACACAAGCCCTATGAAGAGAGGCTGAGGGAGCTGGGGTTGCTTAGCCTGGAGAAGAGGAGACTGAGGGGTGACCTTATTGCTCTCTACAACTCCCTGAAGGGACGTTGTAGCCAGGTGGGGGTTGGTCTCTTCTCCGGGCAGCCAGCACCAGAACAAGAGGACACAGTCTCAGGCTGCACCAGGGGAGGTTTAGACTGGATGTTAGGAGGAAGTTCTATACAGAGAGAGAGATTGCCCATTGGAATGGGCTGCCTGGGGAGGTGGTGGAGTCACCATCATTGGAGGTGCTCAGGAGGAGACTTGATGGGGTGCTTGGTGACATGATCTAGTTGTTTGGGTGGGTCGGATTGGTTGATAGGTTGGACGCGATGATCTTGAAGGTCTCTTCCAACCTGGTTTATTGAATTGTATTGTATTGTATTGCTCTGTCAGGCAGCTTGGACTCCATCTCCAGAGGTCCCTTCCAACCCCTAACGTCCTGTGATCCTTTATGCACTCTAAGTTAGGGGCCATCAAAGAAAAGCTGGCTAAGGCTGCCATCTGATTAATGCCTGGCTGCTGAGTTCTGCCCTTCCCCATCTCATCATTCTTGCCACTAAGCCAGCTTAAGTCTTTGTGCCAAGGTACGGAAAGCTAGATCAGTAGAGAGGTGTGGCCAGAAGCTACCTCAAACAACTAGGATTATATCACAGGTTAAACCAGAGTAAGGTCAGGAACAAGAATCTGAAATTGCTCCTTCTGACCTGTACACACCAGCTTGGAACTTCTGCTGAACTCCAGCCCAAGGTGCACAGTCCCACACTGCAAATTCTGCCAACAGCAACATTGGTACAAGAGCATTTTACTTCTGTGTGCAGCCAACTGCTCATTTCCAGCCCTACTTCCTTAGAATCACAGAATCAACCAGGTTGGAAAACACCTCAGAGATTATCAAGCCCAAACTATTACCTAATACCTCCTGACAACTAAACCATGGCTCCAAGTGCCACATCCAAGCCTCCTTTGACATCTCCAGGGACAGTGACTCCACCACCTCCCTGGGCAGCACATTCCAATGGCCAATCTCTCTTTCAGAGAAGAACTTTCTCCTCACCTCCAGCCTAAACCTCCCCTGGCACAGCTTGAGACTGTGTCCTCTTGTTCTGGTGCTGGGTGCCTGGGAGAAGAGACCAACCCCCACCTGGCTACAGCCTCCCTTCAGGTAGTTGTAGAGAGCAATAAGGTCTCCCCTGAGACTCCTCTTCTGCAGGCTAAGCAACCCCAGCTCCCTCAGCCTCTCCTCACAGGGCTGTGCTCCAGACCCCTCCCCAGCCTCATTGCCCTTCTCTGGACACATTCAAGTGTCTCAATGCCCTTCTTAAACTAAGGAGCCCAGAAGTGAACCTTCTAACAGGTTACCTCTCAGACAGTCACTGTGTCACTGAATGGAACCAGTAAAATGACCCAGGATTAAAAAAAAAAAAAAAAAAAAAAAAGATTACAAAAGCACATTCAAACCTGTTAAGTAAACAAGCATTGAGAGGATCATGGCCTCAAATGCAAGTCTGGCACCTGAAAACACTTTTTTGACTACTAGATCAGGGGACAAGTTACTCAGTGCAGTTCAAGAACTGAAAAGAGATCGTGGTCATTATCTTAAAATTATCACAGCATCACAGTATCGCTAAGGTTGGAAGAGACCTCGAAGATCATTATGGAATGGTAGTGTTGAGAAAGGACCTCTGAAAATCATGGATTCCAGTCCCTGTCCCAAGGCAGGGTCACCTAGGGCAGGTCACACAGGAACACATCCAGATGGGTCTTGAAAGTCTCCAGAGAAGGGGACTCCATAACCTCTCTGGGCAGCCTGTTCCAGAGCTCCCTCCCCCTCAGAGTACAGAGGTTTCTCCTCACATTGAGGTGGAACTTCCTGTGTTCTAATTTGTGCCCCTTAGCCCTAGTTCTATCACACTATGACCCTAAGAAGTGCTAATTTCCAAGAGAAACTGATGGACCTGCTTAACACTCTGCACAAAAGACAACATTAAGATCACGCCAAGAAAAATTCAACATTGTACAATTCTCTGAAACAACAAGGACACACCTTGGCCTATAGACAGCTATTGCTTGGGTATAAAACAGCAGAGACTATGAAGTCTTTCAGGCAAGACAGAAGAAAAGCAGCCTTAAACCTACCTGCTACATTCCATTTACACAGAGGACTTGGGGTTTTATTAAACTTTACTGTGTCCAGTTCTGGGCCCCTCAGTTTAGGAGAGATGTTGAGATGCTGGAAGGTGTCCAGAGAAGGGCAACAAAGCTGGGGAGGGGTTTGGAGCACAGCCCTGGGAGGAGAGGCTGAGGGAGCTGGGGTTGCTTAGCCTGCAGAAGAGGAGGCTCAGGGGAGACCTTCTTGCTCTCTACAACTCCCTGAAGGGACATTGTAGCCAGGTGGGGGTTGGTCTCTTCTCCCGGGCAGCCAGCACCAGAACAAGAGGACACAGTCTCAAGCTGTGCCAGGGGAGGTTTAGGCTGGATGTGAGGAAGAAGTTCTTCACAGAAAGAGAGACTGGCCATTGGAATGTGCTGCCCAGGGAAGTGGTGGAGTCACCATCCCTGGAGGTGTTCAAGAGGGGATTGGATGTGGCACTTGGAGCCATGGTTTAGTTGACTAGATGGTGTTGGGTGATAGATAGGACTCGATGATCTCAAAGATGTTTTCCAACCTGGTTAATTCTATTCTATTCTATTCTATTCTATTCTATTCTATTCTATTCTATTCTATTCTATTCTACTCTACTCTATTCTATTCTAATACTGATACTCTAGAAACCAAATTAATCTTACCCTCAGTGGCATGTTGAACTACTGCATATAAAAAAGATTACCTGCCCCTGGACAGTTTTCAACTTGCAAGGTGATGATTTGCAAAGCAGAATGCATTGCTGGTGACACCTCACCTTGTACCATGCTTTAATGTGCCCAAGGAGCCTTAAGAATGACTTTAAATTGGCAACACAGTGAAAATCTAAGAACTTTGAGGTGTTCATTAAGTCCAGCTGTATTCTAGTGTGGTCCAAGAAGACTATTCATACGTCAGCAACTGTTAACAATGTACATGGGTCAGAGGTTTACAGACTTGTATCGAACACATCAGAAACACATTGAATCTTTGAATCCTTGGTCGATGAACTTTCAATCTCCATAACAAGTCACAGCTAAAATTATGTATTCAGGGATTTTTGAGGTATTTTAAAGTGTATCTTTAACATAAAACATGGACAAACATCTGCTGCATGTATTTAATTGCCCTGGAAGCTCAGTTTATTGCAGCATTACTCAGAGTTTTTTCTTCAGTGCCACTCAACACTGAACCATGCACAAAGAAAAATTTGTGATCTTTTCAGCTTCATTTTTCTATGAAAGACATAGATCCTTTGAGTCAGTCTGGTCAACAGATAACTGGAGCAGGCCAGCTAAGTAGCTTTCAATTGCTTTTAATACATCCAGGCTTAAAATTCTCAATAGTGCCAAATTTAGTACAAATACTACAATTTCTAAAATTGCTGAGTGACAAAATATCCTTTTCCCTTGTTTTAGAAGCCTCTTGCAATCTTCTAAGATGCTCTGGCATCTCTGTTGTGCTTGCCTTGGTTGAATATTAAGTGTATCTCTACATAGCAATTGTTCTACCTGTCCTTGCAAGGGATGTCAAAGGTAGGAGCCCATCTGAGGACTCTGCTAGCCTGTTAGGAGGGAGTTGTCAAGCGACACAGATACAAAGAATGTGGTCTTCTGCTGTTCCCTCCCTAGCCTGTTTTGGCTGAGGACTGCTCTAAAAGCAAAAGTGGAAAGAGAAACCACCTTTTCAGAGTGGAACTTCTGTTCTTAGTCTTCATATAGGAAAGGGATAAAGGAGGAATCAGTCAGCATGGAATACAGGAGGAGTTGCAGCAAAAAGCTGGAGAAAGAAGTGGGGAGAGGGCAGCTGTCTGGACATCCGGATCTGCTACTGACCTCCTTTCCCTGTAATTGCTTCCAGAATATGAAATGCAATGTAGGACCTCTCTCATTTCTGCATCCCACTGCTCACTGAGTGTGTCCTGTGAGTTGTGTTCTAGAACAAACTGAAGAGTGGCTTTGCTACAGACCAAAAGCTTCCAGCCTCAGTGATAAAACAAGCTATGGCACATCACTGCAGCTTCTTTCCTGACAAGCAGCTTCAAAATGAAGATAACCTTGGCAGAAAAAAACCCCTGTGTGACATGGATGTTGGTGGGTTGCATTGCCAGGGGCAGATACACAGGTGAGACTCCAAACCATGGGAAGGGCCATGAAGTATGCACTTAAGCAGACTTCATGCCGCAGCATTATGAACACAAACTCACCTGCTACTCTTTGCACAAGATCTGCACCTCATTCCACAGACCAAACAGGAACAGCAAGATCAATCACAGCCACAGCAAACAGCTGTCATCTGCAGGACCCTTGGCTTCATTAGCTAATTGGTGTTTGATTACACACAAGTTGCTCCAACAAAATATTACAGAAGCAGTTACGATTCCAAGTTCTCCAGTTTCACACAGAAGCACGGAGACAGATTTGGAGATGGGACAAGAGCAAATGCACCACTCCAGAGTGCAGCAGGTCCTTGTTAGAGTGAGTCAAAAATAATATCAGGAGAGACAGCCCAAGCTGAGAATCCAAGATAAAGGGCCATTCCAAAAACTTGACTAATTCTTTCTGTGCCCCATTTCCCTTATCAGTGGATGAGGAGCAACATCTCTTTGAATGTTCATTACAGTTCAGAAAGCCAAACTCCACTGTGCAGAAGGATTTAACAAAGAGAATTTAGTTTAGGTCCAGATAAAACAGCATAAGTAGAATTTAACAGCTCTGGGTTGGTACATGTAAGAACATGCATTTAAACCCAAGGGTTAAAAAAAATACATTAATTAGATACCTGGCTGGCAAAATAACTGGTAAGGTAAAAAAGCCTCACAAAAAAACAACCAACAACAACAATCTAAAACCAAACACTGAAAAACAAAGCACAAACAAACCCCCAAAAAACCCAAAAGAAAACCAAACAACAGCTCACACATAGAATTGTTAGGGTTGGAAGGAGCCCCTATTACAGAAAGGATCTGGAGGGGCTGGAACATGTCCAAAGAAGAGCCACAAGGATGAGCAGAGGGCTGGAGCTGCTCTCCTGTCAAGACAGACTGAGGGAGCTGGGGTTGTTCAGTCTGGAGAAGAGAAGGCTCTGAGGTGACCTAATTGTGGCTTTCCAGTATCTGAAGGGGCTACAAGAAAGCTGGGGAGGGACTTCTGAGGGTGTCAGGGAGTGATAGGACTGGGGGAATGGAGCAAAACTAGAAATGAGTAGATTGAGACTGGATGTTAGGAAGAAGTTGTTCCCCAGGAGGGTGGTGAGACACTGGCACAGGTTGCCCAGGGAGGTGGTGGAAGCCTCATCCCTGGAGGTTTTGAAGGCCAGGCTGTGAGCAACCTGCTGTAGTGTGAGGTGTCCCTGCCCATGGCAGGGGGGCTGGAACTGGATGATCCTTGGGGTCCCTTCCAACCCTGACAATTCTATGATTCCATGTGAACATGTAACTATGGATAGGACAATCCTGGAATATGGCACCTTCTAACTTCCACTGAAGAAGCAGCATTCCAAGCAAAATATTCCCAGATTTTGCTTTTCTGTAGTAAATACAACCAACTAGTCTCTCTGACTAAAGGAGTTTGCATAATGGGATGGGAACCTGCCACAGATGTTCACTATTATGTTTTCCCAGCATCGACTGTACTGCAGAAGCTCACATTCCTGAGTACAAAAAGGCAGCAAACAGCCTACTGAAATAGCTAATTAGATCACAGTACTTTTTTATTTGCTCAGGAACAACTGCAACATTCAAAGGTATTATTATAAATATTTTACAAGTAAGACTTATGAAAAATGTTTACATCTGAAAAGATGTGCAAAGAAAAACTCCCCACATCTGACTAAATTCCAAGTGTTTTCAAAACAATCTGGTCTAGTTGAGGATGCCCCTGCTTGCTGCTGAGGGGGGTTGGATTAGATGACTTTTGGTGGTCCCTTCCATCCCAGACCATTCTATGATTCTATGCTGTTCACAGGATCATAGGACCACTGGATGTTAGGGGTTGGAAGGGACCTTCAAAGACCCTCCAATCCAACCCCCCTGCCAGGGCAGGACCATAGAATCCAGCACACCTCACACAGGAACACATCCAGATGGGGCTTCAAAGTCTACAGAGAAGGAGACTCCACAACATCTCTGGGCAGCCTGCTCCAGTGCTCTGTGACCCTCACAGTGAAGAAGTTCCTCCTCATGTTGAGGTGGAACCTCCTGTGCTGTAGTTTAGATCCATTGCCCCTTGTCCTATCACAGGGTGCAACTGAGCAGAGTCTATCCCCTCCCTGTTGGCACCCAGACCTCAGACATTTATAAATATTTATTAAACCCCCTCTCAATCTTGTCCAGACTAATCAGCCCCAGGGCTCTCAGCCTCTCCTCACAGGGCAGTGCCCAAGTCCGCCAATCATGCTGGTAGCCCTCTGTTGGACTCTCTCGAGTAGATCCCTGTCCAGGTTGTGCTGGACAGAGCCAGATAAAAGAAGTTGAGTCACTCTGGACTGAAACTTCCAGCTAACTAACAGGTTCTCCATCCTATACTGGACAAATCACCACTTCACCTATTACTGTCCCTCAGAGACAGGGCACACTGTGCTTAAAGGGGCAAGTATCAGTCATTTTGATAGCAATCACATTAAAGCTGACCTATGCGTGCTTATGTACATGGATGTATGGGACCATGCCAAGGTTCTCCTTGTCATCACAATGCTACAGGCCTGAGAAGGGGGGCTGGAAAGCTGTCTGGCACAAAGGGACCTGGGTGTGCCCATGGACAAGCAGCTGAACAGGAGCCAGCAGTGTGCCCAGGTGGCCAAGAAAGCAAATGGCATCCTGGCTGGGATCAGCAATGGTGTGTCCAGCAGGGGCAGGGAGGGGACTGTCCCCTGGGACTCAGCTCTGGGGTGGCCACACCCGGAGTATTGTGTCCAGTTCTGAGCAGCTTGATACAGGAGAACTGTGGAGGTGCTGGAGCCAGGGCAGAGGAGGGCAACAAAGGGCCTGGAGAATAAATCTGATGAAGAACTGACGGAGCTGGGGATGGTTAGTTAGGAAAAGAGGAGGCTGAGGGGAGACCTCATTGCTGTCTACAACTGCCTGAAAGGAGGTCGTGGAGAGGCTGCTGCTGGTCTCTTTTCACAGATAATTAGTGATAGAACAAGAGGGAATGGCCTCAAGCTGCTACTGGGTAGGTTTAGACTGGACACCAAGGAAACATTTTTTGATGGCAAGAGTGGTCAGGCCTTGGAATGTGCTGCCCAGGGAGGTGGCTGAGTCCCCCAGCCTGGATATGTTTAAAGATTGTTTGGATGTGGTGCTTGGGGCTCTGGTTCAGGGGTGAACCTTGTAGAGTAGGGTCAGTGGTTGGACTTGGTGCTCCTGAGGGTGTTTTCAAACCTGAGTGTTTCTGTGATCACATACAGAAAGGTTCTTCATCCTTTCATGGTTAACATTGAGACATCTTTAATGGAGCTGTTTCAAGGTCAAGGAGTTTTCCAGCATGACCCAAGAGCTAATTCCAGCAGGACAAGCAACAAAACAAAACACTCCAATCCATTTCAAGGCATTGGCTGCTATCAATACCACAACAAGCACTCTGGTTTATCCCACAGACATGCCATTCTCCTTGGGAAAGGCCACCTTCACACCACAACATGTTATTACAACAGTCAAAGGGTGCAGAAATCTGGCAGGAGCTTGGAGTTCAACCCCTTTTTGGTTTTGCACAGTATTTAACACCATCTCAACACAGTAAGTTTTTCCCTTTCCCCCACAACCCTCAAGCAACAAGAAATTATATCCTAATACCTTAGGCCACAGCCCTCCAGGGGAGACAAACTACACCTTTTTGTCCATAATATTCATAATGAACAAAAAGCCAAGGACTCAGCAACTGACTTCAGTTTACACAGAGATGAAAAAAAAAAAAAAATCAGAAATTTGGAAGAATCATAGAATCATAGAGTTGTCAGGGTTGGAAAGGACCTCAAGGATCATCTAGTTCCAATTCCCCTGCCATGGGCAGGGACACCTCACACTACAGCAGGTTGCTCACAGCCGCATCCAGCCTGGCCTACAAAACCTCCAGGCATGAGGCTTCTACCACCTCCCTGGGCAACCTGTGCCAGTGTCTCACCACCCTCCTGGGGAAGAACTTCTTCCTAACATTCAATCTCAATCTACCCACTTCTATTTCTGTTTCATTCCCCCTAGTCCTATCACTCCCTGACAGCCTAAAACGTCCCTCCTCAGCTTTCTTGTAGCCCCCTTCAGATACTGGAAGACCACAATTAGGTCTCCTCGGAGCTTTCTCTTCTGCAGACTGAACAACCACAACTCTCTCAGCCTGTCCTCATGGGAGAGGTACTCTATCCCTGATCTGCAGATCATGGAGGTGTTCAGAAAAACAAGGAAAAAGGAGCAACCAGTTTAGATAACTAAGGGATATATAGTAACAGGTACAGATAGCCACCTGTCCTTTGATAACATTACTTACTTACCCCCATAAGTGTGAGATTTCTCATTTTGACTTTTGCTGTTTCCTTCCTTATAAAACTTTCAGTGCTAGCAGCCTTTTTATAAGTCAGAAATTTTAACAGAAGAATTGACTATTAGCTGCACATGACAGTTTTGCCTCCATGTGGTAGCTGACTGGTGTGATTATTCAGCCACTGCTGTATCACTAACTTCTCACTCAGTGGCTGTTATTCTGGAATAAAATTGACAGTTGCAGAGTAAGTGTGGCAATTCCACTCTTCTCAAAAAGCAAAGCCACTATTAATCATGCACCTTTCCTGGAAAGAGATTCCCAAACCCCATACTTCATATATCATTTTAAAATGTAAAGGTTCACCCATACAATGTTAATCAAATTGAAATTCATCTGCACTGCTCTAACTTTTATTAGCTTAGGGGTTTTTAATGTTCTCATGGACTCGTAAGATTCCATGAGAACATTAAAAAGAAGGGGGCCTACAGGAAGGCTGGGGAGGGACTTCTCAGGATCTCAGGTAGTGATAGGACTAGGGGGAATGGAATGAAGCTGGAAATGGGGAGATTCAGGCTGGAAGTGAGGAAGAGGTTCTTTACCATGAGAGTGGTGAAGCCCTGGAATGGGTTGTCCAGGGAGGTGGTTGAGGCCCAGTCCCTGGAGGTGTTTAAGACCAGGCTGGACAAGGCTCTGGCCAGTGTGATCTAGTGTAGGGTGTCCCTGCCCATGGCAGGGGTTGGAACTAGATGATCCTTGTGGTCCCTTCCAACCCTGACTGATTCTATGATTCTATGATTCCATGATTCAACAAGACCAAGTGCAGGGTCCTGCATCTGGATTAGGACAATCACAGGCACTGATATAGGCTGGGCAGGGACTGGCTTGGGAGCAGCCCTGAGGAAAAGGACCTGGGGCTGCTGGGGGACAACAAGCTCAACATGAGCCAGCAGTGAGCACTTGCAGCCCAGAAAGCCAACCAGAGCCTGGGCTGCATCAAGAGAAGTGTGGCCAGCGGGTCGAGGGAGGTGATTCTCCCCTTCTACTCTGCTCTGGTGAGACCCCACCTGGAGTACTGCGTCCAGTTCTGGCCCCCCTGTTACAGGAAAGGTCTGAAGCATGCTGGAATGTGTCCAAAGATGGGCCATGAGAATGATCAAAAGGCTGGAGCTCCTCTCCTATGGAGACAAACTGAGAGAGTTGGGGTTGTTTGGTCTGCAGAAGAGGAGGCTCTGAGGAGACCTTCTTGTGGCCTTCCAGTATCTGAAGGGGCCTACAAGAGAGCTGGTGAGGGACGTTTTAGGGTGTCAGGGAGTGATAGGACTGGGGGGAATGGAGAAAAGCTAGAGGAGGGGAGATTTTGTTCTTCCCCATGAGGGTGGTGAGACATTGGAACAGGTTGCCCAGGGAGGTGGTGGAAGCCCCATCCCTGGAGGATTTTAAGGCCGGGCTGGATGTGGCTCTGGGCAACCTCATCCAGTGGAGGGTATCCCTAACCATGGCAGAGGGCTAGGAACCAAATGAGCCTTGTGGTCCCTTCCAACTCTGACAATTCTGTGACTTCCTGGTCAAAGGTGGTTTCTCTTCACAAACATTTCACAGCAGACCACAACGACCTACAAGATTGACTTTGCCTCCCTGTTATACAGGACAGCCTGAAATATCTATAGTGTAAGCAGACAAAAGGGTCAAGGAAACAGGGTTTGCATGGTTTCAAAAGCTGTGCAGAGTCATATGGGCACAGGCTAACTGTCAACTTTTTCCCCAATGACGAGCAGCAGCACCGGAGGAGCAGAACCACTCCAGGCCTTCGTGAGGGTGCAATTACAGAAAAGCAAGAAGACAACCTGTCCAACATTCGTTAACTTCAAGCCGATTCATCCAAATAAAAGCAATCAACCCCATGGTTGTATCCATTTTCAGGCAAGGAATCAGGTTCTTAACTATGAATTAAATAATTCAGCAGCACACTTGACAATTTGTCGCTTTGCTACCTCCCACAAGGAAAGGGCACAATCTAAACGCTGAGCTACCTGGAAGTCATCATCTACCTGTAACTTTATTAAAACAAGACTTGAGCCTTGCCCTGACGGGGTGGTATTAGGAGGTCAGAGGTGACAGTCTGGGAAATCTCCCCAGACACGCATTGCTTCGCTTGGTTGACCTAGTTAAAATTAAAGGACTGCAGCTATCTTTTTTTTTTTTTTTTTTTGTCTACGGCATGTATTAGTGTCAGCTCTCTTACTACACTCCATCAGTAGAAGGCAGGCAGTAACTTCTCGACGAGGACCTCCAGCACGGCCTCCCTCGGTCACCCATCCCCGGTGGCCGAGCGGGCACCTCCCCCGCTCCGCCCCGCACCTGGCAGGGGAGGGGGCCGCCCGCTTCTGCCAGCGCCGCAAGCGCTCCCCGAGCAGGTAAGGGCTCCGGCTTCAAGCGACAAAGAGAAGGATGGGGGAAAAAAAAACAAAAACCAAAACAACCACAACACCGAGTCCGGCCGCTTAAGGGCTGCCTAAGTTTCTCTTCATTCGGGAACGCAGTCTCACAACCGGTCCCCTCCGGTGGTTCCCTCCATAGAGGTTGCCCGCACGGAGATAAAAACCCAAATGGACCGCGGCGGGGCCTGGCCGTGGCCCCTCAGCCCCACCACGGCCTCCTCGGCCCAGCGGGGGCGGCGGGGGCCGCGCTGGTTCCCTCCCCTCAGGAGGCGCCTCCCGCCCCGGCGGCCGCCCCCGCCCCCGGGGGCCCTGCCCGGATGGGCGCCGGAGTTGGTACATACGGGTCTGCCGCGGGAGGCGAGGAGAAGGGTGTAGTTTGTTTTAAACATGGCTTGCCTCTCCCTCCCTCCTTTACCTCGGAGCCATCACCCGGGCACAGCTGGAGCTGGCGGCGGCGCCGGGGACCCGGCCGCCCAGGGTGGGGGCTGCCTCTTCCCCGCCGCTCCTCTCTGCTCCCCGCCTCGGTGGCGGCGGCGCCGCCGGAGTTTGCAGCAGGGAAACTCCTCCCGCCGGGGGCCAGGGACGAAGCCGCAGCTGCTGCAGCGCTTCTCCCCGGTGGCGGAGGGAGGAGGAGGAGAAGGAAGCGGAGGATCGGGACGGGAGTTGTGATAGCGACTTCAGCCCCCGGGGACGGGGCTGACACGGCCCCGCGAGGCGCTGGGAAAGTAAACAGGGGGCGGCGGCGCGGGGAGGGGTGGAGAGAGCTTGCAACAGGCAGCAAAATACCGGGGCTCGGGAGCAATCCGCCGGCTCCGGAACGCAGTGGTGGCAAGGGAGCAGCGGGTGCTCCCGCCCCTAACGCATATTTCCCCGCACCGGTCGCCGCTCGGCCCTCCACAAACCCTGCCCCGGGGGAAGCGCGGAGGCAAGACCGACAGCACGCCTGGGCGCCTTACCTTTCTCTTCGGCATAATGTCCCTGCTCCGGGCCGCGAAAGTAAAACGACGAAAGAAGCTCCGGCAGAACGCACGGATCCGCACGGTGGTAGCAGTGGCGGCGGCGACAGCAGCAGCGGCGGCGACGACACCGGCGTCGCTGATGCCCGCAGCTGTGCCCGCGCCCGGTGCCCGCCGCCCCCGGCGCCCCGGCAGCCCCCACCGCCAGCGCCCGCCTCGCCGACGGGGCGGGCAGAGCGGGGCAGCCCCGGCTGCTGATTGGCTCCCCAGTTGCGTGGCGCCCCCTTCTCCGGCGGCCGCAGGCTAATCACGGGCAGCCCGCGCGGGTCAGAGGCCGGGCGCGCGGGGCGAGGCGAGGCGGGCGCGCGCGGGGAGCTTTGGGGCTGTCGCCGACGGCGGCCCCGGGGCCCTGCGGGGGCGCCAGGGGCCAGGGCCAGGGCCAGGGCCAGGGCCGAGGCCGAGCGGCCCCGGAGCAGAGCCTGCCTGCGGCCTGGCAGCCGCTCGCCAGGTAGCGCGTCCCGCACCCGCCGAGCTGCTGCCTCGAGGCTCGCAAAGGTGAACCCGAGGTCCGGGCGCATCGAGCAAGTTGCGTGCGGCGAGCAGCATCCCCTCCAAGCAACCCCTCCAGTGCTCATTATGCAGCCGAATTACCCCAACCTGGTCAAATTTGCCTTCGTTTTATCCTCCCGCTGGTTCCAGTTTTTCCTTTTACGCTGGAATCCGCAACAGTCTTTCCCCCACGGCGACCGTTCTCCCTACTCAGACCCAGGGGCTCATTTTGCCGTGTATAGCTGGACCTGCCCTGAACCAACGTAAGGAAGCTGATTTTTCAAGTCTCCCTTTTCACAGCCCTTCCTAAACTGCTATCGAGGCAAGCCAGGGCTACCGAGAGAACCACTCCATTGCAAGGTGGTGCCATCACTTCTTCAGTAAAGTTGAGATGCAAACAAATATATTTTCTTTACAAAGACTAGTTTCAAGCTGACAAGTCAACCATTTTGCCTTTAGTCTTCATTACGTGACCCCACTGGAGCACTTGCAGGGAAGAATCATAGAATTGTCAGGGTTGGAAGGGACCTCAGGAATCATCCAATTCCAGCTCCCCTACCATGGGCAGGGACACCTCACGCTGGATCAGGTTGCTCAGAGCCACATCCAGCCTGGCTTTAGAAGAAGAAGAACTGAAACTAGAGATTTGTCTGGGTTGGCCACCTGCCTTTTAGCCAAGAGCTAAGCAGTTAGGATGTGACAGCCCTAGGCCTGGTTTTCCTCCTTGACTGAGGATATTTGAAGTCATAACTCTTGTTCTCCCCTTGATTTGACAACAAACTACAGCGTATCTGGAGTAGAGAGCTTATATTCTCCTGGTGATGCTGTTTCAACAGCTTTGTTGAATTTATGTAAAGATGTTAAATTAAAAAAAAATTCAACAAATATTTTTGTAGTATTAATTAACCACAGCAGCAACCCCAGATGGGTTTTGCTCTCAGTTAAGTGTGCAAACCACCAAAATGGGAAGTTGCACGCTGGTGAAGGACTTTTGAGGGGGTCAGGGAGTGATAGGACTAGGAGGAATGGAACAAAACTAGAAATGGGTAGATTCAGATTGGCTGTTAGGAAGAAGTTCTTCCCCATGAGGGTAGTGAGACACTGGCACAGGTTGCCCAGGGAGGTGGTGGAAGCCTCATCGCTGGAGGTTTTGAAGGCCAGGCTGGTTGTGGCTCTGAGCAACCTGATCTAGTATGAGGTGTCCCTGCCCATGCCAGGAGGGTTGGAACTGGATGATCCTTGAGGTCCTTTCCAACCCCAACAATTCCGTGATTCTGTACACTTTATACAAAGTTACATAGTTACACACAAAGACTCAGGAACATGCCCACCAGTATGGGAGATGCTTGTGCTAGTCCAAGGTTTAGTCCCACCTTACGTTACATAAGGCCTAGGCATTGATTACTAGGCATGGAAACAAGTCAGAATTACTCTAGAGCTTATCCTCTTCCTATTTTTTTTTTCCTTATGTTCTCCAGATTTTTTCTTACATGTTCTTTATCACTTATGGATGATAAGAGCAATCCCTACAGTTCCACTGTGGGCTAAACACCCCCAGCTCCCTCAGCCTCTCCTCACAGGGCTGTGCTCCAGACCCCTCCCCAGCCTCATTGCCCTTCTCTGGACATGTTCAAATGTCTCAACATCTTTCTTGAATGGAGGGTCCTAGAACTGGACACAGTCCTCAAGGAGTGGCCTAACCAGTGCTGAGCACAGGGGCACAATGACTTCCCTGCTCCTGCTGGCCACACTACTGTTGATGCAGGCCAGGATGCTCTTGGCCTTCTTGGCCACCTGGGCACACTGCTGGCTCATGTTCAGCCTACTTTCAACCACTACCCCCAGGTCCCTTTCTACCTGGCTGCTCTCCAGCCACTCTGTCACCAGCCTATAGCACTCCATGGGGTTGTTGTGGCCAAAATGCAGAACCCAGCACTTGGACTTGTTAAAGGCCGCCATCTGCCATAAGCCTTTCAAAATTAGTTTCAGAACAGCCTTATGGCTTCTCTCTGAAGAAAAAAGAAGTTCAAGCACTCCACATTCACCACACTAACATCATGATGGTTTCCAAGCTATCAAGCTTCTAAACAGTCCCTCCCCAGCTTTCCTGTAGGTCCCCTTCAGATACTGAAATGTAGCTGTGAGGTCTCCCTGGAGCCTTCTCTTCTCCAGGCTGAACAGCCTCAATTCTTTCAGCCTGTCTTCAGAGCAGAGGTGCTTCAGCCCTCTGACCATCTCTGTGGCCCTCCTGTTTTCCTGTTCACACGCACAGGTTTCATAGCTGAAATTTGCAGCATGCTTTGAAAGCAGCTAAAAAGGATCTTGACTTGATGGGGCCCTTGCCAACCTGCTCCAGTTGCAGGTGTCCCTGCTCACTGCAGGGGAGCTGCACAAGGTGACCTTCAAGTCTCCTTTCCAACCCAATGCAATTTATGAATCTGTGAAAAGCTTTTGGAACATGTCACAATTCTCAACAAAGCCCTTTCTAGCATTATTTCAGGGACATCTCTACCACCTTGAACCACTAACAGCTACACATTAGACCTCTTCAACTTTCCTGCAGTGGTGCTTCACACAAATACTGTGAGGAACAGCAGAAAACACATTCGGTAGCTAGCTTTCAAAACAGAAGGCATCACCAGCTTTTCTGCCCTACTTACCAAAAATGCAGTCAAATCCACATGCATTTGAATTTGGAAAACAAATAGCTCTCATTTTTTTCCCCCATCAAATTCTCCTGATAATTTGCAGATCTAGAGGAGTTCGAATACCCAGTCACCACACAATCATAGAATTGTCAGGGTTGGAAGGGACCTCAAGGATCAGCCAGTTCCAACCCCCCTGCCATGGGCTCACACTACAGCAGGTTGCTCACAGCCACATCCAGCCTGGCCTGAAAAACCTCCAGGGATGAGGCTTCCACCACCTCCCTGGGCATCCTGTGCCAGTGTCTCACCACCCTCATGAGGAACAACTTCTTCCTAACATCCAATCTGAATCTACCCATTTCTAGTTTTGCTCCATTCCCCCCAGTCCTATTACTCCCTGACACTCTCAAAAGTCCCTCCCCAGCTTTCTTGTAGCCCCCTTCAGATACTGGAAGGCCACAATTAGGTCTCCTCAGAGCCTTCTCTTCTCCGGACTGAATAGCCCCAACTCTCTCAGCCTGTCTTCACAGGAGAGGTGCCCTCATCAGGAACCCCACCAATGAAGTTTAGAACAGCATTTGGCTATCACCATGTTTCCCAGACAACTTGGGACTATTGTGGACACTTCCATACTATGATCATCCTAAGAGTTGTTAACATTTGTGATCACAGAATGTTTAAGGTTACAGAATGATTGAAGTGGGAAGGGACCTCTGCAGGTCGTTGTCCTGGGGTTGGCTGGGATAGGGTTAATTTTCTTCACAAGAAGTTGGGAGGAGCCACGCTCAGGATAGCTCTGAACCAGCCATACAACGTCGTGGCCACTATATAACAGGGTGGGCTGGCATTGGTGGTCATGGTGGTTCTCTGGCACAGGGAGGGTTTAGTGCAGATGTGTTGGGTGAACTCATTTTTATACACTACTTCTTCACTGCTGTTGTTATTCCTGTGATTCATTTGGTCTTTGTATTGTTCTCTTAAATTCTCCTTGCTCAACCCATGGGGTTTGTGTTTTGCTCCCAATTTCTACTTTCCATCCTCCTGGAGGAAAAGAGGGTAGGGGGCCAGTTGTGTGAGTGGCTACGTGGTGTGCAGATTTATCCAGGCTTAGAACCACAACTGTCTAGTCCAATCCTCTGCTAAAAGCAGGGGCAGGTACAGCAGGAGCTGTGTGCTGTTGGGTTTTTGATATCTTCAGGGATAGAGACTCCACAGCTTCAACCTGTTCCAGTGTCTGACCACCCTCGCAGTAAGTCTTGTCTTACATTCAGATGTAGTTCATGGCCTTAGCCTCTTTTTCTGCCACTGAATACATGCTGGGTCCTGCTTCTTTAAATCCTTCATCAGGTATTTGTATACTTGGATAAGATCCCTCCAAGCCTCCTGTGACCGGTTTAGGCTGTGCCTTTAAGAAAGAGACACTTTCTGAACACTCTAGCCGAATGTTTTGATATTAGAATGAAAACAATGATATGCTAATTCAATTTCATTGGTGGAACTCGGCTGTAAATTTTTGTTTAGTCTTTCAGTCGGGGGGAGTCAGTAGTCGTCTTCTTCTTCCCCCTGTGCTGTGAGCTGGCTCGTTTCTCTCTACGATTCTTGCTAACCAGATAAGAGAAAACTAACTTTTGCATCCGCTTTGAGCTTTAACAAGTTTTCACCCTTTTAATTACCTTCCTTTCTCTCTCTCTTTCTAACCCTTTTGGGAAAAAGGGGAGGTAGGGAGGGAGAAGGGGGAAAAGGCCGAACCCCCCTGGCCTCAGGGGGGGGGTGGGGAAAGGTTTCCTGTTGCTGTATATTTCTGTGTATATTGTAAATATTGTATATTTTTGTACATATTCACTGCATTCCATATCTGCTTGTAAAATACAGCTTTCATCTGCTTCTCCGGCTGAGTTAGCTGTGGAATTCTTTTGTGTGTGGGGGGAACCTTCCTACCCCACCACACCTCCTCTTTGAATCTTAGAATCAATAAGGTTGGAAAAGACCTCAGAGATCATCAAGTCCAGCCTGTCACCCAACACCTCGTGACTAATTAAACCATGGCTTCAAGTGCCATGTCAAATCTCCTCTTCTTCAGACCCAGCTCCTTCAGCCTCACCTTGTACATCAGATGCTTCATTCCCTTCATCATCTTCATGGACCTTTGCCACACTTTCTGGTATGTCTGTGTCTCTTTTATACTGGGTAATCCAGTGGACATGGCACTCCAGGTATGACCTAGCAAGGATGAACAGGAAAGAATCAACTCCCTTGAACTGCTGGCAACACTCTTTGTAATGCAACCCTGGACTCCACTGGCCACAAGGGTACAAAACTGCTTCTGTCTGACTTGTTTAACAACTGGACTCCAAGGACTTTTTCTGGCGAGCTGCTGTCTAGTTCATCAGCCCCTAATGTCTACTGGTGCATAGAGATGTTCCTCCCCAGGGGCAGAACTTGGAATTTCTTTCTGGAATTTGTTTGATCATTTCTTCAGCTGTCAAGGTGGCAGCAGACCCATTTGGTGTACAGCCATTGATCCCAGCTTTGTATCTTCTACAAGCCTCCTGAAAGAACACTGTTATATCATCCAGGTCAGAAAGCATAGAATCATAGAAGAGACCTCCAAAGGCCATCTAGTCCAAGCCCTTCTGCAGTCATCAGGGACATCCTCAACTTGATCAGGTTGCCCTGAGTCCTGTCAAGCCCCACTCTGAATATCTCCAGGGATAAGGCTCCAACCACCTCCCTGGGCAACCCGTTCCTGTGTTCCACTACCCTCATAGTGAAGAGCTTGTTCCTAACATCCAATCTAAATCTGCTCTTCCCTAGTTTGAAGCCATTGTCCCTTGTCCTGTCCCTGCAGGCCTTTGCAAACAGTCTCTCTCCATCCTTCCTGTAGAAGGAGTATGTCCAAAGAAGGGCCTCAGATGGTCGGAAGGCTGGAGCACAGACAGAGAGTTGGGGCTGTTCCGCCTGGAGAGGGAAGGCTCTGAGGAGACCTAATTGTCAGAGACTCAAACCCAGATAAAATAATGAGAACAAACAAACCTTCAAGAATGTAATTCTAGAGGGCTTGCTGGGCAAATAGAACAACTCTTTTCAGATATCAAAGATTGCTGTGAGGAAAATCTTACCAGCTAGCTACTTTCACTGTGACATAAGGAGAAAAAAACCAGTAAAGACTGCAGGAAAAAACAACAAAAATAATAAAGATTGTAGGAAAAACAATTTAAAAATAATAAAACCAATAAAGACTGCAGGAAAAAATAGTAAAAATAATAAAATAGTAAAGATTGCAGGAAAAATAATTTTAAAATAATAAACCCAATAAAGACTGCAGGGAAAATTAATAAAAATAATAAAGAAAAATAAACAGAAAAATAATTTAAAAAATAAAGAGAAAAATAATTAAAAAACAATTAAAATAGTAAAGGCTGCATGAAAAAATAATAATAAAAATAATGACTGCAGGAAAAAAAATATAATAGACTGCAAGAAAAAAAGAAAAAATAATTACAAAATTAATAAAGACTGCAGGAAAAATAATAAAAATTATAACAATAAAAATAATAAAGACTGAAGAAAAAAAAACAATTTATAAATAATAGAAATAATAAAGAATGCAGGAAAAAAAATAAAATTAATAAAGAATGCAGGAAAAAATAATAAAAATAATGACTGCAGGACAAAAAATTCAAAATAATAAAAATAATAAAGACTGCAAAAAAAAGTTAATAAAGAATGCAGGAAAAATAATTAAAAAATAAAGGCAGCAAAAAAAATAAAGACTGCAGGGAAATAATGAAAAAATAACAATAAAAATAATAAAGACTGCAGGAAAAATAACATTAATGAAGACTGCAGAAAAATAATTAATAATAAAAATAATGAATGCAAGAAAAAAATTAAACATACCAAAAATAGAGATTGCAGGAAAAATAATAAAAAATAGTAAAGACTGCAGAAAAAATTAAACATAATAAAAATAATAAAGACTGCGGGAAAAATAATAAAAAAATTAAAAGTAATAAAGACTGCAGAAAAATAATTAACAATAATAATAAAAATGATAAAAGCTGCAAGAAAAAAATTTAAAAATAATAAAAATAGTAAAGACTGCAGAAAAAAATAATAAAAATAATAAATACTGCAGGAAAAATAATTTAAAAATAAAAATAATAACTGCAGGACAAAAAATTAAAGAATTAATAAAAATAATAATGACTGCAAGGAAAGATAATAAAAAATAATAAAGACTGCAGGAAAAGAGTTAATAATAATAAAAATAATAATGACTGCAGAGAAAAAATAATAAAAAATAATAAAGACTGTAGGAAAAAATAATAACAAGTCAGAGTTCCATGTGACTAACAAGTCTGTTAAGACTTGATGCAGTAGGACAGTAGAAACCCTTACCCTGGATAGGCAACTGCATAGTGAAGTTAAATGAGAAGCACGCCAGATGGTTACCCAGCCCATGGTCAGGCCATTCTAGCTTTCTGACTCTGTTACACAATTCCATGAGGCAACTTCTGACCTATTTATTCAACTACATTGTTTTGAGTGCCTTGCTGAAATGAGAGCAAAGGCCTTTCACCTGTCTGCGGTTCAGCAACACCTCCAGTTTGATGCCTTCTAAGTGCTAACCTAGATGCTAAATTGCTATAAACAACAACATTCTTACAATATCTTTTCCTCACCCTTGTCTCAGCTTCTCTCTAATCTCCTTGCACACAACACCTGGACCAAGAGGCCACCACCTTTTCAGCTATGTTATTAAAAGTATTTTGAAGTAGTCTACACAGCCAAGGGAAGAGCCTTTCTGACTTCAGTTAGTCAAGAATCCCGGAGAAGCGATTCTATCATCTTAAACTTTCCCCTGAGTCATTCTACTTGCAGCAGTTCTGCCTGCAGAACTCTGTCACTAGTTCTATGCCAGTCCTTTCTAAAAGCACCCAGACATAGCTGGCAGTATTCAATCACACTTCCAGTGGCATGCTAACATTTGTTTGCTGAATGCAGGAGACACATCTTGAATATGCTGCTTTCCACATTTATTCTTAGCATGTCTAAACTCTTCTAGAATGAAGCTAACAAATGAGAACAGAGAAGCAGCACCCTAAAGCACTTTCTGCATTGTGGTACAAGCTGGCAAAGATCTGACTTCAGAAGGCTTTGAGGTCTTCCATGTTGCTCCACCTACCAGTAGATGAGGTGGATCTGGAGATTCCTCTCAGGTCTGTCAATAAACCAACTGATGTAGCCACACGCTAGTTCACTTCTTATCAAAGGAGTTGGGTTAGAAGCATCAGTCTGTAGAGGTATTCAATTAATCAAACCATTTAACAGACCTGAGTGAGAGCAGCCACAGATACAGTGTGGGCTCTGGGCAAATGCTAACCTCCAGTTAATGAGGCAGGGCAGCTACAGATGATGTAACTAGGGACAGTAGATTTCATTTAGCTGCTGCTAGAACAGCCTAATTGCAGTTGTCCCACCTTCTAGCCTTCAGGCAGCTAAATGTGGTGAGGCAGCTTTGCTAGGTCAAAGGACCTCTCCACCCCTTGGCCAAAAAATTCTCTGACAGCTGCTGCCTTCAGTTCTGTTGGCTCAGTCTTTCAAATAGTCACTCTCTGTTTTGGTTTGGGCAAACCAGAATGGACCTGCAAAGATCTGTCATTAAAAATGAGTGGGTCTGGCTCATATCAACACAGGTTGGGGAGCAACCAGACAAGTTACATTGGCACAAGCTGGGAGGTGGAAATCTATGGGTGGGAACGGTCATGAGCAGCTGAGGGTGCCCCAAGTGTTCTTCCTTCAGCCTGGCTACAGCCAGAGCTAGCCATGTGAACACAGAAAAACAGCTGCCCTGAGCATCCTCTCGGATTGATGGAGAGAGCTGGGCAGCGCTAAGAGGTATTCCATCCTGCTAAGTTTCTCAATCATAGAGTTGTTAGGGTTGGAAGGGACCTCAAGGATCATCCAGTTCCAACCCTCCTGGCATGGGCAGGGACACCTCATACTAGATCAGGTTGCTCAGAGCCACATCCAGCTTGGCCTTAAAAACCTCCAGGCACGAGGCTTCCACCACCTCCCTGGGCAACCTGTGCCAGTCTCTCACCACCCACATGGGGAAGAACTTCCTAACATCCAATCTCAATCTACCCACTTCTAGTTTTGTTGCATTACCTCCAGTCAGGTCTCCCTGACGCCCTAAAAAGTCCCTCCCCAGCTTTCTTGTAGGTCCCCTTCAGATACTGGAAGGCCACAAGAAGGTCTCCTTGGAGCCTTCTCTTCTCCAGACTGAACAACCCCAACACACTCAGTCTCTCCTTGTAGCAGAGGAGCTCCAGCCCTCTGATCATTCTCGTGGCCCTTCTCTGGACATGCTCCAGCACCTCCAGATCCTTCCTGTAATAGGGGCTCCAGAATTGGATGCAGTACTCCAGGTGGGGTCTCACTAGAATGGAGTAGAGAGGGACAATCATCTCCCTTGACCTGCTGGCTATGCTTCTCTTGATGCAGCCCAGGGTGTGATTTGCTTTCTGGGCTGCAATCAACCTTTAAAACTGCAAACCCCCCATAAGCATTGGGAGGAGACTGATAAATACATGTGAATATTTTCTTGAGTAGCATTCCCATCACTGTCATGCTTCTCTGAAATACTGACTGACAAAACCAGGAGTTTCTTTTACACTTTAAAATCAAGTTTAGTTTTAAGAAACATCTAAGTAACTGGAAAAAACTTTTGTTACCTACAACCTGAAAAGGACAAAACACAAACCCATCCAAACTAGTGACTTATTCCTGTTTTACAAGCATTATCCCTACTGTCAATAATCAGTAAGAATTTAACTGTAGGGAGTGCTAAAAGGGCTTTATTGGGTCACCTAAAGTTTAATAGCTGTTTGAAGATTATTCTCATTCTGCTGAATGTATGTTTATTTACTTGTGTAAAAGGTAAGTGGGGTTTTTGGTTCAGACACCATGTACTGTTCATCTTAGTTGAAAATGCAGTGAGTCCACCTTGAATAATCATAGAATGCTTTGGGTTGGAAGAGCCTTCTAAAGATCATCTAGCCCAACCCCATCTGCAGTCAGCAGGGACATCCTCAACTAGATAAGGGTGCCCACAGCCCTGTCCAGCCCCACCTTGAATATCTCTGGGAATGAATAGAATAGAATAGAATAGAATAGAATAGAATAGAATAGAATAGAATAGAATAGAATAGAATAGAATAGAATAGAATAACCAAGGTTGGAAGAGACCTTGAAGATCATCGAGTCCAACCTGTAACCACAACCTCACAACTAGACCATGGCACCAAGTGCCACATCCAGTCCCCTCTTGAATGCCTCCAGGGACCGAGACTCAACCACCTCCCGGGCAGCCCAACATGAAGCCCCAACAACCTCCCTGAGCAACCTCTTCCAGTGTTCCACTAACCTCATGGTAAAGAGCTTGTTCCTAACATCCAATCCAAATCTACTCTTCTCCAGTTTGTAGCCATTGTCCCTTGTCCTGTCACTACAGGCCTTTGTAAACACTCTCCATCCTTCTTGTAGGCCCTGTTTAGGTACTGAAATCATGACACATGGCTTCTAGAACAGAGGAACCATCATATTTCTGAGCTTGTCATTTAACCACACTTTGAACAGCTCAAGTCAATGCTCTTAAAGTTCTGTTGAAATTCTGGACCAGCTAAACCAAACAAGAACTTGCTCCGCATCCCTTATTTCTAGCTCTCTTCAGTCTTTACTTGAAGCTCCTCTGCAATCAGTTCATCTGCCTCAAGCTGGAAAGGCAGCAAGCATGCAAGAAAACAAACTGTAGCTGCAGAGGTCTGCCACAAAGGTCCTGAGATCACACCAATGAAATTGGTCTTGTCTCACCTTTAGGGTGAAGCTGCCTCCACTGCAGGCTAAGAGTCTGCTGTTAAATATGAATCAGTCTTCTGAAAGCTGGCACTAGGGATGCAGAAGTTGGCTCATTACCTATTTTGTAACAAGGAAGTAGTGTAAATATATATTAATTAAGTCTTTCTGTCTTCCTTGCAGATGTTTTCCTGTGTTTGTCCCTTTTTGTGTATAGTTCATGATAAATATGTCCAGAAATAATTGATTGTACTCACAGGAGAAACAAGGAAGTACAAGGGAAACCTTCTCAAATAAGGCCTTTCAATAGCCAGAGTCAATTAAATGGGAAATCCTAAATCAACTGCTGAATAATGTAGTAAGTAAACATATTAACCAGTAAGTAAACCTGTTAACCAGCCACAAAGTCATGAATTGTGGTTGTTGATATATCAAAGTCTACTCACAGCAGTCAACAAAGGCATGAAGAAGAGTTAATGAAACCCAGGAAATCAAGATAGTTTATCCTTTTATAGACTTCATAAACTGCAGCTTCTAAACACTGAAACAAAAACACCCAAAACCCACAAATCAAACCATTTCCAGAGTGCTGTTTAAGAATTATCACTGAAAATTATGTTTTGTTCTCAATTAGACTTCAACATTTAGGGGATTTAGAGATGTTAACCCTCAAAGAATGCTTAATGTTCTAGGATGTGTGATAGAGTGGTTACTGGGACAAGGCTGAGATCTTCAACAACAAACAGAAAAAGCATTTGTGGGGGAAATGTTGTAACTGTTTTAGAAAAACAACAAAGCCTGTCCTAGTGTGCAGGCATTCAAAAGAGGAGATTCTCCCCTCTACACCACTCTCATGAGACCCCACCTGGAGTACTGTGTCCAGTTCTGGAGCCCCTATTACAGGAAGGATCTGGAGGTGCTGGAACATGTCTAGAGAAGGGCTACAAGGATGAGCAGAGGGCTGGAGCTCCTCTCCTCTGAAGACAGAGGGAGAGAGTTGGGGCTGTTCATTCTGAAGAGGAGAAGGCTCCAAGGAGACCTTCTTGTGGCCTTCCAGGATCTGAAGGAAGCTACAAGAAAGCTGGAGATGGACTTTTGAGGGTGTCAGGGAGACATAGGACTGGGGGGAATGGAGCAAAACTAGAAATGGGTAGATTCAGATTGGATGTTAGGAAGAGGGTGGTGAGACACTGGCACAGGTTGCCCAGGGAGGTGGTGGAAGCCTCATCCCTGGAGGTTTTTTAGGCCAGGCTGCATGTGGCTGTGACCAGCCTTCTGTAGTGTGAGGTGCCCCTGTCCGTGGCAGGGGGTTGGAACTGGCTGATCCTTGAGGTCCCTTCCAACCCTAACAATTCTGTGATTCTAATAAGAGATCTTTATAAAAATTGGGTGAATTATGGCCATATTCCCATGTACACACCATACTTACATATCCATATTCCCATGGACACACCATACTTACATACACATTTGCATATTTGCATTTACACACCATATTCATATGGCCACACTCACAAAACTCCTCAGTTTATTTGCAATATACCTTTTTTTTCTCTCATTACACACAGAGGTTTTATTTTTTTCTGAATTAATCTTACAATTATTCCCCCTAGTGAAAAGGAGACTATAAGCTCTCCATTCCTTTCTGCTGCAGGTTGGCTCTTAACACCCTAAAATAGATAAACCCAAACAGATATAAACAAGCACCTCCCAAGCACACAGAACTTCACATCATGTATCCTCTTCAAGCTGAAGAGACACCATTGGTATTTCCCAAAGATTTGCTGTCAGCTGTTTGCTGCCACTGAGAACAATGAAACACAGAATCACAGAATGTTGGAGGCTGGAGGGGGCCTTGAAAGATCATCCAGGCCAACCCCTGCCAAAGCAGGATCACCTAGAAGAGAGCCATTGTCTGTTCTATATTATTATAACAGAACCATTGTCTTTGATGGAAGCAAAGTTAGGCCAAAGCTTAGTGCTTCTACAAATCCTTTCCCTGTCAGCTGCAAGAATAGAAAGTAATTGAAAATTCATCTTCTACTTAAAATCTTTACAAGCCTGTGTGGTGGTTTAAGCTTTCCCTGAGTCCAAAAGCCCAAATGAAACAGATTTAGATTGCCTCCCCTCTACCATTTTTTGCCAGGTAGGGGAAAGCAAATTAGGCAGGAGAAAAGAGAGGTAAAAACTACAAGAGAAAACACGTCTTGATTTGGAAGTAAAAAGATAAGTTTATCAAAACATAAAAAGCATTTGAATAAAAGGAAGGTTACAAAGGTATAAGGGAAAAGGGTAAATAAAAATATATGCACAACTAGGCACAGCTGGCAAAGGATTCCCTGGATGCAAGATGGATTTTCTTTAGATGCAGTCTTTAAGAGTCTGGAGCAGCGTGGAACAGGCCCCACCACACGGTTACAGCAGGAGCAGTGTCCCAGGCAGGAGAGGGCAGGTGCAAGAGAAAGAGGGTCAGGAAACGGCTCCCCTTAAATAGGCTTGGTGGAGAGGAAGTGGGAGTGGAACAGACTTTGACCTGGGGACCCCCTCCCCCCGGGAGCGGGGGATCATGTCTCTCTGCCCACCTGGGTCAGGTTTCTTTGTCCACATGGGGGCCAGGTTCTTTTCAGCCCACCCCATCCTGGGCTGGGGGTAACCTGGCACAGCCTCTCAGTGCCTTATCACAAACAGAACTCAAAAGAAGCCAACCTTCCTGAAAAATTCATATTCCTGCTCCTAATTGGGGAATGATAAACAATTAGCTGGTGCCCTCATCGTTATCTTAGGGGAAGGTGTGCAGCTGGGTGAGCAGTGGAAGTCAGCAAATACAGGAACAAATGTTTTCAGTGGGGAGCAGACAGGAATCCCATAGTTACCAATTTAGGCATTTGGAATGCAAACCCTGGGGAGCTTCAGAGAGAAGAGGTAGCTGCAGTTGCCTGAAGATCTCTTTTTGTTTGTTGGGTTTATTATTTTTTTTTGCTTAACAAACAGAAACCCACAGCTGAGGCTATGTACCTGCTATGGCCTTTACTGAGGTAGCAATGCCAAAATCAGAGCATCCTAACTGAGAACTTCAGAGGTCTACAACATCTATCAAACTCACTGCCACTTTATTTATTTCTCCAGAACTGTGATTTATTTATTTCCCAGTATTGGAATATTTAGATTCCAGTAGTTGTTTATTTTTTCCCCTCCAGTGCTGTGATGCTATAAAGCCTTAAGAGGTGTCTCTGGTGTGCTCTAGTAGGTGAGGCAATCACCCCCACGGGGATCAGCGTTGTATGTACAATTCATGTGTCTCCTGGGTTTAATTTTCTTTATCCTAATTGCCAGCAGAAGTTGTGATGATTGGTTTTTTGAGGGTTCACAGTATCATAAAATCATAGAACCAACCAGGTTGGAAAAGACTTCAGAGGTCATCAAGTCCAACCTATTACCTAATGCCTAACACCTCGTGACTAAACCATGGCTCCAAGTGCCACATCCTGTCCGTTTTGGAAAAACCTCCAGGGATGGTGACTCCACCACCTCCCTGGGCAGCACATCCCAATGGCCTATTACTCTTTCTGGGAAGAACTTTCTCCTCGTCTTGAGCCTAAACCTCCCCTGGTGCAGCTTGGGACTGTGTCCTCTTGTTCTGGTGCTGGTTGCCTGGGAGGAGACCAAGCCCCACCTGGCTACAACTTCCCTTCAGGGCGTTGTAGACAGCAATAAGGTCTCCTCTGACACTCCTCTTCTCCAGGCTAAACACCCCCAGCTCCCTGAGCCTCTCCTCACAGGGCTGTGCTCCGGACTCCTCACAGGGCTGTGCTCCAGACCCCTCCCCAGCTTTGTTGCCCTTCTCTGGACACGTTCCAGGATCTCTACATCTTTCTTAAACCGAGGAGCCCAGAACTGGACACAGTCCTCAAGGTGGAGCCTAACCAGTGCTGAGTACAGGGCAGAATGACTTCCCTGCTCCTGCTGGCCACATTGTTCCTGATACAGGAACAGTGATACAGACCAGGATGCCATTTACCTTCTTGGCCACCTGTGCACACTGCTGGCTCATGTTCAGCTGCTGTCAACCAGTACCCTCCCTTTCTGCCTGGCTGCTCTCCAGCCACTCCTACCCCAACCTGTAACTAGCTTTGAAAGAGACATTAAAGAGTCAAAAGAAGCTGGTGAACTGAGCCTACATGTACTAATGAAGTGTATTTCTTCTTAAGCCCTGAGAGAAGGAATCAAAGGTGCTGAGCCACTGTATGCTAATGTACTCTGAAAGCTCTTCTACCTCCTGCTTTGTAAACTGCCTCAGTGTTTTGCTGCACTGGTTCCATATGCCAGAGACATACAGAGGGATGTCTCTGAAGAGGAGAAGAGGTGAGGGTCTGCTATACTGAGTGCCATTTGTCTTTAAATCTTTCCTTAAATTACAGATTCACAGGTGCATCAGGCTGGAAGGGACCCTCAAAGGTCACCTTTTCCAACCCCCCTGCAGTCAGCAGGGACACTTCCAACTTCCAACTAGATCAGGCTGCCCAGGGTCACATCAAGTCTAATCTTGAATGTCTCCTGGGATGGGGCCTCAACCACATCCCTAGGAAAACTGTTCCAGTGTTTTACCACTCTCATTGCAAAGAACTTCCTCCTAATATCCAACTTAAATCTACCCTGCTCCAGTTTTAAACCACTGCTCATTGAGAAGTGAACTCGATTTTGCATTTCTATATATAGTTATTTATATACATAAATAAGTTGAGAACTTACCCTGGTGGGACCTCAATGGAATACTGAGTCCAGTTTTGGGCTCCCCAGTTCAGGAGGAACAAGGATTTACTTGAGAGAGTCCAAGGGAAGGCTACAAGGATGCTGAAGGGACTGGAGCACTGCCTGATGAGGAGAGGCTGAGGGACCTGGGGCTGTTTAGTCTGGAGAAGACTAAGAGGGGGTTCAATAAATGTTTATAAATATCTGAAGGCTGGGGGTCAGGAAGGAAGGCACAGGCTCTGCTCACTCGTGCCCTGTGATAGGACAAGGGGCAATGGAAATAAACTCCAGCACAGGAGGTTCCACCTCAACATGAGGAGGAACTTCTTCACTGTGAGGGTCACAGAGCACAGGAACAGGCTGCCCAGAGGGGTTGTGGAGTCTCCTTCTCTGGAGACATTCAAGCCCTGCCTGGATGTGTTCCTGTGTGAGGTGTGCTGGATTCTATGGTCCTGCTCTGGCAGGGAGGGTGGACTCAATGATCTCTGGAGGTCCCTTCCAACCCCTAACATCCTGTGAGCCTGTGACACATATATAAAATATAACTTGTATATAAAACTGTAAGACAATAGACATGACCTCATCTGTCATATTACTGCAATATATGTTGTATATTTCATGTTATATTTTATATGCAGAATAAGATATACATTAAAAGGTTAAGTTGTTGAATTAAGCTTTCTCTGGAGTGTTTGTCTTGGTCCTTAGATAAATAAAATAAATAGGGTCACAGCCTCAAACCCACCTCTGCAGCTTCACATACCTGCTGCTCATCTGCTTATTTGTTCCCTTTTAGATATCTTGTCTAAAACTGTGTACACAGCTCAACCACTTCCCTGGGCAGCACATTCCAAGGCCTGACCACTCTTGCCATCAAAAAATGTTTCCTAATGTCCACTCTAATCCTACCCAGTCACACCTTGAGGCCATTCCGTCTTGGTCTATCACTAATCACCTGAGAAGAGACCAGCACCAACCTCTGCACAACCTCCTTTCAGGTAGCTGTAGACAGCAATGAGGTCTCCCCTCAGCCTCCTGTTTCACACTAACCATCCCCAGCTCCTTCAGTTCCTCTTCATCAGATTTGTTCTCCAGGCCCTTCCCCAGCTTCGGTGCCTTCCTCTGCACTACCTGCAGCATAGATAGGCTCTCCACTGCTGACTAAAAGCATTGCCGGGTTTGACCATCACACTGTGAGACACGGAGAAGAGATGTGTATGAAGAGCTAAGTCCTACCCATATTGAAACTAAAGGTTTCAACGCCAAACCTGTCATTGAATGACTTAGGCTCAAAAGTTTACAACCCAAGCTTTAGAACTATTATCATAGAATCATAGCATGGTCCAGGCCAGGAAGGATTTCCAAAGGTCATCCAGACCAATGCCCTCTGCAGTCAGCAGGGACATCCTCAGCTAGATCAGGGTGCCCAGAGCCCTGTCCAGCCTCACCTTGAATATCTCCAGGAAGGAGGCCCCAACCACCTCCCTGTGCAACTTGTTCCGGTGTTCCACCACCCTCATGGTAAAGAACTTGTTCCTAACATCCATTCTGTATCTGCTCTTCTCTAGTTTGAAGCCATTGTTCCTCATCCTGTCCCTGCAGGCCTTTGCAAACAAAGTCTCTCTCCCTCCTTCCTGTAGCGCCCTTCAGGTATTGGCAGGCTGCTATTAGATCTCCCCAGAGCCTCCTCTTCCCCAGGCTGAACACCCCCAGCTCCCTCAGCCTGTCCTTGTTGCAGAGCTGCTCCAACCCCCTGATCATTTTCATGGCCCTCCTCTGGACCCTCTCTACCAGGTTTACATCGTTCCTATATTGAGGGCTCCAGACCTGTACACAGCACTCCAGGTGAGGTCTCAGCAGAGAGAGTAAAGTGGCAGAATCACCTCTCTGGCTCTGCTGGCAAGGCAGATTCTTTTGTCCTTGAAGACCGTTGCAGTGTAGAGTTCAGACACATTCATAGGACATATGAGATGGAAAGGCCTGGAGTGGCTGCCCTTGAAGACACATATCCTCAGGATGAGCCACCACAATAGCTGAGAAATCAGCATCTTTCTTGGGAACTCGAAGCTACATCTGAAAATGAGCAGCACAGTGTTGAAAGCTGCAGTCCCTTCCTTTTTGTGAGGATTTAAGACATTTCTGTAGGGAGCCAGCTCAGGCCCCTGGCCTGTGTGGTGAGGGGAAGGTAGCACTGAGAGCGCATGGTTACAATCACGCTCTGAGGTTTTGCCTTGTCTGCACCTAGCCAATGCTGACTGTAATTCAAGCTCTGGTCTGGGACTCAGGCATTCAACATTCTAAGAGGAGCCTTTCCTCTCCTCAGCCCATGTGGCAGCAATGTCTTTTTAAGAATAGGAGCAGATCTACAGACTTGAGATTAGTGGTCTTTTGGCTAAGATTTCTGGACATCTGCAGCCTGTTGGGGTTGCAACCGCCAATAATTTATCAGCACCAGAGGAATGAAAAAAGCCTTTGAGTTCCACCCAGTGGAAAAAAGATGTGAGCCCAGGCTTCTCAGCCTTAGGGCCTTTACCCAGGAGGGGGAGATGTAGAGTGTTAGATTTTGCTCCAAAAACTATTCACGATTTTTCTTCACTATCTGCTTCTTATAAAACGCAGCAATTGTCAAAGCAGAGCTCAGATTCCCAGATGTTTTTCTAAGGCCTGCCAGGCTTCCTGACTACATTCCCTCTTTCTTCTCAGGGAGACAGAGGAATGTCATGGCTTCCCTGCCTCGGCTGCTGTAGGAGTGAGATAGCTGAGGAGATGCTTCAGAAATGCCTTCAAGAGAAGGCTAAGAGATTTGTAGTGATATGTGCAGAATAAGCAGAGGCTTTCAAATTGTCACTTTGAACTCGGGCATCTCTTACCCAGCTTTGGGGCCTGAAAGCTTTGATCTATTGTATTTCATTTCATTTCATTTCATTTCATTTCATTTCATTTTATTTTATTTTACTTTATTTTGCTTGACTTTATTTTACTTTATGTTCTTTTACTGTATTTTATTTGACTTTATTTTATTTTGCTTCTATTTATTTCGCTTTACTTTGTTTTACTTTATTTTATTTTACTGTGTTTAATTTAATTTAATTTAATTTTACTGTATTGTATGTTATTTTACTGTATTTTATTTTACTTTTTTTACTGTGTTTAATTTAATTTAATTTTACTGTATTTTATTTTATTTTACTGTATTTTATTGTACTTTTTTTACTGTGTTTAATTTAATTTAATTTTACTGTATTTTATTTTATTTTACTTTTTTTTACTTTATATTCTTGTACTTTATTTTACCTTATTTATTTTACTTTCCTTTAATTAACTTTCTTTTCTTTTTATTTTACTTAACTTTATTTTACTTAACTTTATTTTACTTTATTTATTCTAATTTACTTTCTTTTCTTTTCCTTTAGTTTATTTTACTTTAGATTACCTTACTTAACTCTCTTTTACTTTTTTGCTATGTCCATCAGCCATTGATGCATATCAGCGGGATTTAGCCAATGTCACAGAGTATGGGCAAGATGGCAGAGACAAGAAAAAAGAAAGCAACAGCCTCACAGCTGAAAGCTGAAGTCAGCAGAATTTGAATAGTGATAAAGATCAGCTCATTCATGGAGCAGCTAACTGAAGGGTGCCCTTCAGTTTCAGAATCAAACCTATAAGGTTTGCCAGAAACTATGTGTAGCCCAGTGCTAAAGAGCTGGATTGAAGCACAAGAATTTCAAGATGAATCCCCATGGCTCAGTGCTAATATTAATTTAAGCTTGTATGGACAGTAGAATCATAGAATCACAGAAGAGTCTGGGCTGGAAGGGATCTCTAAAGGTCATCCAGTCCAATGCCCTCTGCAGTTCCTGTTCCAGTGTTCCACCACCCTCATGGTAAAGAACTCGTTCCTAACAGCCATTCTGAATCTGCTCTTCTCTAGTTTGAAGCCATTGCTCCTCATCCTGTCCCTGCAGGCCTTTGCAAACAGTCTCTCTCCATCCTTCCTGTAGCCCCCTTCAGGTACTGGCAGGCTGCTAGTAGGTCTCCCTGGAGTCTCCTCTTCCCCAGGCAGAACACCCCCAGCTCCCTCAGCCTGTCCTCATGGCAGAGCTGCTCCAACCCCCTGATCATTTTTGTGTACCCCACTACAAATCCAAAACCTATGTAGTTTTCCAGAGAGACACAACTTGCTTATACTGCCTGTGCCTGGAACTGCTTTTCTGGTCCCTCCTGGTTTTAACTGCACAGTTACTCTGGATGGGCATGAGTCAGCTCCAAACTATAAACAGTGTAGCCATGGTTAGTAAGCCTGAGCTACTAAGCCTTTACTGATAGCGTGGGCACAAGTTGTGTCTGCTTGGAGCACAACCAAAGCAAGCTCACATCTGCTTGGAAAAAAAAACAACACCACACCACAAAAAAAACCAACTAAAAACCCCAATCAACCCCCCCCCCCCCAAAAAGAAGAAAAAAGTGTAAACCTATCCTCTCTGTTCTTTCCCCGCTTCCTTCCCCTGCCTTTCCCTTTCCCTCTCCCTTTTTCTGTCCCACCCACACACATCTACAAGAGCGCTCAGAGGAACTCCACCTATCTAAGCCCTCCACCCAGATAGCTGAAATTCCTGAGAGGGATCTCTCAGGGCACACATTTGTTTAGAGTGGCAACAAGTGGTTGTGTTTTGGGTCCCTTGCACACCTCCTTACAAGGAACTTGAACAAAGAACAGCTGCTGTATTCATCTGTGTTCACAGCATTTTACTCAACCTAAGAAGTGTTTGTTTTTGCCTACTCAGAGTACTATAGATCATGGGGATGGAGGGACAAGACACTGTGCTGAGCTCCAAGCACCTTTTATGGGGAGCTCCTTGTTCAGAGGGGACAGACTCGCCCTAAATGTCACTAAATCCACTGTGGCAGGCTGTCAGTGCCTTGCAGTCATTCCTTGTTGTTGACAGTGGCAGGTGAAGACACATGAATTTTGAATGACTCTTCCTGTGCCTTCAAGATTCAGGCCGATGAGGTTTTCTCACTCCATCTCTGCAGGTTTTCAAGCCCAGGCTGGATGGGGCTCTGAGCAACCTGATCTAGTGTGAGGTATCGCTGCCCACAGGAGGGGGCTTGAAACTGGATAACAGAATCACAGAATCATGGAAACATTCAGGTTGGAAAAGACCCTCAGGAGCACCAAGTCCAACCCACAGCCCTACTCTACAAGGGTCAGCCCTAAACTGTAACCCCAAGCACCACATCCAAACCACCTTGAAACACAGCCAGGCCTGGGGACTCAACCACCTCCCTGGGCAGCACTTTCCACTCCCTGACCACTCTTGCCATCAAAAAGTGTTTCCTAATGTCCAGTCTGAACCTACCCAGTGGCAGCTTGAGGCCATTCCCTCTTGGTCTATCACTAATTACCTGTGAGAAGAGACCAGCACCAACCTCTCCACAATGTCCTGTTAGGTAGTTGTAGACAGCAATGAGGTCTCCCTTCAGCCTCCTCCTTTTCAAACTAACCATCCCCAGCTCCTTCAGTTGCTCCTCATAAGATTTATTCTCCAAAATGATGATCTTTGAGGTCCCTTCCAACCCTGACACTTCCGTGATTCTTCTGTGTGAAATGGGCTATTCTCTCCCTAAAGCCTCTTTTAATCTGTCCTTTCTTCTGCTATCTGCACACTAATTATGCTGTACATCAGCTTCTGCCATTTGTCTGGCACGAGCAGCATGCTGGCATAAGTCAGTGGAAATTCAACATTCAGTATTTCCTCTAAATCTCCTCTGTCCTCCACACCTCCCACCTCCCTTTCCCCCCAAAATGGTCACTTATGAGAACGAGACTAACACTTGATTTTATGGCAGGAAGGCCTCCAGTTTAGACATCAAAGCTACTTGAGCTATATCTTGGCTATATCAGGCCAGTAGGTTTTGAAAAGCTTCAACAATCTTAGTCACCTACACACTTGCATGAGGACTGTGCTCTTGAAGAAGCAGTACTTCTGACAGAATCACAGAACATCAGGGGTTGGAAGGGACCTCCAGAGATCATCCAGTCCAACCCCCTCCCAAAGCAGCATCACCCAGGGTAGTCCATGCAGGAATGCATCCAGGTGGGTTTGGAAAGGCTCCAGAGAAGGAGACTCCACAACCTCTCTGGGCAGCCTGCTCCAGGGCTCTGTCACCCTCACTGCAAAGAAGTTTCTCCTCCTGTTGAGCTGAAACCTTCTATGCTCAAGTTTGTCTCCATTGTTCCTTGGTTTATTCCTGTGCAGCACCCAAAAGAGCTTGGTCCCCTCCACTTGACACCCACCCCTCAGCTGTTGATAGACATTGATCAGATCCCCTCTCAGCCTTCTCTTCTGCAGACTAAACAGCCCCAGGGCTCTCAGTCTCTCTTCACAGGGGAGAGGCTCAAGTCCCCGAAGCATCCTCCTGGCTCTCCATCGGACTCTCTCCAGCAGGTCTCTGTCTCTCTTCAACTGGGGAGCCCCAAACTGGACACAGGATTGCAGCTGTGGTCTCAGCAGGGCAGAGCAGAGTGGCAGCAGAACCTCCCTAGCTCTGCTGGCCACACTTCTCTTGCTGCCCGCCAGGATCCCATTGGCTCTCTTGGCCACGAGGGCACATTGCTGTCCCATGCAGACCTTGCTGCCCACCAGCACTCCCAGGTCTTTCTCCATGGAGCTGCTCTCCAGCAGGGCAGCTCCTTACCTGTCCTGGTGCCTGCTGTTATCCCTCCCCAGATGCAGGATCCTGCACTTGTCCTTATTGAACTCCATGAGGTTTGCCAGCACCCAGCTCTCAGCCTGTCCAGCTCTGGTTGGATGCCAGCATAGTCTGGCAGGCCTCAGCCACCGCCCAGTGTTGTATCATCAGGAACTTGCTGAGGGTACTCTCAATCCCCTCAGCCAGGTTGTTGATATAGATACTGAACAAAGGTGGACCCAGTACATATCCCTGGGGAACACCAGTACAACTGTGAAAGATGCTGAGAAATAAAAGAATCACTGCAGAACATGTCCCTTTCTCTTTTTCAGATGTATAATCCTCACAGAGATTGCTGACAGGGGAAGAAAGGAAGCTCACTTATTATTGGGAATTCTTCCTCTCTATCTCTATGTGTTTGTGTGTGATGGCAAAACCTAAACACATCAGACCCCAACATTTTCTTTTCTCATATTTATCTACATCTCAAGGAAGCATGAGGAAGCTGGATAAATATGGCTTTCCCTCTGTCACTTATTCCTGCTACCTGCTGGATGCCACAGGTCCTGCAGGTACATCCACAGGCTCTGTACCCTTGTTAAATGTGGGAGGAATATTTTTGTCACTGTTCCAGTCGGAAGATGCTTACATAGGTCAACTATTACAGCATAATCATAAGCTAGGTCTAGGGAGGTTCTTCTGCCACTCTGCTCTGCCCTGCTGAGACCACAGCTGCAATCCTGTGACCAGTTTGGGGCTCCCCATTTCAAGAGAGACAGAAACCTCTGGAGAGAGTCCAAGGGAGAGCCAGGAGGATGCTCAGGGGACTTGAGCCTCTCCCCTGTGAAGAGAGACTGAGAGCCCTGGGGCTGTTTAGTCTGGAGAAGAAAAGGCTGAGAGGGATCTGATCAATGTCTATCAATAGTTGAGGGGCGGGTGTCAAATGGAGGGGGCCAAGCTCTTTTGGGTGGTGCACAGGAATAAACCAAGGAACAATGGAGACAAACTTGAGCATAGAAGGTTTCAGCTCAACAGGAGGAGAAACTTCTTTGCAGTGAGGGTGACAGAGCCCTGGAACAGGCTGCCCAGAGAGGTTGTGGAGTCTCCTTCTCTGGAGACTTTCCAAGCCCACCTGGCTGCACTCCTGTGCAGACTCCCCTGGGGGATGCTGCTTTGGCAGGGGAGTTGGACTGGATGGTCTCTGGAGGTCTCTTTGAACCTCTAATGTACTGTGACACTGTGATATATGTTCTACCAATCCATTGCAAGCAGACTAGCACTGGTATTCCCAGTTTAAAAAAGGGAACAGAGAAAGAAAGAGTACATGGCTTGCCCAACATTACCTATAGCCAGGGTCGTGCAAAGTCTCAGTTATTCCCTGGCAGCCCAAGCATGATTTGTTTCACAAACCAAGCCAGTGCATTAACGAAACAGTCTCCAGAAAATACCTTAACCCTTCCTGGCACTGTGCATTTGCAGCCCAGAAGGCAACCATGTCCTGGACTTCATAGGATCATAGAATTGTTAGGGTTGAAAGGGACCTCAAGGACCAACCCCCTGCCATGGGCAGGGACACCTCACACTACAGCAGGTTGCTCACAGCCACATCCAGCCTGGCTGCAAAAACCTCCAGGGATGAGGCTTCCACCACCTCCCTGGGCAACCTGTGCCAGGCTCTCACCAACCTCATGGGGAAGAACTTCTTCCCAACATCCAATCTCAATCTACCCATTTCTAGTTTTGCTCCATCCCCCCAGTCCTATCACTCCCTGACACCCTCAAAAGTCCCTCCCCAGCTTTCTTGGAGCCCCCTTCAGATATTAGAAGGCCACAAGAAGGTTTCCTCAAAGCCTTCTCTTCTTCAAACTGAACAGCCCCTACATCTGTCCTCATAGCAGAGCAGCTCCAGCCCTCTGCTCATCCTCGTGGCCCTTCTCTGGACACCTTCCAGCACCTCCAGATCCTTCCTGGAATAGAGGCTCCAGAACTGGACACAGTACTCCAGGTGGGGTCTCAGCAGAGCTGAGTAGAGGTGCAGAATCACCTCCCTTGACCTGCTGGCTATGCTACTCTTGATGCAGCGCAGGCTCTGGTTGGCTTTCTGGGCTGCAAGTGCTCACTGCTGGCTCCTGTTGAGCTTTTCATCCCCCAGCACCCCCAAGTTCTTCAGGGCTGCTCTCAAGCCAGTCCCTGCCCAGTCTATATCGGTGCTTGGGATTGCCCTGACCCAGATGCAGGACCTTGCACTTGGTGTTGCTGAACCTCATGAGGCTGGCTTGGGCCCAGCTCTGCAGCCTGTCATGGTCCCTCTGGATGGATCCCTTCCCTCCAGCCTGTCAGCCTCACCACACAGCTAGGTGTCGGTGGTGAACTTGCTGAGGGTGCACTCAGTGCCTCTGTCCATGTTGCCATATCAAAAGAAGTGTGAGCAGCAGGAGCAGTGAGGTGATTCTGCCCTTCTGCTCTGCTCTTGTGAGACCTCACCTAGAGTGCTGCTTCCGTTCTGGTGCCCCCAGCATAACAAGGACATGGAGCTGCTGGAGTGGGTCCAGAGAAGGGCCACAAAGATGATCAGAGGGCTGGAGAGCTTCCTCTGTGGGGACCATCTGCAGGAGTTGGGGTTGTTCAGCCTGAGGATAAGATGGCTCTGGGGAGACCTTACAGGCACCTTCCAGTACCTGAAGGGTGCCTACAGGAAAGCTGAGGAGGGACTTTTGCAAGGGCTTGTAGTGATAGGGTGAGAGGCAATGGATTGAAGCTTGAGGAGAGCAGATTTAGACTGGAGATTAGGAAGGAATTCTTTACAGTGAGGGTGGTGGCACGCTGGAACAGGTTGCCCAGGGAGGTTGTGGACGCTCCCTCCCTGGAGGTGTTCAAGGCCAGGTTGGATGAGGCCTTGAGCAACCTGGGCTAGTTGAGAGGTGTCCCTGCCCAAGGCAGGTGGGTTGAAACTAGATGATCTTTAAGGTCCCTGCCAGCCTAAACTGTTCTACGAATCTGCAAATGTCTAGATCGGTGCCTGGTTAGGGTGGAATCAAGTATTATGTAGCACCTAAAACAAATACAGACTTCTCCTATCTGTCAAGGATATGCAGACATTTCACAGGGTTTGAGCTAAATGGGACAGTCAGAGACGGCAGATGGGAGTGCAGAACTCCTCACTTTCAAAAGAACACTTGGGGTTTGGAAAGGGCAGCCAGAAAAACCCATCAAGTGCCACAGGATCTTACCTGCTGGAGAAGGTATTCCATTCTGCAAGTATCTTCTGCAAGTTCATTTCCTGCTCCTGCTTGACATCCTAAACCTTCACAGCCATCAGGCTAGGCTCTCACTCTGTGAGGAGAGAGAATCCAATTAATTATGTCCTTACCTCACACAGCTTTCAGCAAGCAATTATTCGACAAAACCTGTTTGAGGCCCCTATTTGATTTAGGAGGCTTCTGTGTCTTGGCATCCATCAGGATTTACTGATGCTGATAAATTGCCCTTCTCTGTCATGCTTCTAAATAGATATATCAGGTTTGTCCAAGGCTCCTTGCAGAACCTTGATCTAAATGTTTGGTTTGGTTTTGTTTTTTTCATCTAGAAGTTATCTCCACCTGCATATATGGAGGTCAGAACTAGTGAAATTCTTGGTCTAATTATGAATTGCATTTTGATTTTCTGTCCTCAACCAGCTGGGTGTAAATTCACATGAGCCTGCTTCAGAAAAACTCCCTGAATTGGTATAGGAAGACAAATTTCTGAGTGAGTAAGTAATGTAGCATGAGCCAAGTATGTCCTGGGATGTCTTCAGGAGAGACAGAGACTTGCTGGAGAGAATCCAAGGGAGAGTCACAAGGATGCTTCGGGGACTTGAGCATCTCCCCTGTGAAGAGAGACTGAGAGCCCTGGGGCTGTTTAGTCTGGGGAAGAGAAGGCTGAGAGGGGATCTGATCAATGTCTATCAACAGCTGAGGGGTGGGTGTCAAGTGGAAGGGACCAAGCTCTTTTGGGTGCTGCACAGGAATAAACCAAGGAACAATGGAGACAAACTTGAACATAGAAGATTTCAGCTCAACATGAGGAGAAACTTCTTTGCAGTGAGGGTGATGGAGCCCTGGAGCAGGCTGCCCAGAGAGGTTGTGGAGTCTCCTTCTCTGGAGACTTTCCAAGCCCACCTGGATGCATTCCTGTGTGGACTACTCTGGGTGATTCTGCTTTGGCAGGGGGTTGGACTGGATGGTCTCTGGGGTCCCTTCCAACCTCTAATGTACTGTGATACCATTACATGCAATATCTAAGAGAGCCTAGGTTGCAATTTGCAGACATGCTATTGCTAAATTCAACGTGACAGAATTGAAAGAGGTGGTTTGGAAATCTGTTCTCTATCCCAGGATCACAGGATGGTAGGGATTGGAAGGGACCTTCAAAGATCATTGAGTCCAACCCTCTTGCCAGAGCAGGACCACAGAATCCAGCACAGGTCACACAGGAATGCATCCAGATGAGTCTTGAAAATCTCCAGAGAAGGAGACTCCACAACCAATCTGGGCAGCCTGTTCCATTGCTCTGTGACCCTCACAGTGAAGAAGTTCCTCCTCATGTTGAAAAGGAGGAGGGGAGATATAGATTAGATGCTAGAAGTTCTTCCCCATGAGGATGGTGAGACGCTGGCACAGATTGCCCAGGGATGTGGTGGAAGCCTCATTCCTCGAGGTTTTTAAGGCCAGGCTGGATGTGGCCCTGGGCAGCCTGATCCAGTTGGAGCTGTCCCTGCTGACTGCAGTGGGGTGGGACAAGATGACCTTTGAGGGTCCCTTCCAACCTGATGCAATCTATGAATCACTGCACAGCCCCTTCTAGGGCAAATTCACCTCCACCTCACTAGTCTGTTGCCTCAGCTGAGCTTGTGGAAAATCAGGTAATCCTTTGTCACTGAGCACCTGTACATCACCTTAAGCTTTCTTATATTGTATGTCAGTAGCACCAGATATTTTTATAGTGCTTAATATCAGTACTAATGTTCTTTTATATGTCAGCCTGGAGATATGATGGTCTCATAAAGTAGTCTGGATGTCAAGGTATTTCATTATTATCTAACAATCAGAGCAGTTTGCTCTGCTCTCCTTAACCTGAAGAAGTTGACATATTTCATTAGAAATCATTTATGACTTTATATCTTTGATTAGGTTGGACTTGATGATCTTGAAGGTCTTTTCCAACCAGGTTAATTTTGTGATTAATATAACAACAGACCAGGGCATGCATTTACAGAAAAGGATGTTACAGGATCACAGAGTCCACCAGGTTGGAAAAGACCTTTGAGATGGAGTCCAACCTATCACCCAACACCATCTAATCAACTAAACCATGGCACTAAGTGCCTCATACAGGGTCTTCTTAAACACCTCCAGTGATGGTGACTCTACCACCTCCCTGGGCAGCACATTCCAATGGCCAATCTCTCTTGCTGGAAGAACATCTTCCTAGCATCCAGCCTAAACCTCCCCTGGCACAGACTGAGACTCTGTCCTCTTGTTCTGGTGCTGGGTGCCTGGGAGAAGAGACCAACCCCCACCTGGCTACAGCCTCCCTTCAGGGAGTTGTAGAGAGCAGTAAGGTCTCCCCTGAGCCTCCTCCTCTCCAGGCTAAGCAACCCCAGCTCCCTCAGCCTCTCCTCACAGGGCTGTGCTCCAGACCCCTCCCCAGCTTTGTTGCCCTTCTCTGGACACCTTCCAGCAACTCAACATCTTTCCTAAACTGAGGGGCCCAGAACTGGACACAGGACTCAGGGTGTGGCCTAACCAGTGCTGACTACCGGGGCAGAGATTGTTGGACCAAACAACTAAATAACCAAACAAAACCAAATACCTAATTGCATTATTTGCTGTTAGAATAATATTTCCAGTAGCAAATTTTTGTATGGTCAGTCAGAGCAAAGCTGGTTTGGGTTTGAAGAGAGACAAGCTAGATTTCTAATCTTTTACTGCCAGCTAAATGAACAGTAAAGGAAAGCAAGGTTAACCAGGATGGCTCAGTGTGGGAAAACAACTCCAGTTTTTTGCTTTTTTTTAATGGCCAAATTTAAGTGAACCTACTGTAATCACAGAAACATTCAGGCTGGAAAAGACCCTCAGGATCACCAAGTCCAACCCACAACCCTACTCTACAAGGGTCAGCCCTAAACCATAGCCCCAAGCATCACATCCCAAACACCTTGAAACACAGCCAGGCTTGGGGACTCAACTACCTCTCTGGGCAGCACATTCCAAGGCCTGACCACTCTTGCCATGGAAAAATGTTTCCTAATGTCCAATCTGAACCTACCCAGTGGCAGCTTGAGGCCATTCCCTCTTGTTCTGTCACTTCTTACATGTGAGAAGAGACCAGCAGCAGCCTCTCCACAACCTCCTTTCACGCGGCTCTGAGCAACCTGCTCTAGTGTGAGATGTCCCTGCCCATGGCAGGGGGTTGGAACTGGCTGATCCTTGAGGTCCCTTCCAACCCTGACAATTCTATGATTCTGAAGTGCAGCAGGAGTTTGAGTCATCTCCTTTAACAGTAGTTTTCCATAGTCTCCATCCGATCTACAGCCTCCATCTGAGATAACTGTCTAGTCTCCCTGCCCAAAGTTGGTCACCATAAGGACTTTCAGGGGTGAGCCCTGCAGAGCAGGGCTGTCAGTTGGATTTGGTGATGCTGAGGTCTTTTCCAACCTGAAGTTTTCTGTGAGTCTGTGACTAAAATTATTAATTTCTAATTTGCTACCTTGAAATGTCTGCTCCTCTTCAGGGACTATAAGAGGAGCTTGGAGTGACTATCTCAAACACAGGCATTTACATGACTTCCTCCACAGGCCCTCATGGTTTGAAAGACTCAGGTGTTTATACATGCAGGCAGGACAGGAAAGCCAGGGGCACTGCATTCATTTTCTCTGCAAAGAAATGCAAAGGAATTGCTTCAGGTAAAACAACTTCATTCAAACTCACTCATCTGGACATGGAAAATGCAGCCAAAACTAACAGAGCTCATAGCCTTTAAGACTAAAATGAATTCACCAAGGAGCTTGTTGCTGTCTGGTGAAGAATGGTGATGAAATGGATGGACACAGGAACCAGGACAGGTTAGGGGCTGCCCTGCTGGAAAGCAGCTCCATGGAGAAAGACCATTGGAGTGCTGGTGGACTGCAAGTTCTGCATGGGACAGCAATGTGCCCTCGTGGCCAAGAGAGCCTATGGGATTCTGGGGTGCACCAAGAAAAGTGTGGCCAGCAGAGCTAGGGAGGTTCTGCTCCCTCTCTGCTCTGCCCTGCTGAGACCACACCTACAATCCTGTGTCCAGTTTGGGGCTCCCCAGTTGAAGAGAGACAGAGAGCTGCTGGAGAGAGTCCAAGGGAGAGCCAGGAGGATGCTTCGGGGACTTGAGCCTCTCCCCTGTGAAGAGAGACTGAGAGCCCTGGGGCTGTTTAGTCTGCAGAAGAGAAGACTGAGAAGGGATCTGATCAATGTCTATCAATAGCTGAGGGGTGGGTGTCAAGTGGAGGGGACCAAGCTCTTTTGGGTGGTGCACAGGAATAAGACAAGGAACAATGGAGACAAACTTGAACATAGAAGATTTCAGCTCAACAGGAGGAGAAACTTCTTTGCAGTGAGGGTGATGGAGCCCTGGAGCTGCTGCCCGGAGAGGTTGTGGAGTCTCCTTCTCCGGAGACTTTCCAAGCCCACCTGGATGCATTCCTGTGTGGACTACTCTGAGTGATTCTGCTTTGGCAGGGGGGTTGGACTTGATGACCTCTTGAGGTCCCTTCCAGCCTCTAATGTACTGTGATACTGTACTGTGGTACTGTGATATAACAGAAGAGATCTCTATCTATGGTTAGGATTTTCAATGGTCAGCAAACTTTAATAAACTGGAAAAAAATACAGTATGAAGCAGGCTGAACTGAAGTGCTTAGGGAAGGGAGTGCCTGAACTGGATTTTACTGAAGTCAAAACTGCAAGAAAACCCCAAAACAGTATGGAATGTTGTTGTGAACTGCCTGGCTTGCCATGGGATAGGAAGTAAAGTTGATTTACCAGACTTCAAGACCAAGGTCCTTCATGGTCATCAGGTGTTTGTGTTAAATAAAGATCCGTGAAGCTGCCAAAGAGAGGAGGGAGGGAGCCTCATGAAGATAAGATGGCCCTGCTTTGGCTAAAACTGATGAAGCAGAGCTCAAATAACATAAACACCCGACTTCAAAGCAGGTTTTGAGGGCCAGACTGCCCAAACAACAAGCCTTCCCTGATTAGCAGTAATTTTAATGTTAGAGTTGACACCCCTTAATGTGTTAATGAGGAAAATCAAGTACATGTTAAACATACATGACTATACTAGGAGGTGGTTTGCACTGTGGGACACTATATATGAGAAGGGCAAACAAGAAGAATCAGTGAAAACATACTTAATTATAAACATGAATGAGGTCACCTCAAAAGCTCATCCAGTCCAACCCCCTGCCAGAGCAGGATCACCTAGAACAGATCACACAGGAACACAGCCAGGTTGGTTTTGAATATCTCCAGAGAGGGAGACTCCACTACCCCTCTTGGCAGCCTGTTCCAGTGCTCTGTCACCCTCACATGTTTCCATGGAACTTCCTATGCCGCAGCTTCCACCATTGCCCCTTCTCCTGTCTTTGGATATCACCACACAGAGCCTGGCTCCATCCTCTTGGCGCTCACCCTGCACATCTTTATCAACAGCAATGAGGTCACCTCTCAGGCTCCTCCTCTCCAACCTACAGAGCCCTCAGCTCCCTCAGGCTCTCCTCATAAGGAAGATGTTCCACTCCCTTCAGCATTTTTGTGGCTCTGTGCTGGACTCTTTCAAGCAGTTCCCTGAGGTCCTTCCTGAACTGAGGGGCCCAGAACTGGACACAATATTCCAGATGTGGCCTCACTAGGGCAGAGTAGAGGGGGAGGAGAACCTCTCTGGACCTACTAACCACTGCCCTTGTAATCCACCTCAGAATGGCATTGGCCTTCTTGGCCACAAGAGCACATTGCTGGCTCATGGTCAACATAATTATGTCTTAGGATCTTGGGGGCAATACATAGGACCCAGAAGAGGCTTGATGCCAAGTATCTTATAGTGAGGACATGGCTGATTTCTCTAGAGGGAACTAGCCCTCAGCAGTGGAGAGTTTTGACAACCCATGCCGTGTAGCCTCAGGGTCAAGCACTGCTCTCAGTCCTCTCTTTATTTACCAGCACAGATGCATCCCTCTTTTCATTGATTCTGTCTCCTTGTCTGCCCTCATATATTGTGTCCCACAGTGGAAACCACCTCCTAGTATAGCATCCTAAATGCTATGGCCAGTATAGTTTCTTCAGAAACCTCCAGGGGAACCATTGAGATTCAATCATCCTGCCCCCAAAATTAATTGCACTTAACTATTGAGAGAGTCTTTTCTTCTTGTGACTTAGGAATAGAGTCACTTTTTTCAAGGATGGAAATGGCACACTGCCAGAGCAGCTGTCATCTGTATTTGGCTGACCTTGATTTGGCATGGAGGAAAACACCTTCCTCTGTCATGACTCTGTGTGTATCTTTCAGTGTGAAGTGTCTCCATCTACTGAGCTTCCAGTTTATTCCAGCCTGCAATGGGATAATGTATTTTCAGAGTCATAGAAGTATCAGGGTTTGGAAGGGACCTCAAGCATCATCCAACCCCCCTGCCATGGGCAGGGACACCTCACACTACAGCAGGTTGCTCACAGCCACATCCAGCCTGGCCTGAAAAACCTCCAGGGATGAGGCTTCCACCACCTCCCTGGGCAACCTGTGCCAGTGTCTCACCACCCTCATGGGGAAGAACTTCTTCCTCACATACTAGCATCTAGCTTTGTTCCATTCCCCCCAGTCCTATCACTCCCTGACATCCTAAAAAGTCCCTCCCCAGCTTTCCTTAAGATACCTTCTTACAAACATTGATTATAAATTCCTGACTGATATGGAAGATGATAATCTACCAGTTTGGATGAAAATTAGTTGGAGCTTCTCCTTTTTTAATCAGAAGAGGCCAAAAAAGTTTGGCTTGGGGAGCTTAGCAAAATGACAATTGAAACAAACAGAACAGGAGGACAATTCAGGTTGGAAGAGATCTCTGCAGGTCACTCAGTTCAACCTCCTTCTCAAAGGGAGACCTAAATTCAAAGTTAGATTAGATTGCTCAGGTTTTTGTCCAGTTGAATGTAGAGTACCTCGAGGGACTAAGATCCCACAGCCACTGTGGGCAACCTAGTGCAGTGCTTGGTCATTTTCCTGTGAATTGTTTGGGGGCTTATTTTTCTCATTTGTCAGAACTTCTTTGTCACAACTTGTGCCTCTTGTCTCTAATCTTTATTTCTCTCTACTTTGAAGAAGACTGATTCTATCTTCTCTGTAAGCCCTTTGTAGTCTCCTAAGCCTTCTTTTCTGGCTTAGCAAACCCACATCTTTCACCCTGTCCTCATATATCATGCACTCCTTATTGAGCTTGCAGAGGCTCTGGCCAGCCTGATCTAGTGTGGGGTGTCCCTGCCCATGGCAGTGGGATTGGAACTAGATGATCCTTGTGGTCCCTTCCAATCCTGACTGATACTATGATACTACTGTGATACAGGATGTCATAGAATCATAGAATCAAGCAGGTTGGAAAAGACCTCAGAGGTCATCAAGTCCAACCTATTAACTAACACCTAACACCTCCTGACAACTAAACCATGGCTCCAAGTGCCACATCCAAGCCTTTCTTGAACACCTCCAGGGATGGGACTCCAGCACCTCCCTGGGCAGCACATTCCAATGGCCAATTACTCTGTGACAAACCTGAGAGGAGGAGAAAAAAAAATATTGCTCAGTGTTTCCTCCTGTCCTCTTGCAGAAGTGAAGTAATTTATTCTGTTCACTCCTAGAACCACTTTGTATTTTCATTGGTAATTATGAAAGGAAAAGAGGAAAATGAAAGCTGACATGGGTCTCTAAGGCCCTGTATACATCTGGGGTCCAGAATGAGCCATGTGCAGCCCTTCATTAGGCAGGTATGAGGAAACTAATACCACATTTCCTGCATTAGTTCTGAGTTCTTAAAAGAATAAAAGAAAGGGAAAAAAAAAGTGTGTGAAATGGAGACCAAGAGATTAAAATTGAAAAGCTCTCGCTTTTGTGGAGAGATACAAAGAGAGAAAGTTCACTGAGATGGATTATCTGGAAGCCCTAGTGGAGAAGTTCTGCTTGGGACAGCAATGTGCCTTTGGGGCCAAGAAGGTCAATGGGATCCTGGGGTGCATTAAGAGGAGAGTGTCCAGCAGAGCCAGGGAGGTTCTCCTCCCCTCTACTCTGCCCTCATGAGACCTCCCCTGGAATATTGCATCCAGTTCTGGGCTCCCCAGTTCAAGAGGGAGAGGGATCTGCTGGAGAGAGTCCAATGGAGGGCTACAAGGATGCTGAAGGGACTGGAGTACTGCCTGATGAGGAGAGGCTGAGAGCCCTGGGGCTGTTTAGTCTGGAGAGGGGAAGACTGAGAGGGGACCTGATCAATGTCCATAAATATCTGAGGGCTGGGGGTCAAGAGGGAGAGGACAGGCTCTGCTCACTTGCACCCTGGGATAGGACAAGGAGCAATGGATATAAACTGCAGCACAGGAGATTCCACCTCAACATGAGGAGGAACTTCTTCATTGTGATGGTCCCAGAACACTGGAACAGGCTGCCCAGAGAGGTTGTGGAGTCTCCTTCTCTGGAGACATTCAAGAGCCATCTGGGTGTGCTCCTGTGTGAGCTGTGCTGGATTCTGTGGTCTTGCTCTGGCAGGGGGTGATGGACTTGATGATCTCTGGAAGCCCCTTCCAACCCCTGACATCCAGTGATCCTGAGATTTCTAGCTCCTAGCTATCGCTATCTTCCTTTCTTGGGAAGCTCAGCCTTTGCTAAGCAAGGAGTTCATGCAATGCTCTGTGTTACTGTGCTGAACATCCTCTAGCAGCAGATCCAGTTTGACATGAAAAGGGAAACAACCCAGCTCACGATCTGCAGAGTGCTGTTGCCTGCTCTAAAATTGCAGCCATGCTTACTGCGTTCTCTTGACATTAGTGATCAGATCATAGAGACCTTGCTTCTGTTTACTAATAATTTCCCTTTGAACTAACAGCATCAGTGCTGCCAATGCTTTTGGACTGGCTACAAGATATAATCATGTCTCTCTTCCATACCTAAGCTAATTAGCTAGAAATGAACCTCGGTGGGCAAGTTCTCTAAGGTGATCACAGGGTAATGGATCCCTGTCAGCAGCATGGATTTCAGGAGCACTTTTCATGCATATAACACTCTGTTGATATGGATCAGCTTGTACACTCAGAGTCTATGATTTTTAGACACTTGGACATTATCAGTAGGAAAAAAGCATTTCTCTATTCAGGCAAAAAGAATTCTGCTGGCATGTTCTGAATAAAGCACATTGAAGCACCTTGCTAGAATCCCTTAATGACTTTCTGGCTTCTTTTAAATCTTGCCATGAACACTTTTCTTCCTCAAGAAAAATTATGTAGCATTATTTTCCAGCAGAGATCTGCTTTATGCTGGAAAGAGAGAGATTAATGAGACAATGGAGCCTCAGTATTTGATAGACTGCAACCCAAACTTCTCCCTCTAACAAGCTACTTCTTCCAATTCTGTATTGATTAGCAATTAGCTGCAAATCACAGAATGGTTTGTGTTGGAAGGGACCTCTAAAGGTCATCCAGACCAACTCCCTCTGCAGTCAGCAGGGACATCCCCAGCTAGATCAGGTTGCCCAGAGCCCTGTCCAGCCTCACCTTGAATATCTCCAGGGAAGGGACCTCAACCACCTCCATCAGCAACCTTTTCCAGTATTCCACCACCCTCATGGTAAGGAACTTGTTCCTAGCATACAGTCCAAATCTGCTCTTCTCTAGTTTGAAGCCATTGTCCCTTGTCCTGTCACCACAGAGCTCTCTCCGTCCTTCTTGTCGCCCCCTTCTGGTACTGGCAGGCTGCTATTAGGTCTCTCTGGAACCTTCTTTTCTCCAGGCTGAACACCCCCAACTCCCTCAGCCTGTCCTCATGGCAGAGGTGCTCCAAACCCCTGATCATTTCCATGGCCCTCTTCTGGACCCACTCCATCAGCTCCATGTCGTTCGTATATTGAGGGCTCCAGACCTGCACACAGTACTCCAGGTGAGGCCTCAGCAGAGCAGAGCGAAGTGGCAGAATCACCTCTCTGGATCTGCTAGCAGTGCATCTTTAGAAGCAGCCCAGGATGTGATTTGCCTTCTGGGCTGCAAGTGTACATTGTTGTCTCATGTCCAGCTTCTCATCCACCAGAACTCCCAGTTCCTTTCCTGCTGGGCTGCTTTCTCTCACCTCATTCCCCAGCCTGCACTGATGATGAGGATTGTTCCATCTCGGGTGCAGGACCCTGCACTTGCTCTTGTAGAACCTCATGAGGTTGACCTGGGCCACCTCTCCAGCATGTCCAGGTCCTTCTGGATGACATATCATCCCTCTGGCATATTGACAAATCCTTGTTGCCACCTGATTCAGAACACCAGGGTTTCATTGCAAAGCAGTGATGCCCTAGCAGTCTATAACATGTTAGAATATTCTTTCTAGAGCCACTAACAAAATATTTAACACCAGAAACATGAACTTGCATTACTAGGGTTATGGAACCATTATATTATGTTTGCTGTTGTATTATATTGGATTAATTGACTTAGGAAAGTTTGAAAAAGCCAACAGCCTATGAAAAGATCCCTGAGATAAATATTTAGTTATTCAGAATGACAAGATGAACTCTCAAGACATCTGTTTCTTGCTACCTTGTTCTGCTTTAACAGCAATTTGGGTTCAGTAGGACTTAAATTCATTCCTGAATTGTTTGCTCATCACTTGGCATTAGATTGCCTAGCAATACATCAGCCCCTGCTGTTTTCAAAGTGTCAGGTTACAGCTCAATATATACTGAATGGAAAGGCTGTATCAAGTGTATGTTCTCTTGTCACTAGGACCAGCAAAAGAAGGAAGCAAACCACAACACAACTCACCTTGCCAGGCAGTAAGACATTAAACCATCTTCCCTCTTTTCTTGGGAGCAGTGCCTTTTTCCATCGCTCTACCTGCATTTTAAATCATGATCATTCTTTTATTTGTTTGAAGGGGATGGAAGGATGACCACAAGCCAGCAATGTGCTCTTGTGGCCAAGAAGGCCAATGGTATCCTGGGGTGGATTACAAGGGCTGTGGTTAGTAGGCCCAGAGAGGTTCTCCTCCCCCTCTACTCTGCCCTAGTGAGGCCACATCTGGAGTATTGTGTCCAGTTCTGGGCTCCTCAGTTCAAGAAGGACCTCAGGGAACTGCTTGAAAGAGTCCAGCACAGAGCCACAAAAGTGATGAGGGGTGTGGAACATCTTCCTTATGAGGAAAGCCTGAGGGAGCTGAGGGCTCTGGAGCTTGGAGAGGAGGAGCCTGAGAGGTGACCTCATTGCTGTTGATAAAGATGTGCAGGGGGAGTGCCCAGAGGATAGAGCCAGGCTCTGCTGGGGGATGCCCAATGCCAGCACAAGGGGCAGTGGTGGAAGTTGAGGCACAGGAAGTGCCATGGAAACAGGAGGAAGAATTATTTCCCGGTGAAAGTGACAGAGCACTGGAAGAGGCTGCCCATGGAGGCTGTGGAGTCTCCCTCTCTGGAGATATTCCAAACCCACCTGGATGTGTTCTTGTGTGATCTGCTCTAGGTGCTCTTGCTCTGGCAGGGGGTTGGACTGGATGAGCTTTTGAGGTTCCTTCTAGCCCCTAACATTCTCCTATTCACTATTTTCCTTCAGGCTCCAGTTATTGACTGCTTCCTGATGGCTGTTTTCTATTCTTGAGTCCTTGTCTCACAGGATTCCTGAAGACAAGGCAGGGATGGAAACACAGCACGTGAGGTCGCCAATGACTGCAGTAATGTACTAGACACTCATTAAAGTAATTAAGGAAACCATGAAGGAAACATCTGCAAGCCTCTTGCTTTTGTGTGTGCTGTACTACAGATACACTGGCAAACACAGGCAGGTTGTTTTTCTTGCAGAAGACTCTTGTGTGTGTTTTACCTGCAAACCTGGGTCAGGCTCTGCCCAGCTTTTCACCATTTAAACGGTTCACAGAAACATTCAGGCTGGAAAAGACCCTCAGGAGCACCAAGTTCAAGTTCCACACTTGCAAAACACTGGCACAGAATACATCTCACACTGTATTGTTGAGGTTCAACATGGCCAAATCCTGGGTTCTCCATTTCTGGGGAGAGTACCTGGAAAGCTGCCCTGAAGAAAAGGATCTGGAGGTGCTGGTTGACAGCCAGCTGAAGATGAGCTAGCAGAGTGCCAAGGTGGCCAAGAAGGCCAATGGCATTTTGGCCTGGATCAGGAATAGTGTGGCCAGCAGCAGTAGAGAAGTGTTGTTTAGCCTGGAGAAGAGGAGGCTCAGGGAGACCTTACTGCTCTCTACAACTCCCTGAAGGGAGGTTGTAGCCAGGTGGGGGTTGGTCTCTTCTCCCAGGCAACCAGCACCAGAACAAGAGGGCACAGTCTCAAGCTGTGCAAGGGGAATTTTAGGCTTGATCTTAGAAAGAAGTTCTTCCCAAAAAGAGAGATTTGCCATTGGAACGTGCTGCCCAGGGAGGTGGTGGGGTTGATGTCCCTGGAGATGTTTAAGAGACTGGATGAGGCACTTAGTGCCATGGTCTGATTGATTAGATAGGGTTGGGTGATCAGTTGGACTTGATGATCTTGGAAGCCTCTTCCAATCTGGTTGGTTCTGTGAAGTGATGTTGTTGCTGTACTCCTCAATGGTGAGGTCACAGCTCAAATACGGTGTTCAGTTTTGGGGCCCTCCCACAAGAAGGACAGTGAGGTGCTGCACCATGCCTAAAGAAGAGCAATGAAGCTGGGGAAGGGTCTGCAGGACCCCTCTTATAAGGAGCATCTATAAGAGCTGGGATTGTGCAGTCTGGAGAAAAGGAGGTTGAGAGGAGATCTTACTGCTCTCTACAACTACCTGAAAGGAGGCTGTAGTGTGGTGGGGGTTGGTCTCTTCTCCCTAGTAACAAGGGACAAGAGGAGAGGAAATGCCCTCAAATTGCACTGGGAAGGTTTAGATTGGGCATTAGGAAAAATATCTTCACTGAAAGGGTCATCAAGCATTGGAACAGGATGCCCAGGGACATGGTTGAGTCACCATCCCCAGAGGTACTTCAATGACTGTGTTGTGGCAGTCAAAACATGGTTTAGTGGTGGACTTGGCAGTGTTAGGTTGATGGCTGGGCTCAATGATCTTGAGGGGCTTTTCCGACCTAAATGATTCTGTGATTCCATGACATGGTAAACATTCAAGACTAAGAGTCTGAGTTAATTTGGGATTTCTGCTCAGCATCCAGACACATCTGTGGCAGCAGCTGGATTGGTTTGGAAGTGTGCCTGTGGGGACTGGCCCCGCTCTCGTCAGACTGAGGAGACCAGGCTCTGTGCTTGGCGAGGTGGCCTTAACTGCCACACAGCACAGCCACAAATTACTGTGTTTACAAAGGCTGAGAAGGGAAGCTACAGCCCAGTCCTTGTCAGTCAAGCACAGAGAACATCCTTCCTGAATGCCTCCCTCGGCTGCAAGACAATTGTGAGTTATTGTGGTACTTTTATGTTGTGCAGCTCTGCTTTGGGCAAGATTGCTTTGAAGCAGTTCTGATTTGCAGCAAGAAATCACAGAGCTAATGGATTCATTATTTATTTTTGTTTTAAATTGAAGAGAATGAACATAACCTAGTTATAATGACTTCAGACTTTAGAAGAGTGTGACCAGTTTTTAACACTGAAGCCAAACAAGGATGTTCCAGCTAATTATAGTTGTGACAGCCTGATATCAATCCAGGGCAAATTAATGGAATGGCTGATACAGGGCTTGATTCAGCAAGGATTAAAAGAGAGGAATATAATTAATGCCAGCTAAAGAGGGGTTTACTGAAAACAGATTGAATCCTACTATAGTCAGCTCACCTCATTTTTTGTTTTAAATGATATTTGATATTTAATCTCTGAAGGCAATAGAACAACAACAACAACAAAAGTACATGACCTGGTGTGTCACAGCACTTGGAGAAGCCACACACATCTAAAGTGTACTGATGTATGCATGCTAGGTAATAAATGAGGGACAAACTGTTTCACTGACAGTGTCCAAATGTAGTAATAAATCTGGACTCATCAGTGACCTGCTGCACCTCACAGGTGTCACAGGGGTCAGCTGGGGGGCCTGGCCTTGCAAAGGAATTCCAATGCTAATAATGCTTGAAGAGAATAATTATCGCATCACAGAATGCTCTGGGTTGGAAGGCACCTCCAAAGGTCATCTAGTCACAGAATCACAGAAACACTCAGGTTGGAAAAGACCCTCAGGACCACCAAATCCAACCCAGAACCCTATTGTGCAAGGATCACCCCTAAACCATAGCCCCAAGCACCACATCCAAACCACCTTGAAACACAGCCAGGCTTGGGGACTCCACCACCTCCCTGGGCAGCACATTCCAAGGCCTGACCACCCTTACCATGAAATTTTTTTTCCTAATGACCAAAATTTTTCCTAATGTCCAACTCCCTCTGCAGTCAGCAGGGACCTCCTCAACTAGATCAGGTTGCCCAGAGCCCTCTTGAGCCTCACCCTGAATATCTCCAGAAATGGAGCCCCAACCACCCCTCAGCAACCTGTTCCAGTATTCCACTTCCCTCGTGGTAAAGAACCTGTTCCTAACATCCAGTCTAAATCTGCTCTTTTCTAGTTTGAAGCCATTGCCCCTTGTCCTGTCACTGCAGGCCTTTGTAAGCAGTTTCTGTCCATACTTCTTGTAGACCCCCTTCAGGTACAGTAAAGTCTTTATTAGGTCTCCCTGAAGCCTTCTCTTCTCCAGGCTGAACAATCCCATAGAGACTAAGGCACACAACAGCACAGGATGCTCTTCAAGTGTGTTCAACATGTGCTTCAGGACAGTCTGAGAGAAACTGTACATCTGCAGGAGAAAAGCCTCAGGCAATGCTTGTGAATGGTGTCCTGTTGGGCAGTGGTTGTGAAAGGAAGTGGTGGATCTTTCTGGAGGATCACAGACCAAGATTCCAGGACAAAACATCACAGCACCACAGTATATTAGATGTTGGAAGGGACCCAAAGAGATCATCAAGTCCAAACCCCCTGCCAAAGCAGCATCACGCAGGGGAGTCTGCAGGAGAATGCATCCAGGTAGGAATGGAAAGTCTCCAGAGAAGGAGACTCCACAATCTCCCTGTTCCAGGGCTCCGTCACCCTCACTATCAAGAAGTTTCTCCTCATGTGGAGCTGAAATCTTCTGTGTTCAATTTTGTACCTGTTATTCCTTGTCTCATTATTGTGCACCACCCAAAAGAGCTTGGCCCCTTCCACTTGACACCCACCCCTCAGGTATTGATAGACATTGATCAGATCCCCTCTCAGCCTTCTCTTTTCCAGACTAAACAGCCCCAGGGCTCCCAGTCTCTCTGCACAGGGGAGATGCTCAAGTCCCCGAAGCATCCTCCTGGCTCTCCCTTGGATTATCTCCAGCAGGTCTCTCTCTCTCTTGAACTGAGGAGCCCAAAACTGGACACAGGTTTGCATGTGTGGTCTCAGCAGTGCTGAGTAGAGGGGGAGCAGAACCTCCCTAGCCCTGCTGGCCACACTTTTCTTGATGAACCCCAGGATCCCATTAGCTCTCTTGGTCACAACATGTTCTAGAAGCGCCTGGCTCTCCTCACTGAGAGAAGGTGAAACCTAGAAACTGGCTTAGAACAAGCCCTTTCCTTTTAGACAGTTAAAATTGAGTGGAATGAATCCTGCCTGATAACTGGAATTTTAGATATAATTTGAGAACACAAATCCTTCTGAGTGTGAATGGTGATTTGACACTGAAGAAGATTAAGCATTATATCCAGTTAAGATAAAACAACACCACTTGTTAAAATGGTTAAAAATGGTTGTCTGTATTGCTTGCATCTGTCTATTGTCCTTCAGAGCAAAAGAACCTACAATATTGAAATTAATATGCTTTGTACCACCAGCACCCACCATAGGAAGGGCAAAGATAACGAGTTACAGAAGCTAACACTCTGGAAATTGTCTTCAAGGGCTTGAATGAAATCTGCAGCAGAAGCAGGTACATCAGAACATATTTTGAATTGCATTACAAGAGTTGTGAGTTGATCTCAGGATCCCAATTTTTAGAGCAGGCAACAGCACTCTGCAGATCACGAGCTGGATTGTTTCCCTTTTCATGTCAAACTGGATCTGCTGCTAGAAGATGCGACAGTAACACAGAGAATTGCATTAACTCCTTGCTTAGCAAAGGCTGAGCATCCCAAGAAAGGAAGACAGCAATAGCTAGGAGCTAGAAATCTCAGGATGACAAGATGTTAGGGTTTGGAAGGGACCTCCAGAGATCATCAAGTCCATCACCCCCTGCCAGAGCAGGACCATAGAATCTGGCACAGCTCACACAGGAATGCATCCAGATGGCTCTTGAAAGTCTCCAGAGAAGCAGACTCCACAACCTCCGTAGGTCCCTTCCAACCCCTAACCTCCTGTGTGCCTATGTTTGGGAGTCTGAAGAGGCTATCAGGATCATCAGTGGTGATATGTGCACTGAAAGCATATCCCAGGCAGTCATTCCCAGGTGTGTGTCACCTCCTGCCTCAGGAGAGGCAAGCAGGTGAGAATTATTTTTTTTCCTTCAAAATGGACCAACATTGCCTGCATTTCAATCAAAGGGTCCAGGCCTGTACAGAATACAGAATTCACCAGGTTGGAAAAGACCTTTGAGATCATCACGTCCAACTTCTCACCCAACACCATCTAATCAACTAAACCATGGCACCAAGTGCCTCATCCAGTCTCCTCCTAAACACCTCCAGCAATGGTGACTCCACCACCTCCCTAGGCAGCACATTCCAATGGCCAATCTCTCTTTCTTGGAAGAATTTCTTCCTAACATCCAGCCTAAACCTCCCCTGGTGCAGCTTGAGACTGTGTCCTCTCCTTCCATCACGGGTCATGTTTTCATCCCCGGTGAAGCACTGATTAACTTGGGAAGTTCAGTTACACTCCATGAAAACAAAAAGCCACTTGAAACTTACTGGAAGCAAACTTCCAACCACCATTCCTCCATGCTCCCATTCCTTAATGTAATTCACTGCATTTAATGTGATTAATGTGGAAAGTAGGAAGAGCAGAGTTCCCAAAGGTATTCCCAGACTGACAGCTGCTTTACATAATCAGCACAGAAACCACAGTGGTAGAGCATCCTCCAGCTATTGCCTCTTAATGGAGAGGTTTGGGGTTTTTTTGCTTTACTACTCTGCCTCAGTGAGACTTAGACAGGCTGGAGAGTTGGGCAGGGATAAATTTAATGAAGTTCAACAAGGGCAAAGTGTAGAGTCTTGCACCTGGGAAGGAACAACCCCATGGAACAGTATAGGTTGGGGACTGACCAGCTGGAGAGCAGTGAATGGGCAAAGGACATGGGGGTCCTGGTGGATGGGAGGTTGACCATGAGCCAGCAAGGTGCTCTTGTGACCAAGAAGACCAAGGGCATCCTGGGGTGGATCAGAAAGGCTGTGGTTAGCAGTATTATACTAAGTGATTTTTGAATCTCATGCAAGTGACCACTCAAACATGGAAGATGCACATTTTCTAGTCTGTTCTTTTCCTTCCAGATACTCATGCAACAAATGATTCACTCACCTTATAACCTCACTATGGAATTCTGCCCCTTTGCTTCATTTCACAGACTTAATTCACATTTGCTTCACATTTGCTTCCTTTTTTTTTTTTTTTTTTTTTTTAGTTACAGAATCACAGAATATTAGTAGCTGGAAGGGACCTCAAAAGCTCATCCAGTCCACAGCCCCTGCCAGAGCAGAATCACCTAGAGCAGATCACACAGGAACACATCCAGACAGGCTTTGAGTATCTTCAGAGAGGGAGAGACCACAACCCCCCTGGGCAGCCTGTTCCGGTGCTCTGTATTCCTCACAGAGAAAAATATTTTCCTCCTGTTTCCATGGAACTTCCTATACCTCACCTTCCACCACTGCCCCTTGTCTGGTCCTTGGGCATCACCCAGCAGAGCCTGGCTCCAGCCTCTTCGCCCTCACCCTGCACATCTTTATCAACAGCAATGAGGTCACCTCTCAGGCTCCTCCTCTCCAAGCTACAGAGCCCTCAGCTGCTTCAGGCTCTCCTCATAAGGAAGATGTTCCACACCCCTTCAGCATTTTTGTGGCTCTGTGTTGGACTCTTTCAAGCAGTTCCCTGAGGTCCTTCTTGAACTGAGGGGCCCAGAACTGGACACAATATTCCAGATGCAGCCTCACCAGGGCAGAGTAGAGGGGAGGAGAACCTCTCTCGCCCTACTAACCACATCCCATCTAATCCACCCCAGGATACCACTGGCCTTCTTGGGCACAAGGGCACACTGCTGGCATTGAATGGCATGGGTAGAGCACCCTACAAAATGTTAATGAAATCTAGAACTCAAAATTGCAGTTGAAAACAAACCACACAGATCAAAGCCTCACAAATAACTTTCAGAGAGGAAGCTGTTGGTTATTTTGGGAGGCTTTTCTTTCTAGTGAATGTTGGACTTTCCTTGCCTGTTTATGTGTCTGGAGGAGTTCAACACCACTTGCAGAATATATTCTGTTTATACACAATCTGACAAATCTGGGAGCTTGCAGCCAGTGTATTTTGTTAATTATAGTAGGTGCTTTGGCTATTTTATGTATTTGAGCAGCTTGAGCTAAATTGAGAAGATAAAAATCAATGAGGCAGGAAAGTCCAATTAAAAGTACATTAATCAAATGCCCCCAAATGCCTTTCCTCTCTGATATGTATTGTTGCACTTTATGGAGAGTGCCTGTTGGAAGTCAGTCGTCCTTCTGTATCTAATGTAGTACCTCAGTCAGTCAATTTGCTGTAATAAATGTAATTGTCAAGTGTCTGGGTTTGGACACTTCATTGTGTAGTTTGTAGGTTCACTTAAACTCGAAACCATCCTTCTTTTTAAAGATTAATTATAACCAAGAAACCAAGAGAAATAAGAAAGCGACTCCCACATTAAGAAATGACCATTTAAAACACAGGCTGCATTTGATCTTGAGGTGCAGTAAACTCCTACCTGCACTGGAAGGAGTAGACTCTGGGTTTTCACCTAAAAGTCACAATAGACCAGCACTTCATCAGAGCACTTCAAATTTCTTCCACTGTTATCTGATGAACATGATTGTCCTTGTTTGGGCCACGAGCTGCCCAGGGCAAAGTTGTTGAACTCCTCCAGACACATAAAGAGGCAAAGAAATTCCAACATTCACTAAAAAGAAAAGCCCCCCCAAAAAAAACAACACCTTCCTCTTTGAAAGTTATTTGGGAGGCTTTGATCTGTGTGGTTTGTTTTCAACTGCAATTTTAACTTGAGTTCTAGATTTCATTAACATTTTGTAGGGTGCTCTACCCATGCCATTCAATGCCAGCAGTGTGCCCTTGTGCCCAAGAAGGCTAATGGTATCCTGGGGTGCATTAGATGGGATGTGGTTAGTAGGTTGAGAAATATTCTCCTCCCACTCTACTCTGCCCTGGTAAGGCTGCATCTGGAATCTTGTGTCCAGTTCTGGGTCCCTCAGTTCAAGAAGGACCTCAGGGAACTGCTTGAAAGAGACCAGCACAGATGCTGCAGGCAGTGGAACATCTTCCTTATGAGGAGAGCCTGAAGCAGCTGAGGGCTCTGTAGCTTGGAGAGGAGGAGCCTGAGAGGTGATCTCATTGCTGTTGATAAAGATGTGCAGGGTGAGTGCCAAGAGGCTGGAGCCAGGCTCTGCTGGGTGATGCCCAAGGACGGGACAAGAGGCAATGGAATTTATTAGGGAGAGGTGATCTTTGTGGTTTGTTTTCAACTGCACTTACAACCTGAGTTCCAGATTTCATTAACATTTTTTTGTAGGATGCTCTGCCAATGGCATTCAAGTTGGAATTTGAGGGCACTAAGTTGTGTCCCCCACGTGATGCTCTCCAGTCATATAAACAAACCTGTGAGACCATATTTGAGTCCAACCATTGACCTAACACCACCATGGCCATTAAGCCATGTCCCAGGGTGCAACATCTATAGGTTTTTTGAGCACCTGCAGGGATGGTGACTCCATCACCTCCCTAGGCAGCCTATTTAAATGCCTGACCACCATTTCAGTAAAGACAATTTTTGTAATACCTAATCACAACTGTTAGGAGAACACTTCAAATGATTGCTTCACACAAGCATTAAACCTTGGCTCATCTTTAATGTTCTTCTACCAATGGTCATTTTGCTGTAGAGGAAAAAAAAAGTTCATGATTTCTGTTCCAGTGGCTCCCACAATTGTCTGCAATAGCTGAGGATTCAATATGATGCACTAATATTAACTGCTGAACTTCCTTTCAGTGAGAGGAATTTTAGGAGGTTTCTGACTTAAGTGTGAAAAGGCTTCATCATAAAATTTTGAATGACTGCTGATGCACTCCCCTTTTGGAGAATGCTGGAGAAACAACATTCCATGTTAAGCTGAGCCTTCCATGGGAGAAAGAGGGTTTACTGGAGTACATGTTCATTATACATAACAGATACTAGTTGACAAGATTGAAAGCACAGGCTCCAAAACAACGAACTTGAGGCTCTTGCTTTTCCTAGTTATCTTTAGCAGCAATCTTAGGAGTACTTCAGAGACTAGAGAGTGCATTTTACCTGCTTATAGAGCATGGAGACTGAACAAGTTTTAAGGAGAATAGCCCTGAAAAACAAAGCCTGAACAGCACCATCAACTCCAAACTGTGGAGACAGACTGAGAGAGTTGGGGCTGTTCAGTCTGGATAGGAGAAAGCTCTGAGGAGACCTAATTGTGGCCTTCCAGTGTCTGAAGGGGGCCTAAAGGAGAGCTGGGGAGGGACTTTTTAGGATGTCAGGGAGTGATAGGACTAGGGGAAAATGGAGCAAAGCTAGAAATGGGTAGATTCAGGTTGGATGTTAGGAAGAAGTTCTTCCCCATGATGGTGGTGAGACACTGGCACAGGGTGCCCAGGGCAGTGGTGGAAGCCTCATGCCTGGAGGTTTTGAAGACCAGGCTGGATGTGGCTCTGAGCAACCTGCTCTAGTGTGAAGTGTCCCATGCTCAGGGCAGATGGTCCTTGAGGTCCCTTTCAGCCCTGGCAATTCTTTGATTGCATGAAAACACCTTAAAACAATGATTACAATAGAAGTGTGAAGACATAACCAGATGAGCTCATTAGCAACGAGTTTCCTTTCACTTCTGAACAAAATGTTCTGTCAATTGTAAATCTAAAAGACAGCTATATGGTGTCCTTAATGAGGAGTAAATAAAATACAGTTAGCTATATGATTGCCCTTTTAATTCATAATGCTTCTCTGCAGTCTGGCATGCATTTAAGAAGAGGGAAATTAAAAGGGTTGGCAGTAATTTATGCCTTGGGCTAATTTGTTTAAATCTGAAATATTGTAGAGAAGGAAGAATAAACCATATGCTCTGTGCATGTGCTATGCAGGCATGGACCACTCCATACATGAAGCATTGCAGATATTCCTCTGAGAAGTGAGTGAAGATGGTTTTAAAAAGGTATCTCTGATTTCCTTCCTAGGGATGCGCAGGCTAAGTAGATGTGCCTCAGCCCTGCTTTAAAAGCAGACTCAAGAACCTTGAGTCAAACATTGGATACAAACTTCTGACACTCCGTGAGATATGCCACAGTGCCTTTGCAATTTATTCTTAGTTTCTTGCCTTGGGAAAAAAAATAAATAAAAAAAATACTGGAACTCTGCAAACATTTGATATATCTCAGCCCATTCTGCCTCTGAGTGAAAAATAGATCTCATATTTATAAAGCACTAAATCTGTTCCTCCAACCATTCCAGCCAGGCAGTTTGATTTGCTGCTTTGCAGAAAGGGAAGAGTGAAGGGCCAGGAAGTTAGGGAGGACTTGCCCAAAGTCATGGAGGAGGTAAAACGGGAGCAGAAAGAAAACAAACAAACAAAAATCTTCAGAGAATCATTAAGGTTGGAAAAGACCTCTGAGAACGCCAAGTCCAACCATCACCTTACCACCACCATGCCCTCTAAATCACGCCCCAAAGTGCCATGTCTACAGAGTTTCTGAATGCCTCCAGGGATGGTGACTCCACCATTTCACTGGACAGCCTGTTCAAATGTCTGACCACTCTTTCAGTAAAGAAATTTATCTTCATATCCAGCCTAAATCTCCCCCGGCTCAACCTGAGGCCATTTCCTCTCATCAATAGTTACTTGGGAGAAGACAGACACCCACATCACTGCAACCTCTTTTCAGGTAGCTGCAGAGAGCAATGAAGTTTCCCTTCAGCCTTCTCTTCTCCAGAGTAAAGCACTCCAGTTCATAGAACCACAGAATGGTCTGGGTTAGAAGGGACCTCCAAAGCTCATCCAGTCTGACCTCCCTGCAGCCAGCAGGGACATCCCCAACCAGATCAGGATGCACAAGGCCTCATTGAGCCTCACCTTGAATATCTCCAGGAAAGAGACCTCAACCATCTCACTGGGCAACGTGTGCCAGTGTTCCACCACCCTCATAGTGAAGAGCCTGTTCCTAACATGACGGAATGAATTTAGAGAGTAGAACCTCAAGCAATGCTCAGCTGATAGAAGGAAATGTTTTAGCTCTTGTGGGCCACAAACCTTGGGACCAAACTGCAGCTGCGTAGAGAGAAAAAGTATTTAGCTAATTGCCAACGACCATTGTGACTCAGGGAAGCCACACAACGACCTGAGAACTAGAGCTGGTAAACATTGCAATAGAGTCTTTTGTCTTCCCTCTGGACTTAGATAAGAGATGTGTGATCGTTTGTCTTTTGTCTGACACCTGTCTGAGCCTTGCCAAGGGCTGTGTGCTCCCTGGCATTTTCCCGGCAGCCAGTCACGAATCTGTACCTGTCGAACAGACACATCTAATAACCAACCACGAGCTGCTTTTGATGATGTTAGCCTATAGAAAGGAAAGACTTTGTACAAATAAAGTAGACACTTTGCTTGCATCAAGCTTTGTCTCCATCTCTCAACCGCGGTACTAACATCCAGTCTAAATCTGCTCTTCTCTAGCCTGAAGCCATTGCCCCTCGTTCTGTCACTGCAGGCCTTTGCTGTTCCTTCAGTCACTCCTCATAGGACTTTTGGTCAAGGCCCTTAAGCATCTTGGTTGCCTTTCCCTGGACACACTTCAGCAACTCAATGTCCTTCTTGTAGAGAGGGGCCCAAAACTGAAGAGAGAATTTGAGTTGTGGCCTCAACTTAACTTGACTGCTTACGTCCAACAGCAAATGAATAAATCTTTCCAATGCTATTACTGAACTATAACAGAGTGTCTTCTACTCTCAACTTTATTCCCCCTCCAGTAATGTTCTCCCATTGTCCAGTGATGTTTTGCTACTTAATTAGCTCAATGGTAATCAGAAAGAAGAATCTGTTCCTTGGCCTACAAAATCTACCTGTGTTTCAACTGAAAGAAGAACCAATTGTTTAAATAAGAGAGCAATACAAAAATAAATTAAAAATAAATCAATATTTCTCTAAGCAGGAAAACAAACACAGTAACAGGGAATTACTGAGCACCATGTGCCTCCAGGGTACTGGAACACTGGAACAGGTTGCCCAGGGAGGTGGTTGGGGCCCCATCCCTGGAGATACAATCATAGAATCAACCAGGTTGGAAAAGACCTCAGAGGTCATCAAGTCCAACCTATTTCCTAACACCTCCTGACAACTAAACCATGGCTCCAAGTGCCCCATCCAAGCCTTTCTTGAACACCTCCAGGGATGGTGACTCCACCACCTCCCTGGGCAGCACATTCCAATGGCCAAACTCTCTTTCTGGGAAGAACTTTCTCCTCACCCCAGCCTAAACCTCCCCTGGTGCAGCTTGAGACTGTGTCCTCTTGTTCTGTTGTTGGGTGCCTAGGAGAAGAGACCAACCCCCACCTGCCTACAACCTCCCTTCAGGGAGGTGTAGACAGCAAGAAGGTCTCCCCTGAGCCTCCTCTTCTCCAGGCTAAACAATCCCAGCTCCCTCAGCCTCTCCTCACAGGACTGTGCTCCAGACCCCTCCCCAGCCTCATTGCCCTTCTCTGGACATGTTCCAGCATCTCAACATCTTTCTTGAATTGAGGAGCCCAGAACTGTCCCCAGCCTGATATTCAAGGTGAGGCTGGACAGGGCTCTGGGCAACCTTATCTAGTTGGGGATGTCCCTACTCACTGCAGCAGGGGTTGGACTAGGTGACCTTTGGAGGTCCTTTCCAACCCAGACCATTCTGTGATTCTATACAGTTGCAGGCTTCAGCTGTAGGGCTGATTTTACCTTGTCCAGGCATCAAAAATGATACATAAACCCAACATGAATTAAAGAATTCAAAATAAAACCAGTATCTCACCTAATCATTCACTTTCCCCAGGGTTTTCTGAGCCTTGCACTGCAGGCCAGTGTTTTCAGTGTGCCTAGAGTCGGCTCCTTGGCCACCACACTCTATTGAACTCTGCTATCCTGAATAACAGATCCTCCCACAATACCATCACTGTTTTATTTGGTCTGCAGACCTGTGGGACTCATTACTTTTCCAAAATCTTCAGTTATGGGGTCACATAATGACTGTGGAGCACAGCCAAATACAGAGCAACTAGAATTACAGTTTCTGGGAATACATCTAATCCCATTGCTTGATTCTTGATTGCCAGCTGACTGCAGTCTATATCTAAATATACTGGGAGAAAAAAAGTAAAGTTTCCAAGTGGACCAAGCATGGGTTTTGTTGTCAGACAGTCTTTAAACCTTGGCTGGTGCTAAGCTGTTTGCCAGGATCCTGGCTGTCTCTGCCACTCACTGCGTCCACCTTGTACCTGGCAGAAGTCCCCTGGCAGCATTTTGAGCTCCAGGCTATGACCCAGTACAAGGCATCTGTTCCTCTAGGCAGCCCTAGCTCAGCTAAAGCCCTGAATGCCTAATGCTCTGTTGGTTCCTGAAGGCAAGCGTTATTTTGACTTATGAATGGTTTCTTCTCTCTCCGTCTCAGGCCATCTTTTCTCCCCCTCTTCTGGGCCATGGCAGCTGGAAAACCCACCTGGTGTCATGGCAAACAAGTGCACAGTGGAAAACACTACATGTAAAGGCAGCTGTGAGTTCTTCTGGGTGTGACAAATTCACTGGATCTTTCCACAAATAACCAATGTCTTTCAGCTTTGAGCTCATCCTGGGAGCTTCTGTGTAGCAGTATAAGGGCAAGCATCAAAACCCACAGGCTCAGGTGCTCTGTCATCAAAGATGAGGACTTGTTTTAAAAATCATAGTGAAGGTTTTAAAGCCAAAATATCTACTCTGAGTTGACAGGAATCACAAAACCACAGGAACATTCATGTTGGAAAAGACCCTCAGGAGCACCAAGTCCAACCCACAACCCTACTCTACAAGCTTCACCCCTAAACCATAGGCCCAAGCACCACATCCAAACCACCTGGAAACACAGCCAGGCTTGGGGACTCAACCACCTCCCTGGGCAGCACATTCCAAGGCCTGACCACTCTTGCCATGAAAAAGTGTATCCTACTGTCCAGTCTCAACCTACCCAGTGGCAGCATAAGGCCATTCCCTCTTGTTCTATCACTAGTTGTCTGGGAGAAGAGAGCAGCAGCAGCCTCTCCACAACCTCCTTTCAGGTAGTTGTAGAGAGCAATGAGGTCTCCCCTCAGCCTCCTCTTTTCTAAACTAACCATCCCCAGCTCCTTCAGTTGCTCTTCATCACGTTTATTCTCCAGGCCCTTCCCAAGCTTTGTTGCAGCATGCTAGGAAGCATGTTAGTTTCAGCCTATACTTGTATTAACTGAAAAGTTGGGCAGGAAACTGTTCTATTCTAGTTTTTGTTTGCTTCACTATTCAAATTAGCAGATGCACTTCCTATCCTTTGGTGCTTTTCGTGTCAATAATACAGAAATCCCATGGAAACAGGCCAGAGATTTTCTTAGCAACCAAGCCTCTTGCCTGACACACACCATTAACTACAACAGCCTGTTAAAAGCTTAAAATAAACCCATCCTGGTTTTTTATTTAGAATTTTCTTATAGTGGAAGAATATTCACTGGCAATGAATTTAGCAGAGGCTAAGAAGAATTTATGTATTTCTATGGAGGCTGAGCAGTCAAGGGATGTCACCGTGAAAGCAAATGACACTGGTAAATGCAGATCTGCTGGGACTGATCCAAGGATTGCCACTCCAGGTATAGTAAAAACCACTCTCAGCAATTGGTTATATTGGCTGCCCCAGGATTAAAATGGAAATTGATTCATACCTTGTTAGGGTACAGTAACTGCTGCAGGATGAGTCCTTCTCCACCAAGAAGCTCTAAATTCCAGGAGGAAAGATAGGATTTTGATAAGGTGTTCCTAGTTCCAAGAAAAGGAACGTTCAGGAGAAGAGTGTGTAGACCCTGAGCACTGCTTTGTCAGTCTCTGGAAGGTGGAGACTAACCACACTTTCAGAAAGCAGAAGTTAGAGGAGGTTTTATTTCTTTACATTTGGATAAATGTAAGCCAGAACAAAATAGCACAAGTTCCATCCTGTTTCTAAAGAAGCATTTTTATCTTTGCTTAGAATAAGCTCCACTGAGTGGGGGCTATTCAGTTTGGAGAAGAGAAGGCTGTGAGGAGACCTTATTGTGGCCTTCCAGGGCCTCAATCTGAAGGGAGCTACAAGAAAGCTGGCGAGGGACTTCTGAGGGTGTCAGGGAGTGAAGCAAAACTAGAAGTGGATAGATTCAGATTGGATGTTTGGAAGAAATTCTTCCCCATGAGGGTGGTGAGACACTGGCACAGGCTGCCCAGGGAGGTGGTGGAAGCCTCGTCCCTGCGTGTTTTGGAGGCCAGGCTGGATGTAGCTGTGAGCAACCTGCTGCAGTGTGAGGTGTCCCTGCCCATGGCGGGGGAGTTGGAACTGGCTGATCCTTGAGGTCCCAGAGGATGCAGAGGTCCAACTCTGACAATTCTGTGATTTCACGGTCCTTGAATTAAACCAGGGTGCAGGCTGAGGGTATATGAAGAGTTATTTTTAGAAACAGTGTACATAAGTGATATGAAAAGAAATAAAACACCACTATCTGAGGTAAAGGCTGACACTCACTTGAACTCAGCTCCTTAGAGGCTTGTGCAGTGTGTTTTGGTCACAAATGCATCATCCATTTTTGTTGCAGCCATCAAAAAACTTCAGAGATCTTTGGGTCTCTCTGCAGGTATTAGTCAGAGCTAGCATTTACATTTATTAGTATTATTTTTTTAATTCCCCTCTAACGATGCTGGAAGTAGTTGTCCAGGAGTAGGAATTTTTCTGGCACTGAGATAAAAAATCCAAAACCAACTAACAACAAACTAACCAACCACCACCAACACAAATACCCCCAACTCTTAAGTAGTAGAACGAGAAAGAAAGGAACAAAAGGACACAGCATTGAGCTTTATCAGCTGGAGACCTTAAGTAGCCCTTTAATTCAGTTCTCCTAAATAGTTTATGATCAATGGCAGCTTTAGTGATCTCATAGGAAGAATGACTTCTCCAGTAAACTGGGTGGTTGAAGTTTAATGATATGCCTCCAAGTACAAGCCTCCTGATTTGTGCCTGCTCTTGGCGAGGGCAATACATCACAACAACTCTTCCCTTCACAAGTGACCCCCAAGATGTAAGGCAAACAGCTCTAAAAAGGGTTGTGCTGAAGCTTACAGCAAGTTGGACATCCTTAAAGCTCTGCAAAGCTGTGCAAACTAGTAAAGACCAAATCAGAACAAGACTAGGTTTTGGGTTAGGTTAGCAAATATTCCATGGAACTTGGTTTAGGTTAATAAATATTCCATGTGACTTTGAAGAGAAGGAAGTCTTCAGTCACCTGGAGCTGAGCAGCTTGAGCTGTGCCCCGCCACAGTCATTAGGAGTCTGTGCAATCAGACTGGTGCCAAATGTCAGCACAGAGAATTAGATTTGCCTGTGCTATGGCATGGTAATAAAATGCAGTGACCAGGACCAACCATCTCTGTTGCTCAGTTTTGCTGCCAGGGGATGGGCAAAGGGCTGCCACAGCCACTTTGACAAACGCACTGGCACGCCTCAGTGCACTGAGCTTCTGCCTGACACCATTTCAAGCCCTCATACCTCCACCTCACAGCTATAAAATGACCTTGAAATAAGGGTCTTTTGTTGTGGTTGTTAAAATTGGGTCTATGTATATAGTTCTCAGGTAACACTGTAGAAAATGGTCTCCTAAAGCACAAATATCCATCATGGCTCTAGAGAAACTAAAGAAGAGCAGATTTAGACTGGATATTAGGAACAATGAGGGCGGTGGAATGCTGGAACAGGTTGCCCAGGGAGGTGGTTGAGCCCCATCCCTGTAGATATGCAAACTGAGGCTCAACAGGGCTCTGAGAAGCCTGATCTAGTTAAGGATGCCCCTGATGACTGCAGAGGGGCTTGGACTGGATGACCTTTGGCGGTCCCTTCCAACCCAAGACTATTCTGTGATTCCATGATAACTTCTCACAGATCTGATGCATTTTGTGTCTCTATAGGGAAAATATTTCTGCAGAAGTCAAGAGAAAAGTCCAACTTTTTACTCCAGGTGCTATTTGCTAGCTGGCTGAAACCAGAGTAGTTTACTGCAACAAAAGCAGTGTTTGAGGAAGAGGAATTAAATAATTCAAACTGAGCCACACCACCCCTGGAGCCAACCACTTTTAAGGCTGGGGAAGAAGCCTCTTTTATGCACAGTGCAGCAGTTCAGCTCTCATTAATTTCAATTAAAAGTTGATGAAGCTCTTTGGTTTATTAGGCTGTCATTTGCACTATATTTTCAAATTGCAGCAAGACATTAAATATTCTCACAGGCAGTAACTGCTCACCGGGGATTTTATGCAGTGCAAGACATGGAATGAAACCCAGCTCATTATTATTAATTATTTGCATTACTTTATTGCTTAGGAGTTGTAGTCGTGGATCAAGGCCTCATTGCATGATGCACAGAGCCAGAACAAAAAAAGCCATTACTCCCCTCAAGTGTTACAGATCTGAGGTCATTAGTGGCAGTACTTGGTCAGGAGCTTGATTTTTGAGTTTTCTCCTTTCCAGAACCCAGGCAGTGCCCTCTGATGAGCCAGTTGGGTTGTCCAGTTCATAATGCTGGGAACCAGCGCTGCCCCAGCAGCCATCCTCACTCAGCTGACCTAAAGGAAACCCCCAGGCTGAAGAGCTCCCTTAATTCACAACAGCATCAGTCCCCTGGTGCTTCTCTGCCCAGCTTCCCTGTCTACATTTAGCTGTATCTGGGACTAAATTATAATAGCTGTTCTCTCACCTCCCCAGCAGAGAAGGAATAATCAGGAAAAAGAGAGAAAACAGAACCACAGAATCAGCCAGCTGGAAGAGACCTCCAAGATCAAACCCCACAAGCTGAAGTGAAAAACGGAGTTAATGAAATAGCCAAACTGCTATCACTGTCAGTACAAAGTATAAAAAGTTATACTCAGCCCAGCAAAAGTGCAGGAGTCACAACATCCAGGAAGGCAGTCCTCAAGAACAGAGGAAGGAAGAAGCCCGAGCATGAAGCTTCCCACTCCCTGCCAAATTTCTTCCTTTATTCTGGGATGCTCATTGTTTGGGATGCACCTGTGAACCAGCTCAACCCAGCTGTGCTGGGTGACTGAGAACTGCCAATGGCCTGCAGCCCATGCCTGGCCTGGGATTCTATCCCAGCAAAACCAGGACACTCACACAGCCTCCCCGGTCCTGAAAAGCAATCATTACCTCCCAGCCCTGCCTGGTCCATGGCATTGTCAGTTCCTTACACAGAACTGGATCTAAGATCTTTTGTAAGTGATAAGAAAGTGCCAGGATCACTTGTTGTATGCAATGGCCTCAGGAAGAAAGGGCAGCCACAATTTGACACCTGCTTTGCTATGGGGGGTATGAAAAGCCTTCCGTTTGTATCAGGTGGCTTTCCTGGGATAAAGGGATGCTGCTTGCCCAGGGAGGTGGTGGAGTCACCATTTCTGGAAGTGTTTAAAAAAGAGACTGGATAAGGCACACAGTGCCATGGTTTAGTTGATTAGATGGTGTTAGGTGATAGGTTGGACTTGATGATCTCAAAGGCCTTTTCCAACCTGGTTAATTCTGTATTCTGTATTCTGCTGACCCTCTGTGGTCTGAAGCAGATGCTTGGAGACAGGATTAATGCAAAAGCCACCCTCCAAGTAGCATTGCTAGGGCAGAGCTAATTTGAGGCCAGAAAAAGGGTGCTGCAGGGGTCAGCCTGAGCTTGGGCAGGAGTTCTGGGTAAGTGGTGGGCAGTGAAACTGCATCTCATGGGGTAGTTAGGCTGTGAATAAATGTATTTGATACCTGCAATGTTTGACGTGCCTACATCTGTATTTATGCAAGTTACAGGAAGAATCTGAAGATGAAAGGCATGACTGGAGGCATAGCCTCAGTTCTAAGGCCCTGACTGCCCACAGCAGGGGGTAGCCAGCGTGATCTTCTCCTCTCAAAGCAAGGAGCCTGGGAGAAGGCTTGGCTTGGATTAGTCACTCTGGGAGCTGTAGAGTGTTGATCTGGTGCTTGCTACAGCCACCCACACCTGGGTCTTTGAAATGCCATCTATTGCCTGGCTGGCTACCAGGCTTTACAAGGCTGCACATCTCTCATATCTCCTGTGTCATGTGAAAAAACAAAAGGTGTTCAGCCCCAGGTGGCACTGGGCAGGGACCCTGACCTGAATAGATTAGCTCCCAAGTGAAGTAAAGAATCAGAGAATTACAGAATGATGAGGGTTGGAAGGGACCTCTGGATATGATCCAGTCCAATGACCCTAGAGCAGGCTGCTCAGGACAGCATCTAGGCAGGCTTCAAATGACTCCAGAGAAGGAGACTCTACCACCTCTCTGGCCAGCCTGTTCCAGTGCTCTGTCACCCTCAATGTAAAGAAGTTCCTCCTCATGTTTAGATGGAACTTCCTGTGTTCAAGTTCATTCCTGGTACCTCTTGTCCTGTTACAGAATAACAGAATGGTCCAGGCCACAAGGGACCTCAAAGGTCATCCAGTCCAACCCCTCCTGCAGTCAGCAGGGACATCCCCAACTATATCAGGCTGCCCAGGGCCTCGTTGAGCCTCACATTGAATATCTTCAGGGAAGGGGCTTCAACCACCTCCCTGGGCAACCTGTCCAGGGTTCCACCACCCTCATAGTGAAGAACTTCTTCCAGGTATCCAACCCAAATCTGCCCTTCGCTAGTTTGAAGCCATTGCCCCTTGTCCTGTCACTGCAGCAAGGGGAAACTCTTTCCTATCCACCTCTAGCTCCCGTCTTATCAGGTGTCTGAGACACCTTATCAGTTCAAGAAGAACCTCAGGGAACCACTTGAAAGAGTCCAACACAGAGCCACAAAAATGCTGAAGGGAGTGGAATATCTTCCTTATGAGGAGAGCCTGAGGGAGCTGAGGGCTCTGGAGCTTGGAGAGGAGGAGCCTGAGAGGTGACCTCATTGCTGTTGATAAAGATGTGCAGGGTGAGTGCTGGAGCCAGGCTCTGCTGGGTGATGCCCAATGCCAGCACAAGGGGCAGTGGTGGATGTTGAGGTGTAGGAAGCTCCATGGAAATAGGAGGAAAAAATCTTTTCCCTGTGAGGGTGACATAAAACTGGAAGAGGCTGCCCAGGGGAATTGTGGAGTCTCCCTCTCTAGTGATATTCCTAACCCACCTGGATGTGTTCCTGTGTGATCTGCTCTAGGTGACCCTGCTCTGGCAGGGGGTTGGACTGGATAGGCTTTTGAGATTCCTTTCCAGCCCTTAACATTCTGTGATTTCTATGTGAAAGGAATACTGGGGGTTGATGAGAAAAGCAATGAGATCCCAAGTGTTCTCTCAGAAAAACAAATGGGGTCTTGCCAGGATGAACAAAGTCTCAGGAGAGCAAACCGACCTCTCTACTCCATGAAGAGCAGCAAAGCCTGCCGATAGCACAGACAAGAGCATCAGTCACCTGAAATTAATGAAGCAAGAAGAGTGTGTCAGGGCGGAGAAGCACCAGTGTACCAGCACAGCGGCCACGACCAGGTCCACAAGAGAAAGAGAATCAAAGGGAATTAATCCTCCCATCACTAAAGGAAGTGTTCCCTGGAAATAGATGGACTCAGTGTACAAATCCATATCGCTCTGTCTGTTCCAGGGACTTCTCTCATGTTTTAATGCCAGATCATAGAGAAACACTTCGGTACACTCAGCTTGTCACAAGCTGAAAAGAAGGCCATGTGCTGGTTTATGCCAACAGCAACTATCTTTTGACATGCATTTTTTTCTTTAGCATTTGAAAGTGTGTTTAATAAGAGAAGCAGGAAACAAACAAGCAAACAAAATAAATATAAATACAAATATCTGAGGGCTGAGTGTCAGGAAGGAAGGGACATGGTCTACTCACTTGTGCCCTGTGATAGGACAAGGGGCAATGGATGGAAACTACAGCACAGGACATTCCACCACAACATGAGGAGGAACTTCTTCACTGTGAGGGTCACTGAGCACTGTGACAGGCTGCCCAGAGAGGTTGTGGAGTCTCCTTCTCTGGAGACTTTCAAGCCCCATCTGGATGTGTTCCTGTGTGACCTGTGCTGGATTCTGTGGTCCTGCTCTGGCAGGGGGGTGGACTCAAAGATCTCCAGAGGTCCCTTCCAACCTCTAACATCCTGTGAACCATTCTTCTGTCAGCCTGATAGCAGATCTGGTAAATATAACAAAAGAGCAGATATAGGATTTTATTTGGATGTTAGGAGCAAGTTATTTACCATGAGGTCAGTGGAACACTAGAAAAGGCTGCTGACAGAGGTACTTGAGGCCCCATCCCTGGAGAGATTCAAGGTGAGGCTCGGCAGGGCTCTGGGCAACCTGATCTAGTGGAAGACACCCCTGCTGGGGGGATTTGATTAGATGATCTTCAGAGGTCCCTTCCAACCCAGACCATTCTGTGATTGTATAATTTTATGATTATTAAAAATTGGAATAAGAGACAATCAATACCAGTAAGAAACCCAGACTTTTTCCAAAGCAATTTAGTACATTTTTGCTCATGCCAGTGGTTAGGTTGATAAATGCATGAGTGTCAGTCCAATATATGAAATATACATATATATGAAAGATTCCTCCTGAATTAACACTAAGCCAGTAGATGATGTAACCAACTGACTGACTGATCTCAAACATAAGCACACCTCCCTGGAGGTTCTTAAGAAACATGGAGGCATGGCACTTTGGGACATGGTTGAATGGTGGTGTCAGGTTCACAGTTGGACTTGATGATCTTTCCATCAAAACAATTCCATGATTCTATGATTCATACTTAGGAGAAGAGAAGGCTTTGAGGAGACCTTATTGTGGCCTTTCAGTATCTGAAGGGGGCCTACAGGATAGCTGGGGAAGGACTTTTTAGGGTGTCAGGGAGTGACAGGACTAGGGGGAATGGAACAAAACTAGAAGGGGGTAGATTCAGATTGGATGTTAGGAAGAAGTTCTTCCCCAGGAGGGTGGTGAGAGCCTGGCACAGGTTGCCCAGGGTGGTGGTGGAAGCCTCATGCCTGAATGTTTTGAAGGCCAAGCTGGATGTGGCTGTGAGCAACCTGCTGTAGTGTGAGGTGTCCCTGCCCAGGGCAGGGGGGTTGGAACTAGGTGATCCTTGGGGTCCCTTGCACAACAACCTGGCACTTGGCCTTGTTGAAGCTCCTCCTGTTAGCATTAGCCATGGATCCAATTCCCACTGTAGAGCCTCCTTACCCTCATGCAGATCTACACTAAGAAGTTGACTGCATTTTGGAAAGGCAAGTGCAGCTTGAACCCATGATGGCCACAGTGACAGAGGAACAGTTTCATATTTTTTACATCAGTGACTGCAGACCATCCTGCAGCAGCATTGACAGTAACTGGATTACAAAGGAGGAAGATCCAGAGCACACATCTCTTGGAGAAAACCTCTCTCAGGCTGAAGCAGATGAAGGGCTGCTGTATTTGGGACTAGTCTCCAGGAAGAGAATAAACCAAGAGTCCTTGTAAGAAGAGTCCTTGAAAAAAGAGAAGGCTGAAAGTCTCTCACAACTGCAGTATGACCTCTCTTCAAGACTAGTATTGTCTGTGCTGCTTTGGAGTAGAAAGGTGAATTTAGAGTCTATGAAATATTTCCCCTTTCATGCTGTAACTGAGATACAGCAGGGAACTACAACTGGAGATATTCAAGGTGAGGCTTGTCAGGGCTCTGGGCAACCTGATCTAGTTGAGGATGTCCCTGCTGACTGCAGAGGCGGTTGGACTGGATGACCTTTGCAGGCCTCTTCCACCCCAGGTTGTTCTATGATTCTATGAACTGAAAGGAGAGGATATCTTATGCCCTGAGCAGAATGAGTTGCCCTGAGACACTGGTACAGGTTGCCCAGGGAGGTGGTGGAAGCTTCATCCCTGGAGGTTTTGAAGTCCAGGCTGGATGTGGCTGTGAGCAACCTGCTGTAGTGTGAGGTGTCCCTGCCCATGGCAGGGGAGTAGAAACTAGATGATCCTTGAGGTCCCTTCCAACCTTAATAATTCTATGATTCTAAGTCAACAGAAGAACTGACTCCAGACTCACATTTAGCTTCATAGAATAATATAATTGTTACAGTTGGAAGGGACCTCAAGAATCATCTACATGCTGAAATGTGTCCAGAGAGGGCTGGAGCAGCTCTCCTGTGAGGACAGACTGAGGGAGTTGGGGCTGTTCAGTCTGGAGAAGAGAAGGAGACCTTCTTGTGGTCTTCCAGTATCTGAAGGGGGCTACAAGAATGCTGGGGAGGGACTTTTGAGGGTGTCAGTAAGTGACAGGACTGGGGGAATGGAGCAAAACTAGAAATGGGTAGATTCAGATTGGATGTTAGGAAGTTATTCATCATGAGGGTGGTGAGACACTTGAACAGGTTGCCAGGGAGGTGGTGGAAGCCTCATCCCTGGAGGTTTTGAAGGCCAGTCTAGATGTGTTTGTGAGCAACCTGCTGTAGTGTGAGGTGTCCCTACCCATGGCAGGGGGCTTGGAACTGGCGGATCCTTGAGGTCCCTTCCAACCCTAACAACCCTATGATTCTGTGAAACTAAATGTGGTCTCTGCCAACCTAAACCATTCTGCGAACCTATGAACTGAACCTTTGAGCATGCTCAAAGTCCTCTTCATTGGTTAAATGTACCACAGCATCAGAGTACATTAGAGGCTGGAAGGGACTTCCAGAGGTCATCCAGTCCAACCCCCCTGCCAAAGCAGCATCACCCAGGGCAGGCCACACAGGAATGCATCAAGGTTGGTTTGGAAAGTCTCCAGAGAAGGAGAATCCACAACCTCTCTGGGCAGCCTGTTCTAGTGCTCTGTCACCCTCAATGTCTAAATGGAGACTTGAAGAACTGTTTCTCAGAGCAAATCCAGAATCATGTCATGAAAAGATATTTTTTAAAAAGAGATTAAATACCCATTTGGAACTGTCATTAGCTTCTTGTGTATTTTCATTCCTTAAATGCATTTTTTTCTTACTTTGAGGACTCCAGTTTTTAAAATCAAAGCTAAAAAATATCCCATGGGATTTGCAGAGATTCAGCAGTGCTGAAATCAGATTCAATTCCCTGAGGTTTAGGATCACAAAGATGCAAACATGCCTGCCATAGAAGGCTGCTCAAGTAAACTATAAGTTGGGGAGAACTAAATTTTCTTCTTCCAGCTTTGTTCTGCTTGGTTAATGAAGAAAAAAACAAACCAAACCCAAATCCACCAAACCAACCAACAAAAAGCCACCAACAACCAAAACATTTTATAACATTCTAGAAGAATTTTCATTAGTTTTGATGTGTTGCAAGAGGGAGGTTGCAAAGCTTTTGGAGACTGAGGCATGACAGCATGTCCCTCTAACACAAGATATGTTTATGCTGAGTTCCCTGAATATCAGCTCCATCCAGGAGGTTTCATCTGCTGGGCATTAAAGAGAGACACCTATGGCAGGGATAGAGGAAGAGGGAGGTGATGGGTTCGTGAGATGCATAGGAGTATATACCTAGGGATGTCAGCTGGGTTAACTTCCAGCTCTTGCTGCTGCCCCATGAGTGCTCCATGGTGCTTGCAACACACTTGTGCTAAGCCATTAAAGATGGCTTATCTACCCTCATCTGAGCTCTTCTTTCTTTAACCCAGGCCACTCACTTTGCCTGTGGCAGTCAGCTTCAGCTGTAGGTTACATGTACCTGTCCTGCTGAGACCACACCTGGAATACTGTGTCCAGTTTGGGGCTCCCCAGTTCAAGAGAGACAGAGACCTGCTGGAGACTATCCAATGGAGAGCCAGGAGGATGCTCATCGGGCTTGAGCATCTCCCCTGTGAAGAGACACTGAGAGCCCTGGGGCTGTTTAGTCTGGGGAAGAGAAGGCTGAGAGGGGATCTGATCAATGTTTATCAATACCTGAGGGGTGGTTGTCAAGTAGAGGGGGCCAAGTTCTTTTGGGTGGTGCACAGGAATAAGACAAGGAACATTGGATACAAATTGGAACATAGGAGGTTTTATGAGGAGAAACTTCTTTCCAGTAAGGGTGACAGAACCCTGGAGCAGGCTGCCCAGAGAGGTTGCGGAGTCTCCTTCTCTGGAAACCTTCCAAACCCACCTAGATGCATTCCTGTGCAGACTCCCTGGGTGATGCTGCTTTGGCAGGGGGCTTGGAGTTGATGATCTCGGGAGGTCCCTTCCAACCTCTAATGTACTGTCTGTGATACATATATGCCAATGAAGAGGACTTCGAGCATGCTTAAAGATGTAGTTCATAGATTGACAGAATGGTTTAGGTTGGAGAAGTTCTTAAAGATCATCTACTTCCAACTCCCCTGCCATGGGCATGGACACCTTCCACTATGAATATATTCACCTTCCAGTATGAATATATTATATATATTAGGAATATATTATAGGAATATATTATATCATATGTTTAGATTATGAGTACTTGGAATATGAATATGTATTCAGGGGCTGCAAATGCACTGAGCAGTCCCCAGTCATCTGCAATGGGCACGCTGCAGCTTTGCAGTTAATTAACTGCATCAGCATAAAGCATAAACCCACATTATCAGGATCATGTTGATGCAATTGCACAGAAGAATGTATAAGGAATCATAACAAGGAGTGAGAGAGAAGGTAAACATCTGAATGATCATTTTGCTGGGTGTTCCTTCATCTCCAGGAAATTACAATAATGATCTGGACAAATGAGCTACCTCCTTTGGAGAATTCAATTCTAAAATTAAGCTCTTTATTTTTATGTATTTATTTATTTATTTTCCTCCTGTGGAGCAGACATTTGTTTACACAATTATTGTGCTTACATCACTGTGGACTTCCCTTGAACTGTGCATTGCCTCAGGCTGGGAGCCTGCACCAGGCACTTGATATAGAATCACAGAAACACTCAGGTTGGAAAAGACCCTCAGGAGCACCAAGTCCAACCATTAACCCTACTCTACAAGCTTCACCCCTAAACCTTATCCCCAAGTACTACATCTAAATGACCTTTAAACACACCCAGGCTTGGTGAATCAACCGCTTCCCTGGGCAGCACATTCCAATGCCTGACCATTCTGGTTGTGAAAAACTTCTTCCTAGTATACTTCCCTGATCTCTGTGCTCCTTTGTTAAAAAAAAAATAAAGCAGCAGCAAAGTAGATTAAGAAAACTAAAAGCAACTTTCTTTAGTCACAGGATCACAGGATGTTAGGGGTTGGAAGGGACCTCTGGAGATCTTCCAGTCCAACCTCCCTACCAGAGCAGGACCATAGAATCCAGCACAGGTCACACAGGAACACACCCAGACACGGCTTGAAAGTCTCCAGAGAAGAAGACTCCACAATCTCAATCACAAGCCTGCTCCAGTGCTCTGTGAGCCTTAAAATGAAGAAGTTCTTCCTCATGTTGAGGTGGAACCTCCTGTGCTGTACTTTATATCCATTGCCCCTTGTCCTATCACAGGACACCACTGAGCAGAGCCTGTCCCCTCCCTCTTGTCCCCCAGCCCTCAGATATTTACAAACATTTATTAAATCCATTCTGAATCTTCTCTTCTCCAGACTAAATAGCCCCAGGTCTCAGCCTCTCCTCATCAGGCAGTGATCCAGTCCATCCATCATCCTGGAAGGTGATTCCAGAAGATGACTCTTGTCACTCTCTGACCTCCTACACCTTTTTGCTGTTTATTACAGCAAGCAAGATAACCACACAGCCATATCCTGCCCAGCTTGGGTACAGCATACATAGAAAAGAAAGTGAGAGACGGGGAGATGGACTGACACATCCCCATCTGCAGGCAAACAGGTCAAGTGGCAGGGAAGGAGAATCCTTCCAAAGAGTCCAGGTTGGTTCTGTAGTGCCTGTGATGCACAGTTGGAGAAGCAATTGTCGGTTTCACATCCTCTGTCTCATACTGTCCCACAGCTGCAGATTCATCTGAGAGTTCAGGTCTAACAGACAACCTTAGTTTTCCTCCATCTATTTCTACTGTTGTTACTCCAAAAGCTTCTTTGTACCCCTTAGGATTTTTGTAGATCCGGTGAGGAGCCACATGGGATGGAAGATCCTGAGCCTCAGAGCCCACACAGTGGAAGTGAAGGCTCAGGTGTATGCTGACCTCTCTGGCTTGAAGCTGAGCCTTCCAGTCTTCTTAAACCCTTTACTAGAAGACACAGTTCAGCATCCTGGAATGTTTCTTCTGCTTGGTGATGTAACAAAATCATTTTAGCCAAGGCCTGGGACATTGTTTGCATGGAGTACTTTACCTCAGCTGTTTGGGTACAGTGGAGGAGGTGCAGTAGGCCACTGCATGCCAAAAAAAGTCTCTGATGGACCTCAGATGTCCAGCTGTGGATAACAAGCCTCTGTAACAGCAAGTACAGACATGTACCAGACTTCAGGGAAGTCAATGGTGCCCTCTAAAGGAATCTCCCGTGATACACAGGAACCCTTGACAGCTGCCCACACAGCCACTGAAAAATCCATAGAGTATTTCTGAGCAGTAGTTTAAATAATCATTCACTTGCTTGGGATGGAAAAGACCTCTAAGTTCATCAGTTCCAACTGTCGACCAAATACCACCATGGCCATTAACCCATGTCATAGAATGATAGAAGCATAGAATTGTCAGGCTTGGAAGGGACCTCAAGGATCAGCCAGTTCCAACCCCCTGCCATGAGCAGGGACACCTCACACTACAGCAGGTTGCTCACAGCCACATCCAGCCTGGCTGCAAACACCTCCAGGGATGAGGCTTCCACCACCTCCCTGGGCAACCTGTGCCAGTGTCTCACCACCCTCACGCGGAACAACTTCTTCCTAACATCCAAGATGAATCAACTCATTCCTATTTTGCTCCATTTTCCCTAGTCCTATCCCTCCCTGACACCCTCAAAAGTCCCTCCCCAACTTTCTTGCAGCCCCCTTCAGATACTGCAAGGCCACAATTAGGTCACCTCAGAGCCTTCTCTTCTCCAGACTGAGCAGCCCCAAATCCCTCAGTCTGTCCTCATAGGAGAGGTGCTCCAGCCCTCTGATCATCCTCTTGGCCCTTCTCTGGACATCTTCCAGCACCTCCAGATCCCTCTTGTAATAGGGGCTCCAGAACTGGACACAGTACTCTGGGTGGCGTCTCACCAGAGCTGAGTAGAGGGGGAGAATCCCCTCCCTTGACCTGCTGGCCACACTTCTCCTGATGCAGCCCAGGATCTGATTGGCTTTCCGGGCTGCAAGTACACATTGAGAGCTCCTGTTGAGCTTCTTGTCCACCAGCACCCCCAAGTCTCTCTCCTCAGGGCTGCTCTCCAGCCAGTCCCTGCCCAGCCTGGATTTGTGCCTGGGGTTGCCTCGACCCAGCTGCAGGAGCCTGCCCTTGGTCTTGTTGAAGCTCATGAGATTGGCTTGTGCCCACCTCTCCAGCCTGTCCAGGTCCCTCTGGATGGCATCCCTTCCCTCCAGCCTGTCTGCTGCACCACACAGCTTGGTGTCATCAGCAAACTTGCTGAGGGTGCACTCGATGCCACTGTCCATGGCACCCACAAAGATGTTGAACAAGACAGGTCCCAGGACTGATCCCTGAGGGACTCCGCTTGTCCCTGGCCTCCACTGGGACATGGACCCGTTGACAGCCACTCTTTGGGTGCGGCCATCAAGCCAGTTCCTTATCCATCTAGTGGTCCACCCATCAAACCCATGTGTCACCAGCTTGGAGACCAGGAGGTGGTGCAGGACAGTGTCGAAGGCTTTGCTCAGGTCCAGGTAAACGACATCAGTTGCTCGCCCCTCATCTGTTAATGTTGTGACCTGTTCAGAGAAGGCCACCAGGTTTGTCAGGCAGGATTTGCCCTTGGCAAAGCCATGCTGACTGTTCCAAATCACCTCCTCACTATTCTTCTGAGTCAGTAGTGCCTCCAGGAGGATCTGCTCCATGATCTTTCTGGGCACAGAGGTGAGACTGACAGGCCTGTAGTTCCCCGGTTCCTCCTTCTTACCCTTTTTGCAGATGGGAGCAATGTTTCCCCTTTTCCAGCCTGCGGGGACTGCCCCAGGCTGCCATGACTTTTGGAATAGAATAGAGAGGGGTTTGGCAACCTCATCTGCCAGTTCTCTCAGCACCCGTGGGTGTATCTCGTTGGGTCCCATGGGCCTTCCTTTCTCCAGGAGCTCTAGACCTCAGAGTGTAATTGATAACCAAGAGGTGCACAAAACTATTAACATTACTTAGAATTAAACATCCCTAGTGAGTGTTTTAAATGCTGCTCATGCTTTAACTGTGGGGTTTTTTTTCTCCTTCTATTTTTCCCACCTCTGGATGGTATCATGAGGATGCTGTGACTTATCAGTCAAAGCAAAGTGACATCCTTTGCTTACAGAAGTCACATCCACCTGCCAGCAGACATGGTGTTCTTGCTAGAAACAGGCAAACAAAAAAGAAACCCAAGACATGGATTTCAGAGTACAGTAGGGGCTGGCCTGCCAGAAAGCAGCTCCACAGAGAAAGACCTTGGAGTGCTGGTGGACAGCAAGTTCTGCATGGGACAGCAATGTGCCCTTGTGGCCAAGGGAGCCAATGGGATCCTAAGGGGCAGCAAGAAAAGTGTGGCCAGCAGGGCTCGGGAGGTTCTGCTCCCCCTCTGCTCTGCCCTGCTGAGACCACAGCTGCAATCCTGTGTCCAGTATGGGGCTCCCCAGTTCAAGAGAGACAGAGACCTGCTGGAGAGAGTCCAAGGGAGAGCCAGGAGGATGCTTTGGGGACTTGAGCATCTCCCCTGTGAAGAGATACTGAGAACCCTGGGGCTGTTTAGTCTGGAGAAGAGAAGACTGAGAAGGGATCTGATCAATGTCTATCAATACCTGAGGGGTGGGTGTCAAGTGGAGGGGGCCAAGTTCTTTTGAGTGGTGCACAGTAATAAGACAAGGAACAATGGAGACAACCTTGAACACAGAAGATTTCACCTCAGTATGAGGTGAAACTTTGTGGTGAAGGTGACAGAGCTGCCCAGAGAGGTTGTGGAGTCTCCTTCTCTGGAGACTTTCAAATCCCACCTGGATGCATTCCTGTGCAGACTCCCCTGGGTGATGCTGCTCTGGCAGGGGGGTTGGACTGGATGATCTCTGGAGGTCCCTTCCAACCTTTAATGTACTGTGATACTCTTGGGAACATTTTCATCCTAGGTTTATGCATTGCTTCAGTAGCAGAAATCACACACTACAGCTCATTCCAGGGCTGAAGATTGTCAGAGTGCCTTTTTCATCATGATACCTGAAATTTGGGTGGAGGAAGCTTCTACATACACAAAAGTAGAGGCAGTGCCTTCTAACGCTTGGGAACATGGAAATTTATAGTCTAACTTCCAGTACTAATCAGTGCAACCTGGAAGCTCTTTTGCTCCTCTCATTTCCTCAGGGTTTGATAGAATCACAAAATCATTTCAGTTGGGAAAGACCTTTGAGATCCTTGAATCCAACCATTGTCTAACCCTACCAAGGCAGGTGAAAAACTATGTCCCTTCACACCACATCTCTGATTCTTTTAAACCCCTCCAGGGATGGGGATTCAACCACCTCCCTGGGGAGCCTATTCCAGTATTTGAGAGCCCTTTACAGGGAAGGATTTTCTGCTAATATCTAATCTATACAATACAATACAATACACCAGGTTGGAAGAGACCTTCAAGATCATCGCGTCCAACCCATCAAACAATCCAACCCACCCAACAACTAGACCATACAGCCAAGCACCCCATCAAGTCTTCTCCTGAACACCTCCAGTGAAGGTGACTCCACCACCTCCACGGGTAGCCGATTCCAATGGGCAATCACTCTCTCCGTGTAGACCTTCTTCCTAACATCCAGCCTAAACCTGCCCTGGCACAGCCTGAGACTGTGTCCTCTTGTTCTGGTGCTGGTTGCCTGCCAACCTCTGCCTGGCTACAACCTCCCTTCAGGTAGTTGTAGAGAGCAATAAGGTCACCCCTCAGTCTCCTCTAAACCTAAACCTCCTCTAGTGCATCTTGTCCTGTCACTTGATACTAGGGAGAAGACCACCCACCTTGGTACAATTCTTGGTACACCTTCTCCTTTAATATAGAGAGCAAGAAGGTCTCTCCTCAGTGTCCTATTCCCCAGACTAAACAACCCCAGTTCCCTCAGCTGCTCCTCATGAGAGCTGTTCTCCAGGGGGCTTCCTCACAGGTGGTGTGAGACCCATAAGCTTAAAGAGACAAAAATGCCCCTGAAAGCTAGGTGCTGTTATTCTACATGATGGGCTATGAGACAAGGAAAACCACATAGCAGGCAAACACACACTTGCTAGTTCACCAGGAGTCATTCCCCAGGGCTGAGGTGCTTGGTTCACAGAGGCAGTTTAAGGCTTAGTTTTGTGCCTGCTTCGACCGAGAATTCCAAGCCAGGTTTAGCTTTGCAGCAAGAGGAATGTCAGGTATGGGAGTTCAGTCTGTGCCCTTTGACAATCCAAACACGATTTCTTCATGCTGAGTACTGGTAATTAACTGCTCACTAGTGAATTACAGCACCTGAGTTATCCATCCTTGCTACCATGAGAATTATTAAGCAGCAAACTGTGAAGCTAAGAGCTCATTAGAAGCATGACAAAACACAGCAGTGCACAGCCAGAGCCCCACAGACACCCAGTATATTGTGGTGTGGATAACAGCAATGGAAACACGAGTGGTACAAAAAAGAATGGCTGAGAAGGTCTGGGGTGAGGGAGTAGAATTAGGATCAGCAGAAGGGCTGTGAGAGGCACCCCACATTAGCAGGTCATCAAGATCCTAGCACAGCAGCATGCAGCTGTTCAGGTTACTGGGAGCAGAAGGGGTGGCCTATATAGACTTTGGCTATTGAATCATAGAATCAGCCAGGTTGGAAAAGACCTCAGAGATCATCAAGTCCAACCTATTACCTAATAGCTAACACCTCATGACTGACTAAGCCATGGCTCCAAGTGCCACATCCAATCCCCTTTTGGACACCTCCAGGGATGGTGACTCCACCACCTCCCTGGGCAGCACATTCCAAAGGCCAATCTCTCTTTCTGGGAAGAACTTTCTGCTCACCTCCAGCCTAAACTTCCCCTGGCACAGCTTGAGACTGTGTCCTCTTGTTCTGGTGCTGGTTGTCTGGGAGAAGAGACCAACCCCCATCTGGCTACAACCTCCCTCCAGGGAGTTGTAGAGAGCAATAAGGTCTCCCCTGAGCCTCCTCTTCTCCAGGCTAAACAACCCCAGCTCCCTCAGCCTCTCCTCATAGGGCTTGTGTAATTGAGGGGTGTAATAAAAACTATAGATATATATTTTACTATTTAATATTTTGGGCAGTGGTATCTTCAGACACCACTGTCACTTGTTGACAAGGTACATTGACAGGTTCTGCTATTCAGTTGTAAGTGATATATGCCACATATGAAGACAGTTAAACAATTTAAGCACAGATCTGAGAATTTCCAGGACAGCAATTTCAACTGGAAATCAAGGTTTCCCACCAGGGGGTTCTGCAGCAAATTAGCCAGGTACTCACAACTTGCTTACCTGTCCAGTGCCTTCCCAGTGGCTGTGACTGTAATTCAAGTGGATCTTGGCTCAGACAGGGCCAGGGACCTCTCTCCTCTAGTGCACAGTTCACGGTCTGGAGCTTTCCTTTGGCTCAGACAGGGCTAGGGATCTCCCTCCTCTCGTGCCCAGTTCATAGTCTGGAGCTTTCCTTGCCCTGGAGAGGGCTAAAGGCCTCTGTCTCTCATGCCCAGTTCATGGTATGGAGCTTTTCCTTGGTTCAGAGAGGGCTAAGGGCCTCTGTCCTCTCATGTCCAGTTCATGGTATGGAGCTTTTCCTTGGTTCAGAGAGGGCTAAGGGCCTCTCTCCTCTCATGCCCAGTTCATGGTATGGAGCTTTCCCTTGGCTCAGAGAGGACTAAGGGCCTCTCTCCTCTCATGCCCAGTTCATGGTATGGAGCTTTCCCTTGGCTCAGAGGGGGCTAAGGGCCTCTCTCCTCTCATGCTCAGTTCATGGTATGGAGCTTTCCCTTGGCTCAGAGAGGGCTAAGGGCCTCTCTCCTCTCATGCTCAGTTCATGGTATGGAGCTTTCCCTTGGCTCAGAGGGGGCTAAGGGCCTCTCTCCTCTCATGCTCAGTTCATGGTATGGAGCTTTCCCTTGGCTCAGAGAGGACTAAGGGCCTCTCTCCTCTCATGCCCAGTTCATGGTATGGAGCTTTCCCTTGGTTCAGGGAGGACTAAGGGCCTCTCTCCTCTCATGCCCAGTTCATGGTATGGAGCTTTCCCTTGGCTCAGAGAGGACTAAGGGCCTCTCTCCTCTCATGCCCAGTTCATGGTATGGAGCTTTCCCTTGGCTCAGAGAGGACTAAGGGCCTCTCTCCTCTCATGCTCAGTTCATGGTATGGAGCTTTCCCTTGGCTCAGAGAGGACTAAGGGCCTCTCTCCTCTCATGCCCAGTTCATGGTATGGAGCTTTCCCTTGGCTCAGAGAGGACTAAGGGCCTCTCTCCTCTCATGCTCAGTTCATGGTATGGAGCTTTCCCTTGGCTCAGGGAGGACTAAGGGCCTCTCTCCTCTCATGCCCATTCTTCAGTCCAGAGCTTTCCCTAGGCTCAGTGATGGCTAAGGGCCTCTCTACTTTCATATCCAGTCCACAGTCCAGAGCTTTCCCTTGGCTCAGAGAGGATTAAGTGCCTCTCTCCTCTCATGCCCAGTTCATGGTCTGCAGCTTTACCTTGGCTCTGAAAGAGCTAAGGGTCCCCTCTCTCTCATGTGCTCCATCTCCAGGCTGTAGCCTTTCCACGGCTCTTCTGGGATTCAGTTCTCTTGGAGCTTTCCCTTTCCCGCCTTGGTCCAGGTGAGAGACCCAGGTGTAGTTTGTTGCCTGTTAGGAGAACTCTTCAGCTGCACCTGCATCAGCATTTGTCTATTGTTTCTTTCTGGGTGAGAGCAAGGCCAATTACCTACCTTCTTGGCTGGTTTAAATACTGCCCCAAGACAATTAATGCCCTTTGGTACCGGAGAAACCTGGTAGCTGAAGCTATAGAAAGGGGCACATGTAAACATGGCCAGGGGCACATACAGTTCCCACATACAGTTACAAGGTTAATTACATGTGCTACACGTTTAGCTGGACCCCAGGAAGGGTGCCAGGGGCACATACAGTTCCCAGGTGTGTTACAAGGTTAATTACATGTGCTACATGTTTAGCTGGACCCCAGGAAGGGTGCCAGGGGCACATACAGTTCCCAGGTGTGTTACAAGGTTAATTACATGTGCTACATGTTTAGCTGGACCCCAGGAAGTGTCCAGGTTCACACATTCACAGGTGCTTAGCCCATTGTATCAGGGCATGTTTGGGGGCTTCACCCTTCAGGACAAGGGGTGAAGGTGGGGAGAAAAAGAAGAGGCTGGAGCCCTTGGCAGCTCAGAGGACATGAGAAAGGGCAGTGAGGAGATCTTAATGACTCGCAGAGGTGGGACAGGACAGATACAAAACCCATGGGCGACTCCCAAAGGGCACATACAAAGCCAGCCACCCTGCCCAGCCAAAGCAGCGACCAGCAGACATGAGGACTTCAGGATCACAGGATGTTAGGGGTTGGAAGGGAATTCCAGAGATCAGCGAGTCCAACCCCCTGCCAGAGCAGGACCATAGAATCAGAGCATGCAAGTCTTGTTCTCTGGCTGGCTGTAAGGACATCTGTTCAGGCCAGCTGGGTACAAGTATCCTGGTGCCTGGCCACTGGTCAGACAACTTGAGTGCATGCATCTTGGTGCTCATATGTGAAGGTGTGAGCACAAGTGAAATAGAAGATCATCTCCCCTTCCTATGAGGCCTTTCTTACCCTCCTGCAACCCACCTGGACGTGTTCCTGTGTGACCTACTTCAGATGATCCTGCTCTGGCATGTAGGTTGGACTAGATGATCTTTCAAGGTCCCCTCTAACCCCTAACGTTCTGTGATTCTGTGATTCAGGTGGGAAGAAACTCAGGGAGGGACCTCCAGAGTGAGGAAAGAAACTGGGGGAGAGAATTTAAGGAGAAGATAATCTGTGGTGCTTAGCAGATGGAAAGCAGAAAACTGTTCAGACAGACAGAATGAATAATGGTCCCTTAAGAGGAAAGACACAGTGGAAGCAACAAGAGGAGTAGAGAGAAGAAAGAGGATTGTGGGAGAAGGGCAGATTCACAAAAGTGAGAGCAAAAGGTCCTGAAGACAAAGTTTGAACAAAACGTTTTAGGAAACAGCAGAGACAGTGAGAAAAGGGCATTGGAAGGATGAGCATGGACAAAGCAGCTATTGTGGAGAGAGAGTTGAGTTAGGATCTGTGTCCTGAATACAACACTGTCATATTCAAGAACAGATGGGGACACAGGAGGTATCTGAAGCAACTTTGTGCAAGTAGCAAGAATGAGCTTTGTGCAGAAGATTTCTGCTGGAAGGGAGCAATAATAGCAGCAGGATGTGGCAAGGACGACAGAATCATAGAACAGCTTTGGTTGAGACCTTGTTGAGTCACCTGGTCCATTCCCCTGCTCAGAGCAGGGAAACAAAATAACACATAGGTGAAAAATTCCCTTGCACCTTCACAGATACAAAGTTAAGCCTGAGCTCTAAGCCAGAAATGTGCATCCAAAGCCAAACCTTCCCTTGGATCCCTATGGTTGATGCTCTCCTCTGGAAGCAATGCTCATTTTAGAGATCACTGGAATTGCTGCTTTGATTGCTCTGGATTCTTTGCTGTGGATCACAGGATGTTAGGGGTTGGAAGGGACCTCTGGAGACCTTTGGTCCAACCTCCCTGCCAGAGCAGGACCATAGAATCTAGTGCAGGTCGCACAGGAACGCATCCAGACAGGGCTTGAAAGTCTCCAGAGAAGGAGACTCCACAACCTCTCTGGGCAGCCTGTTCCAGGGCTCTGTGACCCTTGCAGTGAAGAAGTTCCTCCTCATGTTGAGGTGCAACATCCATTGCCCCTTGTCCTGTCACAAGGTGAAACTGAGCAGAGTCTGTCCCTTCCTTCCTGATACCTAGCCCTCAGATATTGATAGCCATTGATCAGATCCCCTCTCAGTCTTCTGCTCTCCAGACTAAGCAGCTCCAAGGTTTCTCAGCCTTTCCTCCTAAGGCCACATGAGGTGTGCTGCATATCAAAAAGCCTGCAACAAGACACAGATGACAATCAACCTGTAGCATGCTCTAAGCACACATGACCATCTGATGCACAGCTGATGGCAGCACAAAACAAAGACAGGAAAAAAATATTCCTCATGCAAAGGGGGTTGGTGGTTAATCAAGTGAATCGTACCTTTAGAGAGGTATCCTAGCAACTCCCCAGCAGCCACAAGTCCTGGCTGACAGAGCACACTGCTGCAATTGTTCTCCTCCTGCACACATCAAAACTTTGCAGCTAATCAAAGAGATAATTTGAAACAGGAAGACCACGTTAAATTTGATCCAACAAAAGGGAGTTTTGTAAATGAGCAATGTCACCCAGGGCATCTCTGCTGCTTCAAGTTGTTGTTCTGGAACAAGTACTCATCAGGCTTAGCAAGCACCCATATAGGCTGGGCAGCAACTGGCTTGAGAGCAGCCCTGAAGAAAAGGACTTGGAGGTGCTGAGGGATGAGAAGCTCAACAGCCTTCCACTAAGAGTTGCGAAGGGCATCCCAAGTTCTCCTCCCATAGTTTACATCTCTTCTCCTGACTGTACACATGGTCTACTACAGGATCCCACGCTCCACCTCACATCTCTCTCAGTAAGAAAAATCTCCATTCTTAAAACTTGCTGTTTTCTTTGTCAGGTGAGCCCTGACACCTGGCCATCCTCATCAGATGCTTCTCAGATACTTTTGTTTGATGACTACTCTCCTAAGGATCAGAACTGGAAGATTAGTCTGCCCAGGCCAGTAACTACCTCCCTGAATATTCCACTAAAATAATTAATCAAGCTTGAATGTTCTTTTCTTCTTAGAATGGAGGAATTTCTTTTTGTGCTTTGGAAGGAAAGCACCAAAAGGTTGGACTGGATGATCTTAGAGGTCTGTTCCAACCTGGTTGATTCTATGATTCAAAGCACCACAGATCTAACACCACCACCACTGGAATAGCTAAGAAACAGAATCTACCACTGGGCATAAACAACAAATCATACACAAATCATCATCAAAGCATTTGTGGTCTACTTTTTAACCACAAAGGATGGATACTTCTGTGGTCAGTCAACTGCTCTTAAACACTGCCACCACTAAAAGCAATGTGCAGACTATCTGGATAAGAGGTCAAGAGGACTACAGGGGATCAGTGTGCCCAGTCATAAGGCCTACAGACCCTTTTAAGACCTTGCAAAAGTTGTTTCTGGTCAGTAGAAAACTGTACTGAAAGCAGAATCGTAGAACAGTCTGGGTTGGAAGGGACCTCCAAAGGTCATCCAGTCCAACCCCTTCTGCACTCAGCAGGGACATCCAGATCTCTGTCAAGCCTCACTTTGAATAGAATAGAATAGAATAGACTAGAATAGACTAGACTAGAATAGACTAGACTAGACTAGAATAGAATAGAATAGAATAGAATAGAATAGAATAGAATAGAATAGAATAGAATAGAATTGAATTGAATAGACCAGGTTGGAAGAGATATGTCCAGGGATTACTGATGAAACATGGATTACTGATGTTAGGACTCAAATGTTGTCCCATTGTCCCCAACCAAAAGTCTAACTCCCAAACCACTGGCATAGAAGTAACTGACATTGGAAAGTGCAGCCAGAGAAGAGAATAAGCTGTAGAGATAGAGAGCAGTGAGGGGGAAAAGGGAAACTGTACCTGTGACACCATTCCCAGCAGATTAATTTGTTTTCACCTTCCTAATGCAGACAGACCTTTTAGTTTTGTGTAAGTCACCACAGAGTTTGCTTCAGGAAGAGTCTGGTAACAAGATGTGAACATTTATGAACTTAAGAGCCTCGAGGCTGATAATAAGAAACAGCCTAGGAACTAAGTTTGTAATTGAAACAGCAGGGCACACCAGCTCAGCACCACAGTTAGAACTTGCCAGATGTTAATGGGTTGACTTGCAAGGAGACAAAAAATGCATCTCTCCATACACTACATGATCCTTAACCACCACAGCAGCTGCATCATTGTTTTATGCCTTAGAATCCTCAACCACAGGAAAGCAAACTAAACCACCCATTGCAGCAGTATTGAGGAGACTCCACAAGCTCTCTGGGCAGCCTGCTCCAGGACTCTGTCATGCTCACAGTGAAAAAATTCTTCCTTATGTTCATGCGAAGCCTCCTGTGCTCCAGCTTGCACCCATTGCCCCTTGTCCTATCACTGGACATCACTGAGCAGAGCCTGACTCCATCCTCTTGGCACTCACCCTGTACATCTTTATCAACAGCAAGGAGGTCACCTCTCAGTCTCCTCCAAGCTAAAGGACCCCAGCTCCCTCAGCCTTTCTTCAGCAGGGAGATGTTCCACTCTCTTCAGCATCTTTGTGATTCTGTGCTGGACTCTTTCAAGCAGTTCCCTCAGGTCCTTCGTGAACTGAGGGACCCAGAAATGGACACAATATTCCAGATGAAGCCTCAGCAGGGCAGAGTAGAGGGGGAGGAGAACCTCTCTGGACCTACTAACCACAACCCTTCTAATCCACCCCAGAATGGCATTGGCCTTCTTGGCCACAAGAGCACATTGCTGCCTCATGGTCATTCTGTTGCCCACCAGGACTGACAGCCATCCACTCACAAACACCCAGTGTTTGCCCACACACTTCACAGAATCATAGAATCAACCAGGTTGGAAGAGACCTCAGAGATTATCAACTGATCAGCCAACCCTACCTAATCAACTAGACCATGGCACTAAGTGCCTCATTCAGTCTTTTCTTAAGCACCTCCAGGGTAATCGACTCCACCACCTCCCTGGGCAGCCCATTCCAATGGCCAATCTCTCTTGCTGGGAAGAGCTTCTTTCTATGATCAAGCCTAAACCTCCCCTGGCACAGCTTGAGACTGTGTCCTCTTGTTCTGCTGCTGGTTGCCTGGCAGAAGAGACCAACCCCCACCTGGCTACAACCTCCCTTCAGGTAGTTGTAGACAGCAAGAAGGTCTCCCCTGAGCCTCCTCCTCTTCTACTTCTTACACCACAGTACTCTCCCACAAAAGTCACTGCAGAAGGGTATCAGAGAGTTCACTGTTGCTGGTCAGAACTGACCCAGTATTCTGTCCATCTGCAAGCAATAGTGAATCAGCTGAATTCTGCAATATTACAATGAATAGACATAGAAACCAGCAGGTGAACATGAGCTGCTCCTCACTCCAGGGTGCCTAGTGAGAATGGTCCCACACACTGGGTCTGGTTCTGTGACCAATTTTCTTTCTGAATGGGAGAGCAAACAAAGTTATTGCATGATGCAGAGGCCAGCCTTTCTTTTCAGAAGAGCCATTGTGTTCAGGGAAATCATAACTCCAAGCCTCTTGAAACCATGAGCATTCTTCTCTCTTTTCTAGTGTGTTTTGAATTAGACTCATAAGGAGCCCATCAGAGAGGCATTTCAAAACCTGTTGTTTCAGTAATGAGTAACCTTCAGCTTATTTTCTGCAATGCTTCTGCTAAATCCTTCACTCCTACCTTTTTATAAATACAGAATTAACCAGGTTGGAAAAGACCTCAGAGATCATCAAGTCCAACCTATCCCACAACACCATCTGATCAACTAAACTATGGCACTGAGCACCTCATCCAGTCTCTTTTTAAACACTTCCAGGGATGGTGACTCCACCACCTCCCTGGGCAGCACATTCCAGTGGCCAATCTCTCTTGCTGGGAAGAGCTCCTTCTTAACACCCAGCCTGGACCTCCCCTGGTGGAGCTTGAGACTGTGTCTTCTTGTTCTGTTGCTGGTTGCCTGGCAGAAGAGACCAACCCCCATCTGGATACAACCTCCCTTCAGGAAGTTGTAGACAGCAATAAGGTCTCCTCTGAGCCTCCTCTTCTCCAGGCTAAGCAACCCCAGCTCCCCCAGTCTCTCCTCACAGGGCTGTGGTCCAGACCCCTCCCCAGCCTCGTTGCCCTTCTCTGGACACCTTCCAGCAACTCAACATCTTTCCTAACCTGAGGAGCCCAGAACTGGACACAGGACTCATGGTGTGGCTTAACCAGTTCTGAAGAAAGGGCCAACTCCTGCTGGCCATAGTATTTCTATATTCTATATTCTATTCTAGTCTAGTCTAGTCTAGTCTAGTCTAGTCTAGTCTAGTCTAGTCTAGTCTATTCTTGGCCACCTGGGCACACTGCTGGCTCATGTTCAGCCTGCTATCAACCAGTCCCCCCAGGTCCCTTTCTGCCTGGCTGCTCTCCAGCCACTTTGACCCCAGCCTGTAGCACTGCCTGGGGTTGCTGTGGCCAATGTGTAGAACCCAGCACTTTCATTTGTGTACATGGCACCAGGCAGGGAACAACATCACTGGCAATGCTGCTACCAAGCCTCCTTTCACCCCCTCCCCCCACCCCCCAGTATCATGTTAGAAAAAGTCAGAATTTTGTGTTAAAGATGATCTACACACAAAAACTTTACTCAAGTCATTTAATAAACCAACTTTGTTAAAAAACCCCTCCACTTAGTAATGATTGGAATTTTACATAGAAAAATACAGAAATTACCAAAAAAAAAACCCCAAAAGGCATTCTATCATAAATATAATCTGGATATATGAGAAGATTCAGACAAATTTGGTAGTAAGATCTAAAGGAAACCTATGCAGCAAAGAGATCAGCAGTTCCTGAGTTAATTGTGTTGCTGTTGATGCTCTTCTAAGCTAACACAAGTGCAGTGCAGACTATTCTCTTCCTACATGAGCCTTTGTGCTAGGTATGGCTCTTCTATCCATTTCATGACACTGATGTTACACATGCCTTCTCTTGACACAGTTAAGAGGCTCTTCAAATGTCTGAGAGAGAAGATATCAGAGGCCTAGAAGAAGTTCTCCAAACAAAAAGCACTGTACTGTGAGCAGCCTACAGGTAAAAGAAAGAAATCCCAACACCTCCTAAGCTGGCTAGCCAGAGATGCCCTTCCAGCAGCCCAAATGCCAGGGCTGCCACATAAAAGCTTGCCACCTTTCTTAGCCAACTCACTCTGCAATAAATAAATGCTCCCTTGGGAGGGTGACATCTTACTTACCACACCATCACACACCAGTAAGTCACAAACATTTGGAGTGAGAACAAGCAAAGGGCAGGAGTGAGAGTGAGAGAAGGATAAGGGGGAAGAGAGTGAGAGCACAAGAGTGAGAGAGAGCATGAAGGGTGTGAAATACAGTGCAGATGAAGGACACAATTGAATGCAAGCCTTTGCAAGTCCTCCCACTCCTATGGCATCCTTACCAGCTCTGTGCTTACCAAGCCTCTGGGGCCCTAAGCCACAGCTGCACAAGCCAGGTGGTGCCACATGGCAACAGTGACAGTCCATCTGGAGCCCAAGTCAGGGCAAAAGTGTCTTCTCTGACTGACCAAAGTGGCCAGCCAGCACCTACCTCATCTAGCAAAGTCCTTCAGGACACCTTCTCTGTCTTTCTACTAGCAGAGTCACTGCCACATCTGCAAGGTGTGTGTTCAGACATTCCATTCCAGAAGAACCTCCCTGCATACACATTAGGCTGTTCTATCAAAGTGCATCTTTCTTCTCTACATAAACTCATTTATATCAATGACTCCTTCATTAGGCTTTACAACACATCTGAAATGTTACAGATCTGTGTCTAATAAATATTACAGGAAAAACAGGGTGGGTTTCCCCCCCCCAGTATTTACAGAGGACCCATATAAAAATAGGATCATTTGAGGATCACTTCTTCAATTTCATCTTCTAAAGAACCAAGGGTCTGAACTCCCAGCTTGGTTGTAGTGTGTTGCAAACGATGCCTGTGTAGGTTCCTTCCTTCCCCAAGCAGCTCATTGTCTTCTTTTACCTTGGCTTTGCTGGTTTTATTGGCAAAAATGCTATTACCTGAGTTCCAATCCATATCAAAAGGCGCTGGATCGTTAGCTTTAGAAAGAAGGAGGGTAGTAGTGGCACTGCTTCCAAAGAGCTGCTCCATTAAATTGGACTTCTTCTCCTTCTTGCTCTCAAAATCTGCATTTTCCTTAAGGTTTTCTTCCAAGTGGTCACTTTTTTGGGTGAGCCAACTCGGCCTCCCGACCCCTTCCCAAAGGAAGGCACATAACTACCGAATGTTAGCTCACCGCTTAAATCTGAGGTCCTCACACTTCGTTGCTTCAGCCCTTGTGCTCTTGAGGCATCATCCTGACTCTCATCTACAGGAAACCCATTAGCAACCTTCCCAGGAGCATGGCAGAATTGATGGGTTTGTTCTTTTTGCTCCAGGGGATCGGATTTCCTGCGTGGAGCTGGGGAAGGAGGTTTGACGCGTGTCGCGTTCTGAGTTTCTCTGTCAATCTCTTGCATTTTGGCAAGCAGGAACTCTCTCTTTCGCCGCTCTTCCAGCATTTCAGTGCTGCCCTTCTCTGCTTCAGGTCTGTGGGTTTCGGTCTCCATCTTTGTTTTCTCTTCTTTATCCAGCAGGGAGCCGCTTTCTTGTCTCATTTTGGCATACTCTTCCCTTTCTGGCTCTGGAGGAAACGTTCAGAATGATTATTATTTAAAAGGTTTGACTTTTTACAATGACTTATAAAAAAAAAAAAAGAGCAGCAGCTTGTTTTGGAAGTAATGCAAGCAAAAGCCAGTGAGTTTCTAACAAGCTCCTGTTGACATAACCTGGTTCTCCTAGAGAAAAGAGAAATCCTTCCCAAATCACGACTACAGTTGACACCAGGGCCTCTGCTAAGATCTAGCAGCTCACTGTCCTCTTCCAGAGGGATTAGGACCTTGTCTAAGTTTTACAGTTTCCAGGAGCATTTCCTTTCTGCCCACTGCTCTTCCATTTCCTGGGTTTGAATGAAAATGAGCACAACATCATTGATTTATTTAATGCTTCTGACTTGCAGGGTATTTTTCTTTGTCTGACTGACACTAGAACAGTTCTGGGATATATGTTTGGGGCTTTTTGGCTTGCTTTCTTTTTTTCCCCCTTTTTTCTTCATAAAGGCAATTAGTCCTCAAGCTCTCAGGTCTCTTCCAACCTGATTCTATTCTATTCTATTCTATTCTATTCTATTCTATTCTATTCTATTCTATTCTATTCTATTCTATTCTATTCTATTCTATTCTATTCTATTCTATTCCATTCCATTCCATTCCATTCCATTCCATTCCATTCCATTCCATTCCATTCTATTCTCTCAGGCCACAAAATCATAGGGGTCACTACTGGCTTCAAGTAGTAAGCTATTTAAAACATACATACAGACAACACCTTCACATGAGTGTCCTGAACACACAGTGGCAGTGCTCATGCAAACACCAGTTAAAAGGGGACACCAAAGTTGCAACAGATAGAATAGGGAGAGACAGGGATCTGCTGGAGAGGGTCCAGTGCAGGGCTGTGAGGGTGATTAGAGGACTGGAGCACTGCCTGGTGAGGAGAGGCTGAGGGACCTGGGGCTGTTTAGTCTGGAGAAGAGAAGACTAAGAGGGGATTCAATAAATGCCTATAAATATCTGAGGGCTGGGGGTCAGGAGGGAGGGGACAGGCTCTGCTCACTTGCTCCCTGGGATAAGACAAGGAGCAATAGATGTAAGCTGCAGCACAGGAGATTCCACCTCAACACAAGGGGGAACTTCTTTACTGCAAGGGTCACAGAGCACTGGAGCAGGCTGCCCAGAGGGGTTGTAGAGTCTCCTTCTCTGGAGACTTTCAAGGCCTGTCTGGATGCATTCCTCTAACCTGAGCTAGATTGCATGGGCCTGCTATGGCAGAGGGGTTGGACTGGATGACCTCTTTAGGTCCCTTCCAACCTCTGACATCCTGTGAGCCTGTGAACCTGCAAACACTTCTGTGTAAAAGAAAAAGGAAGCTCCTCCAACATTTCTGTCTTCAAAGTACTTTTCTACCAAGACAACACGATGTGTGTTTGGCCAAAAGTCGACTGTGACCACTTGGCCCCTTCAATGGACTGACCCTTTGAACATTTTGTGCAAATTTCTAGCTAATGGTCCCACAAAGTTCCAAGTTCTCTGTCGTACTTCAGATCAAGCTCACATAAGAAGCTGCAACTGTTCAGTTAACATATTTATTTTATCTGCATAGCAAATAAGGAGCTACCTTTCTGTCTGTAAGGTGGGGGAAACCTCAGCTTATATTGCCAGGAGGGTAAGGGAGGTCACCCTACTTAGAGACACAACAGAGCAGACTCTTGGCCTATGTGAGTTGTGCACTGCTGCCAGTGGAGGCAGAAGATTTGCACAGAATTTTCCTCTGAAAGCAGCTGCAGACTTTAGAATTTCTCCTTGTCATCCAGCATAAGTGACAGGAAGTTCTTCCCCATGAGGGTGGTGAGACACTGGAACAGGTTGCCAAGGAGGTAGTAGAAGCCTCATCCCTGGAGGTTTATAAGGCCAAGCTGGATCTGGCTCTGAACAACCTGATCTGGTGTGAGGGTTTGGAACAGGATGATCTTTGAGGTCCCTTCCAACCCTGACAATTCTACGATTATAAGTGTTACTGTTCATTAAATCTAATCACTGAAAGGGTATTTCAACATCTCGGGATGCAGTCCAGCTAAAACACTTGAGATTAAGTTGTTGTGCAAACCAAATGATTTAACCCCCCTCCCCAAACACAACATAAAAATGCAACGCAGGAAACTGACATTTCTCAAACAGCCACCCAACTGATTCAGATAACCACAAGGGAAAACAGAAACCATTTCAAATGATAAAAGGGGAGTGCTGAAAAACCAGGCCACTGACTGCAGATTTGTTCTGCAACAGTAAGAAGCTACTGCTCACCTCAATGAAATCTAGCAAGCCTGAGATAACATCAGCATTTACCTGCTGTGTCATCCTTGTTTTGCAAAGCAAAACCTCTCAGGCTTCAGCATTTTTTAGTGGACAGCTTTTTTTTTGGTGGCTGCTGCAAGCTTAATCACAGCTGAGTAGAGGGCACAGATTATTCCATAGCCCAGATTCCTTTCTGATTCTCTTTGCATAATACAACTGCAAATAATTTTCCACTGTAGTGATCTCTGCAAAATCATTTTGGCTCTTCTCACAAGAAGCCATCAGCCTCACATGATTAGTATTCCACGGAGCATCTGTCAGCCTTCAGCTGCCCCTTTCCTTACCATCAGGAAGTTTTTGAACTCTCTCCTCTAAAGCCTGCATTTCGTGAAAACGTTTCAGCTTCTCTTGCCTTTCCCTGTCTTGGTCTTGTCTTGCAAGCTCTGCTTCCTCTTTCCATCCTTTGTCTTGAGTTTCTTTTTCCTGAAATGAATACAAAATGGGGGGGGATGGGAAAAAAGCCATCATCCACAAAGCAACCCAGCGAAATCCTGTGAATCTCTAGGTTAATTCTGCAATCGTAGTCTTAATGCTGAGCACAAATAATGAGCAAATCGAACAGGGCAAACCAGCCTTGACAATCCAGGGCTCTGGCCTTAAAAAGCTTGTCACCTCTGGCATAGTTTTATGCACCTGAAACAAAATGAATAGACAATCAACTCCATTCTGTATCACACAGCTCAAGAAGTGTGCAGCTCCAGTATCATAAAGCAAAGTTATCACCGTGTTAGAGGAGTCCTCTTTAGAAGTCAGAAGTTGTCTTTTTCAAGGACTTCAACAGAAGGCCAGGCCCCACCACCTTACTTTTAACAAGGAAGCAATTTGTTACCCTCTACTTTCACTGCTTGATTATTTGTTTTTTCTCAAGTGGGCTGTAAATTGAGACAATTTCCCAGCAGTACTTCAAAGTTATGGAGTATTTAACAAACAGTAAAAGAGAAAGGTTCACTCTTGGCTGAAAAATTCAGCTAGTGAGTGTGCAGGCACCTCTTTTTAGATGGAAGGAACCTGCAGAAAGGATTTTAATGTCAGCAGTACAAGTCACTAACACAGAAAAGTGCCAAAGAAGTGAAGAGAAAGCTAACATAGAATCATAGAATAGAATCATAGAATCAAGCAGGTTGGAAAAGACCTCAGAGATCATCAAGTCCAACCTATTACCTAATAGCTAACACCTCATGACTGACTAAGCCATGGCTTCAAGTGCCACATCCAATCCTTCTTGGAACACCTCCAGGGATGGTGACTCCACCAGCTCCCTGGGCAGCACACTCCAATGGCCAATTACTCTTTCTGGGAAGAATTTCTTCCTAACATTCAGCATAAACCTTCCCTGGCACATCTTAAGACTGTGTCCTCTTGTTCTGGTGCTACTTGCCTGGGAGAAGAGACCAACCACCACCTGCCTACAACCTCCCTTCAGGGAGCTGTAGAGGGCAAGAAGGTCTCCCCTGAGCCTCCTCTTCTCCAGGCTAAGCAACCCCAGCACTTCCTCAGCCTCCCCTCACAGGGCTGTGCTCCAGACCCCTCCCCAGCCTTGTTGCCCCTCTCTGGACATGTTCAAGTATCTCAATGTCCTTCTTATACTGAGGAGCCCAGAACTGGACACAGGACTCCAGGTGTGGCCTAACCAATGCTGAGCACAGGGGCAGAATGACTTCCCTGCTCCTGCTGGCCACACTGTTCCTGATGCAGGCCAGGAAGCTGACAGAATTCTTGCCACTGAACATTTACAGACAGTCTCCATTTTTCACAGATGATAAGTCATGAGGTCTTGGGTGACAGGCTGGACTTGATGATCCTTGAGGTCTTTTCCAACCTTATTGATTCTATGGATAATCCAACATGTGGGTGCTAGCTTGTGCTTATTTCACAGCAAAATAAGCTTCTAAAATACACTTCTAAGAGAAATAAGAGAAACTTCTGAATGAGCAAAGAAAATTAAGACTCCTAGCCAAAACAACTTCAGGTATTTTCCCTTCATGCACAACATGAACATGACTCTATGTAAAACCCCAAACAACTACATAAAGAGATGTCTGGCCAAGTATTCCAAATGCTTGACTGAGAAAAGGGATGAAAGCCCAGCCCAGCCAAACCTAATCTATGGTACAGAAAGAAACAGCCATATATCCAAATGAGAGAGGGTTGGAGCTGGACTGCAAGAGATGCGTTCATACCAACTGTGTGGCGGGCAGCTCACACACCAGCACGAATGCATACATGAAATGACATCCACACTTCAAGCACGGATTTTGAAAGAGACAACACAGGAATGATAAAAAACAACAACCAAAAATAGATGAAAAAGCTTCAGTCCTTCAGGGAAAAACAAAACATGAGGAAAAACAAAAGAGTGGAGCGGGGCGGAGCGGGGGGTAAAAAGGAGGGGGGGAAAGGGGGAAGGGGGGGGAAAGGGAGGGAAAGGGAGGGAAAGGGGGAAGGGGGGAAAGGGAGAAAAGGGGGGGAAATGGGAGGGAAATGGGGGGAAATGGGGGGAAGGGGGAAAGGGGGAAGAGGGGGAGAAAGGGGGGAAAGGGAGGGGAAAAGGGGGAGAAGGGGGGGAGAAAGGGAGGAAGGGGGGAAAGGGGGGGAGAAAGGGGGAAGGGGGGAAGGGGGAAAAGGGGGGGAAAAGGGGGGAAAAGGAGGAAAAGGGTGGAGAAGGGGGAAAAGGGGGGAGAAGGGGGGAAAAGGGGGGAGAAGGGGGAAAAGGGGGGGAAAGGGGGGAAAAGGGGGGGAAAGGGGGGAAAAGGGGGGAAAGGGGGGAAAAGGGGGGAAAAGGGGGAAAAGGGGGGAAAGGGGAGGAAGGGGGGAAAAAGGGGGGAAAGGGGGGGAAAAGGGGGGGAAAGGGGGCAAAAAAAGGGGGGGAAAGGGGGTGGGGAAAAAGGGGGTGGGGAAAAAGGGGGGAACAAAAGGGGGGGAAAGGGGGTGGAAAGGGGGTGGAAAGGGGGAAAAGGGGGGGAAAGGGGGGAAAAGGGGGGAAAAGGGGGGAAAAGGGGGGGAAGGGAGGGGAAGGGAGGGGAAGGGAGGGGAAGGGAGGGAAAGGCAGGGGAAGAGGGGGAAAAGGGGGGGGGGAAAGGGGGGGGGGAAAGGGGGGGAAGGGGGGGGAAAGGGGGAGAGCCAAGGTGGGGGGGGGGGGGTGGAAAACCCAAGGCGGGGGGGGGGCGGGGAAAGGAGGGGAAAGCTTCAGTCCTATCAGGAAGGCAGTCAGGACCATCATCAGAGAATTATTTCTGACAACTACTCCTAACCTGGTGTAATCAGAGCTTGTACTAGAATTTGTGTGATTCTGATTTGTAACACTTTCCAAATCTCCCTGGTTGAGGTCACAGCAGTATTGGCCATACTTCTAGTGCTGCTATTTTATGACAAAAAGGGAAATGGAAAAACAGAACAGACAAAGCAAGCCAATCCCAAAGATATTCACAACGCTGGGAAAAGGACAGAAGAAATACCAGCACTGTGACAACAAAAGGAAGTGTGAGATTTATGCATTGTGAAATGCATCTGGAAAGCAGGAGAAACCATAACTAAGACCAAAGCTAAAATAGAATAGAATAGAATAGAATAGAATAGAATAGAATAGAATAGAATAGAATAGAATAGAATAGAATAGAATTAACTAGGTTGGAAAAGATCTTTGAGATCAGCAAGTCCAACCTATCACCCAACACCATCTAACCAACTAAACCATGGCACCAAGTGCCTCAGCCAGGCTCTTCCTAAACACTGCCAGTGATGGTGACTCCATCACCTCCCTGGGCAGCACATCCCAATGGCCAATCTCTCTTCTGTACGAATTCCTTCCTAACATCCAGCCTAAACCTCCCCTGGCACAGCTTGAGACTGTGTCCTCCTGTTCCGAGAGAGACCAAGGCAGCCCAGCAGTATTACAATAGATTGCTCATAGAAGCATTAGAAAGGGGAGAAAACCAACATGAAGACTTAAAAATCTCAAAGAAATGACAGGGGCAGAAAGAGAAACAAATTGAGCTAAAGGTTATCAGTGAAACACAGAATATGATGGGCTCATCCCTGGAGGTTTTTAAGGCCAGGCTGGCTGTGGCTGTGAGCAACCTGCTGTAGTGTGAGGTGTCCCTGCCCATGGCAGGGGGGTTGGAACTGGATGATCCTTGAGATCCCTTCCAACCCTAACCATGCTATGATTCTAAGTGTCACAAAAATGGAGTATGGTGTTTCAGGAAGGGCAGAGTTTCTCTAAAAGATCAGAATGCTGTGCAAGTTGCATTTTTCATACATTTATATTTGTATATTTACACATAAGTTCTAAAACAGAAGCTCTGAATGAAACATTCCATTTGACAGGCAAGTTAACTGGAGCAAGTCCCCAGTCTTTATGACACTCACTGTTTTAGGAAGAATCCCTTCTTTCTTGTTTACTGTGCTACCACTGCCAAGTTTTGGTTCTGGAGCAAACTCTACTGGTGAGAAGTATCCACTGGTCTGCACACCTTTGGTGAGCTGTGCTCCTTTTTTAGTATCCTGGTTGTTGGCTGTAGAAAACACACACTAATTAGATCACATGTTCACTTGAAAATAGACCACTGTATACCTGCATCACAGTTTGAGTGATTTGCAGCAAACATTAAGAAACTGTGTTGCAGCCAATAAAAGTGGAAAGTGTTGACAAGTCTCACACAAATGTTTCCATCCTCTGTAACAGCTAATCAAAAAATCCATGCATGCAAAACTTCTACTGAACAAAAATCAATCCCAAACAACTTAAAACTACTTATAAAATCATACCAGTGCCTGAAGAGGGCTACAAAAAAGCTGGGGAGGGACTTTGAGGGTGTCAGGGAGTGATAGGACTGGGGGGAATGGAACAAAACTAGAAATGAGTAGATTGAGATTGGATGTTAGGAAGAAGTTCTTCCCCATGAGGGTGGTGAGACACTGGCACAGGTTGCCCAGGGAGGTGGTGGAAGCCTCATCCCTGGAGGTTTTGAAGGCCAGGCTGGATGTGGCTGTGAGCAACCTCATCAAGTGTGAAGTGTCCCTGCCCATGGCAGGAGGTTTGGAAGTGGATGATCCTTGAGGTCCCTTCCAAACCTGACAGTTCTGTGGTCGTTTGAAATTAACAACAAATTGTTTGAAATGCTGGCATTAAATCACAGAATTAACCAGGTTGGAAAAGACCTTTGAGATCATTGAGTCCAATCTATCCCCCAACAGCATCTAATCAACTAAACCATGGCACCAAGTGCTTCACATCCAGTCTCTTTTTAAACACTTCCAGGGATGGTGACTCCACCACCTCCCTGGGCAGCACATCCCAATGGCCAATCTCTCTTTCTGGGAAGAATTTCTTCCTAACATCCAGTCTAAACCTCCCCTGGCACAGCTTGAGACTGTGTCCTCTTGTTCTGGTGCTGATTGCCTGGGAGAAGAGACCAACCCCCACCTGGCTACAACCTCCCTTCAGGGAGTTGTAGACAGCAATAAGGTCTCCCCTCAGCCCCCTCTTCTCCAGACTAAACACCCCCAGCTCCCTCAGCCTCTCCTCACAGGGCTGTGCTTCAGACCCCTCCCCAGCCTTGTTGCCCTTCTCTGGACACATTCAAGTATCTCAACACCCTTCATAATTTGAGGGGACCAGAATACTTAAAGTGGTCCCATAAATTCCTGCTTCTTCTGTGAAGCAGAGTCTACTTATCAGAACAGTCCAAGCACACAAAGGAATACACATATTTATGGGGGTAGCATAATGCTTGAGGCTGCCTTTTCACACCAGAAGAAACCACTGCACTGATGCCTTGAGAGGATTATGTTCTGGAGCATATGTACTCTTTGAGGTAAGAGGAAGAGTGCAGCTCATCTGGGAGACTAAATTTGAATGAGTGAAAAAGAAATAAAGTTCTTCATAAAAATATTCATAGCAGTCAAGTTACTTATTTTTAAAGCCTCTGTAATTTATTGTCATGTAGACGTTATCTATGATTAATTAGAGAAGTTAACTGAAGCATCTTCCCCATGTCCTTCACATCGGTTCCAGTACCTGAAGGAGGCCTACAAGAAAGCTGGGGAGGGACTTTTTACAAGGGTTTGTAGTGATAGGATGAGGGGGAATGGATTGAAGCTTCAGGAGGGCAGACTTAGACTGGAGATTAGGAAGAAATTCTTTACAATGAGGGTGGTGAGACACTGGAACAGGTTGCCCAGGGAGGCTGTAGATGCCCCTTGCTGGAGGCGTTCAAGGCAAGGTTGGATGAGGCCTTGAGCAACTCGGGCTAGTGGAAGGTGTCCCTCATCATGACCAGGGGGGCTGGAACTAAATGATCTTTAATGTCCCTCCCAGTGTAAACCATCTTAAGAAACTATGAATCCATGGTATGAAAGGAGTTAAGAAAGCTGCTTGCTGAGTTCCGAGTGCTGGTTCTGCTGCAGGTACAGAACAGTCAACCAACCAACCTGCTCTCATGTGTAACTATCACCGTGCTTAAAGAGCAAAGAAGTAAACATTCTTGAACAAGCAGAGGCAGAGTTAAACAGTGCATGGAGCTGTAATCAAGAAGAGCCATTTAAAAGTGTTGCTAATAATTTTTCTGCCTTTGTGGCTTTATATAAATTACCTTTTTTTCTTTGCATAATATTTGTGTCTTTTCTCGGGGACAGCTTCAACATACGATTAGCATAGATATTTTTTGCTTCAAGTTCCCTTTCTTTTTCCTGTGAATGAAAGAAATAACCCCACAAGTCACTAAGGTTTCATCTACTAGTCATTAGAAAAGCTGGAAATGAAATGAAAAGATACATGTTTTCAATAGGGTAGCCAACAGTCACAGCTGATGTTTGAAGGAGAAGAATCCTATTAATAACTTTGCTTTTGCTACAAGAAAGCAGATTGAACTTGCCTCTGAAAAAAAAAAAGAATCTCATTAGTGATATAGTCAGGGGGGAAAAAAAGAGAGGGGGGGGAAAGAGAGGGAGGGGAAAAAGAGAGGAGGGGGGAAAAAAGAGGGGGGGGAAGAGAGGAGGGGGGAAAAAAGAGAGGAGGGGGAAAGAAGAGAGGAGGGGGGGAAAGAAGAGAGGAGGGGGGAAAAAGAGAGGAGGGGGGAAAAAGAGAGGAGGGGGGAAAAAGAGAGGAGGGGGGAAAAAAGAGAGGAGGGGGGAAAAAAGAGAGGAGGGGGGAAAAAAGAGAGGAGGGGGAAAAAGAGAGGAGGGGGGAAAAAAGAGAGGAGGGGGGAAAAAGAGAGGAGGGGGAAAAAGAGAGGAGGGGGAAAAAGAGAGGAGGGGGAAAGAGAGAGGAGGGGGAAAGAGAGAAGAGGGGGGAACAAGAGAGGAGGAGAAAAAAAGAGAGGAGGGGGGAAAAAAGAGAGGAGGGGGAAAAGAGAGAGGAGGGGGAAAAGAGAGAGGAGGGGGAAAAGAGAGAGGAGGGGGAAAAGAGAGAGGAGGGGGAAAAGAGAGAGGAGGGGGAAAGAGAGAGGAGGGGGGAACGAGAGAGGAGGGGGAACGAGAGAGGAGGGGGAACGAGAAAGGAGGGGGGAACAAGAGAGGAGGGGGGAACAAGAGAGGAGGGGGGAAAAGAGAGGAGGGGGGAAAGAAAGAGAGGAGGGGAGAAGAGAACTGGGTAGAACATTGTATTTTAAATCCTTAAATATAAAATTTGGGGTGGGTGGGTATCACAAAGCCTCCTTTGCACAACTTTCCCAACACATGTGGCTATCACCAGTACATGGCATTAATCTTTAGCCAGTCCTTCTGTCAAGCAAGTCCATTAGTAACCTAAAGTACTGCAGATACCTGCAGATCTAATGTTCAGCTCAAGCCTTCTCACTTCAATTTTCCAGGAGATGCTGTGGTTTAATTGCAGTGTTTGGCTATGTGCTTGCTCTTGCTCCTCTTGACTCTTGCTAACAATAATGATTAACACAGAGACACTCCTGTTACAAACACTGGGGTCAGGGCACAGAACATTTCAATTTCAAGCAGGAAAAGAACTCACACGTGGTATATAATTAAGCACACAGCAGAGAGTGCAGTCACTGGTAAGCTATTCAAACCAGATTACAGATACTTCCAAAGATAAAATGCCAGAAGAGGGTGAGCAGCTTGTACTGCTTACACATTTTACCTTCAGCTTCTGGTTGAGTTCATGAAGCTTGTCCTGGAGAACTCTGTTTTCTTCTTGAGCCTCATATATCTTTTTTTTTCTTGGACTGCAACTCTCGTTGAAAACTGCTACCACTTAGCTCAAGGTTTTTTTCCAGATCCTTCAATTAAAGCAAAGTGACATTTTTAAATAACTGAAGTTTTTGGGGTTTTTTTAATAGTCAAATCACTTCAATAAAATTACAAGTGGAACTGTGTCTCGGATTCAGATAGCTGCTCCGCCATTGCTGTAACACTGAATACATTTAAAACCTTAATCCTAACATTGAGGGGGCAGAGAGAGCACCTGCAGATGCTGCAGCTCATCCTTCTGGAGTATTGAGAGGTGATCTGAGGACATAATGAGAGCACACACTGCTTTCTGTAAGGCTTTTGGCACAGTGGAGCTCCAGATCTCCAAGACAAATCACAAAATTTCTGGTAAGAAACACACCACCTCCCTGAAAGTGCAGGATTAGAAAGAAGAAGACATGAAATAATTTTTAACCTTTATAACCTTCCTACCAGAACCAAATTTGTAGTAGTGATTTATTTTGCATACCCTCATCTTGCAATAGCTATTTTGAGTGAACATCTAATGATGAGGGGAGAAAAACAAAAGAAAAGGAAAATAATCATAGTCTAAAAAAGAAAGGAAATCTACTTGTCCTTGTGGGCAAGAGAGCCAATGGGATCCTGGGGGGCAACAAGAAAAATGTGGCCAGCAGGGCTAGGGAGGTTCTTCCCCTCTGCTCTGCTCTGGTGAGACCACACCTGCAACCCTGTGTCCAGTTTGGGGCTCCCCAGTTCAAGGGAGACAGAGACCTGCTGGAGAGAATCCACTGGAGAACCAGGAGGATGCTTAGGGGACTTGAGCATCTCCCCTGTGAGGAGAGACTGAGAGCCCTGGGGCTGTTTAGTCTGGAGAAGAGAAGGCTGAAAGGGGATCTGATCAATGTCTATCAGTATTTGAGGGGTGGGGGTCAAGTGGAGGGGGCCAAGCTCTTTTGAGTGCTGCACAGGAATAAGACAAGGAACAGCAGGTACAAGCTTGAACATAGAAGGTTTCAGCTCAACATGAGGAGAAACTTCTTTATAGTGAAGGTGATGGAGCCCTGGAACAGGCTGCCCAGAGAAGTTGTGGAGTCTCCTTCTCTGGAGACTTTCCAAGCCCACCTGGATGCATTCCTGTGCAGACTCCCCTGGGTGATGCTGCTCTGGCAGGGGGGTTGGACTTGATGATCCCTGGAGGTCCCTTCCTACCTCTAACATCCACTGATTCTATGAAATGCTGAAACACCTGATCATAAAACTATAGATGCCAGATGATGACATTACAGGGTGAGGTGATTTGAGTAACTCAGTACTTCATATCTTGCTATACTGGGATTTATTTAATGGAAGCTTATTTTCCAGCTTAATCCTTTGGATTTCCAGATCTATTATCTGTGTAATGAAATTTAGGCTTAATTCTTAATATAGTCACCAAACTTTACTAGCATTTGAATGGCCAACATAATTTCAGCTTAAAATAGCACTGCATACAGCTCCCAGCAGTTTAATGGTGCTCACAGCTATTTTAAAATGAGTTTTTAGAGACATTTACAACGTAGACAAATGTAGATGGACTTCACAAAAATGCAAACATTTTTCCTGGACAAAATAAAAATACATTGTACAAAAGTGTTGAAATGGTTCCCCCCTAAAATGTTCTGAAGCTCCCTTTAGGATTAATAGCAATTAACACTAATAATTAATACTAATTAGCATTAATACTACTGATTTTGTTAATGCTGTCGTGTTGTTTGTCTCTGCTCCTACGTGTTAGAATGGTGGACAAGCAAACTCTGCATGAATGCAGGCCACAGAAATGAAAAATATTGACTAGTATCACAGTATCACTAAGGTTGGAAGAGACCTCGAAGATCATCGAGTCCCACAATATATATATTATATATATATAATATAGATATGCTATAGGTACACTGAGATCTATATTATACATCTCTTCTATATATAAAATATAGATATATAGTATATATCTAGATTATATATCTCCCTCATATATGTCTCAAGCTGTGCCAGGGGAGGTTTAGGCTGGATGTTAGGAAGAAGTTCTTCCCAGAAAGAGAGATTGGCCATTGGGATGTGCTGCCCAAGGAGGTGGTGGAGTCACCATCCCTGGAGGTGCTTAAAAAGAGACTGGATGAGGCACTTGGTGCCATGGTTTAGTTGATTAGATGGTGTTGGGTGATAGGTTGGACTCAATGATCTCAAAGGTCTCTTCCAACCTGGTTAATTCTATTCCATTCCATTCCATTCCATTCCATTCCATTCCATTCCATTCCATTCCATTCCATTCCATTCCATCCACTCCATTCCATTCCATTCCATTCCATTCCATTCCATTCCATTTATCCACATTATCTCTCTCTCTCATATATATATCTATATCATATATCTGTCTCATATATAGAGATATATATTTTATATATATCCATTAGAATGTGATGCCCAGGGAGGTAGTGGAGTCACCATCCCTGGAGGTGTTCAAAAAGGGACTGGATGTGGCACTTGGTGCCATGGTTTAGCAGTCATGAGGTGTTGGGTGACAGGTTGGACTTGATGATCTTTGAGGTCTTTTCCAACCTTATTGGTGCTATGATATTATACACCTATCTCATATATATCTATACAGATATATTGTATATATCTATATTATATATATCTCTCTCATGTATCTATATATCTCATCTATCTATAATAGAGATAGCTCTCACAGTCATTACATATATGTCATATATATATATATGTATATATGTGTGTGTATATATATATATGTATATAAGCATTTTAATATACAGTTCCCTAAATACCTAGAAATTTTTTAACACATGCTTCCCCTCCAAGGGGATAAATCAGATGGCATAAATCTGTACTATAGCTGCATCCATTTCTGGAATGTTAGTACTAGGTATAAAACCACTTCAAAGCACAAGTCCACAGCATGTATTCTGTCAAAATAGCCTTCATTTATAAACAGAAATTTGTCAAGTGTGCAACTATGTGATTACTTTGGAAAGAATTTAATTGATAGTATTGATGCCCAGGGTGGAAACCTCACCCCTGGAGGTTTTGAAGGCCAGGCTGGATGTGGCTGCGAACAACCTGCTGTAGTGTGAGGTGTCCCTGCCCATGGCAGGGGTTGGGAACTGGCTGATCCTTGAGGTCACTTCCAGCTCTAACAATTCTATGATTCTATGTGCAAAACAATAACACTACTACTACTACTACCACCAACAATAATAGTAGTAATAATAGTAGTGGTAATAATAGTAGCATAATAGTAGCAGTAATAATAGCATCAATAATAGTAGAAGTAATAATAGTACCAATAATAGTAGCAGTAATAATAGTAGGATTGGCCAAAAAATAATTCCTTTTTATTTTCTATTTGCTCCCCAAAATCCCATTCCAGCATCTCATCGTGGTCAAGAATTATCTGTTTCCAGAATTTCTTTCCCCAAAGGAAGCCATCTCACCTTAATCCTTTTTTCACTGTCCTCCAGCCTGCTCTCTGCACAGGCCAGTTTCTTTGCCAGGTCATCTCTTTCGGCCAGGTGCTTATCTGCAGACAGCTTCTTCAGCTTCTGCAGGACAGTTTTTGTTCTGTGCAGTTCATCTTCGGAATCTTTCAGCCTCCTCTCGCTCAGACGTTCCCTCTCCTGCGCTTTTCGCAGGCGCTCCCTCAGTATCCTGATCTCGTTGTTGTGCCGGGCCAGGAGCTGGGAGATTTCGTTCTCTGTGTCTTCAAACTTATTCAAGGCTTTCTCCTGCCGGTGCTGAAGCCTCTTCAGCGCCCTGTTTTCCTTCTGCAGCTCGTCTAGTTTGATGTGGAGTTCCGTGAGTTCGTTGCGGAGCTCATTGATTTTCAGCAGCCTCGCAGAAAGAACTCTCTTTGTCACGAGGTCTATGTCTTTGGCAGGAGAGTCCCTGGTGAGGCTCTGAGAGCGGAAGCCCCACTGTGTCCCTTTCTTGCTCGGTGCATATTTGGAACCCAGTTTCTTTGTGGCTAAGAGAGAGAGAGAGAAAAAAAAAAAAAAAGCAATAATAAAAGGCTGTTTACCGTGAGACAATGCAGTTTGTCCCTTCAGACATCCTCCTTGGAAGAAAAGCTCTGCCTGAAACCATTTCACAATGCAGCTTTCAAATCAGGCAGGAAAAGGCATATGTGAGAGAGGCTTTTGCTCCTTTTGATTGATAAAACAAACCAACATAAAAGGAGATTTATATAAAATGGAGACTTGTATCTGTGATCTACTGTAAGAGGCAAGAGTTGCAGCCATCCACACAGGAGCATGGTGAAGCAATCAGCTGCAAATTGCATCAGGAATGGCAGCCAGGTTTGTGTTAATGTTTGGTGGTGTTTATTAAAGTGTTTTACAAATCCTGTGCTCTTAGGCACACAATATTATCAAATCCTTTTAAAATGGCACCAATTAGCTGAGCCTTAGCTAGTTATGCATTATGCAAGATGTAATTCTCTCAGACAAATGCAGTAGTATTTCCAAATCGAGCTGCCATGCTTACAGACAAAACAGCAGATTTCAAAGGCTCAGTGCAAAGAAAGAAAGCCTCTAAAGCAAAATTATAAATCCCAGGAAAATTCAGCTCTCCCCGGAATTATTTGTTCTTGTGTCACTAGTTATTTTCCACACAGCAGCCTTATTTGATTACTAGCATGCATCACTCCCATTCCTACTTGATATTATTCATTTGTTATCATCCCCACTGATAAAAGCTAAACATTTTGTTTCTACCTTATGGGCTTCTCAAGACACACTCAAAGAATGAAGCATGTAATCCACCCAAAATCTCTCTTAAAACAGCTGAACACATAGAGAGGGCATAATTCATTAAGGTGCATCAGTGCTGGAGCACAGCAGCCTGAAATTCAGGCTTGAGAGCTGGGAAACTGCAATAGTGCAGTTACCTCCATACAGACGGTAAGTGTGTGTGACAGCAAAACCTTCTCCCCACCCCCCACATAGGTTCTCACCAAGCTTCTGCTCTACAGAGAAAATTGTACAGCAAAAACTTTCCAGTATTTTCTTGTCATTTTGCACAATTAGTCATTCATTTTATGCCTGATGCTGATTTTTGCCATAGCTTGGGCAAACAAAAGTTAAGAAGGACATTGAGATACTTGAACCTGTCCAGAGAAGGGCAGCGAGGCTGGTGAGAGGTCTGCAGCACAGCCCTGTGAGGAGAGGCTGAGGGAGCTGGGGTTGCTTAGCCTGGAGAAGAGGAGGCTCAGGGGAGCTGTATACAATTACCTGAAAGGAGGTTGTAGCCAGGTGGGGGTTGGTCTCTTCTCCCAGGCAATCAGCACCAGAACAAGAGGACACAGTCTCAACCCGTGCCAGGGGAGGTTTAGGCTGGAGGTGAGGAGAAAGTTTTTCCCAGAAAGAGTAATTGGCCCTTGGAATGTGCTGCCCAGGGAGGTGGTGGAGACATCCTCCCTGAGATGTTCAGAAAAGGATTGGACATGGCACAGAAAGGGTTATCAGGCATTGGAACAGGCTGCCCAGGAAGGTGGTGGAGTCACCATCCCTGGAGGCGTTTAACAGATGCATGCATGTGGTGCTAAGGGACATGGGTTAGCAGTAATTGCTTAGCAGTAGTGTTGGGATTGTGAGCTCAAGGTGAGCTGTTGGACTTGCTGACCTCAAAGGTCTCCTCCAACATCAAAAGTTCTATGATTTTATGATTCTTCATTTGTTTGTTTTCTGAAAGCACCCAGCACTCTCTTGTAAAGCTGCTAGACTGCCACAAGAGACATCTGTAGGGTACAAAATTTGAACAGTTATTGGTCTTTTACTGACTGCCTTGAGTCCTTGACCTTGAGTCTTTTTGTCTTGGACATGTATCAGCACAGAGCAACAGAAGGCTAGTGTAAGAGCCCTGTTCACTTGATGAAAAAAAAAAAAAAAAAAAGAGCAATTCCAAGAACTCCCAAGAATCCTCCTCGTGTAGGAACCAGTTCAGTACAGATTTCAGTGAAGGAGTTACAGTCCACCTGCCATCTGCAGCGTAACGCACAGGAACATTACTGAGAGCTAACTTTCCCATTTGTATTTCAGCTCTCAGAGACAATTAACTCTTGAGGGTGGAATAGAATGGAATAGGAATGGAATGGAATGGAATGGAAATAATAGAATAATGAAAATGGAATGGAATGGAATTGGAAAAGAAAAGACTTTGAGATCAGCAAGTCCAACCTATCACCCAACACCATCTGATCAACTAAACCATGGCACCAAGTGCCTCATCCAGTCCCCTCTTAAAACACCTCCACTGATGGTGACTCCACCACCTCCCTGGGCAGCACATTCCAATGGCCAATCTCTCTTGCTGGGAAGAACTTCTTCCTAACCTCCAGCCTAAACCTTCCCTGGCACAGCTTGAGACTGTGTCCTCTTGTTCTGGTGCTGCTTGCCTGGGAGAAGAGACCAACCCCCACTTGGCTACAACCTCCCTTAAGGTAGTTGTAGACAGCAATAAGGTCACCCGTGAGCCTCCTCTTCTCCAGGCTAAGCAACCCCAGCCCCCTCAGCCTTTCCTCACAGGGCTGTGCTCCAGACCCCTCCCCAGCTCTGTTGCCCTTCTCTGGACACGTTCCAGCAATTCAACATCTTTCCTAAACTGAGGGGCCCAGAACTGGACACAAGACTCAAGGTGTGGCCTAACCAGTGCTGAGTACAGGGCAGAGTACAGGGCTCCTGCTGGCCACACTCATCCTGATCCAGGCCAGGATGCCATTTGGCTTCTTGGCCACCTGAGCACACTCCTGGCTCATGTTCAGCCTACTATCAACTAGTACCCCCTAGTATCCCTTTCTGCCTGGCCGCTCTCCAGCCACTGTGACCCCAGCCTACATGGGGTTGTTGTGGCCATTGTGTTCAATCTCATGCCATTAGACTGCAGTATTTTCTGCTTTCTACCTACCTTGGTAGTGCACAAGGCTGTTTGACGTTTGTGGCTTGTGGTCTCTCTTTTCTTGGCTTGTAGATGGATAGCTTAGTGTTGGCGACTGGCCAGACGAACACGATGCGTTCTCTTCATCTGAATAGTAAGAGTCACTATTTTTATCCCCATCTGATTTCCTGTCGTACTCAGAATCTGGGCTCCTTATTCTTTCTCCCATTTTTCAGATTTAACTGCTTTTCCAGCCTTGTTTTTGTTTGTTTCCCACCCCCCCTCAAAGTCTTTTCATTTTGACACAAAGAAACTCCTGGTGGTCACAATGGCAGCAGCTGGATTATTTCCTTGGCTTGATTTCCATCTTCATCTCCAAAGCATGAGATCTTTGCAGTTCAGTTCAGCAAGCAGCAGTTATCACTCAGAATGCATTTTTTTTACTGTGACAATTTAGAGAGAAGGAAAGAGTGGGAGTGGTTTTACTGTTTAGTTAAAAAAGGTAAAAAAACGCACCACAACAACCCAAAACCTGTAAAATTATTCAGGATTATAAGTTCATGCCACATGCTGTGCTACCTTAGCCTTATTATTTACATGACATGTGACACACATCACTCTAGGAGGCTACAAGAAGGATGGGGATAATCTGTACAAAGGCCTGCAGCAACAGGACAAGGAGCAATGGCTTCAAACTAGAGCAGAGCAGATTTACATTGGCTATCAGGAAGAAGTTCTTCACTATGAGCATGATGGAACACTGGAATAGGTTGCCCAGGGAGGTGGTTGAGGCCCCTCTCCTGGAGCTATTCAAGGTGAGGCTTGACAGGGCTCTGGGCAACTTGATCTAGTTGGGGATGTCCCTGCTAACTGCAGGGAGGTCTGACTGGATGACCTTTGGAGGTCCCTTCTGTGGTTGCTTAGCCTGGAGAAGAGGAGGCTCAGGGGTGACCTTATTGCTCTCTACAACTACCTGAAGGGAGGTTGTAGCCAGGCAGAGGTTGGTCTCTTCTCCCAGGCAACCAGCACCAGAACAAGAGGACACAGTCTCAAGCTGCACCAGGGAAGGTTTAGGCTGGAGGTTAGGAAGAAGTTCTATACAGAGAGAGTGATTGCCCATTGGAATGGGCTGCCTGGGGAGGTGGTGGAATCACCATCATTGCAGGTGTTCAGGAGGAGACTTGATAGGGTGCTTGGTTGCATGGTTTAGTTGATTAGGTGGTGTTGAGTGACAGGTTGGACACAATGATCCTGCAGGTCTCTTCCAACCTGGTTTATTCTATTCTATTGTATTTATTCTGTTCTATTCTACTCTCACACCCAACAACATCTAGTTTTCCATGCCTTCAAGAATTGGGAAGAGCCCACACATTTATCATGTGCTTTATAGGAAAATGTACATGTAGCCTTTTGGGGCTTTGTATCTGCAAGAGAGACCACACTGCTGGTAAACGATGTACCTGCAGCAGCCAGAGAATGAGAAAGGCTGCTCCTGCACCAGGCCTTCTGATGTCAACTCAAAAATCCCCTCAGCTCAAGGTACAATCATCTTACTTTGCATTTTGAAGACAACTTCCTGAGAATATAATGGTGGAAATATACCCCAAATCTCCCTCACCTTCTCAGTCAAAAGAATTTTTTTCCCATCAATTTAGGAAGTATTTTATTAACCACGCTCAGCCTCCCATGTCTTTTGTCTCTCATGTTTATTTCACCATCTATCTCACTTCAATCCAACTCCAGGACATTAATCCTTTAATGGGTGAGTAAATAGGACTTGCAGCAGAGCCCACCAGTTCTGCCTGTTGAAGGACATAAGGCCACTTCTAAATGGTAAAGCAACTACACACCAACAAGTTAAGCAGCTTTTATTCAGAACTATTCTATACTGCAGGGCATACACCAGACTTGGAAATGAGGTGGAAATGAGACACAAAAATGATGAAGGGAGTGCAACATTTTCCTTATGAGGAGAGACTGAGGGACCTGGAGCTCTTCAGCTTGGAGAAGAGGAGCCTGAGAGGTGACCTCATTCATGTTTATAAAGATGTGCAGGGTGAGTGCCAAGAAGATTGAGTCAGGCTCTGCTGGGTGATGCCCAATGACAGGACAAGGGGCAATGGTGAGAGTTGAGGCATGGGAAGTTCCATGGAAACTTGAGGAAAAAAAAATTCCATGTGAGGGTGACAGAGCACTGGAACAGGATGAACAGGGAGGTTGTGGAGTCTCCTTCTCTGGAGATATTCAAAACCCACCTGGATGTGTTCCTGTGTGATCTGCTCTAGGTGATCCTGTTCTTGCAGGGGGGTTGGACTGGAAGAGCTTTCAAGGTCCCTTCCAGCCCCTAGCATTCTGTGATTCTGTGGTTTTTCATTACATTATTCCTCCATAAAATAAACTTAGCACGCTTCTCAGCCTTCTGCTCCACTGTCTGTATGTTCAGAATTGCACAGCCAAGAACAGAAGTGTCAGTTGTCAAGATAGGATTCATTACAAATTCAAGCCTTCTAGCCCAGTTCAATGATAGCACAACTCTGTCTCCTGCATCTGGAATCCAGTTGCCCTCATAATCTATACAGAAGGAATCTGAGGAATAAATATTCCAATGAATTTCCAAACTGGGAAGTTTCTGGGAAATCAATGCTGATTGTTTTTGGAAGAGCATAATTTTCTTTACTATGTTTTATAAGCACCTAAGTATTTCCAAAGATGTCCAAATAAATTGCATGCCTAAATATTCTGCCAGAGAGGATTCTGATGAAACCAAAACTGCTCTGCAAAGCTCAGAAAGAAGACAAGCTATGCTTGTATTAGAGATTGCAAAGCACATGGAAGGTATCAGCTATTGCCAATCACATTCTGGGCTGCATCAAGAGAAGTGTAGCCAGCAGGTCTAGGGAGCTGCTTTTCCCCTCTGCTCCACCTGGAACACTCTGTCCAGTTCTGGAGCCCCTATTACAGGAAGGATCTGGAGGTGCTGGAAGGTGTTAAGAGAAGGGACATGAGGATGAGCAGAGGGCTGGAGCTCCTCTCCTGTGAGGACAGACTGATGGAGTTGGGGTTGTTCAGTCCGGAGAAGAGAAGGCTCTGAGGAGACCTAATTGTGGCCTTCCAGTATCTGAAAGGGGCTACAAGAAAGCTGGGGAGGGATTTTTGAGGGTGTCAGGGAGTGATAAGACTAGGGGGAATGGAGCAAAACTAGAAATGGGTAGATTCAGGTTGGATGTCAGGAAGAAGTTTTTCCCCATGAGGGTGGTGAGAGACTGGCACAGGTTGCCCAGGGAGGTCGTAGAAGCCTCATCCTTGGAGGTTTTTAAGGCCAGTCTGGATGTGGCTGTGAGCAACCTGATGTAGTGTGAGGTGTCCCTGCACATGGCAAGGGGGTTGGAACTGGATGATCATTGAAGTTCCTTCCACCCCTAACAATTCTATGATGCTATGACTCTTCTTTTTTCCTTCTGAGATACTGCAAAGATGTTGCACAGGTATATACCTAACCAGAACTGTGTTATCTTCTCTTAAAGTGCAATGAAGACCCTCAGGCATGCTCATGAGCAGAAAACTAAGTTTATCTGAGAACATTAGAATACATCAGGATGCATCCTTACTCCCACACAGCTCCTGTCCTACCTTCACAAACACCCATGCAGACTGGATGTTATTTTGCTCCTTGAAGGGCAAACCATGCCCAAACTGAAGCACAATCAGAGTTCTGGGAACAGCCTGTTCTCTGTTCCCAAAGAACAGAGGGGGCTCAGCCAAGACTGCATCAATTCTGCCCCCACAAGACAGAACCTCAGGAAATGCAAAAATAAAATAAAATATAAACTAATATATTTCTGTGAGCATACTAAAACAATATAAAGTAGAAAAGTAGCACTCTGGAGGGCTGCAACACAGAATTCATATCATTTCTGTCATCCTGACTGGAAAAAAACCATTCAAACCATTAGTTTGCATTTGTAGCCCACACAAAATGTGGTGTTGTTGTGGAAGACAAAGGCTAACAAGATAGGCCACAAAACTTGTCACTTATCTGAACTCATCTTGGCAGCCTGGAGCTTTGCTGTATCTGATTTAGCTGCAACAAAATTAGTTACCAGCCAGGGAACTTGCCTCATTTGGTTTAGGTTTTGCCTTAGCTTTGTTCAATTGTCTAGCACCTCCTGTTATATAAGTAACAGATACCAATTGCAAATACTCATTCTGTGCAGACCCACCTATCTACAACCCTTGCAAGGCAGCATAAGGGAGTGCAGGCATGGGGTGATTGAAAGAACAAACACAGAACAAACACTGGGCCCCTAAGCTGCAACAGCTTACCTATGTTCAGCTACTGGTCATCACTGGGGTGCAGTCTTCAGAAATGGGTAAACCAGTTTCATGTGCAACACCTGGAACCAAAGAAAAAGTACTTAGCATACAGTATTAAAGTACTTAACCATTCAGTAAATTCAGATGTAATGTGGAATCATCAATCCAAAAGGAGGAGGAGGATAAAGAGCAAGGTGCACAGTGTGGTAATAAACCTATTGAAATGGACCCAAGAAAGAAACTATCACCATCCTCTAGCTGACAGGGAGAGATCATAGAATCATAGAATCATAGAATCATAGAATCATAGAATCAGTCAGGGTTGGAAGGGACCACAAGGATCATCTAGTTCCAACCCCCTGCCATGGGCAGGGACACCCTACACTAGATCAGGCTGGCCAGAGCCTCGTCCAGCCTGGTCTTAAACACCTGGTCTTAAACATCTGGGATGCTGATGACTTGCTGTAAAGAATTCCCAGTGGAAGCCAGTCATCTCCCAGAGGGAGGGTAGGTAGGTGAAGACAACACCAGAGAAAGGTTTGGTACTGGAGTTTGTGTCTATACCCCTGTAACCTATATAACTTGAACTGTGGTAGCACCTGCACTAATAGTAAGTCATAGAATCATAGAAACAACCAGGTTGGAAAAGACCTCAGAGATTAAGTCCAACCTATTACCAAATACTTAACACCCCCTGATAACTAAACCATGGCTCCAAGAGCCTCATCCAAGCCTTTTTGAACACCTCCAGGGACGGTGACTCCACTACTTCCCTGGGCAGCACATTCCAATGGCAAATTACTCTTTCTGGGAAGAACATTCTCCTCACCTCCAGCCTAAACTTCCCCTGGCACAGCTTGAGACTGTGTCCTTGTTCTGGTGCAGGTTGCCTGGGAGAAGAGACCATCCCCCACCTGGCTACAACCTCCCTTCAGAGAGTTGTAGAGAACAATAAGGTCTCCCCTGAGCCTCCTCTTCTCCAGGCTAAACACGCCCAGCCTCATTGCCCTTCTCTGGACATGTTCAAGTATCTCAATATCCTTCTTGAATTGAGGAGCCAAGACCTGTACATAGTACTCAAGGTGTGGCCTAACCAGTGTTGAGAATGACTTCTCTGCTCCTGCTGGCCTTAGTCTTTGACTAAGATTTTAATTAGACTAACAATTGTTTGCTCTGCATCTCAAGTCATGTCCCCTGTTTGCTCACAACAAGGTGCAGAATAAAACAAACTGCTGGGAATTCAAGCAACCTGCTTTATTGCTTGGATGCAAGTCTGTCCCAGGGCCACAGGGGCACACACAGCATCCAGAGAAGTCCTGGGCTCTTGGAGGGGGCACATCAGTTTTTGTGGCATTAGAATAGAATAGAATAGAATAGAATAGAATAGAATAGAATAGAATAGAATAGAATAGACCAGGTTGGAAGAGACCATTACCACATTCAGAGGGGTTAAGCTAACATTGTGTGGAGGCAGGGATTATTCCATGGTGCAAATACCTTCAACAGTGTAGATACAACAGGCATTGGTCTAGGACAGAAGAAAATCTCATGCACAGACTTGTGAAAGAAAATGAATGAGACTGCATTAAGGGAAAACATAACTGCCTGCAGCTCAATCATCAAGATGTCTAATTATATATATATAAAATAAGAACACTCACTTTCACTTACTGACTTAGGGATGATCAGTTGTTTTATAGCCCCACAAATGTTCCCTGAAGAAGCAATAATCTTTCTGGAGAATGCCTTTCATAACTCAGGGTATTTAAAGCAGACTAATTGTAAGGACTGGATGGCTTAGAATAAAGCATCACTTCTGTACTGGATATTCCCCATTTGTGAGACTGTTTTGTCAATCAATGCAATAATACAATACAATACAATACACCAGGTTGAAAGAGACCTTCAAGATCATCATGTCCAACCCATCAACCAATCCAACCCACCTAAACAACTAAACCATGCAGCCAAGCACCCCATGAAGTCTCCTCCTGAACACCTCCAACGAAGGTGACTCCACCACCTCCCCGGGCAGCCCATTCCAATGGGCAATCACTCTCTCTGTATAGAACTTCTTCCTAACATCCAGCCTAAACCTGCCCTGGAGCAGCCTGAGACTGTGTCCTCTTGTTCATGAACAGCAATTTCTGATGTGCTCAGGAAGTACTCTGAAAAGCAGTGGACTGCAAACAAGTTGAAAAAAGATGAACCAATAAAAGCACCCTTGAGGAATCACATTTTCTGAATCTTCAAAGAGGTTTTACTCTTCTAAGTGAGCAGCATTAGCATGTTTTCCATCAAAAACCAAGAAGACTCGGTCTGTCAAGCCTTGCCAAGTTCTCCTTTCCACCAGTTTATACTGTAATTTGATTAACCTAAAAGAATACCCAGTTTATCTGGAGAACAAATGAATCACCAGGCTGTTTTGAGTTTTACTTGTTAGCCTAAGGACTGTCTAATTAAGAAACACTTTGCTTCATTGACTTTTCAATTGTTACCAACCAGCTTGAGCTGATTATAAAATAAAGTTCAACTTGTGAGAGTAAGACCCACAGAGATACCTATTTTCCCCCAGCATATTTAGTAAGTTTGTGAGAAGTGGAACATTGTGGGTTAGTTCACCATCACTAGAACCCCAGCCCCCTCCCCTCAAGAGCTCCATGCACGCTTTTGAAGATCAGATCAGTACGGAGTGGCTGAAATAAATGTGGGATTTGTATGCACTTTGGAAACAGTTTTGTTTCCAGAATTTCATAATCATTCATTACATCAGCTTCTACTATTGCTATTATTGACCTTTTTTTTTTTTTTTTAATTAAAAACATGCTTATTACTACAAAAAACAGCCAAGCTCCAGGTCACTGCAAAGGATGTGTCAGCCTAAAGGACACAAAACAACTGCAAGGGTGATAGAATACTGTCCCCCGACACTAAATCAAGGAAGCAGAGCTCAGATTAATGGATTACAAGTAATAAGCAATAAAGAAGAACTACTCAGTAATTCTTCTCTCAGAACATCCAGAGCTGAGTTCTGCAATGCAAGACTTTTAAAACTTTCAAAGCCCTTTTCTCTCTTGATGCCCTTCTAAGACTAGAGGAAGTGAGATGCTTTTACTGGTCACCATACAATGCTTCCTGAGTACAAATGCTGACCTCTAATGGCCCACTCAGTTTTCCAACCTATTCTGACACAGGGACATCACAAGAGCCAGCTTTAGACAAGCAGAAAAACATCAATCCAAACTAATAAATTGCTGAGCTTAAGAACAAAGAAAACTAAGAACAAAGAATATTCTTCAATGAAGAACAACTTCAAAACAAATTTTGTCTCTGCTGTCTTCCTCCACCCATCTTTTTCACATCCAAATAGTATAGAATCATAGAATCAATAAGGTTGGAAAAGACCTCAAAGATCATCAAGTCCAACCTGTCACCCAGCACCTCATGACTACTAAACCATGGTTTGAAGTGCCACATCCAATCCCTTTATGAACATCTCCAGGGACGGTGACTCCACCACCTCCCTGGGCAGCACATTCCAATGGCCAATTACTCTTTCTGTGAAGAACTTCCTCCTCACCTCAAGCCTTATAAAAGCCTCAAGCCTAGAAAAAGAACTTACTTTTATCACATAAAAATACATTCACTGATGAGGTGCAAATATTTATTAGGGAAGCTTTCTGCAGCTGCTGATTTAATCGTATGCATTTCTTTCAAGCTTGCCAACTTTTGCCCCAGTGAATTGAAATGCTGTATGTTTTAAATGACAATGCTAAATGCATCTCACTCTGTGACAGTAATACTCACTCTCTCCGTTAACATTCACCAGCAGATCTCAAAATGACAACGTTGTAGAGAGTAAGCCCCAGGTCAGAAGTGAGCCTTTCCTCATAGGGCTTGTGTTCCAAAATAGTGGCAGTCCAAATAGGTAATAGGCAGGCCGGCCCTACGACCAGGAGAAGAGATTATGTTTCTAAATCCCCTATCACGGAGGCCCACGACATTGTTTGTATTTCCACCTCTACCTCCGGCACGTGTAGACTTACCCAGTTCATCTTAGCCACTCCTGAAAGCAGCATTCCGGTTCCCAAAGTGTAAGCAAGCCATTTTCCAGCGCCGGAGAGAAGTTCTTAAAGAACATATTGAATATTAGTTTTCAGTACCACTTCTTCAAGCAGCCGACGACTACACTTTACTGCGGTGACAGTACACTTTAAATGCAACCATCTCACCGTACAACACGCTACAACTGAGTAAGAAGCCTGAAGTCCTCTCATCGCACACTGCTTTCCAGAAGGCCTTCTACCTGAAACCCGCGCCTGGCACGGGACGAAGCCTCTCCCCGGCAGCCGATCTCCGCGGTTAAGAGCCCCGGGGCCCAGCCACTGGCCCCGATGTTTGTCCCGGAACCAAGCCCGTCCGCCCGTCCCACACTGTCCATTCGGGAGTAAGATCTGCGCTCTGCGGATCCAAACATTCCCCCCGCCCGGAGGCTAAGCCTAAGCTTAGGCCTACGCCTAGGCCCACTCACAACCCTGGCAGCCCCCATAAACACTCACCCAACCCCGGCTCCTCTCTGCCCCGCGATGCCCCCTCCCCGTCGCTGCAGCCGGACCCGACCCCGCCGTCGGCGGTATCTGCCTCCCGCTCTGTAGACGCGCCAGTAGTTGCCACGCTACGCTTAAAGGGGCCGCGGCGCGGCGGCAGCGGCTATTGACAGCGGCTGCCCGAGCAACGGAGCCAGGAGGCAGCGAGCTGTCTTCGTCAGACATTGGCGACCCGTACTGTCAGTCGGACGGCGCGACGTTGTCCTCGGCAGCTGATTGGGACAAGCGCCCGGCGGCCCCCCACGGGCAAAGTGCTCTTCCATTGGTGGGAGGCTACATCCCAGGTGGTGATTGGTCGAGGCGCTGCGGGGCAGGGGGAGGTGTTCCTCTGGCGGTGGTGCAAGGCGCAGGGAGAGGGCCGGGCTGGGTCTCGTGCCGCCTGAGCCCGAGCTGCCGCTCCGCCTCACCTCTTCCCACCCCACGCGGACCCTCCAGCGAGAGTGACGGCTCCGGGGCCCTTCCCTGATGCCGCCGTCTTGGATTTGAAGTGCACAAGCTGGATCGAAGGGCCGAGGCCAGTTGTATAGGGTTTAACGATTCCAAGCGCTGGGACCTGTACTTGGGTCGGAACAACCCCACGCAACGCTACAGGCTTGGGGAGAGTGGCTGGAAAGTTGCCCGGCAGGAAGGGACCTGCCAGCGCTGGTTGATAGCCGGATGAAGATGAGCCTGCAGTGTGCCCAGGTGGCCAAGAAGGCCAACAGCATCCTGGCCTGGATCAAGTCGTCATTCTGCCCCTGTACTCAGCACTGGTTAGGCCACGCCTTGAATGCTGTGTCCAGCTCTGAGCCCCTCAGTTTAAGAAGGACATTGAGACACTTGAACGTGTCCGGAGAAGGGCAATGAGGCTGGGGAGGGGTCTGGAGCACAGCCCTGTGAGGAGAGGCTGAGGGAGCTGGGGTTGCCTAGCCTGGAGAAGAGGAGCCTCAGAGGAGACCTTCTTGCTGTCTACAACTCCCTGAAGGGAGGTTGTAGCCAGGTGGGGGTTGGTCTCTTCTCCCAGGCAACCAGCAACAGAACAAGAGGACACAGTCTCAAGCTGCGCCAGGGGAGGTTTAGGCTGGAGGTGAGGAGAAAGTTCTTCCCAGCAAGAGAGATTGGCCATTGGAATGTGCTGCCCAGGAAGGTGGTGGAGTTCCCATCCCTGGAGGTGTTCAAAAAAGGCTTGGAGCCATGGTTTAGTTGTCGGGAGGTGTTAGGTCATAGGTTGGACTTGATGATCTCTGAGGTCTTTTCCAACCTGGTTGATTCTATGATTCTGCAGGTGCAGAGAAGCGTTTGTGTCCCTGTAATCACAGGAACACAGGATGTTAGGGGTTGGAAGGGACCTCTGGAGATCTCTGAGTCCAACCCCACTGCCAGAGCAGGACCATAGAATCCAGCACAGGTCACACAGGAACACATCCTGAGTCTTGAAAGTCTCCAGAGAAGGAGACTCCACAACCTCTCTGGGGAGCCTGTTCCAGTGCTCTGTGACTGTGCCTGCGTGCCTTCACCACAGTGACCCTCACAGTGAAGGAAGTTCCCCCTTGTGTTGAGGTGGAACCTCCTGTGCTGTAGTTTATATCCATCGCCCCTTGTCTTACCGCAGGGTGCAACTGAGCAGAGCCTGTCCCCTCCCTCTTGACGTTCAGCCCTCAGGTATTTATAAACATTTATTAAATCCCCTCTCATTTTTCCTCTTCTCCAGACAAAACAGCCCCAGGGCTCTCAGCCTTTCCTCATAAGGCAGTGCTCCAGTCCCTTCATCATCCTTGTAGCCCTCCACTGCACTCTCGAGTAGATCCCTGTCCCCTTTTTACTGGGGAGCCCACGTGCGGCCTCATATCAAATACTGTGTTCAGTTTTGGGCTACTTACTACAAGAAGGATATTGAGGTGCTGGAACGTGTCCAGAAAAGGGCAACACAGATGGTGAGGGGTCTGGAGAACAGGTCTTACAAGGAACAACTAAGGGAACTGAGGTTGTCTTCTGGAGAAGAGGTTGAGGGGAGACCTCATTGCTCTCTGCAACTGCCTGAAAGGAGGTTGTCATGAGATAGGTGTTGGTCTCCTCCCAAGTAGATGGTGATAGGATGAGAGGAAATGGCCTCAAGTTGCACCCCAATGGCTATTCTCGGGGCGGGGGAGGAAATACTGCATAGGTGTTCTTTCATTGGAACAGGCTGCTCAGGGAAGCAGTTGAGTCACCATCCCTAGAAATGTTCAAAAAACATGTAAGCATAGCACTTAGGGACATGGTTTAGTATTGGGTTGACATTTGGACTCAGGAATCCCAGAGGTCTCTTCCAACCTTAATGATTCTATGATTCTGTAATTGAAGGAGGCTTGAAATGCAGTGCCCAGGAGCACGTGGGATGAAGGCAGCGGTCTGCCTCTGTGGTAGTAGCCATCATGTGGCAATGAGCCTCTCATAACCCTTTCAGGGTGTGGCGTCAAGGAAAATCTTGGGTGGCCTTGGGCATTTACTGTCTCCTGGAATTTGAAAATGAGGGTTTGGGTCAGAGCAGCATCTTGGAGTAATGATTGATGAGACATGAGGGGAAAAGGAAAGAAAAATACCGTTTGCTTTGATATTTAGGTAGGAAGGGAGCTAGATGAGTAACCAATATATGACAGGGTTTGTGCACATACACATTTATATATATTATATATATCTGCATGTGTATTCTGTGCCTGTGACACAGTTTAAAAGCAAAATTCCCTGAAGCCAAGGGGAGAGGAAAAAGAGGAATGGTACCACAGAACTTAAAGCCAAATGGATTATACTGACAAAAGGATAAAAATACTGCCTAAAGCTAGCAAAGAGGTTTGAATTCAGCCCCAGTTTCATAAGGCTGGTGGGCTTTCTTCCACAAACCAGCAACAAGGTTCCTAACCCTTGCCTTCTGTTGCTCTAAGTTACTGCTGGTTTGGGGTTTGTGTGGTTTTCTGTTTGTTTGCTTGTTTGTTTCCCTAATGCCAACCTTTGATGATGAATGTAGGCAAACAAAGTTCTTTTTGGAGAGAAAAAGTAACAACAGACTTTGCCTGCCTCGCTTAGCTTACTGATGGGATACCTTATGATAGGACAGTGATGAGGTGGTGGAGTCACTGTCCCTGGAGGTGTTCAAAAACAGGATTGGATGTGACACTTGGAGCCATGGTTTAGTTGTCAGGAGGTGTTAGGTAATAGGTTGGACTTGATGATCTCAGGTTAATTCTATGATTCTATGAAAGTGACATAAGAATTTAGGTGGAGTGGAATAAAGCAGACCTTATTGTGGCCTTCCAGTATTTGAAGAGGGCCTACAAGAAAGCTGGGGAGGGACTTTTTAGGGTGTCAGGGAGTGACAGGACTAGAGGGGAATGGAAATAAGAAATGGGTACATTCAGCTTGGATGTTAGGAAGAAGTTCTTTCCCATGAGGATGGTGAGACTCTAGAATGGGTTGACAGGGGAGGTGGTAGAAGCCTCATCCCTGGGGGCCAGGCTGAATGTGGCTATGAGAAGCCTGATGTAATGTGAGGTGTCCCTGCCCATGGCAGGGGGTTGGAACTGGATGATCCTTGAGGTTCTTTCCAACCCTGACGATTCTATGATACAAAAATTACCTGCACTTGAAGACACAAATGGGACATCCTTGAGAGGGAGACAGATATGCACCTGACAGAACCATCTCTCCACGATTATGAATGCACAAAATTAATGCACACTAAATGAAAACTTAAAACTGAGGGGGAAGTAAAAAAGCCAACTGAGGGAAACAGGACAAGGTACCAGTTGTTATTAACAAAAGTAATGTTTTCAGGAAGAAACCTCCCTCTCTTAATAAAATATAAGGAAATATGTGAGAAAATACAGTTTTAATGCACTTGGAATGAAAGATTGCCACTCCACCTAGAATATAAATTTTATGAGGGAAAATGATGTCTGTTTCAGTGGGGAAAAAATAATTCATGCTTATGACAGTCATAATTGGGAGATTCTCCAAACTGACTTAGGCATTGTGTACAGAGCTCCGAATATGCTTGATTGGATCTCTTGAAAAGGTAATTCAAGGAGTAGGCTAGAAAGCCATCACAAACATGTCAGCATAAACTCCTGTAAAAGGGGATGGAATCAGGTATTTCAAAAGCACCAAAGCACCTGGGAGGCATAGACCTGACATGGAGCCTCCTGAGCTGAGCTGAGCTCTTAGGTTTTTTGATCCTAAAATCCCACAAACCAAACGTGCAGCATGCAAAAACCTCCCCCCTGCCCGGAAACCGGTGCGTGACTTCCCTGATGTTCACTGCCTCCCTAACTGCACTTAATATTTTTGCTGTATTTGCATGACTATTATGAAATTGGTATCTTAATAAATAAATAAACAGACAAACCAGTGGACCATTTCTTAAAATTCATCCTCCTCGTGGCTTTGTGTAGCTCACCCTTGTGCTAAGCAGCTAAAGCATCTAATTCATCACAGCGGCGCTGGCAGAGAATCATCGATGTCCTTCAAAAAAGACCCAGGGTAATGCAGAATAACAAAGACAGAATAATTTTGCTGCTTGCAACTGGAGGAAATGTATTGCTTGTATCTGGCAGCGAGCCAGGCCAGAAGCTGAAATGCTGTTGCTGCTGTAAATAGGATGAAAGGGATTCATAATCCGTCTCCATGCCCGCCGTAGCTAGGAAAATTATAAGCAGAAAAAGCAATTAAAAAAGCCCCAAACCTCCAAGAGGAAGCAGGGAAAAAAAGAAAGAAGGAAGGGAAAGGCTTTTCTCTGCTGATATTTTATAGACTAATTGTCATGACTAACCATTTGGGGCTTGGTTAGCAACTAATGAATCATTAGGTATTGAATATAGGTAACAGAGGTATTGAATTGAGGCATTATGTATATTTAATGCAGGTATTGAATCATACCGAATCCAGGCCACTTGTGCAGAATAAATGACTTCTCATCAGACTTCTCCATCAATTGCTCCATCCAGAATAGTGCTAACACACTGGAATGAGCTGCTGAACTGGAATAAATTCAGGTATTGTGCAGTATGGGCCAAGGGATTAATTGATTGAAGTTTGTTGATCTAAAACCTCCGAATAATGCATTTAAGGTATTGTCCTCCTCAAAACAGTTGATACAGTGAGGATCAATGCTGTGGTGCTTCAGATTCCCCCAGACAGGCCAAATACATGTTTTGCAGTTGTCTTCAGTCTGTGTAAGGCAAGTCTGAGGTCTTCACTGCTTGCCTGGTAAGGAGGAGAGTTGAAACAGGGTGTTTCATTCAAGAGCTGGAGGGAGAAGTGTAAGGTTTGAAAGGAAGGGCCCTAGCCTGGGAGCTTAACTGCTTCAGAAAAGAGGGTTGGAAACCTTCAGAAACTGAATGGGGTCATAATGTCATGCAGTTTGATATTCCCAGAGGTAACAACAGGGATAAAGCCCCAGGGTTATTCAGGGGAGTGGAACCCATGCTCATTGACTTGTCAGTGGGAAACCCCTGATGCATGGAGAAAGTGCTATTGATTTCCACCGCACCGTGGCAATGGTTGTGGCGTCTGGGGTGGGAACTGCTGCAATGGCTGTATCTAATGTGATGGGTAAAACAGATTCCCTGAATTGCCAGGAAAAAAAAGTGGTGTTTAGATTTGGAAAGAGAAAAAAAAAACACCCTTTGTGATGTTGCTTCAAACTCCTTGAGGAAGTGGGGCCTCGCAGAAGACACGACGATACAAACAAGTGCTGCTTGCTTTAACCAGGAGGACAGCATGATATGAAAGGTGGCTGTGAGATTCAGCCCTAGGGACTCAGTTTCTGCCAAAAAATCAAAGGTTGGTGGAAAACATCAGATTGAGGATGAAATACTAAAAAGGATCCTTCATCCTTCACATTTTCTGATGCTTTCCCTCAGAACAGGCTATATGATCCTGCCTTGCACGTTGGACCAGATGCATACACATTCACATGCATCTGCCTGCATCTGCACTAGAGGTGGTGTCCTGCATCTGCACTTGCAGAAAAGCTTTATTCAAAACCCAGGAATTTATGCTAAAGAGATTTGGGCTTAAGACAGTTTGCAGATCTGGGTAGCCAAGAGGGCGAGTTCAGGCTGCTGTTCCCAGTAGCAAGGTAGATCTTTGCTCCCTCTCTCCACTGCCTGCAATGTAAGATCTCTGTATTGCAGCATGAATATGGATGTAGTTTGGGTCCAGCTGAAGGCTTTTTCCTCAGCAGGTGTTGGACTATTCTGCATACAAGATAGCTTTTGTACAATGGGTACTTCCCTTTGCTCTCAGTGACCTGCAGTCATACCATCCACACACTTTCAATTCCAATGCAAATCAAATTAAATGCCAGTCTCTTTACTATAAATCCTCATGGTTTGGTAGCACTTTTTAATGCATCTGTCAAAATAAGTTGTGGTTTTGTTGGGGCCCAGCTGCTTTTCATACTGCATGCTCACCTTACCTTGTGAAATGAGTAGCCCAAGATCACTTTCAAAGCTTGTCTCCCGCGCCCTGGAGTCTAAAGGGACCTCAAATCTTTTGACTTTCTTTGCTCAAGTGCTCCTGAGTCGTCTGCTGAAAAGTGACTGCTCACCTTGTACTATTTAGTGTTTCAGTTCTTTGAGAGAATGTCTATTGGTGTCACTTCTCATGCTCTGACTAGTTGCAACCCTCTCAAGGGGATTTTCTTAAGCACTCTGTGACTGCAGTGGCGTTGGAGCTGCTGCGGCCTTCCTGACACCCCTTTTGTGTCTCTGACAGGGACTGCTGTGAACTCAGCTGAACTTGAAGATGTAGTAAAAAGGCACGTCAGGCATTGTTCATGGGCAATTGTGGCTAGCAATACAGTTTTCCAAGGGTGTGGAATACTGAAATATTAAAAGGGGAAAATACAGTGCCATGAAAGAAACATTTACATAGACTTCACTAGTTGATTTCAGAGGTGTGATGCATTTGTCAGAGTTCTTTGTGTAAGAATGCCTGCTTGGATTGATTGTGAGCTCATGTGGTGGGCAGAAAATTCCCCCAACATAAAATTACCAGACAAGCTCATTTAGAAAGCAAATGAAGCTGTGTTTACAAGCAAAATTACAATTAAATATGAAATGCAATGAGTATGTCCAAAATACACAATATTTACAGGCATTTACAATTTATAAACAGCACAAGAACACCACCCCACCGCCCCCCATGACAAACCAGGGGGCTACTAATAGCTTCCCCCTTCCTGCTCCCTTCCCTACCCCCTAAACAGGGAACAAGAGAAAGAGCAGAGCAGCTGTTAGTTACTTAACCACAACAAGAACACATTCAAGGTCAGCAAAGCCAGCAGAAGCACAGAGCCAGAGCGAGGGAGCCAAAAAGAGTGAAAGTTAGTTTACCAAACTAACTTCTGTGTTAGTAGTCTGTCCAAGGGGATGCCATCCAGAGGGCCCTTGACAGGCTGGAGAGGTGAGCCCATGATAAAATCATGAGGTTCAACAAGACCAAATGCAAGGTCCTGCATCTGGGTCAGGGCAATCCCAAGCACTGATATGGGCTGGGCAGGGACTGGCTTGAGAGCAGCCCTGAAGAAAAGGACTTGGGGGTGCTGGGGGATGAGAAGCTCAACAGGAGCCAGCAGTGAGCACTTGCAGCCCAGAAAGCCAACCAGAGCCTGGGCTGCATCAAGAGAAGCATAGCCAGCAGCTGGAGGGGGGTGATTCTCCCCCTCAACACTGCTCTGGTGAGACCCACCTGGAGTACTGTGTCCAGTTCTGGAGGCCCTGTTACAGGAAGGATTTGGAGTGCTGGAAGGTGTCCAGAGAAGGGCCACGAGGATGAGCAGAGGGCTGCAGCTCCTCTCCTGTTCAGTCTGGAGAAGAGAAGGCTCTGAGGAGACTTAATTGTGGCCTTCCAGTATCTGAAGGGGGCTACAAGAAAGCTGGGGAGGGACTTTTGAGGGTGTCAGGGAGTGTTAGTACTGGGGGAGTGGAACAAAACTAGGAATGGGTAGATTCAGATTGGATGTTAGGACGAAGTTGTTCCCCATGAGGGTGGTGAGAGCCTGGCACAGGTTGCCCAGGGAGGTGGTGGAAGCCTCATCCCTGGAGGTTTTTGCAGCCAGGCTGGATGTGGCTGTGAGCAACTTGCTGTAGTGTGAGGTGCCCCTGCCCATGGCAAGTGGGTTGGAACTAGATGTTCCTTGAGGTCCCTTCCAACCCTGACAATTCTATGATTCTATGATTTAGACCTTACCATTGTTTTCATTTTTCCACCCAATGATGGTTTATTTACATTCTACTGCTTTCTGTTCAAGACCTGTGGAAAAATTTCTCGGCGCAGCCTGAAGCTACCACAGCTCACAACTGCCTTGTAGAAAAAAAGGGGTTGCTGCTGAACCACAGGAATATGATTTACAATGTGGTGAATTAACACTACCACAGAATAAAATAAGATGCTCCACTCCAGAGAATAAAATAAGATGCTCCATTACTACACTATGAAGCTTTAAGTGCTCCTGCTGTGGGTATAGGTATGTTTTAACAAGGTCACACATTAAAACAAGGTAATTACTGCACTTGGGGCAGCATTAAGTATTGTATAGCAATTTAAGTAACAAAAAAGCCCTAGGAAGGTGTAGAAGATGCTGAGGAAACAAGTATGGAATGATTAGAAAGAAAGTGGGTTTTGAGGAGGCATCAGTTGAGGACATCTTTCTCAGGAAGACATCTACTACTGAGAGCAAATTTCATTTGTTCAGGATCTGGCAGTTTTATGTTAAATGCTGCATTTGGTCCTAGTGGATTGTATTAATGTTTCTCCAGAGAACTGCTTTTTGAGGGACAGCTGTGGTATCTCTGTACTTGTTTTAACTGCTTTTGCCTGAGCTACACTTTCATATTCACAACATGTATATTAGTCTTTGACACACACTCAAAATGTGATGGCCAAATAGTTTTGACATATTCTTTAATCAAAAGCAATGTGTGTTGCTTCTGAACATCCATCTCCTTTGGCTTTAAAATGCATTTCTATCTCTCTAGGATAGCAAATGGCTTTTGTTCTGTCTCTGTAGAATTCAGCAGTATAAATTATGTTGTAGAGAGATAAGGTCAAATGTGTCTTTGAAAGCAGAAGTGCCAGTGTCTCAGCCCACAGTCTTACATACCAGAGACCTTGGGCAAGTAGGAGGTAGGGATTTGTGCCCACTCACTTAGAGGAAGGAGTTGAAATTTGGGTCCTTGGATTTCTGGATGTTCCTCCTAAGTCAAGTGGGTTAAGGGGTGTAGGCAGATTGAAGTTATCCACGAGGTGCATCCCAAGCTGCCCATCCCTATAAACACTGAGATGCCTCTGAGCAGAACATGTGCCTTGGGAATTTTGGGCACCACTGGTGAGGACAGCACCTTGGAGGCAGCATTCTTGAGTTAATTGGGCACCTCAGTACAAGAGAGATGTGGAGGTGCTGGAGCCAGTGCAGAGGGGGGCACCAAAGCTGGGGAAGGGCCTGGAGAATAAATCTGATGAAGAGCAACTGAAGGAGCTGGGGATGGTTAGTTTGAAAGAGAGGAGGCTGAGGGGGAGACCTCATTGCTGTCTACAACTGCCTGAAAGGAGGTTGTGGAGAGGCTGCTGCTTTCCATTGATGGAATGGCCTCAAGCTATGACTGGGTAGGTTTAGACTGGACATTAGGAAACATTTTTTGATGGCAAGAGTGGTCAGGCCTTGGAATGTGCTGCCCAGGGAGGTGGTTGAGTCCCCAAGCCTGGCTGTGTTTCAAGGTGGTTTGGATGTGGTGCCTGGGGCTATGGTTTAGGAGCAAACCTTGTAGAGTAGGGTTGTGGGTTGGACTTGGTGATCCTGAGGGTCTTCCCCAACCTGAGTGTTTCTGTGTGATTTTTGTGTAATTATCCTCACTTGTTAAAGTCCTATTTAGGGCAAGTCTGGGCTTCTATGGCTTGAAGTGTAGAAACTCTTGCAGTGTGTGCATCAGCTTACTGGAACTCTCTATTGGAATTAAATAGCATTAAACCAACATATTTTTCATCATCTCAGGATTTGCTGTGCTTCAACATATTTATTGATTTTATTTTATTTCTTTGGCAATGAAAAAGCTAGAATATTCTATTATTCATGTTGTGCCTCCATACTGTGCTTCTAGGATGCTTTGACTGATGAAGACTGCTTCCTAGGTGTCTTTTCCCCTTCTGTTTTTATAACTTAAGCTGTCAATCCTCTCCTATGACCCAGGAAATAATGGGATCAATCACTGTGTAGTCAATGGAAAGGCAGGGACAGGACTGAGCCAGGCCTGGACTGCAGGTGAACAAAAAGGGCAGGGATATTGCAGATAGTTAAAGGAAAGTCCTGAGCCAGCTCAGATAGGATGAAGGGCTGCAAGAGGGATTTTACAAAGGCCAGTGTGAGGTTTGAGGGGTTGCTCCTCTGGACAGCCCTATGTCACCCATAAAAAGGGAAACATATCCACCCAAACGAAGCAGGACTGGTAAGATTTACTCTAATTTGCTTTATATCCACCTGGTCACCACATGGGGAACCTTCTGGTAGCCCAACATGGGGATCTGAGATGCCTCCTTGCTGGGTGCACCAGTGGAAATGTGGTGAGCCAGATAATTGCAGATGGGGAAAAGTGATGGTGGGGAATGCTTCCTCCAGGAAGGATTGGATCTGGGGCTGTCAGTTTCACCTGCACCACAGAGCAGATTCTGCTCCTTTCTGTCCTGCACCTTTCAGGCTTACTAGGAGCTGGGAAAGGGGCTTTAAATATGTTAAGGCAAATGAAAAATCATAAGAAGTATAAATCATTGCAGGCTTAGTCCAGTCCATTCCATGGCTACTACATCTCCCTTGTGAGGAGAGACTGAGGGAGCTGGGGCTCTTTAGCTTGGAAAAGAGGAAACTGAGAGGTGACCTCATTGTTGTTTAGAAAGATGTGAAGGATGAGTGTCAGCAGGATGGACCCAGGCTCTTCTCAGTGATGTCCAATGATAGGACAAGGGGCAGTGGGTGCAAGCTGGAGCATAGGAGGTTCCAGTTGAACATAAGGAAAAACTTTTTTTCACTGTGAGGGTGACAGAGCCCTGGAGCAGGCTGCCCAGAGAGGTTGTGGAGTCTCCTTCCCTGGAGACATTCAAAACCCATCTGAATGCATTCCTGTGTGACCTGCTCTAGGTGATCCTGCTGGGGCAGGAGGGTTGGACTGGATGATCTTCCAAGGTCACTTCTAACCCCTAACATGCTGTGATTTAGTGTGATACTACCAGGAAACATCAGTTTGGAGAGGAAAGTGGCATCACATCATTCTGTGCCACAAGTGAGGCTTGTCAGCTGAAGTAAGGTAGGCACTTCTGGTGTCCACACTGGAAGAAAGGTCTTGCAAACCTAGAAAGGCTTTATGAACATGTTCCAAGAATCACCAGAGGTCTATAAACCTCAGGCTTATGGGGAGAGACACTCAAGAGGGGATTTAATGCAAAGAAAGTTTGAGGGATCGTTTGCTAAGTTCTGTTGTTCCTTACAGTAGTTGGCTTTCATCTAGCAGCTGCAGTGAACCTTAGTGGTTGAAAGCTGGAGCTAGTTCCAAGCAAGAAAGTGCATGCTTTAATAGTGAAGGGAAGTGCTTTTACCCAGATGGACTGGGCAGAAGAGATGTGAGAGTTTTAGGTCATGAGTGCCCCCAGCTGTCTGTTCTGCTCAGCTGCTTCAGATGGCTGCTCTTACAAGAGCCTGCAGAAGGAGGTGAGGGCTGTATCTCAGGTATTTCAGAGTAAATCTGGTATTTTTGGTCAAACTCATCTTCAGTGGTGACTGAAGCTGCCCGTCAGGGGAAGAGCAAATTCTATGATGCTAAAATACCATAGCAGTGTTTGCCAGGGCTGGTGGGTTGTGTCCTCGTTGCACTGTAAGAACAGCCAGCAAGGCCTGGTTGACTGTGACAATATGTCATTGGTGAGACAGCAGTACAGGTTAGGGGCTGCCCTGATGGAAAGCAGCTCCACACAGAAAGACCTTGGAGTCCTAATGGACAGCAAGTTCTGCATGGGACAGCAATGTGCCCTTATGGTCAAGAGAACCAATGGTGTCCTGGGGTACATCAAGAAAATTGTGTCCAGCATGTCTAGGGAGGTTCTGCTCCCTCTCTGCTCTGCCCTGATGAGGCCACACCTGCAGTACTGTGTCCAGTTTGGGGCTCCCCAGGTCAAGAGAGTCAGAGACATGCTGGAGAGAGTCCAAGGGAGAGCCAGGAGGATGCTTAGGGGACTTGAGCATCTCCCCTGTGAAGAGAGACTGAGAGCCCTGGGGCTGTTTAGTCTGGTGAAGAGAAGGCTGAGAGTGGATCTGATCAATGTCTCTCAATAGCTGAGGGCTGGGGGTCAAGGAGGAGGGGACAGGCTCTGCTCAGGCGCACCCTGTGACAGGACAAGGGGCAACGGATATAAACTCCAGCACAGGAGCTTCCACCTCAGCATGAGGAGGAACTTCTTCACTGTGAGGGTTGCAGAGCACTGGAACAGGCAGCCCAGAGAGGTTGTGGAGTCTGCTTCTCTGGAGACTTTCCAGACCCACCTGGATGTGTTCCTGTGTGACCTGTGCTGGATTCTGTGGTCCTGCTCTGGCAGGGGGTTGGACTTGATGACCTTCCGAGGTCCCTTCCAACCCCTAACATCCTGTGATCCTGGTTTTGTTTAGAGTTGTTTCTTAATGCAATATTATGTCATCTGTTTGGTAAAGGCACTATTGAAACCCCAATCTTCTTTATCAGTTTTATGCTTAATCTCATTGAAACAGTGTCAGATTTATTGGACAGTTTGAGCACCAGGGAAACCATTGTTGACTGACGTTAATAAACCTGTAATGTGTTCATCATCAGGATCCTGTACCAGCATTTCTATGAGTTTGCTTGATGACACTTGCCAGCTAAAGCTGCCTCTAGTTACCCAAGTGAATATATTTGTTTTCTCAAAATATTGGTTCAACACTAATGTCTGTTATGCACATCCTGAAATGCCTGTTATTGAACTTCAGTGGCACTGTGCTTGAGTGCTAACTGAGCTTACTACAGCTACCTGAAAGGAGGTTCTAGCAAGGTGGGTGTTGGTAGATAGGATGTAACCAGCAGGACCAGGAAAGTGATGGTGTCCCTGTAGTGGTGAGGCTGCACCTTGAGTACTGTGTTCAGTTTTGGGCCCCTTGCTACAAGAAAGACATTGAGTTGCTGGAGTGTGTCCAGAGAAGGCAACAAAACCAGTGAAGGGGCTGGAGAACAAGTCTTATAAGGAACAACTGTAGAAGAAGAAAAGGACTTGGGGGTGCTGGGGGATGAGAAGTTCAACTTCACTTGCAGCCCAGAAAGCCAACAAGTGCCTGGGCAGCATCAAGAGAAGTATAGCCAGCAGGTTGAGGGAGGTGATTCTCCCCTGTACTCTATTCTGGTGAGATCTCACCTCGAGTGCTGTGTCCAGTTCTGGAGCCTCTGTTCCAGGAAGGATCTGGAGGTGCTGGAAGGTGTCCAGAGAAGGGCCACGAGGATGATCAGAGGGCTACAGCTCCTCTGCTATGGAGACAGACTGTTGGAGTTGAGGCTGTTCAGTCTGAAGAAGAGAAGGCTCAAAGGAGACCTTGTTGTGTCCTTCCATTATCTGAAGGGGGCTCCAAGAAAGCTGGGGAGGGACTTTTGAGGGTGTCAGGGAGTGATAGGACTGGGGGGATGGAGCAAAAGTAGAAATGGGTAGATTCAGATTGGATGTTAGGAAGAAGTTGTTCCCCATGAGAGTGGTGAGACACAGGCACAGGTTGCCCGGGGAGGTGGTGGAAGCCTCATCCCTGGAGGTTTTTGCAGCCAGGCTGGATGTGGCTGTGAGCAACCTGCTGTAGTGTGAGGTGTCCCTGCCCATGGCAGGTGGGTTGGAACTGGCTGATCCTTGAGGTCCCTTCCAACCCAAACAATTCTATGATTCTACAACTGGGCTTGCTTAGTCTGGAGAAAAGGAGGCTGGGGAGACCTCATTGCTCCCTACAGCTCCCTTAAAGTAGGATGTCATGAAGTGGGTGTCGATCTCTTTTGGTTACAAGTGATAGGGTGAGAGTTGCACCAGGGAACATTTAGGTTGGATATTAGAGGGAACAAATTCCCTGAAAGTGTTCTGAAACTCTGGAACAGACTCCCCAGGGTTGAGTCCCCATTCCTGGAGGTGTTTAAAAGATGCAGAGATATGGTGCTGAGGGGCATGGTTTAGCACCAGCCTTGGCAGAGTTAGAGAATGGTTGGATTTGATGATCTTAAAGGTCTTTCCCAAGCAAAACTGTTCACTGATGCTAAGTACCGCTGCTGAGCAGCCTGGCAGCACAAGCAGAAGACTGCTATGCAGACCAGTTTCTCCTTTGTCTCTTCACCCTTCTCCGCTTCTTTATAGGCTACGGACGTTTTTTTGCGGCACCCCTGGCGCCGCGAAGCGCTGCCGCAGGCCGGTGCGGAGCGGTGCGGAGCGGGCGCAGTGTGGTGGCTATGCCCTAGGTGGCCTCTAGATGGGGCTTCAGCACCGGCAGAGGCGGCGAGCGGCCTGCCCACCGCTGCAGAGGAAAGCCTGGGAGGCGATGGCGGGATGAAGATCAGCTCTGATGTCATGTAAACTCGACCCGGTTCCTTCGTTCCGATTGCCTTTGGCACCGGCTCGCTCGGTGGCCTGGGGCCCTTCCTTGTGCTTAAAGAGGAAACCTCTTTTTCTGGCCCCGGTTAGTTTCTCTTAAAAATCACAGAATCACAGAAACATTCAGGTTGGAAAAGACCCTCAGGATCGCCAAGTCCAGCACAGGAGGTTCCACCTCAAGATGAGGAGGAACTTCTTCTCTGTGAGGGTCACAAAGCACTGGGACAGGCTGCCCAGAGAAGTTGTGGAGTCTCCTTCTCTGGAGACTTTCAAGCCCCATCTGGATGCATTCCTGTGTGACCTGTGCTGGATTCTGTGGTCCTGCTCTGGCAGGGAGGTTGGACTCAAAGATCTTCAGAGGTCCCTTCCAATCCCTAACATCCTGTGATCCTGTGATTAAGATTGCTCAATTGTTTTATTTTATTGCACACACAAGGCATTATTTACTTTACACATATATTTAAGCAGGATTTCTGGAAATAAAACAGGAAGCTGAGAATCTTTCCTGCTCCTTCCAAGTGCACAGTGTCATTCCTAGCGGGGGAATATAAGCCAGAGCAACTGCAAATGCCCTGCCGTCAGCCTTTCTCTGTTTAATCTATTAGCCACTCAGCTGTATAATGTATTATCTGACACAGAGTGATAAGCAGCTTAGCTGCCCCAGATTATATTAAATATGTTCAGTTTAGCCTAATTCTGCAGTGCTCTGTGAGGAGACACCCTCATGTCCATCTGGAGCCCTTGTGAAATCAGTGGAGCCCTGCACAGGGATGAAGAGCCTCCTGCATGGCTCATAGCCTTGGGGGAGAATACACTTTCCAATTGTCTGGTCAAGGCTTTGAGTTACCTGGTCTAGTGGAAGGTATCACAGTGTTGCAGTACATTAGAGGTTAGAAGGGACCTCCAGATATCATCGAATCCAAACCCCCCTGCCAAAGCAGGATCACCCAGGGTAGTCCACACAGGAATGCATCCAGGTGGGTTTGGAAAGTCTCCACAGAAGGAGACTCCATAATCTCTCTGGGCAGCCTGCTCCAGGGCTCTGTGACCCTCACTGGAATGAAGTTTCTCCTCATGCTGAGCTGAAACCTTCTATGTTGAAGCTTGTACCTGTTGTTCCTTGTCTTATTCCTGCACACCACCCAAAAGAGTTTGGCCCCCTCCACTTGACACCCACCTCTCAGATATTGATAGACATTAATCAGATCCCATCTTCAGTCTGCTCAAGACTGAACAGCCCCAGGGCTCTCAGTCTCTCTTCACAGGGGAGATGCTCAAGTCCCCTAATCATTCTTCCCTGTGGCAGGGGGCTTGGAACTAGATGATCGTTCAGGTTCTTTCCTACCTAAACTGTTCTATGGTTCTATGATCTCTTCTAAAAACATTTCTTCACCTCCTCTCTGTTCATGTGCTTAAGAAATCACAGACTCACAGAACATTAGGGGTTGGAAGGGACCTCGAAAGCTCATCTAGTCCAACCACCCTGCCAGGGTAGAATCACCTAGAGCAGGTCACACAGGAACATGTCCAGACAGGTTTTGAATATCTCCAGAGAGGGAGACTCCACAACCTCTCTGGCAGCCCATTCCAGTGTTTTGTCACCCTCACAGCGAAGCAGTTTCCTTATGTTCACATGGCAACATTCAGCTGAGCCCATGCCCTAGAAAACACAACTAAACAAAAAGTAAAAAGAAATATATATATCTTAGATCATCCAGAAGTTTAGGGGTTACCATGGAACTGCCTTGACCTCTTGTTAGTGAGTTCTGCTGGGAAAACCCCACAAATATGTATTAAAAAGAATTCCTGCCCTGCAATTTCCATACTTTAAAAATATTACATCTTTTTAGTATGTTGTTAATAGTTTGTTGAAAGATTGACAATCCCATCCACTCACTTGAATTACTTGCAAAATTCGTGTTGCCTTGCAAAAAACCCTGAATAATCTGATGTCTCTTGAGTCTGCTGAAACCCCTGATGCTAATAACACAGGTAAGGCAACAGTCCTTGCCTCTTTTTGACACCTCTCTGAGGTTGAAGGGATAAAGACTCCAATGACTGCTGGAGTAGGGAGGGGATTGTCCCCTGGGACTAAGCTCCGCTGAGGCCACTCCTCATGTACTGTGTCCAGTTTTGGGCACCTCAGTACAAGAGAGATGTGGAGGTGCTGGAGCCAGTGCAGAGGGGGGCAAGGAGAATAAATCTGATGAAGAGCAACTGAAGGAGCTGGGGATGGTTAGTTTGAAACAGAGGAGGCTGAAGGGAGACCTCATTGCTGTCTACAACTACCTGAAAGGACATTGTGGAGAGGCTGCTGCTGGTCTCTTCTCACGGGTAATTAGTGACAGAACAAGAGGGAATGGCCTCAAGCTGCCACTGGGTAGGTTTAGACTGGAAGCATTTTTTGATGGCAAGAGTGGTCAGGCCTTGGAATGTGCTGCCCAGGGAGGTGGTTGAGTCCCCAAGCCTGGCTGTGTTTCCAGGTGGTTTGGCTGTGGTGCTTGGGGCTGTGGTTTAGGGGTGAGCCTTGTAGAGTAGGGTTGTGGGTTGGACTTGGTGATCCTGAGGGTCTTTTCCAACCTGAATGTTTCTGTGATTCTGTGACACCTTCTCAGCCCCCTCTCCACTGTGGCTCCAACCGTTCCTGGCATGTGGACTACTTTTGCTGTTCAGGGAGCTCCATCTGCAGCTCAGTGAGCACAAGCTGAATTTTAACCAATAGATATAAATAGCTCTGATGGGGGATGATGAATGTGATAGTCATCCCTAGACAGTCACTGCCAAGAAAACAGCAACATTATTTAAAAAAAAATTAAATCAAGAATGTTTGGGGCTTTTTTTTTTTTTTTTTCTGTTTTGAGGGAAGAGGGGAAAACCTGAGGTGGAGGAAAGCAGTTAAGGCAGCTGTAAGATTTAAAAATAGAATACAGTATACAGAATTAACCAGGTTGGAAAAGACCTTTGAGATCATCAAGTCCAACCTACCACCCAACATCATCTGATCAACTAAACCATGGCACCAAGTGCCTCATCCAGGCTCTTTTTAAACACTTCCAGTGATGGTGACTCCACCACCTCCCTGGGCAGCACATTCCAAGGGCCAATCTCTCTTGCTGGGAAGAACATTCTCCTCACCTCCAGCCTAAACTTCCCCTGGTGAAGCTTGAGACTGTGTCCTCTTGTTCTGGTGCTGGTTGCCTAGGAGAAGAGACCAACCCCCACCTGGCTACAACCTCCCTTCAGGGAGTTGTAGAGAGCAATAAGGTCTCCCCTGAGACTCCTCCAGGCTAAGCAACTCCAGCTCCCTCAGCCTCTCCTCACAGGGCTGTGCTCCAGACCTCTCCCCAGCCTCGTTGCCCTTCTCTGGACACATTCCAGTATCTCGATGTCCTTCTTAAATTGAGGGGCCCAGAACTGGACACAGGACTCAAGGTGTGGCCTAACCAGTGCTGAGGACAGGGCAGAATGAATTCCCTGCTCCTGCTGGCCACACTATTTCTGATGCAGGCCAGGATTGGGCACACTGGGCACACTGCTGGCTCATGTTCAGCTGCTGTCTACCACTACCCCCAGGTCCCTTTCTGCCTGGCTGCTCTCCAGCCACCCTGACCCCTGCCTGTAGCACTGCATGGGGTTGTTGTGGCCAAAGTGCAGACCCCAGCACTTGGACTTGTAAATGCCATCATGTTGGACTCTGCCCATCTGTCCAGCCTGTCAAGGTCCCTCTGCAGAGCCCTCCTACACCTTAACAGATCAGCTCCTGCCCCCAGCTTGGTGTCATCTACAAACTTACTAATGGTGGACTCAATCCCCTCGTCCAGATCATCAATGAACATATTGAATAGGGTTGGGCACAACATGATGGGTACCAGTGCTGAGCAGACTGAACGGAGTGGTGTCATTTCCACAGGATTTATAATTAACCTCATTGCATGATTGGCTTACATTTCTAAGCCGATAGAGCTGGCTAAATATAGACTTTGAAGACAATTTCTTGCCACACAAATAATCACTGCAGGCTAAAAATGAGTAAAAAAAAAAAGATAGTAAGTTAAGAAAGAAACAAATGAAATGAAATGAAATGAAATGAAATGAAATGAAATGAAATGAAATGAAATGAAATGAAATGAAATGACAGACAAACTGCCATCTTGCTAGAATATTGACCTGGAACTGCACAGATATCAGACACCTGCAGAAAGGGGGAAAAAAATAAATAGAGAAATCTGTATTTGAATATGTATTTATTTAGAAAGCAGCCCTGTGGAAAAGGACTGGACATGAGCAGGCGGTGTGAGCTTGCAGCACAAAAGGCAAATCACATCCTGGGCTGCATCAAAAGATGCATTGCCAGCAGATCCAGAGAGGTGATTCTACCACTTGTCTCTGCTCTGCTGAGACCTCACCTGGAGTACTGTGTGCAGGCCTGAAGTTCTCAATACAGGAAGGACATGGACCTGATGGAGAGGGTCCAGAGGAGGGCCACAAAAATGATCAGGGGTTGGGGAACCTCTGCTATGAGGACAGGCTGGGGGAGCTGGGGGTGTTCAGCCTGCAGAAGAGGAGGCTCCAGGGAGACCAAATATCAGCCTGCCAGTACCTGAAGAGGGCTACAGGAAGGATGGAGAGAGACTGTTTGCAAAGGCCTGCAGGGACAGGACAAGGGGAAATGGCTTCAAACTAGAGCAGAGCAGATTGGATGTTAGCAACAAGTTCTTCACTGTGAGGGTGGTAGAACACTGGAACAGGTTGCTCAGAGAGGTGGTTGCAGCCCCTTCCCTGGAGATATTCAAGGGGAGGCTTGACAAGGCCCTGTGCAGCCTGATCTAGTTGGGGATGTCCCTGCTGACTGCAGGAAGGTTGGACTGGATGACCTTTGGAGGTCCCTTCTGGCCTGGACCATTCTGTGATTCTGTTACAGGGGAGAGTTTCCTGTGCTGTCAGCAATTTCTGTCAAAGCTCTCCCTTCAGGGGCATCACTGGTGGCTTTGAAACATTTCATGTTTTATTACTGCATTTAAATCATTAACTATGAATGGCGTCCCTGGATGATCCACGGGAGCTATGAATCATTCATTACAACTGCTGCTTTGGTTTTTTTCCTTCCCTCATTAAAATAAATAAACATGAAAGAGTTTCCAAAACCAAAACAGGACAGCAAGACCTTTAGAAAAGAACTAATATTTTAGGAAATGCTCCAAATCAATACTACAAAAATTTCCAAGGTGTGAGAAGGAAGCAGAGAGTGGGGAGCTGAGAATAAGATTTTATGCAGGGGTTTTTCTTTGTAGGTTGGTTTGTTTGTTTTCTCCTCTGGTGTCCTAAATTCTCAAATAATGTAGATATCATAAAGTAGGAAGAAAATAGGAAGAAGTTCTTCCCCATGAGGGTGGTGAGACACTTGGTTGCTCAGGCAGGTAGTGGAAGCCTCATGCCTGGAGGATTTTAAGGCCAGGCTGGATGTGGCTCTGAGCTAGTGTGAGGTGTCCCTGCCCATGGCAGAGGGGTGGGAACTGGATGATCCTTGAAGTCTCATCCAACCCTAACAATTCTATGATTCTATATTATGTAGGCAGGTGCAATTCCAGTATAATAAGTCCATACTATTATTTTGTAGATAAGAGAGCTGCTTCTGTGTAAGAAGCATCAGCTCTGCGTGCACTAAACCCATTTGGGATCAGCCTTTCATTTCCCATATTAGAGCAACACATGTATTTCCTGTGACAAACAGAAAGGATTTGCTTCACTCACAAAGGTTCCTATCTCTGCTGGAAGCCAGCAAGCTCCAAACATAGGAGATATCTCCCTCTCTGGATGTATTCAAGACCTGGAAGTTTTCCTGTGTGATCTGCTCTAGGTGATCTTGCTCTGGCAGGGGGTTGGACTGGATGATCTCTTGAGGTCCCTTCCAGGCCCTAACATTCCGTGATTCTCCCCCTCTACCCCACCAGGAGTACTGCATCCAGTTCTGGAGCCCCTATTACAGGAAGGATCTGGAGGTGCTGGAAGGTGTCCAGAGTAGGGCCACAAGGATGAGCAGAGGGCTGGAGCTGCTCTGCTATGAGGACAAACTGAGGGAGTTGGGGCTGTTCAGCCTGCAGAAGAGAAGGCTCCGAGGAGACCTTCTTGTGGCCTTCCAGTATCTGAAGGGGACCTACACGAAAGCTGGGGAGGGACTTTTGAGGGTGTCAGGGAGTGATAGGACTGGGGGGAATAGAGCAAAACTAGAAATGATTCAGATTGGATGTCAGGAAGAAGTTCTTCCCCATGAGGGTGGTGAGACACTGGCACAGGTTGCCCAGGGAGGTGGTGGAAGCCTCATGCCTGGAGGTTTTTGCAGCCAGGCTGGATGTGGCTGTGAGCAGCCTGCTGTAGTATAAAGTGTCCCTGCCCATGGCAGGTGGGTTGGAACTGGCTGATCCTTGAGGTCCCTTCCAATCCTGACAGTTCTATTGTTCTATGATTCTCTGATCTAAGCCAGTTCAATTGATTAGTGTGGTAACTTGTACCAAGAAGTATAAATAGCCCTTAGTTTCTGGGGAAGTTCACAGCACTGGTTTTGATCAGCCTCACAAGAAATTTGCTCGGAATCCCTAAGGGGTTTATTCTGAACACATGAATTCCAGCCTGTGAGAGAAACTACATCTTCAACTCTGATCTTCAGTACAATCCAAGTGCTATAAAAAAATCAGTGTCTTTGGTTCAACATTTCAGATAAGCAGGTGAGACAACACAGGCTCGGAAGTGACAGCAGCACGGAGATAAGTGTGAAGATGACACAGGTAAAGCTGACTCTGAGCAAGATGTCTCTTGCCTGTAGGTATGAAAACCACAACTAACAATTATCTGCTACTTGTCATGCTTAAAGCCTGCATGCCAGTGAGTGACAAAGTGGAGAAATCCTAAAATAAATATTGGAAGGGAGACTGTCTCTCAGAAATTGCTTTAAAGGTGATATAGCTGCTACACAGCAGGTCAGCTGCAACACTCAGCCCATTCCTAGTTTTGTTCTATTCCCCCAGTCCTATCACTCCCTGACACCCTGAAAAGTCCCTCCCCAGCTTTCTTGTAGGTCCCCTTCAGATACTGGAAGGCCACAATAAGATGTCTTCAGAGCCTTCTCGTCTCCAGACTGAACAGCCCCAACTCTCTGTCTGTCTCCACAGTGGAGGAGCTCCAGCCCTCTGCTCATCCTCGTGGCCCTTCTCTGGACACCTTCCAGCACCTCCAGATCCTTCTTCTAATAGGGGCTCCAGAACTGGACACAGTACTCCTGGTGTGGTCTCACCAGAGTGGATCAGAGGAGGAGAATCATCTCCCTTGACCTGCTGGCTATGCTTCTCTTGCTGCAGCCCAGGCTCTGGTTGGGTTTCTGGGCTGCAAGTGCACACTGGTGGCTCCTGTTGAGCTTCTCATGCCCCAGCACCCCCAAGTCCTTTTCTTCAGGGCTGCTCTCAAGCCAGTCCCTGCCCAGCCTATATCAGTGCTTGGGATTGCCCCTATCTGGATTCAGGACCTTCCACCTCTATGTTCTGTGAAGTACTTAAAAAACTCTTAAGTTCTATAATAACTGTTCTTAGTATATTTGGTGCATACATGTTACAAAGTTGCCAGCATGTGTGTGCTCAGCTGCTGCTCTTTGTCCTTGCACACATAAATATTATTGCTGACACACTTCTCATGAATCCTGCTAGACAAGAGTCTTCTGAAGTGTCTTGTAAGGGGGTACTAGACAGACATGGAAAACCAGCTGGAAATCAGCCAAAATGAATGTGGTGGTAGATTGCTTTTCTGAGGTCTTGGCAGAAGGTCCTTCTGTAATTCTCTAGCAGAATGTAATGCTCTGCTACTGCTCCCTGAGTGCACTTCACATCTCGAGTGCTCACGTATTTCAGTTTCATTGGAACTGCAGATGGGGAAATGAGATTGTGGGGGGCTGATGTCATTGAACTTGATCTGCTTGCAGTATCTTGGGTTGAAAGAATAGGTGAGACTGGCTTGAGAGCAGCTGGGAAGGGACTTTTTAGGGTGTCAGGTAGTGATAGGACTGGGGGAATGGAACAAAACTAGAAATAGGTAGATTCAGATTGGATGTTAGGAAGAAACTCTTCAGCATGAGGGTGGTGAAACAATGGAACAGGTTTCCCAGGGAGGTGATGGAAGCCTCACCCCTGGAGGTTTTGAAGGCCAGGATGGATGTGACTCTGAGCAGCCTGATCTAGCATGAGGTGTCCCTGCCCATGGCAGGGGGTTGGATCTAGATGATCCTTGAGGTCCCTTCCAGCCCTAACAATTCTATGATTCTAATGTTGAGCACTGTCTGGAACCTGCCTGGATTCCTGCTCCTCAGAGCCACTGGCTTCAGCAGTGGTGACAAGAGTAGAAGATGAACTCTAGCACTTCTTACACAACACAGCTGTTAAGTCTGAGGAATGATGAATGATTTAACACAGAGCACGAAAGATGTTTTTACCTCCAGGTTCAGTTCTTGCAAGTCAGATGACTGAGCTTCATCAGATGATGCATTTCACAGGAAAATGTTTTTCTTTTCAAAGGTCCTTAATTTCAGGAATTCATGGAGTGAATCAAAGCAGGCAGGGATATTAACAGCAAGTTACGCTTCAGCTAAAAGGCAGCAGCTTGTGACTTCCAGTGTAGAGCAGCAGCTGAGGAGAAGAGATTCTTACATAGCTTTGGAGTTATCTAGGTCTGCTTAGACTGAAATGACATGAGCAAGATTTACTCAGCTCTCTGTGGCTTTTTGCTTGCTTTGTGTTTTTCTGTCACTTACAAAAAGAATGGTGCAGAAAGCATTCTAAAATCAAGAACAGCCATACCTTTCTGTTTTCCTCAACTTGCCATGAACTTGTGAATGCAAGAATCAAAACCTTTCCTAGCATTGTTCCAGCCTGCTTTAATGCCTGTGCTTTCTAGGAGTTTAAGAGTAATTGAAGTAAAAAGAGAAAAAGGTTTAGGGGCTGACCTGCTGGAAAGCAGTTCCACAGAGAAAGCAGAGAAAAACCTTGGAGTCCTGGTGGACAGCAAGTTATGCATGGGACAGCAATTTGCCCTTGTGGCCAAGAAAGCCAATGGGATCCTGGGGTGCAGCAAGAAAAGTGTGGCCAGCAGAGCTAGGGAGGTTCTTCTCCCACTCTACTCTGCCCTGCTGAGACTACAGCTGCAATCCTGTGTCCAGTTTGGGGCTTCCCAGCTCAAGAGAGACAGAGACTTGCTGGAGAGAGTCCAAGGGAGAGCCAGGAGGATGCTTAGGGGACTTGAGCATCTCCCCTATGGGGCTGTTTAGTCTGGAGAAGAGAAGGCTGAGAGGAGATCTGATCAATGTCTATCAATATCTGAAGGGTAGTTGTCAAGTAGAAGGGGCAAAGCTCTTTTGGGTGGGGCACAATAAGAAGACAAGGAACAACAGATACACGTTTGAGTGTAGAAGATTTCAGCTCAACATGAGGAGAGACTTCTTTGCAGTGAGGGTGACAGAGCCCTGGAACAGGCTGCCCAGAGAGGTTGTGGAGTCTCCTTCTCTGGAGACTTTCCAACCCCACCTGGATGCATTCCCATGCAGATTACCCTGGGTGATCCTGCTTTGGCACGGGGGTTGGACTGGATGGTCTCTGGAGGTCCTTTCCATCCTCTAGCGTACTGTGATGTACTGTTTGTCCTAGCTTGTTAACTCTAATGTCTGGCTGTGGGGAAAGCTGTGACATGCTCTGAATGCAAACCTCTGGTGACAGCTGAGGTTCCAGAATGTACAGAGTCCTGTGTGAAACGAGAGTCCTGTGTTTATTGAAGACTTTGGTGTGGTGTACAAAACCTCTGAAGCCTTTTTTTCAACGGTGATCATGCTTGACCTGTTGTGCAAATAAAGGAGCAGTCCTCACCGTATGCACAACCCATGACTGCAGGCATTCATGCACCACTGGGAGAGTGTACCTTGGAGGTTCCTTCTGTGATTAAATGGATACCATAAAAATTAGGATGTATGTGGACAGTCAGTCTCCAAACAGCATTATGTCATATCCTTTCAAGCTGTGTCTAGCCAAGGTACTGAGTGCCATTACTCAAGAAGTGGAATAATCCTGTACTTACATTGTATTGCTCTGGCTATTTTGTATGTTTCAGAGCCTTCAAGTTGTCTACTTTCTCTTGGGACCTGCAGTGTGAGTATCAGAGTATCAGCTATACTCTATAGCTGTACCGAAGCTGGAGAATTCAGTTCTCTCTTCTATATGTCTTCTTCTGCAACTCCCTAGCATGCTGGGTACATTTCCACTAAAGTAGATTGCTCAGGACTGTCAGAGCTTTTGATGACACTCCAAAATAGTAATTTTCAACATGTTTAGATACTTTTGGAATTATTAAACTGTGCTAAAGACCCCTGGAGAAATACGTGGATTGTTGAGGAGTCTGTGTGAATCTGCTACCTGTTGTGAATCTGCTACTTGCAGCAACCTTTCACAGAACCCAGAGAACTACCTTAGGAGTACCAACAACACACAGACCAGAAAACTTATTAAATGCCTCAGACAGATTGCTCTTTTCAGGTGGAGATGAAGCCATCTCAACCACTTTTTCAGTCCTGAACATAATATTCCATTTCACCAGGATTTTTCTCCTGTTCTTGTGGTACATTGTTGTGCAAATAATCCTTTATCATAATCTGATTCTTCTTCATCCAAGTTTGTACTTCTGTACTTCTGTTTCCCCATATTTGCAAGCCTTGGGTTTGTGTATTCTTTGTTACCTTAGCAGCAGTAAAGTTCTATTTAACCTTACATGAAGATCTGGCATAACAATGAATCATTCCTAACCATGAAATCTTCAGTAACTAACCCCTGCCTCCCATAAATTCACCTCTTCAGTCTTACAGTGCAGTGGCTCTGTACCTCCTGTAAACATGGGAAACTGCTCATAAATCATTTTAATGATGGTTTTAATTTATTACATTTCTTTTACATAACTGAATGTACTGTTTGGCCTTGAGGCCTCTAGAAATGTACAATAGAAGTGCAGTTAAATGTTCAAGGCCTCGGGACAAGTACCAGCAGCTGCTGCAGGATGGAGGATGATGGCCAGTCTGAACCTGCAGACCAGCTGAAAGTGCAAACTGTCAGATTGGATGTTAGGAAGAAGTTTTTCACCATGAGGGTGGTGAGACAATGGAGCAGGTTGCCCAGGAAGGTGGTGGAAGCCTCATCCCTGGAGGTTTTGAAGGCCAGGCTGGACATGGCTCTGAGCAACCTGATCTAGTGTGAGGTGTCCCTGCCCATGGCAGGGGTTGGAACAGGATGATCCTTGAGGTCCCTTCTAATATTGTAATTCCATGCTATATATTAATGCTATGAGAGATTCAAATGCTACTAGCTGCAGTGAGTTGCCCTGATTCTGTTTGATTTGCTTCAAACAAACAAACAAATGTTTCAACATTGGCCAAGAAGACCAATGGGATCCTGGGGTACATTAAGAAAAGTGTCCAGTAGATCCAGAGAGGTTCTCCTCCCCTCTACTCTGCCCTGGTGAGACCTCACCTGGAATTCTACATTCAGTTTTGGGCTCCCCTGTTCAAAAGGGACAGGTACCCAAGAGAGTCTAACAGAGGGCTATGAGGATGATGAAGGGACTGGAGCACTGCCCTGTGTGGAGAGGCTGAGAGCCCTGGGGCTGTTCAGTCTGGAGAGAAGACTGAGAGGAGATCTAATAAATGTCTATAAATATCTGAGGGCTGGATGTCAAGAGGGAGGGGAAAGGCTCTGCTCACTTTCTCCCTGTGATACAACAGGGGGCAATGGATATAAACTACAGCACAACAAGTTCCACCTCAACATGACTTCTTTACTGTAAGGGTCACAGAGCACTGGAACAGGCTGCCCAGAGAGGTTGTGGAGTCTCCTCTGGAGACTGTCAAGACCTGTCTGGATGCATTCCTGTGCGACCTATGCTAGATTCTCTGGTCCTGCTCTGGCAGGGGGTTGGATTCAATGATCTCCAGAGGTCCCTTGCAACCCCTAACATCCTGTGATCCTGTGATATAATGACAGTATGGCCAAACTAGAACGTTAGAGCCAGTATTTTCTAGTAGGGAGTAAATAGGGAAGTAAGTGAGTAGCAAACATCTCCATCTTTTAAAGAAAGCTTACAGAAACACTGGAAAACAGGTTGTCAGAAATAATCCTGCAGTGTGAGGGAAATTCACTGAGTAATGGGGATTTTCCAGCAAAATCCTGTCATGGGTTCAGTCTGGTATCACCTGTCACAGACTTTTAACAACGTGCTTGGAGTTACCTTACAAACCAACACTAAAAATGTTTTTCTTTTGCTGGTCTTTGAGCAGCATTTAACCAGTAAACAAGTGCTGGTCATGGTTCTGTGGTTCCCATAGCAGGAACTGCGCTCAGATGAAGACGGGAGCACTGCAGCCAGAAAATCTTAACCTTTGTACCTGAGTTTACACAATGAAGTTTGCTCTTTTCAACAAGCACTCTCATAAAGCTTGAAGTAATGCACAGTAGTAAATCTTCACAGGATTGGTTCCTGAATTTTCATGACAGGATTGGAGTTCATATTGCTGATATTGAGATCCACTCCAAAGGACAGTGAAGCCTGCAAAAAGCCTCCCAATGACAAGATATAAATCAAGCCCAAAATGAGCAATGAACATCCTGATTATTTTTGGTGGCTGCTGGTAGGTAGCTTTCACAAGCCCTGAAGGATTTCAAAAGAAATACTTAATCTTAGAATGTAAGGGATGCTTTAAGGACATATTTGGCAATGAGTTGAGGTCTGCTCTTACTCTGGACAGTGGAAATTCACTGAGGGCTGTGGCAAGGCAGAGATGTGAAGAAGGCTGGCACTACACACTTCACCATGGGGGTGAAACGGTGGGAAGGGAGAGTTTAATCAGAAGGAAGGAGTAACCATCTGGCTGCATGTAGGGAAGTAAGAGGATAAGACTTACAACTGTAGTAACATGTATCAAGCTGCCAGCTATGGTTCTGAGTCTTTAAATGAAGATAGGCTGACCCAAAAGCTGGTAAGGGCCATAGGGATTCTCCCCTCAATCACTTGCAGATGAGTTGACTGATGAAGGAGTTTTTGGGGTGATCTGCTTATCCTGTTGATTAATAACATCTGTTCCACAGCTGACAATATTGAGAACTGTACATCTGTACCAGGGAGTGAAAACAGACAATACTGACTGACTCCTTTTAGATGTGTGGTGTAGGAGAGCGCTCTTGCCCGGTGGCTGACCTCCCTTGCATTGTCTCTTTTACCTGCTGTGGTAGTTTTAGGCTGTACCTCTAAAATCTTCCACAGATCTTGAACAGAAAGTGGTAAAATGTAAATAAAACACCATTGGGTGTAAAAAGGAAAATAATGATAAGTTATAAACATTCCCATTGGACAGATAACAGACATAAAACTTTGACGTGTAAACATTCTTTCTCTCTTTTGGTATCCTCGCTCTGGGAGACACTAACTTGCTTCTGCTTGACCTTGACTGTGTTCTTTGTTTTGTCTGAGTACCCTAACAAAATAACTCTCGGCTCTTTTCTCTTGTCCCTCTGTGTCCAGGGGTGTAAGGAGAGGGGCAGGGAGTGGGAAGCTGTTAGCAGCTCCCCTGGTTTTTGGGCCAATGGGATTCTTGTGCAGCAGCACAAGACTTGTAGATATTGTAAATACTTCATATTTTGTACATATTCATTGCATTTCATTGTAGATTGTAGTTTTGCTTGTAAATACAGCTTCATTTGCTTCCAACTGGGCTGGTCTGGCAATTTACTGTAGGGGGAATTTTCAGCCCACCACACCTGCCTGACAGGAACATGCCAGTGTGGTCTAGCCAGAAGAGCAAAATTTTCCCACCCCTTCACCGCTGTAAACAGCAGCCAGCAAGGCTGGACTCAGGTTGAGCAGAGCAGAGATGGAGGCTCCATGTGAGGTAGGAATGCTGGAGGTGGCCTGGCAGGCTGACCTGCCAGGGAGGAGCAACCCAGTGGTGGATGGGATGTATTAGGAACTGTGGCAAGCAGGACCCGGGAAGTGATGGTGTCCCTGTACTTGGCACTGGTGAGGTCACACCTTGAGTACCGTGTTCAGTTTTAGCCCCCACTACATGAAAGACATTGAGTTGCTGGAGTGTGTGCAGAGAAGGGCAACGAAGCTGGGGAAGGGTCTGCAGAAAAAGTCTTATAAGGAGCAACTGTGGGAACTGGAGAAAAGAAAGCTGAAGGGAGACCTCATTGCTCTCTACAACTCCCTGAAAGGAGGTTAGAGTGAGGTGGTCTCTTCTCCCTAGTAAAGATTGACAAGAGGAAATTGCACCAGACGAAGTCCAGGTTGGATATCAGAAGAAACTTATTCCCTAAAAGGATTCTCAATTACTGGAATAGGCTCCCCAGGGAGGTGGATGAAACCCCATCCCTGAGGTGTTTAAAGGACACAGAGGTGTGGTGCTGAGGGTCACAGTTTATCACCAGACTTGACAGAGTTAGAGAACGGTTGGACTCGATGATCTTAGAGGTCTTTGCCAACGATTCTGTGATTCTATGAACGTAAGCGCGTTGGTCGTTGGTCTTGCACCGGGGCCAGCTTGACCTGCGGGCAGCACACTTGGATGGTAGCACGAACAACCTCTTGGAGTCTCGACTGCGAAGGGTGGCACTTGGCAGCCTCGGGCGCTGGGGCCGTGGCAGTTTGGGGCAGGCAGGCTGCAGACCTAGCCCGGTTTTGCCGGTGAAACGCAACCTGCCGCTCCGCCGCTCCCTACCCGGCGCAGAACTACAGCGCCCGTCGGCCCCTGCGCGCCGCCCCCACCTTTCCCGCCTCCCGCCGTTATCTCCTGTCAGCCGGGAGCCGGACCCAGCGCGCCCGAGCCGGGCTGCCGCCGCAGGCAAGCAGGCTGCTGCAGGTGCCGGCCCCCCTCAGAGGGACGGCAGCGGAGTGGAGCCCAGCGGCCTTGTCCGTGTCCCCGTCCCCGTCCCTGTCCCTGTCCGTGTCCCCGTCCCGTGCGTGGGAGCGGCGTTCACCGCAGCCTCGCTGCCCCGTCCCGTCCGGTCCCGTCGCCGCGGCGGCGGCGCGGCTCATGAGGTGAAGATGGTGATCCGCGTCTTCGTCGCCTCCTCCTCGGGCTCGGTGGCGGTGAGTGGGGGGGGAGGGCGAGCGGCGGGATGGAGGGAGAGGAGCGGGGCACGGGGGCCGCCTTGGCCAGGGCTCAGCCTCCGGGGCCGGGGATGGCGCCCGGCGAAGCTGCCCGGGGGTGTCCGCCGCCGCTCGCCGTCTCCGCGGCTTGGCGAGCCTGACCTCGGCGCCCGCACCTCGCCCCGCACACCGCCGCGGAGCCGGGAGTCAGCGGGCTACGGGGAGAGGCGGCTCTGAATTTGCCGGGGCTGCGTGTGCCGTGGGGTGAAAAAACAAACCCCAACTTCCCTCACTTCCCCACATCCTGAAAGGCCGCCGAAGCTTCACTTGTTCGCAAATTGCCTTTGGCAAACCAAGCCCTCCTGAAATCTCTTCGTCGGGAACGAATATTGGGTGCGCTTAAAGGGTCTTAAAGGTGGTTAAGCTGGGCTAAACTTGCCCAGGTTTTGGGAGGGGGTTTAGCACCTCAGTGCAGAGGGAGACCACCCTAAGACACGCTGAACCCGGTCAGGTGCTGTACCTTGGTGCCTGCCAACTACTGCAGGCTTAAATAATAAATTAAAGGAGAGCCTAGAGACAAACTTCAGGCTACTAACATCTCTCTGGAAAAGGTACAACTCCTTTCAAACTCGGTTTTGAAAGACATCACTGTGTCCTCTGCTTAATTGAAGCTCTTTTAGCTTTCTCTTGTTGAATAAATAATGCATGTGACCTATGAATTCCTATTTTTTCATGTAAGGTGGCAGTTCTGATTTCCATTAAGGCGATTTGAGCGTAAGTGTTCGACTGAATTTGTTCTTTAATGAGAAAACATCAGAAGGATTTAGAGATAATTGCTATTCTTTATGCTCCAGCAGAGAAGGCAGCAGCATTTTTGGCATTGGGGAAGGGTGTAGCATGGTATTTTCCTGTCCAGAGATTTATTGCCTGTTCACCTACTTCAGCCTTTTACTGTGTGGTACTTGTTTTCAGTTCAGTGGCATGGTGACAGGTATGTGTTCTGATACGTTTTGGCAGGAAGTGGTCCAAAATGCTTAGTGGCTGTATTACAGCTAATAAAAACTAATTATCTATTTCAGTGGCCAACTGAGTAAACACAGAGCATCTTCAGAACTCTATAATCCGTGTTCATCGAGCATCCATAATAGAAACATCTTCTCCCTGGCATGGGCAGCTGGTTCATGCTGTGGTAGCTCAGTATTGCTAAGTTTACTTTGTGTTTCATCCTTTAGAGCTTGAACAATAAAACGTAGGGTTTTTTGTTTAGGTTTTTTGGGTGTTTTTCTTTTTTTTTCTGTGGAAGAGGGAGAAAGAACCACGTAACTAGGTCACCCAAATCTCCTGTTCTGACCAGTCTGCAAATAGGTTATTGATGGGAATTTTTGATTCTGTCCTCTCCTATCTCTGTCTCTGCCTGCAAGGTACATATCCTGTGGCAGCAGCAATTTAACTCTCTTCACTATCTGTTAACCCAGCAAACCAAATCTGAGGTTGATAAGCAGTTTAATTTGCACATCAGTTCATTTTGCTGACTTTATTTCTGGGTTGAACAAGAAGATGGCACATAATACAGATAACAGTTTGCATACTTTCTTCATCTAGACAGCAGCATCCCCAATTACAACCTAGCCAGAAAAGAACAGACAATTTAGTCATTGAAGGTACTGTTATACAGCACCAGAACTGTGACAAGTCTTTTCTGTCAGTTTTTCTCTGTTATCACATCACTTATGAACTTTCTATATGGGCTAGGTTTCTGCTGTGCTCAGTTTTGCATCACTGAGGCTTTTTTCCTGTGGACTTTGAAGGGAGTGCCCATAGATCATGGCTAAGTAATTGAGGAAAATGACAAATAAAAAATTATTATCATCTGGAGAAAAGAGCAGTTCCTGAATTGAAGGACTCCAAACAAGAAAGTTTTCAACTTATTTTCATCCTCCTAGAACTAAACAGTAGCGAAAGGAAACAGAAGATGTTTGAGTCATGCAATTCCTTGTCATCTCCTCCAGCCACCAGCACAACTATGTCAGCTACTTTTTGGGATCCTGTGCAAATCATGAGACAGGATTGATTTCCTTGTCCAGAGAGATGAGTATCCCTTAGGCATCCTACTCTGTGTCCTGATAAAAACAGCATCAGAATCCATGGTTTAGTTTCCACCTGTGTGCTCCTGCCTGTGAGAGAGATGTGGCTGATCTGACCTCCTGTCACTTGACCGAGAATGTCTACATGTAGTATTTTCTGGTAAACTAAAAGCAATGTCACAGTGATACAGAATCATTGACTCATCTCACTGGAGATCCTTTGTTAAGTTGCTCCTTATTTTGAAAATGAAAGTCCATCTCATTTCATCTCTAGAGTAAGATTTGGTTTTATTACCTCACCAGCAGTGTGCTGTTAAAGCAGGGACATTTCACAGAAGCACAGAACACAGCATGTCAGGGGCTGGAAGGGTTCTCGAAAGCTCATCCAGTCCAACCCCCACTGCCAGAGCAGAATCACCTAGAGCAGATCCAGGAACACATCCAGGCAGGTCTTGAATATCTTCAGAGAGGGAGACTCCACAATCCCCCTGGGCAGCCTCTTCCAGTGTTCAGTCACCCTCACAAGGAAAAAAAACTTTCCTCATGTTTCTGTGGAACTTCCTATGCCTCAGCTTCCACCATTGCCCCTTCTGCTGGCATTGGGCATCACCCAGCAGAGCCTGACGCCATCCTTTTGGCACTCACCCTTTACATCTTTATAAACATGAATGAGGTCACCCCTCAGTCTCCTCTTCTCCAATCTAAAGAGCCCCAGCTCCCTCAGGCTCTCCTCATAAGGAAGATGTTCCACTCCCTAATAATTTTTGTGACTCTATACTGGACTCTTTCAAGCAGTTCCCTGAGGTTCTTTGTGAACTGAGGGGCCCAGAACTGAACTCGGTATTTCAGATGTGACCTCACCAGGGCGGAGTAGAGGGGAGGAGAACCTTTCTGTACCTACTAACCACAGCCCTTCTAATCCACCCCAGAATGGCATTGGCCTTCTTGGCCACAAGAGCACAATGCTGGCTCATGGTCAACCTCTCATCCACTAGGACCCCAGGTCCTTTTCCCCTTCACTGCTCTCCAACAGGTCAGTCCTCTTTCCTCTGTGCCTGGAATAAGACTGGGCTGCGTTTGACAGGGAGAGGGGGATGAAGGCAGTGATTTGTTTAAATAAATACAGACTCACAGAAACATAGAATTGTTTAGTTTGGAAAAGACCTCTAAGATCATTGAGTCCAACTGTCAGGACCACCATGTCCATTACCATGTCCGCATGTTTCTTGAACTCCTCTACCTCCCTGGCTAACCTATTCCAATGCCTGACTGATAGGCAGCAATTTCTTTATGTAAACTGGTGAAAGAGCCATTACCTAGCAATTATAATGAGCTAAACTCTTCACAAATGTCTCCTTTTGAAACCTTCAGAATACTCAGGTCAAATGCTAGGCATTGAGGTGAAGCAATCCTGAGAAATACACTGGCTGTGTGGTCATTCAGTTGGCATAAATGCAGCTTTCCCTGGAAACTTTGGAAAACGTGTTTTCATTCTGCTACTTGGTGGAATTTATTTTGTGCTAAAGAAGATAAAAATATGCAATGGTCACATGTAATTCTAAGAGCTCAGTGCATGAAATGGAGAATGAGAAAAGTAAGTACAATTGGAGTGGAAGAGAAGCAGCTGGCAGCAAGGTGAATATTCCCTCCATTTGTTCTTGGACTTCTTGCTGCGGCAGCTTTTTTACATCTGAAGGTTTCTAGACCCCTGAGAGGTTAATGGTGTAATTTTTGTTGTTCTAGACCCCAAGAGGTAAATAGAGCAACTGTTTGGTGGGTTTGTTTCTCATTTTTCCCTTTTTTTTTCTTTTCTTTAAATAAAACTTGCCAGTACAGATTCCAAAGCCTTGTCATCTTCAGTGGACTAGAAATGCTGTGTCCAGCAGGAGTAAGGAGGGGATTGTGCCCTGGTACTCAGCTCTGGGGAGGCCACACCTTGAGTAGTGTGTCCAGTTTTGGGCACCACAATACAGGAGAGATGTGGAGGTGCTGGAGCCAGTGCAGAGGAGGGCAAGGAAGCTGTCAAGGGCCTGGACAATCTGGTGAAGAGCAACTTAAGGAGCTGGGGACGGTTAGTGTGAAGAATAGGAGGCTGAGGGGAGACGTCATTACTGTCTACCAGTCCCTGAAAGGAGGCTGTGGAGAGGCTGGTGCTGGTCTTTTCTCCCAGGGCATCAGCGACAGAACAAGAGGGAATGGCCTCAAGCTGTGACTGGGTAGGTTTAGACTGGACATTAGGAGACATTTTTTCATGTCAATAGTGGTCAGGCCTTGGAATGTGCTGCCCAGGGACGTCGTTGAGTCCCCAAGGCTGGCTGTGTTTCCAGGTGGTTTGAATGTGATGCTTGCAGCTGTGGTTTAGGGGTGAACCTTGTAGAGTAGGGTTGTGGGTTGGACTTGGTGCTCCTGAGGGTCTTTTCCAACCTCAATGTTCCTGTGATTTCTGTGACTGGGGGTTCATCTGTACGGATGCTGTTGACAAGTTCCTGATACCTTGTGGGAAGGGAGGAGAGAGAGGCATCGTGTCTGTGTGTACATTTGTCAATAGCCTCGTGTTGTTTTAAGCTTGCTTTAAGCACGGGAATTCTGTGAATAGGCAGGCAGGCGTGTTTTGGCAAGTCTTGCAGTCTCCTGCTTTTTCTGACCTGAATTTCTACTTACTGGTAAGCTGAGTCTCCAGTTCCAAGCACTTCTTTGTAGGACCGGGGAGGCAGGCTTTGCTACTCCTCCCTGATAAGGACAATCGGTGTCCTTTTGTACTCAGGAGAAAGGCTACTTTAAAATCAGTTGTTTACTTTTCTCCCTCAGCAGTGGTTCACTGTTTTCAGGAGATAGTTTATGTCCTCGTTTTTGACCAAATCACTCCAAGGTGGCTGTCATTTAATCACCTTTTCCAGTCCATCAATCAAAACTTAACACTTGTGCTACTGCGCCATGTATTGACTCAGGTAAATGATTGTCACTGTCCAGTCACAGGGAAACGCTAGTATGAGCTGAGTAACTAACACTATGCCTGGAATTCCTTTTTATCTGGGTATGCCAAAACAGAGGAGACCTCTTGCAGGCAGAGGACTGAAAATCGATCAAGTAAGGGAAATGTCATTTCACCATTGCTGAAATGGTGAACAACAGATAGAATATCCTCTGACCAGTGAGAGAGACGTGAAACACTTTCCCATTTGTGTGTGCATGAGATGTGAAAAACACATAACTGAAATTCATAGATACACAGAATCATAGAATGCTTAGGGTTGGAGGGGACCTTAAAGATCATCTAGTTCAAACCCACATGCCATGGGCAGGGAGACCTTCCACCAGACCAGGTTGTTCAAGGCCTCATCCAACCTGGTCTTGAACACCTCCAGAGAGGGGGCATCCACAACTTCTCTGGGCAACCAATTCCAGTGTTTCACCACCCTCCCTGTAAAGAATTTCTTTTGACTATCCATTCTAAATCTACCTCCCTCAAGCTTCAATCCATCCCCTTTCATCCTATCATTACAATTGACTCCATTTAATTCCATTAATCCCATTCCACAAATTAATTCCATTTAGACTGCAAGGGAAAGTGCTACTCAGCCTCTGAGAACATGTTTAAGGGGACAGGAGACTTTGGGAAGAACAGCACCAACCTGCAATGAGTTTTAAAGGACCAAAACTTGGAGTTTGATTCTTGCTACAGAAGAGAATTATGGATTGTTGGTGAGGAAGTTTGATAAGATAGGTGGAGTTATAGTTACATTGTTTCTGTAGCAAATACTGATTCAATGAGAAGAAAGCTCTGCTTTTGTTTAAGCATATTGTGTGGAGGTCACCCAAGCTGGAATTTTTGTTTCCTGGAATGACTTCAACATCACAGCATAAAACATCAGAATGTCAGAATAACTGCAGTCACGTTCGCTTGGCTCACCTGTCGGTGGGCAGTGGACTGAAGACAAACACAATGCTGAAGTTCTGAAGGCTGAGCTCGTCTCCTAGCCACAATAATCAATCTGAACTCCACCTTTCTTTGTACAAAGTCATTGTAGCTCTACATTTCTCATAGCCCTTCTCAGGAAGAATGTGCTTCTTGTTGAGAGGTGTGGAATGTACTAACTTACAGAATGCTGGGGCGTGTCCAGAGGAGGGCCATGAGGATGAGCAGAGGGCTGGAGCTCCTCTCCTATGAAGACAGACTGAGGGAGTTGTGGCTATTCAGTCTGGAAAAGAGAAGGATCTGAGGAGACCTTATTGTGGCCTTCCAGTATCTGAAGGGGGCCTACAAGAAAGCTGGGGAGGGACTTCTGAGGGTGTCAGGGAGTGATAGGACTGGGGGGATGGAGCAAAACCAGAAGTGGGTAGATTCAGAGTGGATGTTGGGAAGAAATTGGACGGGCATTGGTTTTAAACTGGGGCAGGGGAAATTTAGGTTGGACATAAGGAAGAAATTATTTACAGTGAGAGTGGTGAAATACTGGAACAGGTTGCCCAGGGCCTACATGGTGTCATGAATGGTGAGTGGTGAAGCCATGGGATGGGTTATCCAGGGAGGTGGTTGAGGCCCCGTCCCTGGAGGTGTTTAAGACCAGGCTGGACGAGGCTCTGGCCAGCCTGATCTAGTGTGGGGTGTCCCTGCCCATGGCAGGGGGGTTGGAACTAGATGATCCTTGTGATCCCTTCCAACCCTGACTGATTCTATGATTCTATGAGCAGGAGGACCGTTTCTGAACTTTGATCACAGTTGCAGCTGTAATAAAATTTCCAAGGAGGCACTGTTCTGCCTGGGTTTCTGAAGGCTGTTTGGAGAGTGTGTTTTGACTCTCCACATACCTATCTGAACAGGAAATGTACAAGAAATATACAGGAAATGTGCAGGAATGTGGTTCACTGTCTCTAACAGCTATGTAGTGACAGAATCACAGAATCAACCAGCTTGGAAGAGACCTCCAAGATCATCCAGTCCAACTGATCACCCAACCTTATCTAATAAACCAGACCATGGCACATTATCATTAAGATCTGGAATATATTCACATGGGCTAGAGAGAGTGAAATGAATGTGCTGCCCAGGCAGGTGGTGGAGTCACCATCACTGGAGGTGTTTAAGGGACTGGATGGGGCAATTGGAGCCATGGTTTAGTTGATTAAATGGTGTTGGGTGATAGGTTGGATTTGAGGATCTTGAAGGTCTTTTCCAACCTATTCTATTCTATTCTATTCTATTCTATTCTATTCTATTCTATTCTATTCTATTCTATTCTAAATTTATAGGTTGGACTGGATGATCTTGAAGGTCTCTTCCAACCTGGTTGATTCTATGATTCTAAATGAGTAATAAAATGCAACTTTGAGAAGGTTTTCCCCTCTGTTTTTCTACAGAGTACAGCTGTGTCAAAGTGCAAGTCCATGGGTGGGCATGCTTCAGTGGTGGTGACCTATCCTTCTTACTCTTCCATCCCTACCATCAAAGCCTAGCAGTTATTTCTCCTCACTAGTCATAGTGTCAGCAATCACAGGAGGTCAGGTCTAATGGGATTTAATTTCATTAATAAGGAAAAGTATTGAAGTAACAACTAACTTGCATGTAATTTATTAGTGCAAATTACTTTTGTGATTACTTTTCAGGTTTTTATTTATTTCCCACATTTTTTGGGGTGTGAAATGAAAATTAAATTGGGCACATATCTCACCTGCCTGTTTCCTCAAGGGTATGACTTAGGAGGAAAGGCAAGGAGTGGAGCATATGCCAGTCTTTGGTTGTCCCCACTTCCTTGTCTAGCACTAGTACACCAACATATAAACTGCCACATCTACAGCTGTCACTGTCACATTATTTTCTGCCAACATTGCTTCTGCAGAGAGAGGCTCCAGCAGAGGGACAAGGCTGGTAGCTCTCATGCTGTAACAGATTGGGTTGCTGCAACTGGTCACTTCAGTGGTGCCTGAACTGGAGATCTTGGTACCAGCAACTTTAATCTGGTGAAATTCGAATTGAAAGCAGTGTTTTTTTCCATATGCAGCCTGCTGCAGGCTGGGTGTCTGGTTTCTTGTCACTAGAAACGTTGCTCTGCCAAAGGACATTCACAGAATCATAGACTTCTTAGAATTGGAAGGGACCTCAAGGATCATCTTGTTCAAACCATCCTGCCATGGGCAGGGACACCTCACACTACAGCAGGTTGCTTACAGCCACATCCAGCCTGGCTGCAAAAACCTCCAGGGATGAGGCTTCCACCACTTCCCTGGGCAACCTGTGCCAGTGTCTCACCAGCCTCATGGGGAAGAACTTCTCACTAACATCCAATCTCAATCTACCCGTTTCTAGCTTTGTTCCATTCCCCCCAGTCCTATCACTCCTTGACTTTCTTGTAATCCCCTTCAGATACTGGAAGGCCACAATTAGGTTTCTTCAGATCCTGCTCTTCTCCAGACTGAACAGCCCCAACTCCTTCAGTCTGTCTCCATAAGAGAGGAGCTCCAGCCCTCTGATCATTCCTGTGGCCCTTCCCTGGACACCCTCCAGCACCTCCATATCCTTCCTCTAATAGGGGCTCCAGAACTGGACACAGTACTCCAGGTGGGGTCTCACCAGAGTGGAGTAGAAGGAGAGAATCACCTCCCTTGACCTGCTGGCTCTGCTTCTCTTGCTGCAGCCCAGGCTCTGCTTGGCTCTCTGGGCTGCAAGTGCTCACTGCTGGCTCCTGTTGAGCTTCTCATCCCCCAGCACTCCCAAGTCCCTTTCTTCAGGGCTGCTCTCAAGCAAATCCCTGCGTAGCCATTATGAGTGCTTGGGGATGAACTGAATTCCATTATGTTTGGGCATCACAGGACTGCTTTCCCAAAATCTGTTTGACTGTTCTTCTGTAAACTCTAGTCAGATATTCACTTCCTCTCCAGATTTTTTTTTTTTTGATCCTAAAGAAGTCTTATTTGGGCAAAATATGCTCAGCACCAGAGCACCAGTGATTTTCTTTTTTTATAGTTTAGCTAAGAATCTTTGTAAAAAAAGGATACTCCAAGTTGAATTAAGGTCACTGCTGGACTAATGTGAATCCTGTGATCTGCAGTCATTTACTGAGATGGTGGTGTCTAGTGGGAGTGAGTCCATGTAAGGTGTGATCCAAAGCTTATTGAAATTGGTGAAAACATCTTCACTGACCCTCTGGGCTTTCATCCAAGCCAACTGGCTTCCATGCTTACCATTGAACCTAAATGGTGTCTCATGTGTGTGAAAAGTTCAGGGCTTTGATAATGTGTATTGTTCTAAATGTTTTATTCATGCATGTAAATGGTGCAATGCTGCTGGCTCCAGCTGGGAATTGCTTGAGTACTGTCTGCAGACATGACGTGTCCTCATTAGCAGTGGGGAGAAATGAACCTCAGGATAGAATCTTCTACCAAAAATGAAAGAACTAGTTTGTGGAAGGGTTCTGTTAGACTTCCAAGCTTCTGTCTTTGGGCAAACCATGGCAAGATTGCTCAGGGCCACATCAGGTTTGACCTTGAATGTCTCCAGGGTTGGGGATGTCTCCAGGGATGGAAACTTGTTTTCCCCTGTGCCTCTCTCTGTTCTGAGAAGGCATGGTGCAAATGTTGGGGGGAGAAAAACTAGTCCAGTGTAGCAACATTATCAGTAGGTCTGCCTTTGTGAGAGCCACCTCAGCAGGGTCTGGAGATCATTTTCTTGTTCTTTCCTGTGGGAAGGGTCAGAAGCCTACAAAAACAATAATCTGTGGTTAAAATAAGTCCAAAATGGATCTTCATGGGAGATGAGGCCGACTCACAAGCCACATTCTAGGCAAGAGAGTTGAGGTTCCTGGATCTCCACCAGTCTGGTAGACAGTTTAATGTTTGGATAAGTTTTACAAAAGATAATCAACACTTTGCAAGTGCCTTAACTTGGTAGATTCCTTTCTTGGCATGGGGATGGTTCTTACCTGTGATAGTCTGCAGTTAGCTGCAGTAGCTGGGAAGGATTTGAATTGCTCGGTAGCCGAGAGATTGTTTCCTTGATCTTCTCTCCTGGGGTTGGTGTGTTGTTTAGTCATCACCTGTTGGATGGGCAGACAGAGTCTATTCAGAAACCTAAGTCATTGTTGACTCTTCATTTCTAAAAACAAACATCAGATTCATTTTAGCTGGACTCATGTAGGTGAGCAAAGTGTGACCTGATCTTTCGAGGAAGTTGTTGTTGAATTTCAGATGCTTTGACTGGGAGGAAGTGGTGACTGAGACAGAAGCATCCTGCAGGCACCTCATTTAATACACTTTGTTTTATAGCCAGAGGACATGGATTCAAACCCTCCTTTCTTGTAATTCTTGGGCTTTAGACCTCCATCTGTAAAGCCTTTTGGGGTGAAACTTTTGATTCTTCTGTTCAAGGTTGTAACAGTCCTTAAAGTCGGGTGTGCCACTTTAACACTTACTTAGCACCATGATAAAAGAGCTGAGTCTAAAGCAGGTGGATATATCCTTTTTCTGGAGTGAAAATAGCTATAGTGATGAAGAAGTTTCAACAACAACAAGTGCAGGGTCATGCATCTGGGTCGAGGCAACCCCAGGCACAAATCCAGGCTGGGCAGGGACTGGCTGGAAAGCAGCCCTGAGGAGAGAGACCTGGGGGTGCTGGGGGACGAGAAGCTCAACATGAGCTCCCAGTGTGCACTTGAAGCCCAGAAAGCCAATCAGATCCTGGGCTGCATCAGGAGAAGTGTGGCCAGCAGGTCAAGGGAGGTGATTCTCCCCCTCTACTCAGCTCTGGTGAGACCCCACCTGGAGTACTGCCTCCAGTTCTGGAGCCCCTATTACAAGAGGGATCTGGAGGTGCTGGAAGGTGTCCAGAGAAGGGCCACGAGGAGGAGCAGAGGGCTGGAGCACCTCTCCTATGAGGACAGACTGAAAGAGTTGGGGCTGTTCAGTCTGGAGAAGAGAAGGCTCCGAGGTGACCTCATTGTGGCCTTCCAGTATCTGAAGGGGGCTCCAAGAAGGCTGGGGAGGGACTTCTCAGGCTATCAGGTAGTGATAGGGCTAGGGGGAATGGAATGAAGCTGGAGGTGGGGAGATTCAGGCTGGACATGAGGAAGAAGTTCTTCCCCATGAGAGTGGTGAAGCCCTGGGATGGGTTGTCCAGGGGGTGGTTGAGGCCCTGTCCCTGGAGGTGTTTAAGCCCAGGCTGGATGAGGCTCTGGCCAGGCTGATGTAGTGTGGGGTGTCCCTGCCCATGGCAGGGGGTTGGAACTAGATGATCCTTGTGGTCCCTTCCAACCCTGACTGATACTATGATACTGTGAACCTTTTGAAATTATTTCTGTCTCTTTAAGGAGGGAAGAGAAAACCAACTGGATTTTGCAACAGTAAATGAGCTTATTTAGTCTAAATTTAATATTATACTTCACTATGAAATAACTGCATTTGGCACAGAGGAAGGGGAATAACTCTCTTGCTAGCTTGTTTATGCAGAGAAGCTCCTAGGAGATGTATGGTATTCAGTGACTCAAGTTACTTATCAATAACAGCATGCCCTAGTGTTGTTGCCCATCTCCCTTGGGTAACACAGACCTTGTCTTGACATTTAAGGGTTCCAGGATTTCTTGTTGATAGCTTTGCTCTTTTACTTCTACATAACTCATCCCTACCATTCCTGTAAGACAATATGGAAAACTGCAATAAGACGTTTCTCATTTTACTGTGAGGAATACAGAATTAGCCAGGCTGGAAAAGACCTTCGAGGTCATCGAGTCCAACCTATCACCCAACACCATCTAATCAACTCAACCATGGCACCAAGTGCCTCGTCCAGTCTTATTTTAAACACCTCCAGTGGTGGTGACTCCACCACCTCCCTGGGCGGCACGTTCCAATGGCCAATCTTTCTATGAAGACCTTCTTTCTACCATCCAGCCTAAACCTCCCCTGGCACAGCTTGAGACTGTGTCCTCTTGTTCTGCTGGTGGGTGCCTAGGAGAAGAGACCAACCCCCACCTGGCTACAACCTCCCTTCAGGGAGTTTTAGAGAGCAATAAGGTCTCCCCCGAGGCTCCTCTTCTGCAGGCTAAGCAACCCCAGTTCCCTCAGCCTCTCCTCCCAGGGCTGTGCTCCAAACCCCTCCCCAGCTTTGTTGCCCTTCTCTGGACACATTCCAGCAATTCAACATCTTTCCTAACCTGAGGGGCCCAGAACTGGACACAGGAGTCAAGGTGTGGCCTAACCAGTGCTAAGTACAGGGGCAGAATGACTTCCCTGCTCCTGCTGGCCACACTGTTCCTGATGCAGGCCAGGATGCCATTGGCCTTATTGGCCAGTGACCAAGATAGTTTGATTTTTTTTTTTTTTTTCTTTTCAAGAAGGCTGGGGCCCCAGAGGCTAGAACCAAAGACAAGAGAAGCTTTGGGCAGCCTGAAAGATCTCAGGTATTCAGAAAGCATATTCTCGGCTATCAAAAACTTTTGCTGATGGATCCATCCTGCAGGACAGGAATAATTCATTTCAAAGCACTAACAATTCAAACCCTAGCTGGCAGCTAACTTCTTTCAATAGATAGATGCCTTTGTTTGTAATTTACCATATGTTTCAGGAGAGTGGTTAAAAAGAAAGTGTTACTTTCAGTGTTATTTTCCACGGGAAACTTCTCAAAGATGCCAGAGAATCATTTAAATCTCCTGTTTGGCATTCTACATTTAACTTCTCCTGATACTATTCTCTCTTTTGTCACAGTGGCATATTTATAGCAAGTGTTTTGCATGATGAAAGGAGCCCTTTCAACATGCAGCATCTCTCTTTTCCAAAATGTATACCACACATAAATACAAGCATGATAACTGCAACCCTTATTAATTCAGCTGCTTTTTAGTACCTCCTCATCAAATGCAAGTCATTCTCTGATCTCCCTGCTATGTTACATTTATTCATGTGTTTAATTCTTTGGATTTCTCTTGAGTTATTTGAGTCTGAAGAATATCCTTTGCTTCCCAGTGTAGTCCCAATTCAGCAAGGTGGTTAAGAAGTGTCCAGTTCTAAACTGTTGGAAACTCAGGACTCAGTCCTGCAGAGGTGAACAGAAAGTTGATGTCTGAATCAGGGTTAGGAGAGCAGGAGATAGTTTTGTGTCTTGCACATGGAAGTCTTAGAATCATAGAATCAACCAGGTTGGAAGAGACCTCCAAGATCCTCCAGTCCAACCTATCACCCAGCCCTATCCAATCACCTAGACCATGGCACTAAGTGCCTTACTCAGTCTTTTCTTGAAGATCTTCAGTGATGGTGACTCCACCACCTCCCAGAACAGCCATTCCAAGAGCAAATCTCTCTTTCTGTGAAGAATTTCTTCCTAATATCCAGCCTGAAGCTCCCCTGGCACAGCTTGAGACTGTGTCCTCATGTTCTGTTGGTGGTTGCCTGGGAGAAGAGACCAACCCCCACCGGTCTACAACCTCCCTTCAGGTAGTTGTAGACAGCAATGAGGTCTCCCCTGAGCCGCCTCTTCTCCAGTCTTACACTGCTGCAGCCAAAACTCTGCAGGAATTTAAGGATATCCCTTTGTTAGTGTTGGTGAATCAGGCTTGCCTGGTAGAATTGTGATTTTGTGGAGGGAAGGAAAACATGCTATGTTTTGTTTCTTCATTTTCTTCAAACATGTCAGACATTTGGTAATTGTTTATACCTTGCTGAAATAGCACTGAAGAGAGCAGTTTTAGAAGCAGACTCTGGAAAGCAAAGCAAATGCTGTAATATTTACATGAGTCAGCAGTGTGCCCTGGCAGCCAAGAGGGCAAACAGCATCCTGGGATGCATCAAACACACCAGCTGGCCAAAAAAGGTGATTGTCCTGATGTATCTTTAGTGTTGGTGTGGTCTCACCTTGAGTTGAGTACTGTGTGCACTTCTGGGCCCCACAGTTGTGAAGAATGCTGTGAAGGTCCTTGAATGTATTCAGAGGAGAGCAGCAATGCTGGTGAAAGGGCTGGAAGGAATGTCCAGTGGGCAACAGCTAAGGGGGCTGGGCTTGTCCAGTTTGGAGTAAAGCAGTCTGAGGGATGACCTCATTGCTCTCTGCAGCTTCCTCAGGAGAAGTGGAGAGGGAGGTGCTGATCTCTTCTCCCCGGTGTCCAGTGATAGGATACCTGATAGCTGTGTAGGGGAGGTTCAGACTTGATGATAAAGAAGCATTTCTTTAAAAGGTGGTCAAACGCTGGCCTGGGCTTCCTAAAGAGGTAATTGATGTCCCAAGTCTGTCAGGTCATTTGGACAATGCCCTTAATAACATGCTTGAACTTTTGATGAGCCCTGACTTGCTCAGGCAGTTAACTAGAATCATAGAATCATTAAGGTTGGAAGGGGCCTCAAGGATCATCCAGTTCCAACCCCCCTGCCGTGGGCAGGGACACTTCACACTACAGCAGGTTGCTCACAGCCACATCCAGCCTGGCCTGAAAAACCTCCAGGGATGAGGCTTCCACCACCTCCCTGGGCAACCTGTGCCAGTGTCTCACCACCCTCCCTCATGGGGAAGAACTTCTTCCTAACATCCAATCTGAATCAAGCTGTGCCAGGGGAGGTTTAGGCTGGATGGTAGGAAGAAGTTCTTCCCAGAAAGAGAGACTGGTCATTGGAACGTGCTGCCCAGGGAGGTGGTGGAGTCACCATCTCTAGAGGTGTTTAGGAAGAGACTTGATGAGGCACTTGGTGCCATGGTTTAGTTGATTAGATGGTGTTGGGTGATAGGTTGGACTCGATGATCTCAAATGTCTCTTCCAACCTGGTTAATTCTATTCTATTCTATTCCTATTCTATTCCTATTCTATTCCTATTCTATTCTATTCTACTCTACTCTACTCTACTCTACTCTACTCTACTCTACTCTACTCTACTCTACTCTACTCTACTCTACTCTACTCTACTCTATTGCAGGACTGCAGTAGTGCCTAGCCCAGCAGTGGCATACTGGGTTTCATGGAGAGCCCTTTAGCCACTTACACACAAGGTCTGATCCATATTTCTCCCACACAGCCACTGATCCCTGTCCATGAATTTTGAGAGTCAAACCCTTTGGACACTTGGAAAAGAAATAAATTTGACTTTACCCTATGAAAGTCAAAGCTTGCATTTATTTATTTTCTCATCCTGAAGGATCAGAGATATTATGAGTCTGAAATGCTCCAAGGAATTTGAAAAAACAAGCTTGTGAAAAAAAGAAGAAGAAAAAACCAAGTTGTCAATACTTTCATTATTTTCTCCTGACAGCCACTATCCTCACAGCACAGATGTGTCATTCTGCCAGCTGCAGGTACACACACCCCTGATATTGCACTTTAAAATAACAGCAGTGACAGCCTTGCCAGTCATTGAGAATTTGCTGTGCTAAGTTTTTACAGATATTTACAGGTTCTCCCAGCAGTATAGGGAAAAAACCCCAACAAATAGAAAAGTGCTTTTGTGGCTCTAGACAAATGCCATATTTCAGATACAATTGGCCTGTATTACCTCAGACTTCTGTCAGCATGTTTTTGTAAGGCTAGTGTGATGAATTTTGTTGTTCTCTAAACCAAAGCAAACTGCCACTGCATTATTCAGGTCAATAACAAAATTACCTTGGACTCACCTGGGAGCAGAACAAGGTTTCTAACTTCATTAACAAACGTCAACCTTACTTTTCTTTCAACAAATACAACTACAGCCCTGTAGTTCCTTTGAGAGTTGGGGTCATTCAGTCTGGAGAAGAGAAGGCTCTGAGGAGACCTTACTGTGGCCTTCCAGTATCTGAAGGGGGCTACAAGAAAGCTGGGGAGGGACTTTGTAGGGTGTCAGGGAGTGATAGGTCTGGGGGATGGAGCAAAAGTAGAAATGGGTAGATTCAGATTGGATGTTAGGAAGAAGTTGTTCCCCATGAGGGTGGTGAGACAGTGAAACAGGAGGTGGTGGAAGCCTCATCCCTGGAGGTTTTGAAGGCCGGGCTGGATGTGGCTGTGAGCAACCTGCTGTAGTGTGAGGTGTCCCTGCCCATGGCAGGGGAGTTGGATGATCTTTGAGGTCCCTTCCAACCTTGACAATTCTGATTCTTGCAACCTCCATATGCACAACCAACCATTTCTCTCCTGCAGTCCCATTTCTCAGGGACTGACTGCATCCCCAAACGCAGCAGCCATCCATTGTTATCCCAGAAACTGCAGACTCATCTCCTGTAAGGTCAGAAGGAATCACCTCCACATAGCCAAAGATATTGCTGAATGCCATGCTGAGTAAAGCCGTGGATTTGCCGTCTGCCCTGGGGCCTGATGCTGGGAACCTTTACTAGAAAATAGACCTTGCTGGAGGCAAGCCCGTTTCACTGAGTAGGAGAGGACTGCCTGCACATCAGGGCCTTCATGACAGCTGTCTTCTCTGATCAAAGACTAGTTTTGTATCTCCTTTCTTACTAATTTTAGGTTTCTGGCAGGTTCCAACTGTAGAATGTGATGTATCTAAATCCTTCAGATGCCAATCCTTTCTCTGCTTCTGTTTAAACATAAGAGGAGGCTCAGGGGAGACCTTATTGCTCTCTACAACTCCCTGAAGGGAGGTTGTAGCCAGGTGGAGGTTGGTCTCTTCTCCCAGGCAAGCAGCATCAGAGCAAGAGGACACAGTCTCAAGCTGGATGTTAGGGAGAAGTTCTTCATAGAAAGAGATTGGCCATTGGAATGTGCTGCCCAGGGAGGTGGTGGAGTCACCATCCCTGGAGGTGTTCAAAAGGGGATTGGATATGGCACTAGAAGCCATGGTTTAGTTAGTCATGAGGTGTTGGGTGATAGGTTGGGCTTGATGATCTCTGAGGTCTTTTCCAACTTGGTTGATTCTATGAATATATGATTCTATGAATCTCTGATTCTATGATATCACATCACTCCCTCAGAGACGCTTCAGGAAGATTGTCTGGCCTTAGGAGGTGCAGATCCAGATCAAAGGTTTTATGCATACTTGAACTGTGTTGATTAGACAGGGATGCTAATTTCACTCACCCTGCAGCAAGGCAATGACAGGTTTCAGTTGCTGATGCTCTATTGTTTCTCAGATCAAAGGGAGCTTTCTTTCAACTGAAGACACTGAAAAACCTTTTTTTCTTTTCTCTGAAAAATGCAATCACTCATTCCATGATTAAGAAACTAGCCTTTGATTGATTTGCAATGTTACTATTAAATTATTCCAAGCAATCACTCATAAAGGTTTTTAATAGGCCAAATAATTCCTCTGCAACATGTGAATATGTCAGGGAAGGTTGGGGTGGAATTTCCATCCCTGAATTCTTTTTCCAGCTCACATTCTCTTTCTTCAGCTCCCCAGTGAATCCAGGGGCCTGGTGTTGCACAGCAGACAGGTGAAAAGGATTGCAGTGGGCCATATCCTCAAGAATGTGAAGGGAAGCAAATTTCTGTCTTTTTGTAAAAGCATAAACATCCAGAAGTGAACAGGAAAAACTTGCCAGCTTGCGTGAAAGAAACGTACGCACTCGCTTTTTGACTTGCATTCCAGCTGGAGTACTAGGTCATGGTTGCCGGGCTCTGCCTACAAATAAAAACCTGAGGGTAGCCCTACTGACAAAACTGGCAGCAGAACAACCCCGTGAGATGAAGTTCTTCCCCATGAGGGTGGTGAGACACTGGAACAGGTTAGGTGGAACAGGTGGTGGAAGCCTCATGCCTGGAGGTGTTTGCAGCCAGGCTGGATGTGGCTGTGAGCAACCTGCTGTAGTGTGAGGTGTCCCTGTCCATGGCAGGGGGCTTGGACCTGGATGCTCCTTGAGGTCCCTTCCAACCCTGACAATTCTATGATTCTGTGACTCCTCCCTACCCACTCTCCTAGGACTATGGAGAAAGGATCCAAGCTAGAGGAGGGTAGATTTAGATCAGATGTTAGGAAGACATTCTTCCCCGTGAGGGAGGGTGGTGAGACATTGGCACAGGTTGCCCAGGGAGGTGGTGGAAGCCTCATCCCTGGAGGTTTTTCAGGCCAGGCTGGATGTGGCTGTGAGCAATCTGCTGTAGTGTGTGGTGTCCCTGTGCATGGCAGGGGGTTGGAACTGGATGATCCTTGAGGCCCCTTCCAATCCTAACATTTCTATGAATCTGTGATTCTGTGTAAGCACTTCTTTATCTGAAATGAGCTACAGAAATAATGTTCTTAAATACAGGCCAGTCACCTGGCATGACTGAGCAAGCACCATGGTTTTATCACTCCAGCTTACACAGATGACAGACATCCATGGTTACAGTTCCATAAGGTCCAGCCAGTGAAACTGGCAGTAGGTTTTGCAAGCTCCCACAGTCTAACAACCAACAGTGCATCCTGCCCTTCAATCTGGCAGTCACCTGCTGCTTGCCAGGCAACGCTGAGAATCCTTTGTACATTCCTCAGCCTGCACAGAGTCCTCTGGCTGCTTGTCTGTCAAAGTCTCTCTGATTTGGAGCTGTCTGCCTGCACGCTCAGTGGGCCTTCCAACTTCTGTTCCAGTTCCTGTTGCAAAGTGTTTAAGCTTCAGTTAGTTGTAGCCATTTTTTATTTTCACAAGCAGTGCTGGTTGTTTGTTTGCTTGTTTGTTTGTTTCCCAGTGATGCAGTATAATGCAAATTCCTGGCCTTAATGGGAAGATAGATACAGCTTCAGTGGTGTTCTTACTTTTTTGATGGGAAATAATGAGCCACAACCTGAGTCTCACAACATCTGATTTCCTCCAGTCCATCAGAGACTTAGGTGTAAGTGGACTTTCAACACTGTAGGAGCACATTGCTCCAACTTCAAGAAGAAAGCGATGGTAGCATCACTTTATTTGTGTGCATCATTGACAAGTCTTGTTTCCTGCATTACAGAAGAAATCAGGAGCTTGAGAGTGACTTTAGAGGCTTTCTCAGCTGCTTGGAGTTCAAAGCAGCCCTCAATGGCACTGCCCAACACTGATGTTCCTGTGGAACCTTCTCTTTCTCGTGTCTCGCTCTGTTGGTTCCACTTTTGTCTCTCCTTCCCTTTTATGCATACTGAAGGCATACCAAGTAGACCCCTGAGCAAACTCTCACCATCTTTTCTTTTGTACAGATGTATTTGTACTTGGTGAAGACTCCTTTGTCTTTCAGAGTGTTCAGAGGATCAAGGATGTTAGGAGTTGGAAGGGACCTCTGGAGATCATCGAGTCTAACCCCTGCCAGAGCAGGACTATAAAATTCAGCACAGGTCACACAGGAACACATCCAGATGGGGCTTGAAAGTCTCCAGAGAAGGAGATTCCACAACCTCTCTGGGCAGCCTGTTCCAGTGCTCTGTGACCCTCACAGTGAAGAAGTTCCTCCTCATGTTGAGGTGGAACCTCCTGTGCTGGAGTTTATATCCATTGCCCCTTGTCCTATGACAGGGTGCAAGTGAGCAGAGCCTGTCCCCTTCCTCTTGACCCTCATACATTTATAAACATTTATTAAATCCTCTCTCAGTCTTCTCCAGACTTCTTACTTCACAGAGAACAATGATTTCTTACAAACCATCTTAAAAAGGAAATTTTTCAGCTTGCAGTAACAGACATATGAGCACAGAAACAGAGTGAAATGTTTTTTATCATAGTGCTGCATCTGACAGGGAAAATACAAAGTTAGCAGGCAGTGGGCATGGAGCAGTTTACTGTCTTCTGTAGCTTTTTTTGAGGTCTTGAGCACAAGCCCTGTGAAGAGAGGCTGAGACAGCTGGGGTTGTTCAGCCTGGAAAAGAGAAGGTGCAGGGGAGACCTTCTTGCTGTCTACAACTACCTGAAAGGAGGTTGTAGCCAGTTGGGGCTTGGTCTCTTCTCCCAGGCAACCAGCACCAGAACAAGAGGACCCAGTCTCAAGCTGCGCAAGGGAAGGTTTAGGTTGGATGGTAGGAAGAAGTTCTTCCCAGAAAGAGAGATTGGCCATTGGAATGTGCTGCCCAGGGAGGTGATGGAGTCACCCTCACTGGAGGTGTATAGGAAGAGACTTGATGAGACACTTGGTGCCATGGTTTAGTTGATTAGATGGTGTTGGGTGATAGGTTGGACTTCATGATCTCAAAGGATTTTTCCAACCTGGTTAATTCTATTCTATTCTATTCTATTCTATTCTATTCTATTCTATTCTATTCTATTCTATTCTATTCTAAATTCTATTCTATAAACACAGAAATACATTTTCCTTTGCTGACTACTTGCGATTGGGAGTCTTTTAAAAACTCACACTTGGCTCAGGTTTTGCTTGCATTTCTTAAATCCTGGGCTCTTTCAGAGATACCAGACATAAATATTTTACAGAGGGAAAGGTGTGCAGATTGCCTGGCAAAGCAGTGTCTCAGCAGCTCCCAGGGACCTGCAAACTTCTTTTGCATGAAGCTGAACAGATTGCCCTCCCAGTCCGAAGGAGGCTTTCATATGGCGTGTCCTTAATTATGTCTCTGTGTGCAAGCGAAAGGTTGCTGCTAGCAGGAGAGCAGGGCAGTGCAGGCTGCCTGTGCCCTGTTCTATTTCTTTTCAGGTTGAAAAGTTCTGTGGTCATGAAAAACTGAAGGTGTTTTTATCTATATGGAGTTCTGAGGAGGCTGCATTTTTCCAATCACATCCTGGCCTCCATCAAGAGAAGCATAGCCAGCAGGTTGAGGGAAGTGATTCTCCCCCTCTACTCTGCTCTGGTGAGACCCCACCTGGAGTACTGTGTCCAGTTCTGGAACCCCTATTACAGGAAGGATCTGGAGGTGCTGGAATGTGTCCAGAGAAGGGCCATGAGGATGCGCAGAGGATGATCCTCTCCCATGGAGACAGACTGAGAGAGTTGGGGCTTTTCAGTCCGGAGAAGAGAAGGCTCCCAGGAGAGCTTATTGTGGCCTTCCAGTATCTCAAGGGGGATACAAGAAAGCTGGGGAGGGACTTTTGAGGGTGTCAGGGAGTGATAGGACTGGGGGAATTGGAACAAAACTAGAAATGGGTAGATTCAGATTGGATGTCAGGAAGAAGTTCTTCCCCATGAGGGTGGTGAGACACTGGCACAGGTTGCCTGGGGAGGTGGTAGGAGCCTCATCCCTGGAGGTTTTGAAGTGCAGGCTGAATGTGGGTGTGAGCAGCCTGCTGTAGTGTGAGGTGTCCCTGCCCATGGCAGGGGTTGGAACTGGCTGATCCTTGAGGTCCCTCCAACCCCAACAATTCTATGATTCTGTGATTCTGTGTAAGCAATTCTGTGATCTCTCACATGGCTACAGCACGTAGCCAGCCACTTGCAGTGCTGTTGGAAAGAGTTATGCAATGTTGAATTATTTTTTTTTTTTCATTTTAGATTTTTACTTTTAAAGTTTCCACTTCACTACCCTCCTTCACTTCACTCAGCTTCTGATCTCCTTTTTCCCTAGGTACATAGCTGAATTGTGTTTTCCAGCGCCAAGAACAATGAATTAACATGAGGAGAAACTTTTTACAGTGAAGTTGCAGAGCCCTGTAGCAGGCTGCCCAGAGGGTTGGTTGTGTCTCCTTCTCTGGAGGCTTTCCAACCCCACCTGGATGCATTCCTGTGCAGATTACTCTGAGTGATGCTGCTGTGGCAGGGGGCTTGGACCTGATGATCTCTTTGGGTCCCTTACAACCTCTAATGTACTGTGACGGGAACTTCTATAAAGGCCCTGTCCTGATCACGGCCACCTCTCTGCAGTAAGAGTTGCCAGGGTTCATTCCTTCCCTAAACCAGACAAAGAGAGAAACTTGGCAGAAAGTCTCTGTTGCTGCAGGTTGTAAATGTAACAAGACCTTGAGGGTTTTGCATGTCAGCCTTGTGAAAGTGTGAGATTGTTTTTCATTGCCTCTGTGTGGAAGCAGAAGCACAGTGGGAACAGAAGAACGCAGATGTTGCTTGGTGTGTCTGTAAGGGAGTTTGCCTCCTCCGTGCTTTTCCAAGGAAGGCATGTGTGGGTTTGCAGTTAACCCTCTTTACACTTGATGTGGTTAGGTCTTGCATCTCTTTGTTAGAGCACAGTATCTCATTTTCTGGGAGTGTGTCAAGCCTCGTCGGTATAAGAAGTGAAGATTAGTAATCCTCTGCAGTAGCTATATTAGATCTGCGTTTTACACTGCAGAGGTCCCTTTGGTGATGTTTGCATGAACTGGTAAAGGCAGAGGCTCCCAGTTCATATTTTCAGCTGTGGGAGTGAGCTGGAGTAAGCTTGTGCTTATGTAACACAAAGGCTGTTTATGCAGTTCATTCTTCAAATACCTGGAGCAGGTTGTGCTTCAGCTTCTGCTGAGCCCTTTTCTTAGGGTGCGGTTTTGCTGCTGATCGGAACTGATGTGACTGTGGTGCTGGCATTACTGATGCTCCTTCCCTTGTGCCCCTGGTTCCTGCATTGTGCTTGTGCAAGGAAAGCTGCAGGAGCTGCTTGGCAGGAGGGAGGAACATCGTGTCATCTCAGAGACAGCCAGCAGTGAGATCTGCTTAGCTGTATCTTCAAACTGCACTGTGAAGGTGTGCCCCTGCCAAATGCAGCACACTGAGTTTTCAGCTGAGTCATCGAGTGGAGAAACTGATTCCTGCAGTCCTGGAGATGGGGCAAGTGTCAGGAGTAAGGAGGGCATCAGGGAAGAGTAGCAGATTGAAAGAGAAGGGAGGGAACCAGTAACACCATCTCTGTCTTTAGGGGTGCAGGGCAGGACAGATGTATGCCAGCCTCTGAAAGAAGTCTTTGAGGTGGCCCTAGACATGTGTTCTGCTTTGGTTTTTTTAAATGTCAGACTTCTAGAATGTGTTTGTGGTCTGACAAGCCAGCCAAGAAGATGCTCATCATGAGGCCTTGTTCTCCGCATGTGTGGTCTGAACATTTTTGGGGGTGGGATTTTGTGTTAGAAAGCAAGCCATCGGTTCTTGGGATGTGTCTGGAATGTGTGGACAGGTCAGGTTCAGTTACAGGATGAAGAGGCTGTAGGAGAGTGGCTGCTACAGATCTCACTCTCCAGCCAGCACACTGCATGGTACTGTATGCTGTCCTTCCCTCTTGCAGGCAGGGGGCTTGAGGCCCAGGGAATGCCTCTTCTCCAAAAGGTGAGGGTTATAGTCCCTCATCCACTTCATGGGCACCAGACACTCAACAACATCCCTGCTGACATTGGGAAGGGATTGGAAACTGAGGCTGTGTCTGCTTTGTCCCATTTATATTAACTGGGCTAATGAAGGAAGGTGGAGAAGTTATCTTTACTCATGGCTATTTCTCAGTCCCTGTTGATACTGCTGCTTGAGTCACTGTGCCTATAGCGCAGTAGAACTGCAGCAGAAGTCCATTTAACCTATCTGGGTTAGAGATGTCCTGGGCTGGTGAGATTTTTGCTATGTGTTGAATATCTTGGTTAAAATAGTGCAGAATAATGAAATCACAGAATCACCAAGGTTGGAAGAGACCTCAAAGATCATCAAGTCCAACCTGTCACCACAGACCTCATGACTAAACCATGGCACCAAGTGCCACGTCCAATCCCCTGCTGCTGCCAGTTAGTAATGGAGATGATCTGCTCCTCTGGTTCAGCAGTTGTCGGCAGGCAAGCCTTTCTGGTACAGAAGATCTCCTGAAAATGGATGCAGAAAGCAAAGAAAGAGTTCAGAAAGGGAGAAAACAGGTTTAGAAAGGGAGAGAAGAAGGAAATTGTGCCCTGTTGGAAGTGATACGAAGATTCCAGGGTATTTTGAGTGGAGGGTGTGATCTAACCTTGCTAAAATTTTGCTGCAGCCTGGACTCCCAAGATGGAAGTGAGATGAATTCTGAACAGAAGCAAGCAAATATTTCAAGTGGAGGCAGTTAATTAACTGTGGGGACAATTTTCAAAGACTAGTAGATAGTTAAACCATCACAAGTCTCCTTCTCTGGAGACTTTCAAGACCCACCTGGATGTGTTCCTGTGTGACCTGCGCTAGATTGTATGGTCCTGCTCTGGCCGGGGAGTTGGACTTGATGATCTCTTTGGGTCCCTTCCAACCCTGTGATCCTGTGTCCACCTCCACAGTTTGTCAAGTGAAGGTGGATTTTTCTCCACTGGGCTCTTGACAGGAGCTCAGATCCTTTGCATGAGCTAGTGAGGAAGGGAGAACTGACACTGCTCTTTGTGCCACGTTGCCCTTGCTCAGTGTTTCATGTGGAAGGTTTTAGGGTTCAGAGTAACCGCAGATGAAAGCCGCAGGCAGAATTGTGAGGCTGACGCACTCCTGCGGCACAGATCCAGTAGTGGAGGAAGACAAAGGTCCTGTGGTTTTCTTGGGGAATAATCAGCTGGCTTCTGTTGTGGCAGATGCTCTGAGCATCCATCTTAAACAACAAGGCATAATTTCATGTAACTGTTGCTCTTGTTTACAGGCTCGAATCAAGTCTCTTGAGGGGAGGAGACGATGCTACGTGTTTTTTTTTCCTGGCTAAAAATGTCCAGGGCACTTTGTTTAAATTTATGCAGCTGGCACATCTACAGCTGATATCTCAGGCAGATGTCACGTGGAGAACTGCAAGGCTTCTGGCTAAAAAAAACCCCAAACCAAACCCCACCACCCACGATTTGTTGCACTCCAACTCTTCATTAGTTTTACACAGATGAAAAGGAGAGGTTGGGAAGTGTGGGTTTGTGGGAGAATTCTCGTGGTGCAGACTGTAAGATATTAATCATGGAATCCACCAGGCTGGAAAAGACCTCAGAGTTCATCAAGCCCAATCTATCACCCAACACTTCATGACTAACTAAACCATGGCTTCAAGTGCCACGTCCAATCCCTTTTTGAACACCTCCAGGGATGGGGACTCCACCACCTCCCTGGGCAGCACATTCCAATGCCCAATCTCTCTTTCTGCCAGCCTAAACTTCCCCTAGCACAGCTTGAGACTGTGTCCTCTTGTTCTGGTGCTGGTTGCCTGGCAGAAGAGACCAACCCCCACCTGGCTACCCCTCCCTTCAGGTAGCTGTAGAGAGCAAGAAGGTCTCCCCTGAGCCTCCTCTTCTCTATCCTTTACTGCAACTCAGACTATGAGAACATTTTATCTAACAATGTTTCAAAGACAGTAACTGTGACTAAAAATCCCAACCAGGAAGTGCCCAGGGAGGTGGTGGAGTCACCATCCCTGGAGGTGCTGAGTACAGGGGCACAATGACTTCCCTCCTCCTGCTGGCCACACTATTCCTGATGCAGGTCAGGATGCCATTGGCCTTCTTGGCCACCTGGGCACACTGCTGGCTCATGTTCAGCTGCTGTCAACCTGTACCACCAGGTCCCTTTCTGCCTGGCTGCTCTCCAGCCACTCTGACCCCAGCCTGTACCTCTGCATGGGGTTGTTGTGGCCAAAGTGCAGCACCTGGCACTTGGACTTGTTGAAGCCATGGTTTAGTTAGTCATGAGGTGTTGGGTGATAGGTTGGACTTGATGATCTCTGAGGTCTTTTTGAACCTCATTGATTCTATGATGATTTAAAGAGTTTTGTCTTTGCAGTATCTTGGGATGACTACCCTCTTATTTCAAAGAAACATTCTGTCAGCTTTTCCTCCAAGGCTTGTGGTTGGGGTGGGGTTTTTTGTGTGGCTCTAAGCAATCTGATCTAGTTGGGGAGGTCCTTGCTTGCTGCAGGGCAGTTGGACTAGATGACCTTTAAAGGTCCCTTCCAACCCAGTGCATTCTATGATTCTATGAACTGGCACATGCATTTTAAAATTCCTCCCATTTCCAAAGAGTATATCTAGGTCATATGGTACCCACAGGCATGCTTCAGCCACCTGGGCTTTATGCCAGTCAGCAGCTGCGTGGATCTGACACTTCAGGAGTGCTGTAGGATTATTAAAACTATATAAGTATTTATTTAATTTTTTTTTCTTTCAGATAACACTGTTTATGACAGTTACAAAAAACACAGCATCTAATTTATAGTTCCTTTGAAATCACAGCATGGAACTTCTGGTTCCTTTCTGAAAGAATTGCATGGAGAATGAGTCATCATAGACTCACAGAATGGCTTAGGTTGGAGGGGACCTTAGAGATCATCTACTCCAAAGTCCCTGCTGTGGGCAGGGATGCTTCTTAACTAGACTTGGTTGCTCCAGGCCTCATCCAGCCTGGTCTTGAACACCTCCAGGGAGGAGGCATCCACAACCTTTCTGGGCAGGAGTCTCATACTGAAGAACTTCTTCTAAAGATCCAGTCGAAACTTACTTTCCATCAGCTTCAAACCATTCTTCCTTGTCCTGTCTCTAGACACCCTTGTGAAAAGTCCCTCTCCAGCCCTCCTGTAGGATCCCTTGAAGGTATTGGAAGGCAGCTACAAAGTCACTTTGGAGTCTTCTCTAGGCTGAACAACCACAGCTCCCTCAGCCTATCCTCACAGCAGAGGTGTTCCAGCCTTTGGATCATCCTTGTGGCCCTCTTCTGGAATCACTCCAACATTTCAATGTCCTTCTTATGATGGGGACACCAGAACTGGGTGCAGTATTTCAGGTGGGGTCTCACAAGAGCAGAGTAAAGGTGAAGAACCACCTCTCTTGACCTGCTGACCACACTCCTCTTGATTTCATTAAGTAGATGCATCAAGTATGGTATGGACTGAAGAGAGCGCAGAGCAGACCTAGCTGTGTGAACCCAGGCAGCTTTCCTCAGCCCTACAAACTTTTGTTTCCAAAGCTGCTATCTTGATGTAAAGTTCTGTTGGGGCAGAAGTCCTCTTCACCTGAGTGTATCTGCTTGAAGCACAGCTCAGCTAGCTGTTAAGGGTTCACAGGATCACAGGGTGTTAGGGGTTGGAAGGGACCTGCCAGAGCAGGACCATAGAATCTAGCACAGGTTTCACAGGAATGCATCCAGACAGGGCTTGAAAGTCTCCAGGCAAGGAGACTCCATAACCTCTCTGGGGAGCCTGTTCCAGTGCTCTGTGACCCTCACAGTGAAGAAGTTCCTCCTCAGGTTGAGGTGGAACCTCCTGTGCTGGAGTTTATATCCATTGCCCCTTGTCCTATGACAGGGTGCAACTGAGCAGAGCCTGTGCCCTCCCTCTTGACCCCCAGCCCTCAGATATTTATAGACATTTATTAGATCCCCTCTCAGTCTTCTCCAGACTAAACAGCCCCAGGGCTCTCAGCCTCTCCTCATAGGGCACATGCTCCAGTCCCTCAATCATCCTGGTTGATCTTGGCTACAATGAGCTGAAACCTGCCAGTGTTCTGCCTCTGTTAGGCTTCTGAATGAAGGTGGTTAATCTCTTTGAGGGGCAGAGTCTCCATAGGTTCAGCACAGACCTCATGTCTTTATGGGCAGGGAAGTTAATTTTCCAGAGATGAGCTCATGCTTAATCTTAGGCAGGTGTAATCTGCAGACAAGACACTCTTAATTAAAGATTCCACCAGCCTTGCTCAGGGAGCTGTTGAGCCACATTTTAAAAGATGTGTAGGTGTCCAGGAAAAGAAAAATGTGTGTAGCTGAGGTGCCTTTTTGTTTTGGTTTGTTTTTCAGTTGTACTAACATGTTTGTCTCAATGAACACGTGCAGGAGTTTGGTGTTTTTTCTGGGTCTTGCCAGGTTGCTTACCTTGTGTCCTGGTTTGAGGCTGGACATATCCTCTCTTGCCTCTGAAAGGGACAAAAGACTGACACTCACACAAATGGATTGCAAAAGTGACAGAAAGTTTAAATGGAAAAACAGCAAGTGTTGTACAGAAGCTACAAAACATAGTGACAAAAGAATCCCAAAGAATCATAGAAAAGACCTCAGAGATCATCAAATCCAACCTATCACCCAACACCTCATGACTAACTCAGCCATGGCATCAAGTGCCACATCCAATCCTTTTTGAACACCTCCAGGGATGGTGACTCCACCACCTCCCTGGGCAGCACATTCCAATGCCTGACCACTCTTGCTGTGACAAAAGTGTTTCCTAATGTCCAGTCTAAACCTATCCAGTCCCAGCTTGAGGCCATTCCCTTTTGTTCTATCACTAGTTCCCTGGGAGAAGAGACGAGCACCAGCCTCTCCACAACCTCCTTTCAGGTAGTTTGTGACTTTCCATCCCATAAAAGCATGATGGGAGAAGAGGAATGTTCTTGGGTGTTGTCTGGGTTGTGGTGGACTTGCTCTGAGTGTTGGGTTTTGGTTGTTCTTTCCCTTTCGTCCAGATAAAGAAGAGGCAGCAAGATGTGGTGAGGTTTCTGGAAGCCAATCGTATAGAGTTTGAAGAAGTGGATATCACCATGTCAGAGGAGAAACGACAATGGATGTACAAAAACATTCCTGAGGACAAACAGCCTGCAGAAGGCAACCCGCTGCCGCCCCAGATATTCAGTGACGACCGGTACTGTGGAGTAAGTAGCTGTTACGCTTGCCAATGATACATCAGGGTGCACTGGGGGCCTTTAAAAAGCTAGGACTTCCTGTTGAGCTTGCTTTAGGAGTATCTGAATTAATGGTGACAGTTTGGGCTGAGAGGATCAGGTAATCATCATGCAGTGAAAATTCAGGATGTTCATCTCATTCGTAGACTCACAGAATCACAGAAGCATAGATTGGTCTGGACAAGAAAGGACCTCCAAAGCTCATCCAGTCCAACCTCCCCACAGTCAGCAGGGTCATCCCCAACAAGATCAGGCTGCCCAGGGTCTCATCGAGCCTCACCTTGAATATATCCAGGGCTGGGGCCTCAATCACCTCCCTGGGCAACCTGTTCCAGTGTTTCACCACCCTCATAATGAAGAACTTGTTCCTAACATCCAATCTAAATCTGCTCTTCTCTGCTCTTGCCCCTTGTCCTGTCCCTGCAGGCCTTTGTAAACAGTCTCTCTGCATCCTTCTTGTAGCCCCCTTCAGGTACTGGCAGGCTGCTATTAGGTCTCCCTGGAGTCTTCTCTTCTCCAGGCTGAACACTCCCAGCTCCCTCAGTCTGTCCTTGTAGCAGAGGTGCTCCAATGGTCATTTTCGTGGCCCTCCTCTGGACCCTCTCCATCAGGTCCATGTCCTTCCTGTACTGAGGGCTCCAGAGCTGGACACAGTACTCCAGGTGAGGTCTCACCTTCATCCTAAGGTTGTTTTCATCTATGAGATTGCCTCCACGAATGTAGGAATTTGCAGTATCATCACAGAATGGTTTGGGTTGGAAGGGAACTTGAAGATCATCTAGTTCTAACCCCCCTGCTATAGGCAGAGACATCTTCCACTACACTAGATTTCTCAAGGCCTCATCCAACCTGGTCTTGAATTCCTCTAGGGAGGGGGCATCTGTGACCTTTCTGGGCAACTGTCTCAGGGTCTCAGCACCCTTACATTAAAGAATTTCTTCCTAATCTCCAGTCTAAATCTTCCCTCCTCCTTCAGTCCATTCCTTCATCCTATCACTACAAGCCCTAGTAAAAAGTCCCTTTCCAGCTTTCTTGTAGGCCACTTTCAGGTACTGGAAGGCCACACTCTTGCAGGCTGTTGCTGTAGGGGAGGTTCTCCATCCCTCTTTGTGACCTCCTCTGGACCAGCTCCAACAGTTTAATGTCCTTTTATTGGGGGCCCCAGAACTGGAGGCGGTGCTCCAGGTGAGGTCTCTTGAGAGCAGAGTAGAGGGGGAGAATCAGCTCACTGCTCCTGCTGGTCTCATTTCTTCTGATGCAGCCCAGGATACAGTTGGCCTTTTGTGCAGAGATTGCCAGCTCATGTTGAGTTTTTCATCAACTGTGCTTCATGTACAACTTTTTGATGGTAAGGTCCCTTATGAGGCCACTCTAAGCTGGGAATTTGTGGTTTTCTTCCTACTTGGGCCTCATCCAAGCATAAAAATTCATTAGGAAATCTTACACAGCAAATGAGAGCAGTGGCTAGATTGAGTTATATTGTCATTGTAATTAAGCTCCTTCTCTGCTGCTGTCATAGTGTAAATTTCATTTATACCCGGAGAGTGTTTATGCAGTCAGGGGCTCTAGGATAAATGGAAACTATTTGCTGCTTGAATTGTAGAACAGCTTTATTTCTCCCTATCAGAAAGCAGCTTGAGACTTGTCTTCCTCTGCTGAAAGACTGTTAAGCATGAGAGTCTGTGAGTCTGACAACAGACTGCCAGGTGGACTGATTTCTCTGATGGTGTGAGCTGCAGTAACTTCCCATCTGCCAGTGCAAGCTGAAGCTGTAGCCTTTGATATGTTAAGAATGGCACTGTGTGAGTGTTTTACTCTCCTGCTTAGCCAGCATGGTGTGCTGCAGCTCTGAGTCCTGTGCATTATAGTTGTCTGGGAGCCTCTTCATAGAACTTATACTCACCTTTGAACAAAAAAAGACCACTGCTGGGCCCTCTTTGTCTTGTGTGTCTTCCCATACTTCAACTTCTTGTGTAACTTCTACCTCCTTTAAGAGGCAGGTTTGAGGTACCTGCTAAACTAGCTGATGGGAAAAGGAGATTTGATGGCTGCAGCAGAAAGCAACTGGACAAAGTTGCTCTGTGAATTCAGCAGGAGAATGAAGAGAGGGAAAGGGTCTCTGGTTACAGTAGATGGATCAGTGTAAATGTGGATATTGTGTGGGTTTCTGACTACAATGTGGTGAAGATCCAACTCAGGCTGGTTCTAACTTAGTCCCTGCCAGACTCACCAGTGCTGCTTCTGGCTGATGGACCTCATTCACATATGCTGAGAACCTGCCAAAGAATGCAATTGTTAGCTTAGTGTAGGAAGTCCTTAGGAAGTGATTGAGCATCATCTGGAGCAAACAGATGGGGTATGATGCAGGAGGCTAGCTGGCTTCTTGAAGTGAGGTACTGAACACCCCTCCTCTGAGCAACCTGATCTAGGTGAGGGTGTCCCTGCTTGCTGCAGGGGGCTGGACTAGATGTGCTTTGTAAGTTTCTTCCAAGCCAAACCATTCTATGATTTTATGATTCTTTGGTTCTTTGATTGTGTGTTTTGTATTGGCCTTGCCTACCTCAGCAGTGTAGTTCACATCTCCCTACTGCCAGTTAAGAAATGTCATCTGGGACATGGAAGTGATTTGGACCCTCACTAATGGAGCAGCCCCTCCCTTCCAAATAACATTTTCATTGCTCTCTGTGGTTTTACTTTGTCTGGGAAATACAATGTTTTAAGCTGGTGCTTTTTACCCTTCCAGCTTGTCTTAGAAATTGCAGTTTGGAATTAGCAAGGAAGAAGATGTCATGCAACATGTGAGATGATCCTGTTAATCTGTCTGCTCAGCTGATAGCTGTTTTGGTTGAGCAGGGTTAATCCTATTACTGGACCTCAGTGTCTGCATGAACATTTTTAAAGAGCAAACATGCTTTGAAAGAAGCTGTGTTTTGGGGGATGAAAGGAGAAGTATGTGCAAGATCCCCAACACTGATCAATTAGCCTGCTGCATTAGTTAAATGAAGTTCTTCGGTGGTAGAGTGGAGGCAAAACACTGTGCAGGAGGCAAAGTTCAGTGTAGGGAAGGGGGTTAAAATGCCACAATTAGATAAAGTCAGCAGACATTACACATCTCCTCTGTCATTTCCACAGTGAGTGTTTTCATCTGTTTATCTTGACATAAATAGCAACAACAACAACAAAATCACTCTTAAATAACTTAAACTGAACAAATAACCCAAGGAGTTTTCTGTTAGTTGAGTTATAATTCCTGATTTGTGTCCAGGCAGTTTCTATTCCAATTTGCTGTGTTAACAAACAGTTTTTGTGTCAGTTCTACAGTCTCACCAGGAAACTGCCTGTGTGCTTACTCTGGTTTGTACATTGTTACTGACGAGACAGACTTACTTAGAGTCATAGAACTGTCAAGACTGGAAGGGACCTCAAGGATCATCGAGTTTCAGCCCCCCAGGCTCTGCTCACTTGCAGCCTGTGATTAGGGCAAGGGCCAATGGATATAAACTGCAGCACAGGAGGTTCCACCTCGATTTGAGGAGGAAACTTCTTCACTGTGAGGGTCACAGAGCACTGGAACAGGCTGCCCAGAGAGGTTGTGGAGTCTCCTTCTTTGGAGCCTCTCAAGCCCCATCTGGATGTGTTCCTGTGTGACCTGTGCTAGATCTTCTGGTCCCGCTCTGGCAGGGGAGTTGGACTCAATGATCTCTGGTGGTCCCTTCCAACCCCTAAGATCCTGTGATCCTGTGATATCCAAAGAGGATCTGCAGTGGCCAGAACACTGGACATGGAGTTCTCTTAAAGCAGAAAGAAATTAATGCTGGAGAAAGGGTGTCTGTAGTTAGGCCTATGCCTCACACCTCCCTCTTCTGCTTTCTGTGACCTTTCCACAATTGAATGCACAGCCCTGCTGAGAATAGAAGTAACTCCTGGATCTTTCAAAAGCTTGGAATTCTCCACTTCTCAGGGAAACTCTAATTTCAACCTTACCAAGCTGCAAGGCAGTGCTTTGAAACAGTGACAGCTTCATATGCAGAAATCTGCCACTGATGTGAGATTCCCTGCAATTTAGGCCAACCTAAGGAAATCTGTTTCCAGGTGGGAGTTTGAGGAGCAGGGGAAATATTTACATAGCAGGCTGAGGTTTTTTTGCTTCCTTTCTGTTGGTTTTTTGTTTATATATATTTTTTTCCCTCCTGGCAGCTGCTGTTTAGAGTGATAAGGTAAGCCCCAGCAGAGTGCCTGGTGAGCAGGACTAGAGACAGAGATATGTGATATTTATTGTACTTCCCTGAAATGTAATATATAGCTATCAACTGCATCAAAACAGTGGAGACTATAGACAAGAAAGAAATGAAGAAGAGGCTGCTGAAAGAGGTGCAGTGTTCTTGAGAAACTATTCAGTGCATAGGCAATTATTGTGGCACTGATGTCTTTGTACTGTTAAGTACCAATCTCTTCTGCTTTGTTTTCATTTAAAGAACTCAGAATGATTCAGCCACATTTCTTTTTCTTCCTTTTATTTCTCTGTGTGTCAAATGACAAATTAGTAGTTATTCACTGATAAGGTTTGGTCACAACAGCCCTATGCAGTGCTACAGGCTGGGGACAGAGTGGTTGAAGAACAGCCAGGCAGAAAGGGACCTGGGGGGACTGGTTGACAGTAGGCTGAACATGAGCCAGCAGTGTGCCCAGGTGGCCAAGAAGGCCAGTGGCATCCTGGCCTGGATCACAAATACTGTGGCCAGCAGGAGCAGGAAGGTCATTCTGCCCCTGTACTCAGCACTGGTTAGGCCACACCAGGAGTACTGTGTTCAGGGCCCCTCAATTTATAAAGGACATTGAGACACTTAAACGTGTCCAGAGAAGGGCAACAAAGCTGGGGAGGGGTCTGGAGCAAAGCCCTGTGAGGAGAGGCTGAGGGAGCTGGGGTTGCTTAGCCTGGAGAAGAGGAGGCTCAAGGGAGACCTTCTTGCTCTCTACAATTACCTGAAGGGAGGTTGTAGCCAGGTGGGGGTTGGTCTCTTCTGCCAGACAACCAGCACCAGAACAAGAGGACACAGTCTCAAGCTGTGCCAGGGGAGGTTGAGGCTGGATGTTAGGAAGAAATTCTTCCCAGAAAGAGAGATTTGCCATAGGAATGTGCTGCCCAGGGAGGTGGTGGAGTCACCATCACTGGAGGTGTTTAGGAAGAGATGGGGTGCTTGGTGCCATGGTTTAGTTGATTAGATGGTGTTGGATGGTAGGTTGGACTTGATGATCTCAAAGGTCTTTTCCAACCTGGTCAGTTCATTCCATTCCATTCCATTCCATTCCATTCCATTCCATTCCATTCCATTCCATTCCATTCCATTCCACTCTACTCTACTCTACTTTATTAAGGGACCTGTGGGTTCTAATGGAAAAGCAACTGAATATGAGCAAGCAGTCTGCCCAGGTGGCCAAGAAAGCCAGTAGCATCCTGGCTGGGATTAGAAATGCTGTGTCCAGTAGGAGTAGGGAGGTGATTGTCCCCTTGTATTCAGCTTTGGAGCCAGTGCAGAAGGCAAAGAAGCTGGGGAAGGGCCTGGAGAATAAATCCGAGCAAGTGAAGGAACTGGGGATGGTTAGTTTGGAAAAGAGGAGGCTGAGGGGAGACCTCATTCCTGCCTACAGCTACTTGAAAGGACATTGTGGAGAGGCTGCTGCTGGTCTCTTCTCACAGGTAATTAGTGATAGAACAAGAGGGAATGGCCTCAAGCTAAAACTGGGTACATTTAGACTGGACATGTTTCTGTGATTCTGTGTACAAACCAGAGCTGTAGCTGACATCTGCTCCCTTTTATTAAAGCCTTTGTTTGTGGAAGCCAACCACTGAAGAGAACACAGAAATAAAGATCTGGCCCTTAGGAGGGGAGTAACAGTTTGCTTTGCAGAGACATTTGTATAAGCTCTTTAAAAATCCTGTGCAGAGATCTTATCAGGAGGTTAAAGAATTGAGAAGTGGCATATGTAGATTGCCCTGTGTTGTGCAGAGAAGATCTTATTTCTGTGTATTTCTGTAATATTAAAAGAGTGCTCACACACACACTCATTCTCTAAGGAGAGTTGTGCTGAGTATGAGTTTTCCATTGTAAATCCTAATCAGATCAGTAAATGAATGTCATCTGTTGTGGAGAACTGAGCTGCCCTTTTCAGGATGCTAGCAGCTCATTCTCTATGGCATACAATATTAACTCAGTGCTGATGCAATGCACTTGAATGATGAGCTCCCCACTAGTACTTGGAAGAGCAATTTTGTTAAGAATGGAGAGATCATAATCATATATTAAATAAATATATATATTGACAGAGAGAATCAAATTCAAACAGCATGGCAGCAGACTAACCTTGTAAGTGCTGTCTAAAAGATCACAGGATCACAGGATGTTAGGGGTTGGAAGGGACCTCTGGAGGTCACAGAATCAACCAGGTTGGAAAAGACCTCAGAGATCATCAAGTCCAAGCTATTACCCAACACCACCTGACAACTAAACCATGGCTGCAAGTGCCACGTCCAGTCTTTGTTTGAACACCTCCAGGGATGGGGACTCCACCACCTCCCTGGGCACTTCCTGGTTGGGATTTTTAGTCCCAGCTACTGTCCTTGAAACGTTGTTAGATGTAATGTTCTCATAGTCTGAGTTGCAATAAAGGATAGAGAAGAGGAGGCTCAGGGGAGACCTTGTTGCTGTCTACAAATACCTGAAGGGAGGTTGTAGCCAGGTAGGGGTTGGTCTCTTCTCCCAGGCAATCAGCACCAGAACAAGAGGACAGAGTTTCAAGCTGTGCCAGGGAAGTTTAGGCTGCAGGTGAGGAGAAAGTTCTTCCCAGAAAGAGAGATTAACCATTGGAATGTGCTGCCCAGGGAGGTGGTGGGGTTGATGTCCCTGGAGGTGTTTAAGAAAAGCCTGGATGAGGCACTTAGCACCAGGGTCTGGTTGATTAGTTAGGGTTGGGTGATCAGTTGGACTTGATGATCTCTGAGGTCTCTTCCAACCTGGTTGATTCTGTGATTCTGGGCTAGGCAGTGTCTGTATAATCGCTGATTGTAAATGAAATCTACTTTGTGTTAATGTTTTACTTTAACCCAGTGCCATCACATTTGTGTTCTGCTCCTTGGAGCCCAAGTAATTGTTTATGCTGATCTGCAGCACTGCCAGCTTTAACTTTGGTGTGCAGTAAAGTTTCTGCCAGCAGTGCCAGTGTTTATTTAAACCAGCCTCCTTGTACCTGAGCCAAATTAATTATGGCAGTGGCTGTAATTATGTCACTGCAGTGAGCTGGTTTCCCAGCACTAGGGTTATAGCACACTAAGGGCTCCACATCACAGCTGGAATAGAGCTACTGCTTCAGCCAAGTTGAGCTTGTGAACTTGGCAGTTGTTACTGAGACAAAGAGAAGCTGCCCTGGAAGTTGGATTTCTAGAAAGAGGATTCCCACAGACCAAGAGTCTACCTAGCAGGCGAAACCGGCATAAACCCCACAGGAATGCCAGAAGGACTTAAGACATTTGTGTGATAATAAGGAGTTAAATCATAGAACTGCAGAGTGGTTTGGGTTAGGAGGGACCTTAAAGTTCACCTAGTTCCAGCTCTCCTGTCATGGGCAAGGACACCTTCCACTAGCCCAGGTTGCTCAAGGCCCCATCCAATCTGGCTTTGAACACCTCCAGGGAGGGGACATCCACAACCACCTTGAGCAACCTGATCCAGTGTCTCACTACCTTTACTGTAAAGATTTTTTCCCCCTAATCTCCAGTCTAAATCTACCATCACTCTTCATTCACTCTCATCCTATTGCTACAAGCCCTTGAAAAAGTCCCTTCCCAGCTTTCCTATAGCCCCCTTCAGGTACTGGAAGGCTGCTATGTCTCCCAGAAGCCTTCCCTTCTCGAGGCTGAACAGACCAAATTCTCCCAGCCTGCCTCCATAGGGGAGGTGCTCCATCCCTCTGATCATCTTCATGTCCTCCTCCAGACCTGCTCCAACAGTTCAGTGTCCTCCTTCTGGAGGCACCAGAACTGGACACAGTGCTCCAGGTGGGAAATCTGGGTTGTCCATTGTCTCAAAGCCTAAGCTGCTCTTAGCTACAGCAGCACTCGGGCAGTAGATGGCTGTGGGGGTTTCTGTGTAATATTCTAGGCATTGAGTTCTCCTGGCTTTGATTAATCTGATTTTAAAGAGGTGCAGAGCAACCACAGCACCTAGTAGTTTCAGGATAAACTGCAAGAATTCAAACTAGAGAAGGGCAGATTTAGGCTGGATATCAGGAAGAAGTTTCTCACTATGAGGGTGGTAGAACACTGGAACAGGATGCCCAGGGAGGTGGTTGAGGTCCCTTCCCTGGAGATATTCAAGGTGAGGCTTGATGAGGCCCTGGGCAACCTGATCTAGTTGGGGATGTCCCTGCTGACTGTGGGGAGGTTGGAGTGGAAAACCTTTGGAAGTCCCTTCCAGCCTGGACCATTCTATGATTCTATGATTTTGTGATTCAGATGTTGAAAGCAAAGCTCTGTAAATGTGAGGCTTATGGAGTTTTGTGGTTTGGCTTCTCTTTTCTTTTCTTTTCTTTTCTTTTCTTTTCTTTTCTTTTCTTTTCTTTTCTTTTCTTTTCTTTTCTTTTCTTTTCTTTTCTTTTCTTTTCTTTTCTTTTCTTTTCTTTTCTTTTCTTTTCTTTTCTTTTCTTTTCTTTTCTTTTCTTTTCTTTTTCTTTTCTTTTCTTTTCTTTTCTTTTCTTTTCTTTTCTTTTCTTTTCTTTTCTTTTCTTTTCTTTTCTTTTCTTTTCTTTTCTTTTCTTTTCTTTTCTTTTCTTTTCTTTTCTTTTCTTTTCTTTTCTTTTCTTTTCTTTTCTTTTCTTTTCTTTTCTTTTCTTTTCTTTTCTTTTCTTTTCTTTCCTTTTCCTTTCCTTTTCTTTTCTTTCCTTTTCCTTTTCTTTTCTTTTCTTCCCTTTTCCTTTTCTTTTCTTTCCCTTTTCCTTTTCTTTTCTTTCCTTTCCCTTTTCTTTTCTTTCCCTTTCCTTTTCTTTTCTTTCCCTTTTCTTTTCTTTCCCTTTTCTTTTCTTTCCCTTTTCTTTTCTTTCCCTTTTCTTTTCTTTCCCTTTTCTTTTCTTTCCCTTTTCTTTTCTTTCTTTTCTTTTCTTTCCCTTTTCTTTTCTTTCCCTTTTCTTTTCTTTCCCTTTTCTTTTCTTTCCCTTTTCTTTTCTTTCCCTTTTCTTTTCTTTCCTTTTCTTTTCTTTCCCTTTTCTTTTCTTTCCCTTTTCTTTTCTTTCCCTTTTCTTTTCCTTTCCTTTTCTTTTCCTTTCCTTTTCTTTTCCTTTCCTTTTCTTTTCCTTTCCTTTTCTTTTCCTTTCCTTTTCCTTTCCTTTCCTTTTCCTTTCCTTTCCTTTTCCTTTCCTTTCCTTTTCCTTTCCTTTCCTTTTCCTTTCCTTTCCTTTTCCTTTCCTTTCCTTTTCCTTTCCTTTCCTTTTCCTTTCCTTTTCTTTTCCTTTCCTTTTCTTTTCCTTTCCTTTTCTTTTCCTTTCCTTTTCCTTTCCTTTCCTTTTCTTTTCCTTTCCTTTTCTTTTTTTCCTTTTTTTCCTTTCCTTTCCTTTTCTTTTCCTTTCCTTTTCTTTTCCTTTCCTTTTCTTTTCCTTTCCTTTTCTTTTCCTTTCCTTTTCTTTTCCTTTCCTTTTCTTTTCCTTTCCTTTTCTTTTCCTTTCCTTTTCTTTTCCTTTCCTTTTCTTTTTTTCCTTTTCTTTTCCTTTCCTTTTCTTTTCCTTTCCTTTTCTTTTCCTTTCCTTTCCTTTTCCTTTCCTTTCCTTTTCCTTTCCTTTCCTTTTCCTTTCCTTTCCTTTTCCTTTTCCTTTCCTTTCCTTTCCTTTTCCTTTCCTTTTCCTTTCCTTTCCTTTCCTTTCCTTTTTTCCTTTCCTTTCCTTTTCCTTTCCTTTCCTTTTCCTTTCCTTTCCTTTTCCCTTTCCTTTCCTTTCCTTTCCTTTCCTTTCCTTTCCTTTCCTTTCCTTTCCTTTCCTTTCCTTTCCTTTCCTTTCCTTTCCTTTCCTTTCCTTTCCTTTCCTTTCCTTTCCTTTCCTTTCCTTTCCTTTCCTTTCCTTTCCTTTCCTTTCCTTTCCTTTTCCTTTTTTTCCTTTTTTTCCTTTTCCTTTTCCTTTTCCTTTTCCTTTTCCTTTTCCTTTTCCTTTTCCTTTTCCTTTTTCCTTTTCCTTTTCCTTTTCCTTTTCCTTTTCCTTTTCCTTTTCCTTTTCCTTTTCCTTTTCCTTTTCCTTTTCCTTTTCCTTTTCCTTTTCCTTTTCCTTTTCCTTTTCCTTTTCCTTTTCCTTTTCTTTCCTTTTTTTCCTTTTCTTTTCTTTCCTTTCCTTTTCCTTTCCTTTTCCTTTCCTTTTCCTTTCCTTTTCCTTTCCTTTTCCTTTCCTTTTCCTTTCCTTTTCCTTTTCCTTCCTTTTCCTTCCTTTTCCTTCCTTTTCCTTTCCTCTTCTTTTCCTCTTCTTTTCCTCTTCTTTTCCTTTCTTTTCCTTTCTTTTCTTTTCTTTTCTTTTCTTTTCTTTTCTTTTCTTTCCTTTTCTTTTCTTTTCTTTTCTTTTCTTTCCTTTTCTTTCCTTTTCTTTTCCTTTTCTTTTCCTTTTCTTCTTCCATTTTTTCCTCTTTTCTTTTATCTTCCTTTCTTTTCTCTTTTATTTTTTTTTCTTTTTTTCCCTTCCCTTTCCTCCCTTTCCTCCCTTTCCTCCCTTTCCTCCCTTTCCTCCCTTTCCTCCCTTTCCTCCCTTTCCTCCCTTTCCTCCCTTTCCTCCCTTTCCTCCCTTTCCTCCCTTTCCTCCCTTTCCTCCCTTTCCTCCCTTTCCTCCCTTTCCTCCCTTTCCTCCCTTTCCTCCCTTTCCTCCCTTTCCTCCCTTTCCTCCCTTTCCTCCCTTTCCTCCCTTTCCTCCCTTTCCTCCCTTTCCCTTTTTTCTTTTCACTTGCATAGTCAGTGGACAATATCACTTGAACTTGCTGATCATTTTAAAACCTTGTGTTAGATGCCACTGAAGATAAGTAGTTTTAAAAGTGTGAGATGAAGGTCCCTCTAACTTTAGTTTTGTCCCAGCACTATCCATAAGTAGATACCTAGAAATGACTACAAGCCAGTCAAGCATCTAAAATACTTCTCTTAGTATTCTCCCTGTATCCAGCTATTTTTTTTCCTGAAACAAATATCACTTTAGTGCATTACTAATTATTACATCTCTTTTCCATGATCTTCAGCCTTCTGGTGAAGCCATGAGAATGTTTAATATCTTTAGTGTGCTCTGGCAGTGTGCTTTGTGGTTCCACTGAGCTATACAACCAGTACCAATGGTCCTGCCACCACAGGGAGCTTCACAGCCTTCCTCCCATTACCACCTGGGGTAACTTTGCTCCTGAAGACCTTTGCAGCCACATCTTCCCTCTCTGTCCCAGTACAGAGTCCCTCAGCAGGACCAGGGAAAGCAAAGAAAAAGCTGTATGCCCTGCAAGGCCAACAGGGTTTTGTTGGTCTGTAGGCAAGCAGTTGAAACTTCTGTACAGTTATCCTTGATTATTTTCAACTTAGGTCAGTTACTCCATTCCCCACTAAGTCAGGGAGCATCTTTAATGCTGTAACCATTCCAGTGGTTAAACACAAGGGCTGTAGCTGGGTTAAACCACTTGGTGCTGCCATTGATTTAAAGTGAGGGTGAGGAGCCTTTTCTGACTCGCAGTAGCTTTTCACTTGCCTTATTTATACTCCTGTCACTTCTCTATCCCCTCAAACCATCCTGAGAGACATTTTTTTTCCTCCTAAGTGGCATTTGTTGTTCTTAGTAACCTTTCATCCCCCTGTCATTGTGATTTATCACCTGTATTTTTGGCTTTTCAGCTTTCCAGAGCGGTTGAGCATCCCTGTGCCACTGATGATTCATTGTCACTGTCTCTATGTCCCCTTAGTTTTAGTACCCTTAACCAACTACTGATGTTGCCAGAATTTTTTACATAAATAATGTGCAATTAGCAGCTGTGGAAAGCACCAAGGACCGTAATTTAAAGGGATGGAGTCAAAATGATATTTGTACACACAGTTACCTTTTGAAGTGGGGCAGTGGGTGGCAGTTTGCCCTGCTGGTATATTTTTAGCTTAACAGCTGCTTTCTGAATGCCTGCAGGGCATCAGTGGGAGCTACTTCCTTGCACAGGGGCAGAGCAGCACTGCTCAGCTGATCCTACCAAAGCTGCAGTGCTCTCTGGCTTGGTAGAGCTGCTTGGAACAGTGACAAGAGGACTGTAGTAACTTGCTGCTGATGGCAAAGCCTGGTGTAGAAGCAGGGAACTACTTGCCTGCCAAAACCAGCGTATGGTGGTGTCCTTCCTCTGTGGAAGGCAGAATCCCATGGAGTTTTTCCAAGTGTATCCTGTTGTCTTGCAAGCAAGCTGGGCTCTTGCCTGTGCATGAATCTGAGCTTGGCACCATTTCCCTCCTTCATCCTCTGCATCTACTGCTGGTAGCAGTGGGATGTTTTTTACAAGACAAGAATTTTCATGTCCTCATCTGTGGACTTATTGTCTTTACATGTGGCCCAAATCCACACACACTTCCCTTGTGAATCACAAAATCACAGAAACATTCAGCTTGGGAAAGACCCTCAGGAGCACCAAGTCCAACCCACAACCCTACTCTACAAGGCTCACCCCTAAACCATAGCCCCAAGCACCGCAGCCAAACCACCTGGAAACACAGCCAGGCTTGGGGACTCAACCACCTCCCTGGGCAGCACATTCCAAGGCCTGACCACTCTTGCCATCAAAAAATGTTTCCTAACGTCCAGTCTACACCTACCCAGTCATAGCTTGAGGCCATTCCCACTCGTTCTATCACTAATTGCCTGTGAGAAGAGACCAGCAGCAGCCTCTCCACAATGTCCTTTCAGGTAGTTGTAGACAGCAATGAGGCCTCCCCTCAGCCTCCTCATTCCCAAACTAACCATCCCCAGCTCCTTCAGTCACTCTTCCAGACCCTCTGAAGGTAAGGTCAAAGGCAGGGTCTTTTTGGAACACCTGTTATCTTGCCTGCATTTCAGGGAGAGCCAAGGAATGACCACTTTGATCTCCTACCACATGTCAAAGCACAGAATCAACCAGGTTGGAAGAGACCTCCGAGATCATCAAGTCCAACTGATCACCCGAACCTAACTAATAAACCAGACCATGGCACTAAGTGCCTCATCCAGACTTTGCTTAAACACCTCCAGGGACGCTGACCCCACCACCTCCCTGGGCAGCACATTCCAATGGCCAAGCAGTGAGATCCCTGAGACCACACTTCTCAAAAACCTCTGAAGGAAACTTTCACACCGAAGTGTTGTCATTCAGCTTTTATAGGGCAGTTCTGCACTTTTAGAACTTGTTGTCTTTTTCCACATTTGAACATTCTGGGGTGGTGATTTTTCATTGCAGAGATTAGTAGGCCAATTCTCCTGCTTGTAATTTCACTGCTACTTTATCTGGAAGTGTGATGGTGTGATGTTCCTTCCCCCATTCCCCATGAAAGTAAGAAAATCTCAGCAGCATTTTAATGTCTTTTGCAATGCAGACACTTCAAAACATCAGGGAGATTGCTTCTGGTGGCTAATCTCTGGTGGTTATTAAACTGTCTGCTCCTTTTAAAGTGAATCAGTCCCCAGGGGGGTTGTGCTCTTTCAAACATACGCTGAGTTTAGCTCATTGTATTTAGCTCATTGTTTTAACCTCCATGATTTTTTCAGTCAGAGAATCCAGGTTTGATAATCTGTGAAAAAGGGGCAAAAAACCCATAGTAAGTCAGAAGTACTTCTGGAAGGAAGTATTGGTAACTAGCACTGGCAGAAAGCTTTTCATGATCAAGGTCAAGGGAGGTGCTTCTCCCCTCTACTCAGCTCTGGTGAGACCCCACCTGGAGTACTGCGTCCAGTTCTGGAGCCCCTATTACAGGAGGGATGTGGACGTGCTGGAACGTGTCCAGAGAAGGGCCACGAGGATGATCAGAGGGCTGGAGCACCTCTCCTGTGAGGACAGACTGAAGGAGTTGGGGCTGTTCAGTCTGGAGAAGAGAAGGCTCCCAGGTGACCTCATTGTGGCCTTCCAGTATCTGAAGGGGGCCTACAGGAAGGCTGGGGAGGGACTTCTCAGGATCTCAGGTAGTGATAGGACTAGGGGGAATGGAATGAAGCTGGAAATGGGGAGATTCAGGCTAGATGTGAGGAAGAAGTTCTTCCCCATGAGAGTGGTGAAGCCCTGGAATGGGTTATCCAGGGAGGTGGTTGAGGCCCCGTCCCTGGAGGTGTTTAAGACCAGGCTGGACGAGGCTCTGGCCAGCCTGATCTAGTGTAGGGTGTCCCTGCCCATGGCAGGGGGTTGGAACTAGATGATCCTTGTGGTCCCTTCCAACCCTGACTGATTCTGTGATTCTATGATTTAAGTCTTAAATTACTTAAAAGAGGTGAAGGTAAACAGATGTTCAAGGTATTGGTGGATTAGCTAAGTCACAAAGTCATTGTCAGAGCCAAGAATGCAGCCTCATTCCTTATGCCATCCTTTCCAGGCTGGGAATCCTTCCTTGTGCTGTTTTGCCCAGAGTCACAGAAAGTCAGGGGTTGGAAGGGAGCTCCAGACATTGAGTCCACCCTCCCTGCTTGAAGCAGGATCAGCCAGGGCAGGCTGAATTGGCTCATTCAGATTGGATGTTAGGAAGAAGTTCTTCAGCATGAGAGTGGTGAGACACTGGCACAGGTTGCCCAGGGAGATGGTGAAAGCCTCATCCCTGGAGGGTTTTGCAGCCAGGCTGGATGTGGCTGTGAGCAACCTGCTGTAGTGTGAGGTGTCCCTGCCTGTGGCAGGGGGTGGAACTGGATGATCCTTGAGGTCCCTTCCCACCCTGACAATTCTACAATTCTAAGGGAGCAGGGAGAGGGGGAAGCTATTTGTCCAGGGGGTTCTTGTGTTGTTTATAAATTGTAAATACATGTAAATATTGTATATTTTGTACATAATCACTGCATTTCATATTTTAGATTGTAGTTTTGCTTGTAAATACAGCTTCATTTGCTTTCCAGCTGAGCTGGTCTGGCACTTTTATTGTGGGGGTAATTTCAACCCACTGCAGACAGTTGTGTTCACATCAGTACAGCAGGAGATCATTATGGGAAGGCTAGGAAAGAATCCTTGTCTGGTGCACCATAAAGCTTTGAAGAGAAATTCTGCACATCTGCAGGATGATTATGGATCTTCTGGGAGCTATATTATCCTTGCTCTGGTGACTCTGTATTTTCTGTCCAAGCAATCTTTTCTTTTGCATTGGTGGAGAGGAAAAAAGAGAAAAAAAGGACAAAGAGAAGTAAAAGTCTTCATTTTCAAGCACACCCTTTCCTTACAGTCTTCTCTTACAAAATACCAACCACCCTTCTGCAAGGAGGCAGTTTGGTACAACCTTATAATTTGGTCTGGCAGGTGGGATGAGAGGCTGCTCAGGGATTCACTCTGCATTGTCAAGACTCAGAGAAATACTGGGAAGCTTGGCCAAAACTTTCTTGCTTCCTGCCTAGGATGTGGAGAAGCCAGATGGAGAGCAGTGACAAGTGGTGTCCCTCAGGGGTCTGCACTGAGACCTCTGCTGTTTAAGATTTTTTTCAATGACATAGTGGGATTGAGGGCACCATCAGCAAGTTTGCAGATGACACCAAGCTGAATGGTGGTGTCAATACACCAGAGGGACGGGATCATAGAATCATAGAATAGAATCATAGAATCAGTCAGGGTTGGAAGGGACCACAAGGATCTAGTTCCAACCCCTGCCATCTCTCTGGATGGCATCCAGAGAGACCTGGACAAGCTGGAGAGGTAACCCAGGTGAACCTCATGAGGTTCTACAAGAGCAAGTGCAGGGTTCTGCACCTGGGCCAGGACAATCCTCACTATCAATACAGACTGGGGTAGGAGGTGATAAAAAGCAGCCCTGGGGAAAAGGACTTGGGGGGGTGCTGATGGATGAGAAGCTGGACAGGAGCAGGCAGGGTGAGCTTGCAGCACAGAAGGCAAATCACATCCTGGGCTGCCAGCAGATCCAGAGAGGTGATTCTGCCACTTTGCTCTGCTCTGCTGAGACCTCACCTGGAGTACTGTGTGCGGCTCTGGAGCCCTTGGTATAGGAAGGACATGGACCTGATGGAGAGGGTCCAGAGGAGGGCCACCAAAATGATCCGGGGTTGCAGCACCTCTGCTATGAGGACAGGCTGAGGGAGCTGGGGGTGTTCAACCTGGAGAAGAGGAGGCTCCAGGGAGACCTGATAGCAGCCTGCCAATAACTGAAGGGGGCTACAGAAAGAATGAGGAGTATCTGTTTACAAAAGCCTGGATGGACAATGGCTTCAAACTAGAGAAGAGCAGATTTAGATAGGATGTTAGGAACAAGCTCTTCACTGTGAGGGTGGTGGAACACTGCAGCAGGTTGCCCACAGAGGTGGTTGAAGTCCCTTCCCTGGAGATATTCTCAAGGTGAGGCTCAACGAGACTCTGGGCAGCCTGATCTAGTTGGGGATGTCCCTGCTGACTGCAGAGGGGATTGGACTGGATGAGCTTTGGAGGTCCCTTCTAGCCAGGACCACTCTATGATTCTATGAAAATGTAAGCACAAATGGATATTGGCTAGGCATGAGGAAAAGCTGGTTGGAAGATTAAAGAAGGTTCCTCATCTTTGTGTATCCTGTGACAGCCTTCCAACAACAGCCAGGTCAGAGGAAGACTTCTGCTTTTCAATTGCAGCTTCTTTTGTTTATCTTACATGGTGGTCCATAAATGTAGGGTGGTTTGTGAGGCTCCAAGTTTAAGAGAAGGCAGGAGTGTGCAAAGCAGCTGCTGCTGGGGAAAAGCTTTCAGGCAAAACACCTGAAACTGTAACAGTGAGAGGTAAGCTACCAAAAAGTAGTGAGATTAGAGCCCAAGAGTGCTGTGTGATCTGCTCTAGGTGATCCTGCTCTGGCAGGGGGTTGGACTGAATGATCTTTCAAGGTCCCTTCCAGCCCCTAACATTCTGTGACTGTGTGAGTTTGGGGGTCAGGTGCATTGGGAATGTCTGTGACGCAGATGGGAAGCACAGGGAAGCAAGGAGACCGCCTGTTACTCTTCTGTGTGGAAAGCATCTATGTGCAGAGTCAGTATTTAAAGGGATTCCCCATGTGGTGTGCTTTCAAGTTAAGCATAGCCACTAATTTCAGATATTTAGAGGTAATTGCTACACAGTGATGAGCCCATGCCTGAAATTTCCTGCCATTTGCAGAGTATTTTCCGTGTCCGAGATGGTTAAGTAAGAATGAATATTTCCATTTTGAATTATGTGGTAGAGGAGAAGAGTCTGAACTGGATGCTCTGTTGTTTGCTAGTGGTCATACAGGCAATCTTTGCCAAACCACAGAGAGAACCTGAAACTTCCTGGCTTCTTGCCATGTGCCAGCTCCATCCACTAAACTGCTCTCTGGTTTTCCCCCTTTTTTCCCTTGACAACTGAGTCCTGTCAGCTCCCCTGATGACAGAAGAGTAGCAGGTGCCCAATGCAAGAAACAAATCAGTGAAAGTAATAACACCAAGGTCAGAACTTGATCTTGAGCAGCTGAAACATAAAATGATCCTAACCATGACAATGAAGTCTGCTTTTTTGTTTTGTTGGTTTTTTTTTTTTCTTTCTATACAATAAATCTCTTTATGGTAACATTTTATATTTAACTATGTGGTTATCCAAGGCTGAGTTCAACCAGGATTATTGTGGAGTCCTGCACCTGGGGAGGATTAATACCATGCACCAGTACAGGTTGGGGGTTGACCTGCTAAAGAGTGGCTCCACAGAGAAGGAACTTGGAGTCCTGATTGATAACAAGTTCTCCATGGGACAGCAATGTGCCGTGGTGGCCAAGAAGGACCATGACACGGTGTGCTGAGATCCCTCAGGAAAGCAGGAATGTCAGTGCTGACTCATCTTTGTGTTTTCTCTCTCTAGGATTACGATAGCTTCTTTGAATCAAAGGAGAACAACACTGTCTTCACCTTTCTCAGACTGAAACCTACTTTGGCATCAAAGGTCAGTGTAGTATTGCAGACTTCTCAGAGAATTGTTTGGGTTGGAAAAGACCTCCAAGATCATTGAGTCCAACCATCAACCCATGGCCATTAGACACTACCATGGCCATTAAATCCTGTCCACATGTTTCTTGAAGACCTCCAGGGATGGTGACTCCCTGGGCAGCTTGTTCCAGCTCTGAGTCTTTCAGTGACAACCCTTAGCACTCTGCTTCCCTTTCTCCATCATTTGTGGTGTTTCCAAGGCATTCTTCAAGTACTGAAGTTGATTTTTCTTTGAACTGAAGAGCTCTGAGTGTTTGGATGCACCACTGCCCTGAGCCGTACCATAACCCCTTGTGCAGTCAAGGGGTTATGGTCCTGTGGCAGTCACAGAGACCTGGTGGGACAGCTCCCATGACTGGAATGTGGTGATGGGTGGCTGTTTCCTTTCTAGGAAAGCCAGGTTAACAAGGTGAGGTGGTGGAGTTGCTCTTTATGTGAGAGAGCACCTAAAATGTGCTGAGTTGTGTCCAGGGGCAGAAGAGGGGCAAGTTGGGAGCTTGTGAGTGCAAATTAAGGAGTAGGCCAGCATGGATGATACTGGTGTGGGTGTCTAGTACAGGCCACCTGATCAGGGTGAGGCTGCTGATGGGAGCCACACAATCACAGCCTCTGATTCTTATGGGGGATTTTAACTAGCCAGATATTTGCTGGAAGGCCTCCTCAGCCAGCCAGTCACAGTCCAGGAGGTTCCTCCAGGGCACTGATGGTAACTTCTTGATAAAAAGGGTGGACGAGCCAACTAGGAGAGTCCAACCTATCAACCAATCCAACCCACCCAAACAACTAGATCATGGCACCAAGCACCCCATCAAGTCTCCTCCTGAACACCTCCAATGATGGTGACTCCACCACCTCCACAGGCAGCCAATTCCAATGGGCAATCACTCTCTGTATAGAACTTCTTCCTAACATCCAGTCTACACCTCCCCTGGTGCAGCCTGAGACTGTGTCCTCTTGTTCTGGTGCTGGCTGCCTGGGAGAAGAGACCCAATGGACCAGATGGTGTTCAGGATCTTCTGTGGTAGGAACAGAATACCCAACAGGATCATTCTGAACATGAGCCAGCAGTGTCCCCAGGTGGCCAAGAAGGCAAATGGCATCCTGGCCTGGATCAGGAATCGTGTGGCCAGCAGGAGCTGGAAAGTCATTCTGCCCTGTACTCAGCACTGGTTAGGCCACACCTTGACTCCTGTGTCCAGTTCTGGGCCCCTCAGTTTAATAAAGTTGAGTTGCTCAAATGTGTCCAGAGAAGGGCAACAAAGGTGGTGAGGGGTCTGGAGCACAGCCCTGTGAAGAGAGGCTGAGGGAGCTGGGGTTGTTTAACCTGGAGAAGAGGAGACCTTATTGCTGTCTACAACTCCCTGAAGGGATGTTGTAGCCAGGGTGGGGTTGGTCTCCCAGGCAACCAGTGACAGAACAAGAGGAAACAGTCTCAAGCTGTGCCAAGGGAGGTTTAGGCTGGATGTGAGGAAGAAATTCTTCCTAGAAAGAGAGACTGGCGATTGGAGTGTGCTGCCCAGGGAGGTGGTGAAGTCACTGTCCCTGGAAGTGTTTATTCTGTATTGTGTATCACAACCCTCAACTTCAGCAGGACCAACTTCGGCCTTTTCAAGCAATTGCTAGGGGAAATCCCATGGGACAAGGAAATAGAAGGTAAAGGGCCCCAAGACAGTTGGTTAACTTTCAAGGACCACTTCTTCCAAGCTTAGGATCAGAGTATTTTACATGAAACCAAGCATATACCAGGGACTACTATGTGGCTCTGTAGCTGAGGCAGCAAATAAATCACAGAATCACAGAAACATTCAGGTTAGAAAAGACCCTTGGGATCACCAAGTCCAACCCAGAACTCTATTCTACAAGGTTCACCCCTAAACCATAGCTCCAAGCACCACATCCAAACCACCTTGAAACACAGCCAGGGTTAGTGACTCAACCACCTCCCTGGGCAGCACATTCCAATCCCTGACCACTCTTGGTGTGTCCAGTCTAAACCTACCTGTATGAAGTTTAAAGCATGAATTCTCCTTCACATTATCAATCCAAATTGAAAGCAACTGACTTAATTATAGTAGGAGACAGAACTAAGATCTTAATCACTGGAATATCTGCAGCTTCTGGCAGCAAAACATCATCTTCCTGGGTCAGCCTGGCATAACGGCTCCAGCAGGAAAACATTTATTGATTAAGCAGGAATTTGTTTCTTTTAAGTGCTGGAGCAGTCAGGATTTGCATGAACTTTTGGATAAGAATTGAGCTCTTAACAAATCCTTGTGCACAGGTCAAAACTCAAGGGCAGATAGCATCCTTCTGTTGAGGGCAGTATAATAGAGGAGATTTTCTTCCCATATGGAGTATGTTCAAAGAGGCTGCCATGCACCTTTTGGCAGCAGATCAGACACAGCAGAGGATTTTTCTTCCCTGGCCTACTACAGATAGCTATGTTTGGCAGCAGTACTGTTTCAGGCCTGAACATTAGGTCTTGGGTGTCTGTGGAGTTCCTTTTCTGCCAGGAACTCATTTATTTCTGGACCCCATGAGGGACAGGAGTGGGAGGGAAGCTCAGCAGGGAGCTGCAAGGGCTGCTTATTTTGGCAGCCCGTCTCACTTCGTAACTCAAAGAGCTCCTCTTAGGAAAAAGAGGATGTCCTACTGCACTCAGAAATAGCAGCCTCTACACAGCCCTGTTCCTGGGAAACAAACTGTTGTAGACCTGGAGGAGTGTCTCTGTAAACTTGGCCAGATCACTGCTTCAGTTTGGTAGCACATCAGAGTGAGGCACCCTAGCTTCTGTGTGGACCAGGGTCAGGGTCACCTTGTATGTGAAGGTCACAGACACAGGAGATGAGAATGTATTCATAGCATTAATAATCTCTTTTTTCCCTCTCTCTTTTCTTTTAAATAGGAGTCAGAACCCTAGAAAGCCTACCTGAAGTGTTGACAAGCACATCTCCTGGATGAATGACTCTGTTCCTCAGCACACAACAGCTTCCCTGAAGGATCACTGTGATAGAGCAAACCTGCATCATTAGTAGTAGTCTGCTTGGTGCTCTCCCATAATGTGGAGTTAATAACACACCCATATGAAATAGGATTAAGGCTGGGATACTCATCTTCCTTTTAAAAACACTCATTGTTGATGTTTCACTTTTGTGTTTGGATTGCTTTGGCAGCTGGCACTCACGTTGTAACAGGTTTGAGAGCAAGGAGTGGAAGTATAGGGCTTCTGTCCTTCACAGATGTACTTACCTAGTCAGATTCCTTACCTGTTTTAATTCTCCTAGCTACTGTAGTTGAAATCAGCTCCTCATGATAGTTAAAGTGCTGATGGTTATTAGAATGTTTGTGCTGGCTATGATCCAGAAGGCAAAACTCACCAATCTTAAGCTCTCAGTCTAAGCCAACAGCTGCCCTGGTTTTGCTCTACTACATGTCACGTTTGTGGTAGCTCATGTTCACTGCAAGAGACATGGGCTGCTAAACTTGTTCATGAGGGCTTGATTTGTCCAGCGATGCACACTGCAACTTGCTGCTTAAAAACAGTTGTTCTGGAGGAGGTGCCAAAGTGAAATGTTTTAACGTGGTTCCTGCTCCAAGTGCAGGTGAAATGTGCAGGGGAATGCTTGGTGGAAAACCCTGGGTAGTTCAGAAGCAGAGATCTCATAGCTAATGATGGTATTATCTCTTCACTGCGAAAGACTTTAACACCCAACCTTGCAGCTCTGTAGCTGGGCTGTCTTAAAGTGAAATCTTGCCAAAACCTTGAGTTTACCTTCAGTAACACACAGCTCCACCATTAGCCACCTGAGAGTCAGGGGGATACTTGGAGAGCCAGGGCTCAGCCCCACAGCTGGTGTGTGCTTTGCTGGATGAGGCCACAATGGCCAGTTCAACAGAGGGACAAGAGCCAAGTAAAGGAGGTGGAGGCTGTTCCAGTGGGACTGCCTTGATGCACATGGTGGAACTTGCCAATAACCATTACAAAATGCACCCTGGACAGAAGTCAAATTGTGTTATGCATTTTGAATCAAGTCTGGCTGTGAGGATCACAACTGTGCTGTAATGCAGCTTTCACTCCAGTGATTTCATAATGACAGGGTAGTGCTGTTCTCATAAACATCCTTATGTCTTTGGGTGAGTGAAAGACAACCATTATGTGGGAAAGCTTCTTTGCAATCACAGCATCACCCAGGCTGTGTGGCTTGAAGGAAGCCAAACCTGTAAGAAGTGTCAGAAAGCAACATTGTCTGTGCCACAAATGGCTTGTTCTGTTCAAATCAGTAGCTGTGGCATCTGAGACAAGCTCAGGGGTGGGAGAGCAGAAGGTCATCTGGTCCAGCATGGTCAAAATGAGAGCTGACACCAACACTAGCTGAGATCAGCTGTGGGTTTGTCTAACAGAGTGTTAAAAAGCCCCAAAGATGAAGATCTCATAACCCTCTAGGGTAACCTGTGCCACTGCTGCAGTGCTCTCCCAGTGAAACCTTTCTTTTAATGTCCAGTCTCAACTCCTAGGCTGTAATTTGTGGCTGCTGCCTTTGCTACATTTTCTGGCACTCACAGGAAGAGATTTGGCACCATCCTTTGCCTAGCTAGCATTGAGAGAGTTGTAGGCTACCATTAGATCACCTCTTGGCCACCTTCTTCCCAAACTAAACAAACTTGGCTTCTTCAACCTCTCTTCAGAGGCTGTGTGCTCTAGGCCTCTGGTTGCTTTGCTTTGATGGAGGGCTGCTCACTCCAGTTTGTGCACATCTCTCTGGAACTAGGAAAAGATCCCAAAACAACATTTTGGATGTGGCCTCACCAGGGCTGAATAGAGTGGGATAGTAACTTTCCTCAGCCCTCAGACCATGCTTCTCCTGAAGCAGTACACTGGATGCTTTGCCCTATTTGCAACAAGGATGTCACTGGCTTACCATCATGCTGGCCTTCACTGAAACCCCCAGGTCCCTTCAGCAGGGCTCTTACTCTGTCAATCACTTCCCAGCTCATCCTGATGTGTTGCCACCCCCAAGGGCAGAACTTTCTGCTTGTCCTTGTTGTACTATGTAAGGCTTCTGTTAGCTCAGTCCTCGAGGTTATTGAGATGCCACTGGACTGAAGCTCTGCCAGCTGTTTCCAGCCACTGAACCAGATTCAGGAAACATTCACAGATGTGCTGAGGCTGCTAGGTCATCATCCAAATCCCTGCTGAAGATGCTGAACTCTCAGATTTTGAACAGGGTCTTACAGCTACAGAGGTATGAGATGAACAGTGTTCATGACCACCAGTTGCTGGAGTTAGCTTCCTGTTTGTGATGTCACAGCTACAAACTTCTTACAGGTGCATGGCTTTGCCCTCTAGTACAAAAGCAAAAAAAAAAAAAAAGCTTTAAATGGGGATGTTGAAAGAGTCCTTCCATAAACCAGTTTCTATTTGGATCTTCTGGTGCCTCCTCAGCTCAGTTAAAGGGCTAGGTGGAGCAAGAGCACACACAGGTTTCAAGTCCATGGTTACTGAGAGTGGTAAAATGCTGGAACAGGTTGCCTAGGGATATGGTTGGGGTTCCATCCCTGGGCACATTGAGGATCAGACTGGTTGTGTCCCTGGGCAGCCTGTTCTAGTTGTCTAGTTGGTGTCCCTGCTGACTGCAGGGGGCTGAATAAGATGACCTTAGAGGGTCCATTTCAACCCAGTGCAATCTGTGAATCTGTCTTTACAGAACCTTCTCTACCTAGAGGGATTCCAAATGGGACTAGGTAACATACATACATATATCTGTAAGAAGTCTATTGTCTGTGGTATGTTGTTATGGTGACATTTTGTCACCAATCCCCTATGCTGATGACACCTGACCCTCACTGTAGGAAGGGAAGGTGGCACAAGGTGGAGCTGTACAGTGTTGACTTCACCAGGGTCAGTAGAATTATGCCTGAACAAAAGAGAGAGTTAAAGAAAAATATTTAACTTCACAAATGAATAGATCTGAATTTGCCTCATTAGTCACTTGCTTACAGAGAAGCCATCCTGGATTTATCTGGTACTTGAGATGTTGTAAACTTTGAGAACTGCCTGAAGTCCCACTCTCTAAAAGCTTCCCCCAGTGTCTGAGTGGAACCACAGCAGTAATCCTGGGTGAAATCCCAGGCTTGCTGATGTGAAAAGGGAACACCTCCCCCAGACCACTGATTTCTCCAGGGATTAAATTAGTTTTCACAGGCCTCCTCTTGGCTTTTGCTCACTGTAGACTAGAAGCCTCCTACTGAGTGGAGGAGCCTGGCCCTGTGAAAGCTGGGAGGTAAACCCAGTTTATTTCAGAGCACATGAGGTGGGCATAATCAGTTGTCTGGAGGACAACACTAGCTCCAAAGATACCTTTGCCTGCCTGCATGGGTTGGCAGTGTAAGTCCCTTAGAGAATGTGCTTTTTGAATTATAAATGGCTAGTATTTGATAAAAGAAAAAAAAGGGGGGGGAAAGAGAGGGGAAAAGAAAGAGAGCTATCTATGTTGCTTGTATGTGAACCTGGGCTGCTCTGTGACAGCCTTATTTTTGTGATCCTAGCCAGCAGAGTTCTAGTTTGTTCCACAAGGTGATTTGGAACTGTTGTGTTGGTTTGTTTCTAAAGCCAGTTTTGTACTAATGAAATGTAGCTGCCAGGTTGAAGTGAAAAGGTTGGTGGAAAGCGGGGCCACTGGCTGAAAGAAAATAGCAAATCCTTCAGTTCTGTTGGAAACCAACCAAACCAAGCCCCAAACCTGGGTGTGCAGCGGCATGCTTGAGAACCAAATCACCCCTGTTTGTAGCTACCACTTGTAACTGACCCACTGCTTCAAGAGGAAGGCAGAGGGGTGGGAATTGAACTCTTTGTACCCAGCTGAAGTGGCTGTGTGGGCCGAGATGCACGCCCACGGTTTCACTGTATCAGTGGCTTTGAGAGGAGGTGGTTCTTCGTCTGTGCCACACACCACTGGATAGTGCCTTGCCAGAAAGAGGACTGTTTCTGTAGGGTCTTCTTAGATGTGCTGAAAACTTTGAAGTGAGAAATGGGTAGTTTCTCTATAGCTATTTTTTTAACTAATGCAGGAAATCGATCTTGAGGCCTGCTTCAGAAGCTTTGTAAGGTTGAAGCAGTTTTTGGTGAGTCTTCTGAGCTCTTGATTTGTCTCAGTGTGGCTTTCTCTTTACTTTTTCTTTACCTTTCTGTTGACTGTCTAGAATCAAACCTTCCAAGGGGAGTGCACCTGGAGTAAAGCCCCTAAATGCATGTTTACACTTGAAAATAATTGTCTGATTTAAGTGTTTAGCAGTCCAAGTGCTGTCACTGAAACAAAGAGGAGTTACCAAGCTCCTAGTGGATCTCTTGGTAGTCCCTCCCTGCCCTGCCCTTCCAATTCCAACCCAGTCCAGTTCTGGGAATACCATGATTCAGAAGCAGAACACTGATGTCTTAGGCAGTGCCTTGTGGCACTTCTCAGGACTGCAGGAGTGTGGTCATCACCTGGAAAGTGACAGATCTCATTAGTCATCAGTGACTTGTTGACTGATTCCATCACTAGACCTTGTTGTGAGCAGTGAGAGGAGAAGGGACCATGTTCACCCTGCACAGGGAACAGAAGACATGGTGCAGAATGGCCAACAGCTTGTTGATGGCACCTGAGCAGTGGATCTCAGAATGGTTCATGCTTTGTTGATGCCACCTGAACAGTGGATCTCAGAATGGTTCATGCTTTGTTGATGGCACCTGAACAGTGGATCTCAGAATGGCTCATGGATGTTGATGGCAGCCTGAACAGAGGATCTCAGAATGGCCAACAGCTTGTTGATGGCACCTGAACAGTGGTTCTCAAAATGGCTCATGGATGTTCATGGCAGCCTGAACAGAGGATCTCAGAATGGCCAACAGCTTGTTGATGGCACCTGAACAGTGGATCTTAGAATGGTTCATGGTTTGTTGATGGCACCTGAACAGAGGATCTCAGAATGGCTCATGGATGTTGATGGCAGCCTGGACAGAGGATCTCAGAATGGCTCATGGATGTTGATGGCAGCCTGGACAGAGGATCTCAGAATGGCCAACAGCTTGTTGATGGCACCTGAACAGTGGTTCTCAGAGAGGCCCTTGGCTGGCAGTGCTGTGTGAAACCACATTCCACTACTCTCCACTGGACCCCAGCTGCACCATGGCCTGTCCTTCACCCTCTTACTTCCTCAGGAATTTGAGAGGGAATTGGAGAACAGCTTCTTGAGAGCAGTCCTCAGCCAGGGCAGGGCTGGCTTACTCCCTTCTTATTGTTCTTTACCTCTTCCCAACGTGCTTTGTCCTGTCTTCTGTACACCTACCTGCCTGCAAAGCTTCCACCCCTGGCCCTTTGTAAGGTCCCTGTGAGGTCTCAAAAGCAGAGCTCTTGTCCACCTTCTTGGTGTCTCTGTTTCCTAACTGGGTGGGGGAGGGAGCACGTTGCATCCTAGACTGTGTACACGTGGAGTTGTAAATGGTAGATTAAAACTGTGTCCATCTAATTAAAAATGTAATTAAAAACCAAACCAAGCATTTGGACTGCTTTGTGTGTGCTAGAGGGAAGGATGGAGCCTTTCTGCTTGCTGCAGCTCCCTCTGGTGACAACCTAGTGCTTTGGGTTGGGCAGCCCCTGTAGATGACAGCACTGAAGAGCTCTTCTCTACTCTGCCCTGGTGAGACCTCACCTGGAATATTGTGTCCAGTTCTGGGCTCCCCAGTTCAGGAGGGACAGGGACCTGCTGGAGAGAGTCCAACAGAGAGCTGCAAGGATGATGAAGGGACTGGAACACTGCCTGATGAGGAGAGGCTGAGAGGCCTGGGGCTGTTCAGTCTGAAGAAGACTGAGAGGGGATTTAATAAATGTTTATAAATATCTAAGGACTGGGAGTCAGGAGGGAGGGGACAGGCTCTGCTCATTTGCTCCCTGGGATAGGACAAGGATAGAAACTACAGCACAGGAGGTTCCACCTCAAGATGAGGAGGAACTTCTTTACTGTGAGGGTCACAGAGCACTGGAACGGGCTGCCCAGAGATGTTGTGGAGTCTCCTTCTCTGGAGACATTCAAGCCCTGCCTGGATGTGTTCCTGTGTGAGGTGTCCTGGATTCTCTGGTCCTGCTCTGGCAGGGGGTTGGACTTGATGATCTCTGGAGGTCCCTCCCTCAACCCCTAGCATCCTGTGAGCCCCCTGAGCACCACCTGTGGCTGGCACTGTGACCCATGAAGGGTGGGTGTCCTCTGCCATCCCACCATGCTGTGCCCCATCGTGGCTGATCATGGCTTTCACTGCTGACCCCTGAGCTAATGGTCTTCCTGCTATGAGGCTTTAAGCATCATTGGCACCACTGCTGTAACTTTCCCTCTACATGTTGTCTTCTCTGGGTTTTCACAGCTTTAAACTCTTCCATTTTTCTTGCTGGCTTCATTGGATGTGCTTTTTTTTTTTCTCCCTGAGTGGTATAAATTGGAGTTTCAGCCATGAGAGGGCTTTTAGGTCAGGAGAGTTGTAAAGCATTGCCGTGAAAGAGGCTCTCGAGTCATTAAGGTAAATTGCTGTAGCATCACCACTGCTCCAGCTGGGCTGTAACACTTGAGCCCTATGTGGTCATTTCGTGTCCTTTGAAGCATTCTGGCTCTCAGCAAAGTGTGGATGTCCATCAAACCCACTCACACCTGCAGAAACCTACCGAGGTGGTGACATTTCAGTGCAACAAAATTTCATCTTCTCTCTTAACTAGTCAACCTGAAGAAGGTCTCCTGGGTTACAGAGCCAAATCCTCTGCTGTTTCTGTTGCCACAGAGTCTGTTTCATAAAACAACCAAACTCCAGGTGAAGGCAACAGTTTGGGGCTGGGTCAATATTTTTCTTCCTGCTTCCCCCCGCCCCCTGTTTTGTTTCAATTGGTTCCACTCTGCCAGTTGGATGATTGTTTCAAAATCCCATCTTTCTTGCACCAAAACCCCCCCAAACCTTCCAAAATCCAGCTGAATTTTATTCATGACCAGCTGATCTCCATCATCCTTGTTGTCTTTTCACTTAGAACAGGCTGCCCAGGGGAGTTGTGGAGGCTCCTTCTCTGGAGACATTCAAACCCCAGTTGGATGCATTCCTGTGTGATCAGGCATAGGTGATCCTGCTCTGGCAGGGGGTTGGACTGGATGAGCTTTCAAGGTCCCTTCCAGCCCCTGACAATCTGTGTGATTCTGTGCTCTGTGTAATACTCTATCTAAACCTCCTCTGGTGCAACCTGAGGCCATTTCCTCTTGTATCTCAGCAGGGCAGAGCAGAGGGGGAGCAGAACCTCCATAGCCCTGCTGGCCACACTTTTCTTGCTGCACCCCAGGATCCCATTGGCCCTCTTGGCCACAAGGGCACATTGCTGTCCCATGTACAACTTGCTGTCCACCAGCACTCCAGTGTCTGTCTCCATAGATCTGCACTCCAGCAGGGCAGCTCCTAACCTGTCCTGGTGCCTGCTGTTACCACTCCCCAGATGCAGGAGCCTGCAGTTTCCTTATTGAACTCTATGAGGTTTGCCTGCACCCAGCTTTCAGCCTGTCCAGCTCTGGTTGGATGCCAGCACAGCCTGACGGGTGTCAGCCACCCCCAGTGTTGAACCATCAGAACTTGCTGAGGGTACTCTCAATCCCCTCAGCCAGGTGGTTGATAAAGCTACTGAACAAAGGTGGACCCAGTACATATCCCTGGGGAACACCACTGGCCACAGTGACTCCAGGTTGACCCTGTGCCACTGATCCCTGTGCCTCTGAACTCTGTTGTCAAGCCAGTTTCCAATCCACCTCCAGATGGTGTCCCTGTGGTTGGTTCCAGCTTTGCAGCTGGAAGCATTGTGAGATCCAGCTGCCATCCATTCATATCAGAGGTATTTGGTGCCTGTCTATACAGACCATGTTGTTCAAGCCTCTGTTAATGCAAGGCAAGCCAGCTTTTTAAATGAAAGAACTAATTAGGGATGCTTCTGGGAAATTAGCTTTAACTTTAGAGACGTATTTGAACAGTAGCTCTTCCTGGCACAGCTGAAGAGAGTAAAGATGGAAGCTATTATAGTCAGGCTACCTTCTCTGTGTCTTTATGCCAGCACCAATCTGTTTCAGATATGGGAAACAGCTGAAGATACTGAAACAGCATCTCATACCATTGCCAGAAAGCTTTAGTGGAGTTACTTTTTTTCACAGAATCACAGATTCAACCAGGTTGGAAGAGACCTCCAAAATCATCAAGTGCAACCTATCACCCAACATCATCTAATCACTTAAACCCTGGCACTAAGTGCCTCATCCAGGCTTTTTAAAAACATTTCCAGTGATGGTGACTCCATCACCTCCCTGGGCAGCACATCCCAATGGCCAATCTCTCTGTGAAGTATTTCTTCCTACCATCCAGCCTCAACCTCCCCTGGCACAGCTTGAGACTGTGTCCTCTTGTTCTGGTGCTGGCTGCTTGGGAGAAGAGACCAACCCCCACCTGGCTGCAACCTCCCTTCAGGGAGTTGGAGAGAGCAAGAAGGTCTCCCTGAGCCTCCTCTTCTCCAGGCTAAACACCTCCAACTCCCTCAGCTTCTCCTCACAGGCCTTTGCTCCAGACCCCTCACCAGCCTCGTTACCCTTTGCAGCTCTTTGGGCTGAGAGGATTTCTTTCACCCCAGGAGGTGATCAAGAATCACTTCAAGCCAAGGACCTGCTCCTGCCTCACAAGGTGGCTGAGGATACCCACAGCAGCTCATGGCCCTGCTTAGATCATGCCAATGAGGCAGCTTCCCAGAATCAGTGTCTTACCTCACCCTGTGGTTTGCAGCACTACTGAACAGGCTGTCCTCATAAAGCGGCGCGAGCAGACTAGTAAGAGGATGAGCAAACTGCTTTGCATAGAGCTGACAGACAATTTTTAAAGCACACTTTAATTGAGCACTGCATTTAATTAGCTTTTCCCATGCCTTCAGCTTTGCTTCCTGGTTTTTGATTTACAGGGTTGAGGTCAGGAAGGGCAGAAAATGTGATAGGTGTAACCCTTGCTACTAGCACGGTGGCTGAGCAGAATTCATAGAACCAGAATCACAGAATCAACCAAGCTGGAAAAGATCATCAGGTCCACTGCTGAGGCCCCACCTGGAGTACTGTGTCCAGTTCTGGAGCCCCTATTACAGGAAGGATCTGGAGGTGCTGGAAGGTGTCCAGAGAAGGGCCACGAGGATGAGCAGAGGGCTGGAGCTGCTCTGCTTTGAGGACAGACTGAGAGAGTTGGGGCTGTTCAGTCTGGAGAGGAGAAGGCTCTGAGGAGACCTAATTGTGGCCTTGCAGTATCTGAAGGGGGCTCCAAGAAAGCTGGGGAGGGACTTCTGAGGGTGTCAGGGAGTGATAGGACTGGGGGAATGGAAAAAAAACTAGAAATGGGTAGATAGAGATTGGAGTTAGGAAGAAGTTCTTCAGCATGAGGGTGGTGAGATGCTGGCACAGGTTGCCCAGGGAGGGGGTGGAAGCCTCATCCCTGGAGGTTTTGAAGGCCAGGCTGGATGTGGCTGTGAGCAACCTGCTGTAGTGTGAGGTGTCCCTGCCCATGGCAGGGGGGTTGGAACTGGATGATCCCTGTGGTCCCTTCCAACCCTAACAATTCAATAATTCTGTTACCTATTACCTAACACCTCATGACAACTAAACCCTGGCTCTAAGTGCCACATTCAATCTTGTTTTGAACACCTCCAGGGATGGTGACTCCACCACTTCCTGGGCAGCACATTCCAATGGCAAATCTCTCTGGGAAGAACTTCTCTTCACCTCAAGCCTAAACTTCCGCTGGCACAGCTTGAGACTGTGTCCTCTTGTTCTGGTGCTGGCTGCCTGGGAGAAGACACCAACCCCCACCTGGCTGCAACCTCCCTTCAGGGAGTTGTAGAGAGAAAGAAGGTCTCCCCTGAGCCTCTGCTTCTCCAGGCTAAACACCTCCAACTCCCTCAGCCTCTCCTCACAGGGCTGTGCTCCACACCCCTCACCAGCCTCGTTACCCTTTGCAGCTCTTTGGGCTGAGAGGATTTCTTTCACCCCAGGAGGTGATCAAGAATCACTTCAAGCCAAGGACCTGATTCTGCCTCACAAGGTGGCTGAGCATGCCCACAGCAGCTCATGGCCCTGCTTAGATCATGCCAGTGAGGCAGCTTCCCAGAATCAGTGTCTTACCCTGTGGTTTGCAGCACTACTGAACAGGCTGTTGCCCTTCTCTGGACACCTTCGAGTATCTCAATGTCCTACTTAAATTGAGGGGCCCAGAACTGGACACAGGACTCAAGGTGTGGCCTAACCAGTGCTGAGTACAGGGCGGAATGACTTCCCAGCTCCAGCTGGCCACACTATTCCTGATGCAGGCCAGGATGCCATTGGCCTTCTTGGCCACCTGGGCACACTGCTGGCTCATGTTCAGCCTACTATCAACCAGTACCCCCAGGTCCCTCTCTGCCTGGCCGCTCTCCAGCCACTCTGACCCCAGCCTGTAGCACTGCATGGGGTTGCTGTGGCCAATGTGTAGACCCTGGCACTTGGACTTGTTGATTGAAATACAAAGATTTTTTTAATTCTGAATTGGAAAATGGAGAAACCTTTTCTTGATGTCAGGAAAGTGAAGCAGAGGAATACAAAGATCAGGAAAATCAAGCAGGAAACACAAGTCTGATGAAGAGTCTGATAAAGAGGAGAAGTGCAAATGACAGTATAGAAATAACAGCACAGATGCAGATCTATTTCATCACACAAATAAGGTCATCACTTATGTGAAGTACATGAAAAATAGAAACCAGTGTGCAGCCTAAGTTAGAAATTAGAAATAATAAATTACTGAAATGAAACTATTAGCATTCAAATGAACCAGACTGACAGCTGTGTGATGCTTTCTCCCCAGCAGATATTAGGAAGAACACCACCAAGCAAGTCAGAACTGTGAGCTGTCTGCAAGCAAAGGCCTATTTGTTATCACACAATCACAGAATTGTCAGGGTTGGAAGGGACCTCAAGGATCACCCAGTTCCAACCCCCTGCCATGGGCAGGGACACCCCTCACTACATCAGGCTGCTCAGAGCCACATCCAGCCTGGCCTTGCTTCTGCTTGCTCTGTAAAGCCAACTGTCTCCCCACCGCTTGAGCTAACATGTTCTTGTGTGCTGTGCTCTCCAAATCACAGGCTCACAGAATGTTAGGGCTTGGAAGGGACCTCTGGAGATCAACAAGTCCAACCTGCCTGCCAGAGCAGGACCATAGAATCTAGCACAGGTCACACAGGAACACATCCAGATGGATCTGAAAATTCTCCAGAGAAGGAGACTCTCTGGGCAGCCTGTTCCAGTGCTCTGTGACCCTCACAGTGAGGAAGTTCCTCCTCCTGTTGAGGTGGCATCTCCTGTGCTGTAGTTTATATCCATTGCCCCTTGTCCTATCACAGGGTGAGCAGAGCCTGTGCCCTCCCTCTTGACCCCCAGCTCTCGGATATTTATGGACATTGATTAGATCCCATCTCAGTCTTCTTTTCTCCAGACACAGCCCCAGAACTCAGCTTCTCCTCATCAGGCAGTGCTGCAGTCCCTTCAGCATCCTTGTAGCCCTCTGTTGGACTCAGATTTCTTCTAAATGCAGGCAAGACAACAGCACATCTCTGACTGATGCAGTAGCAATAAATTTGAGCAGGGCCAGCACCATGTGAGACCCTTCAAAGTTTGAGTGCACTGAGATGACCCAGTGGGCAAGGTCAGCAGGATCTCAGCTGCTTTCTTCCCATCCAGCTTAACCAGCAAGCAGATTACAAGCACGCTTGGAGAGTTCCTGATTGCTTAACCCAGTGAGAGCCTTTCCTTATTTTGCATTCCTTGGCCCATGCTGTTGTGTGAGACTTCAAAGTCCATCCTAGGCTTGACAAGATGGTGCTCAGCCCTGAACCATTACCTGCCAGGAGAGATGCTTCACAGGGAGCAGTCCCACATTATTAGTTTGGCAGCCAGCTCATGAATGATGAATGCTGCTCTGTCACTTCCTAAATGTGTTCCTCTTTCATCATCATCATCGTTCATCATGAAGGGGAAAAGCCAAGTTAAGCATCTATCTGTCAACAAATATTTCACCTTAACAGTGCAGGTATTAAGAAAATGCCTGTTGAGTGCAGAGATGTTGTTTCCAGCCCCAAAAAGGGTTTTCAAAGCCTCATGTGAAATATCTTTTCTCCAGTGTTAGAACAGAATCACAGAATCATAGAACTGGTTGGGTTGGAAGGGACCTCAAGGATCATTTAGGTCCAACCCTCCTGCCATCGGCAGGGACACCTCACACTACAGCAGGTTGCTCACAGCCACATCCAGCCTGGCTGCAAACACCTCCAGGGGTGAGGCTTCCACCACCTCCCTGGGCAACCTGTGCCAGTGTCTCACCACACTCCTGGGGAACAACTTCTTCCTAACATCCAATCTGAATCTACCCACTTCCAGTTTTGCTCCATTCCCCCCAGTCCTATCACTCCCTGACACCCTCAAAAGTCCCTCCCCAGCTTTCTTGTAGCCCCTTCAGATATTGGAAGGCCACAATAAGGTCTTCTTGGAGCCTTCTCTTCTCCAGACTGAACAGCCCCAACTCCCTCAGTCTGTCCTCATAGCAGAGGAGCTCCAGCCTTCTGCTCATCCTCTGTGAGGAACCTGACAACGAGGAAGTCTAATCTGACCCCATTAATTTAGGTGATCTTCTGTCACTGTAGAATTTTGGTTTGACTGCCCAGAAACCTCTCTAGCAGAAGCAACACTTTTTAACAGGGCCCTGTCTAATCTCAGCCTAATTTGCTGACTGACAGCAGCAGCACTAAGATCCCCTGAGAGTTTTTTCCCCCCATTTCTATGCAAGGAGAATCACATCACTCCAGCTCTCTCCTGGCGGCGCACAGATCCTGTCAGCCTCAGTGGCTTCCCTGGAGACACCACTCCTAGGTAGGGAGATACCACAGCAGAGCATCAGCTCCTGTAAAACTGGCTGTAAATTGAATTATTTTTGCCTTTTAAAAATGGATGTGGTAAATATTTGGCTCTGAATATCAATATTAATCTGTATTTTCAGCTTGTCTGTAGTCTATTTCTAGGCAAAGTAGGGATGAAAATAGGGGTTTATAACCCTGATGAAAGCCTCTGTCAAGGAAAGGGAAAGAAATAAGTACAAGAGACTTGTTAATGAAGCAGTAAGAACATCTGGAGACAGAGAATTGTGATGAGGGAGGCATTGCTCTAATTAAACCATCTGCTTTTAAATCTGATTTCCTTTAGCAATACTTTAAGCACTGGGGCATCCCCGCGTGGCACTGAGCTGAACCCCCTTGGAGCCATCTCATTCCATCTTCCCCTGGGCACACAGGCACCTCTTCCACACTGCCTTCTCCCAGGTGGTGCAAAAAAGCCCCCAGAGCCATGGTTCTCATGCAAGAATGCTCCAGACAGGTGGTTCCAGCACCAGAGGATCACAGGATGCTAGGGATTGAAAGGGACCTCCAGAGATCACTGAGTCCAACCCCCTGACAGAGCAGGAGCATAGATTGGATGTCAGGAAGTTTTTCCCCATGAGGGTGGTGAGACACTGGCACAGGTTGCCCAGGGAGGAGGTGGAAGCCTCATCCCTGGAGGTTTTGAAGGCCAGGCTGGCTGTGGCTCTGAGCAACCTGCTGTAGTGTGAGGTGTCCCTGCCCATGGCAGGGGGGTTGGAACTGGCTGATCCTTGAGGTCCCTTCCAACCCCAACAATTCTATGATTATCTCCAGGAAAGCAGTGCTCCAGCACACACAGTGGTTACTTGGGACAACAAAATACCATCACTCTAAATGTCCCTCCCCTCCTCCTTCTTCTTCCCCCATGCTGAGCATAAAGCCATGCAGTATTTCCATATGGTAAGTTGGGGCCAGCTGTCCTGACCATGTCCCCTCTCAACTTCTTGTGCACCCCCAGCCTACTCATGTCACACAGGGCATGGCAATGGCTTCCCTTTGGACAGGTTCTGTGCCAGCAGTCCCTAATGCATGGGCAGTTGGGGAGGTCCACCTCAGCCAGTGACCAGAAGGACTAGAGAGATACACCAAGGATGAGTGTTTCAGACTGAAGTAGTGAAGGCAGAGGTTTAAACCCATCCTTCTGTATGCAAGTGAGCACCTGTGTCTTCTGTTTGGCTCAGCAGAGAGTGTCTCAGGAAAGCTCTTGGGTGAGCAGGACCTTGCAGGCAAGGCAGATGGGGAAACACCTGGTCTGAAAATCCTCCTGTGGGGAGACAAAGGTCTGAGTAGCTTAGTGGCATCAGGTTCCTTCTGGCTGTGCACACACTCCTCACAGGCAACATAGCCATGATGGGGAGTGGTGAAGCAGTGGCTAGGAGACCACCCATGCCACATATCTGCTGGGGACAGGCACCTCTGCTTTGGAGACTACATCTTCTGCTCAGGCCTACATTCAAACATCCATGAAGCCTTTGGGAGGAGATATTTTGGTTTCCAAAGCAATGCACCAGAAAAAGGTCTTTCCTTCAACATCTGACTGCTTCTCTGTTGGCTGCACTGGAAGAGCATCAACTGTGTAATAAAATCAGCTGGGCACTGCCAACCAAAATGGTACCCATATTTGAGGACTGGAACCAGTGGTCTCCCACCTCAAAAAGGTGCAGCTCAAGCCCCCAGGGTTGTGGACTGCACCAGTATGAAAACACAAGTGTGTGTACAGGATAGGGGCTGCCCTGCTGGAGAGCAGCTCCACACAGAAATACCTCGCAGTGCTGGTGGACAGCAAGTTCTGCATGGGACAGCAATGTGCCCTTGTAGCCAAGAGAGCCAATGGGATCCTGGGGTGCAAGCAAGAAAAGTGTGGCCAGCAGGGCTAGGGAGATTCTGCTCCCCCTCTGCTCTGCCCTGCTGAGACCACAGCTGCAATCCTGTGTCCAGTTTGGGGCTCCCCAGTTCAAGGGAGACAGAGACCTGCTGGAGGGAGTCCAAGGGAGAGCCAGGAGGATGCTTAGGGGACTTGAACATCTCGCCTGTGAAGAAAGACTGAGAGCCCTGGGGCTGTTTAGCCTGGAGAAGAGAAGGCTGAGAGGGATCTGATCAATGTCTATCAGTCTCTGAGGGGTGGGTGTCAAGAGGAGAGGGCCAAGCTCTTTTGGGTGGTGCACAAGAGTAAGACAAGGAACAACAGGTACAAGCTTGAATGTAGCAGATTTCAGCTCAACATGAGGAGAAACTTTGCAGTGAGTGTGACAGAGTCCTGGAGCAGGCTGCCCAGAGAGATTGTGGAGTCTCCTTCTCTGGAGCTTTTCCAAGCCCACCTGGATGCGTTCCTGTGCAGACTCCCTTGGGTGATCCTGCTTTGGCAGGGGGTTGGACTGGATGATCTCTGGAGGTCCCTTCCAATCTCTAACCTTCTATACAATACAATACAATACACCAGGTTGGAAGAGACCTTCAAGATCATTGCATCCAACCCATCAACCAATCCAACCCACCAATGATTCTATGATTCTGTGTATGGCTCTTTCAGTTCCCTTCATGCCTCAGCCAAAGGAGATATAATGATATTTCCTTTATGTGCTTTTAAAGGCTCTAATCCCTGCAGGAATGAAAAACCCAAATTATTTGGTAGGGAATAATGTAAATACTTCATTATACAATCAGAGTTTGCCTGTCTGGTGCAAAATACTGATGTTTTTCCACCAGGAAGCAAATGCATAACAGATACCTGCCCATTATTAATCATCTTTATGCTAAGAGAGCCTTTCACTGATGGTTACCAAGTACATCTTGATTGATTAGATGTTTTAAAACACAATGAATGGAAATTGTGCCTCCCTTCAGCCAGTGAGGCAACTTCTATACTCAGATGGTATTTACATTATAAATAGCATGAGCTGACTGCATTAATACTAACAAAATCATTTGTTACTGCTGCCTTTCCTGTATTGAAATCCAGAGGGACTGTTTGCACAGGATGTTAGGGGTAGGAAGGGACCTCCAGAGATCATCAAGTCCAACCCCCTGCCAGAGCAGGGCCATACAATCTTGCACAGGTCACACAGGTATGCAGATGAGTCTTGAAAGTCTCCAGAGGAGAATCCACAAGCTCTCTGGGCAGCCTGTTCCAGTGCTCTGGGATCCTCATAGAGAAGTTCCTCCTCATGTTGAGGTGGAACCTCCTGTGCTGTAGTTTATATCTATTGGCCCCTGTACTATCATGGAGTGCACCTGAGCAGAGCCTGCCCCCTCCCTCCTGACCCCCAGCCCTCAGCTATTGATAGACATTTATTAAATGCCCTCTCCGTCTTCTCTTCTCCAGACTGAACAGCCCCAGGGCTCTCAGCCTCTCCTCACGGGGCAGTGCTGCAGTCCCCTAATCATCCCTGTAGCTCTCCATTGGACTCTCTCCAGCAGATCCCTGACCCTTTTGAACTGGGGAGCCCAGAACTGGACACAATATTCCAGGTGAGGTCTCAGCAGGACAAAGTAGAGGGGAAGAAAACCTCCCTGGATCTGCTGGACACACTCCTCTTAATGCACCCCAGGACCCCAGTGGCCTTCTTGGCCCCCAGGGCACATTGCTGTCCCATGCAGAACTTGCTGCCCACCAGCACTCCCAGGTCCTTCTCCTTGGTGCTGCTCTCCAGCAGATCACCTCCCAACCTGTACTGCTGCAGTTTATTCTTCCTTCCCAGGTGCAGGACTCTGCACTAACCCTTGTTGAACCTCATTAGGTTCCTCTCTGCCCAGCTCTCAGTCTGTCCAAGCCTTGCTGTGTGGTCATCACTGGCCCCTGCTTGGCTTTTTCCCTGGGGCTCCTGTTTGAGGCTAGGAAAGCACCAGCCCTACTTTGGGAGCCAGCTGCTCAGTTTTAGTTCTCTTCCCTGTAGACTGTGTAGCCTCAGTCCTTGTTTACCTCATGCTAGCCAAACTTTGTTCTCAAATACTAATTTCCTAACACTTCTCTTTTTTGTGCCCCCCATGGCATTCATTACCTCATAATGTGACTGTTCCACGAGCATTAATTGACTTATCTTCACCACATGTCTGCAGCAGCACAGAGGCACTGCTGGCCTCGCTTCCAGCTCTTCTGGAGCAGAGTGTGATGAACACAAGGGGCTATCTAACGAGGGCTGGCCCGAGGTGAGCTCACTGTGGGGGCAGGAGGAGCGAGAAGGAAGCTGCAGGAAATTTGGCTCAAGTGTGTAGGCACTTAAGAGCCCCCTGAGCCCCCCAGGTAATGTAGGTTTAGCAAAATCCTGTCCTGCCTGGAGTCAGAAGGAGATGCTTTAGCCGGGTGCTCTCTGTTCTTTCTGATATGCCAAGGAACTGAGCTAGGACCACAGCTTCTTCTCCAGACTGAACAGCCCCAACTCCCTCAGTCTGTCCTCATAGCAGAGCAGCTCCAGCCCTCTGCTCATCCTCATGGCCCTTCTCTGGACACCTTCCAGCATCTCCAGATCCTTCCTGTAATAGGGGCTCCAGAACGGGACACAGTGCTCCGGGTGGGGTCTCACCAGAGTGGAGCAGAGGGGGACAATCACCTCCCTCGACCTGCTGGCTCTGCTTCTCTTGGTGCAGCCAGGTTCTGGTTGGCTTTCGGGGCTGCAAGTACACACTGCTGGCTCATGTCAAGCTTCTCATCCACCAGCACCCCCAAGTCCTCTTGTTCAGGGCTGCTCTCAAGTCAGTCACTGCCCAGCCTTTATCAGGGCTTGGGGTTGCTCCAACCCAGATGCAGGACCTTGCATTTGGTGTTGTTGAACCTCAGGAGGTTCATGGTCAAGCTCCCTCTGGATGTCATCCCTTCAATATGCAATTTTCAGAGTACCACAGTGTCACAGTGCATTAGAGGTTGGAAGGGACCTCCAGAGAGCTTCGAGTCCAACCCCCTGCCAAAGCAGCATCACCTAGGATAGTCCACACAGGAATGCTGAGCTCTGCACAGAGAGCTGAGGAGAGAAAATGCCTTCTATACTCTGGGTAGCATCAGATTCTAATTAGAGAGCATTATTTCAAACTGAAATGTCCCCAAAGATGGCATTTGCAGTGTCTTGCTATGGTAATTGGTGGCTTTGCTCACTCCTAGGTTGCAGACATCATAATTATTTCACAGCATTTCCCTACTAGTTGGAGGGAAAAAAAACCAACCCCAAAACTGTTTGCTTTGTGTCTGGGTGGGCAGGAAGGAGAGCAGCTGTTGATTTGTATTTATTGGGCTGTTAGGCTGAGAAAGAGAGGCACACAACAGCACAAGGTGTCTCATTTCACTTTTCCTGCCTTCCCTTAGATTAGCTCCCACTGGAGATAATCACAGCTCCATCCATTCCAGGGGGCTTCGGAATGTCTCCCTTGATGAAGTTTATATGCAACCAAGATGCAGTTCATAATCAATACCTTGACAAAATGTGGCTGATGGTTCATTCTCTGAAATACTGCTGCTGTTGTTTTAACACTGAAGCAAACTTGCTGCCTTTTGCACTTCCATTACTAACCTGATTTTTGCAGCTACTGAAAGGAACATGGAGAATATCATATATATGTGTGTGTGTGTATCTACATCTCTCTGCTGGAGCGTGTCCAGAGGAGGGCCACAAGGGTGATCAGAGGGCTGGAGCTCCTCTCCTGTGAGGACAGACTGAGAGAGTTGGGGCTGTTCAGTCTGGAGAAGAGAAGGCTCCGAGGAGACCTAATTGTGGCCTTCCAGTATCTGAATAGAATAGAATAGAATAGAATAGAATAGAATAGAATAGAATAGAATAGAATAGAATAGAATAGAATAGAATAGAATAGAATAGAATAGAATAGAATTACCAAGGTTGGAAGAGACCTTGAACATCATCAAGTCCAACCTGTAACCATAACCTCACAACTAGACCATGGCACCAAGTGCCACATCCAGTCCCCTCCTGAGCGCCTCCAGGGACGGAGACTCAACCACCTCCCCGGGCAGCCCATTCCAATGATGAATCACTCTCTCGGTGAAGAACTTTCTCCTCACCTCGAGCCTAGGAGAAAGTTCTTCACCGAGAGAGGGGACCTACAAAAAAGCTGGGGAGGGACTTTTGAGGGTGTCAGAGAGTGATAGGACTGGGGGAAAGGGAAAAAAAACCTAGAAATGGATAGATTGAGATTGGATGTTAGGAAGAAGTTCTTCCCCATGAGGCTGGTGAGAGACTGGCACAGGTTGCCCAGGGAGGGGATGGAAGCCTCATGCCTGGAGGTTTTTGCAGCCAGGCTGGATGTGGCTGTGAGCAACCTGCTGTAGTGTGAGGTGTCCCTGCCCATGGCAGGGGGTTGGAACTGGCTGATCCTTGAGGTCCCTTCCCACCCTAACAGTTCTAGGACTCTATGATCTATATTTATCTATATCTATCAATTATATACAAGCTACCCATGGGACAGCAACGTGCCATTGTGGCCAAGAAGGCCAATGGGATCCTGAGGTGCATTAAGTGGAGTGTGTCCAGCAGATCCAGGGAGGTTTTCCTCCCCTTCTACTCTGCCCTAGTGAGACCTCACCTGGAATATTGCATCCAGTTCTGGGCTCCCCAGTTGAGGAGGGACAGGGATCTGCTGGAGAGAGTCCAACAGAGGGCGACAAGCATGATTGAGGGACTGGGGCACTGTCTTATGAGGAGAGGCTGAGGAACCTGGGGCTGCTTAGTCTGGAGAAGTCTGAGACCCCAGGCAACAGCCCAGGTACCGTTATAAAGGGTCTGTACTCTTTCTAGAGATTCTTTTTTTCACAGAATCCCAGGATTAACCAGGTTGGAAAAGACCTTCAAGATCATCAAGTCCAAGCTATCAGCCAACACCATCTAATCAACTAAACCATGGCACCAAGTGCCCCATCCAGTCTCTTTTTAAACACCTCCAGGGATGGTGACTCCACCACCTCCCTGAGCAGCACATTCCAATGGCCAACAACTCTTGCTGGGAAGAATTTCTTCCTCCCATCCATCCTAAACTGCAAAATTGTTTTAGAATCATAGAATCACTGGGATTTCAGAGGACCTCAAGGATCATCCAGTCCCAACCCCCTGCCATGGGCAGGGACGCCTCACACTAGATCAGGCTGCTCACAGTTACATCCAGCCTGGCTGCAAAAACCTCCAGGGATGAGGCTTCCACCACCTCCCTGGGCAACCTGTGCCAGTCTCTCACCACCCTCATGGGGAAGAATTTCTTCCTAACATCCAATCTGAATCTACCCATTTCTAGGGTTTTTTCCCTTCCCCACAGTCCTATCACCCCCTGACACCCTAAAAGTCCCTCACCTGCTCCATTTTCCCCCTTTTTCCCCTCAAACCCAGAGCACCTGGGCTCTGTTGGAGTCTCCTCCCACCCCAGGTGTGGCCACTTGGCCCTCCCCACCCACTCTCCTTTTTAATGCCCCCCAGGAAAGACAGAAGCCCCAAGCTGAGCCCATCTGGGCTGAGGGATCCTCCTCTCATTGCTGGTGAGTGCCCCTGGTGCACACTGGGTGATGGTGGTGGTGACAACAAAGGCCGGGGGCCTGGTGGCCCCCCGGTTGTTAGGGCAGTGACTGATGACCACTCCAATATCATCCATGGGTGCTGGCTGGGCCTCCTCACTGGGGCTGAGCTCCTCTGAGTGGTATCTTGGCTGGTGAGGGTCTTGCCTCTAGCTCTGGGATGGGTGCAGCAATGGTGGTGGTGGAGCAGGAGCTGTTTAGCCTTTGGACATTATGCTAATTACACTCTGCTTACCTGGAGGCCCCTTGAGTCTGCTCTCATCATTCAACAGATCTCTGCTGTTGTGCCTCCTTTACAGACCATTTCTTCCCCCTCACTGCTGCTTTTCAGAAATAAGGAAGGTAAGGAGGAGAAAAAAAAAAGGCAATAAAGGCTATCTAGAAGATGCATTCCCTTATCAATCAGCTCTGAAGAGGAAGCCTTCAGGAAGAGGGCAGGTGGGAAAGTGAGAATCACTTCTTAGGAATCACAAGACAAATGTCATAAGGAACAGATAGCAAAAGACTGAATCCTCTCCATTGTGGTTATGTTTCATAAAGGCAGAGAGGAGTGGGGAAAGAAGAGTTCAAGCTGGCTTGGAAATCTCAGTCACACTTCTCTACAGAAGGAATCACTGAGGAAGGGACATGGTGAGAACCATAGGATCAATAAGGTTGGAAAAGACCTCAGAGATCATCAAATCCAACCTATCCCCCAACACCTCAAGACTAACTAAACCATGGCTTCAAGTGACACATCCAATCCCTCTTTGAACACCTCCAGGGATGGTGACTCCACCACCTCCCTGGGCAGCACATTCCAATGGCCAATTTCTTTTTCTGGGAGGAGCTTTCTTGTCACCTCCAGCCTAAACTTCCCCTGGCACAGCTTGAGACTGTGTCCTCTTGTTCTGGTGCTGGTTACCTGGAAGAAGAGACCACTCCCCACCTGGCTACAGCCTCCCTTCAGGTAGTTGTAGAGAGCAATGAGGTCTCCCCTGAGCCTCCTCTTCTCCAGGCTAAGCAACCCCAGCTCCCTCAGCCTCTCCTCCCAGGGCTGTGCTTGAAGTGAACACCCATCCTTCATAACAGTTCATAGAATGATAGTTGTTAGATTTGGAAGGGACCTCAAGGACCATGGAGTTTTGCATGTATCAGGGTGATTTCATTATTTCTGCCTTGTGTCATGAACCTTAATTATACTTTCAATCTTCCTTTCCATCACTTTAGTGAGTTCATTAATTATTTCTCTCAGTCAAAGGACACAGCTGTGAGTGTAGATAGAATGGAGCCAAGGCACAGGATCCAATTCTGGCACATGGTTATTTACCACATTTAAATGGGGTGTGGGGAGAGGGACTTCAGGGACTGTCCTCTGCCAACTCAATTGGACCACCTGAGCATAAGGTAAAAAAGTGAGCCTTGGTCCCATTCACTAACAAAGATATAGTCAGTGAGTCTAAAAATCACAGAAACACTCAGGTTGGAAAAGACCCTCAGGATCAGCAAGTCCAAGCCAGAACCCTGCTCTACAAGGGTCACCCCTGAACCATAGCCCCAAGCACCACATTCAAACCAGCACATAAAATACTTCTGTGTCTGGGGCCACAGAGTGACCCAGGCTGGGGAAATGGTCTGGGTATGAGTAATTGTCAGGTTACACCCATCCCTGGAGGGGCTGAAAAGAACCTGGCCCCCAGCTGGAGAAAGAAACTTGATCCAGGTGGGTAGAGAGACTTGGTTCCCTCTCCCAGGGGGAGGGGTCCCCGGGTCAAGGTCTCTTGCACTCCCCTTCCTGCCTTCCCAGCCTGTTTCAGGGGAGCCATCTTCCTGCCTTCTTTTGTCTTGTTCCTCGCCTGCTGCTTCTCCCGTTGTTACCAGGTGGTGAGGCTTGCCTCATGCTGCGTCCACACTCCTGAGGACTGCCTCTAGGGAGAATCCACATTTACATCGAGAGAATCCTATGCCAGCTGGGCCTGGGGTTGTATGTGTTGATTCATTTACCTTTTTTCCTTTTACTCAGATGCCATCTATATTTTGTTGAACTTACCTTTCTGTTTCCAAATCGATTCCAGGCTGTTTCTTTGGTGCTTTTACCTCTCTTTTCTCTTCCCTAATTTGCCTTTACCCTACCAGGAACTAAAAGGGAGAAGGGAGGCAATCTAAATCTGTTCCATTTGGGCTTGTGGACTGCAGGAAAGCTTAAGCCACAGCAGTAATTCATAAAAGAAGGTTAATTTAGGAGCCAGACCAGGGTCGTTTTATGGTCCCGCAAAAGCTCTGATAGCAAAACTGAGGAGGTGACCTGGGGCTGGGAGCACTGAGAGAAGAGCAGGGATGGGAACCACGGAAAGGAATCTTGGTGACATGGCAGCCTGGCAGGCTGATGTCTTCAGTAAGTCATCAGCTCCTAAATTATCTGTAATCATTGACCTAAAATATGCTTTCAGTCAATCTCTGCAGCCATCTAGTGCAGGTTCAAGCAATGTGGTGAGGGATTTTTTAGGGTGTCAGGGAGTGATAGGACTGGGGGGATGGAAAAAACCCTAGAAATGGGAAGATTCAGATTGGATGTTAGGAAGAAGTTCTTCCCCATGAGTGGTGAGAGACTGGCACAGGTTGCCCAGGGAGGTGATGGAAGCCTCATCCCTGGAGGCTTTTCAGGCCAGGCTGGATGTGGCTGTGAGCAGCCTGCTGTAGTGTGAGGTGTCCCTGCCCATGGCAGGGGGTTGGAACTGGCTGATCCTTGAGGTCCCTTCCAACCCTGACAATTCTATGATTCTATAATGTATCCCACATCAGCACCTGACAGATGTAATCAAACTTGCCCAGGCACACAGCACTGGGAAAGGATGTGGGCTGCCACATGACTGATTCTAGAGGCAAGGTGTGAAAGGGAAAGTAACATTTATGCAGGGACAACTTTAACTTGTTCAAAACAGCAGAGGTTTTATGCTCTTAAGGCTCCCTGGGTGTTTAATACATTATAAATGCTTGATGACTTAAACATGCCAAGATTTTTCTCCTCATGCTGATGTGGGTCTGAGGGGAAGGAGATAAAAGGTGGAATTTGAGTTGTGTGATTTGATTTGTTTGGCCTTTCATCAGGCAGTGCAACCTGAGACCTGTCCACGTCGCCTGGTTTGTCATCCAGCACAGAACAGGTTGCCTTAGCTTCCTGCAATTGCTCAAATTGTTATTTGCCAACTGTTGTGGATCACAGGCATTTGCAGTTCTGCACAGACAGGCAAATGCTGCTTAAAATAACCCACATCCTGCAGCTCTTCCCTCAGGAGCTTAGCCATGAACACTTTCAGTGTACCCATTAATGAGACCGAGCTTCTTCCTCCCACTCGCCTGATTAAAATATTTAAAGGAGTATTGGACAAATTCAGGTTGCCTGCTGAGCACCAGACAAGCTCTGCCCTCTATTAGCTGACTTGCTCATCCTGATCAAAGAGGGAGAGGCAATCTCAATAAATCAGAAGTCTGCTATTAAGTCTGGGATGCTCCCCTTCAGTGAAGGCAGGGGGGACAAGATTTGAGATGGAACAGACAGGTGTCAGGCTGGACCAAGTATTATGAAAGAAGTGATGCAGAAGGCAGCAAAGCTGTTGCACCACCAAAGGTAAGGAAGGATCTGTTTCAGGTGGGCTTAAAATTCAGCGAAATGAATACCTGGGTCTGCCAAAAATAGTTCAAAGGTCTGTGATTCAAATGGGAAATAAAAAAATCACAGATTCATTCAGGCTGGAAAAGAGCCTCAGGCTCAGAAGTCCAACCCACAGCCCTACTCTGCAAGGGTCACTCCTAAACTGTAGCCCCAAGCACCACATCCAACACACCTTCAAACACAGCCAGGCTTGGGGACTCCACCCCGTCCCTGCCCAGCACATTCCAAGCCCTGACCACTCTTGCTATGAAAAAATGTTTCCTAATGTCCAGGCTAAGCCTACCCAGTGGCAGCTTGAGGCCATTCCCTCATTGCTGTCTACACCTACCTGAAAGGAGGCTTTCTAGAGGTTGGTGCTGGTCTCTTCTCACAGGTAATTAGTGATAGAACAAGAGGGAATGGCCTCAAGCTGCCACTGGGTAGGTTTAGACTGGACATCAGGAAACATTTTTCGTGTCAATAGTGGTCAGGCCTTGGAATGTGCTGCCCAGGGAGGTGGTGGAGCCCCCCAAGCCTGAATGTGTCTAATGGTGGTCTAGATGTGGTGCTTGGGGCCATGGTTTAAGGGTGACACTTGTAGAGCAGGGTTCTGGGTTGGACTTGGTGATCCTGAGGGTCTTTTCCAGCCTGAATATTTCTGTGACTCTATGATCTGCTGGCTGGCTGAGCCACCCTACAGTGCTGCAGGCTGCCCTGGATCAGTGCATGAGCTTTCCATAGAGGCCACCCACAAAAATGGGTGGAAGGAGGAAAAGTGAAGTGAGAAGAAAAGGCCAGGGGAGGCTTGTTGAAAGGAGGTGCAGGGCAGGCAGCAGAGTAATACAGACACAAATGAGCAGGTGGAGCAACTGAGCCACGCACGTACAGCATATCCCAGTACAGCTCCCATCCTTCCAGGTTCAGGGGAGGCTGCTCCGATGAATGATTCCACTGGCACGTGGGGGAGAGATGCTGAAGAACTTTCTCCTTAATCCACAGGTGAGGCACAAATAGCTTCTGATGGAAAACAGTATTAAAACTGTTGGTTTTTTACAGAAAAATCGCAATAACAACAATCAACACCACCCATGAATCACACAAATGGCACTCGGAGGAGCCGAGCGGGGCAGGAGAGCAAATTGATTGCAGTTGTCTGTTCCCCCCACCCCCATCACTCAGCATTTCAAAGCTTTAGTCTTTGCTGGCCCGTTAAGTTGGAATTGCTCTTTTAATAAGAGCACTTGAGAGAGCCATACATTTTAATTAGGGGCCAGCCTAGCTGAGGAGTTGGGAAAACAGATAGAGAGCATTGCCCACTTGTACTGAGCAAATCAAGACAGATGCCTGGCTGGGCGTCCATACATCAATATGACGATGTAATCTGCAGAGCAGGAAACCCATCCCTGCTCCAATATCACTTGGTTTTGCTTTAGAGACTTAGCCCCACGGCTGCATATGATAAGTTGAGTGCCAGCTGCACTGCCTCATGTATACATGTAAAAATGGGATGTGGTTCTCCCACAGGGCTCCAAAACCAAAAGGACCCTCCAGCAGGTTCAGAATGCACAGAACTACAGAAACATTAAGCTTGGAAGAGAGCCTCAGGATCACCAAATCCAACCCACAACCCTACTCTATGAGGGTCACCCCCAAGCACCACATCCAAACCACCTTGAAATACATCCAGGCTTGGGGGACTCCACCACCTCCCTGGGCAGCACATTCCAAGGACTGACCACTACTGACATGAAAAATGTTTCCTAATGTCCAGTCTAAACCGACCCAGTCACAGCTTGAGGCTGTTCCCTCGTGTCCTGTCACTAATTACCTGGGACAAGAGACCAGCAGCAGCCTCTCCACAACCTCCTTTCAGGGAGTTGCAGACAGCAATGAGGTCTCCCCTCAACCTCCTCTCTTTCACACTAGCCATTCCCAGCTCCTTCAGTTGCTCTTCATCGATTTGTTCTCCAGGCCCTCCACAGCTTCTTTGCCCTCCTCTGCCCTGGCTCCAGCACCTCTACATCTCTCTTGGATTGAGCTGCCTAAAACTGGACACAGCACTCAAGGTGTGTCCTCCCCAGAGCTGAGTCCCAGGGGACAATCCCCTCCCTGCTCCTGCCAGACACAGCATTGCTGATCCCAGCCAGGATGCCTTTGGCTTTCTTGGCCCCCTGGGCACACTGCTGGCTCCTCTTCAGGTGCTTATCCAGTAGCACCCTGAGGTCCCTTTGTGCCAGACACCTTTCTAGCCACACTGCCCCAGGCTTCCCTCAATCTGCTGGACTCCACTTCCCACTACCTCAATTTGGGGCTGCCAAATGGGTGGCTTGAACACAGTAACTGCAGTGTGAGAAAGGGGTGAGCCCTGGGATACAAAGTTTGTAGGAGCCTGGGCTTGCGTGTGCTCACCCCAGCAAGGACAAACGCTGCTGGAACGTATCCTGACTAAGCCTACAAGGACATCCAGGTTGTAGCATCCCACATTTCACTGAAAGGGTTCTCAAACACTGGAAGAGGCTCCCCAGGGAGGTGGTGAGTCCCCATCCCTGGAGGTGTTTTGAAGAGGTGAAGATGTGGTGCTGAGGGACATGGTTTATCATCACAGTACATTAAAAGTTGGAAGGAACCTCCAGAGATCATTCAGTCCAACTCCCCTCCCAAAGCAGCATCACCCAGGGTAGGCTGCACAGGAATACTTCCAGCTGGGGTTGGAAAGTCTCCAGAGAAGGAGACTCCACAACCTCTCTGGGCAGCCTGCTCCACTGCAAAGAAGTTTCTCCTCATGTTGAGGTGAAATGTTCTATGTTCAAGCTTGAACCTGTTGTTCCTTGGCTTATTGCTGTGCACCACCCAAAAGAGCTTGGCTCCCTCCACTTGACCCCCAGCCCTCAGCTATTGATAGACATTGATCAGATCCCCTCTCAGCCTTCACCTCTCCAGACTAAACAGCCCCAGGGCTCCCAGTCTCTCTTCACAGGGGAGATGCTCAAGTCCCCTAATCATCCATGTAGCTCTCCCTTGGACTCTCCAGCAGGTCTTTGTCTCTCTGGAACTGGAGAGCCCAGAACTGGACACAGACTTGGTAGAGTTAGAGAGCCATTGGACTTGATGATCTTAAATGCCTTTTCCAAAGGAAATAATCTGATTCTTTCTGAGGATGCCTGCTTATGCAGACTTTCTCTCCCACTTATGTTCATCAATATTTTATGAACTGATCATAGAATCATGGAATTGTCAGGGTTGGAAGGGACCTCAAGGATCATCTAATTCCAACCCCCTGCCATGGGCAGGGACACCTCACACTACAGCAGGTTGCTCACAGCCACATCCAGCCTGGCTGCAAACACCTCCAGGGATGAGGCTTCCACCACCTTCCTGGGCAACCTGTGCCCGTGCCTCACCATCCTCATGGGGAACAACTTCTTATTTTTACATGATTTTTACCTGGAAACATACTGACACGTTGAAAAGCAAATCATGGCCCTGAGCTGTGCTCAATAATAGGTAATAAAGTGGTTCCCATGATATCACAGTGAGTTTCAGGAGGATGTATAGCCACCCACACAGCAGCTATGATTTTGGCTAAGGAGCAGCAGGAGCTCCTCAGAAGACAGTTCTTCAAGGGGAAAACCAACCACAAATAGCATAAAGCCCTGAGAAAAAGCAGAAAGTGAAATAAAAGCCTGGGGGAGGAGGGAAAAAAAAGGCAAACTTGGCAACCTTTTGAGAACATATTTAGAGACCTTAAGATTAGAGACCACAGAGGTAACAATTTGCAGAGGACAGCAATATTTTTTTTAAGGTCAATTTGTCTTCCCTGAACTAAGGAATCTCCAGGAAAAAGGGGGAAAAGAGTGGAATTTATGAAGCAGGATGGCAGAGGAGATTGGCTGCTGTCAGTTGTGGCGGCTGGAGCCCAGCGTCAGCCAAACACCAGCAGCTGCTTGCTCACCATCCCTTGCCCCAGGGAATGGGGTAGAGAATTGGAGGGGTAAAGGGAATCATAGAATGGTTTGGGTTGGAAGGGACCTTGAAGACCATCTGGTTCCATCTCCCCGTGCCATGGGCAGAGACACCTTCCTCTAGACTAGGCTGCTCAAAGCCTCATCCAACCTGACTCTGAACATCTCCAGGGGTGGGGCCTCAACCATCTCCCTGGGCAACCTGTTCCAGTATTCCACCACCCTCATAGCAAAGAACTTGTTCCTAACATCCCATCTAAATCTGTTCTTCTCTAGTTTGAAGCCATTGCCCCTTGTCCTGTCCCTGCAGGCCTTTGCAAACAGTCTCTCTCCATCCTTCCTGTAGCCTCCCTCAGGTACTGACAGGCTGCTATCAGGTCTCCCCGGAGCCTCCTCTGCTTCAGGCTGAACACCTCCAGCTCCCTCAGCCTGTCCTTGTAGCAGAGCTGCTCCAACCCCCTGATCATTTTTATGGTCCTCCATTGGACCCTCTCCATCAAGTCCATATCCTTCTTATACTGAGGGCTCCAGAGCTGCACACAGTACTCCAGGTGAGGTCTCAGCAGAGCAAAGTGGCAGAATCACCTCTCTGGCTCTGCTGGCAATGCATCTTTTGATGCAGTCCAGGCTGTGATTTGCCTCTTGTGCTGCAAGCTCACCCTGCCTGCTCCTGTCCAGCTTCTCATCCACCAGCACCCCCAAGTTCTTTTCTACATCTGAGGTGATCTCAACACGGCCTGAACAGGTTAACTGAGGAAACAAAACCACATTAGATCTTTTCAAACCAGTACCTGTGGGCAGCCCTGTGCTGGGTAACAGAAAGAAACCGTGGTCGGTGGCTGGGTGAATCCTGTGATATTTTGAAGCAACCATGCCCCCTGCTGATTTCATTAGATTGATTTTTATGTTTTTGTTTTGTTTGGGTTTGGTGTTTTCTTTAGCCTCTGCTCTGTACCTGGTGAGAACACCCAGACATACTGATTAGTGCTCAAGGTCAGTAATTCAGATGCCCTGCTGGAGAGTTAAAAAAAACCAAACATAAGCCCTCTCTTTCAACACTGAAATAAGATGCTTATGATTGATTGCTTTATTTTTGAGGTAGAAGGCAAGGAGATGAACAGCACATCCTTGCAGGGCCAGCCTTTCTGAGAGCATGCTGAGTCTTTTGCATGCTCTTTGTTGCATTTAATCAGGAAATAAAACCCTGAAGAGGGGTAGTAATAATAGAGATGATAATGATGCTAATAATGCTAATGCTAATAATAATAATAATGTGGCTGTGAGCAACCTGCTGTAGTGTGAGGTGTCCCTGGCCATGGCGTGGGGCTTGGAACTAGATGATCCTTGAGGTGCCTTCCAACCCTGACAATTCTATGATAATAATAATAGTAATAATAATGACAACAATAACAACAATAATAATACACTCAGAAATGTGTGACCAAGGGATAATAATAATACAAACAGCATCATAGAATCACAGAATTGTTAGGGTTGGAGGGGACCTCAAGGATCATCCAGTTCCAAGCCCCCTGCCGTGGGCAGGGACACCTCACACTACAGCAGGGTGCTCACAGCCACATCCAGCCTGGCCTTGAGAACCTTCAGGGATGAGGCTTCCACCACCTCCCTGGAAGTCTGTGACCAGAGGATTTGCTGGGTTTATAAAGCATCTGTGGATGTTTGTCAGCTACCTGCAGAGTAAAATCCTCTCACTTTCTAGCCTGCCTACAAGGGAGAGTCATCAGCTGCCCATTTAAAACGATCATGGAAGCCTCATCCCTGGAGGGTTTTATGGCCAGGCTGGCTGTGGCTGTGAGTAACCTGCTGTAGTGTGAGGTGTCCCTGCCCGTGGCAGGGGGGTGGAACTGGATGATCCTTCCCTACCAACCCTGACAATTCTATGATTCTGTGAGTGAGCAGCACAATAAAAAGAGATTGTTGTGGAACAGCAATCACTCTTGTTTTATGAGAACATTTTGACAGTAAACCTCAGCGGTGTGATCAGTTGGTGCAGAGATCACCCCTAACGCTTCTCTCCTTGCACGTCAGACAACAGAAGTAGGGAAAAAGTAAGAAACTCCAGTGGTGTGCTGCCATGGTGGGGGGAAAGTGGGCTCTGGGCTCATACTGCCCCCTCAGCTCTCCAGGAAAGGTCCAGCAAACCTCCATCTCATGGACTCATAGCTTCATAGAATGCTTTAAGTTGGAACCGACCTTAAAGATCCTCCAGTCTCAACTCCCCCACCATGGGTAGGGACACCTTCAACTAGAGCAGGTTGCTCAAGGCCCTGTCCCAGCTCCCACCACTCACAGGATGTTAGGGGTTGGAAGAGACCTCTGAAGATCATCAAGTCCACCCCTGCCTGCCACAGCAGGATCACCCAAGACAGTCCACACAGGAATGCATCCAGGCAGGTTTGGAAAGTCTCCAGAGAAGGAGATTCCACAACCACTCTGGGCAGCCTGTTGCAGTGCTCTGTGACCCTCACAGTGATGAAGCTCCTCTTCATGTTGAGGTGGAACCTCCTGTGTTCAGGAGACTTCCATCTGGCAGTTTGGAGTCACTGAAGCTGTGGCACAGAGATGTTCCTGATGCATTCAAGCTAGTCCATTTATTTCCCCCCACTAAAACTCCTTTCTGCGCTTTCTGGTCCCGTATTGTGCTCTGCTGTCCTTACTGCAAGTGACATTTTGTTCTGGCTCGCCTCGCCTAGTCGCAAAGCTGCCTGCACTGCAAGGTCATTGAGTACCCTCTAGTGGATCTTTGTTGAACACTTAGCTCAGCTCTTTACGGCTCTCCGGAGGATTCCACCGGCAGCTCTCTGGAAAGCTTTGTGTTTATCGTTAAGATACACAGGGGATGGATTACGGTAAGCACAGCAGATGCTAACAGTTGCAAACTCTTACAAGAGCTCCTTCCCTTTAGTTAAATCAAACATGAAAGGCAAACAAGAGTAAGAATCAATACTTCAGAGAGAAGCTGCTTGAGGTTGGGTTTGGGGAATTTAAAAGCTAGTAGATGTATGTGCAAGGGCAAAAATTACCTGCAAGGAAAACAAATCTGTCAGCAGCCTTCAGGCTTTGGAATAGCCTCAGCTTCCAACCTAGGGCATCCAAGGACAGGCTGGAAATCATGGCAGGGAGATCCTGGGTGGAGCAAGGACATATCATAGAATTGTTAGGGTTGGGAGGGACCTCAAGGATCAGCCAGTTCCAACCCCTGCCGTGGGCAGGGACACCTCACACTACAGCAGGTTGCTCACAGCCACATCCAGCCTGGCTGCAAAAACCTCCAGGCAGGAGGCTTCCACCACCTCCCGGGCAACCTGTGCCAGTGTCTCACCACCCTCCTGGGGAACAACTTCTCCCAAATATCCAATCTCAATCTACCCATTTCTAGTTTTGTTCCATTCCCCCCAGTCCTATCACTCCCTGAAACCATCAAAAGTCCCTCCTCAGCATTCTTGGAGCCCCCTTCAGACTCTGGAAGACCACAAGAAGGTCTCCTTCTCTTCTCCAGACTGCACAGCCCCAACTCTCAGTCTGTCCTCATAGCAGAGCAGCTCCAGCCCTCTGCTCCTCCTCGTGGCCCTTCTCTGGACACCTTCCAGCACCTCCAGATCCTTCCTCCAGAACTGGACACAGTGCTCCAAGTGGGGTCTCACCAGAGTGGAGGAGAGGGGGAGAATCACCTCCCTTGACCTGCTGGTCACATATCTCTCGATGCAGCCCAGACTCTGTTCGGGTTTCTGGGCTGCAAGTCCACACCCCTATGAGTGGCTTCCTTACCCCTTATTATAAGCTTAATTAATAATCTCTCTGTCTGTTTTGTTTTAATTAGCTAATGCATTTGATTTTTGTTTTCCATGAACTCTCTGTGCCAGGTTACCCCTCACAAACAGCCACACCCCCACCCATTCCCCTCACTTGCTCTTCCTCCTCAGAAAATGGTGTGAGTAAGGTCTTGCATCAAGGCATGGAGAGGGAACGCAATTGCCAGTCACCAGTACAAGCAAACTAGACTCAACTGACAGGGAAATAACTTGTTGCTAATTAAAATAGATTCAGGTACTGAGAAATAAAGGCAAGCATTGAAATGGTACTTGATTGCCCTGCCTTATCCCAAGCTCAGCTTCATTCAGAAATGGGTAGATTCAGATTGGATGTTAGGAAGAAGTTCTTCCCCATGAGGGTGGTGAGACACTGGCACAGGTTTCCGAGGGAGGTGATGGAAGCCTCATCCCTGGTAGTTTTGAAGGCCAGACTGGATATGGCTGTGAGCAACCTGCTGTAGTGTGAGGGGTCCCTGCCCATGGCAGGGGAGTTGGAACTGGATGATCCCTGAGGTCACTTCCAACCCTGATAATTCTATGATTCCCAGCTCCTCTACCTGCTCTCCCTCCTGGCTGCACAGAAGGATGAGGAAAGGGAGCTGGAGTCAGTCTAGAGCATCTCCTCCTTCCTACTCATGCTTTTTCCCCTGCTCCAGTGTGAGGTTCTCCATGGGCTGCAGTCCTTCAGGGTAAATCTGGACCAATGTGGGACCTCAACATTGCAGTGGATATCTGCTTCAGCTCCTGGAGTAGCTTCTGCCTTGCTCCCTTCCTTCTTCTGCCCCAACATTGATGCCCCTTCTGCTGTTTCTCCTCCTTTTCCCATGAGTGTTACGTGCCCTTTCTGATACACCTCACCGATGAAGTTTTCACTGGAGTCTTGTATGGCACTGAACCAAAAGGCTCACAGAAAACCAAACATCTGCCTACACAGTGTGCAGACAAATAGTCTCCATGCAGACAAAAACCAAAACCAAAACCCAGTCCAGGCTTCTCTCCCCTTCATCACAGCTGGCAGCATGAATTTCTGTTCTTGCCCTCTGTCAGGCCAGTCCCTCTGCCAGCAGTCTCACTGGTCCACCTTGGGTTGATGCCACTCTAAATGCCATGCAGCCACCAGGCTTATCTTACAAAACACAGAAATAACCAGGTTGGAAAAGACCTTTGAGATCATCTAGCCCAACCTCTCACCCAACACCATCTAAACCATGGCACCAAGTGCCTCATCCAGGCTTATTTTGAACGCTTCCAGTGATCTTGGTGCCTGTCTAACAGTAGCTTAATGCTAACACTCTGTAAGGCTCCAGGAATTTCCCTGCTACACCAGAATCTATGCCAAATGAAGAGGAGTGGACCAATGATCTCCTAGGGAGATCTTCCAGGCCTCCTGAGTGTGTAGCAGAAATGAAACCTGTTTATGTCTAAAAGAGATGTTTTGAATGTCCCCACTTGCACCTCAGCAGCTAAACAATATCATTTGAGTGCACCTTCCTGCTCCTTTCTAAATGTACAACAGCAATACTTGCCTGCCCTTACCTCTTCCCCTCCCCCTACCTCCTTAGCAGGGAGCTGCTGCAGCTGCTGTCTGATGTTTTTCCAGGGACATCTGCCAGGCTTTGCCCTGTGCATGTCTCATTTCTCTCCAGGCACACAAGCTCCACGCTGGTCTGCTGGAGACTTCATAAAAAACACAGCGCCTCTGCCAGCTTAAAAGGCTTCTGGATCTCTCCTGGTGGTCTGCTGTAAGCTCACTTCCCTTTGAACATTTTCTTTCCTTGTGGAGGCTTTGCCTGTGGTGCCTGAAGCTGGACCTCACGTACTGTTCATGTGCCAAATGTTGGTCACTGTGGAAGGTTTAGCTTCTGAACCATCCTGATGGGTGGAGTTTTGCTTTTTGCTGGGAATAACTCTTGTTCCCAGCAACCAGACTCTGCATACACACAGGTAAAAGGTGGACAAGCTGAACCTTGAAGCCTCTCCCCAACCTCTTGTACCATATCCTCCATACTCTACCCTCTCCACTAATAGCTGAGATACCCCCAGCCTTCTTCCGCCTGGTCCCTGGCTTGGTCAAGGTTTCCAGAAGGTGAGCATTTGATGAGGATACAGTTTCAGTAACCAAAGAACTGTCAGGGTTGGAAGGGACCTCAAGGATCAGCCAGTTCCCTCCCCCTGCCATGGGCAGGGACACCTCACACTACAGCAGGTTGCTCACAGCCACATCCAGCCTGGCTGCAAAAACCTCCAGGGATGAGGCTTCCACCACCTCCCTGGGCAACCTGTGCCAGGCTCTCACCAACCTCATGGGGAAGAACTTCTTCCCAACATCCAATCTCAATCTACCCATTTCTAGTTTTGCTCCATCCCCCCCAGTCCTATCACTTCCTGACACCCTCAAAAGTCCCTCCCCAGCCTTCTTGTAGTCCCCTTCAGATACTGGAAGGCCACAATTAGGTCTCCTCGGAGCCTTCTCTTCTCCAGACTGAACAGCCCCAACTCTCTCAGTCTGTCCTCATAGGAGAGGTACCTGAGGAGCTCCTCTGTCTGAAAGACCTGGGGCTCTTTAGCCTGGAAAAGAGAAGGCTGAGGAGGGATCTTATCAATTTCAGAAGGATGAGGGTCATGAAAATGAGGCTGGGCTCTTTTCAGTGGTGCTCAGTGACAAAGGATAATGGATACAAACTAGAACAGAGGAGGTTTCACTTGAACATAAAGGTAAACTTTGAGGGTGACAGAGCACTGGAGCAGGCTGTCCAGAGAGGATGTGGAGTCTCCTACTATAGAGACCTTCTGAAATCATTAGGGTGTGTTCCTGTGCAACCTGATCTAGGTTAACCTGCATTAGCAGTGGGGCTGAACTAGATGATCTCCAGAGGCCCCTTGCATCCCCTTTCGTTCCATGATTCTGTGATGCTCAATTGCTGGAAACTGTCTCTGACCTTAGCAGGAATTCAGACCAGAAAGTGCCAAAAGAGACATCCCAGGTTCTATAATTCTGTGTAATAGGATATTGATATGTAATATCAATAAACTAAGATAGGTGAAAGTATTAACCAGAGGGCAGGGTGGGTTACGAGGTGCAACTCAAAAAAGCCCCAGATCTAAAACAAACAAACCAACCAACCAACCCCAAATCCCAAACCAAACCACTTTATTTCCTGAAGTAAAAAAAAAAACTAATCAGGAATTGTGTAAACTTTGTTGTTGCTGCTGCCCTTAATCCAATTCTTTCCCATGCTTTGAAGCTTTCCCATCGATGCCAGGCTGCGGTGCTACCGCCCAGGCACGCAGCCGACACCCCCAGGAGGTACCTTTGCCTTGGTGGCTGCTCTGCTACCAAGAACCTGAGCTCCCTGGAGAATGTGGCAGCTCTTTGGAAAGTGACGAGTCACCTCAGCTTGCTAATAATATATTCAAACCCTGCATCATCTCTGGTGGTGTTTCAGCCAGGGCTCTGAGATGTTTAGCAGACAGCACAGGAGGGCTCTGCAGAGGGACCTTGCCAGGCTGGACAGATGGGCAGAGTCCAAGGGCAGGAGATTGAACACATCTGGGTGCCAGGTTCTACACATTGGCCACAGCAACCCCATGCAGTGCTACAGGCAGGGGTCAGAGTGGCTGCAGAGCAGCCAGGCAGAGAGGGACCTGGGGGTACTAGTTGACATTAGGCTGAACATGAGCCAGCAGTGTGCCCAGGTGGCCAAGAAGGCCAATGGCATCCTGGTCTGGATCAGGAATAGTGTGGCCAGCAGGAGCAGGGAAGTCATTCTGTCCTCTGCTCAGCACTGGTTAGGCCACACCTTGAGTCCTGTGTCCAGTTCTGGGCCCCTCAGTTTAGGAAGGATGTTGAGTTGCTGGAAGGTGTCCAGAGAAGGGCAACAAAGCTGGGGAGGGGTCTGGAGCACAGCCCTGTGAGGAGAGGCTGAGGGAGCTGGGGTTGCTTAGCCTGGAGAAGAGGAGGCTCAGGGGAGACCTTCTTGCTCTCTGCAACTCCCTGAAGGGAGGTTGTAGCCAGGTGGGGGTTGGTCTCTTCTCCCAGGCAACCAGCACCAGAAGAAGCTGTGCCAGGGGAGGTTTAGGCTGGATGTTAGGAAGAAATTTTTCCCAGGGAGGTTGGCCCTTGGGATGTGCTGCCCAGGGAGGTGGTGGAGTCACCATCACTGGAGGTGATTAGGAAGAGCCTGGATGAGGCACTTGGTGGCATGGTTTAGTTGATGAGATGGTGTTGGGTGATAGGTTGGACCACCATAGGTTCACCACCACCAGCAGCAGATGCTGGAAGTGGCTTTTGGACAAAATTCCCCCTACACTGCACAACAGCCTTGGCTTCCCAGACATGTTCTCCCCCAAGGAGAGTGGATGTGGCTCTGAGCAACCTGATGTAGTTTGAGGTGTCTCTGCCCATGGCAGGGGGGTTGGAACTGGATGATGCTTGAGGTCCCTTCCAACCCTAACAATTCTATGATTCTGTGATTTGTTTCTGCCTGATTTCAAGCAAAAGAGACCAACATAGAGCAAAAAATAAATTGGCTCAGTGCTTCAAAGGCTGTGAGCTATCACCCATGGCAATTTAAGGGTGATCCCTGCTGCCTTCCCCTTTGCAAAAGGCCTTGTGTGGTGAAGGCACATTCTGCCCAGATACTAGATCTGGTCCCAGCATGTGGACAGGTTTCCCCTCCTTCGGGAGGAAGACAAAAGCCGAGGCATTAGCCAGGCCAGCACGCACCCAGCGCATGCAGTGCTCGTGCAATTACTAAGTGTGGCATAATCCCAGCTTCACACTTTCTACAGGCTGAAGCCAGTTGTCTGTGAGAGTGCCCCTTGGTCAAACCCAGCCTCGAGGAATCTACAAGTATCACCCCTGTTGGTAAACAAGTTGCCCCCTCTTTCACTCTGTCTCTGTACTTGCTCGAGAGAGCAGCTCTCGAGCCACAGCCTCTGCCATTGAGCTCCTTGTTGTTAGCTTCTCTCATCCATGCACGCACACTGCAGCCTCTGCATCGTGAGCAGCACTCTGATCGTGAGGATCACCCAGAGGGAGGACCTTGGCTGAGCCGAGAAGCCAGCGTCGCCACAGCCAGTCGTGCCGACCGGGAGAGCCACCGTGCCACCGGAGGACTGGACCAGCCCCCGAGGGTACGATCTGCCCAGCTGTCGGGGAGAAGAGGCTTGATCGAGACTAAGTCCGCATATGCCTAGCCCCGCCGTAGCGGGAGAGGAGCCGCCACGTGTGCTGCTCTGAGCCCTGTAACCCCAGGGAAGCCTAAAGCATTGTTTGTGCCTATACTGCACCGACCCCGGGACCACTCCGAGACTCCTGCTGTTCCTTTAAGGCCAGTAACCGGCAACCGTCGCCCCGCCCTGCCGTGCGAGCCGACTCCCAGGGCCGACCCCACGGGCCGAACCCGACCAGGACCTATCCCTATTGTCTGGAGGGAACCGACCGAGTCCCGAAGGGAGCCTGCTTCCGAGCTCAGCCCGGGTTCCAGCATTCCCTCTCCACTGCTGCGGAGAGAGGAGACAGTAACCCAACACCACCGTCCAACCCGACCAGGAACCGGTCCAGCGGCAGAAGCCTGCCGGACCCCCACCCTGCTACAGACCACAGCCACTGAGTATCTCCCACGTGCTTCCCACCCACCAGCACTCAGTTCAAAGTCTCCGCGTGTAGCAGAGGCATCGCTGACGCACAGAAAGATGCAATATCGCTGTATATAGCCAGCAGCCGCCCGCGTCCCGCCGAGTCGCCGTCTAGTGGCCAAGCGGCGGAACTGCACCCTTCATGATACAAAATCTAGAAATAGCATGTAGATGGTTTAATTAAGTTCTAATCGTAATACTAAGCCACTTCTGGAATGTATTTCACGAACGTGCACTAGAACATGTTTATAAGTTGTTGATTCACCGGTTATTAATAATTTGATAATTAATAAAAATAATATTTTCACAATTCATATTTCATATTAATAAATTTAATAACCTCTTCACGACACCTTGCCAGTGACTCATGCACTCAGCTCTCCACATTCCTGGCTTCTTAAACCACACCATTTGCTCTTTGTTATGGACTTGACATTTTCAAATGGATTTCTTTTGAAAGAGGTGTTCCCAGCCTGCCCCCTGACAGCCAGTGCTGGCAGTGGGAAGTCACCCTCCTTCCCTGCCTTCCTCACCTTGCTCATGCCTGCATTTCCCCATGACTGCTCCCTGCGAAGGGATGAAACTGTGTCCTCCTTCCCCACGGGGAAGAGTTGGGACACTATGCTGCTGGGAACTCTCCACAGCAAGGGCTGCCTTGCCCTTTTCTGATTAGGCTGCAGAGTTAGGATGCTGACCTGGGCAGAAAGCCAGGACATGGAGGCACCTCCTCCCCTTGCTTTACTACTGGGTGGAGAGAGGAAGCACCATGCTTCCATACCTTCCCCCTCTTCTTCACGCTTCCATACCTTCCCCCTCTTCTTCACGCTTCCATACCTTCCCCCCTCTTCTTCACGCTTCCATACCTTCCCCCTCTTCTTCACGCTTCCATGCCTTCCCCCTCTTCTTCATGCTTCCATGCCTTCCCCCCTCTTCTTCACGCTTCCATGCCTTCCCCCTCTTCTTCACGCTTCCATGTCTTCCCCCTCTTCTTCATGCTTCTGTACCTTCCCTCCTCTTCTTCATAGAATCATAGAATCATTAAGGTTGGAAAAGACCTCCGAGATCATCGAGTCCAACCTATCACCCAACACCTCCTGACAACTAAATCATGGCTTCAAGTGCCATATCCAATCCTTTTTTGAACACCTCCAGTGATGGGGACTCTACCATCTCCCTGGGCAGCACATTCCAATAACAAATTACTCTTTCCAGGGAGATCTTTCTCACCTCGAGCCTAAACTTCCTCTGGCACAGCTTGAGACTGTGTCCTCTTGTTCTGGTGCTGGTTGCCTGGGAGAAGAGACCAACCCCCACCTGCCTACAACCTCTTTTCAGGGAGTTGTAGAGAGCAATGAGGTCTCCTCTGAGCCTCCTCTTCTCCAGGATAAACAACCCCAGCTCCCTCAGCCTCTTCATGCTTCCATATCTTCCCATCTTCTCTTCTTCATGCTTCCATACCTTCCCTCCTCTTCTTCATGCTTCCATACCTTCCCTCCTCTTCTTCATGCTTCCATACCTTCCCTCCTCTTCTTCATGCTTCCATACCTTCCCTCCTCTTCTTCATGCCATATCCCTCTGCCCAAGCCCAGCTGCTCACCATTTCAAACAACCTCCAAAATCTTTCCCCAAAAAGCACAACCTGTTTCGTTTTCTTAATGAGCATGGATGGCACTGGCTGCTTTTTAAGAACATCTGCTCAGGCATTGGAACAGATTGCCCAGGGAGGTGGTTGAAAGAAACCTGTGGACATGGCGCTTTGGGACATGGTTAACCAGCCACAGTGCTCTTAAGTTGGTGGTTGGACTTGACAATCTTCAAAGACTTTTCCAGCTAGAACAATGTGTCCAGTTTGGGGCTCCCCAGGTCAAGAGAGACAGAGACCTGCTGGAGAGAGTCCAAGGGAGAGCCAGGAGGATGCTTAGGGGACTTGAGCATCTCCCCTGTGCAGAGAGACTGGGAGCCCTGGGGCTGTTTAGTCTGCAGAAGAGAAGGCTGAGAGGGGATCTGATCAATGTCTATCAATAGCTGAGGGCTGGGGGTCAAGTGGAGGGGCCAAGCTCTTTTGGGTGGTGCACAGCAATAAGCCAAGGCACGATGTATACAAACCTGAACATAGAAGATTTCACCTCTCCATGAGGAGAAACTTCTTTGCAGTGAGGCTGACAGAGCCCTGGAACAGGCTGCCTGGATAGGTTGTGGAGTCTCCTTCTTTGGAGACTTTCCAACCCCTGGATGTATTCCTGTGCAGCCTGCCCTGGGTGATGCTGCTCGGGCAGGGGGGTTGGACTGAATGATCTCTGGAGGTCCCTTCCAACTTCTAACGTACTGTGCTTGGATGATTCTATTCTTAGAAGCTCTGCATCCCTCCAGCCCTGAAACATGAGCTGTAGAGCACTGGTGTTGTGGTGGGTGGGCAGCACTTCTTTGCAGCCACACTTCCCCAGTGCCTCCAGTTACTGAACTGGAAACCACTTGAAAGAGTTCAGCACAGAGCCACAAAAATGATGAAGAGAGTTGCACATCTTCCTTATGAGGAGAGGCTGAGGGAGCTGAGGGCTCTGGAGCTTGGAGAGGAGCCTGAGAGGTGACCTCATTGCTGTTGATAAAGATATGCAGGGGGAGTGCCCAGAGGCTGGAGCCAGGCTCTGCTGGGGGATGCCCAATGCCAGCACAAGGGGCAATGGTGGAAGCTGAGGCAGAGGAAGCTCCAGGGAAACAGGAAGAATTATTTCCCTGTGAGGGTGACAGAGCACTGGAAGAGGCTGCCCAGGGGGGTTGTGGAGTCTCCCTCTCCTCAGATATTCTAAATCCCACCTGGATGTGTTCCTGCATCATCTGCTCTAGGTGATGCTGCTCTGGCAGGGGGATTGGACTGGATGAGCTTTTGAGGTCCCTTCCAGCCCCTAACATTCTGTGGTTGTGTGATCTGCCTGGCAAAGCAGCACTTCTGCTTACAGTGAGCTCCTTAAGCCTTCTCTCCCTTTCCAGAAGTGACAACTTTTCTCTTTGCACCTCCATTGCATCACCTCCACCCCCCCCCCCCCCCCTCACCTTTACAGCTGGCCTGCATTTTTGTATGATTATTTTTTTCCTGCCTAACAGCATGTAATTAATCAGCTCAGGTTTGTCATCAAGTATGACGCCCATTTAATAGCCTGAATCACCGGGAGAGCCGAGCAGGCTGCGCGGACGGGAAGGATGGCAGAGGAGATAACGCAGGGCTGGCAGCGGGCGAGGGCCAGGCCTGCCTTGCGCAGCCAAGCTGCTTGGCAGCAACAGCCCAAGTGCCACCAAGACCCAACCTGCTCAGGTTTCCTTGTTGCCTGGTGAGGTTTCTTAGGCACCTTGCCCTGCCTTACCCAGCGCATCTGCAGTGGGAGTTAAGTTGGTCAATCCTTTCCCCGAGTTAAGTTGGTCAATCCTTTCCCCAAGCGATGGGCATGAGCGGAGGGTTAGGCTGGGAGCCGGGAAAGCAGAGTGGGTGGAGCTGAGAGAGCACCCTGCAGGGGTCATAGAATCACAGAACTGTCAGGCTTGGAAGGGACCTCAAGGATCAGCCAGTTCCAACCCCCCTGCCATGGGCAGGGACACCTCACACTACAGCAGGTTGCTCACAGCCACATCCAGCCTGGCTGCAAAAACTTCCAGGGGTGAGGCTTCCACCACCTCCCTGGGCAACCTGTGCCCCCTTATGGGGAGCAACTTCTTCCTAACATCTAATCTGAATCTACCCACTTCTTGTTTTGCTCCATCTCCCCCAGTCCTATCACTCCCTGACACCCTAAAAAGTCCCTCCCCAGCATTCTTGTAGCCCCCTTCAGATACTGGAAGACCACAAGAAGGTCTCCTTCTCTTCTCCAGACTGAACAGCCCCAACTCCCTCAGTCTGTCTCCTTGAGAAAGGAGCTCCAGCCCTCTGCTCATCCTCCTGGCCCTTCTTCGGACACCTTCCAGCACCTCTAGATCCTTCCTGCAATAGAGGCTCCAGAACTGGACACAGTGCTCCAGTTGGGGTCTCACCAGAGTGGAGTAGAGAGGGAGAATCCCCTCCCTTGACCTGCTGGCCACACTTCTCTTGCTGCAGCCCAGGATCTGATTGGCTTTCTGGGCTGCAAGTGCTCACTGCTGGCTCATGTTAAGCTTCACCCCCAAGTCCTTTTCTTCAGGGCTGCTCTCAAACCAGTCCCTGCCCAGCCTTTATCAGTGCCTGGGATTGCCCCAACCCAAATGCAGGATCTTGCATTTGGTCTTGTTGAACCTTATGAGCTTGGCTTGGGCCCACCTTTGAGAAGGGCTTGGGCTCCCCTGGGGGAACGAGCTTTTTAAGGGGAGCCACCAGTCTCATCCCCAAGCTGTTGCTTTCATTTCAAACACAGGGTGAATTTCTAATGTAGCATTTTTGTTACACACCCAGCAGCCTGAGCAGGTGCTGGAACATGTCCAGATAAGGGCAATGAAGTTGGTGAAGGCAACCACCAACAGAACAAGAGGACATAGTCTCAAGCTGCTTTGCAGCTGTCTGTTAGAACCCACTTATCTAGACCACTTCTATGATGTAAACTAATTGCCTCCCAAATTAAAAGGACTTTTTTTTCTCTCTCCCTCTTTTTTAATTAATGCAGAAGATAACTGAGAGTTGGCATTTGCTTTCAGTGTTCAGCAAAATTCCTGTTTAATGCTGAGCAAACTTCATTTGCTCTCTTATCCCAGATCAGAAACTGCAGAGCTTGTGGCGGTGCAAATCACACGTTGCGGGATATTCAGTGTGTGAGTACTGCAGCACTGTGCGCAGCTCTGCAGCCCTCCATACAGGAAGGACATGGAGCTGATGGAGAGGGTCCAGAAGAGGGCCATGGAAAGGATCAGGGGGTTGGAGCAGCTCTGCTATGAGGACAGGCTGAGGGAGCTGGGGGTGTTCAGCCTGGAGAAGAGGAGGCTCCGGGGAGACCTAAGAGCAGCCTGCCAGTACCTGAAGGGGGCTACAAGAAGGATGGAGACAGACTGTTTGCAAAGTCCTGGAGTAATAGGATGAGGGATAATGGCTTCAAACTATACAATACAATACAATACAATACACCAGGTTGGAAGAGACCTTCAAGATCATCGCGTCCAACCCATCAAACAATCCAACCCACCCAACAACTAGACCATACAGCCAAGCACCCCATCAAGTCTTCTCCTGAACACCTCCAGTGAAGGTGACTCCACCACCTCCACGGGTAGCTGATTCCAATGGGCAATCACTCTCTCCGTGTAGAACTTCTTCCTAACATCCAGCCTAAACCTGCCCTGGCGCAGCCTGAGACTGTGTCCTCTTGTTCTGGTGCTGGATGCCTGGGAGAAGAGGCCAACCTCTGCCTGGCTACAACCTCCCTTCAGGTAGTTGTAGAGAGCAATAAGGTCACCCCTCAGTCTCCTCTTCTCCAGGCTAAGCAACCCCAGCTCCCTCAGCCTTTCCTCATAGGGCTTGTGTTCCAAACCCCTCACCAGCTTTGTTGCCCTTCTCTGGACACGTTCCAGCAAGTCAACATCCTTCCTAAACTAGAGAAGGGCAGATTTAGAATACAGAATTAACCAGGTTGGAAAAGATCTCAGAGATCATCAAGTTCAACCTGTCACCCAACACCATCTAATCAACTAAACCATGGCACTAAGTGCCTCATTCAGTCTCCTTTTAAACACTTCCAGTGATGCTCACCCCACGAGCTCCCTGGGCAGCACATTCCAAGGGCTAATCTCTTTTTCTGGGAAGAATTTATTCCTACCATCCAGCCTAAACCTCCCCTGGCACAGCTTGAGACTGTGTCCTCTTGTTACAGTATCTGCAAGGTTGGAAGAGACCTCAAAGATTGTTCTGGTGCTGGTTGCCTGGGAGAAGAGATCAACCCCCACCTGGCTACAACCTCCTTTCAGTAGTTGTAGATGGCAGTAATATCTCTCTAGATTGGATTTCAGGGAGAACTTCTTCACTATGAGGGTAGAGGAACACTGGAACAGATTGCCCAGGGAGGTGCTTGAGGTCCCTTCCCTGGAGATATTCAAGGTAAGGCTCAATGAGGCCCTGGGCAGCCTGATCTAGTTGGGGAAGTCCCAGCTGACTGCAGGGAGGTTGAACTGCATGACCTTTGGAGGTCCCTTTTGGGCTGCACCATTCTATGACTCTATGAGAAGATTCAGGCTGCCCTGGGGAATGGGCAGGAAAGCAAAAGCTCTGCCACTTCCAGTTGTTTCTCCACACCACTGTGCCCAGGGAGGCAGCAGTGACTGGGGACCTCATTTTCATCCTCTTGGCACAAGATGTATTGTACAGAGCGTGCAGACACGGCAGCAGCCTTGTGTTAGCCTGCCATGGCTACAGAAGGAGCAGGATCAAAGGAGGGAGTAATCCTCACCCAAGTTCTTGCAAGTCTTGCTTCTGGTTGTTTAGCAAGTGTTCCAACCACTCTGTAAATGCCTTCTTCCCACCCCCACCCCCTCACCCCCTTTTTTCTTTTTTTATTGGAAGAAGACACTAACAAAGAGGCAGCACTAATACAAATTACCTACCCTGCTTTTTATTGCCCTATGAATAACCTCCTTACTTTATAGTGCTGCCAGGAGGGATAACACTATTGTTAAGGCATGATCCCACACTGCAGGGAGGGTGCCTGCTCAAAACTTGTTCAGTCCTCTCTCACCCTTGCCTGTAGCCATTGCAAAACATACATCAGACCTCCTGCAGTCACACACAGCGTGGTAGCCATGCCAGGTGAACTACTGGCTTCCTCCTTTGCTCTCCTGTTCTCTGTTAGGGTGAAAAACACCCCAAAGCTAAACAACTGCCAGTAGTATGGGAGTGAGTGTTGGTTTGGAGTTGTTATTCACAGAATCACAAGATCAGTCAGGTTGGAAAAGAGCCTCAGGATCACCAAGTCCAACCCAGAACCCTACTCTGCAAGCTTCACCCCTAAACCATAGCCCCAAGCACCACATCCAAACCACCCTGAAACACTCAACCACCTCCCTGGGCAGCACATTCCAAGGCCTGACCGCTCTTGCCATCAAAAAATGTTTCCTACTGTCCAGTCCAAACCTACCCAGTGGCAGCTTGAGGCCATTCCCTCTTGTTCTATCATAATCCCCTCGCTGCTCCTGCTGGACACAGCATTTCTAATCTCAGCCAGGATGCCTTTGGCTTTCTTGGCAATCTGGGTACACTGCTGGCTCCTGTTCAGCTGATTGTCCATTAGCACTCCCAGGTCCCTTTCTTCCAGAGCAGGACCATACAATTTAGCTCAGGACACACAGGAACACATCCAGACAGGCCTTGAAAGTCTCCAGAGAGGGAGACTCCACAACCTTCCTGGGCAGCCTGTTCCAGGGCTCTGGGACCCTTAAAGTAAAGAAGTTCCCCCTTGTGTTGAGGTGGAACCTCCTGTGCTGCGGCTTACATCCATTGCTCCTTGTCCTATCCCAGGGAGCAAGTGAGCAGAGCCTGTCCCCTCCCTCCTGACCCCCAGCCCTCAGATAGTTATAGGCATTTATTAAATCCCTTCTCGGTTCTCTTCTCCAGACTGGAGCCCCAGGGCTCTCAGCCTCTCCTCATCAGGCAGTGCCCCAGTCCCTCAATCATCCTTGTCGCCCTCTGTTGGACTCTCTCCAGCAGATCCCTGTCCCTCCTGAACTGGGGAGCCCAGAACTGGATGCAGTATTGCAGGTGAGGTCTCAGCAGGGCAGAGCAGAGGGGAAGGAGAACCTCCCTCGATGTCAAGCAACTAAGAACTGAAAAGCCTGCTGGGCTCTTAAGTACTGAATCCCAAGGCGCATTTCCTTCAAACTCAAGCTGTCAGCAGGAAAAGTCCAAACACCTCCTACCAAGTTTGGCATTTTGAGAGCAGACAGACTTGCAGAAAGCATTCCTCTTCCACCCAAGGACTCCTCCTACCTCTTCTACAGCAGGTTGCTCACAGCCACATCCAGCCTGGCCTGCAAAACCTCCAGGCATGAGGCTTCCACCACCTCCCTGGGCAACCTGTGCCACTGTCTCACCACCCTCTTGGGGAACAACTTCCTGACATCCAATCTGAATTTACCCACTACTAGCATAGATTCATTCCCCCAGTCCTGTCACTCCCTGACACCCTCAAAAGTCCCTCCCCAGCTTTCTTGTATCCCCCTTGAGATACTGGAAGGTCACAATTAGGTCTCCTCGCAGCCTTCTCGTCTCCAGACTGAACAACCCCAACTCCTCAGTCTGTCTCCATAGGAGAGCAGCTCCAGCCCTCTGCTCATCCTCATGGCCCTTCTCAGGACACCTTCCAGCACCTCCAGATCCTTCCTGTAACAGGGGCTCCAGACCTGGACAGAGTGCTCCAGGTGGGGTCTCACCAGAGTGGAGTAGAGGGGGAGAATCACCTCCCTCCACCCGCTGGCTGTGCTTCTCTTGCTGCAGCCCAGGATACGATCAGCTTTTACAAAGCCACGAACACCTTATGCAAAAGCAGCATCCTGAACCATGCATTTCTCTCATCCTCCTGGGGTACTGGCAGAAAGCAAGCCTTTTCTCTCCTCTTTAGGGTTAAATCTCCTCTGCTGAGGTAAATGGGAAACATCCCACCCATTTCCATGGAGCTTCAGCTGCTGACCTGAGCAAAGAGGCCGACTCATCAGTGGCGCCGCAAGGATACGTCATGGGGGTGACTTGCCAAATTGGATTAGCCTGTGCTTCTAACCAAGATAAAGACACTCTCCAGATACTTCATAAGCTACTCACTCTCTCCACTTTTAGCTGAAAGGGATCTAATCTCACAGAGTCACAGAACAACAATTATATTCACAGAATCACAGAATCACTGAGGCTGGAAAAGACCTCTGAGATCATCAAGTCCAGCCTATGACTTAACACCACCACATCAGCTAAACCTTGCCACCAAGTGCCACATCCAAGATGTTCCACTTCCCTAATCATCTTTGTGGCTCTGTGCTGGATTCTCTAAAGCAGTTCCCTGAGGTCTTTCTTGAACTGAGGGGCCCAGGACTGGACACAATATTCCAGATGCAGCCTCACCAGGGCAGAGGACAGAAACAGCTCTGCCATTGTCTGCCATCCTATGACTGACAAATACTACCTATGTCTGCATGACTGCAATTGGATCTGTGGATCAGTGACAACTTCTGGAGCTGTAGGAACTGATCTATCAGCTCCTGCCAGCTTCACATTAAAGAAACAGGCTTCACATATTGAAAGAACCTACTGAGAACCAATGTATATGTACACAGAATCAGAAAGAATCACAGAAACATTCAGGTTGGAAAAGACCCTTGAGATCATCAGGTCCAACCTTTAACCCTACTCTGCAAGGTTCACCCCTAAACCCTATCCCCAAGGACCACATCCAGACGACCCTTAAACGCATCCAGGGTTGGTTTTTCAACCATCTCCCTGGGCAGCTTATTCCAGCTCTTGACCACTCTGCCCATGACAACAATTCTTCCTACTGTCCAGTCTAAACCTACCCAGTGGCAGCTTGAGGCTGATCCCTCTTGTTCTGTCGCTAATTACCTGGGAGAAGAGACCAGCACCAACCTCTCCACAATGACAACAAATGAACCTCTAAACTTACACTGAGCCACTTAGACTAGGAGTAAAAGGGGGAGCACTGAGCAGGGCAGACTGATTTAAGTGCTCTGAGCAGCCTGATCTAGTGGAGGGTGTCCCTGCTGACTAGATCAGAAGTATCACTGCACACAGATACAGGGAATTTGTAGTTAGTTTACACTGACAAAGTGCTAAAAGGAGCCAGCAACTGTCACTGCTAGAGATGAGGCTAAATGAAATGGTGGCACTTATATGGCATCAAATAATGATGTGAGACTCTGGTCCAAGAGCTTAAGAACTGTTAGCAGATGGTGGTTGAGGTGGTTGAGGCCCCATCCCTGGAGGTGTTTAAGCCCAGGCTGGATGAGGCTCTGGCCAGCCTGATCTAGTGTGGGGTGTCCCTGCCCATGGCAGGGGGTTGAAACTAGATGATCCTTGTGGTCCCTTCCAACCCTGACTGATTCTATGATTCTAATAATATTAATAATAATCATAATAAAATCCTGCATTGGCAAAAAACAAAGAATAAAGTTCCAAATGGTTTGAATTTCACATTTAAGTAAATTGGAAACATTTAGGGGGGGAAACCAAAACCAAACAAAACCCACCCAAACAACCCCAAACCAAAAACCAAACCCCAAACCCTATCCAAAACCAACCTCCAAACCCAAAGACAAACCCCAAGCTCAAAGACAAACCCCCTCAAATCCAACCCCCTCAGAACTAAAATAACAAACTAAAAACCCCAACAAACCATGCAGAGCAGGTTTTAGAACTTCAGTTTCAGTTCTGTGTTTAGCAAACACATTTATACATTTGTTCAAAGAATCATAGAGTCACAGAATGTCAGGGGCTGGAGGGGACCTGGAAAGCTCATCCAGTCCAAGCCCCCTGCCAGAGCAGATCATACAGGAACTCATCCAGGTGGGGTTTGAATATCTCCAGAGAGGGAGACTCCACAACCCCCCTGGGCAGCCTCTTCCAGTGCTCTGTCATCCTCACAGGGAAATAATTCTTCCTTCTGTTTCCATGGAACTTCCTCTGCCTCAGCTTCCACCACTGCCCCTTGTGCTGGCATTGGGCATCCCCCAGCAGAGCCTGGCTCCAGCCTCTGGGCACTCACCCTGCACATCTTTATCAACAGCAATGAGGTCACCTCTCAGGCTCCTCCTCTCCAAGCTTCAGAGCCCTCAGTCCTCACAAGGAAGATGTTCCATTCCCTTCATGACCTTTGTGGGTCTGTGCTGGATTCTTTCAAGCAGTTCCCTGAGCTCCTTCTTGAACTGAGGGGCCCAGCACTGGGCACAATATTCCAGATGCAGCCTCACCAGGGCTGAGCAGAGGACAGAAACAGCTCTGCCTTGCTTGCCATCCTGTGACTGACAAATACTGTGTCTGCAAGACTGCTATTGGATCTATGGATCAATGACAACTTCTGGAGCTGTGGGAACTCATCTCTCCACTTCTCATCAACTCCAGAATTATTTCTGAATTCCACAGGCTCTATCCACCCAATGTTTTGGTTTGGTTTTGTTGTTGTCGTTTCTTGTAGTTAGTACTTTAAAGCTGAATTCTCTCTCTCTTGTAGTCAGCACACACAGCACTTCTAAATGGAATTACACATCCTTGTTTCCCCCCCACCATAACATCATCTTACCATTTAAAGCATCAGCCAGAGGTGTTAGTCACAGACCAGCAGCAGGCCTGGTTTCACTGCTTGCTCCAAACAGTGCAGGGCTCCATATTTATGCATTCTTCAAACATGGGGTTTTATTACTGCTATTCACTTACCCATACCAAAAGCAGCACTCCAGAAATGCAAGGTTACATTGAAAAAAAGATTATTGATGACTTGACAAAAAAACAACCAACCAACCAACCAAAAAACCCCCAAACCAAACAAAAAAAAACCCCAAACCAAACAAAGCCCAAACCAAACAAAAAAAAGCAACCAACCAAACAAAAAAACCCCAAACCAAACAAAAAAAGCCCCAAACCAAACAATAAAAGCCCAAACCAAACAAAAAAACTCCAAACCAAACAACAAAAGCCCAAACCAAACAAAAAACCCCCAAACAAAAAAACCTCCAAACCAAACAAAAAAAGCCCCAAACCAAACAAATAAACCTCCAAACCAAACAACAAAAGCCCCAAACCAAACAAAAAAACCCTCCAAACCAAACAAAAAACCTCCAAACCAAACAAATAAACCTCCAAACCAAACAAAAAAAGCCCCAAACCAAACAAATAAACCTCTAAACCAAACAAATAAACCTCCAAACCAAACAAAAAAAGCCCCAAACCAAATAAACCTCCAAACCAAACAAAAAAACCTCCAAACCAAACAAAAAAACCTCCAAACCAAACAAAAAAAGCCCCAAACCAAACAAATAAACCTCCAAACCAAATAAGTAAACCTCCAAACCAAATATACCTCCAAACCAAACAAAAAAAGCCCCAAACCAAACAAAAAACCTCCAAACCAAACAAATAAACCTCCAAACCAAACAAACCTCCAAACCAAACAAAAAAACCTCCAAACCAAACAAACCTCTAAACCAAACAAAAAACCTCCAAACCAAACAAATAAACCTCCAAACCAAACAAAAAAGCCCCAAACCAAACAAATAAACCTCCAAACCAAACAAATAAACCTCCAAACCAAATAAGTAAACCTCCAAACCAAACAAATATACCTCCAAACCAAACAAAAAAGCCCCAAACCAAACAAAAAACCTCCAAACCAAACAAATAAACCTCCAAACAAATAAACCTCCAAACCAAACAAATAAACCTCCAAACCAAACCAAAGATCCAAACCAAACAAAAAAACCCTAAAGCAGCACTCCAAAAATTTGAGTATACATTGAAAAAAAGAGGATTGATGACTTGACAGAAAACAACAAACCAACCAACCAAAGAACCCCAAACCATACAAACAAAGCTCAAACCAAACAAACCACAAGCCAAAGAAACAAACCTCCAAACCAAACACAAAAGCTCAAACCAAACCAAAAAAGCCCCAAACCAAACAAAAAAGCCCCAAACCAAACAAAAAAGCCCCAAACCAACCAAACCCCCCCAAACTAAGGAAAAAAAACCCCAGACTAAAAATCCCAAGCTAAACAAATAAACCCAAACCAAGCAAAAAAAAACCCCAAACCAACCAACCAAGCAAAAAAAAACCCTAAAGCAAACGAAACCCCAAACCATGCACCATCAAAAATCCCTTTTACTCCTACAGGGAACCATATTTTCTCCTGAATTACTGAATGGAATGGAATATAATGGAATGGAATGGAATAGAATAGAATAGGAATAGAATAGAATAGGAATAGGAATAGAATAGAATAGAATAGGAATAGAATAGAATAGAATAGAATAGAATAGAATAGAATAGAATAGAATAATAGAATAGAATAGAATAGGAATAGAATAGGAATAGAAATAGAATAGAATAGGAATAGAATAGGAATAGAATAGAATAGAATAGGAATAGAATAGAATAGGAATAGAATAGAATAGGAATAGAAATAGAATAGAATAGGAATAGAATAGAATAGGAATAGAATAGAATAGAATTAGAATTAGAATTAGAATAGAATAGAATAGAATAGAATAGAATAGAATAGAATAGAATAGAATAGAATAGACCGGGTTGGAAGAGACCTTCAAGATCATCGTGTCCAACCCATCATCCAACACCACCTAATCAACTAAACCATGGCACCAAGCACCTGCCTGGTGCCAAATTACAAGCCCTATGAGGAGAGGCTGAGGGAGCTGGGGTTGTTTAGCCTGGAGGAGGCTCAGGGGTGACCTCATTGCTCTCTACAACTACCTGAAGAGAGGTTGTAGCCAGGAAGGGGTTGGTCTCTTCTCTCTAGCAACCAGCACCAGAACAAGGGGACACAGTCTCAAGCTGCACCAGGGAAGTTTAGGCTCGAGGTGAGGAGAAAGTTCTTCACCGAGAGAGTAATTGCCCATTGGAATGTGCTGCCCAGGGAGGTGGTGGAGTCACCATCCCTGGAGGTGTTCAAGAGGGGACTGGACGTGGCACTTGGTGCCATGGTCTAGTCATGAGGTCTGTGGTGACAGGTTGGACTCGATGATCTTCGAGGTCTCTTCCAACCTTGGTGATACTGTGATACTGTGAAATTCTGCTCAGTTCACAATCAATAGAAATAAGCTTTGGACTTACTTTTAAATAGAATAGAATAGAATAGAATAGAATAGAATAGAATAGAATAGAATAGAATAGAATAGAATAGAATACTGGTAGCAGATGATTTATCTTAGAGGACTCCATATTTCAGAAAGCAGTTGTTTAATGCTCCACGTTCTTTTCAGCAGATGAAGAGGTAGGTATAGTTCCATACAAGGAAAAAAAAAACCAAACCCAACCCACCACCACCAAAAAACAAGGAAAAAAACCCCTACCAAACCTAAGCCACACCAAAACAAACAACCCCCCCAAACAATAAGAAAAAACCCCACAAGTTAACAATCCCCCCAACAAAAAACCCACAAACCAACCAAAAAAAACCCCCAACTCAATCAAAAAACCCAAACCAAAACTACACCAAACAAAAACCCCCAAACCAAACAAAAAACCCAAAACCACCACAAAAATAAACCCCAAACAAAATAAACCCAAACAAAAAAACCACAAACAACCCCCAAAACAAAGGAACAAAAAAACCCTTCCTAAACCAAAAACCCCAAACCACACAAAAATACACCCCAAACCACCAAACAAAAAAGCCCTAAACACCCCCAAAAACTAACAACCCCCAAACCAAACAAAAAATCCCCCAAAACTAAACAAAACAAAAAAACACAAGAGAAAGAACAAAAAACCAAAACAAACCACCCCCAAAACAGACCCAAAACAAAAATCCCCCCAAACAAATTAACAAAAAACCCCTCCCAAAACTAACAAAACCCCCAAGCCAAACAAAAAAAACACCCAACCAAACAACCCCCCAAACAAAAATAAACCCCAAAGCAAACAAAAAACCCCAAACCTAACTAACAAAAAAACCCCCCAACCAACCCAAAACCACAGCCCCAAACCAACCAAAATCCAAAACAAACGACCCCCCCAAACAAAAAACCCTAACCCAAACCAACCCCCAAAACAAACAAAAAACCCCAAAACAAAAAAACTAACCCAAACCAAAAGCCTCAAAATAAACTAACAAAAAAAACCCCAAACCAAAAACCCAAACAAAAAAACCCCAAACCAAACAAAACCCCCAAAAAAACCTAACCCAACCCAACCCCCAAAACAAACAAAAAAACCCCAAACAAAAAACCCAAACCAAACCCCCCCCCAAAACAAACACCCCCCAAACAAAAAACCCAACCCAAACCAAAAACCCCAAACAAGAAAACCCCCAAACAAAAAACCCAACCCAAACCAAAAACCCCCAAACCAAACAAGAAAACCCCCAAACAAAAAACCCAACCCAAACAAAAACCCCCAAAACAAAAAAACCCCCACAAAAAACTCAAACCAAACAAAAAAACCCCAAACCAAAAACCCCCAAACCAAACTAACAAGAAAACCCCCAAACAAAAAACCCAACCCAAACAAAAAAAAAACAAACCAAAACAGAAAACCCCCACAAAAAACTCAAACCAAACAAAAAACCCCCAAACCAAAAACCCCCAAACAAAAAACCCAACCCAAACCAAAAGCCCCAAACCCAACGAGAAAAACCCCCAAACAAAAAAAAACCCAACCCAAACAAAAAACCCCAACCCAAACAAAAAAAAACCAAAACAAACAAAAAAACCACAAAAAACCTCAAACCAAATAAAAAAACCCCAAACCAAAAACCCCCAAACAAAAACCCAACCCAAACCAAAAACCCCCAAACCAAACTAACAAGAAAACCCCCAAACAAAAAACCCAACCCAAACAAAAAAAAAAAACCAAAACAAACAAAAAACCCCTCACAAAAACTCAAACCAAACAATAAAAACCCAAACCAAAAACCCCAAACCAAACTAACAAGAAAACCCCCAAACAAAAAACCCAACCCAAACAAAAAAAAACCAAACCAAAACAGAAAACCCCCACAAAAAACTCAAACCAAACAAAAAACCCCCAAACCAAAAACCCCCAAACAAATAACCCAACCCAACCCAAAAGCCCCAAACCCAACGAGAAAACCCCCAAACAAAAAAAACCAACCCAAACAAAAAACCCCAACCCAAACAAAAAAAACCCAAAACAAACAAAAAAAAAAAACACAAAAAACCTCAAACCAAATAAAAAAACCCCAAACCAAAAACCCCCAAACAAAAAACCCAACCCAAACCAAAAACCCCCAAACCAAACTAACAAGAAAACCCCCAAACAAAAAACCCAACCCAAACAAAAAAAAACCAAAACAAACAAAAAAACCCTCACAAAAACTCAAACCAAACAATAAAAACCCAAACCAAAAACCCCCAAACAAAAAACCCAACCCAAACCAAAAAACCCCAAAGAAAACCCCCAAACAAAAAACCCAACCCAAACCAAAAACCCCCAAACCAAACTAACAAGAAAACCCCCAAACAAAAAACCCAACCCAAACAAAAAACCCCAAAACAAACAAAAAACCCCCAAACAAAAAACCCAACCCAAAATCCCCCAAAACAACAACCCCCAAAATCCAAACCAAACAAAAAAACCCCCAAAACTAACCAAAAAACCCCAAAACAAACAAAAAACCCCAAAACAAACAAAAAAACACCCAAACCCCAACCCCCAAAACTAACAAGAAAAACAAAAAACCCCAAACCAACCAAACAAAAAAACCCCCACAAACAAAAAACCCCCACAAAAAACCCAAACCAAACAAAAATAACCCCAAAACAAGCAAACAAAAACCAAACAAAAAACCCAACCCAAACCAAAAACCCCCAAAACTAACCAAAAAAACCCCCAAAACCCCAAACCAAACACCCCCAAAACAAGCGAAAAACCCAAACAAAACCCCCAACCCCAACCAAAACCCCCAAAACAAACAAGAAGACCCTCAAACAAAAACCCCAACCCAACCCCCCCACCCAAACAAAAATCCCCAAGCAAAAACCCCAACCCAAACAAAAACCCTCAAAACAAACAACACCCCCAAACAAACAAAACCCCCAAAGGAAACCAAAACCCCCAAACCAAACAACACCCCCCCAAACAAACAAAAACCCCAAACCAAACAAAAAACCCCCAAAACAAACTACAACCCCCCCAACCAAAAACCCAACCCAACCCAAAAACCCCTAAACCAAACTAACAACCCCCCTCCAAGCAAACAAAAACCCCAAACCAAACAAGAAACCCCCAACCAACCCCCCCCAAACAAAAACCCAACCCAAACCAAAAACCCCTAAAACAAACTAACAACCCCCCCCAAGCAAACAAAAACCCCCAACCAAACAAAAACCCCAACCCAAACCAAAACCCCCCCAAAGCAAACTAACAACGAACCCAACCCCCAAACCAACCAAGCGCCAGAACACCCTCCCTCCGCCCCAACGCCCCAACCCCAAGGGCAACAGCCACTCGGTGAGACAAGCGGGCAGCAGCAGCGCCTGCCGAAGTCAGGCCCCGGCCCCTGGGGGCTCCTGGTCCCTGGGGGCTCCTGGTCCCTGGGGGCTCCTGGTCCCTGTGGGCGCCCTGCCCCTGTGCGCGCCCGCCCCCGAGCAAGCGGCGTGCCTGCCGGCGCTCTCCGGGGGAGGCCAAGAAAAGTTGCAGATTCTGATTAGACAAAGACGTCAGAGGTTGAAATTTTAATAACTTGCTGGAAAGAAAACACAAGTCTCCAAATGCTACTTCCTTCCCCCACCCCTTCCCTCCCTCCCCCTTCCCTTAAACCCCCTCCTTCCCCTCCCCCCTCCCCCCCCCGAGAAATGTGGGTGCCAACAAAACTGCCTTTGCTGAACGGTAGCATTAAACTTTCCGGACTGCTAAACATGGGGCTCGGCTGCAATTCTTCCTCACATTCACCAACACCAGCAGTCTACACGTTTACACAGAGACCATTATGCATGGTAATTACATCATAGCAGTAAGAAATTCAACTTTTAGTGTTGCTCTGAAAACAATCTTCATAAATAAATGGAAACAATCTGTGTTCTAAGCTCTTCGGTAACCTAAGGTTAATTGGTACAGAGAGTGGTTTTTGTTTTGTTTTGCTGTGTTTTTTTTTCTCTTCCTTTTATAAACCAAACTGGAGGTTCCTCACTGCCAACAATGGTTAAGGCCTGGATCGAGTTACTCTCCTTTTGCTTTTCCCTTTTTCTGCTTCTTTCCATTTTCCACTGCTGCATTACTTTCTGGCTTGCTCACTCCGTTTGCCACAGCACCGTTTGCTATCTTGCCATTCTTTATGGGCTCCTTGGGCAGCTTATATGTCCGATAGTAGAAGTTCCCAAACAGGAAGATGAAGGTGACAGCGTAGAAAATGACACCCCAGTGCATCCATTTAGGGAAAGGACAATCAATATAAATAGACAAGGCTGTGTGGCCAATAGTCACGTGGAACTGCACCTGAAAGACACAGAAAACGGAGAATCAAAACAGGTCTGGACATCGAGACTCTTGAACGTGTCCAGGGAAGGGCAACGAGGCTGGGGAGGGGTCAGGAGCACAGCCCTGTGAGGAGAGGCTGAGGGAGCTGGGGTTGCTTAGCCTGGAGAAGAGGAGGCTCAGGGGAGACCACATTGCTCTCTCCAACTCCCTGAAGGGAGGTTGTAGCCAGGTGGGAGTTGGTCTCTTCTCCCAGGCAAGCAGCACCAGAACAAGAGGACACAGACTCAAGCTGCACCAGGGGAGGTTTAGGATGGAGGTGAGGAAGAAGTTCTTCCCAGCAAGAGAGATTGGCCATTGGAATGTGCTGCCCAGGGAGGTGGTGGAGTCACCATCCCTGGAGGTGTTCAGAAAAGGCTTGGATGTGGCACTTGGAGCCATGGTTTAGTTGTCAGGAGGTGTTAGGTAATAGGTTGGACTTGATGATCTCTGAGGTCTTTTCCAACCTGGTTGATTCTGTGTTATTCTGTAGCTCTAGAAGGTCTGGATTGTATGCTGCAGGTCTAAAAGGTCTGGATGGTATTTTGTGGGTCTAAAAGGTCTGGATGATATCCTGTGGGTCTAAAAGGTATGAATGATACTCTGGATGATATCGTCTAAAAGGTCCAGAGGGTATCCTGTAGGTCTAAATGGTCTGGAGGGTATCCTGTGGGTCTAAAAGGTCTGGATGGCATCCTGTGGGTCTAAAAGGTCTGGAAGGTATCCTGTGGGTCTAAAAGGTCTGGATGGCATCCTGTGGGTCTAAAAGGTCTGGATGGCATCCTGTGGGTCTAAAAGGTCTGGAGGCTATCCTGTGGGTCTAAAAGGTCTGGATGGTATCCTGTGGGTCTAAAAGGTCTGGAGGATATCCTGTAGGTCTGACTGCACCAGTATAGACCAGTGCATTACATTGCAAAAAGTGCTAAAGTGGGGAGGAGGTAGGGAGGCTGGATTTGGGATCTGGCTGTCACATCATGTATGCACACATATGACTGACCAGGGACACCACATTTATTTGCAGTACCTGGCACCTGCTTTCAGAACCAGGAAAATGAGAAGACACTGAAGGATCTGGATTTTCTCTACCTCTTTGAGAAGGTTTTTGCAATCATAGAAGCAGTTCAATACTATAAGGTTGATTACAGAGATCATAGTTGGTGGAGCTGTTATGAAGGTTCACAGAATCACAGAATTGTCAGGGTTGGAAGGGACCTCAAGGATCAGCCAGTTCCAAGCCCCCTGCCATGGGCAGGGACACCTCACTCTACAGCAGGTTGCTCACAGACACATCCAGCCTGGCTGCAAAAACCTCCAGGGATGAGGCTTCCACCACCCCCTGGGCAACCTGCTCCAGTGTCTCACCACCCTCATGGGGAAGAACTTCTTCCTAACATCCAGTCTGAATCTGCCCATTTCTAGTTTTGTTCCATCCCCCCAGTCCTATCCCTCCCTGACACCCTCAAAAGTCCCTCCCCAGCTTTCTTGTAGCCCCCTTCAGATACTGGAAGGCCACAATAAGGTCTCCTCAGAGCCTTCTCTTCTCCAGACTGAACAGCCCCAACTCTCTCAGTCTGTCTCCATAGGAGAGGAGTTCCAGCCCCCTGATCATCCTCGTGGCCCTTCTCAAGGATCACCCAGTTCCAACCCCTGCCATGGGCAGGAACACCTCACACTACAGCAGGTTGCTCACATCCACATCCAGCCTGGCCTTCAAAACCTCCAGGGATGGAGGTTTCACTCCATTTGAAACAACCAGTTAAGTAATATCAGACTTTCCTGCCATCACTTTTATTTCTGCCACGTGCTTTTTGAGACATGAAATAAATGCTTCTGTCCTCCAGGAAATATTCTGGTTTGAGCTGTGAGTGGAACGGGACAGCGAAGAACTCATGGAAGGTGCAGAATCCGTTCCAAAGCTCTGCCAATGCAATTCCTTCTGCCATCAAGGGGGCAAGCTTACTTACCAATTGCAATATGGTCAAGTATCGTTTCCACCACAGGTACTTCTGAAATTTAGGGCCACAGGCAGCTAATCCATAATACATGTACATGATGACGTGAATAAACGCGTTCATCTGAGCGCCGAAGAAAGCTGTCCGGGAACAGAAGGGAAAGTTGTCACGACTTGGGAACCAGAAAGAATCCTTTTCCTAGTGCTAGCCATGTGAGAGGAAACATTATAAAGCACAGGGCATCACAGAACCACAGTGTGTCAGGGTTTGGAAGGGGCCTCGAAAGATCGTCCAGGCCAACCCCCTGCCAGAGCAGGATCACCTAGGGCAGCTCACACAGGAACACATCCAGGTGGGTTTTGAAGTGCCTTCAGACAAGGAGTCTCCACAACCTCTTTGGGCAGCCTGCTCCAGAGCTCTGTCGCAAGTTTTTCTTTATGTTCACCTGGAACCTCCTATGCTCCGGCTTGCACTCATTGCCCCTTGTCCTGTCACTGGACATCACTGAGCAGAGCCTGGCTCCATCCTCCTGACACTGCTCTTCGCATCTTTATGAGCGTGAATGAGGTCACCCCTCAGACTCCTCAAGGATAAAGAAACCAAGCTCCCTCAGCCTTTCCTCATAAGGGAGATGTTCCACTCCCTTAATCACCAGGAAGTATTCAGCAATAGAGTACAGATCTGGCTGTGGATGTGCTGACACAAGGAATGTATCACACCTTGCATGGAACCACTCATGCAAAAGCTTTTCCTAAGACTTCCTGGGGCTTTTTAGTCTGGAAAAGAGAAGACTTAGAGGCATTTAATAAATGTTTATAAATATCTGAGGGCTGGGTGTCAGGAAGGAGGGGATAGGCTCTGCTCACTTGCTCCCTGGGATAGGACAAGGAGCAATGGAGGTAAGCTGCAGCACAGGAGGTTCCACCTCAACACAAGAGGGAACTTCTTTCCTGTAAGGGTGACAGAGCACTGGAGCAGGCTGCCCAGGGAGGTTGTGGAGTCTCCTTCTCTGGCGACTTTCAAGGCCCATCTGGATGTGTTCCTCTGTGACTTGAGCTAGATTGTATGGCCCTGCTCTGGCAGGGGGTTGGACTTGATGATCTCTTTGGGTCCCTTCCAACCCCTGACATGCTGTGATCCTGTGATTTGTGGAAATCACTTGGTTATATGAACACAAACACATCAGTTATTGTGGTATAACTGCACAGTTGCACTACAGTTGTACAGTACAAGTAGTACAGTAATAGGAACAGGCTGCCCAGGGGGTATTGTGGAGTCTCCCTCTCTGGAGATATTCAAAACCCACCTGGATGCATTCCTGTGTGATCTGCTCTAGGTGATCCTGCTCTGGCAGGGCCAGGGATTGGACTGGGTGATCCCTCCCAGCCCCTAAGATTCTGTGATAGTAGAGTTGTTTTGCTAGAGGATTATTAAGAGCTGTATTTGACAATGCAAGGGATGAAGCATAAGCTTCCAAACGTCAATCTTTCCAACGGCATTCAAATGCACAAGGTTCACTTCTCAGCAGGCAGGCAAGAAACTCATGTGATGAAATAGGTCAAAAAAAGAAGTCATAGAATCAGTAAGGTTGGAAAAGACCTCAAAGATCATCAAGTCCTACAAAAGCAAAGCATCAATTGTGGTTATGAGATGTTTAAGGGCACTGCCAAGTGAGTTTGCCTAAATGGCTCATTTCTTATCTCTGACTTAAAATATCCAGACTTCTTAAATGTATCACATGTTCAGCATAAGTTTTTCCCAGAATGATCCATGCTGGACACACAGACAGCAGTTTTCACTGACACCGAGATCTCCTCGCTCCTGTCCAGCTTAGCAATCACTTAACAGAAGCCAACTGTCATGGTTCAACCCCACAGCTTCTCTTTCCACCCTCCCAGTGAGATGGGGGGAGAGAGTCCAAAACAAAAATGTAAGACTTGTGGCGTGAGGTGAAGGGAGTTTGAGAGGGCAGAAAAGAAAGAAAATGTAATAATAATAATGATGATGAAAAAATTAGAATAGACAAAACAAGTGATGCACAATTCAATTGCTCCTTGTTAGTTCCCAAGCAGCAGTAGTCTGCCCTGGCCAAAAGCAGGACACAAATGATGTCCTGTTAAGGTATTCTTACAGTGTCAGAGAGGCTCAAAAAGGCTCTAATGTTCAAGACTAGGGCAATAAAGACAATAGCTGCTGACATCAAGCAGCTCAGATGCCCATGTGCTCTAGACTCAGTTGTAACAGGGTCTAGTTTATAATAGATTTGTCTCTGTAAGCAATGTGCTACCAGCGAGAAATCAGGGCAGAAACCATCCACACTGCTGCAGCAGCACTGTGTAAATGCAGAAGAGCCACTGCTGCTTTTCCTTTTGCAGGGGCTGAAAATTAAGGGGCAGTGCAAGGACACAAAAACTGGAAACAGTTGCAACTGGATGTTCACAGGATGTCAGGGGTTGGATGGGAGCTCTGGAGATCAATAAGCCCAGAGCAGGACCACAGAATCTAGCACCAGTCACACAGGAACACATCCAGATGGGGCTGGAAAGTCTCCAGAGAATGAGACTCAACAACCTCTCTGGGCAGCCTGCTCCAGTACTCTTGTGACCTTTACAGTGAAGAAGTTCCTCCTCACGTTGAGGAGGAACCTCCTGTGCTGTAATTTCACAGTATCACCAAGGTTGGAAGAGACCTCAAAGATCATCAAGTCCAATCTTTATATCCATTGCCCCTTGTCCTGTCACAGGGTGCAACTGAGCAGAGCCTGTCCCCTCCCTCCTGACCCCCAGCCCTCAGATATTTATACACCTTTATTAAATCCTCTCTCAGTCTTCTCCTCTCCAGATCAAAAAGCCCCAGGGCTCTCAGCCCCTCCTAAAAAGCCCCAGGGCTCTCAGCCCCTCCTAAAAAGCCCCAGGGCTCTCAGCCCCTCCTAAAAAGCCCCAGGGCTCTCAGCCCCTCCTAAAAAGCCCCAGGGCTCTCAGCCTCTCTGCTGTATTGAAAACCGCTGATATTCAGCACGAAACGTCTGACATTTTGAGATAGAATCATAGAATTGTCAGGGTTGGAAGGGACCTCAAGGAGCATCCAGGTCCAACCCCCATGCCAGGGGCAGGGACACCTCACACTACAGCAGGTTGCTCACAGCCACATCCAGCCTGGCTGCAAACACCTCCAGGATGAGGTTTCCACCACCTCCCTGGGCAACCTCTGCCAGTCTCTCACCACCCTCCTGGGGAAGAACTTCTTCCTGACATCCAATCTGAATCTACCCACTTTTAGTTTTGCTCCATTCCCCCCAGTCCTATCACTCCCTGACACCCTCAAAAGTCCCTCCCCAGCTTTCTTGGAGCCCCCTTCAGATACTGGAAGGCCACAATAAGGTCTCCTCGGAGCCTTCTCTTCTGCAGACTGAACAACCCCAAGTCTCTCAGTCTGTCCCTATAGGAGAGGAGCTCCAGCCTTCAGGATTTCTAAGTAAGGCTACAGGTAAGCATCCAATCAACTTATTTTATGGCTGCAGTAGCCAATAAAGACTTTACATTGTCTGGTTAAGCATCTGCATCCTGCAGGTTATCCTTGAATTTCCCCCAGCTAGCTACAGACTCTCATTTTAAACATTTGGCCTTCTCAATAGCAGTAACCACTCGCTAGAAAATATCTATAGTAAAAGGAGAGCATAAACCTCTCATGCACCAAGTATTTAGAATAGAATAGAATAGAATAGAATAGAATAGAATAGAATAGAATAGAATAGAATAGACCAGGTTGGAAGACACCCTCAAGATCATGTTTCTCTGGTTTGACAAACAGACCCTGAGATCTTGTTCTGTTGTGGTGTTTATTGCAGATCATCCTCAGTGTCTTAAGCCTACAAAGCACATTACAAACAGAGTATTCTCCCCGAAACCTCAGCTCTGTGGAGCTTGTAATTTGAGAGAGACAAGACAAAACAACAAGAGTGCAGTGGCAGGCAAGGGAGGAGATGTGGTAAGTTGCAATGGAGTAAAATTCTTTGATGTGGGCTTTAAAAAGGTAGAATGTGGGGAAAGAAAAACAAGAAAGTAAAGGCTTATAATGAATTACAGACTTGTACCATTATGAATAGGTTTTAAAAGTTACTTGACAGTTTTATTGGCTCAACCTTCATGGCAAGGTTTCAGAATTGTCTATGTGCCTCTTTAGATAGTGTAAAAAATATGATATAGATAAATATGATATCTATGAAATACATAAAGAAAGAAAGAAAACCCCAACCTCAGATAGTAGGCCAAAATAACATCTCAATTAACTCCATTACACCTGCACACAGACTGTGGCCTGTGAATTCTGCAGCTCATAGAGTCACAGAATTGTCAGGGTTGGAAGGGACCTCAAGGATCAGCCAGTTCCAAACCCCCCTGCCATGGGCAGGGACGCCTCACACTACAGCAGGTTGCTCACAGCCACATCCAGCCCGGGATGAGGCTTCCACCACCTCCCTGGGCAACCTGTTCCTGCGAAAAATATAAAGCTAAGCAAGACATGTTCATTCCTTCCACCTCATGCAGAACAAGGCTGATGTTGAAGACACAATTTCAGCCTTGCAACTGATAGCCATGAAAAGAAAAGGAGAAAAACAAACCAGCAAAACAAACAGGAAAAAAAGTTTTGCAATGCATTTGATTGCTGCTCTGTTATCTCTTCCTCCCCCACGTTTCCCACAGAGGAAGTCTCTACCCATTTAAGCTACTGTAGCCCTTCAGTGCTATTTAAACACTCTTGTGTGTTAGAATGTTAAAAAACTGGACTTCATTGCTGCCAAACAATAATAATTCTCCACTGTGTGTCCACTCAAAAGGGTATAGGGGGGAAAAAAAACCAGAGAGAGAACTCACCTTGTCCACCTGCAACCCACTTAATACCAATCCACCACAAGGTGAACATGGTGAAATGGTGATAGACATGAAGGAAACTGATTTGGTTGAATTTCTTCCTCAGGATGAAGAATACAGTATCCAAATATTCAATTCCTTTAGAGACATAATACCACCACAAAGCAGCAGCTATCTGCAATGGAGACACACACACACACACAAAAAGAGACAAGACAGAACTTTTAGTGGTTCCAAGCTGAACAGAATAAAGCTGTCTCCACCTGTCTCCTGCAAGAAAAGGATAACTCTGCCTTCCCCAAATCCTGGCAAATGTTCAGGTGGAGCCCTGATGAGATGAGGACAGCAAAAAAACCCAAGGCTCCACTCATCTGCTCTGCACAGGGAAGTAGCATTCTGAGCCTACTATTCACAACTCACAGCTGTAAATAAATAAACAGATAAATAAATAAACAAGCAAGCAAACAAAGAAATAAAGCTAAGATAAAACCAAGGCTCCACTCATGTGCTCTGCACAGGGAAGTAGCATTCTGAGCCTACTGTTCACAACTCACAGCTGTAAATAAATAAATAGATAAACAAACAAACAAACAAACAAGCAAACAAATAAGGCTAAGATAAAACCAAGGCTCCACTCATCTGCTCTGCACAGGGAAGTAGCATTCTGAGCCTACTGTTCACAACTCAGCTGTAAATAAACAAACAAACAAACAAACAAAGCTAAACTAAACTCAAGGCTCCACTCATCTGCTCTGCACAGGGAAGTAGCATTCTGAGCCTACTGTTCACAGCTCACAGCTGTATACAAATAAATGCAGCCAACGCGATCAAAGGCTTTGCCATCTCTAAACTGCTCACCAGGTGAACAGAGGGAGCTTGTGCCCTCATTCTTTGCAGGACAGGACTACCACAGGGCTTCCCTTACTAATGAGGCAACCCTTTGATGTGGTCAGAACAAGGAGGCAGGATCATCACGATCAAACGAAGTAGCAAAGGTTGAAACCTGACATGAAATTCTTTCAGTAGCACAGGCATATATGGGCGGGAAGACACCAAATTGCTCTTACAAGCTAGCTGCGGTACAAGATTTCACATCCCTCGGAGCAATATTCCCCTCAGCTTCTCTTCTCAGTAAGCCCCTCTGGAATGCAGCAGCGTTCCCTCAGTGGCTCCGTGCCATTCCAGGAACAGAAGAGACAAGACCATGGGAGCCACACAGGCTGCAGAGATACCCAACAGGGCAGTGCCACACCCCCAACATTCTTTTTCTAATCCACCCATCCCAGAGAATCTTGCCCAAGATGCAATATAAACAAGGCTCCCTGCTGAAATCAGGATATTGTTGTACCAGGTAAAGCCCCAAAGCTCTGTGTGGCAATTTGCTAATACTATGATAGGGGGTATGGTGGTGGTGGTGGTGGGGACTCCCAGATTCCAAAGCACAGCAACAAGTCTGGCATGGCAAGTCATCTAGCTTGTTATGCAAGGGTGGGACCAGCACATATCCCAGCTGGTGACTCACATAGAGAATGGGAAAAGAAGTAGTGAGTTGGAAATGGCAGCACCAGCAGCAAGGAGAGCTGACAGTGTCACAACACACCTATTTGTAAGAAGTTCACCTGGTCTTTCAGGACTTGTCTGATGGCAGATCAGACTTTCTTACCTTAGCATGGTGTGAAATAGTCTCACCACCCACTCATTCCCCAGGAGAGACAGAAGAGGGGGAAAAAAGTTATGACATCAGAAGCTTCCCTTCCCAAACCCTCACACATGGGTAGCAGGTAAGTGAGAGAAAGGGGAACCAGCAGCATGAGCACTACAGCCCTGCACGGTGTTTCCCTCCACCTCTTCCAGCTGGCAGGAAAGGAATGCAGCTCTCCTCAGTTTGTCACAGCTATAAATGGGCTGGTGAACGTTTTAGGAGAGATTACAGCAGAAGCAAAAAAGCCCAAACCAGCAGAGGAGCAGAAGAGCACTGCAGAGCTGCATTGCAGGCTCTGCCCTTTCCCAAAGGGGACTGCACGGCTTCACTGCTGCCAAACTGCAGACCGCTATGTACCTCCATTACCCAACACCCTGCTCACTCTCTGGATGTGCTGCAGCTTACTTCAGCGCTCAAGAAAAGGAGGCAGACTTTGCCAGTTTTACATGTAAAAAAAGAAGTTAGTGTCTGGAGCAAAACTAGAAATGGGTAGATTCAGATTGGATGTTAGGAAGAAGTTGTTCCCCAGGAGGGTGGTGAGACACTGGCACAGGTTGCCCAGGGAGGTGGTGGAAGCCTCATCCTTGGGGGCTTTTAAGGGCAGGCTGGATGTGGCTGTGAGCAACCTGCTGTAGTGTGAGATGTCCCTGCCCATGGCAGGGGGTTGGACCTGGATGATCCTTGAGGTCCCTTCCAACCCTGACTGATACTATGATTCTATTCTATGATCTGTCAAAGATGGAGAAAGGCAACCAGCACCAGAACAAGAGGACACAGTCTCAAGCTGCACCAGGGGAAGTTTAGGCTGGAGGTGAGGAGAAAGTTCTTCACAGAGAGGGTTGTTAGCCATTGGAATGTGCTGCCCAGGGAGGTGGTGGAGTCACCATCCCTGGAGGTGTTCAAGAGGGGATTGGACATGGCACTTGGTGCCACGGTTTAGTAGTCATGAGGTGTTGGGTGACAGGTTGGACTTAATGATCTTTGAGGTCTTTTCCAACCTTATTGATTCTATGATAAAAGAGAGTCCCTCAAATACAGGGAGTTCCCAGGCACACAGGCAGGCTGCAAGGCCCATCAATACATAAATATGCATGCATACATGTTGCTCAACATCCAGTACAGTTCTGCCTCTGGGACAGCTAGGTAGCCAGGTGTTTCCTAACACCCATATCAAGGCTTTGTCTCACATCCATGGATTACCATAACAGCCCAGCACCTTTTAAAGACCTTTGCTAAAGCAGCAACTCCTATATAAATTAAGATAAGCATCTCTTCATCTCCTGAGTTAACAGTAAACACTTTAGGTTGTATCCATAAAAATGACAGTACTCAAACTCTTTGGAGGTCCTCACTTCTCAGGAACTTTTAAAAGATTCAATAGGTCAGTTGCAAGAAGGCCAAGAAGGCCAATGGCATCCTGGCCTGGATCAGGAATAGTGTGGCCAGCAGGAGCAGGGAAGTCATTGTGCCCTGTGCTCAGCACTGGTTAGGCCACACCTGGAGTCCTGTGTCCAGTTCTGGGCTCCTCAGTTCAAGAAAGATGTTGAGATGCTGGGACATGTCCAGAGAAGGGCAACAAAGCTGGGGAGGGGTCTGGAGCACAGCCCTGTGAGGAGAGGCTGAGGGAGCTGGGGTTGCTTAGCCTGGAGAAGAGGAGGCTCAGGGGAGACCTTCTTGCTGTCTACACCTACCTGAAGGGAGGTTGTAGCCAGGTGGGGGTTGGTCTCTTCTCCCAGGCAAGCAGTGATAGAACGAGAGGACACAGTCTCAAGTTGTGCCAGGGGAGGTTTGGGCTGGATGCTAGGAAGAAATTCTTCCCAGACAGAGAGACTGGCCATTGCAATGTGCTGCCCAGGAAGGTGGTGGAGTCACCATCCCTGGAAGTGTTTAAGAAGAGCCTGGATGAGGCACTTGGTGCCATGGTTTAGTTGATGAGATGGTGATGGGTGATAGGTTGGACTTCATGACCTCGAGGCTCTTTTCCAACCTGGTTAATTCTGTGATTCTGTAAGCATACTGCCCATAAAACCTCTTAAAAAGCTGATGTGCATTGTGTTAAAGAAAACAGTGGAGCAATAAAAGCCAAACAGCTGATAAACCAGCAGCCACTTTACTGCATGGCACAGAGCAAAATGGCAGTGGAGGAAGAAATACATTTTTTTCAAAAGCCTCATGTTTGGTGCCCAAGGTGCCACAGGCTTCACCAGAAGCTCCTGGACACATTCAAGGCACCTCTCTCCTATACTTTGGAATGCCACAGAATGCAACTGCAGCCTGTGGACCAAAAACACTCAGCTGAACTTTTGATCAAAATGCTTCCCATCACTTCAGAACAAAACCAGCCTCCATTTCTTTGCAGGATTATAGCCCTTGGGGTTTGTGCTCCTGGAGATTTCATGACCTGATAGGTCTTTGGCTCTCTCCCTATCAAATTTTACTACCATTTATTCTCACACCTGGTAAGTTTCATGCACTAATGATCTATTTTCAGTGCTCTCAAGGAGGTGTTTTGATCATCAGCTTATAGCTGCAGAAAAAAAACCCTGAAGCGGATACCCAGGCCTTTGCCTGAGGCCATGCATGCAATCAGTGACAGAGAAATGAAGCAGAAGAAGACACCAACACGTAAGCTATGTCAGGAGCAGAGGGCTACTAATAAACTTCTTCTGCAAAGCATCAGAAGATGGGACCTATGCTGTAGCCTTTCTTTGGGCACAGCATGAAAGAAAGCTTGAGTTTAACAAGAAAACCTGCACTCAAAAGGCAGTTCCCTGAAGTGAATAACACCAGTCACAGCCATCCCTTTTCTGGCCATTTTTCTGTGTGCCAGTCTGAGGCTGTTAAAATACCAGATGGCACAGAAAGATTACACTGCAGCCTAGGATTAAGGGGGTCAACAAGAGGTCCAAGGCCATGACCTCTGCCTGCTGCAGGGGTTCTGAACAGAGGGCTGTTTGAACACAGGACTCCCTTCTTGGCACCTTCCTTCCTCACTTAAGGTTGGAGGCAGCTCCCCATCAAGAGGCTCAAAGGGAGGGGTTAGAAGGTCACAGTAACATGAAAAATCAGACAGCCTTTTCAAGCAAACTCTTTTCTCTGCTTCAGTTATAGAACTTTGCTTACAGGAGCATGAAGTCCACTTTGTCAGGACGCAAATTCCCTGCTCACAGAAGTTCAAATCATTACTATTTCATAAGAGGAAGCTACTCAAGCTCTTGACACAGATACAATAAATGCAGATTGCAATTGCAGCACAGAGGGCTCAGCTCTGTGATTGCAATCAGCACACTTAAAAGTAGGAACTAATTCACACAGATCTCTAACTCTCAGCTCTTCAGATATGTTAATAAAATAAATGCACTTGACCTGGGAGACAAGGAGACACAAGTGTAAGCAGGGGTAAAAAGTGACTACTCACAGACATGGAGAGGCCTTGGCTTAGACAGTGTTAGGAAATACTCCACATGCTGGAGTATTCAGTAGCCCTTCAAAATCCCTTCTTGGGGGGTTCTTTCCATTTTCCTTTCTTGTCTACTATGAACATAGAATCACAGAACTGTTAGGGTTGGAAGGGACCTCAGGGATCATCCAGTTCCAACCCCCCTGCCATGGGCAGGGACACCTCACACTGCAGCAGGTTGCTCACAGCCACATCCAGCCTGGCTGCAAACACCTCCAGGGATGAGGCTTCCACCACCTCCCTGGGCAACCTGTGCCAGTGTCTCACCACCCTCCTGGGGAACAACTTCTTCCTAACATCCAATCTGAATCTCCCCATTTCTAGTTTTGCTCCATTGCCCCCAGCCCTATCACTCCCTGACAGCCTCAAAAGTCCCTCCCCAGCTTTCTTGTAGCCCCTTCAGATCCTGGAAGGCCACAATTAATTCTCCTTGCCATGAGGCTTTCACCACCTCCCTGGGCAACCTGTTTGTTTCTCACCACCCTCACGGGGAAGAGACTGGCACAGGTTGCCCAGGGAGGGGGTGGAAGCCTCATGCCTGGAGGTTTTTGCAGCCAGGCTGGATGTGGCTGTGAGCAACCTGCTGTAGTGTGAGGTGTCCCATGGCAGGGGGTTGGAACTGGCTGATCCTTGAGGTCCCTTCCAACCCTGACAATTCTATGGCAACATCACAGAGGAATATTCCCAAAGAGATAGAAACAAAGGTCACAGCAGGGCTTCTGTGCTGCCATTTAGACCACCACATTACTTTCACATTTCTCAGTATTTGTTCCATATTATCACTGAATGCTCTGGGTTGGAAAGGACCTCCAGAGCTCATCCGGTCCAACCCCTCTGCAGTCAGCAGGGACATCCCCAACTAGATCAGGTTGCCCAGAGCCTCATCCAACCTCACCTTGAGTATCTCCAGGAGGTGTTAGAAAGCAGCCCTGAGGAAAAGGACTTGGGGGTGCTGATGGATGAGAAGCTGGACATGAGCAGGCAGGGTGAGCTTGCAGCACAGAAGGCAAATCACAGCCTGGGCTGCATCAAAAGATGTGTTGCCAGCAGAGCCAGAGAGGTGATTCTGCCACTTTGCTCTGCTGAGACCTCACCTGGAGTACTGTGTGCAGCTCTGGAGCCCTCAGTACAGGAAGGACATGGAGCTGATGGAGAGGGTCCAGAGGAGGGCCATGAAAATGATCAGGGGCTTGGAGCATCTCTGCTACAAGGACAGGCTGAGGGAGCTGGGGGTGTTCAGCCTGGAGAAGAGGAGGCTCCAGGGAGACCTAATAGCAGCCTGCCAGTACCTGAAGGAGGCTACAAGAAGGATGGAGAGAGACTGTTTGCAAAGGCCTGCAGTGATAGGACAAGGGGCAATGGCTTCAGGAGATTTATATGGGATGTTAGGAGCAAGTTCTTTGCTGAGGGTGGTGGAACCCTGGAACAGGTTGCCCAGGGAGGTGGTTGAGGCCCCATCCCTGGAGATATTCAAGGTGAGACTCAATGAGGCCCTGGGCAGCCTTCCAAACCAGACCATTCTGTGATTCTATGATGAAGATAAGGGTCTTGACTGCCAACATATTGTGCAGCTGCTGCAAGAGCGTGAGAGAACTCCATTTTCCCTGTTTCCTCAGCTCTCTCAGATGCAAACCAAACATATATCTCTTTAAAAAAAACCTTTAGAAAGAATGTCATGAAAATGCACAAATCAGCAAAAAAGCTTTTAAAAGTCAGAAAGATCCAAAAGTAGATATTGCTAGCACAACCTCCCTTTTCTGGGCACATCCTGTGCAATAAACAGTTGTGCAGGTCTTTTGCCTTTATTTCATTGTATAATAATGCTGTTTGTCATAATGAGTAAGGTGGAATACAACTCTTTTGAGCAGGTCTGACCCTTCCACAGCTTCCCACAAACCAGGGCACTTACAAGGGAGGCTACGAAGCAGCACTTTTGCATGCCACAGAGTCATTACCCCTTTGTACTTAGAATCACAGAATTGTCAGGGTTGGAAGGGACCTCAAGGATCAGCCAGGTCCAACCCCCTGCCATGGCCAGGGACACCTCACACTACAGCAGGTTGCTCACAGCAGCCACATCCAGCCTGGCTGCAAACACCTCCAGGCATGAGGCTTCCACCACCTCCCTGGGCAACCTGTGCCAGGCTCTCACCACCCTCATGGGGAACAACTTCTTCCTGATATCCAATCTTAATCTCCCCATTTCTAGTTTTGCTCCATTCCCCCACAGTCCTATCACTCCCTGACACCCTCAAAAGTCCCTCCCCAGCTTTCTGGTAGCCCCCTTCAGATACTGGAGGGCCACAATTAGGTCTCCTGGGAGCCTTCTCTTCTCCAGACTGAACAGCCCCAACTCCCTCTGTCTCCATGGGAGAGCATCTCCAGCCCTCTGCTCATCCTCATGGCCTTTCTTTGGACACTTTCCAGCACTCAGCCAAGATAAAAATTCCTTCAGTATATGCCATACTAATCCTCACTGTCCTCGTACCCAGCTGGATGCCATTCTGTTTTGCCTGTCTATTGAAAACAACCCCCTGGCAAGCAGTTTGATACTTGGCTGGACGTTAGGGGGTTTCATACACTATTATTCACGGAAGTATTCTAGAGATTGAAGCAATGAGTGCACAGCACTGGCAATGGTGAAAGCTGGGGGAACTTCCAGGAGGCAAATGAGAAGCTGCTCACAGATTGTTCTGCAATGTCATACCTAAGGTGTACCACTCACAGAATCACCAAGGTTGGAAGAGAACTCAAAGATCATCAAGTCCACCCTGTCACCACAGACCTCATGACTCAACCACGGCACTACCACACACCCCCTGCCATGTGCACCCCAAGCTTTTGAGTTCTGCCCTTGAACAGTATCATAGTATCATAGTATCAGTCAGGGTTGGAAGGGGCCACAAGGATCATCTAGTTCCAACCCCCTGCCATGGGCAGGGACACCCCACACTACATCAGCCTGGCCAGAGCCTCATCCAGCCTGGGCTTAAACACCTCCAGGGATGGGGCCCCAACCTCCTCCCTGGACAACCCATTCCAGGGCTTCACCACTCTCATGGGGAAGAACTTCCTCCTCACCTCCAGCCTGAATCTCCCCACCTCCAGCTTCATTCCATTCCCCCTAGTCCTGTCACTACCTGATAACCTGAGAAGTCCCTCCCCAGCCATTTTGCAGCCTGTGCTCTAAACAACCAATGTTTTGAGACCACAAGACACTCTCACTGCATTTTCAGGGACGTGTTCTAATCTGCAGGTGAAAGTTGCAAGGCCAGCTGAGACATTCTTAAGTGTCAGCTCTGCCAGAAGACCTGAGCTAAGCAGCAGCACCGTGGAAACCAACAACCATCAGCACTTTGATTTTCATTTGAATGCTATCCAAAAACAAAGAAACAACAGAATGAAGTGCACTGATAACACATCTGCCAGAGGCCAACCATGGGTAAAGGAGACAAAACCTTGCCTCACCAGGAGGAGTCAAGTGCAGCCACAGCACAGGCTGGCAACCCCTTAACTTGCTTTGATCAAACCTTACTTGCTGTGATCTAGCTTGAACACTCCACCTTTGCTAACCACACTTAGCCTGGTATCACAAACTCCAGCAAGGTCTAGAAACCAAAGGATGCTGTGCCAGTTTTAGGCTGATGCCCAGGAAATTTTCCACAACTCTTGAGCAGAAAGTGGCAGAATGTTAATAAATTACCATTGGATGTAAAGGAATAATAATGGTTAGGTCTAATAGGGTCCATTGGTCTGATATCTAACATAAAGCTAGTTGTATAAACCAACTACTTTCCCTTTTCAATACAATACAATACAATACAATACAATACAATACACCAGGTTGGAAGAGACCTTCAAGATCATCACGTCCAACCCATCAACCAATCCAACCCACCCAACAACTAAACCATACAGCCAAGCACCCCATCCAGTCTTCTCCTGAGCACCTCCAATGAAGGTGACTCCACCACCTCCACGGGCAGCCGATTCCAATGGGCAATCACTCTCTCCATGTAGAACTTCTTCCTAACATCCAGCCTAAACCTGCCCTGGTGCAGCCTGAGACTGTGTCCTCTTGTTCTGGGGCTGGCTGCCTGGGAGAAGAGACCAACCTCTGCCTTCCTGTCTACAACTTCCCTTCAGGGAGTTGTAGAGAGCAAGAAGGTCACCCCTGAGTCTCCTCTTCTCCAGGCTAAGCAACCCCAGCTCCCTCAGCCTTTCCTCATAGGGCTTGTGTTCCAAACCCCTCACCAGCTTTGTTGCCCTCCTCTGGACACGTTTCAGCAAGACAACATCTTTCCTAAACTGAGGGGCCCAGAACTGGACACAGTACTCAAGGTGTGGCCTAACCAGTGCAGTGTACAGGGGCAGAATGACCTCCCTGCTCCTGCTGGCCACACTGTTCCTGATGCAGGCCAGGATGCCATTGGCCTTCTTGGCTGCCTGGGCACACTGCAGGCTCATGTTCAGCCTACAGTCAACCAGTACCCCCAGGTCCCTCTCTGCCTGGCTGCTCTCCAGCCACTCTGACCCCAGCCTGTAGCACTGCCTGGGGTTGTTGTGGCCAATGTGCAGAACCCGGCACTTGGATGTGTTCAATCTCATGCCATTGGACTCTGCCCATCTGTCCAGCCTGTCGAGGTCCCTCTGCAAAGCCTCTCTGCCCTCCAGCAGATCAACTCCTGCCCCCAGCTTGGTGTCATCTGCAAATTTACTGATGATGGACTCAATGCCCTCATCCAGATCATCAATAAAGATGTTGAAGAGCATGGGGCCCAGTACTGATCCCTGGGGCACACCACTAGTGACAGGCCGCCAGCTGGATATGGCACCATTCACCACCACTCTCTGGGCTTGGCCCTCCAGCCAGTTCCTTGCTCTAGCTGATACCAGCTGGTGGCTTTTGCTTGGCTGTTGCTGCCCTTGGCTGCATTCTTGTTGTGGCTAAGTACTAACAAGCTCTGCTCTGCTCTCTCTCTTTTCTCTTGCACAGAGAGGAAGAAGGGAGTCGAGAGGGGGAAGCTTTTAGTAACCCCCTGGTAGTGTCCAGGGGGTCCTTGTGTTGCCACTACATTGTAAATACATGTAAATATTGTGTGTTTTGTACATGTTTGTGGCACTTCACAGGTCTTGACGTCAGTGTGCTTGTAAAACACAGCTTCATTTGCTTTCATCTGAGCTGGTCTGGCAATTTTATTTTGGGGGTGGTGGTGTAATTCTCTCAAATTAGTTGGGGGGTAAGTACAACTCACCACATATGCCTACAAAGTTTAACCTGGAGTATACAACCACAGATGAAGCCAAGGACAAGTATCTTTAAGGCTACTCTGCCTGGCAGCAGTCAGATGAAGTTCATGCAACACACTGATGCACTTTGATTAAAACCTGCTGTGTGCAATGCAGTCAAACCTGAAGTGGTCTGTGGGCATGTAAGAGAATACAGAATTAACCAGGTTGGGAAAGACCTCAGAGATCAAGTCCAACCTATCACCCAACACCATCTAATCAACTGAACCATGGCACCAAGTGCCTCATCCAGGCTTTTCTTAAACACTTCCAGTGATGGTGACTCCACCACCTCCCTGGGCAGCACATTCCAGTGGCCAATCTCTCTGTCTGGGATGAACTTTCTTCTCACGTCAAGCCTAAACTTCCCGTGGTGCAGGTTGAGACTGTGTCCTCTTGTTCTGTTGGTAGTTGACTGGCAGAAGAGACCAACCCCCACCTGGCTACAGCCTCCCTTCGGGTAGTTGTAGTGAGCAAGAAGGTCTCCCCTGAGCCTCCTCTTCTCCAGGCTAAGCAACCCCAGCTCCCTCAGCCTCTCCTCACAGGGCTGTGCTCCAGACCCCTCCCCAGCCTCGTTGCCCTTCTCTGGACACATTCCAGCAACTCAACATCTTTCTTAAACTGAGGAGCCCAGAACTGGGCACAGTAGTCCTGGCACAGCTTGAGACTGTGTCCTCTTGTTCTGGTGCTGCTTGCCTGGGAGAAGAGACCAACCCCCTCCTGGCTACATCACAGCTGGCAGCAGAACTTTGGAAGCATCCTTTGCAGACAAGACAAACCCTCATGCAGTGCTGTGTATGACACACATTGATATGTCAATGAAACAGAAAAAAGGAAAGAGATACTCACCCTAACTTCATAAACATTATCTGAATAATCCACAGTCTGGCAGACGTAGCTGTACCCTCGAGCTCTTGATGACAAAAACAGCTGAAAAGAGTAAAGTGATACATGAGGGGAAGGATGCCACATAGAATACATTCATAGCAATTCCCAGCAAATTTCTGCCTCAAACTTACCTGACCAGAAAGGAACATTTCAAATATGGCTGAGTTCAAGTGCAAATTTCCAATTCTAGATTTCCTTCTCAGTCCTGAGAGTACTCCTGAAGAAGGCTACTACCTGGTTCTCAAGACCTGTTGTTACACACTACCCATTTTTGCTTGTAAATTGAAGTATTCATTTGCACCTTTGAGTACCTGCCCAGATAATTACAGCCCTGTATCAATTAGGAAGAATCCAAGTAGGACCTGAAGATATTCAAGCCTGATAGCTCTAGTTTGAGACAAGTCCATGGGACATGATGCAATCCACCCTGGAGGTGATTGTCCCCTTGTACTCAGCTCTGGGGAGGCCACACCTTGAGGACTGTATCCAGTTTTGGCACCTCAATAGAGGAGAGCTGTGGAGGTGCTGGAGCCAGGGCAGAGGAGGGCAAGGAAGCTGTGAAGGGCCTGGAGAAGAAATCTGATGAAGAGCAACTGAAGGAGCTGGGGATGGTTAGTTTGGAAAAGTGGAGGCTGAGGGGAGACCTCATTGCTGTCTACAACTACCTGAAAGGACATCATGGAGAGGCTGCTGCTGGCCTCTTCTCACAGGTCATTAGTGATAGAACAAGAGGGAATGGCCTCAAGCTGCCACTGGGTAGGTTTAGACTGGACATTAGGAAACATTTTTCCCATCAAGAGTGGTCAGGGCTTGGAATGTGCTGCCCAGGGAGGTGGTTGACTTCCCAAGCCTGGCTGCATTTCAAGGTGGTTCGGATGTGGTGCTTGGGGCTATGGTTTAGGGGTGAGCCTTGTAGAGTAGGGTTCTGGGTTGGACTTGGTGATCCTGAGGGTCTTTTCAAGCCTGAATGTTTCTGTGATTCTGTGAAACTGTGCCTGACAAATTTAGTGGCCTTCAATGATGGGATAACAGCGCTGATGGACAAGGGAAGACCAACTGACACCATCTACCTGGACTTGTGCAAAGTGTTTGTCTGTCCCCCACTGGTCTCTAAGTTGGAAAGACATGGGTTTGACAGGTGAACCTCTCAGTAGATAAGGACTTGGCTTGATGATCAAAGAGTAAGAGTCAATGGCTCAACATTTAAGTGGAGACAAGTGATGTGTTGTGTTCCTCAGGGGTCTGTGAAGGGACTGGTGCTGTTTAACATCTTTGTTGGCAACATGGAGAGTGAGATTGAGTGCACCCTCAACAAGTTTGCTGATGACACTGAGCTGGGTGGTGTGGGGGACACGCTGGAGGGAAGGGATGCCATTCAGAGGGACCCTGACAGACTTGAGATCTGGGCCAGTGTCAACCTCATAAAGTTCAAAGCAGATCAGATCCTGGGCTGCATCAAGAGAAATGTGGCCAGCAGGTCAAGGGAGGTGATTCTCCCCCTCTACTCAGCTCTGGTGAGACCCCACCTGGAGTACTGCGTCCAGTTCTGGAGCCCCTATTACAAGAGGGATCTGGAGGTGCTGGAAGGTGTCCAGAGAAGGGCCACGAGGATGAGCAGAGGGCTGGAGCACCTCTCCTGTGAGGACAGACTGAAGGAGTTGGGGCTGTTCAGTCTGGAGAAGAGAAGGCTCTGAGGTGACCTCATTGTGGCCTTCCAGTATCTGAAGGGGGCCTACAGGAAGGCTGGGGAGGGACTTCTCAGGACATCAGGTAGTGCTAGGACTAGGGGGAATGGAATGAAGCTGGAGGTGGGGAGATTCAGGCTGGAGGTGAGGAGGAAGTTCTTCCCCATGACAGTGGTGAAGCCCTGGGATGGGCTGTCCAGGGAGGTGGTTGAGGCCCCGTCCCTGAAGGTATTTAAGCCCAGGCTGGACGAGGCTCTGGCCAGCCTGATCTAGTGTGGGGTGTCCCTGCCCATGGCAGGGGTTGGAACTAGATGATCCTTGTGGTCCCTTCCAACCCTGACTGATACTATGATACTATGATAAGGTTTGAACCTGGGTTGAGGCAATCCCTAGCACAAACAGGCTGGGTGATGAGTGGATTGAGAGCAATCCTGAGAAGGAGGACCTGGGAGTGCTGATTGATGAGAAGATCAACATGATCTGGCAATGTGAACTTGCAGCCCAGAAGGCCAAGTTGCATCTAAAGAAGTGTGGCCAGCAGGTCAGAGGAGGTGATTCTGCCCCTCTGTTTTGCAGCATCCCTCCTGGAGTGCTGTGTCCAGCTCTGGGGCTCCCAACACAAAAATGTGTAACTGTTAGAGTGGTCCAGAGGAGGGCCACAAAGATGATGTCTCCTACAAAGACAGAGAGTTGGGGTGGTTCAACCTGGACACAAGAAGGCTCTGGGAAGATCTTATAGCAGCCCTTCAGTACCTGAAGAGGGCTTGCAGGAAAGCTGGAGAGGGACTTTTTCTAAGGGCACGTGATGACACAACAAGGGGCAATGGTTTTAAAACTAGAGTAGGGTAGATTTAGATTAGATATTAGGAAGCAATTCTGCACCATGAGGGTGGGAAGGCACTGGAATGGGTTGCCCAGAGAAGGTGTGGAGGCTCCGACCCTTGAAGTGCTCAAAGACAGGCTGGATGTGGCCTTTAGCAACCTGCTCTAGCAGGAGGTGTCCCTGCTCATGCTTTGTGGGTTGGAACTAGATCTATATGGTCCCTTCCAACCTGAACCAGTCTGGGAAAGAAGATAGCAGTGGAGTAGATGATCTGTAAATTGTGAGCTGTGAAAATGAAGGAGAGTGATACAGATGTCTCCAAGACAAATATGGGTAGGCACTAACTATTATTCCTGCTATCCTGATTTCCATCTTATTTAGCCTGGACTCCAGTTTGGTTTGGTATCTCCCTTGCAGAGAGTGCAGTGAGATGCAGAGAAGCTGTTATCCAAATGAAATCAACATACAAATCCTTCTCTAACTCTGGCCTTGCTTGCTGCACTTGTCTGTTAGAGTATGGAGAGGAAAACTGTCCACAGAAACGATCTGAACAAAGATGATGCAGAAGCAGTTCAGTTTCCAAGTCCATCTACAAATTGCTGTAACACTAAAGCTCTTCAGTATGGTCCCAGATGGGCAGCAGCACATTTGGTAACATCAGAGAAGAGAAGGGAAGTTTAATCCACACTTAGAGAAACTAAGCAACCTCTGCTGTGACCTGCTGGGTAATTTGACCAAAGTCTGTTTGGGTGAAGGCAGTAACTGACCTCACCAGACTGTCTCACATTAGAGCACAAAATTCAAGACATGGTGGCTAAACAGGGGCTTTGCATCTGGGACTTCTGCCTGTTCTAAGCAAAATGTACTCCTGATTTCAATCTGAATTTGAGCCCTATGTATGGGAGTCCTGGACTGGACAACTTACCAGGGCTTTTTGGACTGCCTGTAAGTGAATGCAAAAGAAGAACAGAGCTTGCCATCAGGATGATTGTTTTAATAACATGCATTGATAGGTTGGACTTGATGATCTTGAAGGGCTTTTCCAACCTGGTTAATTGTATTCTATTCAAAGGGATTTCAGATTCCAGTTCTGTTCTCAGCAATACCTGGAAGCTTTACAGTCATACACAAAGTATAAACTGTGCATCATTTTACTCCTAATGGTTACATTACTGCTGTGAGATACTAGAGTGGCACACTGGTATTGTAAACCTGATGTAGATTGAAGGGGAAGTTGCCTGGCTAAAGGGCAACAGTTGAAACTTGAAGACTTTCCTCCTATCAGTCTCTAAGATCAAGAAAAGACACTTTCTGTAAATGAGGTATCCACAGCATTAGCATCCATGAGGTTCAACAAGACCAAGTGCAAGGTCCTGCAGCTGGGTCAGGGCAATCCCAGGCACTAATATAGGCTGGGCAGGGACTAGCTTGAGAGCAGCCCTGAAGAAAAGGACTTGGGGGTGCTGGGGGATGAGAAGCTCAACAGGAGCCAGCAGTGAGCACTTGCAGCCCAGAAAGCCAAGCAGAGCCTGGGCTGCAGCAAGAGAAGCAGAGCCAGCAGGTCAAGGGAGGTGATTCTCCCTCTCTGCTCCACTGGAGCCTCTATTACAGAAAGGATCTCGAGGTGCTGGAAGGTGTCCAGAGAAGGGCCACGAGGAGGAGCAGAGGGCTGGAGCTGCTCTGCTGTGAGGATAGACTGAGGGAGTTGGGGCTGTGCAGTCTGGAGAAGAGAAGGCTCTGAGAAGACCTAATTGTGGCCTTCCAGTATCTGAAGGGGGCTCCAAGAAAGCTGGGGAGGGACTTTTGAGGGTGTCAGGGAGGGATAGGACTGGGGATAATGGGGAAAAAAAAAAAAAAAAAAGAAATGGGTAGATTCAGATTGGATGTTGGGAAGAAGTTCTTCCCCAGGAGGGTGGTGAGAGACTGGCACAGGTTGCCCAGGGAGGTGGTGGAAGCCTCATCCCTGGAGGTTTTTCAGGCCAGGCTGGAGGTGTCTGTGAGCAACCTGCTGTAGTGTGAGGTGTCCCTGGCCATGGCAGGGGGTTGGAACTGGCTGATCCTTGAGGTCCCTTCCAACCCTAGCAATTCTGTGATTAAATAACAACCTCCCAACTGAAACAGCAGGAAACTACAACCTCTATTTGTGTTCAAAAAGATGAGCTTTCAGCCTGTCAGCAGCAGCTGCCTATTTCCAGCCCCATTCACTCTGATGGTGATTTGGTGATTTGGAAATCACCATACAATGTATAGAATTGTGTTAGCCTACAGGCAACCCAGGTTTGCAGATTCATTGACCACAGGTCCAGTCCAAGTCATCTCACAGAGAAAAGAAGCCACTTCAAAGTGAAAAAAGACAGATATGGCACTGCAGAATTCATTGCAGAGGAGTCTCAGTTTCAACCTGCTAAGATGACTTGGTTTCATTCATCCAGTCCCACACCTCTCCTTGGGTGTCAGCATTGAATTCTCTTGTACCTGTAGTATTTCATGACTTGGTTGAATAGTGCAAGGAAACAATGTAGACCCAAATTGACCACTGAGGCGTGATGGCTAAAATTTTACTGAGCCCTGTGTTAATCAAGGGCTGAAATCAGTTAAATGCTTTTATTACCCAAGCTCTAGGGAAGGGACAGTATGCAGATCATCATTAGATAGGCTTGGGTTTACTGGCAAAACCACAGACCAGTCAGAAAGAGAGTTCTGTAATGCTCTAACTGCTGCTGTTCTGCTTGTGTGCTTACTTCTGGAAATGCATTTTGCAGAGCTATGATCTGAGGTCTCCCAGGAAGAAGACTTCCAATCCACATGAGCAAAGCCTCACAGCACAAACCACTCCTCAGCATCAGCTATATTCTGGACAGCTATTCCTGAATAATGATTAGCAAACTGTTAAATACTCCCCACTTAGCTACTGCTGTAGAGCTGATCCACTGCATTGCTGCAGGCAATTTCTTCTGTATACAGCAAACCTAAGGAAACCAAAAACCTGTTCAAATTAGCACACTCAGAACGTTGTAAGCCAAATATTCACAGAATCATAGGACATTAGAAGTTGGAAGGGACCTCCAGAGATCACTGAGTCCAACCCCTCTGCCAAAGCAGGACCATTTAAGACACAGTTCATTTTTATTCTGATTCTAAAGGAAAATCAGAATAGAGTAGAATAGAATAGAATAGAATAGAATAGAATAGAATAGAATAGAACAGAATAGAATAGAATAGAATAGAATAGAATAGAATAGAATAGAATAGAATAGAATAGAATAGAATAGAATAGAATAGAATTAACTGGGTTGGAAAAGACCTTCAAGATCATCAAGTCCAACCTATCACCCAACACCATCTCATCAACTAAACCATGGCACCAAGTGCCTCATCCAGTCTCTTCCTAAACACCTCCAGTGATGGTGACTCCACCACCTCCCTGGATGGGAATTGACAGACAAATGACTTCCCCTAACTACATCCACAGGATATGGGAATTTCTACCAATGATTAACACACTGAAGGCACCAAACAGCTCAATTTCTAAGCCAAGATACATGCTGACACCCTTGAGGATGATTGAAAAGAACAAACACAAAAACTGACAAGCAAACAAACAAAAAGACCCAGCTACAAGTGTTGAATCTCTCTGGATTTTAGTTAATCTGCCCAGTCTTTAAAGCACCATAAATCTAAGGAGAAACTGGAACAGCTAGCTCACAAATTCTCCTACAGGCTCATTTAGTGTATCCCCCCAGCTACAGGCTGGGGTCAGAATGGCTGGAGAGCAGCCAGGCAGAAAGGGACCTGGGGGTACTGGTTGACAGCAGCTGAACATGAGCCAGCAGTGTGCCCAGGTGGCCAAGAAGGCCAAGGGCATCCTGGCCTGCATCAGGAACAGTGTGGCCAGCAGGAGCAGGGAGGTCATTCTGCCCTGTGCTCAGCACTGGTTAGGCCACACCTTGAGCACTGTGTCCAGTTCTGGGCTCCTCAGTTTAGGAAAGATGTTGAGATGCTGGAAGGTGTCCAGAGAAGGGCAACAAAGCTGGGGAGGGGTCTGGAGCACAGCCCTGTGAGGAGAGGCTGAGGGAGCTGGGGTTGCTTAGCCTGGAGAAGAGGAGGCTCAGGGAGACCTTCTTGCTGTCTCCAACTCCCTGAAGGGAGGTTGTAGCCAGGTGGGGGTTGGTCTCTTCTCCCAGGCACCCAGCACCAGAACAAGAGGACACAGTCTCAGGCTGTGCCAGGTGAAGTTTAGGTTGGAGGTGAGGAGAAAGTTCTTCCCAGTAAGAGTTGTTGGCCATTGGAATGTGCTGCCCAGGGAGGTGGTGGAGTCCCCATCCCTGGAGGTGTTCAAGAGGGGATTGGATGTGGCACTTGGAGCCATGGTTTAGTTAGTCCTGAGGTGTTGGGTGACAGGTTGGCCTTGATGATCTCTGAGGTCTTTTCCAACCTTATTGATTCTATGATTCTAAATCTAAGGAGAAATTGGAATAGCTAGCACATAAATTCTCCTACAGACTGAGTGGAAACAGAAATTCTCCTTCAAAGGCAAACTCAGCTTTGAAAGCCTGTGCAAAACATTCACCCTCAAGAGACACCACGAACACGTAAGAGCAACATTCATTTCACAACCTGCAGGCCCCCTCAGACTTAAAACAAGGAATTTCCTCTTGCAAGAGGGCATACACACCTCTTTGAAAATGAAGAAGTTGAGTAGAACCATTCCAAAGTTGTAAACAACCAACAGGAAACGTAACTGGAAGGGCTCTCTTGTCTTCATCCATTTGGGGCCCAGCCATACAGTGAGGAGATAAATAGTGCTTATAGTCAGGGTTGGAAATGGAGACTGCATCAAGGGCCAGTCATCAACACGTTTGTCTGGGAGGGGTGAAGCAAACAGAAGGAGTCAACAGGGTCTGAACAAAATACACATGTTAAGCATTGCACTTGTTAAAAGTATTTATTCCCTCCTGAAACAGCTGCATCAGAGAGCAGAAACACGACGAGCTCGTTCTTTCCAGGAAGGTTAAATGGGTTTATAAAGCCCAACACTGTATCACATTAGCTCACAGAGATTCATGGTGTCCTGCAAGTTCTATTGTCCAGCTCTACAACCCAAAGCAATAAAGCAAACCCAGCAGCACGTGAGCCCAAACCCAAACCCAAGCCACTAATCCCTGGGAAAAAAAAAACCCAACTTTGCTTATGTTGAATAGTGACTGCAGTGGCAGTGTAACCAAACATTCGATGCCCCTGCAAATGGAAGCTGCACAAATTTGCCAAACTACTGATAAAAGTAATAGCTTTTAGGTGCTTGAAAGCCTCCTATTCGTTTTGTACAGGTTCACAGAACCACAGAATGTTAAGGGCTGGAAGGGACCTCCAAAGCTCGTCCAGTCCAACCCCCCTGCCAGAGCAGCATCACCTACAGCAGATCACACAGAAATGCATCCAGGTGGGTTTTGAATACCTCCAGGGAGGGAGACTCCACAACCCCCCTGGGCAGCCTCTTCCAGTGTTCTGTCACCCCCACAGGGAAATAATTCTTCCTCCTGTTTCCATGGAACTTCCTGTGCCTCAGCTTCCACCACTGCCCCTTGTGCTGGCATCCCCCAGCAGAGCCTGGCTCCAGCCTCTGGGCACTCCTCCTGCACATCTTTATCAACAGCAATGAGGTCACCTCTCAGGCTCCTCCTCTCCAAGCTCCAGAGCCCTCAGCTCCCTCAGTCCTCACAAGGAAGATGTTCCATTCCCTTCATGACCTTTGTGGGTCTGTGCTGGATTCTTTCAAGCAGTTCCCTGAGCTCCTTCTTGAACTGAGGGGCCCAGAACTAGACACAATACTCCAGATGCAGCCTCACCAGGGCAGAGTAGAGGGGCAGTAAAGGAGGGGGGGGGGGGGGGTTTGTACTATTCTAACCAAGTACTTTTGTTATTTGATGCAGGTCAGTCTCAGACTGAATTCAAACAGAATACTAACACTGTTACTAGAAAACAACTAAATAAAAGAGTTTAAAAGGGTTGGTTCTAGATGGAGTAACCTGTGCTGCTATATGGGAGGCAAAGGTTTTATTTACATTCTCCTTCAGTCACTCACGGGATCCAGAGTTCCACATGCCCTAGGGCCCAGAATCTGCTATATTAAGTTCTGGATCTGTATCAAAAAAGCACTCTTAGCCTGATGAACCAGTGACATCTAGGATTAGAAGATGGCTTTGCAACAGAGGAGGGAGAGGAGAGATGACAGTGACCCTTCCTTACTCAGGGTTTCCCCCTCCCCCATACAAAGGCTAATCTCTAGTTGTAGCAAGAGATAAAAGGCAACCATTTCATAACCATCAATACTTAGAATCATAGAATTGTCAGGGTTGGAAGGGACCTCAAGGATCAGCCAGTTCCAACCCCTGCCATGGGCAGGGACACCTCACACTACAGCAGGTTGCTCACAGCCACATCCAGCCTGGCTGCAAAAACCTCCAGGGATGAGGCTTCCACCACCTCCCTGGGCAACCTGTGCCAGTGTCTCACCACCCTCATGGGGAACAACTTCTTCCTAACATCCAATCTGAATGTGCCCATTTCTATTTTTCCCCTTCCCCCAATCCTATCATTACCTGACACCCTAAAAAGTCTCTCACCACCTTTCTTGTACTTCAGATACTGCACAGCTCTAAGATACTGACTAGTATGTTTTGCAGCTAGCTGAGATGGAAATCACAGCACAGAGCCTCTTGGGAAGCTCAGACAATTGCCTTCAGCCATCTGGGGGCAAATTCACAGCAGCAGTGCAGCTGCCCACAGATGTACCTCGAGGACAAGTTTCTTTTTGAGGACTGTGCTTTATGATGACCCAAAGATCACACAAACACCACAACAACCTGTACCATAACTTACTTCCTGATCCCAGGGATACTAACAGGTCAATTAGAAAGCCTTTCTTTGCTGCAAGATGAGAAACTTGGATGCAACAAGGAAAGCACAGAACAGCATTGCCAATACTCCAATTTTTCCTCATTTCCCTGGTTGCCCCTAAGATCAGAAATGAAAACCTCATTTTAGGAGCATTATGAACCTCAAAAGGTAAACCTCATGAAGTTCCATAAGGACAAGTACACAGTCCTGCATCTGGGGAGGAATAACAGCAGGCACCAGGACAGGTAAGGAGCTGCCCTGCTGGAAAGCAGCTTGGAGTGCTGGTGGGCAGCAAGTTCTGCATGGGACAGCAATGTGCACTTGTGGCCGAGAGCCAATGGGATCCTGGGGTGCAGCAAGAAAAGTGTGGCCAGCAGGGCTAGGGAGGTTCTGCTCCCCCTCTGCACTGCTCTGCTGAGACCACAGCTGCAGTACTGTGTCCAGTTTGGGGCTCCCCAGTTGAAGAGACAGAGACCTGCTGGAGAGAGTCCAAGGGAGAGCCAGGAGGATATTTAGGGGACTTGAGCATCTCCCCTGTGAAGAGGGACTGACAGCCTGGGGCTGTTTAGTCTGGAAAAGAGAAGGCTGAGAGGGGATCTGATCAATGTCTATCAGTATCTGAGGGGTGGGTGTTCAAGTGGAGGGGGCCAAACTCTTTTGGGTGGTGCACAGTAATAAGCTAAGGAACAACAGGTACAAGCTTGAGCAGAGAGGATATCACCTCAACATCAGGAGAAACTTCTTTCTACTGAGGGTCACAGAGCCCTGGAGCAGGCTGCCCAGAGAGGTTGTGGAGTCTCCTTCTCTGAGACTTGCCAAACCCAGCTGCATGCACTCCTGTGCAGACCACCCTGGGTGATGCTGCTTTGGCAGGGGGTTGGACTGGATGATCTCTGAGGTCCCTTCCAACCACTAATGTACTGTGACACTGTGGTACCATGAACCTCATTTCAGGAGTAAATTTCAAGAGACCTCCTATTTCTAATTAGCAACACACGATGATGTATTAAAAGAGAGTGTGCATGGCCCTGACTCTTCTTGCTTCCAGCTGATTTAACAATATATGACTGGAACATTGCAAGTGGGATGCCAGGAGACCTAAAAGGAAGTGGAAAAGAAGAAAGAGAAACCAGCCTAGCTGCTTCCCTTACGGCTTTTAACATCAGGAGAGGGAAGTTACTCCAATGCATGGAAATGTGCAGCAAGGCTTCCAGAATGACAGGAGTCAGCCTTGTAACCACAGCCACCAACAGAAGCCAAGGGAAAAATAGAGCAAGGGGTATTGCAGGAAGGATTGGCAAAAAGGCCACTCAGAATGGCTCTAGAAACACACAGGCTGTGAAACAGAACTGAAGAACGTGAAAGAAGATAGCACATGACAGACTTTTCAGTGTGTCCCTGGACTGAAGACTTCTATTACAATCCAATGTATTTGCTATTAAACATGAGAAGATTGCTTTATAGCACTGTAGAGTGTCTTGGGATACAGTACAGGAAAGATCTGGAGGTGCTGGAAGGTGTCCAGAGAAGGGCCACGAGGAGGAGCAGAGGGCTGGAGCTGCTCTGCTATGGAGACAGACTGAGTTGGGCTTGTTCAGGCTGGAGAAGAGAAGGCTCCGAGAAGACCTAATTGTGGCCTTCCAGTATCTGAAGGGGGCTCCAAGAAAGCTGGGGAGGGACTTTTGAGGGTGTCAGGGAGGGATAGGACTGGGGGGAATGGATCCAAGCTAGAGGAGGGGAGATATAGATTGGACATTAGGAAGAAGCTCCTCACCACGAGGGTGGTGAGACACTGGAACAGGCTGCCCAGGGTGGAAGCCTCGTCCCTGGAGGTTTTTAAGGCCAGACTGGATCTAGTGGAAAGTGTCCCTTGCCCATGGCAGGAGGATTGAAACTTCATCATAGAATCATAGAATTGTTAGAGTTGGAAGGGACCTCAAGGATCATCTAGTTCCAAGCCCCCTGCCATGGGCAGGGACACCTCACACTACAGCAGGTTGCTCACAGCCACATCCAGCCTGGCTGCAAAAACCTCCAGGGATGAGGCTTCCACCACCTCCCTGGGCAACCTGTGCCAGTGTCTCAAACCTTGGGGTCCCATCCAACCCTGACAATTCTGTGATTCTGGGGAGCAGACACATTTCTCAGCCCTTACAGAATGCTACCTACTGAAGAAGCTCAAATCACACCACTGCTTTGCAATTATTACACTGCTGTCCCCGTTACACTTTAGATCCTGTTTGCTTTCAGCCATCACTCTGAATGTAAATACAAGAGAGAGCACCACTTAAATACCAAAAAATTGAGAACCTCATCCTCCACATGATAGAATCACAGAATTGTCAGGGTTAGAGGGGACCTCAAGGGTCATCTAGTTCCAGCCCCCTGCCATAGGCAGGGACAAACTAAGTGATACAAACTAATGGGCAAAGACTCATCTCCACCAAGCAAGAAGAGAAGTCTCACCTCTTAATTAAGAGCCAGCTCTGGGGATGGTCAATGTGTGTGCAGTGCTTTAATCAAATTCCCATCCCACACTGTAGTGCACACAAAGAGTTAAGAGCAGATGAGGGAAGACACAGGTTGGTTTCTCAACCTTCCTGCACTCAGCAAAAAAAAAAGAGAGGCTAGAACATATGAGAGCACCTGTTCTATTTTATAACTCCTGAACACTGAAGTGAAAATACCAGAGGGGAAAAAACCACAACACAACACAACAATCAACCAACCAAAAAACCCCACAATAAAAAAAAGGCACCAAAAAACATCCTGACAAAAAACAACAACAAAAAATACAAACATGGAAAAGGAAGACTTGAATCATAGAATCACAGAATTGTCAGGGTTGGAAGGGACCTCAAGGATCAGCCAGTTCCAAGCCCCCTGCCATGGCCAGGGACACCTCACACTACAGCAGGTTGCTCACAGCCACATCCAGCCTGGCCTAAAAAACCTCCAGGGTGAGGCTTCCACCACCTCCCTGGGCAACCTGTGCCAGTGTCTCACCACTCTCCTGGGGAAGAACTTACATCACCAAGGAAATGTGCCACTTGGTGAGGGAATAGCTCGAGCCCCCCATCCCCTGTCCCACATCCCACCTAGAGGGGCCCATGAGCTCAAACCAATACAAGTTTTCCTACAGGAAAAAAAGCATAAAGGTGGAATTGTTCTACACACAGAGAAACATTCCCATGTGTCTGAGTGAGGGCAACCTGATCTAGTGTGGGGTGTCCCTACCCATGGCAGGGGGTTGGAACTAGATAATCCTTGTGGTCCCTTCCAACCCTGACTGATACTATGATACTATGAACTTGCATCATATTGGAGTTCCTCTCCTATGGAGACAGACTGAGAGAGTTGGGGTTGTTCAGCCTAGAGAGGAGAAGGCTCTGAGGAGACCTTATTGCATCTTTCCAGTATCTGAAGGGGCTCCAAGAAAGCTGGGGAGGGACTTTTGAGGGTGTCAGGGAGTGATAGGACTGGGGGGAATGGAACAAAACTATAAATGGGTAGATTCAGATTGGATGTTAGGAAGAAGTTGTTCCCCATGAGGGTGGTGAGACACTGGCAGAGGTTGCCCAGGGAGGTGGTGGAAGCCTCATGCCTGGAGGTGTTTGCAGCCAGGCTGGTTGTGACTGTGAGCAACCTGCTGTAGTGTGAGGTGTCCCTGCCCATGGCAGGGGGCTTGGAACTGGCTGATCCTTGAGGTCCCTTCCAACCCTGACAATTCTATGATTCTATGACCACAAATGATTTCTGCAAAGTACAGAGAGCTGTGTTAGCTTAAAGGACACTATCAATGTATTCAGTCCTGCAGCAATTCCCATGCAGTAGGTACATCATTACCTGAAACAAGCTTGAAATTAAAAGGCCAGCTCCCTGAATGAAAAGAAATAAAACCAAACCCCAAGCAAAATCCCTCCAACTGCTTTGAAGCAAAAGGACCAATGCCTGATTGGAATTGACAGAGACTGCCTGAATCTTTCAAGGGGATTAATGTGTTTGTCTTTCAAATCCTAAGACCTAGATTCTAATTTGATCACAAAGAAAATGTCTGTTGTGATGGCACAGCCCCATAGTACAGTGCTTTTATATATATATGTATATATATATGGTGTGGAAGAAGTTTTAGAACAAACATTTAAAGTTGCACTCTGTTGCAAAGGCAAATCCACAGCAGGATCAAGCAGCTGCTAACCTGTTGCCAGGGGGAAAAGACTGTTATGTAAGGAAAGAATAGGAAATATTTATATATGCACCCAAGTTTTCCATTGCATTGCCATTTTGTGGGGGGAGTTTGGCAGATTCACACTGCAAAGACAAGAAATAGAGACATGTGTTTCATAGACATATAGTTCATGTATCTACAAGAAATATATGTATACATATATGTGTGTGTATAGATAGATAAGAGAGAGAGAGAGAGAGAGAGAGAGATGGAGATGGAGATGGAGATGGAGACGGAGATGGAGATGGAGATAGAGGTAGAGAGAGGTAGAGGGAGAGAGGTAGAGAGAGAGTAGAGGGAGAGAGGTAGAGACACAAAAAGGTACAGGTAGAAATAGAGGGAGGTTGAGGGAGGGAGAGGTTGAGGTAGAGAGAGGTTGAGGCAGAGGTAGAGAGAGAGGGAGAGGTAGAGAGAGAGGGAGAGGTAGAGAGAGAGGGAGAGTAGAGAGAGAGGGAGAGGTAGAGAGAGGTAAAGGTAGTGATAGAGGTAGAGAGAGGTAGAGGTAGAGAGGTAGAGACACAAAAAGGTACAGGTAGAAATAGAGGGAGGTTGAGGGAGGGAGAGGTTGAGGTAGAGAGGTTGAGGCAGAGGTAGAGAGAGAGGGAGAGGTAGAGAGAGAGGTAGAGATAGAGCGAGAGAGGTTGAGGTAGAGAGAGGTAGAGATAGAGGTAGAGATAGAAATAGGTAGAGAGAGAGAAAGGTAGAGAGAGGTAGATAAAGGTAAATAGAGATAGATAGAGAGATAGAGATGGAGATAGAGACAGAGATAGACACAGATTATATTTAGATTGACCTGGAGCACCTACACTTGTGAGATGTAATTCTTCATCTGGAGCTGTTAACAGGAAAACCATAAACCCCTCTGATTCCTTCTTCCAAAGCCAGAACAAGGACTGAATATCCTACCAAGGTAACGTCCAAGGAGGAAGTAGGTGATCCTTGAGGTCCCTTCCAAGCCTAACAATTCAATGATTCTGTATTGAAAAAGGGAAGATAAATGGCTGAGTGAGGCTGCACCGATGGTGATCTAGAAGTCTAAAGTCACAGGAAACTGAGTATGTTCCACAGGAGTACTTTAACATGCAAATGCTGCTGTCAAATGTGGTTCAGCATGTCCTTTAAAGTAAAGGGGATTTTTAGGTTGTTAAATTCCCTGCACACTACTGAGCCTATGATCTCTCTTTCCTCTGCCTTCCCCGAGAAACACACCCTTTAAACACAAGCAAGCGCACAGCTGCTCCTGAGCTTGTCAGGAGAAATCCCCAAGCACCACACTGGTGACTACCTCTACTTTTAGTATCACTTTTAGAGGAGAACATAACTGAAATCCATGACTCATCAAACTCCAGGCATTCAAGTTGGATTCCAAATCATTCCTGAAGTATCTTCACTTCAACCACTTACGTATTCCTTAGCTATAAGGTCGCTGCTCACTAATTTATCTGGAGAGCCTTTCCAAGTTATTAATAGCTATTGATACTATTCTCAGAGCAAAGACACTTACAGTGCCAATCCAGCACATCCATCTGTCCAATTACCTTCCTAAAGGCACTGCAGAAAGGATGGTGACTGCTCCTTCTGCTCCTGATGTTCTGCTTTTAGCTCTGCCACTGCAGATTCTGTGGTGAGAGACGTTACTGTAAACTGGGCAAGGCTCTGCTAGTTGAATGCAAAGCAGAAAGGTGTGAAATGCAACAGTTACAGTGCTTTAAATACACAGTGTGGAAAAAGAACTGCCTGGGACAGAGTTTAATCCTCCTTAAAGCACAGAATCACACAGAAACATTCAGGCTGGAAAAGACCCTCAAGATCACCAAGTCCAACCCACAACCCTACTCTACAAGGGTCACCCCTAAACCACAGCCCCAAGCATCACATCCAAACCACCGTGAAACACAGCCAGGCTTGGGGACTCAACCACCTCCCTGGGCAGCACATTCCAAGGCCTGACCACTCTTGCCATCAAAAAGTGTTTCCTAATGGCCACTCTAAACCTACCCAGTGGCAGGTTGAGGCCATTCCCTCCTGCTCTGTCACTGATGACCTGAGAGAAGAGAGCAGCAGCAGCCTCTCCACAGCCTCCATTCAGGTAGTTGTAGAGAGAACACAGATTTGCTGCCCTGAGGAGGATAGCAGAGTCCCCAGAGTGTGGCAGCTGGACCTCCTCACTTTCTGGACTGTGAGCACAAGACCACCAGCCAGGGTTTCTCTCACTGTGACTCCTTCCACAAGGAGCCCCTGTCATGGATTTGGGTGCTGCTCTCCAGCAGCCCTGTTGGAGCTACTAGAGAGCAGTGGATGAGGCTGCCTTAAACTGAGGCCTCCTGGATGTTGTGCACTGGCAAATTAGTCCTAGCACAAGCACAGAACAGAGCATTTCTGTCACCTGCCAGAGCAGTAACAGTGTGCCTGCAGAGCTGACAGGCTTGGGAAGTGCTCATCAACTGCACATGGTAGGAGAGAGAACTCAAGGCACTGCAGAAGAGCCTGTGAGCCCTGTCTCACTTTCTACTGTCGGAGAAGACTGGAATGAAATCTGTCAGCCCGATCTGAATAAATCCTTCAGCTTTCTAAATCAGGAGACCTGGCTCACACACACCTCAGCTACACACAAGGAAGTGCAAACTGCACCTCAGCAGGGCAGCTCTTGCTGGGCAGCCCATTCAGTAGCCTGTGGCCAGTTGGGCTGCCCAGGGAGGGGGCTGAGTTTCAAACTCTGGATGTGTTCAAAGGTCATTTGGCTGTGGTGCTTGGAGATATGGTTTAGGGGTGAACTTTGTAGAGGAGGGTCAATGGTTGGACTTGATGATCCCAGGAGGTCTTTTCCAACCTGGATGTTTCTGTGAGTCTGTGTTTAAAAGTGGTTCTAAACAGTGAGGACTCTCTGAAGAAGATCATGCTCTTTATTCACAGAATCATAGAATTGTCAGGGTTGGAAGGGACCTCAAGGATCAGCCAGTTCCAACCCCCTGCCAGGGGCAGGGACACCTCACACTACAGCAGGTTGCTCACAGCCACATCCAGCCTGGCTGCAAACACCTCCAGGGATGAGGCTTCCACCCCCTCCCTGGGCAACCTGTGCCAGTGTCTCACCACCCTCCTGGGGAAGAACTACTTCCTAACATCCAATCTGAATCTCCCCATTTCTAGTTTTGTTCCATTCCCCCTAGTCCTATCACTCCCTGACAACCTAAAAATTCCCTCCCCAGCTTTCTTGTAGCCACAGTAGGCTTGGAAGGCCACGGTAAGGTCTCCTGTGAGCTACAAAACAAAGGTCATTAAACTCCCCTTAATGCACAAAAGTCTTCTTGGGACATTGATCGTTCATCCACTAGAACCATATTGCCTTGTGCCTGTACACTTCTTTCAAGACAAGGATAAGAGTGGAATTCTTGGGAAGTTCAGGAGCCATGCCAATTCACCACCAAGCTTCATGATTCTCAAGTCTAAAAGATCACCTTGGTTTAACCAGTTTTGATGTCCCTCCCCGCTGATGGTGATTATTTGTGAGGACAGTGCCAGCAGCACGCTTCAAGGGGTAATAAAAACCATAATCCCCACGGAAGCTTACATGAGGTTTGCAAGATAGTAAGGCCTGGAGGCATGGAAGCATTCTCCCATTTGTCAAATCTTACTTTTGCAAACATCACAAAAGCAAGACACTTTCCCCAGTGCAGTGATACCTGCATGGCTTTACTTCACAGGCTCACAGGACGTCAGGGGTTGGAAGGGACCCAAGGAGATCATCCAGTCAAACCCCTGCCAGAGCAGGACCATACAATCTAGCTCAGGTCACACAGGAACACATCCAGACATTCAATCCTGATTGAAAGTCTCCAGAGAAGGAGACTCCACAACCTCTCTGGGCAGCCTGCTCCAGGGCTCTGGGACCCTTAGAGGAAAGAAGTTCCCCCTTGTGTTGAGGTGGAACCTCCTGTGCTGCAGCTTACATCCATTGCCCCTTGTCACAGAATCACAGAATCAATAAGGTTGGAAAAGACCTCAAAGATCATCAAGCCCAACCTGTCACCCAAGACATCATGACTACTAAACCAAGTGCCACATCCAAACCCCTCTTGAACACCTCCAGGGATGGTGACTCCACCACCTCCCTGGGCAGCACATTCCAACGGCTAACAACTCTCTCTGTGAAGAACTTTCTCCTCACCTTGAGCCTAAACTTCCCCTGGTGCACTTTGAGACTGTGTCCTCTTGTTCTTGTGTCCTCTTGTCCTAACCCAGGGAGCAAATGAGCAGAGCCTGTCCCCTCCCTCCTGACCCCCAGCCCTCAGATATTTATAAATATTTATTAAATCCCCTCTCAGTCTTCTCCAGATTAAACAGCCCCAGGGCCCTCAGCCTCTCCTCACAGGGCAGTGCTCCAGTCCCTTCAGCATCCTGGTACCTCTCCATTGGACTCTCTCCAGCATCCTGGTACCTCCTGAACCGGGAGCCCAGAACTGAATGCAGTACTCAAGATGAGGTCTCACCAGGGCAGAGTAGAAGGGGAGGAGAACCTCCCTGGATCTGCTGGACACACTCCTCTTAACACTCCCCAGGACCCCATTGGTCTTCTTGGCCACCAGGGCACATTGCTGTCCCATGCAGAACTTGTTGTCCCCCACCACTCCCAGGACACACTCCTAACTTGTAACTGTTGTCACTTGTGACATTCAAGCAATCAGGTGAAGAAAACTGATGGGAAAAAAACCCAACCAAGCCAATGTTGAGAACTAGTTGCAGAACTCTATGCTGCAGTCCCTACCTCTGTATTTCTAATGAAGTAAAAGTGCTGCATAAAATCCACTCCAACAAGTTTCCCTTCTGCAGTCTTTTCTTTCTTGACTGAAACTTTGATGCACATTTCTCTAGTCTTAGCCCACACCTCTGAGAGCTCAGAGAGGGGAAGTCATTACATATAAAAAGTGGTGTGGTGGGCGTTTGTGCTATGAAAATAGATGCTAAGCTATCAGCAAGCAGCAATACAAACACAGGGCTCCTGCATATTTAATGTTGCAAAAACAGATTAGACAGTGGGCCCCATCTAGTAGGATTCAGGGGGTTGTGATGCCAGAGAGGATGATCAGAGAACAAACCCTCTCCACAGAGATCATTTTATTTTAAATTAGAAGTACAGAATTAACCAGGTTGGAAAAGACCTCAGAGATCATCAAGTCCAACTTATCACCCAACACCATCTAATCAACTAAACCATGGCACTAGGTGCCTCATCCAGGCTCTTTTTAAACACCTTCAGGGATGGTGACTCCACCACCTCCCTGGGCAGCACATTCCAACGGCAAATGTCTCTCTCTGGGAAGAATTTCTTCCTCACCTCCAGCCTAAACCTCCCATGGTGCAGCTTGAGACTGTGACCTCTTGTTCTGGTTACATCCTACCTTCGGGTAGTTGTTTTGGTCTCTTCTCCCAGGCAACCAGCACCAGAACAAGAGGACACAGTCTCAAGCTGTGAGGTGAGGTGAGGAGAAACTTCTTCCCAGCAAGAGTAATTTGCCATTGGAATGTGCTGCCCAGGGAGGTGGAGGAGTCACTGTCCCTGGCAGTGTTCAAGAAGAGCCTGGATGAGGCACTTGGCGCCATCATGTAGTTGATTAGATGGTGTTGGGTGATAGGTTGGACTTGGTGGTCTGGTTAGTTCTATTCTATTCTATTCTATTCTATTCTATTCTATTCTATTCTATTCTATTCTATTCAGTAATAAGGTCTCCCTGAGCCTAGATTCCCTCACTTGAAAGCTAAGCACCCTTGAAAACCATAAAGGATCATCAATAACAGGTTAGTAATAACCCTGCAAGGCCTTATCCACTGCAGAGAGATATGTTACAGGGGACAGCATACCCTGCACTTAGAAGTGTCTTGCCAGTAGGCTCAGAGAAAGGAAGGATCCTGATGCTTAACTACACAGCAATACAAACAACTTCTACTGCTTCTCTTGCAGCACAGAATGGTGTGGGGTTGCAGATGGATGTTTAGAGACTCTTAGATGCAATGAACACGTAAGCAATGGCAAGGGAAATGTAACTAAATACCAGAAAGCTACCAGAGAACATTTGCAAGAAGCTGCACAGCTTCTCCTGCTTGCATCAGCTCATCAGATTGCAGATGGCACCAAGTTAGGTGTCAGAGTTGACCTGCACCAGGGTAGGGAGGCTCTACAGAGGGACTTGGAGAGATTGGATCTGTGGCCAAGGTTATCAGGGTGAGCTTCAACAAGGCCAAGTGCCAGGTCCTGCACTTGGGGCACAACAACCCCAAGCAAGGCTACAGGCTTGGGGCAGTGTGGCTGGAAAGCTGTCTTGCAGAAAGGGACCTGGGGGTGCTGATGGACAAGCAACTGAAGAGGAGCCAGCAGTGTGCCCAGGGGGGCAAGGAAGCCAAAGGCCTCCTGGCTGGGATCAGCAATGCTGTGTCCAGCATGAGCATGGACGGGATTGTCCCCTGGGACTCAGCTCTGGGGAAGCCACACCTTGAGGATTGTGTCCAGTTTTGGGCAGCTCAATTCCAGAGAGCTGTGGAGGTGCTGGAGCCAGGGCAGAGGAGGGCAAGGAAGCTGGAAGGGTCTGGAGAACAAATCTGATGAAGAGCAACTGAACAGGCTGGGGATGGTTAGTGTGAAAGAGAGGAGGCTGAGGGGAGACCTCATTGCTCTCTACAACTAGCTGAAAGGAGGTTGTGGAGAGTTTGCTGCTGGTCTCTTCTCAGAGGTCAGCAGTGACAGAACAAGAGGGAATGGCCTCAAGCTGCCACTGGGTAGGTTTAGACTGGACATTACAAACATTTTTCATGTCAGTAGTGGTCAGGCCTTGGAATGTGCTGCCCAGGGAGGTGGTGGAATCCCCAAGCCTGGCTGTGTTTGAAGGTGGTTTGGATGTGGTGCTTGGGGCTATGGTTCAGGGGTGACCCTTGTAGAGTAGGGTTGTGAGTTGGACTTGGTGCTCCTGAGGGTCTTTTCCAGCCTGAATGTTTCTGTGATTCTGTGTTCCATTTGGTTTTACAGAGGTGGGAATTCTGTGGTGAATACAAACTACAAAAAGAGATCCTGATATATGGTAGCTCTTATCTTCAAAGTTCAGAGGCAGAAGTAAAATTTACAGTTGTAAGGTGCACTATGCCCTCTGTCTGCCCAACACAGGCATGAGTCAAAGCCTCCAAAGAAAAATAACACTGCAAAACACTAAAACCTTAGTTCCTTAGCTGACATCAGAAGCAATGACCAATCAGGGGGAGGAAGAGAGAAAAATCAGCACAAACACAACAAAGCCAAAGTGACTCATTTTGAAACGCTGTTTTTCAAAACATGAACTGAATGAGAAAAAGTTCCTAGATCCAACAGGTGACCAGAGCAATTATCAGGGTCTGAATCTTTCACTCACTAAGTGCACAGCAGCAAACCCATCCATTTGGCAGCCAGCTCATGTCATGCCCAAATGACTGCTACAACTAAGGCTCTTAACTTCTGCAACTGGTAACACCTGCCCCCCAAATCCTTCATCCTTCATGAGAGGAAAGTAAATGGGAAGGGAAAGGGAAAGGGAAGGGAAGGGGAAAGGGAAAGGGAAAGGGAAAGGGAAAGGGAAAGGGAAAGGAAAGGGAAAGGGAAAGGGAAAGGGAAAGGGAAAGGGAAGGGGAATTAACCAGGTTGGAAAAGACCTTTAAGATCATCAAGTCCAACCTATCACCCAACACCATCTAATCAACTAAACCATGGCACCAAGAGCCCCATCCAGGCTCTTGCCAAACACCTCCAGTGCTGGTGACTCCCAAGCACACAGAAAGAGAGTTCAGAAGATCACAGGATGTCAGGGGTTGGAAGGGACCTCTGGAGATCATCAAGTCCAACCCCCCTGCCAGAGCAGGGCCATAGAATCTAGCACAGGTCACACAGGAACACATCCAGACAGGGCTTGAAAGTCTCCAGAGAAGGAGACTCCACAACCTCTCTGGGCAGCCTGTTCCAGTGCTCTGAGCCTCACAGTGAAGAAGTTCCTCCTCATGTTGAGGTGGAACCTCCTGTGCTGTAGTTTACATCCACTGCTCCTTGTCCTAAACCCCTTGCACTCAATTTGTCTCTAGGCTTGCCTTGGAACTGCTTATTGCTTTACCTACAGACCAGAATGCAGTCCTGAAAATTGCCAGAGTTGACACCTGTGTCTCAGCAGACTTGAATTTCAGAGCTGCCTTCATCCATGTCCTTAAAATGCCACAAGACCTAGAAGTCCATATGCTCAGAAGCACTTGAATCTTGGCAAACTTGAGCACGGTGCCATGGTTTAGATGATTAGATGGTGTTGGGTGATGGGTTGGACTTGATGATCTCGAAGACCTCTTCCAACCTGGTCTGGTCTGTTCTGTTCTGTTCTATTCTATTCTATTCTATTCTATTCTATTCTATTCTATTCATTCATTGTAACCACTTGCTACCCATGCTAGGTCCAGGAAGTACATATCCCCCACCTACATCTTGCTAAAGGAGATGTCACACAGAGTCACACACACAGGAGTCCCTTAGGAACTCAGGTTGGGTTTCAAATACAGCCTGAGAAAGCAAAGCCCTGCCACCTAACAGTATATTACTCACAGCAGTCCTACCTCACAGATCTGACCTGCCTGTAATAGATTCCACTTCCACCTTCTGTGCTCCTGACACACTCCTCTCATAGAATCATAGAACATTAGAGGTTGAACCTCCAGAGATCATCAAGTCCAACCTAGGATCACCTAAGGTAGTCCATACAGGAATGCACCCAGGTGGGGTTGGAATGTCTGCAGAGAAGGAGACTCCACAACCTCTCTGGGCAGCCTGTTCCCTGCTCCATCACCCTCACTGTAGAGAAGTTTCTCCTCAGACCACCACTTTAAAAGCCAAAGATCTCTTTCTTTTTAAGTCTAATTCTTTTTTAACTGAATGAACTCTCATTTAGCCCAAGGTTTTCAGCTCATTCATGTTTGGCCCTATTTACCTTAACAACTCTTTCAGTACACACCATAGCCTTTTCCCCACTGCCCTCAGTCTTGCACCCTAGCAGTTTCTTCCTCCCAAAGTCCTCTCCACCTTTCCTTGAAGCCTTTTCATTCACTCACCTTGGATCTATGGGCTCCCTTAATCTTTTCCATGTGAATGGAGTAACTCTAATAACCTGTCTGGATTAGCAGAGGACAAAGTGGAGTCTTGCCTCATGGCTCCTGATCTACAAGACCTTAAAAGGAACTACATCCCATGCTTCCTACACCTTCCTCTACTAATTGTCCTTATGCAGCCTTTGACAGTATTTCCTGGCTGCACAGGACAGTAAGGTGGAGCTGCCTTGAATACAACTTCTTCTGGTCTTCCATAGCTGTAACTGTAGCCCTGACAGATGCCTCTGCACCCTGAGCATAAATACAGAACAACTACCACAACTGACTTCTAATCAAGTTTCTCCAATTAGACACAGCTACCTATGAACAGCAGTTAAACCACTATCACACAGACTCACAGAATATTAGAGGCTGGAAGGGACCTCCAGAGATCATCCAGTCCAACCCCCCTGCCAGTTCAGCATCACCCAGGGGAGTCTGCACAGGAATGCATCCAGGTGAGGTTGGAAAGTCTCCAGAGAAGGAGAGTCCACAACCTCTCTGGGCAGCCTGCTCCAGGGCTCTGTCAGCCTCACTGCAAAGAAGGTTCTCCTCATGGAGAGGTGAAATCCTCTATGGTCAAGCTTGTACCTGTTGTTCCTTGGCTTATTCCTGTGCAGCACCCAAAAGAGTTTGGCCCCCTCCACTTGACACCCACCCCTCAGATATTGAGAGACATTGATCAGATCCTCTCTCAGCCTTCTCTTCTGCAGACTAAACAGCCCCAGGGCTCTCAGTCTCTCTTCACAGGGGAGATGCTCAAGTCCCCAAAGCATCCTCATGGCTCTCCAGTGGACTCTCTCCAGCAGGTCTCCGTCTCTCTTGAACTGGGGAGCCCCAAACTGGACACAGGATTGCAGCTGTGGCCTCCCTAGGGCAGAGTAGAGGGTAAGAAGAACCTCCCTAGCCCTGCTAGCCACACTTTTCTTGCTGCCCCTTAGGATCCCATTGGCTCTCTTGGCCCCCAGGGCACATTGCTGTCCCATGCAGAACTTGCTGTCCACCAGCACTCCCAGGTCTTTCTCCATGGAGCTGCTCTCCAGCAGGGCAGCCCCTAACCTGTCCTGGTGCCTGCTGCTATGTCTCCCCAGATGCAGGATCCTGCACTTGTCCTTATTGAACTTCATGAGGTTTGCCAGCACCCAGCTTTCCACTATGCTCCACCAATTTACATAGTCTGGAGAAGAGAAGACTGAGAGAAAATCTGATCAATGTCTATCAATATTTGAGTGGTGGGTGTCAAGTGGAGGGGGCCAAGCTCTTTTGGGTGGTGCACAGGAATAAGACAAGGAAAAACAGGTACAAGCTTGAACATAGAAGGTTTCAGCTCAACATGAGGAGAAACTTCTTCACAGTGAGGGTGACAGAGCCCTGGAGCAGGCTGCCCAGAGAGGCTGTGGAGTCTCCTCTGGAGACTTTCCAACCCCACCTGGATGCATTCCTGTGCTGACTCCCCTGGGTGATGCTGCTTTGGCAGGGGGTTGGAATGGATGACCCCTGGAGGTCCCTTCCAACCTCTAATGTCCTGTGATACCCAGAGCAGTCCCAAAGATGACTGCACCTGCTTCATGCCACTGATATCTCAGCTGCTCAGGAATCCTTCACACTTTCTTTCAGTCAGTGGCTCCAGGACCACATGCTGATTTGCACCTCGCTAATGGCACGCAGCCTCAGCTGGGGAAACATGATCTACCAACAGCTCCACAGGAGTAATTTAGGATGTGCTGCAGTTTTAACCATCCAGGCACCTGGCCTTCTGCAGCAGGTACTGAGACCACGCAGCCAGCTGTACAAAGCCATTTCCCAAGCGTTTTCCATCCGATCTGCTTTAACAGATATCTTCTTCCCTACAGGGATTAAGCCATGCTAGCTACAGAGCTTCCAAGGGAATTTTCAGCAGGCCACTTATGTTCTTGGATGATTTGTCCAAACATTTAATTTTGTTTCTGCAGCCTGCTGAGGAGTGTTTAAGCAGAAGTTTGATACAGAATACAGAATTAACCAGGTTGGAAAAGACCTCAGAGATCATCAATCCAACCTGTCACCCAACACCAACTCGTCAACTAAACCATGGCACCAAGTGCCTCATCCAGGCTCTTCCTAATCACCTCCAGTGATGGTGACTCCACCACCTCCCTGGGCAGCACATTCCAATGGCCAACAACTCTTTCTGGGAAGAATTTCTTCCTAACATCCAGCCTAAACCTCCCCTGGCACAGCTTGAGACTGTGTCCTCTTGTTCTGGTGCTGGTTGCCTGGGAGAAGAGACCAACCCCCACCTGGCTACAACCTCCCTTCAGGGAGTTGCAGAGAGCAAGAAGGTCTCCCCTGAGCCTCCTCTTCTCCAGGCTAAGCAACCCCAGCTCCCTCAGCCTCTCCTCACAGGGCTGTGCTCCAGACCCCTCCCCAGCTTTGTTGCCCTTCTCTGGACACGTTCCAGCATCTCAACATCTTTCTTAAACTGAGGGGCCCAGAACTGGACACAGGACTCAAGGTGTGGCCTAACCAGTGCTGATGGTGCTCTTTGAAAGATTTCTTCTTTATTGAAGCTGAGAGCTTCAGTGGCTCACCTGCAACTTTTCCTCCTTTACTTTAGGAAAGGGAAGTCTTCCTCTTCAGAACTCAGCCTCTCATCCACAGTATTAGCTTTGCTTCAAGTGACTCCCTCAGGCTCAAGTTCTTTAGCTTGGTGGTAAAACACTGGCACAGGTTGCCCAGGGAGGTGGTGGAAGCCTCCTCCCTGGAGGTTTTTGCAGCCAGGCTGGATGCGGCTGTGAGCAACCTGCTGTAGTGTGAGGTGTCCCTGCCCATGGCAGGGGGCTTGGAACTGGCTGATCCTTGAGGACCCTTCCAACCCTGACAATTCTGTGATTCTATGATTTCAGTACTATCCTGTTCTGGATTTCCATTCCCAAACATGCTTGGCATCTGTTTTGTTCTGCTTATCTCTCTTTTAGTTCTGCAACCTGATTACATCTTCTGGTAATGAAAGGTGGGTGGAATTTCCCTCAAACACCCAGCAAATTGTCTCCAATACCTAGAGCTGTTTTCTTCTTCACTAATAAAAGTCCCTCCCTCCACTGACAGGCAGTTAAATGTGGTGCTTAATGAAATGCTTCAAGTCATCTGGGATACTCCTATTGTTCAGTTTGGCTGACAGCAGATTTGCATAACCTAGCCTTTAACATTCTTTACTTTTGTCATCAGTTTCTCCAAGTGTTGCTTCTGCCACAGGTTTTCCTTTGTGTTTCTGTCACAAGACAGCCAAACTCAGTTGAGCTGGCTTCTGCAGTTTCTGTTGTTATTTCCCCTGTCCATTCCTTGTGTTTCACCCAGACACAGACTGAAAGAACTGTTCCCTGGAGAAGAAAATCGTATCTGCCAGACAAGTGTTGTGTCCACTCACCAGCTGTGATGCTCAGCCAGCCCTCTGAAAGCTTAGGAACACATCCTAAGGGAGGTGATCTGCTGGAGAGCAGCCCCATGGAGAGGGACCTGGGAGTGCTGGTGGATAACAAGTTATCCATGAGACAGCAATGTGCTCTGGTGGCCAAGAAGGCCAATGGGATCCTAGGAGGCATTAAGAGTGTGTCCAGCAGATGGAAGGAGGCTCTCCTCCCACTGTACTCTGCCCTGGTGAGACCTCACCTTGAGTACTGCATTCACTTTAAGAGGGACAGGGATCTGCTGGAGATGGTCCGGTGGAGGGCTACGAGGATGCTGAAGGGACTGCAGCACTGCCCTGTGAGGAGAGGCTGAGAGCCCTGGGGCTGTTTAGTCCAGAGAAGAGAAGAACTAGAGGGGATTTAAGAAATGTTTACAAATATCTGAGGGCTGGGGGTCAGGAGGGAGGGGACAGGTTCAGATCACTTGCTCCTTGGGATAGGACAAGGTACAATGGATGTAAGCTGCAGCACAGGAGGTTCCACCTCAACACTAAGGGGGAACTTCTTTCCTGTAAGGGTGACAGAGCACTGGAGCAGGCTGCCCAGAGAGGTTGTGGAGTCTCCTTCTCTGGAGACTTTCAAGTCCTATCTGGATGTGTTCCTCTGTGACCTGAGCTACATTGTATGGTCCTGCTCTGGCAGGAGGGTTGGACTCAATGATGTCTTTGGATCCCTTCCAACCCCTGACATCCTGTGAGCCTGTGAACAGCGGTGTCTGTTAGACAAGCTTCAGGAACCTTCATCTTACACCTCATTGTCTCTCCCCATCATCACCCTCTGAAGAGCTTCCATCAGGAATCTACTTGCCTCTACCTTGGCACAACTCCTCAAAGGCAACAACATTCTGCTTGCACTCAGACTGTTCTGCTGACCACCCCAAGGGACTTTCCTCAAGCAAAAGCATTCAGGATTTTTTGGCCATGCTTGGTTTCTTTATGTGGAAAAAAATGGAGAAAAATATCTTCTTCCAATTCTGTTCCCTGGACTGAAAGTGAAACTGAACCTGAGCTTCTTGAGCATTCTTAACTTGATCCCAAGATCTTCGTGGCAAAGGTTTGAGTTCCCATGGAAGCTGCTCTACTGGTTCACTTTGCATGCAAGGAGCTCCAAGTTTCCTGTGTTTCCCATCCTCATTGCCTCATACCTCTGACCCAAATGATTATTGATTGTATTGATCACATTGACCCAAGCTACTATTGACACTGCTTGTGAACAAGATGCTGCTTAGAAGCCTATCCTACCACTAAAGTGAAAGTTTGCATCTTTCTCCTCTCTCCTTTCCTCCTGATGGAAAAAGTCTGTAATCTTATTAACTGCAACAGCTGTAAATAGTTGCTGTTCCAAAGCAGTCCCACGTGGCCTGGGATAGCACTTTTGACTTCAAGCTCCAAGAAAATCATTCTCACCCACAGTCAGCAAAGCCTTCTGTTCTTTAGCTCAATATATCCAAATTAACTAGCTCCTCCAAAACAAACCACAAATCTCCCTTGCAAGCTTTTCAAGCCACAAATCTCCTATTCCCCCTCCCCACTGCCAAAGGTCTCTTCACCCATGTTTTGAGATTTCCACATTCTTCTTTCCTGGATTGTGTCCCAAGTTACTTATCTTAATAGTTCCTCTGGACTCAGCCTGGAACCTCCCTTTAAGTCACTTGCTCAGTCATCTAATCATACCCTTAATCCCTCTTGACAGATCTAACCCCAACCAGCTACCTGAGCTGAAAGAAGGAAACCCTGCCCTACCTATTACACAGAGCCAGCTCCATGCCCTTACAGAAATAATGGCATGGAATTCCTAGATCATCATTCCTGATAGTAACTGTTCCATTGACCCCCTTTTTTCTCCTGATGATTGCTAGGACCACCATTTTTTTGTCCTTTCCACCTCCTTCATGTTTAAGGCTTCCTAAATGGTCTCCTTCAGCCTTTTTACATGAATATGGATTTTAGGCTTTCATGAGAGAGAGAGTCAAGGAGAGTCAAGGAGTCTGAAAGGAGAGTCAAGGAAGGAAAATGTAAAAACAAACAAGAAAGGAAAGTGAAAGAAGAGAACAGAAAAAGGGGGAGGGGAAGAAGAGAACAGAAAAAGGGGGAGGGGGAAGAAGAGAACAGAAAAAGGGGGAGGGGAAGAAGAGAACAGAAAAAGGGGGAGGGGAAGAAGAGAACAGAAAAAGGGGGAGGGGAAGAAGAGAACAGAAAAAGGGGGAGGGGAAGAAAACAGAAAAAGGGGAAGGGGAAGAAAACAGAAAAAGGGGAAGGGGAAGAAGAGAACAGAAAAAGGGGGAGGGGAAGAAGAGAACAGAAAAAGGGGGAGGGGAAGAAAACAGAAAAAGGGGAAGGGGAAGAAAACAGAAAAAGGGGAAGGGGAAAAAGAAGAGAAAACAGAAAAAGGGGAAGGGGAAGAAAAACAGAAAAAGGGGAAGGGAAGAAAACAGAAAAAGGGGAAGGGAAGAGAACAGAAAAAGGGGGAGGGGAAGAAAACAGAAAAAGGGGGAGGGGAAGAAAACAGAAAAAGGGGAAGGGGAAGAAAAAACAGAAAAAGGGGGAGGGGAAGAAGAGAACAGAAAAAGGGGGAGGGGAAGAAAACAGAAAAAGGGGAAGGGGAAGAAAACAGAAAAAGGGGAAGGGGAAGAAGAGAACAGAAAAAGGAGAAGTAAAGGAAAAGAAAAAGGGAAAGAAAAGGGAAAGGGAAAGGGAAAGGGAAAGGGAAAGGGAAAGGGAAAGGGAAAGGGAAAGGGAAAGGGAAAGGGAAAGGGAAAGGGAAAGGGAAAGGGAAAGGGAAAGGGAAAGAAATTTTTTTTTTTTAAAAAGGAAATTTTAAAAAGAAAGGAAAGGAAACTGTTTTAAAAAAGGGAAAAAAGCAGTTTTCCAACAAATTAACCAAAAACCCCATCAAGCTAAGTCTGAACATGTCTCTGATATTATATAGAAGAAAAAGCCACAGAATATGGTTATTCTTTCCAAGCACAAACAGCAAAAGGAACCCACAACCTCGCTTGGGATAGCACACTGAGTGCTAGACAAAGGAAAATATGACCTCATTAAACAAAACCAAACAACCACCCAGTTAGGCTCATCCTATACTTAAGTCTTTTGGGGTTCTTTTGGTCTCAGGAAAGGTTGGCTGTATTTTCAAACAATATAAAGCAAGGGAGGAACCACAGAACTGTTAGGGTTGGAAGGGACCTCAAGGATCATCGAGTTCCAACCCCCTGCCATGGCCAGGGACACCTCACACTAGATCTCTACCTTTTGAAGAGGTTTTTGCAATCATAGAAGCAGTTCAATATTAGAAGCTTGATTACAGAGATCACACTTGGTGGAGTAGCTAGGAAGGACCACAGAATTGTCAGGGTTGGAAGAGACCTCAAGGATCATCGAGTTCCAACCCCCCTGCCATGGCCAGGGACACCTCACACTAGATCTCTACCTTTTGAAGAGGTTTTTGCAATCATAGAAGCAGTTCAATATTAGAAGCTTGATTACAGAGACCATACTTGGTGGAGTAGTTAGGAAGGTTCAGAGAATCATAGAATTGTCAGGGTTGGAAGGGACCTCAAGGATCCTCCAGTTCCAAGCCCCCTGCCATGGCCAGGGACACCTCCCAATAGAGCAGGAAAAAAGGCCACAATCTTCACAGCACAAAAATACAGCAGGGGAAGACTCTGTGGGATGTTCTGGCACAGCTCTACACGAGACTCATTAGCAAACACCTGCCAGCAGGACAATCCTGCTGAGGACTGAGAACAGGGCTAAAGACAGGCTTGGATGTCCAACAGAAAAAAACACCAAACAAAGCAAAGCAAAAATGGAAGTGAGAACTGGAAAGGTGGGGAGGAGGGGGAAATGATGTGAGGAAGAAGTTCTTTACCATGAGAGTGGTGAAGCCCTGGAATGGGTTGTCCAGGGAGGTGGTTGAGGCCCAGTCCCTGGAGGTGTTTAAGACCAGGCTGGATGAGGCTCTGGCCAGCGTGATCTAGTGTAGGGTGTCCCTGCCCATGGCAGGGGGTTGGAACTAGATGATCCTTGTGGTCCCTTCCAACCCTGACTGATTCTATGATTCTATGATTCTAAATGTATATTTGGGTTTACATGAATGAGAAGTTTGTGTGTAGGAGTAGTAGTGGGAATACAGTTTCTTCACATTTCATTGTGTAATTGTGCTGTGTAGTAGTGTTCCAGCCCGATTCGTTGTGCAATGCTATTGCGTGGCATCGCTCGTTGAGCAACTCTGCTGCGTGGTACAGGGTTGGTGTCTTCTTTTTTTTTTTTCATTATTATTATTTTTTTTTAATTTAATGATATTGGAAGGTTAGGCAATGGCCTTGCATACCATAATTTGTGCTTTCTCTTGTGCAACCTCACTGCCACAGCTCTTGACACAAGGGCGGATTGCACGGATTCACGCGCCGGCGCTGAAGTCGCGGGTTTAACATCTCTTCACTCAGAGATGGCAAATGGAGACAAGTGGGTGCTTGGGGTTTGGGGTTTTTTTTTTCTGAGTGAAGAAACACACACAAAAAAAGCAGCAAACTGAGTAGCTATTTAAGTGGAACTTAGGCCATTAAGATCTTAGAGGTTGGAAGGGACCTCCGCAGATCATCGAGTCCAACCCCACTGCCAGAGCTAGACTGTAGAATCCGGCACAGGTCACACAGGAACACATCCAGATGGGGCTTGAAAGTCTCCAGAGAAGGAGACTCCACAACCTCCCTGGGCAGCCTGTCCCAGTGTTCTGTCATCCTCTCCCAGTGTTCTGTCATCCTCGCAGTGAAGAAGGTCCTCCTCACATTGAGGTGGGACCTCCTGCGCTGCAGTAGGTATGACTTCATGAAAGAGCAATGCAGCATCCCCTTGCACCTGACACTTCCTTACCCAGAGCTACCTTGTAACTAGATTGTATGATATTATGTATTTCATATATCCATACCCAACTCTAAAATCCTACAGGTGGACCTTGTTTTACATAACACTGGGAATAAACAAGAACAGTAACATCCTTCTGATGTGACTTTGGCTCTACCCAAAACTATCCTTACAGGGATCTGCTGAAACTGACGACCTGAACAAGAAACTCTCCACCTCTTAGGCAAAATGCAGCCAATTACTTTTCATTACGGTGGATTCCTGTGTGAACCTCAACACAAGCAAGAACTTCTTTACTGTGAGGGTCACAGAGCACTGGAACAGGCTGCCCAGAGAGGTTGTGGAGTCTCCTTCTCTGGAGATTTTCAAGGCCCATCTGGATGTGTTCCTGTGTGACCTGTGCTGGATTCTATGCTCCTGCTCTGGCAGGGGTTGGACTCGATGATCTCTTTGGGTCCTTTCCAACCCCTGACATCCTGTGAGCCTGTGAACAGCAACACTGCTGAACTTAGAGCACAAATTTACCAACTCACTAATGCAAAAGTCTGAATGACTTCAGCATATTTTTAAATGCCATCACAGCGTCATCCTACTACTGCTGAACCCTCCTCAAAAGCAGAAATAAAGCTTGTTCTACAGCCAGCATTAATTTATGATACTTAACTTTACATTCCTCACATAAAATCTTTTTCATCCCGCTGGGGTTTCCCCCTCCCCCTTAACTCTTGCCTTATGAGGAGAGGCTGAGAGACCTGGGGCTTTTTAGTCTGGAAAAGAGAAGACTTAGAAGGCATTGAATAAATGCTTATAAATATCTGAGGGCTGGGGGTCAGGAGGGAGGGGACAGCCTCTGCTCACTTGCTCCCCAGGATAGGACAAGGAGCAATGGAAGTAAGCTGCAGCACAGGAGGTTCCACCTCAACACAAGGGGGAACTTCTTTCCTGTAAGGGTGACAGAGCACTGGAGCAGGCTGCCCAGAGAGGCTGTGGAGTCTCCTTCTCTGGAGACCTGTCTGGATGTGTTCCTCTGTGACCTGAGCTAGATGGTATGGTCCTGCTCTGGCAGGGGGCTTGGACTGGATGATCTCTTCGGGTCCCCTCCAGCATCCTCTGATCCTGTGAACTTTTGGTTCCAACAGACATGGTCCATACACAGACTCCATACACAGAGGTTCAGGAAACATAATCAGAACTTTGGATGTCTTTTTTCCAAACGAATCAAGCAATCCATAAGGACCATCACCTTTGTCCCCACATCTGTCCTTATATCCCTCTGTAAAGGCTACTGGACCAGCATCTCCTTTCATGCATCACCTGGCAGTTTAGGAACAATTGCATGTTACCAGAGACAGAGAGCAAACACTGGCAGATTACAATGCAATGCTGCTGCAAGCATTTTTATTTGGTCTTATATTCTGGCAGGCTTTAAACACAGAAGCAAACAACATCCACGCAGGCTTAATGAAATACGGCAGGAAAACCTGGGGATAGCAAATAGTGAAGGGGGGAGGGAAGGGGACACCAACAAAAAGTGAACTCTCTCCATCTATACCATAAGATTAATTTATTATCTGGCAGATGGCAGAAGGGAGGGGGGCGGAAAAGAGAAGACTGCTGATGCAGTGTGAGCTTCCCGGCTGTAATGAAGGCCTCACAGTTCTCACTTACACTGCCACAAAATAGATCCCTAGCTGCATTCACTCCAGAGTTTGGGGGTTTGGTGAGGGTGTTTTTTTTGGCTCCATTCGTTTGGAGGTTTAAAAGAAGAAATAAATCCAACCTCGACCTCATCACTGCATGGACAACTTGGGGGGGGAAGATAAACAACAAAAGAAGATCCAGAGAAGCGATTTTCTTGTCGGGTGCCCAAGGCTAGTCACAACAGCAACTATGAAAGCTGCGACTCTCCCCCCTGCTCCTCTTGGTTTGATCAACCAGAGCGAGACATTCGTGCTCAGCAACGCTTCCAGAGGTCATTGGAGCAAGTTCCCATTCCATCTGCTGCTGCTCCAGCACTGAAAGCTGCTTTTTTTTTTAATTTATTCCTCCCCCCTGCATTTCTCCATAGTTCCAGATATTTTCTCTTCCTTCAGCATCTTCCACAATTGCAGTCGTGGGATGCCCATACCAAAAAAAAAAGATAAAAACGAGGGCAGCACACTGGCAGCGGAAAACGGCAGAATTGAGCCAAACGCGCTTAACAGGAGATGAGAAGCTTCTGCACTGGCAGGAACAACGTCCCCTCATTGATCCTGCTGAACTCCACGCAATGCTGTCACACAGGGCTCCCACCTGCCGCAGAAGCCAAAGGCTGGCCTGAGCTCCGGCACCGATTTACCGGCAGCCTCCGCTTACCTCCGGCAGCAGATTCCCGTACGTATGACCACCCCCAAAAGCACGCTGCGGTGCGTGAAGGAAGCGGAGCAACGACGGCTCCGGGAAGCGGATCTTGCTTGCTCCGGCGCCCCGGGGGCACCCTCACCTTCCCCCGGAGGGATGCCCCGCGCACCCCGGGCCGTTACACGGGATTAGGACAGATAAACAACCAGCACACCCACGCAACTCCCAGAAGGACGAGGAGGAGAGGCGGCTGCGGAGGGGTCTTGCCCCTCACCCATCGCCGAGACGCGGTGGCAGGCCCGGGCCCGGCGGCCACCCCAGCCCCCGGCGGAGCGCGGCGGCGTCTCCCGGGAGACGGAGCCATCTTGAACCCGCCGCGGTGACAGCGGGCGAGCGGCGATGGCGGGGCCGCCGCGGCGCCTTACCTCGGATGCTCCAGGTCCAGCGGTAGAACTCGAGGGTATCGTTCACCACGCTGGACACCAGGCCCATGGCGCGGGGGGCTCGGCGGCAGCGGCACCCATGGTGAGCAGCAGCAGCAGCGGCGAAGCCGGCAAGACCTTATCTCGGCGCTCGCGTCCGTGCCTCTGCGCCGGGGCTGCTGCTGCTGCTGCCCTTCTACAGCCGGGGATGTGATTTAAATCTCTATCTCTCGGTATCTTCCCTCCAGACTCCGCCTCGCTCCCGTCACCGGCTCCCGTACCCCGCGGGCAAGGAGGAGGGCGAGGAGGCGGAGGCGGGCGGAGATGGAGCGAGGAGCGAAGAAGCAGCGAGGGAAGGGGGCTGGGTAGCGGGAACCGGCGCGGCGGCCGCGGCTCCGCAGCACCGTCCGCGGTGCGGTGCGGTGCGCTGCGCTGGTGTCACGTGGCCGCCCGCTCGGCGGCCGCCGGCGGCTGCCCGCGGGGTGCGCGGAGGCCTGGCCCCGACCGCGCAGGCGCACGGCGGCAGCCCTGCCGCTACCGGCGGAGGGGACTGCGGCGGGAACAGGTGCAGGCAGCCCATGGGCATCCTTTAGGGACCCCTTCTCCGCCCCTCTTGGGTGTGCGGGGTGGAAAAGGGATGCTTATGTCTTGATTTGCCTTTTCTTTTCAGAGAGGTAGAGGGAATAAATATTTCGTTAGACTTTGCCTCTTCCCCCCCCCCCCATTTTTTTTTTTTCCTCTTTTTTTTCTCTTTTTTAAGGCAGTTTGGATTTTTCTTTCTCTCTCCTTTCCCTCTCGCTTCCCCTTGATGGACAGGCCGAGGCAGCGACATGAGCAGTGGTCACTTCACGTCAGGCTGTTCTCTTATGCAGGGTGCTGGCTGTTCAGCCTCTGATAGAAGCCCATCCCCTCCCAGCACGAATAAAACCAGCAACTGCAGTGGGATCTCACTATCTCCCTGCCTTACTGGCACTGATCGGTGCCATTTCCCTGACCGACAACTTGCTCAGCCTCCTCAAGGCACCACCAAGATGTCTCTCACGCTGTCTTCACTTCCAGCTCCTGGACCAAAGCCTTTATGTGGTCACTTAATGGCACAGAGAGGTTTGTCTGCCTGGGCTGTGGCTAGAGGCTGCAGGAGAAGGAGCCTCCACGGCACAGGCAAGCAGGGCTGTGGGTGCAATCCCAATTCATCCATTCTGCACCTTCAACCCCAACAAACCCTTTGCCTGGTGTGGCTGCACCAGCTTGGCTCTTGCCTTCCCTCTTCCATGCCCCGCATCCTGTGGATGGCTGCATGACACTCTCAGGAATGGTTTCCCCACTGAGGGACAGCAGGCGAGCTTCTCCACCCAAGTTGAGAGCTTTCCTCCTGGCAGACAGCAGATCAGATGGTATCTCACTCTCCCTCTCCCAGCGCAGCACCAGCACCTGTGTCACTTGTTGTCACTTGGGTTGGGTGAACACAGCTCATGCATCCTTCTGGTTGAGTTAACCTCTGCTCAGCTCTCGGACTGCCCCGGATCTTATGGATGGGAGAGATGTGCTGGACATCGCTAGTTGCCATCACTGCGAGCAGAGCTGCTGTGCCTGGAGTTCAGAAACCAGCTGGTGTTTGGGAATAGGGATCACCTGCACTGGGAAAAGGAAGAGGAGCTATGTCAGCCCCTAGAGACCTGGATGGACAGGGAAGCACAACGTACCCCACTGCTGCCTGGAAGTCGGAGCCAAAGCAAGGTTACCACCTGCTGATGTAAGGACAGCTACTGCTTAGAATCATAGAATTGTTAGGGTTGGAAGGGACCTCAAGGATCAACCAGTTCCAACCCCCTGCCATGGGCAGGGATACCTCACACTACAGCAGGTTGCTCACAGCCATATCCAGCCTGGCTGCAAAAACCTCCAGGGATGAGGCTTCCACCACCTCCCTGGGCAACCTGCACCAGTGTCTCACCACCCTCATGGGGAAGAACTTCTTCCTAACATCCAATCTGAATCTACTCACATCTAGTTTTGTTCCATTCCCCCCAGTCCTATCACTCCCTGATACCCTAAAAAGTCCCTCCCCAGCTTTCTGGTAGCCCCCTTCAGATACTGGAAGGCCACAATTAGGTCTCCTCTGAGCCTTCTCTTCTCCAGCCTGAACAGCCCCAACTCTCTCAGTCTGTCCTCGCAAGAGAGGAGCTCCAGCTCTCTGCTCATCCTTGTGGACCTTCTCTGGACATATTCCAGCACCTCCAGATCCTTCCCTCTGAGAAGAGGCAATCAAAACTCTGCATGAATTGCACTGGCTTGAAAAAAAACATTTTATTGTGATGGCACTGATCACGGCAGAAGGGCTGCTGAGAGCTCTGAAACGGATCTGTCACTGGGTAGGGCAGGTTGAACACCAACCTGCAGCTTCCCAAGCTGCAGGCAGACAATGCAATGTGAGCTGTGGTTTCTGTGCCTCCTTCAGGTGAAACCACTGTGGTGTGTTGTTGGGTGGTTATAAACTTGCCTGGTGGTTAGCATGGTCTAAAGCATGGCTTCAGAACTTATTTTGGTGCTGTCATATAAATCAAAAGGGAACCAGATGAACTGAGTTGTAATCCTTGTGTGTGGCCATTTGCCTCAGCCACATGATCGAATTGGAATGGGCTCCTGAATGAATGAAGGCAACAAAGGCAAGTAAGCAGAGTTCCACCAGCACAAGGAGCAAAGATCTGCAGTCTACCAAAGAACAAAAAGGAACACAACATGTTAGCAATATTAATAAATATTAATAAGAAGAATTATTTCTATTATAGCCTGGATAGGATTCCTTATTAAAATGTTTATTTATTTGATCTGGGGAAGTATTTGTTTCTTTTTTTGCACAATTAGCACCAATAATTACTGTTTATAAAATATTTACATGGGGTAGCTTTCTCTTTCATCTATTTCAGATGAGATAACTCTTCTTGATTGCAATTAATTCCTTTATATTGGCAATATGATTGTACACAGATAATTTTACAGAGCAATTAAGCCTTGAGGAGAGCCACAACAGAGCTGCAGAGCTTGGAGGGCAGGGAGAAGGTGAACAGTCCAACCCGAGTAATTTCTTACGTGCCTTGACACTGGCTTCAAAACCCATGATGTTAATAGAATAGAATAGAATAGAATAGAATAGAATAGAAATAGAATAGAATAGAAATAGGAATAGGAATAGGAATAGGAATAGGAATAGGAATAGGAATAGGAATAGGAATAGGAATAGGATAAACCAGGTTGGAAGAGACCTTTGAGATCATTGAGTCCAACACATCATCCAACACCATCTAAGCAACTAAACCATGGCACCAAGCACCCCATCCAGTCTCCTCCTAAATATGACAAGCTCTTCTCATTGGTTTATCTTTAAGCCTGCAAGCACATGGGCATGCTTTTAAAATTAGCTTCTCTGAGGGCTTCCAAGCACATCCCAGTTAGTTTCTGACGTTGGTGCATCCAGCAGCATGTTGGTGGTTCTGAGACCCAGGTGTTCTACTTACGGTGAGCAGAAGGGGAAAGGCATCCAAAGGCATAGCCCCGAAGCAGCCTCCAAGGAAATCTGCAGCATGGTAGTCACAAAGACAAAAAAGATGATTTTTAAAATGTCATTCCTTAGTCAGTGTTGTCATCTCCTCTGTGGTAGTCCACAGGTTCCTAAAACCTGGACATCTCAGGCAGGCAAATTTCCACTCAGAAAAGGCAGGCCTGTTGCACTTGACCTCAGAGGAACACACAGATTTCCACCTGTGATCCAGCCCCTTGTCCAGTACTCCAGGGTGCTTGTGCTGGCTGCAGGCAAGTCTGTGTGCTCCAGGAAAGGTGCAGAAGATGACAGGAAGCTGTGGGACCGCCTGCCCCAAGGAAGGTCTCCTCCCAGTTCTCATTTGAGGTGCAAACCATTTGTGTTCCCTCCAGACTCTTTTCATAAAACACAAACCAAAGCAAACCAAACCACAACAAACTAAACCAAACCAAAACAAAACCAGACCAGACGAAAACAAACCAAACCAAAACAGAACAAACCAAAACAAAACCAGACCAGACCAAAACAAACCAAACCAAAACAGAACAAACCAAAACAAATCGAACCAAACCAAAGCCCCAATAGGAAATCTCATTGAAGAACTACTTAAAGCCATTTCCTGCTCCTTCATGATGTAAATAAACAGCAGCAGAAATGATACACAAAGTCCAGAGGATCAATGCATTTAGTAATGCATAGGGGGAAGCATTTTATTCCTGGATTTCAGTCAAGCACATTCTGCTGTTGCATTTGGTGAGTGAGCAGGTGCTTCTGCACTAGCTGGAAGTATTCCCACTCAGATTTTACTTCAGGTTAGCAATGAGTTTGTTGCATAGGGAACACGAAGTGCAGGCGTGGTGGATAATGTTTATGAAGGGTAGTAGGAAGAAAACAGCCTGAGTTTTTTATGTTGCCATCGGTGACCTCCACCACCACCTCCAGGCAGCTCACCAAGAGACAAAAGTAGCAGTGAAAGTGCTTTGCCTTGCTACAAAGAAAATCACCAAGCCCAGGAACTTTCCTGGTGAGGGAACATGGAAGTGCTTGATGGATGCATTTGACAGAAGGTCTAAACATTAACACCAGGCAGTAAGGGACTACCTATTCACTTACCAGTAATGAATGACAGCCTATTCACTTACCAGGAATAGAATGGAATGGAATGGAATGGAATGGAATGGAATAGAATAGAATAGAATAGAATAGAATAGAATAGAATAGACCAGACCAGGTTGGAAGAGACCTTCAAGATCATCATGTCCAACCTATCATCCAACACCACCTAATCAACTAAACCATGGCACCAAGCACCCTATCAAGTTTCCTCCTAAGCACCTCCAATGATGGTGTCTCCACCACCTCCCCAGGCAGCCCATTCCAATGGGCAATCACTCCCTCTGTGTAGAACTTCCTCCTGACATCCAGCTTAAACCTCCCCTGGCACAGCTTGAGACTGTGTCCTCTTGTTCTGGTGCTGGTTGCCTGGGAGAAGAGACCAATCCCCATCTGGCTACAACCTCCCTTCAGGGAGTTGTAGACAGCAATGAGGTCTCCCCTGAGCCTCCTCTTCTCCAGGCTAAGCAACCCCAGCTCCCTCAGCCTCTCCTCAGAGGCTAAAGTGAAGCCACATGAAATATTACGTGCATTAAGCCTGACCAGATTAAAATCCTTTGAAAAACCTTAACTTTAGAAATGTGTTTTGGTTAACTATAGAAATCTCAAGTTATCTATTTATTTATTCATTGATTCATTCAGTTCCATCAAGGGTTTGAGGGGGTGAAAAATGATTAAATAAATCAGCACCTCCATTTGCCACGCACGGGATGATCTTGCAGAGACTGTCAGATTCATCCTGCTCCTTGCATCGAAGCTTTTCAGCTGATTTGCCTTACAATGACCTCTAGCTGTGCAAAACAAAAGCTTGCCTGGTCTTTGAGTCAACAAGTGCAGGCTTAAGTATACACATGTGCAACAGTCCAAATCCTGGCTGCTTCGTAGTATAGTATCATGGTATCAGTCAGGGTTGGAAGGGACCACAAGGATCATCTAGTTCCAACCCCCTGCCATGGGCAGGGACACCCTGCACTAGATCAGCCTGGCCAGAGCCTCATCCAGCCTGGGCTTAAACACCTCCAGGGACGGGGCCTCAACCACCTCCCTGGACAACCCATTCCAGGACTTCACCACTCTCATGGTGAGCACAGAGGCTGTTTTGACGCAGCTTTATACTGCAAATGCTTAAAAGCAGCCTTTTCCAACCAACCATAATTTCTTTAAACCAATGACATTAAAGCCCACAATGTGTCTGTCAGCACTAATTAATTTTTTGGGGGGGTTGTTTGTTTATTACATAACATGCTTTTAACTCCATAATTTGAGGTGAGGTAACTGAAGGCACACAGAGATTACACAGCTTTTGCAGAGGGAGCCTTCCACAGGATGTGAACCAGATCCAGTTCATTTGTCTTCTCAGTTTTCTGGTAGATGCCATCTGTCGCAGGATCACAGGCTCACAGGATGGCAGGGGTTGGAAGGGACCCAAAGAGATCATCAAGTCCAAACCCCCTGCCAGAGCAGGACCAGAGAATCCAGCACAGGTCACACAGGAATGCATCCACAAAGGGCTTACAAGTCTCTGGAGAAGGAGACTCCACAACCTCTCTGGGTAGCCTATTCCAGTGACCCTCACAGTGAAGTTCCTCCTCATGTTGAGGTGGAACCTCCTGCGCTGCAGCTTACATCCATTGCTCCTTGTCCTATCCCAGGGAGCAAGTGAGCAGAGCCTGTCCCCTCCCTCCTGACCCCCAGCCCTCAGATATTTATGAACATTAATTAAATCCCCTCTCAGTCTCCTCTTTTCCAGCCTTGCATGTTTCAAACCAGATACATTGGAATAATGCAGCAGAAAGTATCCAGAGATCATAGTATCATAGTATCAGTCAGGGTTGGAAGGGACCACAAGGATCATCTAGTTCCAACCCCCTGCCATGGGCAGGGACACCCCACACTAGATCAGGCTGGCCAGAGCCTCATCCAGCCTGGGCTTAAACACCTCCAGGGATGGGGCCTCAACCACCTCCCTGGACAATCCATTTCAGGGCTTCACCACTCTCATGGGGAAGAACTTCCTCCTCACCACCAGCCTGAATCTCCCCACCCCAGATGTTAATACTCAGTGCAGGCTTTGGCCAAAACTCACATTTGATGTAAGCTCACATTAGGTTTGACCTCACCTGCATCTGCCAGCACCAGTACTGAATTTGATTTCTGGTCTCTACCAACTTTGGGTTTTGAACATCAACCTTTTGTTTGCTTGCTGTGGCTCTGTCTGAAACATCAGAATTAAAACATGTTTCATATCCTGGCCTAAATGCTCCAGGGCTAGATCCAACATAGAGAATTCCTAGTCAAGGAGATACATCTTTTGTCTCCACGAGGACATATTGATGTTTCTTCTCCATCTTTCTACCAAACTTGGTTCTGAGGTGAAAACCAGGGAAGTACCACACTACCACAGCACATGAGAGGTTGGAAGGGACCTCCAGAGTTCATCCAGCCCAACCCCCTGCCAAAGCAGCATCACTTACGGTAGTCCAGACAGGAATGCAATCCAGGTGGGTTTGGAAAGCCTCCAGTGAAGGAGACTTTCAAAAGTGGTAGAGAGCCGTCTCCCAGGCTACAGCAGGTTTTATTCCCAAGTAAATATAGCATTGGTTTAACTCCAGATCATTAGCTCTGGAGTTTTTAAACTGCAGAACTAACCCCATTTACTAAAAGACTGGCAAGTGGCTGGAAGAAAGCTGGGGAGGGACTTTTGAGGGTGTCAGGGAGTGATAGGAATGGGTGGGATGGAATAAAACTAGAAATGGGGAGATTCAGATTGGATGTTAGGAAGAAGTTGTTCCCCATGAGGGTGGTGAGACACTGGCACAGGTTGCCCAGGGAGGGGGTGGAAGCCTCATCCCTGGGGGTTTTTGCAGCCAGGCTGGATGTGGCTGTGAGCAATGTGCTGTAGTGTGAGGTGTCCCTGCCCATGGCAGGGGGTTGGAACTGGCTGATCCTTGAGGTCCTTTCCAACCCTGACATTTCTGTGATTCTGTGATGCTAAGTGCTGGCTTGCAGTGCTGGGCTGCATCCAGCTGCTGTTCTGTGCTGCTCCAGAAGAGGAGCCATTAACCCACTGTTTCCTAGCCCCATTCTGAGAGATTAATTTATAATTAATTCCTCTGTGGGGCTCTGAGCCACCTGCTGTAGTGTGAGGTGTCCCTGTCCACGGCAGTGGGGTTGGAACTGGATAGTCCTTGAGGTCCCTTCCAACCCTGACAATTCTGTGATGATCCTAATGTGTCTAGGCTGTGGCTGAGACGTGCTGCACATCCAGCAGGTCCACGTGTGCAGCTTCCCCTGTTCCACGGGTGCCAGGATGATAAGCCCCTGGACGCACAGGCTCTTGTTCTGCCTCCCTGAGACTTTTCTGCCATGGTTTCTCATGCTTCTGCTCAGCTGAGATTTTTATCTGCAGCGCTATCTGTCACAGCATCTATCATTTGCGAGGTGTGGCGGGGAGGCTTTTGCAACGAGGGCTCCCTATTGTGTACAGGCTGGGGAGGAGGGCTAAGCCAAACCATCAGCTGATGTTTTGAGGGCGCTGTGTTGAAACGACAGCAACATGTATGGTCAGATCTGCAGCTCTACTGCCGAAGCCAGCCTCTTCCAGAGGTGTGTGTCACCGCTGCTGCACCCACTCCGCTGGGTGCGGCGGCCTCCCGAAGGCGTGGAGCTGTTTTGTAGGGATGATTTTGCACCTTTGCTCCTGCACAGCTAATGGCCTGAAATGTAGGGCACAGTCCCCTGCAGAAGCTGCTCATGGCAATGTAAGTTAGGTGGAAGGGGCTGGGTGACGCAAGGCCAGGTGCGCTTACGCTGTCTCCAGCTGGTAACTGTGTGGGCATGGGTGGTAGCGACGGGGCTGGGCATACCCTTTTCTCTGTGGGGTGTGTGGAGGGCAAAAATTGTGGTAAAGGAGGTTCTTAAAGGGCTGTGTCAGCCTCTGGGCTTCTGAACTGGTGTGACCTGGTGCATGCTCCACCTTTCGCCCTGCCAGGGGGATATGCTGTAGATCGACCTGCTCTTGATGGACAGCCTGAGTGCCAGCCCTCATTAGAGGTTCTTCTTCTCTTATCCTGGTGAGACAGTGGAACAGGTTGCCCAGGGAGGTGGTGGAAGCCTCATGCCTGGAGGTTTTTGCAGCCAGGCTGGATGTGGCTGTGAGCAGCCTGCTGTAGTGTGAGGTGTCCCTGCCCATGGCAGGGGTTGGAACTGGCTGATCCTTGAGGTCCCTTCCAACCCTGATAGTTCTATGATTCTATGGTTCTCAGGGGATCCTGTGGAAGTATTTGCCACAGGGTTGCACATTTCATAAACAGCAGGTTAGCCACACAACACCACAGGCAGATAAGCAGGTATTATTCAGGGCTCAGTGTTGGGACCACTTCTGTTTAACATCTTTATTGATGACCTGGATGAAGACACAGAGTGTGACAGCAATAAGTTTGCAGATGACACCAAGTTAGGAGGTGGAGGAGTCACTGTCCCTGGCAGTGTTCAAGAAGAGCCTGGATGAGGCACTTAGTGCAATGGCTTAGTTGATTAGATGGTGTTGGGTGATAGGTTGGACTTTGTGATCTGATTAGTTCTGTTCTATTCTATTCTATTCTATTCTATTCTATTCTAGACAGTAATAAGGTCTCCCCAAGCCTAGATTCCCTCACTTGAAAGCTAAGCACCCTTGAAAACCATAAAGGATCATCAATAACAGGTTAGTAATAACCCTGCCAGGTCTTATCCACTGCAGCGAGATATGTTACAGGGGACAGCATACCCTGCACTTAGAAGTGTCTTGCCAGTAGGCTCAGAGAAAGGAAGGATCCTGATGCTTAACTACACAGCAATACAAACAACTTCTACTGCTTCTCTTGCAGCACAGAATGGTGTGGGGTTGCAGATGGATGTTTAGAGACTCTTAGATACAATGAACACGTAAGCAATGGCAAGGGAAATGTAACTAAATACCAGAAAGCTACCAGAGAACACTTGCAAGAAGCTGCACAGCTTCTCCTGCTTGCATCAGCTCATCAGATTGCAGATGGCACCAAGTTAGGTGTCAGAGTTGACCTGCACCAGGGTAGGGAGGCTCTACAGAGGGACTTGGAGAGATTGGATCTGTGGCCAAGGTTATCAGGGTGAGCTTCAACAAGGCCAAGTGCCAGGTCCTGCACTTGGGGCACAACAACCCCAAGCAAGGCTACAGGCTTGGGGCAGTGTGGCTGGAAAGCTGTCTTGCAGAAAGGGACCTGGGGGCTCTAATGGACAAGCAACTGAAGAGGAGCCAGCAGTGTGCCCAGGGGGCCAAGAAAGCCAAAGGCATCCTGGCTGGGATCAGCAATGCTGTGTCCAGCAGGAGCAGGGAGGGGATTGTCCCCCGGGACTCAGCTCTAGGGATGCCACACCTTGAGGACTGTGTCCAGTTTTGGGCAGCTCAATTCCAGAGAGCTGTGGAGGTGCTGGAGCCAGGGCAGAGGAGGGCAAGGAAGCTGTGAAGGGCCTGGAGAACAAATCTGATGAGGAGAGACTGAAGGAGCTGGGGATGGTTAGTGTGAAAGAGAGGAGGCTGAGGGGAGACCTCATTGCTCTCTACAACTAGCTGAAAGGAGGTTGTGGAGAGTTTGCTGCTGGTCTCTTCTCAGAGGTCAGCAGTGACAGAACAAGAGGGAATGGCCTCAAGCTGCCACTGGGTAGGTTTAGACTGGACATTAAGGGAAAAAAATTCGCAGCAAGTCAGGCCTTGGAATGTGCTGCCCAGGGAGGTGGTTGAGTCCCCAAGCCTGGCTGTGTTTGAAGGTGGTTTGGATGTGGTGCTTGGGAATACAGCTGGGGGGTCTGTGATTTTACCTGTGGTGAAATCCAGCCCAGGGAATGGCAAGGGCAGATCCTGTTCTTTGGAATGGAATGGAATAAAAATGCTGGCATCTCCCTGGAGTTAGCTGAGTCTTGCCCACCCTGTGGAATAAGCTCATGGCCCACTGATTTTTCCAGCATCATATTCAGGCATGATCAGTTAGGGCAAGAGCCTCAGAAGCCCACTTGGAAAAGAACCTGAAGATCCATTAGCCAGTTAGAATCATAGAATCATAGAATCATAGAATCAGTCAGGGTTGGAACGGACCACAAGGATCACCTAGTTCCAACCCCCTGCCATGGGCAGGGACACCCCACACTAGATCAGGCTGGCCAGAGCCTCATCCAGCCTGGTCTTAAACACCTCCAGGGATGGGGCCTCAACCACCTCCCTGGACAACCCATTCCAGGGCTTCACCACTCTCATGGGGAAGAACTTCTTCCTCACATCTAGCCTGAATCTCCCCACCTCCAGCTTCATTCCATTCCCCCTAGTCCTATCACTACCTGATAGCCTGAGCAGTCCCTCCCCAGCCTTCTTGTAGCCCCCTTCAGATACTGGAAGGCCACAATGAGGTGACCTCGGAGCAGTTGTAGGCAAGACAAACACATGTACAACAGAACAGCAGCATTTCAGTATCTGAAGAGGACCTGCAAGAAAGCAGAGGAGGGACTTTTTAGAAGGGCTTGTAGTGATAGGACAAGGGGCAATGGTTTGAAACTAGAGCAGGGTAGGTTTAGGTTGGATGCTAGGAGGAGGCTCTTTACAATGAGGGGAGTGAAATCCTGGAACAGGTTGCCCAGTGAGGTGGTGGAGGCCCCACCCCTGGAGGCATTCAAGGTCAAACTTGAGGGGGCCCTGAGCATCCTGATCTATTTAAAGATGCCCTGCTTGATTCAGGGGAGTTGGACAAGATGACCTTCAAAGGTCCCTACCAGCCCAGTGTATTCTCTGCAATCCTGTACCATTTCCTGTGCTGCATGGTGAATTTACAAAACCTTTTGCAAAGCACAGGAGAGTTTCCTTGCATGTTTCCATGCAGTTGATGCTCTAAAGCTGTTTAGTTGGCAGTATTCTCAACAGAAAATTCTGTAGCAGGTGTGTGTGTGTGTAACACAATGGTACTTAGGCCACACCTTGAGTCCTGTGTCCAGTTCTGGGCTTCTCAGTTTAGGAAAGATGTTGAGTTGCTGGAAGGTGTCCAGAGAATGGCAAGAAAGCTGGGGAGGGGTCTGGAGCACAGCCCTGTGAGGAGAGGCTGAGGGAGCTGGGGTTGCTTAGCCTGGAGAAGAGGAGGCTCAGGAGAGACCTTCTTGCTGTCTACAGCTCCCTGAAGGGAGGTGTTAGCCAGGTGGGGGTTGGTCTCTTCTCCCGGGCAACCAGCACCAGAACAAGAGGACACAGTCTCAAGCTGTGCCAAGGGAGTTTTAGGCTGGATGTTAGGAAGAAATTCTTCCCATTGGAATGTGCTGCCCGGGGAGGTGGTGGAGTCACCATCCTTGGAAGTGTTTAAGAAGAGCCTGGCTGAGGCACTTGGTGCCATGGTTTAGTTGATCAGATGGTGTTGGGTGATAGGTTGGACTTGACGATCTTGGAGGTCTTTTCCAACCTGGTCAATTCAATTCAATTCAATTCAATTCAATTAAATTCAATTCAATTCAATTCAATGCAATTCAATTCAATTCAATTCAATTCAATTCAATTCAATTCAATTCAATTCAATTCAATTCAATTCAATGCAATTCAATTCAATTCAATTCAATTCAATTCAATTCAATTCAATTCAATTCAATTCTGTTCTATGCTGTTCTATTCTATTCTGTTCTATATATGAAACAAGAGCAGGAAAAGATAATATACCACAAGAATATTCAGCTGTTGAAACCAGGAAAAAGCCCCCCCCCAAAAAAGTGTTTTCTACAAGGTCCTGTCCACACTGAGCTCCAGTTGCCATCCTTCCATCTCTCCTGCCTGGGGACAGGCAGGGAAATCCCCAGGCAGAGCTGCTGTGCAGGCACACCCTGCTTCCTGCTGGGGTTTGTAGGGTGTTGTGGTGCTGGGCTTAGTATTAGCCTGTGACCCATCCATTCTTACTGCAAGAGGCAGTTAACACTCAGGAAGACTCTACCAGGATTACAAAGCTCTGGTGGGAATGAAGTCACTTGTGCCCAAGGTCAGAGTCAGAACTCTACATGGCAGCTACATGGACTTTCAGAAGGGAAGGTGCCACCCTAAACTGTTGTGCTTTTTAAAAGGCAGCTAATGAAGGTGCAGGAAAGATGCACACCTTTATCTGCTGTGCACATTGTGTCAGTGCCACATCCAGCCACAAAGCTTTGGTTTGCCTCAGGCTTGTCCCAAAATATGCCCAATGCCAGCACAAGGGGCAATGGTGGAAGTTGAGGCAGAGGAAGTTCCATGGAAACAGGAGGAAGAATTTTTCCCTGTGAGGGTGACAGAGCACTGGAAGAGGCTACCCAGGGGGTTGTGAGGTCTCTCTCTCTGGAGATACTCAAAACCCACCTAGATGAGTTCCTGTGTGACCTGCTCTGGCAGGGGTTTGGACTGGATGAGCTTTCCAGGTCCCTTCCAGCTCCTAACATTCTGTGATTCTGTGATGAGGTCTAAGCAGGATGCTTAGAACCAAAGGCTGGGAAGCCTGACTCTGGATGAGGATCTATCTGTTAGAGGCAAATTAAAGTTCCTTCAGATGACAAAGACAAACCAAATACTGTAATATCTCCCCAAAATTCATAGGAATCAAAGAATCACACGTTCATTGAATGGTTTGGCTTGGAAGGGACCATCTGCTTCCAACCCTCTTGCCATGGGCAGGGACACCTTGCACTAGACAAGGCTGCTCAAGGCCTCATCCAACCTGGCCTTCAACACCTCCTGCAGGGGGAACATTCACAACCTCTCTGGGCAACCTGTTCCAGTATCTCACCACCCTCACTGGAAAGAATTTCTTCCTAATCTCCAGTCTAGGGACTAGTTGGGTGAATTGGCCACAACAACCCTATGCAGCACCACAACCTGGGGACAGAGTGGCTGCAGAGCAGCCAGGTAGAGAGGGACCTGGGGGTACTGGGTGACAGCAGCTGAACACGAGCCAGCAATGTGCCCAGGTGGCCAAAAATGCCAATGGCATCCTGGCCTGCATCAGGAACAGTGTGGCCAGCAGGAGCAGGAAAGTCATTGTGCCCTGTGCTCAGCACTGGTTAGGCCACACCTTGAGTCCTGTGTCCAGTTCTGGGCTCCTTAATTCAAGAAAGATGTTGAGCTGCTGGAAGGTGTCCAGAGAAGGGCAACAAAGCTGGGGAGGGGTCTGGAGCACAGCCCTGTGAGGAGAGGCTGAGGGAGCTGGGGTTGCTTAGCCTGGAGAAGAGGAGGCTCAGGGGAGACCTTCTTGCTCTCTACAACTCCCTGAAGGAGGTTGCAGCCAGGTGGGGGTTGTTCTCTTCTCCCAGGCAACCAGCACCAGAACAAGAGGACACAGTCTCAAGCTGTGCCAGGGGAAGTTTAGGTTGGAGGTGAGGAGAAAGTTCTTCCCAGAAAGAGAGATCCCTTCCCTTCCCTTCCCTTCCCTTCCCTTCCCTTCCTTCCCTTCCCTTCCCTTCCCTTCCCTTCCCTTCCTTCCTTCCCTTCCTTCCCTTCCTTCCCTTCCTTCCCTTCCCTTCCCTTCCCTTCCCTTCCCTTCCCTTCCCTTCCCTTCCCTTCCCTTCCCTTCCCTTCCCTTCCCTTCCCTTCCCTTCCCTTCCCTCCCCTCCCCTCCCCTCCCTTCCCCCAGCTTCCTGTATTTCACATTTCAGCTGACAACTGATGACAAGAACTGAAATCTGTAGCTCCTAGAACAAGAGCAAACATGGTACCTACTGTAAGAATGCAGAAATGCCCAAGATCAGGGTTTGCTCTGAATTAAACCAACAGAGGAATAGAAAGGAACAACAGGAAAAGGGAGGGAATGGTAATTCTCAAACAGACTTCCCCAGCTGCCACCAGTCTGTGATCATTTGACCTCTCTTTGAAATGAGTCTTAAGAGCAGTCTGGAGAAGAGAAGGCTCCGAGGAGACCTAATTGTGGCCTTCCAGTATCTTAAGGAGGCTACAAGAAAGCTGGGGAGGGACTTCTGAGGGTGTCAGGGAGTGATAGGACTGGGGGGGATGGAGCAAAACTAGAAATGGTTAGATTCAGATTGGCTGTCAGGAAGAAGTTCTTCTCCATGAGGGTGGTGAGACACTGGCACAGGTTGCCCAGGGAGGTGGTGGAAGCCTCATCCCTGGAGGTTTTTAAGCACCAAAGAACCCTGTCTGAAATACTACAAAAACCAAAGGGAAAATAAAAAGCATGAAATATGTTAAGGCCGTAGCTCCCTGCTAGCATAACCTGCTGGGGAAGGAAAACAGTTTCTTTGCTCTTCTAAGAGATTTTTTAGCCTGTCAGAGAGATGATGGATGACTCAACTCATCTGTATTTTCCAAAATCCTTTAAAAAGATCAACTGCTAAAGTGTACTAAAGAAGAGAAAAAAACAAGAAAAAGAACAAGAAATGTTGCTGTAATGTAATATAAAACCACACATCAGACACTGGAGAAGAGAAGTTGTAAGTAATAATGAAGAGTTACCTTTGAACTCTGGCATACAGCTAAAAGCTAATAGATGGATGGATGGATGGTGTATAGCCCTACATCTGGGAAGGAAGAATAAACTGCAGCAGTACAGGTCAGGAGGGGATCTGCTGGAGAGCAGCCCCAAGGAGAAGGACCTGGGAGTGCTGGTGGACAGCAAGTTCTGCATGGGACAGCAATGTGCCCTGGGGGCCAAGAAGGCCAATGGGGTCCTGGGGTGCATTCAGAGGAGTGTGTCCAGCAGATCCAGGGAGGTTCTCCTCCCGCTTTACTCTGCCTAGGTGAGACCTCACCTGGAATATTGCATCCAGTTCTGGGCTCCCCAGTTCAGGAGGGACAGGGATCTGCTGGAGAGAGCCCAAGGGAGGCCTACAAGGATGCTGAAGGGACTGCAGCACTGCCAGATGAGGAAAGGCTGAGAGCCCTGGGGCTGCTTAGTCTGGAGAAGAGAAGACCGAGAGGAGATTTAATTAATGCTTATAAATATCTGAGGGCTAGGCATCAGGAAGGAAAGGACAGGACCTGCTCAGTTGCCCCCTGTGATAGGATAAGGGACAATGGATGTAAGCTACAGCACAAGTTCCACCTCAACATGAGGAGGAACTTCTTCACTGTAAGGCTCACAGACCACTGGAGCAGGCTGCCCAGAGAGGTTGTGGAGTCTCCTTCTCTGGAGACATTCCAGCCCTATCTGGATGTGTTCCTGTGTGACCTGTGCTGGACTCTAAGGTCCTGGTCTGGCAGGGGGTTGGACTTGATGATCTCCAGAGGTCCCTTCCAACCCCTGACAGCCTGTGGCCTTGTGATCCTGTGATTCATCATTCCAGCCTGCTCTAGAAAGCATGGGTCCTTCACTATGGTTACCTAGACCATAAAGACCTTGCACCATGAGCTTAGATAAAAATATCTTCTAGTCAGATACTGGCAGTTTCAAAACACTCTGACAGGCTTGCATGAGAAATGCTTTGGCCATGGGAAGGAAGGCTGAGGAAAAGGGGATCTGGTCTATAGTGTGGGTGAAGATTCTCTGGTCCTGCTCTGGCAGGGGGTGGACTTGCTGATCTCTGGAGGTCCCTTCCAACCCCTAACAGCCTGTAATCCTGTAAAGACTGCCAAGGAAATATTCCTGTATAGGTATAATGGACAACAATAATGATTCACTGATGTTACTGCTGTTTAAATAGGTAGCTGAGGTGATTCTATCTCCTTTACCTCTTCCTACTCCTCCTTTCCTTTTTCCAAACCTGAGCTCAGCTTCGGTGTTAAGTTTAAATAGATTCCTGCCACGTATTCGATTTCTGTGGTTAGGGCTTCACAAGTGTTCAGCCAAGAAACCTGAGCTCATGCCTGCAGGACCTGGGAGTTTCCAGGTGACTCTCCAGTGTCATGTCTGTACACTAACAACAGAGTGTAATAGCAACACACATGTGCAATAACACAGCTGGGTACATGCCTGTAAAAGCTTTCATATGTGCCTGGCCACCTTGACTTAAAGGATGTGTTGGAGAGTGTCCAGAGAAGGGCCCTGAGGATGATCAGAGGGCTGGAACTGCTCTCCTGTGGAGACAGACTGAGGGAGTTTGGGTTATTCAGTCTGGAGAAGAGAAGGCTCTGAGGAGACCTAATTGTGGCCTTCCAGTATCTGAAGGGGGCTCCAAGAAAGCTGGGGAGGGACTTTTGAGGGTGTCAGGGAGTGATAGGACTGGGGATAATGGGGAAAAAAAAAAGAAGTGGGTAGATTCAGATTGGATGTTAGGAAGAAGTTGTTCCCCATGAGGGTGGTGAGGCACTGGCACAAGTTGTCCAGGGAGAATAGAATAGAATAGAATTAACCAGGTTGGTAAAGACCTTTGAGATCATCAAGTCCAACCTATCACCCAACACCATCTAATCAACCAAACCATGTCATCAAGTGCCTCATCCAGTCTCCTCCTAAACACCTCCAGGGATGGTGACTCCACCACCTCCCTGGGCAGCACATTCCAATGGCCAATCTCTCTTTCTGTGAAGAACTTCTTCCTAACATCCAGCCTAAACTTCCCCTGGTGCAGCTTGAGACTGTGTCCTCTTGTTCTGCTGCTGGTTTCCTGGAAGAAGAGACCAACCCCACCTGGCTACAACCTCCCTTCGGGTAGTTGTAGACAGCAATAAGGTCTCCCCCTGAGCCTCATCCCTGGAGGTGTTTAAGGCCAGGCTGGATGTGGCTCTGGGCAACCTGATCTAGTGTGAGGTGTCCCTGCCCATGGCAGGGGGGTTGGAACTGGCTGATCCTTGAGGACACTTCCAACCCTAACAATTCTAGGATTCCATGTGGTGGGTACAATGCATGTAATCATCTTACATAGGTGATGCCTTAGCCATATCATTCTGGTGAATAAATAACAGACAGCAGCAGATGGCTGAGCAAAATGGTAACTCTGTGGTTAAAGGCACTTTAGTTTGTGCACCTGAACATTTTATGTGAACTTCTGTGAACTACTCCAGGCTTCATAGCCATCAAGGAAAAGCAGAGGCCTGCAGAGAAAGATGCATTCTACCCCACTTAGGTAAAACAAGCCCTTGCCTGAGGTTTTCTGCCTGTATCAATAATAAAAGGAGCCTGGAACAATCACTACATGAGATACCTAAGTGTCAGGTGACTAGGGGAAACTGAACCTCCCCTTTTATAGAGTCTAGGTAAACCTCACTTGCTGTGAGTGATATAACACAGAATGACAGAAACATTCAAGTTGGCAAAGACCCTCAGGATCACCAGGTTGTGGTTGGTTCATGCTCACAGTTCGCTTAGCACATGAAAATCTCCTGTTGAAATAAGCAGATGAATGCTTCCTGTCACTAGAGTCTCACACTAATGCCAAGTGTGAGAAGAATGTGAAATGCTGCAAATTGTTAACATTCACAGAATGCCAGAAACATTCAGGTTGGAAAAGACCCTCAGGATCACCAAGTCCAACCTAGAACCCTACTCTGTGAGCTTCACCCCTAAACCATAGCCCCAAGCACCACATCCAAACCACCTTGAAACACAGGCAGGCTTGGGGACTCAACCACCTCCCTGGGCAGCACATTCCCATGGCCAATCTCTCTTTCTATGAAGAACTTCTTCCTAACATCCAGCCTAAACCTCCCTTGGCACAGCTTGAGACTGCGTCCTCTTGTTCCGTTGGTGGTTGCCTGGGAGAGGAGACCAGCAGCAGCCTCTCCACAGCCTCCTTTCAGGTAGTTGTAGACAGCAATCAGGTCTCCCCTCAGGCTCATCTTTTTCACACTAACCATCCCCAGCTCCTTCAGTTGCTCTTCATCAGATTCATTCTTCAGGCTCTTCCTCAGCTTCCTTGCCCTCCTTTGCAGTGTCTCCTCTACCTGAGTGAGTCCATTCTCTAAGTACATACAGGCAGAATGTGCTTGTATTAGGAACAATAAGAATCCTTTTCAGGTGTCTGTCTCATTATAGGATATCCTCTGTTTATAAACATTAATTACTGTGGCTTGATAACAGCCTCCTGGGGAAAGAACTGCCCCCGATTCAGAGGTGAAGAAACGCAGCCACAGCTTGCTTAAATCTCCGGTTGCACAGAAAACTTGGAGCCAGAAATGTAAATCCCAGAGGATGCCTCACAATCATAGCCCAAAGATAAGGTAATCACAAGGTGTGGCTCCCAAATCAGTACAAACAGTGTAAGATGCTGCTTTCTTCCACCCTATTCAAAGTAAATAGGTTGAGGTGTGGTGTGTGCCGGGCTGGAGTCTGGCAGCAACAGGCTTCCAGCTAAACTCTGAGCCACTGACCACAACCCTCAGAGTTGTGTCATTCAGCCAGTTCTCATTCCACCTCACTGTCCACTCATCTAACACACACTAAAACAATTCCCTGCATGTTTTTATTCTCCCTACTTTTTTCTTGTCACTCTTCCATGTCCTGGATGACTTCCTGTGTGTGTTGGCATGTATTCTGTATTTCACTTTCCATTTCACAGAATCACAGAATCAGCTATGTTGGAAGAGACCTCAGAGGCCATCAAGTCCAACCTATCACCCAACCCTATCTAATCAACCAAACCATGGCACTAAGTGCCTCATCCATGCTTTTCTTATACACTTCCACTGGTGGTGACCCTACCACCTCCCTGGGCAGCACATTCCAATGGCTGTTTACTCTTTCTGGGAAGACCTTTCTCTCCTCACTTCCAGCCTAAACTTCCCCTGGCACATCTTGAGACTGTGTCCTCTTGTTCTGGTGCTGGTTGTCTGGGAGAAGAGACCAACCCCCTCCTGGCTACCAGCTCCTTCAGGTAGATGTAGACAGCAGTAAGGTCTCCCTGAGCCTCCTCAGCTCACCCCCTGCTCCCTCAGCCTCTCCTCACAGGGCTGTGCTCCAGACCCCTCCCCAGCTTTGTTGCCCTTCTCTGGACACATTCCAGCAACTCAACATCTTTCTTGAGCTGAGGGACCCTCTCCACTTGCTACCCACTTCAGCAGTTACGCCAGCCAATAAAATGTTAAAGTCACCTATATGTTGCTCTCTGGGTTAAGGTATGGTTTGGGTTAACTGCTGGTGTGAGCAACCAGCTCCTTCAGTCACCATCACCTGCAATGACATAACCTGGAACAGAGGCGTTGGCATCCTTTTCCTAGAGGATGGTGGTGAAAGTGACTGAGAGGTTGCAGGTTAATAGCAAAGAGGAAAAAGAAGACACCACAATGATGATGGGCCTCAAGGCCACCTTCTAGAAGTGGCTGCACTGGAAGGCTTCATGAGATTTGTTGTCCAGCCCCTCCCCAGCTCTGTTGCCCTCCTCCACCCTGCAAGGTGTTCTGCTGAATTCTACAGGTGCTGGGCTAAGTAAAAGCTGTGGACAGGTCTTAGAGAATGGTCTATGGCCAGCAAAAGGTCCACTGAGCCTTTCTATTGTTGTCATGGATGAGTTGCAACAGAACAGGAAGAGGTTCTTGAATTTGCATTGCCAGCAGATCCAGAGAGGTGATTCTGCCACTTTGCTCTGCTCTGCTGAGACCTCACCTGGAGTACTGTGTGCTGTTCTGCAGCCCTCAATGTAGGAAGGACATGGACCTGATGGAGAGGGTCCAGAGAAGGGCCACCAAAATGATCAGGGGTTGGAGCAGTTCTGCTACAAGGACAGGCTGAGGGAGCTGGGGGTGTGCAGCCTGGAGAAGAGAAGGCTGCAGGGAGACCTAATAGCAGCCTGCCAGTAGCTGAAGTGGGCTACAGGAAGGATGGAGAGAGACTGTTTGCAAAGGCCTGCAGGGACAGGACAAGGGACAATGGCTTCAAACTAGAGAAGAGCAGATTTAGATTGGATATCAGGAAGAAGTTCTTTACTATGAGGGCAGTGGAACATTGAGACAGGTTGCCCTGGGAGGTGGTTGAGGCCCCAGCCCTGGAGCTATTCAAGGTGAGGCTCAACGAGGCCCTGGGCAACCTGATCTAGTTGGGGATGTCCCTGCTGATTGTGGGGAGGTCAGACTGGATGAGCTTTGGAGGTCCCTTCCATCCTGGACCACTGTGTGATTTCACTGCAGTATCCAGCTTTATGCACTGGATTTGTTACTGCTCTACAGCTGTGGACTGCATTTGGCTTTGTGTAAAGATGGGCAACATAGCATTTCTGTTGTACCACTTGCTGTACCACTTCCTATATCTGGTAATTCATGGATGATGGAAGACATAGATTAACTAACACTGAAAAACCCTCCCAGGCAGATGTGGAACCCAGTACAGTTACTCTTTGGCTTATGTCACATCTTAGCAAGCTTTTGGGATGGGGAAGGTCTCATGAAACAATTTGCTTCTTTTGGAATTCCTCTCATAATTTAACTTCTTCTCGTGGTTGCCTAAATTTTCCACTTGGCTTCACACAGGTGGAATTGAAGTGGTCAGTGAGAAGGTCCAGAGGATCACCACATAGATGATCAGGGGTTGGAGCACCTCTGCTACGAGGACAGGCTGAAGGAGCTGGGGGTGTTCAGCCTGGAGAATAGGAGACCTTATAGCAGACTGCCAGTACCTGAAGGGGGCTACAGGAAAGCTGGGAGGAACTTCTTATAAGGGCTTGTGGTGATAGGACAAGGGGCAATGGTTTTAAGCTGGAGCAGAGCAGATTTAGATGGGACATTAGGAAGACGTTCTTTACTATGAGGGTGGTGAGACACTGGAATGGGTTGCCCAGAGAAGCTGTGGATGCCTCATGCCAGGAAGTGTTTCAGACCAGGGTGGATGAGGCTTTGAGCAACCTGGTGTAGCAGGAGGTGTCCCTGCCCATGGCAAGAGGGTTGGAACTAGATTATCTTGAAGGGCCCTTCCAACTCAAGGTGCTCTATGATTGCATGATAGTAAAATCTCAGCTTTTGCCCAGATAAAAGGATGGCATTTCCCCCCTTCTTCTAATAAAAATCTTTTCATTTGTTCTGCACACTTTTGGGTTTGTGCATACATTTGATTTGTTTTGATATGTCGGCTGGGTGCCCTAAACATGAGGTTATGTGCTTGTAAAATGAGGGAGAAACTTATTGCTGCACTCAGAACTTTCCTTGTACATAGAGGCTCTGAAAATTGTGCAATACCAAAAGTCTCTGCAGCATTCCATGGCATCAGTTCCTACCAGGGAAGTGGATGTGCATACCACACCAGTGCACAACACACAACATGACCCACGGTCACCTGGCATTCCTTCATTCCTGAGCTACCTCACCCTGCAATAAGGGATGTGGGAGCAGGAGGCATCCCTCGTTTTTCCCCTGGTTGCCTCCCTCCCTTTGCCCACAGAGGCAGGAGATGGGACTTGTGTGTGTGTGTGTGCCAGGCCTGCAAGCTGAGTGTGTACTGGGATAATGCATGCAACCAGAGCCTGCCATTACCTGCTGAGATAATGAGAAGATACCATAAGAAATAGGTAACTCTTCACTATGTAAGCTGCAGCATGGACAGGACTAGATCACTAAGATTGGAAAAGACCTTGAGATCATCCAGTCCAACCATCAACCCAACCCATTCCTAAACCATGTCCTAAATAGACTAGACTAGACTAGAATAGAATTAACCAGGTTGGAAAAGACCTTTGAGATCATAGAGTCCAACCTATCACCCAACACCATCTAATCAACTAAACCATGGCACAAAGTCCTCATCCAGGCTCTACCTAAACACCTCCAGCGATGATGACTCCACCACCTCCCTGAGCAGCACATTCCAACAGGCAATCTCTCTTTCTGGGAAGAACTGCTTCCTAACATCCAGCCTAAACTTCCATTGGTGAAGCTTGAGACTGTGTCCTCTTGTTCTGGTGCTGGTTGCCTGGGAGAAGAGACCAACTCCCACCTGGCTACAACCTCCCTAAAGTGCCATGTCTACGTGTCTTGTGAACACCTGCAGGGATGGTGACTCCACTGCCCCCTGGGCAGCCTGTTTTCTCAAACCAGCCATTGCAAACTTCTATGACTTCTTCTCATTTCTTACAAATCACTGCTTAAAATCATACAGTTGTTTCAGCTGGACAATATCTCTAAGATCATTAAATCCAACCACAACCCACCACCACCATGGCCATTAAACCAGGTCCCAAAGTGCCATCTCTACAGGTCTACAGGCCAATCACATCCTGGGTTGCATCAAGAGAAGCACAGCCAGCAGGTAGAGGGAGGTGATTCTCCCCTTCTGCTCCACTCTGGTGAGACCCCGCCTGGACTACTGTGTCCAGTTCTGGAGGCGCTATTAGGAAGGATCTGGAGGTGCTGGAAGGTGTCCAGAGAAGGGCCATGAGGACAGACTGAGGAAGTTGGGGTTGCTCATTGTGGAGAAGAGAAGGCTCTGAGGAGAACTAATTGTGGCCTTCCAGTATCTGAAGGGGGCTACAAAAAAGCTGGGGAGGGACTTCTGAGGGTGTCAGGGAGTGATAGGACTGGGGAGAATGGAACAAAGCTAGAAATGGGTAAATTCAGATTGGATGTTAGGAAGAAGTTGTTCCCCATGAGGGTGGTGAGACACTGGCACAGGTTGCCCAGGGAGGGGGTGGAAGCCTCCTGCCTGGACGTTTCTCAGGCCAGGCTGGATGTGGCTGTGAGCAACCTGCTGTAGTGTGAGGTGTCCCTGCCCCTGGCAGGGGGTTGGAACTGGCTGATCCTTGAGGTCCCTTCCAACCCTGACAATTCCATGATTTTATGATTAAAGCTAAGTTGTGCACACATTCGTGCTGCTCATACACCCAATGGAAATCAGGGTGGACAAAGTCTTCTAATCTCTTTTTTAAATCAGTATTATGTGTCTGGACATTTGCTAATTGCTAATTTCAACTCTCATGCTTCAGATTAAATCACTCTTGGTGACTGGTTCCTTTGTGCCATTAATCTATGGGTTCCTTTTTGAGTAACCTCCTCCCTTGAGAAACCTTGGGAGAAGGTGTTGCTGTGGTGAGCCACAAGTAGTTTGCTGCCCAAGCCATGGTCTCTTTCCTAATTTTCTGTTGCTTTCTCATCCCATCAAGAAGTGAGCAGCTTTCATATCCCATGGAGAAGTGTGCAGCTCAGCATGCAAGGAAGTATCAACCTTCTTGCAAACCCACCAGGCCAGGACAGAGGAACTGGCTCTGTTCAAAATCACAGTTGTCTTTTAAGCTAGGGTCAGATTCATGTGGCAGACAGTCTGCACCATGCTATCACACTACCACAGTACATTAGAGGTTGCAAGGGACCTCCAGAGATCATCCAGTCCAACACCCCTGCCAAAGCAGGATCTCGCAGGGGAGTCTGCACAGGAATGCATCCAGGTGGGGTTGGAAAATGTCCAGAGAAGGAGACTCCACAGCCTCTTGGGGCAGCCTGTTCCAGGGCTCTGGCACCCTCACTGCAAAGAAGGTTCTCCTCATGTTGAGCTGAAACCTTCTATGTTCGAGCTTGTACCTGTTGTTCCTTGTCTTATTACTTGTGCACCACCCAAAAGAGCTTGGCCCCCTCCACTTGACACCCACCACTCAAATATTGAGAGACATTGATCAGATCCCCTCTTCTCCAGACTAAACAGCCCCAGGGCTCTCAGTCTCTCTTCACAGGGGAGAGGCTCAAGTCCCCTAAGCATCCTCCTGGCTCTCCAGTGGATTCTCTCCAGCAGGTCTCTGTCTCTCTTGAACTGGGGAGCCCCAAACTGGATTCAATACTCCAGGTGTGATCTCCCTAGAGCAGAGCAGAGGGGGAGCAGAACCTCCCTAGCCTTGCTGGCCACACTTTTCTCACTGCACCCCAGGATCCCATTGACTTGGCCCCCAGGGCACATTGCTGTCCCATGCAGAACTTAATGTCCACCAGCACTCCCAGGTCTTTCTCCATGGAGCTGCTCTCCAGCAGGGCAGCCCCTAACTTGTCCTGGTGTCTGCTGTTATCCCTCCCCAGATGTAGGACCCTGCACTTGTCCTTATTGAACTTCATGAGGTTTGCCTGCACCCAGTTCTCAGCCTGTCCAGATCAGGTTGGATGCCAGCATAGCCTGGCAGGTGTCAGCCACCCCCCAGTGTTGTATCATCAGAACTTGCTGAGGGTACTCTCAATCCCTTCATATTGTATTAGTATTCCTTAAAAAAGGCAGTTTTGGTATCAGAAGTAATAGTAACAGGATGGAGAACAATGCAAGACAGAGCATATCTTCCCAGCTCAATAGTTCTCAGCAGCACATGGTAGCTCACATTGCTCTCTCTGGTGCTGCCCTTGGACTGCTCTCAACAACCAGGTTAGCTGACTGAAGATGAGCTAAAATTAAGAGCTCTAACGAGGATGTCCTGAGGTGGGCCTTTTGGTTCTCCTACTGCTATTTACAGCTGTGATAAAAATCAGGTACGTATTTATTCCTAGTAATAAGATCTTCAAATGCACCTCGTGTTTGGCAGACTTGGATCAATCTATTCCTCTGAATATCTCCTGAGGCTATGTTCTGGGCAATCTGCCTAGAAACAGCTTCCATTAGCTTTGCTTCATTGTGTCATTTTGAATCAAAGTGGGGTTTTTTTGGTTGGAGAAGTCAGTTCTGTTTGTGGGAAAACGTCATCCAGCAGCATTATTTGAGCCCCTTTTTATAACTTAGCACTGGGGACCAGACTTTTTGCCTTCAGCTTCAATTCTAACTTCATGCTTTAGAGAAACAGCATTTCAATCCATTTACTGACTATCTATTTCACTTTGCTTCTTTTTTGCTGGAGTTTAAAGGCCATTTTCTAATTCCAGCAGCGGTAACAATCCCTGATCACAGAATCATTGAGGCTGGAAAAGACCTCTGAGACCGTCAAGTCCAGCCTATGACCTAACACCACCACATCAGCTAAACCATGGCCACCAAATACCACATCCAAGCTTTTCCTAAAGACTTCCAGTGATGGTGTCTCCAGCACCTTCCTGGGCAGTCCATCCCAGTGCCTAATCAGCCTTTCTGTGAGGAAATGCTTCCTAATATCCAACCTAAAGCTCCCCTGGTGCAGCTTCCTACCATGCCCTCTTGTCTTGTCACAAGTTGCCTGGGAGCAGAGCCTGACCCCCACCTGACTACAACTTCCCTTTAGGTAGTTGTAGTGAGTGATAAGGTCCTGTCTAAGTCTCCTCTTCTCCAGTCTGAACACCCCCAGCTCCCTCAGCCTTTCATAGAATCATAGAATTGTTAAGGTTGGAAGGGACCTCAAGGATCATCTAGTTCAAATCCCCTGCCATGGGCAGGGACACCTCACACCATGCTTCACTGTTTACATGGTCAAACAAAAAACCCACTTTATTTCTAGTTACTGGGAGATATTCCAGAATAAAAGCCAAAGAAGCATTCAGTTCCTTTAAACGCTGATTCTTCAGTTGACCAAAGTATCATAGAATCACAGAATTGTCAGGGTTGGAAGGGACCTCAAGGATCAGCCAGTTCCAACCCCCTGCCATGGGCAGGGACACCTCACATTAGATCAGATTGCTCACAGCCACATCCAGCCTGGCCTGAGAAACGTCCAGGGATGAGGCTTCCACCCCTTCCCTGGGCAACCTGTGCCAGTGTCTCACCACCCTCATGGGGAACAACTTCTTCCTAACATCCAATCTGAATCTACCCACTTCTAGTTTATTCCATTCTTCCCAGTCCTATCACTCCCTGACACCCTCAAAAGTCCCTCCCCAGCTTTCTTGGAGCCCCCTTCAGATACTGGAAGGCCACAATTAGGTCTCCTTGGAGCTTTCTCTTCTCCAGAGTGAATAACCCCAACTCCCTCAGTCTGTCTCCATAGGAGAGCAGTTCCAGCCCTCTGATCATCCTCAGGGCCCTTCTCTGGACACTCTCCAGCACATCCTTTAAGTCAAGGTGGCCAGGCACATATGAAAGCTTTTGCAAGCATGTACCCAGCTCTGATATTACACATGTGTGTTGCTATTATACTGTGTTGTTAGTGTACAGACATACCACTGGAGAGTCACCTGGAAACTCCTGCCCCCATTGGAAGTAGATGATCCTTGAGGTCACTTCCAACCCCAACAATTCTATGAAAGGTCTTAGAGGCCATTTCCAGCAGAATCAATTCTATGACTGCATCCTTGCCTTGCAGCATCACTGATTGCCCACTGACTCAGCCTTTTTTGAATGCTTGCAGGGTCATTTTTTACAATTTTGTTTTCTGCTCTGGTTCTCTGTGGTGTTCTCCTAAGCTTGTTCCATGTTGCTCACTTCTATTCCAACTCCTCCCATTCACTTATCAGCTTCACTAATAATTTATTTACTTCCTTCTCAAGGTCCTTAATAAAGATGGGTCAGAAGTGCAATAATCTCTGTGGCATAATAATACATTGTCTGGGGTGTACAGACAATTCAGAGGGTGGGGTATTAATGACTGGCTGCTTAAATAAATGGGGAACCCTACTTCTCCTAGTCATAATGGGACACATCATTCCAGTACCAATATATTATTATTTAGGCAAGAATGACAAGAACTCCATGTACATACTGAGGCTCTGCAGTGATTATGAATCCATTATTATCATCACTTTTCATAGGTAAGGAAGAAGGAAACAAAGCCCTAAGCTCTAGCTAAATGTCAGGAAAACAGTGGAAGTCTTGTGATGGAAACACAGATCTGGCAGCTTGTCATCAGCCCAGGGCTTATATAATTGTTGAAAAGGGATACTGGGAAAAGAAGTAGCTGGAAAGTAAGAGGTGAACGTGTCCAGAGAAGGGCAACAAGGTTGGTGAGGGGTTTGGAACACAAGCCCTATGAGGAGAGGCTGAGGGAGCTGGGGTTGCTTAGCCTGGAGAAGAGGAGACTCAGGGGAGACCTTCTTGCTCTCTACAACTACCTGAAGGGAGGTTGCAGACAGGCAGAGGTTGGTCTCTTCTCCCAGGCAGCCAGCACCAGAACAAGAGGACACAGTCTCAAGCTGTGCCAGGGGAGGTTTAGACTGGATGTTAGGAGGAAGTTCTATACAGAGAGTGTGATCCCCATTGGAATGGGCTGCCCAGGGAGGTGGTGGAGTCACCTTCATTGGAGGTGTTCAGGAGGAGACTTGATGGGGTGCTTGGTGCCATGATCTAGTTGTTTGGGTGGGTTGGATTGGTTGATAGGTTGGACACGATGATCTTGAAGGTCTCTTCCAACCTGGCTTATTGTATTGGATGGGGTCCTGCTTGCTCCAGAGGGGCAGAGGAAGTGTTCCCATCTGTTGTCTGAAAGCTTGAGCCTGGCTAGACTTGTTGGACCTTGATTGTGCCTTCTTGGATGCTAACATCTTCCAAGCCTTTCTATCTCTACTCCTTTTCACCAGGGGAGGTTCAGGCTGGGTGTTAGGAAGAAGTTCTTCCCAGAAAGAGAGATTGCCCACTGGGATGGGTTGCCCAGGGAGGTGGTGGAGTCACTGGAAGTGTTTAAAAAGAGACTGGAGGGGGCACCTGGTGCCATGGTTTAGTTGATTAGATGGTGGTGGGTGACAGGTTGGACGTGATGATCTCTCAAGGGTCTTTTCCAACCTGGTTAATTCTGTATTCTGTAATTTTCTCTTTCTTATGCTTATGTGGCAGAAGAACAGCCTTGATTTTTGACAGTCAAACAACTAAGTGTTTTCTAACACTCAGGAATTTCCTGTTTATTTTAAATACATCACTGCAGTAAACCAGAGCAAGAATGGAGTTGATCTGTTGAATTGGCGATCACACAGCACTTACAGGATGACCAGGGGCTCAGGCCTAGCCAGCATGGATTTAGGAGGGGCAGGTCCTGCCTGACCAACCTGATCTCCTTCTATGATCAGGTGACTGCCTGGTGGATGTGGGGAGGCCTGTGGATGTGGTCTACCTGGACCTCAGCAAGGCCTTTGACACCGTCCCCCACAGCAAACTCCTGGCCAAGCTGGCAGCCCATGGCTTGGACAGGAGCACACTGCGTTGGGTTAGGAACTGGCTGGAGGGCCGAGCCCAGAGAGTAATGGTGAATGGCACCACATCCAGCTGGCGGCCTGTCACTAGTGGTGTGCCCCAGGGATCAGTACTGGGCCCCATGCTCTTCAACATCTTTATTGATGATCTGGATGAGGGCATTGAGTCCATCATCAGTAAATTTGCAGATGACACCAAGCTGGGGGCAGCAGTTGATTTGCTGGAGGGCAGAGAGGCTTTGCAGAGGGACCTCGACAGGCTGGACAGATGGGCAGAGTCCAATGGCATGAGATTTAACACATCCAAGTGCCGGATTCTGCACATTGGCCACAACAACCCCAGGCAGTGCTACAGGCTGGGGTCAGAGTGGCTGGAGAGTGGCCAGGCAGAGAGGGACCTGGGGGTACTGGTTGATTGTAGGCTGAACATGAGCCTGCAGTGTGCCCAGGCAGCCAAGAAGGCCAATGGCATCCTGGCTTGCATCAGGAACAGTGTGGCCAGCAGGAGCAGGGAGGTCATTGTGCCCCTGTACACTGCACTGGTTAGGCCGCACCTTGAGTACTGTGTCCAGTTCTGGGCCCCTCAGTTTAGGAAGGATGTTGACTTGCTGGAACGTGTCCAGAGAAGGGCAACAAAGCTGGTGAGGGGTTTGGAACACAAGCCCTATGAGGAAAGGCTGAGGGAGCTGGGGTTGCTTAGCCTGGAGAAGAGGAGACTGAGGGGTGACCTTATTGCTCTCTACAACTACCTGAAGGGAGGTTGTAGCCAGGCAGAGGTTGGCCTCTTCTCCCAGGCATCCAGCACCAGAACAAGAGGACACAGTCTCAGGCTGCGCCAGGGCAGGTTTAGGCTGGATGTTAGGAAGAAGTTCTACACGGAGAGAGTGATTGCCCATTGGAATCGGCTACCCGTGGAGGTGGTGGAGTCACCTTCACAGGAGGTGTTCAGGAGAAGACTTGATGGGGTGCTTGGCTGTATGGTCTAGTTGTTGGGTGGGTTGGATTGTTTGATGGGTTGGACGCGATGATCTTGAAGGTCTCTTCCAACCTGGTGTATTGTATTGTATTGTATTGTATTGTATTGCTGATTTTAGTCTGCAGTGGCTTCCAATAGGAAATGTGCATAAGCAATCAAATGTATTGAAGTGTTCCCATCTGTCCCATTTAATGTCTGAAGGATTGAGCCTGTCTAGTCTTATTGGACCTTGATTGTGCCTTCTTGGATGCCAACATCTTCCAAGCTTTTCTGCACAGGAAAAAAAAATAAATACAAATACACACAAAATAAGTTTCTTCTATTTACATGGAAATGGAATGGAATGGAATGGAATGGAATGGAATGGAATGGAATGGAATGGAATGGAATAGAATAGAATAGAATAGAATAGAATAGAATATAGCAGGTTGGAAAAGACCTTTGAGATCATTGATGGAACACATGGAGCAGCTGAGGGAGCTGGGGGTGTTTAGCCTGGAGAAGAGGAGGCTCAGGGGAGACCTTATTGCTGTCTACAGCTGCCTGAAGGAAGGTTGTAGACAGGTGGGGGTTGGTCTCTTCTCCCAGGCAACCAGCACCAGAACAAAAGGACACAGTCTCAAGCTGCACCAGAGGAGGTTTAGGCTGGATGTGAGGAAGAAGCTCTTCCCAGAAAGAGAGATTGGCCATTGGAATGTGCTGCCCAGGGAGGTGATGGAGTCCCCATCACTGGAGGTGTTCAGAGGAGACTGGCTGAGGCACTTGGTGCCATGGTTTAGTTGATGAGATGGTGTTGGGTGATAGGTTGGACTTTATGATCTCGAAGATCTTTTCCAACTTGGTTAATTCTGTATTTTGAAAAATCAACTCATTGAGTTTGTTTTTTTTCTGTTACTAAGCTTTTCTGAATTAGAATAGAATAGAATTGTAGAATAGAATAGAATAGAATAGAATAGAATAGAATAATAGAATAGAATAGAATAGAATAGAATAGGAATAGAATAGAATAGAATAGAATAGAATAGAATAGAATAGAACCCAGGTTGGAAGAAACCTTTGAGATCATCGAGTCCAACCTATCATCCAACACTTTATAGATGCTGCATATGAAACTATATATACACACACACACAAAGTAAGTTTCTTCTATTCATTTTACATGCACATGCAGAACAACCAAGGGATCCAGCATGACCCAAAGATGTGAACCTGCACAACACACTGTTCACACAATTTCTCAACTCTTGTTCTTTTCTAGTTATTTCCAGCCCACACCAATCTGGAACTCAGTTTGGCCATCTATGAAGCAAGCTGCTGAACAGCACCAGCTGGATCTGATGAAATCGAGATGTACAGCAGGGTATTATCCTCCTACTGAAGGTACCGTAACTCTCCTATCATCACAGATTTCCTGTGTGGCCTCACACATGCATTGTGCTGGCCAGATAACAGCACAGAACACAGGAGAGCTCCAGTTCAAAAGCCCTCCATGGCAGATAACTAATTAGCCAGTCTGCAGGTGAGCAACCACCTAAGTTTGACACTGTAATAAGTCTACAACTGCTACCATTTGACGTGGCAATATACTTTTCCTCAAAGATTAGTGCATCTATTGACTGCCAAAGAAATCCTCAAATGAGCAAGTCCTTACTGTGCTGGAATTATCTAGACATCAGCTCCAGAGATCCCAATATATTTTGGGCATCCTGTATTACTTAAGTTTGCCACTCCCTTTGTTTTCTGGTATAGGATCTGAATAATACTTTTCAGTCTTGCACAGGTGCTGAAAACAAAACTCCCAGATACTTTCTAGGTCTTCTATGTGATGGCAACACACAGAAAAGCATCTGAAAATGCAAAGGCACTGACAGGGTGAAAATGGATGCTTGGACTATAGAGGTGTCCTGGTTTGAGCTAGACCAGAACTGCTTCTGTTCAGTGATTTTACTTTTCAGCTCAGTCTCTTCTAAGTGTCCAAAGAATTACACAATTAACCAGGTTGGAAAAGACCTCAGAGATCATCAAGTCCAACCTATCACCCAATATCATCTAATCAACTAAACCATGGTAATAAGTGCCTCATCCACTCTCTTTATAAACGCCTCTAGTGATGCTACTCCGGCAGGGGGGATGGACTGGATGATCTCTGGAGGTCCCCTCCAACCTCCAATGTTCTGTGCTTCTGTCATGGTATGATGCTGTGGGCAGACAGGAACTGGAGTCTCAAGCTGGAATTCAGGGACTCATGGACATTGAGGGCAGAATGGACTGAGTCCTCCTTGGATATTGGCCATTGTAGAAGAGAGTTTGACTCTCATGGGCTCTTGGCTTTATACTGAAAATGATATATATGGACTGGAATACCTTGCTGGTCAGTGTAGGGTAACCTGTCCTGTCCATATCTCCCTGCAACTGGAGCCTTTTACTCTGCACTCCCAACACAGAACGCAAGATTTAGCAGTGACCTTGGTCTGCACACCAGTCCGTGATACTAACTCTAAACACTGAGCGTTATTACTGCTAGAAGCAGACACTGCCTTCTAGGTCTTCCCTTCTCCAGGCTAAACAGCCCCAAGTCCCTCAGCCTCTCCTCATAGGGCAGTGCTGCAGTCCCTAATCATCCTCGTAGCCCGCCGCTGGACTCTCTCCAGCAGATCCCTGTCCCTCTTAAACTGGGGAGCCCAAGACTGAATGCAGTACTCAAGATGAGGTAAAGACCATCAGTCCCGCGGTAAACCAGCCCGCCGGGATCAAAACCAAAAAGTCCCTGGCGCGGAGGGAAGCCTTTCCCACGCTTCCGCCACTCCGGATGGACAGCGAGACACTGCCTTCGCCCTGCAGAGCAGAGCAACAGCTCTCTCCCGTCTCTACCGGGCGAGTGTACAGGAGCCCCAAAGGTCACTCAACAGCTGGGGCGAGCAACGAGCTCTGCGCTGCTCGCCCTCGCCCCTGCTCGCCCCACCGCCCCCACGAAGCGCTGGCAGGAGCGGGGCGCGGGAAGAGCCACGACTCTCAGGGATGGCGCTGCCACCACACATTCCCTCCAATAGGCTGGCGGGCTCCCCTGTTGTTCCCTCCTCTGGCCAATGAGCGCTCGTTTCCTTCCTCTCCCCGTGAGCGTTCTGACCAATGGAAGGCGGGCTCTTTGGGCGCCGGTGATATTCAAACTGAGGGCGGCGCGCGCACTCGTTCGATCTGCAGCTGCGTCCCTGGCCCCGCAGCAGCGGCGGCAGGAGGAGGAAAACGAAGAGTGAGTCTAGGGGTGAGTGTGGCTAGGCGAGAGGCGCGGCTGTGGGCGGCAGCGGCGCACGTCTAGCGGTGAGGCTGCTGGGCGGCGGTACTCCCGCACCGTGGTGCGCCTGTGGCGGAGGAGCCCGCGGGGTTCGTCTTCCGCCGGCCCCGTCCTCCCCTCCTCGCTGCGGGCGAGAGGCCGGCGCTGCCCCGAGCACGCCTGAGGCGAACGGTGGTAGCCGCGCGGCCTCTTCGGCTCTCCTGGGCCCTGAGGGTGGGCTGCGGCCTGGCTCTCGGTGGAGAACGAGGTCTGCGGCCCCATAGCGTGCTGCCTCTGCGGGTAGGGAAACGGGGCGGCTGTTTCTTCCGTCACGACCTCTTCCCGTCGCCTTCCTCTGCTCGGGATTTTTTGTTGTTGTTTTGTTTTCCTGACCTGAGTTATAGGAGCAGAGAATCGTTTTGGTTGGAAGAGACCTTTAAGACCACCAAGTCGAACCGTTATCTAACTCTGCTAAGTGTGGTACTAAACCATGTCCCTCAGCACCACATCTGCAGCTTTGAAACGCCTCCAGGCATGGGGATTCGACCACCTCCCTGGGAGCCTCTTCCAGTGTTTGAGAACCCTTCTAGGGGAGAAGTTTATTCAATGCAGAAGGCTCTACCGCAACAGGAGGAGTCCCTGCCCAACTTCTTGTGGTCCCTTCCAACTGTGATGGTTCTTCACTGTGATGGTCAGAGCGCTGGAACAGGCTGCCCAGAAAGGTTGTGAAGTCTCCTTCTCTGGAGACTTTCAAGCCCCATCTGGATGCATTCCTGTGCTGGATTCTATGGCCCTGCTCTGGCAGAGGGGTTGGACTCGATGATCTGCGGAGGTCCCTTCCAACCCCTAACGTCTGATGATAATATCCAACTTAAACCTGCCCTGGTGCAGCTTGAGGACATTTCCTGTCATTCTATCACTATTTACTAAAGTGAAGCAACCAACACCCACTTGGCTCCAATTTCCTTTCAGGTATTTGTAGAGAGTGAGGTCCCTGCTCAGCCTCCTTTTCTACAGGCTTAAAACAACCCCATTTCCCTCAGCTGCTCCTCTCCAGACCTTTAGAGTAATAGAATCGTTAAGGCATGAAAAGATGTGTATCCAGTTCTGGGCTCCTCAATTTAAGGACATTGAGATACTTGAACATGTCCAGGGAAGGGTAATGAGGCTAGGGAGAGGTCTTGAGCACAGCCCTGTGAGGAGAGGCTGAGGGAGCTGGGGTTGTTCAGCCTGGAGAAGGGGAGGCTCTGGGGGGACCTTATTGCTGCCTACAACTGCATAAAAGGATGTTGTAGCCAGGTGGGGGTTGGTCTTTTCTCCCAGGCAACCAGCACCAGAACAAGATGACACAGTCTTCAGCTGTGCCAGGGGAAGTTTAGGCTTTAGGTGGGGAGAAAGCTCTTCCCAGAAAGGCCATTGGAATGTGCTGCCCAGGGAACTGGTGGAGTCACCATGCCTGGAGGTGTTCAAAAAAGGACTGGATGTGGCACTTGGAGCCATGGTTTAGTTGTCAGGAGGTGTTAGGTATTAGGTAATAGGTTGGCCTTGATGGTCTCTGTGGTCTTTTCCAACCCTGTTGATTCTATGACCTCAGTGGTCTTTGAGTTTGGTGATGGGTTTTGAGATGGGTAGTGGTTGTTTTCTTACTCAAGTTTGATATGTTATGAAATGAAAAAGTCATCCTAGACAATCCAGCTGTCCGCAGGCTTGGCAACTTACACAAAGATACATCTGGGTGATGACATCAATCCCTTGTGCACGTTATCCTCCATTAGGCTGAGGAATACCACTGGCAAGAAATAGATGTAAAGCAGAACTGTGCTTGATGTGCAAACTGTTTTAGAGACGGGAAGGTGCACATGGACACAGGGGCAAAAACTTGGAACATGTGCCAGTTGAGCTCTGTCTAGTGCAGGTGATACAGCAATAGATATACCTGAAATGATAACCTGGATTTAAAACTGCTTTCATTTGTGTCTCTTGGTTAGATCCTTTAGCTTTCAGAGCTTAAAACTGTGCCTCAGTGGTTTTGTGCTGCTCTGTTCTCTTTGCTTTCCCTATAAGAAAATGTTGATTTACACTTTGGGACTTGTGAACACCACCAAGCAAAGATGATGCATGTATATACTTTTGGAATGTTAGGATAGAGGGATAGAGGCTTCAAAAGCACCACGTTTCTATGTATTTTTAGGAACTAGTGGCTGGTTAAAGGGGTGACTTCTACTAGTGGCTGCTGTAGGGAACAAGTTAGGTGTTACCAGCTCTAAGTAAAAGGCTAATAACAGTGTAACCCAGTCTTGTAATCAGGATAGTATATGGCATATGAAGGGCACTGAAGTGGCAGAGTGTTTGGAGTGCTTTGTCACTCATCTGAGTTTAGTTTTTGGTGATTGCTTATGTTACCTGGGTGAAACAGAGTAAATGCTTAGGCTATGGTGACAGTGGTGAAGGTAGGGTTAACTATACTGCACTGGTCTTCTATCCTTAAAAGAACATCGATGGGGGCTTTATGGTATGAAGGTGTTTACTTTCAGTTAAAAAAAAAAAAAAGTATGCCTTGTTAGCAACTTTAGGCTGGAGAAAGTTCTTCCCAGAAAGAGTAATTTGCCATTGGAATGTGCTGCCCATGGAGGTGGTGGAATCACCATCCCTGGAGGCATTCAAAAAAGGATTGCATGTGGCACATGAAACCATGGTGTAGTTGACAGGAGGTGTTTGGGTTCAGGTAATAGGTTGGACTTGATGATCTCTGAGGTCTTTTCCAACCTGGTTGATTCTATGAACTTTGTCTTTGAAGACTTGGGACTGATGATGCCTGCCTAGCCTGTGCTAGAAGTTCCCATTAATCAGAAAGCTGTAAGAGGACCCCAGGGCCATCAAGACCTAAAGAAACAGGAACCTATTGTCAAAAGATAAAACTTTTATCACCAAAAGATGTAAAGCTGTTGCAATGTATGTTCCTAATGAGTAAATTTCACTCATTAACATATCATTGTAATGCTAAGACACACACACCCTTGAGCAGAGAAGCCCCTTACCTAGGAGACCAAGCCTCTCAGAGCATGCAGTATTAGTGTCGTAGGTATTGTTGCTTTGACTGAAGGCAAGAAGCTGTAAAGGAACTCTCTTCTGCTGGACCATCTTCAGAATGTTATTGAGGGTGGGAAATTTCAAGTACTTAAATACCAGTGTAATAGATCCTGGTGTTCAGGAAGGGTCTGGATGTGTTCCTGTGTGACGCTCTCTAGGTGACCCTACCTTGGCAGGTGAGTTGGACTGGATCTCCAGAGGTGTCTCTTAACCCCCACTGTTTTGTGATTCTGTGAAGGGTCTTTGGTAGTACTGAAGTGTATCAATACAATATTGATTTAACTGTAATTGAAGGTAGCACTGCTTCTTCTAATTGACAGCATTTTCTGTACTACCTGCAAATCTTTCCTTAAGTGGTGAGCACTGTTAAATAATGAGCAATATATCAACAAAATAAACAGTCAAATACTGTAGAAGGTGGCAACTTCAGTTAGTTTTCCCAGCTTCTTTGTGTGATGCTCTTGCTTAAGAAGGGAATGATAATTTAAATGTTAAAAGGGGTGATGAGGAGGAAAAGGTGTCAGAAAACACATCCATAGGTAAAGTTCTTGATTTGGAGGGATCACAGAATGGAAGGGACCTCAAAAGATCACCCAGTCCAAGCCCTGCCAGAGCAGATCACACAGGAACGCATCCAGGTGGGTTTCGAAACTCTTCAGAGGGGGAGACTCCACAGCCCCCCTGAAAAGCCTGTTCCAGTGTTTTGTCACCCTCACAGTGAAAATAAATTTCCCTCATGTCTCCATGGAACTTCCTGTGCCTCAACTTCCACCCATTGCATCTTGTGCTGTCATTGGGCATCACTGAGCAGAGCCTGACTCCATCCTCTTGGCACTCAGCCTTTACATATTTGCAAACATGAATGAGGTCACCTCTGAGTCTCCCCTTCTCCAAGGTAAAGAGCCCCAGCTCCCTCAGTCTCTCATTGTAATGCATAGCTGGCATTGGCAGAGACAGAAACTGTGCACAGAGCAGAGGACTTAACTCAAAGTTCTTCAGTGTATTTTTTTGGCCTGAGTAGATGCTTTTTTCAGGCTGCAGGAACAAAGCTAAAGAAATACTTAAGGTGTCGGTCACAATGGTGTGAGGGTATAGGAAAATGCGGGTAATAGGATAATGCTCGTTTCTTTTACTTGGAGGAAAAAAGCCCAACAATCTCTCAGACACTTGCTTAAATTTGGCAGCTCTCTACACTTCCTTGGATGCATCCTTCAATGCAAAACATCAGTAAATTCCAGGGGTAGGAAAAGTGTTTGGTTTTTTTTCCTCTTTTGTTCAAGAACGTAGAAGTTTTTTCAGACTTTCTCAAAAGTTTGCATTTGAGGGAATAGCTGCATCTGACTCCATTCAGAAACTGCATTACATTTTTTCCAAGACTTTCAAGATGGCATGGTTTTATTTATCTCTAAGTATTTTGAAATATTAGACAGGCAATCCTATGGCTAACCTGAACTGCTGCTTCATCCACTTGTAACAAACACACTGCTCTCTTGTCACTGTCCTTTGGCTTTTATTTTGTGGCTCCGTATGAGGAGTTGAAGTTACTTTATTTTTTAGAGGTAGTTCTAGATCTTCCTGATGTCTGCTTATGTGTTCTCCTAGTTTCTTGGTTCCATAACCTCCTTTTCTATATTGATTTCTAGACTTGGATGTGCTGCCATGCAGCTGTTCAGAGGCTCAGCTCCTATTGTGTGCCTACGTAACAGCCTGTGGCTGTTTTAGGTCTTTGTCTTGTCAGATTTTGAATGTGCTTTCTTAAAAGTAGTCATTCAGCAGATTAAGCCAAAAAGAGTGTGTGCTTATGGTTGAACTTTGGCATGAGTAGGAAGATCAGTTACAAATCATAACAATGCACAGGTGGATCTACACTTAGTGTACTTTTTTAATCTGTTAATGTCATGACAAGCTGACACTTTTGGAATTGCTTGCCCTCGGTCCAAAAGTAATCTCTGAGCTTTTTTTCTTCTGTTGTTATTACTAAGAATAGATGAATGAAAACTGTATTTCAGGGATGTCACGAAGATTAGGGAAGTTCCCAGGACATAGTGATACTCATTTAGTTGTCAACATCTAACCATTCTGCTTTTGGCACACAGGAACTTCCTCAGGATGGAGAGCTACATGTCTTGCCTCTCTTGGATTCTTGGAATCATCTGACATAGCCTGACCCTCATCCACATTTCTTTTTGATAAGGCATTTACATTCTGCAGGAGAGGTTTTTCTCCATATAGTACACATTGAACCCTGAACAGCTAAGCTGCACACCAGAAATGTAAGTTTGATGTGTATTGATGACAATGAAGGTCAAATTTATGCAGAAAATGTGGGTTTGTCTGTTTTTTTCAGTTTGTTTTGGTTTGTGGAGTTTTTGTTTGTATTATATGGGATTTTTTTGTTTGGGTACTTTTTTGTGTAGGGTTTTTTGTTGGTTTGTTGTCTTTTTTTGATCTATATTTTGCAAGCTTTCACTGCAAAAAGAATTAATAATAATAAACCAGATTGGGAGAGACCTTCAAGATCATCGCGTCCAACCCATCAAACAACTAGATCATGTCAGCAAGCACCCCATCAAGTCTCCTCCTGAACACCTCTTTGATGTTGAGGAAAATGTAAATGTGCTTTTTACAAAGAAAATCCACCTGGGGATTTTTAACAATTGCAGTTCTTATGATAGATAATACAATTATTAAACCTGAGGTAAAGGTCTTTTTGCCTTCTTGGTGCTTCAGGTTCTGGAGAAGCTGACTGTACCCATATTTAGAGAGAACGGGTACAGTTACAGGATGTCAGGGGTTGTAAGGGACCCAAAGAGATAGAGTCCAACCCCCCTGCCAGAGCATAGAATCCAGCACAGGTCACACAGGAACACATCCAGATGGGGCTTGAAAGTCTCCAGAGAAGGAGACTCCACAACCTCTCTGGGCAGCCTGTTCAGTGGTCTGTGAGCCTTATGGGAAAGAAGTTCCCCCTTGTGTTGAGGTGGAACCTCCTGTGCTGCAGCTTACCTCCGTTGCTCCTTGTCCTATCCCAGGGAGCAAGTGGGAAGAACCTGTCAGTCGAAGGATAGATCTTTAATGGTATTCTCTCCTAAAGAGGAGCTTTGATAGTGATCGTGTAGATGGAGCTTTTGCCAGACTAAATCTTGGAGTTGACACCAAATCACCTGCTTTGAACCTACTAAACCAACACTTCTATAGAGACAAGTGTAGAGTTAATAATCTTAGTGGGCTATCTCTAGTACAGGAAGAATGTCAGATATGTCTACTTATGCTCTGTAAACATGACAATCTTTCTGGCTTACACTCTGAGGAAAGCTGGGAGTTTGCTGCTTTTAAAGAAATGCAAACTAGGGATGATTAACACTTGAAAAAATTAATTGACACTTTTGAAAGGGGTGCAGGTTTGTTTTTTCTAGGTGGTAGAATTAGAAGTGGATGAATTTACTTTATCCCATTTAATTATCTCCATTAGTAATTACTGTAAACCAGATCTAATCTCTCCAGGGCTTCCAGCAAATTTGCATTGACCTGTTTATCCCTGAAGAAAAAATACCAACGATTCACTGTAAAAACAAACTTAGTCTTTATTTGAAGCTATTTAATCTGTGCAGGGTGTGCTACATTCCCTGTTTCTGGGCCTATCTTCACAATAATCAGGAAGCTGGGTTCCCTGGGTATGTGCTTAATTCCCCATATGTTGGGGGAACATTGAATGTAGGAAAAGCTATGTGTTTCATGAAATTGTAGAGGTTTTGTTGTAGGTAGAAAGGAGAAAAAGCAGGTTTTCTTCAGTTTATTTTAGCACTCTTGCTCTGCTCAGACTGCATAGATTCTTAGCTATATTCATGTTGGCATTTGAAAGCACTAAGGATGTCTCCTGGAGGAAGGGGATTATCAGGATGGGATAAGTTTGTGCTACACGGGATGTAGAAGTTTGTTTGCTTGTGGTGCACGAATTTGGTTATCTGAAGTAAGAAGTAACCACATGTGCAATAGATTGCCAGAAGTGTGTACATACTAAGGAACATGGAAACTTGTGTTAATGGCTTTTAGAATGTTAATAGAATGTTGTGATGGGAAGAGTATTTTGGATGAGAAGGTGGCTGAACTGTGCAAGTTCTGTGAAAGGGGGGAATTGCCTTTTTTTCTCACGTGCTTGCCTGTGCTGCATCTGAAATGCTGAGTGTTTGTGTTCTTCCACTAGCTCTGCTGGCAAAGAGCTCCAAGCTTTTTGTGTATCCCCAGCAGATATTTTATCACAACAGTGATTTTCAGCATTTATTGGTTGGTGGAGCTCTTGTCTTTTAATTGTTTGGCAACTACCGTTTCAGTATAATTTGCTGTGTTCTTGCTGGTCTGAGATCTGAAAGTCAGACACTTAGTCAACAGATCAATCTTATGTACCACTGTTATGAAATATTGAGATTTGAGAGAGAGGGGCATTAAACTACCTGCATTCATTCAGATGTGTTAGCAGCTGCAAACCTAGATTTAAATGACCAGATTAATGAATGATTGTCAACACTTGCATGTAGCATTTAATACCTAAGCTAGTTAGAAAAGACTGAAAAAAAAAAAAAAAAAAATCTGAAGTCTTCCAAAATACCACATTTGGTGATACTCATTTCTGCCTTAATTTTGTTACATTTTTTTCTTGTGTTCTTTCTTTCTTTCCATGCACTCTCACATACCTGTATGCACTCTGCCCTGATTTGTATTTGGATATGAACTTGTAAGCCCTTACCTAGCTCTTTAGAAAGAATCCTATCTCTTCTGATAGAAATCTCTAAGAAGAAATCCTTTTGGATAGGCAGGTGGTGGAATTTTGCAACAGCAAAAGTTAATGGGAACGAGGACAAGGAACTGTTTCAAAATGGTTGGTTTAGAATCTCAGTGACGTAAGTGCACCAAATTTCAATTAAGGGCTGCTTTAGAGAATGATAATGTTGAAGCATAACATGAATAATATTTTTGGATCACATTTCACTGTCTGATTAGACATCTATTATGTTAAATAAAAATCATGACCTTCTCAGAGAGGAGGCAATGCTAAAAGATAATACAATACACCAGGTTGAAAGAGACCTTCAAGATGCATTGTTAGTGTCTTTTATGTCTTGAAACTTAGCATTTCTGTTGTAAGTTGTATCTGTGATAGAGAAAAACAGTATCATTAAAGTTTCAAGTATATAGTACCAAGTTTTCTTGCAATGTGAAAAATGTTTAAGGGAGGAGTGTGTGTGGGCTGGACAAGGTAGTCTAACCCAGCCTTGGAGGTGTCATCAAAGGAAATTCTCTCCTTCCTGTTCTTATGTCTGTATGGTGACACAATTGAGAGAGCAGGAAAAAAAACCCCAAGGAATAAGATAAAAGCTCTGCCTCTATTTTGTGTTGCTTTGTGTTGGAATTTATCCCTGAGCCATGTCACCATGAAGTCTGACAAATGCTTGTTCCACTGCTGTTTATTCAAGTGGATGGCAGGAGTGTATGGCTAGGGGGAAGGACTACCTCTTGGTCATCCTAATCTAGGGATGTGAGATGTACTTTAATACAGTAGACTAATAGCTATTGAGGCAACATATCCCACCCCTCATTTTATTTAAACACTGAATGTGCTTGATTGGAAAGGGCCACTGTGAACCATGGACTAGTATTTGGACAGATGTGACTGATTCCTTTGCTCCTTTAAGCTGACTTCTGCTAGGAAGTTCACTTGTTTAACAGCACTGACAAAGGCTAACAGAATATTTTTTGCTGCATAAATTGGTTGAGTTTTGAGCTGCAAAATGAGAGGGTTTGCCAGGGTAATTCCCTAATTGGAATGGTCTACTACTTAGCTTCACTGGATTTTAACCTTTTGTCTGCAGATGGAGGAGGAAGACCCAAGTGAAAGAGGACTGCCACAAATTGCTTCAATCATGAATAGAGTTCGAGACTTGAGAAACAAATACAGAAATGAAGACAATGTGACAGATGAGCTTAACTGTACTAAAATCTCAACTGATACAACAGGTATGTGTGTTTATTGGAGTTCTCACTTATGCAACAGATCTTGATCTAGGTTGAGTGAAAGAACCTTTAATTGAAAGAATTTAAGGTTTAGCATTTCTTCAGTGTTAATGGCCACAAAATACATTTCATCTCTCCTTGTACTTCAATCAGCTGTGTTTCATTGTGTTGAAAAGAAATAAATCCCTATCTGTCTGCGTGAAAGATTATAAAAGGTGTTTCATTCTGTTCATGATTGCTGCAGCTTTAAACAATCTCCTGTTGTGTGGTGGTGTTTTTTTCTTCTGTCAGATAACTCTGGAACTGTTAATCAAATAATAATGACAACAAATAATCCAGAAGATTGGCTGTGTTTTCTGCTCAAGCTGGAGAAAAAGGGTATTCCTCAGATGGGTGTTAGCCTACTGGACAGACTGATTGGGCGTTACAGTCAAGCAGTGACTGCGTTACCCGCAGAGAAGCATAGTCAGGATGAGAACTACGCTCGCATCCTTGTCAGATTTGCTGAGTTGAAAGCGTAAGTACAGATTATCAGTACAAGAACTCATCTTTGGGAATTCTGCGTTGGGAGGACGATAAAACCAGCCTGGTTTTCTTTGTGCTTTCTGCAGCAAATTAGCATTTTTAAGCGTGGAGGTTTTTGTATCGGCTTCTTGAATCTTTGAGCACCTTTGGTCAGTTCAGTTTTTGTGTGGCCGGCTGGAGCAGGGAAGTCATTCTGCCCCTATACTCAGCACTGGTTAGGCCACACCTTGAGTCCTGTGTGCAGTTCTGGGCTCCTCAGTCTAGAAAAGATGTTGAGTTGCTGGAATGTGTCCAGAGAAGGGCAGCATAGATAGTCGGGAGTTTGGAGCACAAGCCCTGTGAGGAGAGGCTGAGGGAGCTGGGGTTGCTTAGCCTGGAGAAAGAGGAGGCTCAGGGGAGACCTTCTAGCTCTCTACAACTTCCTGAAGGGAGGTTGTAGCCAGGTGGGGGCTGGTCACTTCTCCCAGGCAAGCAGCACCAGAACAAGAGGACCCAGTCTCAAGCTGCGCAAGGGAAGGTTTAGGTTGGATGGTAGGAGGAAGTTCTTCACAGAAAGAGAGATTTGCCATTGGAATGTGCTGCCCAGGGAGGTGGTGGAGTCTCCATCACTGGAAGCATTTAAAAAGAGGCTGGATGAGGCACTTGGTGCCATGGTTTAGTTGATGGGATGGTGTTGGGTGATAGGTTGGACTTGATCTTGAAGATCTTTTCCAACCTGGTGAATTCTGTAAAGTTAGGATTAATTTCCACGGGGACTTGTATTGATGATTTGGCTGTGAGGTAGACAGATTGGTTTGACTAGATGGGTTAGATAACAGCATAGTAGTCTACCCTTGTCCAGTCTGCTTTTTCCCCTTACTAGGAAAGACTTATTCCATCTGCCTTAGAGCACGAAGCATCGCTCAGAACATTGTATACTTCGATAATTTGGAAATTAGGCTGCTTTTTGGTGGTGGTTTATCGTTTTATTCAGTCCGAATTTGAGCAGTGTTGTTTGTTCAGATGTTTTCAGACATAGTATGAAACAGTTATAACATGATTTTTTTTCTTTTTTAAAGGAGTTCTTTTGTCACATGAAACATCATTGCAGCAAGAGCTGTAAGAGAATCATGGAATTGTTAGGGTTGGAAGGGACCTCAAGGATCATTCAATTCCAACCCCCAGCCACGGGCAGGGACAGTTCACACTACGGCAGGTTGCTCACAGCCACATCCAGCCTGGCCTTACACACCTCCAGGGATGAGGCTTCTGCCACCTCCCTGGGTGCAGTGTACCAATCCTTGGAGTTGAGGAAGTAGTCTACAGTGAATTTCGCTAGTCTTTTTCCATTTCTTGTATGTCCTCCTGTTTAGCTTTTTGGCTTGATCTTGCAGTAAGATACCATCTGCTTGTCTGTACTATCGTTTGCATGGATCTTGCTGCATCTGTGTTTACTAAGAGCATACAATGGAAATAATCTGTTGAATCTACTGTTGTGAAACAAGCAGGAGTGAATAATTACCTGCTGTCAATCCTTAGTATCTTGAAGAGGTAAGGTGTTCTTGTGAGAAAAGCCTATCTTCCAGAAAGACCTCTTGTCTTTAAAAGACACTGAGAAATGGACTACTTGTTCAAGGGCTAGTTGTATTTCCTCTGAACAAACTGTAACATAAGCTTTCAGCTCGTACTTTCTGCTGTTGCAATTGAAAGTAATTTGCATAAGTGCAATGATATCACCTTTGATTGGGGGGTGGGGGAAAGGTGCTCTTCAGCAGAGTTCAGCTTGCTGTTTTCGTAAATGTTCCACCAAACAGGAAAACAAGTTGGGGCATCACAAACTTCAGAAGCAGTGACAAGGGCTTGAAATTTTAGGGTCTGTTGGCATCAACGTTATTTTCAGATCAAAGCTGGATTATTCCATTCTTGGCACTGGGCCTGTATTGTCCACATGTTCTCTAGCTGCAGCCTGACTATGCAAAACACTTTTAATTATCATGGTAGTGAGGGTGGTTGAAGAACCCTTGAATGTACACTGAAACAGGCACAGGTGACCAGTCAGCTGCATCTGGGATTGATTATCCCTGTTGCACATCAGCCATGCTAGGCCTGCTTTCATGTTATAATTCTGGCTGTGGGACAGTGCCACCAAGTGTGTGGCACTTGGTGCCTGTTGTTAACATTAGGTCGTGGTTTAAGTATTGCTATCCAAGTCATTGCTGCTTTCTACAGGAACTTTAACATGTTTGTTGGAAGTTACAAGCTACAGCTCAATTTCTGTTACTGTCACCTTGCCTGCAGATGCCTTAATCCAAAGCAATGGGGCAAGCAGAGAATATCAGAGCTGTTTATTCAACTTGCTGGAGTCCAGCACATGCTTAAGCCCTGTTTCTCATTTTCAATCCATGGAATTTTACTGGAAATACTTTCTTTGGCTTTCAGTGTTGTGCTTTTCTGTTCTTGTATTTTTAAGCCTCTGTCATTCATTTTTTTCACTGTCCTCACTTCTAAGTACTACTTTACTGACCTGTTGAGCCAGGGTTGGATTTTTGGAAGCAATTCCTGTATTCCTTCATTGAGATTTTTCAGTAATAAAAATGTTAAAAAGAAACATTTAATATTAAAAAGGGGGGAGAGAGTCTATTGAAATGTCATGTGAGTTTATTTCATAGCGATGGTAGATTTGGGCCTTTTCTATCCTGACTATTTTCTGAGGCTGCAGAATATTTCAATGTTGGTATACTGTGTGCAAGCATCTCAGCTGTTCTACTTAGCAATCTCTGGTTGGAAGTAAAACAAGGATTAAAATGTAGCAGAAGTGAAGAAACTGAAATGTGAAGCATCTTGTCTGGACTTTGTGGCACATCTGTACATTGGGGAAGTGTAGAATATTAGCTATTGCTGTTAATGTGTCTGCAGAAAATGGACTTAAATCTGCCTTGTGCTCCCAAATTTAACTGCCAAGACTGTTGCCTCAAAGTATGAGTAAAAGGGAATGAATTCCCTGTATCTTGTAAAAACTCCATGTTCCTATGGAACCTTTAATAGAGGTAGCTGTTGGATAGATGCTCTTGTGGTCCAGTTTTCTGTAGGTATGGTATTACAGATCTGCCACTAGAAACAGCTCTTTAGTGACCTGTGTCCCTGTTAAGGGATTCTGATGATTTGGATACAGTTGCAGAAGCTCTTTGATGTAAAAACCCCCTTGAACTTAAGTGGAATTTTGGAGTTCAGTGCTGCTTTAATGGGTGGGAAATTTGGTGACCACATTGCTGCAGGATGTAATTCATAATGTATATAGTATTCTTCTGACTCGATTAATATGTTCTGCTTCTAGGCTTGGTGTTTTCCAAGCAATATCCTTCCTGTCTCTCCTGCCTTGCAGCCTGCTTAGTATAGGAGTAGATGCATCTAGAAGAATGATTTTTCTCTGGATAGTGCCACCATGTAGCCTGGAAGGGCTGTGTGTGTTCTGTGCAAGTCAGTGGGTGTTATGAGTGAAAATATCTATGTATGTTGAGAAATAATAGTAACAGTGACAAAGAATGAGTCCTTGATGTTTGCTTCAGACTTAAGCACACTCTGGCTTTTGGAAAGGGTCAGATTGATATCTTTTAGTTGGCATTTTAAGACTATGCAGCTAAAGATGGGTTGCTTTTGGAGAATTACCTGAAGCCATCATCTGGCATATGGAACTTCATTCTTGTTACTCAGGCTCTTCACTTTGTGTAACAACTGATATGCTGTCTTTACAGTCTTCAAGATCCAGAGGAGGCACGGGACCAATTTCACCTGGCCAGACTGAACTGCAAGAACTTTGCTTTTGTGCACGTGGCTTTTGCGCAGTTTGAGCTGTCACAAGGTGTGTAAAACAAAAAATGCCAATCAGGCAATCAAAAAAAACCCAAAGAAACCCCAAGCTTGTTTGGTGTTGCTGTTCTGTGTTGTTCCAGGCTTTATTTTGAACTTGTTACATAACAGATTCTTCTTCTAATAGCTATCAGTGTGTTGTGGTGTGCTTTAATTAAAATGTAATGAGATGTGGATATTGAGACACTTGAATGTGTCCAGAGAAGGGCAATGAGGCTGGTGAGAGGTCTGGAGCACAGCCCTGTGAGGAGAGGCTGAGGGAGCTGGGGTTGCTTAGCCTGGAGAAGAGGAGGCTCAGGGGAGACCTTATTGCTCTCTACAACTAACTGAAGGGAGGTTGTAGCCAGGTGGGGGTTGGTCTTTTCTCCCAGGCAACGAGTACCAGAACAAGAGGACACAGTCTCAAGCTGTGCATGGGGAAGTTTAGGCTTGAGGTGAGGAGAAAGCTCTTCTCAGAGTTGTTTGCTATTGGAATGTGCTGCCCAGGGAGGCGGCGGAGTCCCCATCCCTGGAGGTGTTCAAGAGGGGATTGGATGTGGCACTTGGTGCCGTGGCTTAGTTAGTCATGAGTTGATTAGATGGTGTTGAGTGATAGGTTGGACTTGATGATCTCTGAGGCCTTTTCCAGCCTTATTGATTCTGTGGCTTTTTTAATCCAAATGTTCACAGTTCTTAAGAGGCTTTTCCTTTGCAGAAATAACTCTCAACCAAGATGAAAATTGGCAGTGCTTTTCTGTTGTGTCTTTTAAGCTTAGATCTTTCAGTGGGAGGCATGAGTAAGGCTCTCAGCGTGTTGGAAAAATATTGCTCAAATTTGGATGGTAATTTCTCTGTAGATACTTCCAGCTTGCAGAAGAAATTCTGACTTCTTCCAAACAGCAACTATAGATGCATTGTGTTTTTTGAAATCTAAATATATCATAAATGTGCAATTTGGTTCCATTAGATTTTTTTTTTCCTCTTTCCTGTTACTCAGGTACTTAAGTAGGTAGCAATTGCATTTTAATTGATTTTTCTGTTTCCTGTTGAATGGTCATTTTGAGATAATGGTGATGGTTCATCACAGGATGTCAGGGGTTGGAAGGGACCCAAAGACATCAAGTCCAATTCCCCTGCCAGAGCAGGACCATACAGTCTAGCTCAGGTCACAGTGAAACACATCCAGACAGGCCTTGAAAGTCTCCAGAGAAGGAGACTCCACAACCTCTCTGGGGAGCCTATTCCAGTGCTCTGTGACCCTTACAGGAAAGAAGTTCCTCCTTATTATGAGGTGGAACCTCCTTTGCTGCAGCTTACTTCCATTGCTCTTTGTCCTATCCCAGGGAGCAAGTGATCAGAGCCTGTACCCTCCCTCCTGACTCCCAGCCCTCAGATAAACATTCATTAAATCTCCTCTAAATCTTCTCTTCTCCAGGCTAAACAGCCCCAGGTCCCTCAGCCTCCCCTCACCAGGCAGTGTTCTAGTCCCCTCCTCATCCTCATTGCCCTCTGCTGGACCCTCGCCAGCAGATTCCTGCCCTTCTTGAACTGGGGAGCCTGAAACTGAGTGCAGTACTTCTGTTGCGTCTTCTTCATATCTTCTGTTGCTTCATAGAAGTTGTGCACAGACTTCTTTGCCAGTCTCATAGAAGCTATGTTCCAGGCAGCTGCAATGGGGATGCAGTTTGTGGGCGTTCAAAACAGAATCGTAGTCTGGCATATGGTGCCATACAAACAGTGTTTTAGGCAAGACATTCTGATGGGAGAGTGATGTCACTCAAAAATTCTAGTTCCCTTTATTAAGATGCCTTTTTTTATCCTGTTCATTGGTGTACTGGTTCTGGCTCAGGTAGAATTAGTTTTCTTAACAGCTCATATCATCCTGCGGGTTTAGATCTGTGACTTGCAAGAGTGTTGGTAATGCAGCAGTGCTTTAACTGCTGCTGAAGAGTGCTTGCACAGTGTCAAGGATTTCTGTCTCTTGCTTGATCTATCTTCTGCCCAAAGGCTGGGGCTGGGTGAGAGGTTGGCAGGCAAGCAGCCAAGGCACTTGTCCAGAATTGACCAGAGGGATATTCCATGACATATAGCATCATGCTCAGCAATAAAAAAGTGGAGTATAGTCTTTCCACTGTTGATGATGCTTGGACAGTGGTTGGGCCTTTGTAGAAGATGATGGATAATTGCCTTTGCATCACTTATTCTTTTTCCCTTTTTCTTGACTTACTAAACTATGAAGTGTTTTGTTTTGTGTGTGTATTTTCTTCCCCCTCATAGAATCATAAAGTGATTTCAGTTGAAAAAGACCTTTAAGATCAAGTCCAACCATTCTCTAACTCTACCAAGTCTGGTGCTAAGCCACATCCCTTAACACCACATCTCCCCATCTTTTAAATATTGCCAACGGGTGGGGATTCAGTCCCCTCCCTGTGAAGTCTATTCTAGTGTTTGAGAACCATTTCAGGGAAGAGTTTCTTCTAATGTCCTATCTAAACTTCCCCTGATGGTACTTAAGGCCATTTTTCTTTCCTGTCACTTGATACTAGGGAGAAGAGACCAATCCCCACTTTGCTACTACCTCTTTTTAGGTAGTTGTAGAGAGCAATGAGGTCTCCCCTCAGCCTCCTATCCTCCAGGCTAAACAGCCACAGTTGCTTCTGCCACTCTTCATAAGACCTGTATTCCAGATCCTTACAGAATGATAGAATGCTTTGGGTTGGAAGGGACCTTAAAGATCATCTAATCCAACCTTGCTGCAATGGGTAGGGACTCCTCCCATCAGACCAGATTGCTCAAGAGATTCACCACCTTTGTTGCTCTTCTCTGGACCTGCTTCAGGACCTCAGTGTCTCTTGACACGTTGTTCTACAATCCTTCAGTACAGTAGTCCACAAAGCTCATCTGGGCTTCTGTCCCTTCTTTCCTGTCATGTATAGGGAAGGTCGCTGTGGTACTTGTTAGAAGAGTTGTGCTGACTGTGTTTGTCTTTGAGTGATCTGAGAACTGATCCATACCATTCTGTCACGTGTTTCATAGAATTGTCAGGGTTGGAAGGCACCTCAAGGATCATCTAGTTCCAAACCCCCTGCCATGGGCAAGGACCCCTCACATTAGATCAGGTTGCTCAGAGCCACATCCAGCCTGGCCCGAAAAACCTCCAGGGATGAGGCTTCCACCACCTCCCTGGGCAACCTGTGCCAGTGTCTCACCACCCTCATGGGGAAGAACTTCTTTCTGACATCCAATCTGAATCTACCCATTTCTAGTTTTGTTCCATTCCCCCAGTCCTATCACTCCCTGACTAAAAAGTCCCTCCCCAGCTTTCTTGTATCCCCCTTCGGATACTGGAAGGCCAGAATTAGGTCTCCTTGGAGCCTTCTCGTCTCCAGACTGAACAGCCCCAGCTCTCTGTCTGTCTCTATAGGAGAGGTGCTCCAGCCCTCTGCTCATCCTCGTGGCCCTTCTCTGGACACCTTCCAGCACCTCCAGATCCTTCTTGCAATAGGGGCTCTGGAACTGGACACAGTACTCCAGATGAGAGTCTCACCACCTGTTTGTCCCCTCCCTTTAACAGCTTGCTGTGTCCACATAGAAAATCATGTTCCATTAAAGCTGTCATCTTTGAACAGAAGCAGCCAGGGCAGATATATTTTCATAACTTTGTGGTTTCTTCTTCATGGTTTTCATCAGTACAATGCAAGCTGGTGTGTACTACTTAATATGAGAAAATCTCTTCAAAATGTAACCACAAGTAATCCAAGGTGATTAAACTGTCTGTTCTACACTCTGGACTCTGAATACATCTCACTAGACATTATTGTTTTAATTTACTTTGGTTACTTACAGATAAAACCACTACCAGTGGAAAATACTTTCAGCCAAGTACTTTTCTGGACTGTGTTTTAGGATGCAGTTGAAATGTGCAAAGCATGTCCCATGAAGCAGAGCCACTGTATTACAATCAGTCAGCAAATAATCATTTGCCTTCCACTTAGGTTTTCCAGGATTTTTTTCCCAATAAATTGATTTGTAATGGAGAAGGAAAGACTGAAAATCCCCCTCTGAGAAATACATGCATGTAAAATAAATGGTGGATGCTGGATGTTCACAGGACTGGAATAGGCAATCTGCATATTTGTGACTTGAAATTCCAGTTTCTCTGTTTCAGTGACTTTTGTGACTGGTCTTGTTTTAATATGTACTTGCGGTGCTGAACTTTTAAACAATAGCAGAAAGTAACTAATAATTTTAGTAAGCACTGCATGCTGGTTTAAAAAAGATTATAAAACAGTAGTACTGCAATAAGAAAGATATTGTCCAATAGATGTAGTAAGCAAATCCTGTTGTGTAATTTGAAGTGTAGAAATGTTACTACTGGTTACCAATCACTTGTGAATTTAATCACCCTGTAGCTATGGGATGTGTTCATGCAATAGTATCTCTTTGACAGCAAATAGTCTACCTAAAATGCCATCCTAATCCCAAAGGAATAAGCTTGTTTATCTCCAGTGTGCTATCTGATTTGTATCTGTTCTCCTTGAGATGGTCTGATTGTCATTGGGCAATGTTGTCCCTGCCTGGGTGCCTCAAAGAGCATTAATGTAAGTTGTGAGTATTGGCACTTTGAATGCTGCTGCTCTTTCACTTGAGTGGCCACCTGAGGCCAGAGGGAAAGGAGGAGGGCCATGCCTTGCTACCTCCTCATCCCAATGGTTTCAGCAGTGCTTTGGCCCACCTGGCAGTTTCTTCTGGGTTCATCTTGATTTCCCTTTCCACTGAGAATAAATTTAATTCTACATTCATTTCCCTATATTGAGCAAAATAATGAGCTGAATCTTATGTCAGTCCTAAAATTAGGGTTGGGAAACTGATACTGATTTCCTCTATAAATATGCGTGACCTGAAAACAGAAGGACACAAAGGTGCCATTCTGTTTTGATTTTATTTAAATGCTGAATACAACTTCATTGAAATAGGCCAGGTGAGGAGCTGTGTGTTTCAGTGTGGCTTGGGTGGTGTGCCTGAACCAAGATTTACTGCCTGGTGCTCGGAACTCATGACCATAAATCTCTGCTTTTGGCTATGTAATATGCCTAGGTGTTCCATTCAAGCTTTTTGTGTGTGATGAAGTGGACTCTTTTGAAACTTCCAGATACTTCTAGCTTTACGTCTGTGCCTTGATTCCTCATCTCTTAAGTGAGGGGGAACAAAGTCAAATTCCTTCCCTGCTAGGGGAATGGAGAGGCTTATTTTTCCCATAGGGGTTTTGGTGTCATGTCACTCAATGAGGTATATAATAGAATCATAGAATTGTTAAGGTTGGAAGGGACCTCAAGGATCAGCCAGTTCCAACTCCCCTGCCATGGGCAGGGACACCTCACACTACAGTAGGTAGTACAGCTCTCAGCCACATCCAGCCTGGCTGCAAACACCTCCAGGCATGAGGCTTCCACCACCTCCCTGGGCAACCTGTGCCAGTCTCTCACCACCCTCATGGGGAACAACTTCTTTGTGACATCCAATCTGAATCTTTCCATTTCTAGTTTTCCATCCCCCCCAGTCCTATCACTCCCTGACAGCCTAAAAAGTCCCTCCCCAGCTTTCTTGTAGGCTCCCTTCAGATACTGTAAGGCCATAATTAGGTCTCCTCCGAGCCTTCTCTTCTGAGGGATCCCCAACTCCCTCTGAGGGATCCCCAACTCCCTCTGAGGGATCCCCAACTCCCTGAGGGATCCCCAACTCCCTCTGAGGGATCCCCAACTCCCTCTGAGGGATCCCAACTCCCTCTGAGGGATCCCCAACTCCCTCTGAGGGATCCCCAACCTCTGAGGGATCCCCAACTCCCTCTGAGGGATCCCCAACTCCCTCTGAGGGATCCCCAACTCCCTCTGAGGGATCCCCAACTCCCTCTGAGGGATCCCCAACTCCCTCTGAGGGATCCCCAACTCCCTCTGAGGGATCCCCAACTCCCTCTGAGGGATCCCCAACTCCCTCTGAGGGATCCCCAACTCCCTCTGAGGGATCCCCAACTCCCTCTGAGGGATCCCCAACTCCCTCTGAGGATCCCCAACTCCCTCTGAGGGATCCCCAACTCCCTCTGAGGGATCCCCAACTCCCTCTGTCTGTCTTCATAAGAGCTCCAGCCCTCTGCTCATCCTCATGGCCCTTCTCTGGCCACCTTCCAGTACCTCCAGATCCTGTAATAGAGGCTCCAGCACAGGACACAGTATTCCAGGTGGGGTCTCAGCAAAGTGAAGTAGAGGGAGAGAAACCCCTCCTTTGACTTGCTGGTTATGCTTCTCTTCCTCTCGTTTTTAGTAGCAGGTGTTGTTCAAGTAATGTGTGGTTAATATGTGTTAAAGATAGAATGCTGCTTTAAGCATTCTTAAAGAAATACAAATCTTTCTACTTGCTAAGGATTTGGAAGAAAGTATTTGTTTGTGGCTAAACCCCAAGTCTTAACAAATGGTGCAAAATGGATTTTAAATGAAATAGCCCACCTTTTGTTTTTGTCTTGCTTCAGTTTCCAACATGACCCATTTAATGTTCTTAATATATACACCTCACTCTTTTCCCCCACCCTTAGTCTGGACTTCAGGTGGCAGTGACATCTCACTTCAGTTACACCTGGAGGTTTGAGTGCTAGTGCTTATCAAACAGCATATTGCATAAGAAATGAGTATATATGTATGTGGTACTTGTAAGAACAAAGTGCTCTACGTTTTGCTGCTTTGAAATGAGGACAAAGGGCATTTGAGATGTCAAGGTTGTTACAGCTCTAAGCTTGCATTGTTTTGCCCTGATGCTCTCTAAACCAAAGAAAATATTCTGGCTGCAGTACACTTCTTCCTTTGACTCTTAAGATTATTAGTTTTTGTAACAGCTCTGTGTACGTGCTTATATATGGAAATTGATGGCTTGTAATGTTTTTGTTAGAGCACCCCCTCTTCCCCCCCCAGTTCTTTTCAGTCTCTATTTCTGGCACTTAGTAAAGTGTAAAACTGTAACAAACAACATCTTTCCTTTTCACTCCTCTTTCATTTCAACTGTAGTACTGTTTCACTGAAGTAGTGATGTTTGATTTAAGAGCTGCTTTTACCTTTGATTTCTATTAAGTGCATTTAAAGATATTTTACAATGCATACATAATGAAGTTTGTATCTGGCCAGATAGAAAAGGAAGTCCATGAAGGTGGTCTTTCCCTCCTGAAACTACCAAAAAAAAAACCCCACCCTGGATTCTAGTTTGTGCTCTTTCCCTGCAGTTGCTGCAATAACTAAAGAAACACTGAGAATGCATTTCTGAGTTCAGAAAGCATATTTTGTGACTTGGTGTTCAACCTCTTGTGAAGAATTCACCTGCCTGATTCATTTGGCACTTGTTCCAGGCACCGTGTGAAGTGGTTATCAGAGGGGAAAAGGGCTCAGTCTCAAGCTGCACCAGGGGAGGTTTAGGATGGACGTTAGGAAGAAGTTCTTCATAGAGAGATTGGCCATTGGAATGTGCTGCCCAGGGAGGTGGTGGAGTCGTCATCCCTGGAGGTGTTTAGGAAGAGCCTGGCTGAGGCACTTGGTGCCATGGTTTAGTTGATGAGATGGTGTTGGATGATCGATTGGACTTGATGATCTCAAAAGTCTTTTCCAACTGGGTTAATTCTATTCTGAGTGCCTCATGAGCTTCGTCTTCAGAGAATGTTGCAAAGTGGACGAAAGACAGAATGAATGCAATCACTTTAAGAAACCAAAAAAAGACCACGTTGCCCTGGTATAATTAGTTTCTATTACCTTGATTTCTTAAGTCTGTTTCCCTTGCCGTTCAGGAAATGCAAAGAAGTGTAAGCAGCTCCTTCAGAAAGCTGTGGAGTGCTCTGCTGTTCCACTGGAAATGTTGGAAACTGCCCTACAAAACTTTCATCTGCAAAAAAAGCAGTTGCTTTCAGATGAAGAGAAAGAGAACTTAGCAGGTAATTGCAATTCCTTACAATGTTGGTTGAGTTTCCTCAGGTTGTAATCCTAGATTTAAAAACCAAAAACATCTTCTAATGTTTGTTTCTTGGAAACACAAACTCAATTTGCTGTTGTCTAAACCTGTCATCTTCTAAAGTGTCCCTTCTTAGGGAAGAATTTTTCCCTTTTGAAACAAATACCATCTGCAGTAGTATCTGAGTAATTCTAACTCATTTACCTACAGTGCCAAGTACACAAGAGTCTGGACTTCAGAGCACAGTTGGAAGTCACAGAAGCATAAAGAATGATTCTGGTGAAAATTCCTCTAGTCTTAGCAGACATCTGTTTGGGTAATGGCTTAATTTCTTTAATTTTCTAAAAACATCTTTTCTATCAAGCCAAAGCACAAATTACAGTGTTGTGTTTTGTTTTTCTGGCCTTCAGGGAGGAGAAGTCACAGGAATTTGATGCTCTAGTGAATAACCACAATCCATTAAGACCACTAAACAAAACTAGCCAGGTAGCACATCCATCATTTTGCTTCAGAACTATAAACTCTTCATTCTGCTTTGCACATCTAATGACTTTCAATTTGCTCTTAGGCCTGCCCCTTTGGGAGGGTTCCTGTTCAACTTGTAAGTGATGATGAGGAGGAGGAGGTGAAATCAACGGATTTCCCACTTACAGCTAGTGTTATGAAGAGGTATGGTTATTTGGATAGTGGAACTGTCAGGTGTTAGTGTTAAAATTCATGGGCAAATAGTCAAGTCACCATAGTTGCAAAAGGTATTGCAATAACCAGCTTCCTATCTCGGGCTCTTTGTGAGAGAGTATGCAGAGATCAATTTCTTGTTCTGGCTACTCAGTCAACTCAAAGGAAATGGAGACTAAAGCTCCCAAAAATGTATTCAAAGAAACTTTATATGTTTGTATTCCAGTTTCTAACATTCCAGACTGTCTTGTAACCTCAAACAGATTTTTGTAGCCTCATTTTTAACATAACCAGTATGGTAGTGATTATGTAAAGGAAGTGATGACAGAATCACAGAATGTTGGGGGCTGGAAGGGACCTCCAAAGCTCATCCAGTCCAACCCCCTGCCAGAGCAGGATCACCTAGAGCAGATCACACAGCAGTGCATCCAGGTGGGGTTTGAATATCTCTAGAGAGGGAGACTCCACAAGCCCCCTGGGCAGCCTGTTCCAGGCTTCTGTCACCCTCACAGGGAAAAAATTTTCCTGGTGTTCCACCCATTGCATCTTGTGCTGTCATTGGGCATCACCCAGCAGAGCCTGGCTCCAGCTTCTTGGCACTCATCCTGCACATATTTATAAACATGAACGAGGTCACTCCTTTAGTCTCCTCTTCTCCAGGCTAAAGAGCCCTAGCTCCCTCAGTCTCTCCTCATAAGGGAGATGTTTCATTCCCCCTAAGCATTTTTGTGTCTCTGGACTCTTTCAAGCAGTTCCCTCAGGTCCTCCTTGAAGTGAGGGGCCCAGAACTGGACACTATATTCCAGATGTGGCCTCACCAGGGCAGAGTAGAGAAGCATTACACATTTTATCATGAATAACTCCATCAGTGGAAGAATCCGTCAACTAAAATAGCAATTTGCTACATGTAACCTAACTGTAGCAGAGCTAGAAATTAAACAGAGGAGAGAGCTTATTTTCCCCCCACCCCCCAGCTTCTTACTGCTCTGATTAAATTCATGCAGAAATGGGAACTTGGTAATTTAAAAATGAAATCAGTAAGCACAGAATAAAAGCTTCATACTTAGCTTCTTGACCTGCTTTTATGTATGGTTGAAACTTGTAGCCAAAAGTCTTCAAACTACCTTTTTTCATTGGGTTCACAAAAGGCAATCACAGGGTGTCAGGGATTGGAAGGGACCCCAAGAGATTGAGTCCAACCCCTGTGCCAGAGTAGGACCATACAATCTAGCTCAGGTCACACAGGAGCACATCCAGACAGGCCTTGAAAGTCTCTATCACTGCATGATGTTGGCATGTGATGTAATTAATGTTCTTATTTTAACAGGCAACTATCCAGATCCAAAGGTACAGCCTTCACTGCACGTTTTCCACCCTCAGAACCAAAATCTTGTGGGGGTGAATCATATGACCTGCGAGACTTACAGGTAACTTAAATCTCTTTAAAACCCTCTGAGGAGAGGCTGAGGGAGCTGGGGGTGTTTAGCCTGGAGAAGAGGAGGCTCAGGGGAGACCTTCTTGCTCTCTACAACTATATGAAGGGAGGTTGTAGCTAGGTGGGGGTTGGTCTCTTCTCTCAGGCAGCCAGCACCAGAACAAGAGGACACAGTCTCAAGCTGTGCCAGGGGAGGTTTAGGCTGGAGGTGAGGAGGAAGTTCTTCCCAGCAAGAGAGATTGGCCATTGGGATGTGCTGCCCAGGGAGGTGGTGGAGTTACTGTCCCTGGAGGTGTTCAAAAAAGGATTGAACGTGGCCCTTGAAGACATTTTTAGTTAGTCATGAGGTGTTGGGTTATAGGTTGGACTTGATCACAGAATCACCAAAGTTGGAAGAGACCTCAAAGATCATTAAGTCCAACCTGTCACCACAGACCACCTCTGGGGTCTTTTCCAACCTTATTGATTCTGTGATAAGGAACTCTGCCTGGCTGTCTGTCAGAAAGGAATAGAACCTTTTTTTGTTTCAGTGAAAGAAGTAAATGTGACTTAGACATCACTTGTGGATGTTCACATTGAAAAAAGTTATGCATACTCAGGAATTAAGAAAGAGCATTCTCTGAACCATACATCTGATGGGGAAAATGTAGTGGGTGTTAACCTTTCAAGTGTTTAATGAAGCAGGGATAAACAGATTTCATCTCAACTGCACGAGCCCTTTCAGTTTAGTCATGAGTTTTATGATGGGAAGTACTGTTCAATGAAGTCCATTTAACTGAGCTCATTAAGCACTTTACCAGTTAGGACTTTTTGATAGAGATGAATTTCAAGCTGTGCCTTGCATGTTTATGTCATGTATCTTCATCCCCTCAAAAGAAAATTCAAGACTAGAAAGCATTTAGGTATTTGCTAGAGTACTTGTGTGATGGAAACTCAGTGATGGATTTAGTCACCTTCATTGGAGGTGTTCAGGAGGAGACTTGATGGGGTGCTTGGTTGCATGGTTTAGTTGTTTAGGTGGGTTGGATTGGTTGATGGGTTGGATGCGATGACCTTGAAGGTCTCTTTCAACCTGGTGTATTGTATTGTATTTAACAGCAGTATCAATAGAATAGAAGAGAATAGAATTAAGCAGGTTGGAAAAGACCTTTGAGATCATCAAGTCCAACCTCTCACCCAACACCTCCAGTGATGGTGACTCCACCACCTCCCTGGGCAGCACATGCCAATGGCCAATCTCTCTGAAGAATTTCTTCCTAACATCCAGCCTAAACCTCCCCTGGTGCAGTTTGAGACTGGGTCCTCTTGTTCTGGTGCTGGTTGCCTGGGAGAAGAGACCAACCCCCACCTGCCTACAACCTCCCTTCAGGTAGTTGTAGGCAGTAGTAAGGTCTCCTCTGAGCCTCCTCTTCTCCAGGCTAAGCAACCCCAGCTCCCTCAGCCTCGCCTCTTAGGGCTGTTCTCCAGACCCCTCCCCAGCTTTGTTGCCCTTAAGTAGAACTTGTCCAGGTACTCTGTGCTGTTTTCTGAAGCACATTCACTTTGTGATGCATCAGTACTTAATTATCATAAGGAAATTCCTTTTGGACACTATACTTGAGATATTGCAATTGTTTTTTTAAGAGGCTTTTACTTTTCTTTAGTCCTTACGAGAAAAAAATTCTCTACTCTTGCAGATACCAGATGAGAACAGCTCAGAAACAGCTACCAATTCAACTTTAACTCTCAAAAGCAAAATGGATGCAAGTCTTGTGATGAAAAGAGAAGGTAACTGTTAATATGTCATGTTTCAGTCATTTGAAATAGAATAAGTAGTGAAAGTTTACTGCTCAGTATTTTTTATTTTAATTAATTGCTAAATAGAATGTTCTTCAAAAAATGGGAAAAGTTGATCTGTTTGCAGCTGGGAAGCATTTAGGCCTCTCTGCATCAAGAGAACAGCAGGCTGAGGGAGGTGATTCTTCCCCTCTGTTCCACTCTGGTGAGACCCCATCTGGAGCACTGTGTCCAGTTTTGGAGCCCCTATTACAGGAAGGATCTGGAGGTGCTGGAAGGTGTCCAGAGAAGGGCCATGAGGGTGATCCAGAGGGCTGGAGCTGCTCTGCTGTGAGGACAGACTGAGGGAGTCGGGTTTGCTCAGTGTGAAGGAGAGAAGGCTCTGAGGAGACCTAATTGTGGCCTTTGGGTATCTGAAGGGGGCTACAAGAAAGCTGGGGAGGGACTTTTGAGGGTGTCAGGAAGTGATAGGACTGGGGGGAATGGAACAAAACTAGAAATGGGTGGATTCAGATTGGATGTTAGGAAGAAGCTCTTCCCCATGAGGGTGGTGAGACACTGGCACAGGTTGCCCAGGGAGGTGGTGGAAGCCTCGTCCCTGGAGGTGTTTGCAGCCAGGCTGGATGTGGCTGTGAGCAACCTGCTGTAGTGTGAGGTGTCCCTGCCCATGGCAGGGGGTTGGAACTGGCTGATCCTTGAGGTCCCTTCCAACCTTAACAATTGTATGATTCTGTGTGTATGTTGAGATGCTATTAGTACTGAATGAATCCTGATGATTGCATTAATGCCTTTTAGTGCCTGATTCCACTAAATCAACTCTGTTCATTTATTCTGATACAGAAAATGATGTAAATTTCTGTTAACTGTGGGATGAAACTGCTTGAAGTGCCAAATACCAAGTCTTTCTAATCATCAGATTTGTTTTTCTTTCCAGAAAATAAAGTCCTGCCTCAGGAGCCGAAGGTACAAGAGCCAAGGAGCCTGGAAAATCAACAGCAACAACTGAGTTCTAGTGAAAGCTGTAGAAAGCAGTTGGAACAGATGAAACTAAACTGTGTCAGTGCCAGGAAAAAATGGCCAGGTCAAGAAGTGACACAGAAGAGCTGCTATCGAGAGGTAAAGTAGCAGGAACATGCACTGCTTTTCCAGCTGCTGCAACCTTTCCACGTGGAAAAAAGTATTACTATGTTCTTAATTGTGGCTCCCTGTCTGAAAGAGCTGTGCTTTGTCCTCTGTAGATAAAACAGTCAAGCCTTGAACAATCTGGTCATCCTGTTTCCAAGGAATTATCACCACCAGATGCTGTTTCTAGGACAAGTGATCCACCATATGTTGCTGGAACACCAAGCACCACATATGATGACTACATGGACTGGTAAGCCACTTCCTTGTCTGGATACTGGTGCTAGTCAATCCCTGGAAAGACTTTAGCAGTCTTAAACAGGGGCCCTTAAGTACAGAATAGAATCAACCAGGTTGGAAAAGACCTTCAAGATCAAGTCCAACCTATTGTCCAACACCATCCCATCAACTAAACCATGGCATGAAGTGCCTCATCCAGCCTCTTTTTAAACGCTTCCAGTGATGGTGACTCCACCACCTCCCTGGGCAGCACATGCCAATGGCCAATCTCTCTTTCTGGGAAGAATTTCTTCTTGACATCCAGCCTAAACTTCCCCTGGTGCAGCTTGAGACTGTGTCCTCTTGTTCTGGTGCTGTTTGCCTGGGAGAAGAGACCAACCCCCACCTGGCTATGACCTCCCTTTAGGTCGTTGTAGACAGCAATAAGGTCTTTTCCTCAGCCTCCTCTTCTCCAGGCTAAGCAACCCCAGCTCCCTCAGCCTCTCCTCACAGGGCTGTGCTCCAGAACCCTCTCCCCTGCTTTGTTGCCCTTCTCTGGACACCTTCCAGCATCTCATCATCTTTCCTAAACTGAGGGGCCCAGAACTGGACACAGGACTCAAGGTGTGGCCTAACCAGTGCTGAGTACAGGGCAGAATGACTTCCCTGCTCCCGCTGGCCACACTATTCCTGATGCAGGCCAGGATGCCATTGGCCTTCTTGTCTTTCTGGTCAGATAACAAATAATTTCTGGGTGATTCCAACACTTACTGGCAGCTGCCTGACTTTAAGATTTAGATTGCATTTAGGGAACTTCTTAGCTTTAGTCAACTTTTCAGCATTTGTAAGTACACTCTCAAACCAAGAGTAAATTACAGCATTTGCCTCCTTTCTCTGATTCCTGATATACACTGCTTTCTTTGGATGCCTTGCTGTGTTTTGTGGCTGACAGGCTGGCTCAGTTTAGTTCTCTTAGTCTGGTTCCCATGATGCATCTGTGGGCTTTCATTGAAAGTGCCAGGTCCTGCATCTGTGTCGGGTCAATTCCAAGCATTGGTACAGGCTGGGCAGGGACTGGCCTGAGAGCGGCCCTGAAAAAAATGACCTGGGGGTGCTGGGGGATGAGAAGCTCAACATGAAACACAAGCCCTATGAGGAAAGGCTGAGGGAGCTGGGGTTGCTTAGCCTGGAGAAGAGGAGACTGAGGGGTGACCTTATTGCTCTCTACAACTACCTGAAGGGAGGTTGTAGCCAGGCAGAGGTTGGCCTCTTCTCCCAGGCAGCCAGCACCAGAACAAGAGGACACAGTCTCAGGCTGCGCCAGGGCAGGTTTAGGCTGGATGTTAGGAAGAAGTTCTACATGGAGAGAGTGATTGCCCATTGGAATCGGCTGCCCATGGAGGTGGTGGAGTCACCTTCACTGGAGGTGTTCAGGAGAAGACTTGATGGGGTGCTTGGCTGTATGGTCTAGTTGTTGGGTGGGTTGGATTGGTTGATGGGTTGGACGCGATGATCTTGAAGGTCTCTTCCAACCTGGTGTATTGTATTGTATTGTATGAGCCACCAGTGTACACTTGCAGCCCAAGGTCTGGTTGGCTTTCTGGGCTGCATCAAGAGAAGTGTGGCCAGCAGGTTGAGAGAGGTGATTTTCTCCCTCTACTCCACTCTGGTGAGACCCCACCTGGAGTACTGTGTCCAGTTCTGGAGTGTAGTTGAAGTGATCTTAATTACTGGATTTAGCACAGGCTTGAGCTTTTCTTATTCAATAAAGTTGAACTTTCAGGAAGCACTGAAGATTTCAACTTTGTTGCTGGAACAATCTTAAAAATAATACAGCTAACTGCTGATACTGTTCACACTTTTTTTGCCTTCACAGTTTCAGAACACCAGTTGTCAAGAACAAATTTCTACCAGGTCAGATGTCAACTTCCTACAGCCAGCTCCCCTATTTCCTACCACATACTCCAGCAACTGGATTTCAAAATCCAACTGGTGTGCAGGTAATGATCTTAAGCTGTCTTCTGCCATTTTGCAGTGCATGCATTTTTCACTGGAGACTGCTTCAGTTTAAATATCTGCATGTATGTATGTATTTTTAATCTAAGGGTGCTCTTTATCCTCCTGCATGAGTAATGAGACTAAGCCATATAAAGATACTTTCCCCAAATCCCCGTTTCTTTGTGTGAAAGCCTGAATTTCGGTAAAATAAGTCAGCTCTTCAAAAATCAGGTTGTCAAATCATGAAGCCTTTGTGGGAAATCTAAGCCTTTTCAGAGCCTGCTTTATGACAGTGACAAGAGATAGTCACTGTCGTTTCCAGCTATGCTTTTATACTGGTACTACCTACTACAATGGCGTACCCATGGAGAAGGGTGTGTTTAGAAACTGCAAGAAGCTGAGGGAGGTAAAAGAGTGAAGAATTATTCCCCCTCTTTGTTAGATGGGTGGGATCTCTCCCAGCTGCAGGTTTAAGCTTCATAACAGAGGATTCTTATTTAAAACTTCCAGCTTTTCTACAGTTTATAGCAGGCTGTAAAAGCTTCACAGCACAGAAGTCTGCTAGCTAGTAGTTAGGAGTCAGTAGGTGAGATGAATACAGCTCTCAGCTGCATTCTGTGGCTCAGTGTGTTTTAGGTGATCTGGTTTCTAGGGCAATTCTGAGTATGGATATAGGCTGAGCAGGGACTGGCTTGAGAGCAGCCCTGAAGAAAAGGACTTGGGGGTGCTGGGGAAGGAGAAGCTCAACAGGAGCCAGCAGTGAGCACTTGCAGCCCAGAGAGCCAACCAGAGCCTGGGCTGCATCAAGAGAAACATAGCCAGCAGGTCGAGGGAGGTAATTCTCCCTCACTACTCCACTCTGGTGAGACCACACCTGGAGTACTGTCCAGTTCTGGAGCCCCTGTTACAGGAAGGATCTGGAGATGCTGGAATGTGTCCAGAGAGCCCTCTGATCATCTTCATGGCTCTCCTCTGGACCTGCTCCAACAGTTTGATGTTCTTGTGTTGGGGGCAGCAGAACTGGATGCAATATTCCAGGTGGAGGGTGAGAATCACTTCTCAGTCTGCTGGCCACACTCCCTCTGATGCAGCCCAGGATATGGCTTGGCCTCCTGGACTGCAGGCACAGATTGCTGACTCCTGTTGAGTTTCTCATCAGCTGAGTAGGGAACTACCAAATTCTGCATGTATGCTAATAGTTATTTTCTTCTCTGTCTATACCCAGGTTCCAGCTCCTATCCCTTCACATGAATGTCTTACTGTCAAAGGAAGAGTTTATACAATATTAAAGCAAATAGGTAGTGGAGGCTCAAGCAAGGTAAGATGGTATTTTATGTTTTTCAGTGCTATTCGTTAACACATTGGCAGGTGTACCGTAAACTTACGTGTTTAGGTCATCTAGTGAGTGCCTAACATATATATAATCAAATCATAGAATCAACCAGGTTGGAAAAGACCTCAGAGATCATAAAGTCTAACCTATTACCTAATGCCTCCTGACAACTAAACCATGGCTCCAAGTGCCACATCCAAGCCTTTTTTTGAACACCTCCAGGCATGGGGACTCCACCACCTCCCTGGGCAGCACATCCCAATGGCCAATTACTCTCACTGGGAAGAACTTTCTCCTCACCTCCAGCCTAAACTTCCCCTGGTGCAGCTTGAGACTGTGTCCTCTTGTTCTGGTGCTGGTTGCCTGGGAAAAGAGACCAACCCCCACTTGGCTACAACCTCCCTTCAGGTAGCTGTACGCAGCAAGAAGGTCTGCCCTGAGCCTCCTCCAGGCTAAACACCCCCAGCTCTCTCAACCTCTTCTCACAGGGCTTGTACTAAAGACCTCCCCCCAGCCTTGTTGTCATTCTCTGGACACATTGAAGAGTCTCAATGTTGTCCTAAAACTGAGGGTCCCAGAACTGGACACAGGACTCAAGGTGTGGCCTAACCAGTGCAGAGCACAGGGCAGAATGACTTCCCTGCTCCTGCTGGCCACACTATTTCTGATCCAGGCCATGATACCTTTGGACTTCTTGGCCACCTGGGCACACTGCTGGCTCATGTTCAGCTGCTGTCAACCAGTACCCCCAGGTCCATTTCTGCCTGGCTGCTCTCCAGCCACTCTGACCCCAGCCTGTAGCACTGCCTGGGGTTGTTGTGGCCAAAGTGCATCACCTGGCACTTGGACTTGCTGAATGCCAGCATGCTGGACTCTGCCCATCTGTCCAGCCTGGCAAGGTCCCTCTGCAGAGCTCTCCTACCCTCTAAGAGATCAACACCTTCCCCCAACTTGGTGTCATCTGCAAACTTACTGATGATGGACTCAATCACCTCCTCCAGATCATCAGTAAAGATATTGAACAGGATGAGGTCCAGCACTGATCCCTGGGGGACACCCCTAGTGTCTGGCTGCCAGCTGGATGTGGCACCATTCACCACCACTCTCTGGGCTCGGCCCTCCAGCCACTTCCTAACCCAGTGTTTGACCCAGAGAATGTGGACATGTGCTGTTTTCAATGCTATGATTACTCTTCATCTGTCATGGATGCAGAAGAAACACAGTGCAGAGGTTAGATTTGGGACAGTGCTTTGTTTTATTTGGCATCTTCTGATAGCCTGCAGTAATAACTGATTTATTGATGATTATGAAAAGGATGCTTCAAATATTACAGGGTATTAGGCACAGTACTATTCATTTTAGAGAACAAATGTAGTAAAACTAGTGGAGCCCATAAAGGGGCTCTTTTGAAGTAAAGACTAAACAGTGAGCAGAAACTGATGTGGTCAGAACACTGAACAGAAGCTACACATCTAGGAATAAAAGTCCTCAATCGGCTCTCACCACCATCTGAAATGTTGACTTCAGTCCACAGTGGTGGGAGCAAACTTTGGTTTTGCTTTCTGCATGATGTCCTGAAGGTAAATTGTGCATGAAGGTCAAGCTGTGTGGTGCAGCAGACACGCTGGAGGGAAGGGAGGCCGTCCAGAGGGACCTTGGCAGGCTGGAGAGGTGAGCCCATGACAACCTCATGAGGCTCAAGAAGACCAAATGCAAGGTCCTGCAGCTGGGTTGGGGCAATCTCAGGCAACAATATAGGCTGGGCAGTGACTGACTTGAGAGCAGCCCTGAAGAAAAGGACTTGGGGGATTCTGTGATTCTGTGATGGAGTGAACACTAAGGCATGTGCTGCAGAGGTCCTATACACCTTGTTTTGAGAGGCTGTTGTTTAGGACATTGGGATTGTGTTGCAAGGGAATGTGTGGCTTGTAAGGTTGATTGAAAGTTCCTGAAGTGGACAGACAATCCCTTACACGTGTAACTTCGTGGGAAGTGGAATGTAAGTATGACTGAAGTGGTGAGTGAACTGCCTTTTGTAAGTAGATTTGGTGTCATACGAGTTTGGGAAACAGTTCTGGCAAAATCCAACCTGGTTAATTCTATTCTATTTTGTTGGGAATTCTGTCCATGGTGATTTGAAGTGCTGTAGTAAACCAGTACTAGGACTGACTGAAGTTAATCAATGATACCATATTGCAGGTGTTTCAGGTCCTGAATGAAAAGAAGCAGCTGTATGCCATCAAGTATGTAAACCTGGAGGAAGCTGATCCACGGACTGTGGAGAGCTACAAGAATGAAATTGCTCATTTGAGTAAGCTGCAGCAGCACAGCGACAAGATCATTCGCCTGTATGCCTAGTGAGTCAGCTCTGAGTTGATTAAACCAAGACCTCTTCGTGTGAAAACTGGCCTTCAAGTTTAACAAGTATTTATGTATTTCTTTGCAGTGAAATTACTGATCAGCATATCTACATGGTAATGGAGTGTGGCAATATTGACCTCAATAGCTGGCTCAAAAAGAAGAAAACCATTGATCCCTTGGAAAGGAAGAGCTATTGGAAAAACATGCTGGAAGCTGTTCACACAATCCACGAATATGGTACTGTTAAATGATTCTAGGTGTCTGTACAGGTTGTGGGGCAGAGACAATATCAGTGTGTGCATTTTGGAAGTGGTATTTCTCTTAGTTGTAAGCCTAGTCACCTTCAAAGGTGAGTGAGCTTTGATCATTCAAAGGGATCTCCAAGTACCTCTGGAGCACCTCTGCTATGAGGGCAGACTGAGGAAGTTGGGGCTGTTCAGTCTGGAAAGGAGAAGGCTCCAAGGAGACCTAATTGTGGCCTTCCAGTATCTGAAGAGGACCTACAAGAAAGCTTTTTAGGGAGGGACTTTTAGGGTGTCAGGGAGTGATAAGACTGGGGGGAATGGAGCAAAACTAGAAATGGGTGGATTCAGATTGGATGTTAGGAAGAAGCTCTTCCCCATGAGGGTGGTGAGACACTGGCACAGGTTGCCCAGGGAGGGGATGGAAGCCTCATCCCTGGAGGTTTTTCAGGCCAGGCTGGATGTGGCTGTGAGCAACCTGCTGTAGTGTGAGGTGTCCCTGCCCATGGCAGGGGGCTTGGAACTGGCTGATCCTTGAGGTCCCTTCCAACCCTAACAATTGTATGATTCTGTGTGTATGTTGAGATGCTATTAGTACTGAATGAATCCTGATGATTGCATTAATGCCTTTTAGTGCCTGATTCCACTAAATCAACTCTGTTCATTTATTCTGATACAGAAAATGATGTAAATTTCTGTTAACTGTGGGATGAAACTGCTTGAAGTGCCAAATACCAAGTCTTTCTAATCATCAGTTTGATTCTATCAGCATTGTATGATGCTTCCCAGCTCCTTGGAATTATTCTCTATTTCTTCTGCTATACATTGTATACTCTCAATACTGCTTGTTCCCCATTGGACTCACACTTTCACAGAATCCCAGAATGTCAGAGGCTGGAAGGGACTTCAAAGGCTCATCCAGTCCAACTGCCCTGCCAGAGCAGGATTACCTAGAGCAGACCACATAGGAACACATCCAGATGGGTCTTGAATATCTCCAGAGAGGGACAGCCGGACAGCCACTCATCCTCTCCAGCAAAGCTTTTGCATGGGTGACAGCTTTTACCCAGCCCTATAGTTTAGTTAATGTGGTGTTTCAGCTTTTTCTCACAATTCTTCAGGCCTTCCTTCCATCTTTATTGAATCATTATTTTTGGTGGTGCCCAATGACAGCACAAGGGGCAATGGGTGGCAGTTGAGGCATAGGAAGTTTCATGTAAATAATGAGGAAAAATCTTTTCCCTGTGAGGGTGACAGAGCACTGGAACAGGCTGCCCAGGGAGGTTGTGGAGTCTCCCTCTCTGGAGATACTCAAAACTTGCCTGGATGTGTTCCTGTGTAATCTGGTGTAGGTGATCCTGTTCCGGCAGGGGGTTGGACTGGATGATCTTCTGAGGTCCCTTCTAGCCCCTGAACCACATCCAAACCACCTTTAAACACATTCAGGCTTGAGGACTCAACCACCTCCCTGGGCAGCACATTCCAATCCCTGACCACTCTTGCTGTGAAAATTTTTTTTTCCCAATGTCCAGTCTAAATCTACCCTGTTGCAGTTTCAGGCTCTTCCCTCTTGTTCTGAAACTACTTTCCAGTGAGAAGAGACCAGCACCAACCTCTCCACAATATCTTTTCAGGTGGTTGTAGAGAGTGATGAGGTCTCTCCTTAGCGTCCTCCTGTTCAAACTAAACAGCCTCAGCTCCCTCAGTTGCTCCACATCAAATTTATTCTCCAGGCCCTTCCCCAGCTTTGTTGCCCTCCTCTGCACTGGCTCCAGCACCTCCACATCTCTCTGAGCAAGGGCTATGGAAAGTGAGCAGTGCAAAAACTTGATAGTAGTAACATGGGTTGACTTCAAACTCTTATTTTACAGGCATCATTCACAGTGACCTGAAACCAGCAAACTTTCTGATAGTGGATGGAATGTTAAAGCTAATTGACTTTGGCATTGCCAACCAAATGCAGCCAGATGTTACAAGCATCATTATGGACTCTCAGGTGAAGTACTTGTGGAAAATCAGTATAGACTTCCCAGAAAAGTGCTGTAGTACTTGCTGAATATGTTGATTAATGTAGTAACTGCAATGACTACTGAAATGTGAAGCTGAATGGTTTTATGTATAGGTAAATATTCATGAGCTTTTATTCAATGGGATTGCAACAGCCTTCAGCCTGAAGTGAAGCATGTTTTTTTGAGGTGCTTCTCAGTGCTTTGAGAGATGAATGTTAATTTGTAATCAGGTGAGTTAAGTTAAGGCCATGTTTTGCTTCATATTTTTACTTCTTTCTGCTTAGGTTGGCACAATGAATTATATGCCCCCTGAAGCAATAAAAGATATGTCTTCCTATGGAGAAAATGGGAAACCTCGCTCTAAGGTAGCAATCTTTTGTTGTTCTTTTTTGTTTTCCTCTTCCTGGGAGAGAGATGTTTGGAGTCAAGCTCTCTGGGTCTCTTGCCTCACCTCTCTCCTCTCCCCTAATCCCCCCAGCCTTACGTGCTTTCCTTTTAAAGTACTTCAGCTTCAACAGAAGTAGATAGTCCTATAAGAAACTAGCCTAGGTGTGGTGCTTGAAATCTGGGTCTGAATCCTTTAAACCCAGAGGAACTGAACTGATTTCCCAGTTAGGGACATAGCTGTGGTCACAGAATGCTAGGGGTTGGAAGGGACCATCCAGCCACCCCCTGCCAGAGCAGGGTCACCTAGAGCAGGTCGCACAGGTGGGCTTTGAATGTTTCCAGAGAAGAAGATTCCACAACCTTTCTAGGCAGTCTGTTCCAGTGCTCTGGTACCCTCACAGTGAAAAAGTTTTCCTTATGTTCACATGGAACCTCCTCTGCTCCAGTCTGCACTCTTGCCCCTTGTCTGGTCATTGGACATCACTGAGAAGAGGCTGGCATCACTGAGGCTTCTTCTGTCTCAGTGGTTTCTGCACTGAATTAATTTTGTATGATTTTATTTGTATTTGCTCATCAATATGAAATTAAAATGCTGCTGCTCAACTTAAGGGCTACTGTGGCAGTTGGTCTGGCAAAGTTAATGGTGGTGGTGGGGGAAATTTCAACCCACCACAGCTACCTGTAAGCTTTTGTTGTTCAAGGAGGTTGATACTCAAAAAATAATTTATACAAATCTCTTTTAAGGAATACTAATGAATGAAGTCACAGCACTTAGTGGCACAGAGTCTTGGTGCATGTGTGGTATACTAAGCTCTGTTAACCAGTGTAAAATAGATCATAGAATCAATAAGGTTGGGAAAGACCTCAGAGATCACCAAGTCCAACCTATCACCCAACACCTCCTGACAACTAAACCATGGCTCCAAGTGCCACATCCAATCCCTTTTGAACGCCTCCAGTGATGGGGACTCCACCTCCCTGGGCAGCACATTCTAAGGGCCAATTACTCTTTCTGGGAAGAACTTTCTCCTCACCTCCAGCCTAAATCTCCCCTGGAGCAGCTTGAGACTGTGTCCTCTTGTTCTGGTGCTGGTTGCCTTGGAGAAGAGACCAACCTCCACCTGTCTACAACTTGCCTTCAGATAGTTGTAGAGAGCAAGAAGGTCTCCCCTGAGCTTCCTCTTCCCCAAGCTAAGCAACCCCAGCTCCCTCAGCCTCTCCTCACAGGGCCTTATGCTCGACCAGGTGCACAGTAATTTCATTTAGCAGCTCGATTAAGTGACAAACTGAGTGGGGCAGTTCCTTTAAGTGAGGAGTAATCCTTGTTTTTCGTTCTAGATAAGTCCCAAAAGTGATGTGTGGTCGTTGGGATGCATTTTGTACTGTATGACATACAGGAGGACTCCATTTCAACATATAACAAATCCACTTAACAAACTGCATGCTATTGTGGATCCTACCTATGATATAGAATTTCCAGATATTGCTGAGAAAGACCTTCAAGATGTGCTAAAGGTAACTAAGACAGATTGCCCTTACTTGACTTCAGATTAGTTTCTTTAAAGCATATTTTCTTAAAGCTGATTGAGTTGTGCTTGAGAAATTTTTGGACCAAAATGCTTCCTGCTCCTTCTAGCAACTATGCCCAAAGAAGGTTTAACGAAGCCAGAGCCTACTTCCTATAGCTGCTATAGTAAAAGTGTATTTTCAGCTCATCAAATAAGTCAGTAGTTAGTCTGGCTTAGCTCCTTCTGGATGAACAAGGTAAAGCAATCACAACAGCTTTTGTGTTTGCCATCCCTCTCCCTTGCCTGCTGTTGAAACTTGGCCTGTGCTGTTCCTCAACTCTAGTTATGTGGCTCAGCAGCTAACAAACTGAAGTCTAGAAGCATTTATCCCTTTAGCTCTCAAACCTCAGTATCATTGTCATGCAAAACAAAAGGACATTGTAGGTTCTAGACTTCACCTCATCTGACACTGTTGCTTGAGTCAGACAGGATGCCAAACTTTACTCTGAGGATAATGAAGGCAATTAGGTTAATCTGTTATTGTATTGTGATTGGAGTTATGTAGGTTGGCAGTAAAGAACAACTGACATGTTTCTACAGAGTCCTCACTGTTAATTCTTAGGAGAGTTCTTAATTTGTGGGCAAAGCATTCTTCTTGTTTTCCTTTGCAGCACTGTTTAATAAGAAATCCTAAACAAAGAATATCTGTCTCGGAGCTGCTGGTGCACCCCTATGTTCAGATTCAGAGTCACTGCCAGACAGGTACATTTAGACTTTAAAATGCATTTTCATTGATTAGTCTCTCTCATTTTATTTCAGAAAATAAACTGCTTTGCTCCTGTATGTACTTCCCACTTGCTGGTGTAACAGTCTGTTCTGTTTGGTGCCTATGTGTGTTTCAGAAGAGACTTCAGTATTTTCATAGAATCACAGAATTAACCAGGTTGGAAAAGACCTCAGAGATCATCAAGTCCAACCTATCGCCCAGCACCGTCTAATCAACTAAACCATGGCACCAAGTGCCTCATCCAGTCTCTTTTTAAACACTTGCAGTGATGGTGACTCCACCACCTCCCTGGGCAGCACATTCCAATGGCCAAACTCTCTTGCTGGGAAGAATTTCTTCCTAACATCCAACCCAAACCACCCCTGGTGCAGCTTGAGACTGTCCTCTTGTTCTGTTGGTGGTTGCCTGGGAGAAGAGACCAAGCCCCACCTGGCTACAACCTCCCTTCAGGGAGTTCATAGAATCGTAGAATTGTTAGGGTTGGAAGGGTCCTCAGGGATCATCAGTTCCAAACCCCGCTGCCATGGGCAGGGACACCTCACACTAGATCAGGTTGCTCAGAGCCACAGTTGCAGAGAGCAATAAGGTCTCCCCTGAGCCTCCTTTTCTCCAGGCTAAGCAACCCCAGCTCCCTCAGCCTCTCCTCACAGGGCTGTGCTCCAGACCCCTTGTTGCCCTTCTCTGGACACGTTCCAGCAACTCAACATCTTTCATCAAGATTTTAATTAAACCTCTTATGAGTTGTATACAACTTTAGCATAATTCTAAATAAATTAATTGCAGGTCTTCCAAATGCAAAAGGAACAACAGAGGAAATGAAACTGATCCTTGGCCAGCTTGTTGGCTTGAATTCTCCCAACTCTATTTCTAGAGCTGCTAGGGTAAGTGCATTTTCTGTGCTGTGTGGTAGTACCTCTTCATGCAAACAAAGGGTAGAATGTTTGGTACTGAAAGCTGGAAGGATACCTCAATCCAAGCTGTAACCACAGCTTAGAAAACCATTACACACTGTACTGATTTTTGTTTGGAAGCATGCAGAATCTCTCTACATCCTTCTGAATGGAAACTGTTGAAAGGATGATGGTAACCTTAAGTTATTTTGTGTTTTACTACTTTTTGGCTACTCCTCCTCATTACAGCTGCATTGCTTTGTTTCCAAATCCCCTACTGACCCAGGATCTCCTCTCTGGAGCATTCCTTACTGAACTGCTTTCAAGCTGCCCAAAACCTGTAGTAGACCTTCTAATTTTAAGGACCATCCTCATACAGAGATGATATAAATTCATCTGTCAAGTGTGCAAGCTCTTGGACTCAGTCAGTCTTTGCTTCTTGGAAGCTGCTGAACTGTTAATGCATTGCTGTATGAAGTACTCTCTGTACATTGATGTTATGATTCCAGTCTCTTGGTTGACTGCCTGAGAGAGGTTTGATAACTCTTCACAGGATCACAGATTACAGGATGTCAGGGGTTGGAAGGGATCCAAAGAGATCTTTGACTGCAACCCCTCTGCCAGAGCAGGACCATAGCATCCAGCACAGGCCACACAGGAACACATCCAGACAGGGCTTGAAAGTCTCCAGAGAAGGAAACTCCATAACCTCTCTGGGCAGCCTGTTCCAGTGCTCTGGGACCCTCACAGTGAAGAAGTTCCTCCTCATGTTGAGGTGGAACCTCCTGTGCTGCAGCTTACATCCCTTGCCCCTTGCCTTATCACAGGGCACAGCTGAGCAGAGCCTTTCCCCTCCCTCTTGACACAGGTATTTATAAACTCTTCACCACCTGGATTCTTTCCATCTCTCGCAGAAGAGGTGATGGTGGTCTGATTTGTAAGTTCTTTTTGTGGGAAAGAATGCAAATTCAGGGTGCACTGAGTAAATCCACAGAAGGCTCTTGCACTGCTAGTCATACTTGAATATGTTTTTGAAACCTGGGAGTGAACAAGAAATTCCCTTTGGAATGATATTGTGATGCAGCTCTGGCTGCGGCCACTTATTTTCCTGTCTTGTCATAAAGCTTGCTTGCCCTGAGCTTGCGAATGCCACTCTCCTTCCATGCTGGTGTTACCACATCAGAGGCAGCTAATGGAATAAATCTGAGTTTTGGTTTTTTGTTTTAATCTCAGTAATTACTTTCTCAGCCAACTTGCTCGTGCAGCTAAATCAGCACATGCTGCCTTTTGAGCAACTGCACTGCGTTACAACTGAGCTGCCTTAAGTGTCTCTGTCTCTGAGAGAAGCTGTATGGAGTTGGGAATATTTCAGTCTGTGATGATTTATTTCAAGGATCAGAGGATGTTAGGGGCTGGAAGGGACCACTGAAGATCAGTGTCATAGAATCAATGAGGTTGGAAAAGACCTCAAGGATCATCATGTCCAACCTGTCACCCAAGACCTTGTGACTACTAAACCATGGCACCAAACACCATGTCAAATCCCCTCTCGAACACCTCCAGGGATGGTGACTCCACCACCTCCCTGGGCAGCACATTCCAATGGCTAACAACTCTCTCTGTGAAGAACTTTCTCCTCACCTCCAGCCTAAACTTCCCTTGGTGCAGCTTGAGACTGTGTCCTCTTGTTCTGGTGCTGATTGCCTGGGAGAAGAGACCAACCCCCTCCTGGCTACAACCTCCATTCAGGTGTCTCTTTCCCTGATTTGAGAGAGAAGCTGTGGTATGGAGTTGGGAATATTTTGGTCTGTGATGATTTATTTCAAGGATCACAGCATGCTAGGGGTTGGAAGGGACCTCCAACGTTCATAGAGTTCAAGGCCTCTGCTAGACCAGGACCATAGAATCCAGCACAGGTCACACAGGAACACATCCAGATAGGGCTTGAAAGTCTCCAGAGGAGGAGACTCCACAACCTCTCTGGGAAGCCTGCTCCAGTGCTCTTTGATCCTCACAATGAAGCCGTCCTCACACTGAGGTGGAACCTCTTGTGCTGTGGTTTATATCCATGATGTTATGGCAACGTTTGCCATGATGATGTGATTTGAATCCCTGTGCAGTGCAGCTGCTCACCTGAATTCCTGTGTCTTTGTTACCTTCCAGACTTTGTACGAGCAGTGCAGCAGCGGTAAACGGCTGGATGTCTCAGCGTTTGCGAAACAGGGAAGTCAAAAATCATGGACAGCAAAATGATCTTCTGCTGCTCAGGATGCAACTGAGATGTCTGGTCTGTTTTAAAAGAGAAAAAAAAAAAAAAAAAAAGAGAAGAGTCTTTTGTGCTGCTAGCTTTTAAAAGGACACTCAGCATCTTTCACGTTTTAAAACGTAGCTGTGACTTCTGATAATGTTTATAGATCATTAAACCATTTAATGGAGTGCTTTTTACCGTGGGCTGGTTCACTCATTGCATGCTACTTAGGGTGAGCAATGCAAATTGCTAGTTGGTGACTGTGATCTCTGCTAATTACAAAGCACTACAGTGCCTGGAGTACAAAAACTGATGGGAGAACCTTCAAGCTTTATAACCCCCCTGAAGTTAAAACAATGTGTAAATATCTCCTTGATGTATCTCTTATGACCTGAATATGTTGATATGCTGTTCCCTCCTTCACTGACACATGCTTCTTGTGTCCAGTTTGGGTCACAGCTAAGAAAATGAAGTGTTTATAGAAGAGATTAATTGCAGTACTGCTGGATACATGTAAATGTCACCTAACTCCTTTTGTGAGCTCTTTCTGTGGTTGTGACATGGTGGAAGCATCAGTACTGTTCAGAAGTTCTATGAATAAAAATGACTTTTGTTGTAGTAAAAATGCTACTGTAACACAGACATGCTGTTCAGATTTCAAAAGAGAAAACCCATCAAGAGAAAAGGACTTGGGGGGCTGGGGGATGAGAAGCTCCACATCTGCCAGCAGTGTGCACTTCCAGCCCCGAAAGCCAGCCAGAGCCTGGGCTGCATCAAGAACACCATAGCCAGCAGGTCCATGGACTTGTGGCCTGCCAGTGTCTGAAAGGGGCCTACAAGAAAGCTGGGGAGGGATTTTTTAGAGTATCAGGTAATGAAAGGACTGGGGGGAATGGAGCAAAACTATAAATGGGTAGATTCAGATTGGATGTCAGGGAGAAGCTCTTCCCCATGAGGGTGGTGAGACAGTGGCACAGGTTGCCCAGGGAGGTGGTGGAAGCCTCATGCCTGGAGGTTTTTGCAGCCAGGCTGGATGTGGCTGTGAGCAACCTGATCCTAGGGTGAGGTGTCCCTGCCCATGGCAGGGAGGTTGGAAGTGGATGCTCCTTGAGGTCCCTTCCAACCCTAACAAATCTGTGATTCCTGTGATGCTCATAAATGACTAACTTGGGTTTTCAAAAGCATCGATACTCAGCTCCTGAGTGTAGGAGGACTTTTTGTTTTACACAATAGTCAGTGAATTGATCAGGTTCTGTCTTGAGTGAAAGTCTGTGAATTTTAAGTGTACTTACATCATTTAAAAGATGTTAAAATAACACCCAATAGCTTTAAATTTGGAAAGAAAAACCCCACTCCTTCAGTTTTATGACAGCTGCTATCCTTGGGTACTTTCTGAAATGTGAAGCTTGCCAGCTCTATCTTGATCAAGCATTTTGATTTGCTCTGCTGTGCATTTCCTTCATCACAGCCCTGCATATAAAGAGCTTCACTTCATTGAAGTGAAATTATTCTCTTGTTTATCTGCATGAATTAAGACTATGACTTATTCCTTGACTAGTGATGGGGAAAGTTGAAGGTCAACACCAGGGAAGCTCTCCTTGATAATTTCTGCATATTAGATTGCTGCCTTCATAGAAGTGTTAGGGTTGGAAGGGACCTCAAGGATCATCCAGTTCCAATCCCTTTCCCATGGGCAGGGACACTTCACACTAGATCAGGTTGATCAGAGCCACATCCAGCCTGGCCTTAAAAACCTCCAGGGCTGGGGCTTCCACCACCTCCCTGGGCTTCAGAGAAGCACTGATGTTTTAAATTCTTTCTCATGGCTTTTGTAGTGTGTGTTTAAGTTTGAATTGGGGAAAGAAATTACTATGTGATACTTCCCAAAGGCCTCACTTGAGGCCTTCAATTGCAAGCATGTATTTAACTACTCACTTCTCCCTTCTGTTTGTATTTTGTTTTTATGTTGCCTGGTTTCACGTGGTTTACTGGGTTTTGATCTTGAAACGTTAAGGTCACTGATGTCTTACTACCAGTTGATTTCTGTAGCTTTCATTTCCGTGGCTCTTGTGAGATTGAGGATCAAAAACATCTGCGTGGGGCATGCTGCTACTAGTTACCTGTTAACCTTGAACCTGTATCAGCACTGTGGTAGCTCCATAATGCCTCTGAAGAAGGCTGGCAATCCAGTTTAGAATTAACCAGTTTGGGAAAGACCCTCGAGATCATTCTGCCCCTGTACTCAGCACTGGTTGTGCCACACCTTCAGTACTGTGTCCAGTTCTGGGCCCCTCAACTTAATAAAGACATTGAGACTCTTGAACGTGTCCAGAGAAGGGCAACAAAGCTGGGGAGGGGTCTGGAGCACAGCCCTGTGAGGAGAGGCTGCGGGAGCTGGGGTTACTTAGCCTGGAGAAGAGAAGGCTCAGGGCAGACCTTATTGCTCTCTATAACTACCTGAAGGGAGGTGGTAGCCAGGTGGGGCTTTCAGGCAACCAGCACCAGAACAAGAGGACAGAGTCTCAAGCTGTGCCAGGGGAGGTTTAGGCTGGATGTTAGGAAGAAGCTCTTCACAGGGTCATTTGCCATTGGAGTGGACTGCCCAGGGAGGTGGTGGAGTCATCATCTGCCATAGAATCCTAGAATTGTTTTGGTTGGAAAAGGCCTCTAAGATCATCCAGTCCAACTACTGACCTCACACTACCATGGTTATGAAGCCATGTTCCAAAGTGCCACGTCCACAGGTTTCTTGAACATCTCCAGGAATGATGATTCCTCTACCTCCCTGGGAAACCTATCCAATGCCTGACCATAGAAGTCTGACTATGCAACCGAGCACTGGAGCACAAATCAGCCTGGAAGATATTCCTCCCTCTGTGGTGGAGGTGCATGGTCATAGGCCTTCTGTTATCTGTATGCCATCTGCTAGGCTGATCAGGTCAGTTATCTGAGGGGGTGAAACAGGTCATTCTTGCTGCTGGACATTTATTTAAGCCAGCACATCTTGCTGCCTTGGGAAGATGCAGCTGGAGTCCAAAGAAGTATGCCCCTACTGTAGTAGTTGGTGAGCATAGTGTGAGTCCTGCCGTGTGATATTCTAGCAGGCCTTCCAGGTAGTTTGGACTTTCTCTAGTGAAGAGAGATCCCAGCAACCTCTTCTTGCAGGTGATCAGTGATAGAACAAGAGAGGATAGCCTCAAGCTGTGACTGGGTAGGTTTAGACTGGACATTAGGAAACATTTTTTGATGGCAAGAGTGGTCAGGCCTTGGAATGTGCTGCCCAGGGAGGTGGTTGAGTCCCCAAGCCTGGCTGTGTTTCCATGTGGTTTGGATGTGGTGCTTGGGGCTCTGGTTTTAGGGGTGACCCTTGTAGAGTAGGGTTGTGGGTTGGACTTGGTGCTCCTGAGGGTCTTTTCCAACCTGAATGTTTCTGTGATTTCTGGGAAGCCTCAGAAATGACTTTGAGCATCACAAAATGCTAGGTAGTTGTATTGGTTCTGAAGAGGTAGGTGGTATTCCTGAGAACTTTGTCTGACCCTGTAGAAAGGGCATTCCCACTGCCTTTGCCAAGTGTGTTAGTAGAGCTGAGATACCTAGACAGGGGAGATAAAGGTAAGCTTATCTCTCAGGGCTAGGCATCCTGTGCTGCGTGCTCTGTTCTACTTTCCCTCGGTGTTTGTGGGGATCACTTAACTGCCACCTTCAGTTAAAGTACGTGTGCGACCTTTTGGCCCTGGCAGACAGCAGGGATCCAGATGCAGAGTGGCAGCTGCACCTTGCATGATTTCTTTTAAGCTCTCAGCACAGCTTTTATCCAGTGTGCTATCACTCCTAGCACTGTCACGATGTGTTGGTTTGGAGTCAAGAACAAATAGTAGTCAACGGCTTTCCTACCAACAGTATTGTGGGAAAGACTTCATTTCACGGTGTTCTTGCTATGATTGCCTCAGTCTTCACTAGCAGGGCAGAACGTCTTCCAGACAGCTGGCCTGCAGAGCTGGCAGAAAGAGCCAGAGAGCTGCATAGTTTCCCGCTGCTCCAAGAGGAAATTAGAGATCTACTGAGCCGCTTGGACCCCCACAAGGCCATGGGACCGGATGGGATCCATCCTAGGGTGCTGAGATTGCTGACAGATGAGCTGTCCAAGCCACTTTCCATCATTTTTCAGCAGTCCTGGCTCACTGGAGAGGTCCCAGAAGACTGGAAGCTGCCAACGTGGTGCCCATCCACAAGAAGGGCCGGTTGGATGAGCCAGGGAATTATAGGCCTGTCAGCCTGACCTCAGTGCCAGGCAAGATTATGGAAGAGGTCATCTCGAGTGCGATCACACAGCACTTACAGGATGGCCAGGGGCTCAGGCCTAGCCAGCATGGATTTAGGAGGGGCAGGTCCTGCCTCACCAACCTGATCTCCTTCTATGATCAGGTGACCCGCCTGGTGGATGTGGGGAGGCCTGTGGATGTGGTCTACCTGGACCTCAGCAAGGCCTTTGACACCGTCCCCCACAGCAAACTCCTGGCCAAGCTGGCAGCCCTTGGCTTGGACAGGAGCACACTGCGTTGGGTTAGGAACTGGCTGGAGGGCCGGGCCCAGAGAGTGGTGGTGAATGGTGCCACATCCAGCTGGCGGCCTGTCACTAGTGGTGTGCCCCAGGGATCAGTACTGGGCCCCATGCTCTTCAACATCTTTATTGATGATCTGGATGAGGGCATTGAGTCCATCATCAGTAAATTTGCAGATGACACCAAGCTGGGGGCAGCAGTTGATTTGCTGGAGGGCAGAGAGGCTTTGCAGAGGGACCTCGACAGGCTGGACAGATGGGCAGAGTCCAAGGGCAGGAGATTTAACACATCCAAGTGCCGGGTTCTGCACATTGGCCACAACAACCCCAGGCAGTGCTACAGGCTGGGGTTAGAGTGGCTGGAGAGTGGCCAGGCAGAGAGGGACCTGGGGGTACTGGTTGATTGTAGGCTGAACATGAGCCAGCAGTGTGCCCAGGCAGCCAAGAAGGCCAATGGCATCCTGGCCTGCATCAGGAACAGTGTGGCCAGCAGGAGCAGGGAGGTCATTGTGCCCCTGTACTCTGCTTTGGTTAGGCCACACCTTGAGTCCTGTGTCCAGTTCTGGGCCCCTCAGTTTAGGAAGGATGTTGACTTGCTGGAATGTGTCCAGAGAAGGGCAACAAAGCTGGTGAGGGGTTTGGAACACAAGCCCTATGAGGAAAGGCTGAGGGAGCTGGGGTTGCTTAGCCTGGAGAAGAGGAGACTGAGGGGTGACCTTCTTGCTGTCTACAACTGCAGCCAGCACCAGAACAAGAGGACACAGTCTCAGGCTGCGCCAGGGCAGGTTTAGGCTGGATGTTAGGAAGAAGTTCTACACGGAGAGAGTGATTGGCCATTGGAATCGGCTGCCCATGGAGGTGGTGGAGTCACCTTCACTGGAGGTGTTCAGGAGAAGACTTGATGGGGTGCTTGGCTGTATGGTCTAGTTGTTGGGTGGGTTGGATTGTTTGATGGGTTGGACGCGATGATCTTGAAGGTCTCTTCCAACCTGGTGTATTGTATTGTATTATTGTATTTCTGCCATTCACTTATCAGTGTCCTGATGACTTTCTAGCTCTATAAGAGCTCAAGCCTAGGAAGAAGAGCTGCATCTACTTTGATCTGTCTTGCTACATGCAGCTCCTAAGTACTGTGTTGTTGTTTTTCCTCCCAGACTTGAATAGCTCTGACTTTTAAACAAGGTTTTCAGAGCTTTCTAATCTACTGGAAGCACCCCTTTGTAGCTGGCAAGTTTTGTTCCCAATTCTCTCATTCAGAGCAGCAAAACCATTGTTGAAATGTAATATATTATTATGATTTAATGTAAAGCTCTTTAATGCAGGATAGTATTTTTGTAACTATCAGGAGGCCTCTGCATGATGTCAGTGTTTCAAAACACTAAGCCCTCACCACCTTCCTTTGGATGCCAGCTAGGGACTATCCTGCTGTGACAAAGCAAGTGCTTGTAGAAGAGCATTAATTATTCTGGGGTGTGGTGTTCCTCAGCCTGTTCAACAGCCTTTGTGTCAGGCTAGCAGTGGTTCTCTGGATTACCCAGGGAGAGTTAATCTTGCTGCCAGCCCTTCTCCCCTCAGCCTGGTATGGAAGGAACGCTGAGGCAGTGGCCAGAGAACTGGTGCTCACCCCAGTGATGGAGCACATGCAGTGACAGCACATCTCCCTTGGCAAGGCAAACTTGGGATGATGTATGTGACAATTCAACTTTTTAGGGAGGCACTTTTTAGGGTGTCAGGGAGTGATAGCACTGGGGTGGGGGTGGGGGGATGAGAACAAAACCAGAAAGCTAGAAATGGGTAGGTTCAGATTAGATGTTAGGAAGAAGTTGTTCCCCATGAGGGTGGTGAGAGACTGGCACAGGTTGCCCAGGGAGGTGGTGGAAGCCTCATTCCTGGAGGTGTTGAAGGCCAGGCTGGATGTGGCTCTGAGCAGCCTGCTGTAGAGTGAGGTGTCCCTGCCCATGGCAGGGGGTTGGACCTGGCTGATCCTTGGGGTCCCTTCCAACCCTGACAATTCTATGATTCTAATTGGATCAACAGCAGAGTTACTAGATGAAACCTTGTGGAGTCGCAGTTCTTCAGCTGTGGGCATGAGGGGAGTCCTCCCATATTTTTATGGACAAAAGGTTAGAATTATTCTGTGTAACCATAGTGTTAGGGGTTGGAAAGGACCTCCAGTGACAGAGTCCAGCTCCTTTGCAAAGCAGAACCTCTTAGGGCAGGTCACACCGGAATGCATCCCGGTGGGTTTTGAAGATCTCTAGAGAAGGAGACTCCACAACCTCTCTGAGCAGCCTGTTCCTGTGCTCCAGCACAGTCAGTAATCTTTTTTTCCTCCTATTGAGATGGTATTTCCTACAATGGCCTTGTCCTTTCTGATTTTTAACTTGGTTTTGTTGTTATCCCAGACCCTAGGCACTCCTGCAGAAGGTAATTGAAGCGTTGTGAGTACAGATGCTGATTGTGCTCTGCCTGCCCTCTAGACAAATGTGAAACTTAGGAAGTTTGAAGCTGCTGGAGAAGCACTGCTAATGCTCTGCACCTTTTCATATTCTAGCCAGTCTGAGAGACTGCTTTGTGGCATGGGAACTGGAACACTATCTCTGGCTTTCTCTGGAGAGGAAGAGAAGAATCAGCCACTTGAGGAAAAGTGAAGAAAATCTTTGCAGAGCCATCTTTTCATGAAGAGCCACTGTTGAGATGTCTCCCAGCTCCTTGCCTAGATGACAGATACTGAAATATTTCTGTATGATTAATGTTATCCTTCACTTTCACTGTTTTGCTTCTCTGGGTAGCATTGGATATGCAAAGCAGCAGTGCTGCATGCCTTAATTTTATCATGTTTTGCTGTTGTAGTGCATGGTTTATCAATCCCTTCTCTCATTCCGTGACTGCTAAAGAACCCACAGGAAACACAGCTGGCATGAGAGAGTGGTTATGAAAGAGGACTGGGGGTGAGGAGAGGCAGTGGGTTGTTATCAGTCATCTCTTTCAAATAAAAATGTTCCATTGTAAATGAGGATTTGCACTTCTCTGCCTCAAAGATGTCTGCCTACCTTGGCAGCTGCCCCTTCCCAATTGATTTACAGACCATTACCTCCCTTTTCAGATCCTGCTGTGTGACGTTCAGAATAGCTATGCAGAAGTAGCTTTAAAGGACAGAAGATGTTTGTCTTAAGTGTCAGGTAACAGAGGCTGCTGCCTGAAGCTTTCTCAGGGTGACAAAATGCCCATCATGTTACTCTCACCCTCAGGACCACAGTTCAGGACATTGTGTATGTGTGAAATAGGGAGAGAAGGTGGTTGGCTAAACCAGAGTGTGTCTGTTTGTAACCACTGTTACTGGGTACACGCATAGGATAATGCTAGAGCAGCTACGGTGATGTGAAGAGTAGAAAGGCAAATGAGCACACTTCAGTAAGTCCCCTTTAATTCTTATGTGAAAGGAAAAAATGGGTCTGGAAGCTTACACCCTCAAATTCTGTGGATCAATGAACCTTTAAGGAAAGGCTGACCTGCAGAAGAGTGGTGTCCTTTTTCGTTCGTGGATGGGCAAAGCATTTACTTGGCTGCAACAGGTCTGTGTCTAGTTAGAGTGTAAATTCTAAATGGAGTTTTAAGCTGTGGAGGCTCTGTTCTTTCAGCCTGTCTCAGTGTGCCAACACCCAGAATTGGAGTCCTTGACAAATGTAAGGAAAGGAGGCTGTTCTCTTGCATCACTCCTTGCTCTTAGGGCACTTGTGCAAGGAGCAAGACAAGTCTATCCCCATGGCCCTGGAGGATCAAGACTCCTGCTTCTCATCTGGCTGTGTTGATGGCATTCTAAGCTGATGAATGTAGGTGGGTGGAAAGGGAATGGTTAAATCCCTGACAGTGGAGGGCAGAGCAGAGTATGAGTTACTCTGAAGGTAAGTGGTCAAGTTGTCACTCTGTTTTGGTCCCTCCCACAGGTTTCTGTTATTTCTTTAAGCACCTGATAGTGGTTTCATGCTAAACAGATAGACTAATTCTGGGAGTAGTGATAGGTATCAACATTTAAACAGCTGAAGTAAGCTTGAGTTCTAGTCTGTCCCTGAGGTCTGGCTTGCTCCTGAGTCCCTCAGCAAGAATTGGAGGCTAATCCTTGCAGGTGCCACTTACAGGAAGAATTATAAACTCCTGCTACTACAGAAGGATTTCCTTGCTGCTCAATGCATGCACTGCCTTCCAGCTCAGTTATCTGTGCCCACCTGCCACAAGCAGTAGTTGGGAGAAACCTTGTAAGATAAAGGCTATGAAGAATGGAGCAGGCACTGTAGTGTGATTACTTGTAGGGTACAGAGCTGTGCACTTTTAGGGAAATAGGAGTCTTTGTACAGCCTGCCCCTACACTTTCATGGGAGTTGCTGAAATGAAACCTGAGATAGAAATCTGACTCTTCACCTCAATTCCTCCCCTTGGCAGGTAGAATATCCACAGCTAAACAGTGATGCAAGCTCTAATCAGATGAATTGCTAAAATCCAGGCAGCTTTTGCAATGAAAGAGATGACTAATTTAATGAGGAATAGGGGTGCCACTATTTTGAACCCTTAAAAAACACAAGGAAAAGGTCAAGGATTAAACAGCAGCAGCTCATTGGTCTTGACTTACAGTGCTGTAAAGATCTGTTGTCTCTGTACCCACTTAATGTTGTGGCAAGTGCAAGTAAACTTTGAATGCCTGCTTGTTATGTCTGTGTATCTGTTTCAAGTTCCCCCCCTTCTACTTAGCTGTTGAAAACCAATTAAGTACAATTAAATATGCTTAAGGGAACAGGAATTAGATTCTTGGATTTGATAGCTGCTTCCTGTGTGGCCTTGGATGGAATCATTTAGGTTGGAAAGGACCTTTGAGATGGAGTCCAGCAATTAACCTAATGCTGCCAAGTCAAAGGTAGAATATTTCTCAGTCTTCTCCTTAATGTTCCTTGACTTGGCTTTGCTTACAGGGTGGCAGGAAGCTGATTTGTACCAGGAGTCTGTGGGGTGCTGCTTCAGGTTGGTGATTCCGTGCAGGACAGAGCACAGAGTGGCCTCAGATTTTGAAGTATTCTAAATGAGAGTAAAATTTGTCACCTGTGTGATGTTCATTCAAGGGGAGGGTCTGATTTATGGCTGCATGGTTCTGTGCACCAGAAAGCATCGATGCCCTTCCTAGGATGGCCGAGGAGCACTGAGCTCTGTGTCAGCTGCTGGGCAGCAGAGGAACTCCTGAGCTGTCCAGCAGGAAGCACTGACTAAGACCTGCCCCTGAAGCAGAGGAAGGCCTGCAGCCTGTGTGTGTCACTGGTGGTGAATGTGCCAGCTGTTGTGCTCTAATGCAAAGCCCACAGTGACTCTCCCAGTGTGGTCAAGATAGTCTGACTTAACTCCTCAGTTTATCTCCCATTTATGCTTTGTGTGGTTTAGGCTGGACATTAGGAAAAAATTTTTGATGGCAAGAGTGGTCAGGCCTTGGAATGTGCTGCTCAGGCAGGTGGATGAGTCCCCAAGCCTGCCTGTGTTCAAAAGTGGTTTGGATGTGGTGCTTGGGGCTGTGGTTTAGGGGTGACCTTTGCAGAGTAGGGTTGTGGGTTGGACTTGGTGATCCTGAGGGTCTTTTCCAACCTGAATGTTTCTGTGATTCTCTGCATGGGATTGGGACCTACCTAATAGCCTGGGACCTTCAGGTGGAATCACAGACTTGTTCCCTTGGAAGAGGCCTTTAAGATCAAGTCCAAACTTCAACCTGAGACCACCCTGGCCATTAAACCATGTCCTGAAGTGCTAAGTCTACACAGTTCTTGAACACCTCCCGGGATGCTGACTCCACCACTCCCTGGGCTGCCTGTTCTATTCCCTGACCACACTTTCGGTAGAGAAATTTTTCCTGCTATCCAAACCTCCCCTTGGCACTGAAAGGGCTGGAACACCTCTGCTCTGAGGATAGGCTGAGTACCAGAACAAGAGGACACAGTCTCAGGCTGCGCCAGGGCAGGTTTAGGCTGGATGTTAGGAGGAAGTTCTATACAGAGAGAGTGATTGCCCATTGGAATGGGCTGCCTGTGGAGGTGGTGGAGTCACCTTCATTGGAGGTGTTCAGGGGGAGACTTGATGGGGTGCTTGGTGCCATGGTTCAGTTGTTTAGGTGGGTTGGATTGTTTGATGGGTTGGACGCGATGATCTTGAAGGTCTCTTCCAACCTGGTGTATTGTATTGTATTGTACTGAAGGCTGGAGGAGGACTTTTCATAAGGGTGTCTAGCACTAGGACAGGGGGAAATAGTTTGAAGATGAGGAAGAGTTGGTTTCAAGTGGATGTTGGAAAGAAGCTCTTCAGTAGGAGGGTGATGAGACTCTGGAGTAGTTTTACCAAGGAGCTTGTGCGTGCCTCCGCCTTGGGGTGTTGAAGGCCAGGTTGGATGAGAGCTTGAGCGGCTGGGTCTAGTTGAGAGGCATCCCTACCCATGGGAGGGAGGTTGGAGCAGATGATCTCTGAGGTCCCTTTCAACCTAAGCCATTCTAGTATGTGACTCTGTACTGGTCTTCGATACTGTTGGAGGGTGCAAGTTAGACCACCACGTATGACTTCCATGGCTAAATCAAAGGGAGGAAATAAGCTGAAGAGCAGAATAAAGGGGGATGCATGCATGAAAATCAACTGTGGAGAGAGAATCTTATGCAGAGAAATAATGCACCCAGGTCTTGGCTCTTGCCAATGAGCCCATGAGCATGATCCTCATGTACAGTATATTTGAATCTTCTAAAAGCTGCTCGTGCAAGGTCACAGAATCACAGAACACTGGAGGTTGGAAGAGGTCATCAAGTCCAACCCCCCTTGCCAAAGCAGGATCACCCAGAGTAGACCACACAGGAATGCATCCAGGTGGGTTTGGAAAGTCTCCAGAGAAGGAGACTCCACAACCTCTCTGGGCAGCCTGCTCCAGGGCTCTGTCACCCTCACTGCAAAGAAGTTTCTCATGCTGAGCTGAAATCTTCTCTGTTCAGGTTTGTCTCCATTGTTCCTTGGCTTATTACTGTGCACCACCCAAAGGAGCTTGGCCCCCTCCACTTGACCCCCAGCCCTCAGCTATTGAGAGACATTGATCAGATCCCCTCTCAGTCTTTCTCCAGACTAAACAGCCCCAGGGCTCTCAGTCTCTCTTCACAGGAGAGATGCTCAAGTCCCCTAAGCATCCTCATGGCTCTCCCTTGGACTCTCTCCAGCAGGTCTGTTTCTCTGGAACTGGGGAGCCCCAAACTGGACACAGGATTGTAGCTGTGGTCTCCCTAGGGTGGAGTAGAGGGGGAGAAGAACCTCCCAGCCCTGCTGGCCACACTTTTCTTGCTGCACCCCAGGATCCCATTGGCTCTGTTGGCCACAAGTGCACATTGCTGTCCCATGCAGAACTTGCTGTCCTGTAGGACTCCAAGGTCTTTCTCCATGGAGCTGCTCTCCAGCAGGGCAGCCCCTAACCTGTCCTGGTGCCTTCTGTTTATCCTTTCCAGATGCAGGACCCTGCACTTGTCCTTATTGAACTCCATGAGGTTTGCCTTCAGCAGCTCTTCACACAAGCTGATATGCCAAGAGAAAGAAGAAAAGTCTCAAGGATTCAATGGGTAGGAGAAAGCTGTGGATTGGGTAGTCAATTGTTCCCACCTAAAGAACACTGGCAGTAAGGTGGGTTAAGGAGCTGTGGTAATGCACCTTGTCAGATGATCTCAAGGAGCAGATTGATTGTTGATACCAGGAGCATTCAGAAAAACAGAACTTGGAGCTTCCTGTGAGATAAGAGCTTGAAGGATCTCTTGTTATTGATGAAATGACAAAGGCAAGCCTGCAGTGACAGGATGCAAAGGAACTTACATGGCAGGAAAGTATCCTGAGATGCTTTTGGACTTTGGAGTGGTGTTTGGGGAAGGTTGTCTGAAAGCGTCTGCCCAACCCTTACTTTGAAAGAGCCAATTAGAACATTAATCATTGGGAAAGGAAGAAAACCAAACAAAGGACTGATGTGCTGCTAGATAAATGTTTGGGTTGAACGTTGTCTGCAGGGTCTAGTGAAAGCAGGAGAGATGGAGGGAGCCTGTGAAGGTGTCTAAAGAGATGGAGCAACTTCCATACAAGACTCTGTGAGCTGTGTGTGACTCACTGAGGAAACTCTCACTGTGGCAGGGGGCTGGATGGGAGAAATCAGCATTGCTGATGAAATGATCAGCCAGAGCTTGCCAACAGATATGAAGACATTGAGGTTGAGTATGCAAATTGTAGTTAGGTTTGAAGTGAGGCTGGTGGGGGGTATGGTGGAAGCCAAAGGTATAGATGTGTCCAAAATGAGATTAGATACGTTCAAGGAGGTTACAGTGATCCCTGGCACTGAACATAAATGGTGTGGATGTAATCTCTGGCTTGGGAGTTCCCTCTAAACCTCCCATCCCAAGCACCTCGGGTGTGTTGCCAGAGATGGGAATCACTCGCCTTGTTGGAAAACCATATCAGACCACACTGCCTCTTGCTCTGACCTACTGTGGCAGCACTCAGTTAGACTCCTTAAGTGGAGCCCTATGGTTGGGTTTCTTTGGGTACTGGGTACCAGATACTTGATTTCCATCTCCACCCCTGTCAACAGGACACCTTTTGCAAGCAGCCTTCAAAGGCGTTTGCATAGATCCATTACTGTCACCCGGGAAGCAATCATGTTTTAGCAGGCATTCTGTGGGTGCCTTGACCATATCTCTGCCACCTTATCTGGCATCCCACCTTCTGCCTGAGCCTCTACTCATACAGGTTTTGTAACTTTGCTGTAACTTCCGTGCTGAGATCATCTGCTGTACTTCAGAAGGGCACCTGGAAGCTAGGGTCATAGAATCATGGAATTGTTGGGGTTGGAAGGGACCTCAAGGATCAGCCAGTTCCAAGCCCCCTGCCATGGGCAGGGACACCTCACACTACAGCAGGTTGCTCACAGCCACATCCAGCCTGGCCTTCAAAACCTCCAGGGATGAGGCTTCCACCACCTCCCTGGGCAACCTGTGCCAGTGTCTCACCACCTTCATGGGGAAGAACTTCTTCCTAACATCCAATCTCAATCTACCTATTTCTAGTTTTGCTCCATTCCCCCCAGACCTGTCACTCCCTGACACCCTCAGAAGTCCCTCCCCAGCATTCTTGTAGCTCTCTTCAGATACTGGAAGGCCACAATAAGGTTTCTTTGGAGTTTTCTCTACCTGACACCCTAAAAATTCCTCATTGTCAGCCTTTTTAGAGCAAGTAGACAAGTAGTCATCTACAGCACTTTGTGGTAGGAGCAGGGGTTCAGGTGGATTGTTAGAGGCTTGGTCTTCAAGTTTGGTCTTCTAGGTTCACCTTTAGGGTCCTGCATTTGCAGTGTATGAGGTTGTCTGGAGAAGGCTAGGGGAGGTCTTACCTGCTCCCTACAGCTGTCTGAAAGGAGGTTGTAGTGAAGCTGTTGTTGGTCTCTTCTCCCAAGAAACCTGTGATGGCACAATAGGAAATGGACTTTGCTATGCCAGGGAAAGTTTAGGTTTTTTATGAGGTAAAAAAGTCCTTAAAGAGTGGTGAAGCATTGGAAGAGGCTGCCCAGGGTGGTGGTGGAGTCACCATCCTTGGAGGTGTTCAAGAAGCTGCAGTTGTGGTGCTCCAGGATATGGTTTAGTGCTCACGGTTTAGTTGGGTTATGGTTGGACTCAATAATCTTAAAGGTCTTTTCCAACCTTAATGATTCTGTGATAACTTTGTCAACTCAGCTTGTATCCCCACACTGACATAGTTGGCACTAGGTCCCATTTTGCACGCAACTGCTGCTAACACCTGCAGCAATCCCTGCTGGCAGCTGAGGTTGGTGCAGGTGGCCACGTTCCAGTCACCACTTTGGCACACTGGTGAGTCTTCCTTTTTTTCCCTACATGGGCAGGCCTACAACCAGTCCTGCAAAACTTGTTTGACCAGCACTTCCTTCCCACAGCACCTTGCCTCACACTTTGCTACATGCATGTCCTTATTCCCTGTTTTAGGGCAATAGCTGGAGGCTTTCCAGTGGTGGTTTCGTGGGGAAATGCCAGTTCAAGGAGTTCACAGTGTTCCTTTCCATTTCCCCCTGGGTTTCACTTTGGACAGGTGGCTGCTGTAAGCTGCAATCATAGCATCATAAAATTGTCAGGGTTGGAAGGGACCTCAAGGATCATCTAGTTCCAACCCCCCTGCCATGGGTAGGGACACCTCACACTACAGCAGGTTGCTCAGGGCCACATCCAGCCTGCACTTAAAAACCTCCATGGATGAGGCTTCCACCACCTCCCTGGGCAACCTGTGCCAGTCTCTCACCACCCTCCTGGGGAAGAACTTCTTCCTAACATCCAATCTGAATCTACCCACTTCTAGTTTTGCTCCATTCCCCCTGTCCTATTACTACCTACACCCTCAAAAGTCCCTCCCCAGCTTTCTTATAGGCCCCCTTCAGATAGTGGGGGCCTATCATAGCATCATTCAAGTAGGAAAAGACTTTTGAGATTATCATGTGCAACTGCCAACCCCACACCACCATGCTCTTTAAACTGTGTCCTGAAGTGCCATGTCTACACATTTGAACACCTCCAGAGATGGTGACTCCACCACCTCCCTGGGAATCACAGAATCACAGAACATTAGAGGTTGGAAGGGACCTCAAGAGGTCATCCAGTCCAACCCCCTGCCAAAGCAGCATCACCCAGGGCAGGCTGCACAGGAATGCATCCAGGTGGGGTTGGAAAGTCTCCAGAGAAGGAGACTCCACAACCTCTCTGGGCAGCTTGCTCCAGGGCTCTGTCACCCTCACTGCAAAGAAGTTTCTCATGCTGAGCTGAAATCTTCTCTGTTCAGGTTTGTATCCATTGTTCCTTGTCTTATTGCTGTGCACCACCCAAAAGAGCTTGGCCCCCTCCACTTGACACCCACCCCTCAGCTATTGATAGACATTGATCAGATCCCCTCTCAGCCTTCTCTTCTCCAGACTAAACAGCCCCAGGGCTCTCAGTCTCCCTTCACAAGTCCCCTAAGCATCCTCCTGGCTCTCCCTTGGACTCCCTCCAGCAGGTCTGTCTCTCTGGAACTGGGGAGCCCCAAACTGGACACAGGATTGCAGCTGTGGTCTCAGCAGGGCAGAGCAGAGGGGGAGCAGAACCTCCCTAGCCCTGCTGGCCACGCTTTTCTTGCTGCCCCCAGGATCCTCTTGGCCACAAGGGCACATTGCTGTCCCATGCAGAACTTGCTGCCCACCAGCACTCCAAGGTCTTTCTCCATGGAGCTCAGTCTCTTTTCACAGGGGAGGGAAGGTTATTCCAACACCTGACCACTCTTTCCATAAAGGTTTTTTTTTCCTGGCACCTATTTATATTGCATATATTTATAGATTTGCTAGACTCCTGCCTCAGTTCCTAGCATAAGAACTTCATGGCCTGGAGCTTAGGTCTTTTAAGGATGTGCAGTAAGACTGCTGGAAAATAAGGAACCCCACAGCATTTGCTGTTCACTTTATGGTCATTATATCAGAGCATTAAATCTTGGCCTTTCACCTTCTGGTGTGACCTCACCTGCAACACTGTATACAGGTCTGGAGCCCTCATTATAGAAAGGACCTGATGGAGAGGGTCCAAGGAGGGCCATGAAAGTGGTCAGGGGGTTGGAGCAGCTCTGCTACAAGGACAGAGTGAAGGAGCTGGGAGTCTTCAGCCTAGAGAAGAGGAGGCTCCAGGGACACCATAGAGCATCCTTCCAGTACCTGACCTGAAAGGTCTAGAAGGATAGAGAGAGACTGTTTACAAAGGCTTGTAGTGATAGGACAAGGGAAATGGCTTCAGACCAGAGAAGAATAGATTTAGACTGTATGTTAGGAAGTTCTTTACCATGAGGATGGTGGAACCCTGGAGCAGGTTGCCCAGGGAGGTGGTTGAGGCCCCAGCCCTGGAGATAGTCAAGGTGAGGCTTGACAAGGCCCTGGGCAGCCTGATCTAGTTAGGGATGTCCCTGCTGACTGCAGGGAGGTCAGACTGGATGACCATTGGAGGTGCCTTCCAGCCTGCACCATCCTAGGATTCTAGGATTCTGTAGTTTTGAGTGAGGGAGATTCTGGTTCATAGAGGATCAGTGAAAAATAAACTTCCCAGCACAGTGAATGTCCTGCTTTTTGCCTCTGTCTGGAAACCTCTATGTTCCCAGAAGGGATGAGCACCAGGGCTGGTGGGGTAATGAGTTCAGCCATAAACATTGCTCATGCATGAGCTGTGCACCCAAAGCTGCTGCATCCAAGCACGTGTTCCATAACAGCTTATTCATCCTCCCTGCTTACAGTAAACAGGAGCCTGTACAAGTGGAGACTTGCTCATTCTCTCTTAATTTTGCAATTATCATAGCAACTTTTAGGTCTATATTGAGATAAGGCATCACAGAGGTTAATTGATTTTTCATCTCTTAGAACATCAGAGCCTAATAATGAAGGATTTCCTAAGATAGGGCAGGCCTTCATGAAGCAGCTGCTTCCCTCTGCAGCAAAGTCAGACTGTAGTTTGTGGTGTGATTGGATCCAGTTTGAAGGCACAAAAAACACCCCAAAAGTCAAACCAGGAACAGGGAGGAGCTGCTGCATCACTGCTGTTTTGTCCTGTGAGCTTTGGGAGGCTGAAAAACTGACTGGTGCCCACCTGCTACCTCCCAACCTTCCTTCGCTTGGCTAAGTGAGTCAGGCTTTTCTGGGGAGCGTTTGCCTGACCCACCTAGTAACCTCTCTTTGCCCTTTTGCACATCCTGGTTGGCCACATTCAGAGAAGATGAACTGAAAATGAAACTGTTTCCAAAGTCTAACCAGGTGCTTTTCAGAGGGAAATACTAATTGTCCAGTTCTGGGCCCCTCAATTTAAGAAGGACATTGAGACTCTTGAACGTGTCCAGAGAAGGGCAACAAGGCTGGGGAGGGGTCTGGAGCACAGCCCTGTGAGGAGAGGCTGAGGGAGCTGGGGTTGCTTAGCCTGGAGAAGAGGAGGCTCAGGGAGACCTTCTTGCTCTCTACAGCTACCTGAAGGGAGGTTGTAGCCAGGTGGGGGTTGGTCTCCCAGGCAACCAGCCCCAGAACAAGAGGACAGAGTCTCAAGCTGTGCCAGGGGAGGTTTAGGCTTGAGGTGAGGAGAAAGTTCTTCACAGAGAGAGTTGTTGGCAATTGGAATGTGCCCAGGGAGGTGGCGGAGTCACCATCCCTGGAGGTGTTCACGAGGGGATTGGACATGGCACTTGGTGCCATGGTTTAGTAGTCATGAGGTGCTGGGTGACAGGTTGGACTTGATGATCTTTGAGGTCTTTTCCAGCCTTATTGATTCTATGATTTACACTGCTTTGTCTTTTCAGGGAATATTTAATAGAATCATCAGAGAATCATAGAATGGCCTAGGCTGGAAGAGACCTTAAAGATCATCTAATCCAACCTCCCTGCCATGGGCAGAGATTCTCTCAACTAGACCACCTTACTCAAGGCCCCATCCAACCTGGCCTTGAACATCTCCGTGGAGGGGGCATCCACAATCTCTCCAGACAGTGCATTTCTTCAAGTACAATCTTTAGGCTACATCCTTTTGGGTTGGAGTGAGGAGGGGGCCAGCATCTTCTCCTTGGTGGCAAGTGGGAACACCAGAAGAACTGGTTACAAGCTGCACCAGGAGAGGTTTAGGGTGAGTATTAAAAAGTATTTCTCCACTGAAAGAGTTCTCAAACATTGGAATGGTCTGCCCAGGACAGTAGGGGGGTCAGCATCCCTGGGGTTTTCAAGTGGTGTGTGGACTTGGTGCTTAGGGACATGGTTCAGTGCTGGGTCAAGGGTTGGACTGGATGATCTTTGAGGTCTCTTCCAACCATGTATATTCTGTGGGTGTTGGTTGGCTAAAGCAGCTGTGATTGCTAACTAAATTACTGATACAAAACTCTTCCTCCCCACCTTTCACCTCTGACTGCTAAGCTCACAGCATGCAGGTAAAATGCTTTGGTTCCAGGTGCTTGATCTGCTCTCCCTATATGTGAGGTTAGTGCAAATTTTTTACCCCTGCACATGAAGGTGGCCATGGAGACCTGAATTGCTGATCCTTAATTGAGGATGATTAAGGCAGAGGTAATGATAAATTTCATCAATGACAATCAACAGATGATCCTTGTGATCCCTTCCAACCCTGACTGATACTATGATAGCAGTCTAATGAAAATATTAGCTGTGAGCCTTAAACTTTGAAGTAGACTCATGGAATCATGGAATTAGCAGGGTTGGAAGGGACCTCAAGGATCACCTAGTTCCAAACCCCCTGCCATGGGCAGGGACACCTCACACTACAGCAGGTTGCTCACAGCCACAGCCAGCCTGGCCTTCAAAACCTCCAGGGATGAGGCTTCCACCACCTCCCTGGGCAACCTGTGCCAGTGTCTCACCACCCTCATGGGGAACAACTTCTTCCTATCTCCCAGGTATCTCCAAGAGCTTGCTGGAACTGCTTTCTGCTTTGCACTGAGCTGCTCAGACTTCTGATTTCTTTCTGACCAGCAGGATGACATCCAAATTCAGGTGAGGAGCAAGACCAATGCTACTATTGTATATTGTCATCTGCCTTCAATAGTTTACTTTTCCCCCTTCTGCCAGCAAGAGGTTGTGCCAAAAGCTGTAAGTAAAGACACAAGCAACACGTCTTGGCTTCCTGACTGTCAGGGGGAAAGAAATTAATGAGCAGAATCTGATTTACCATTAATAAACCCAAGCTGTATTTTGTGTCACTTCCCACATCATTGCCACACACTTGGAAAATGTAAATCTATGCATGCCTTTGAGATCTGGCTCATTAGTCTTGCATAGACCAGCACCTTTTCTGGCTTTGTTTTAAAAGTCTTGGTGATCACAGGAGGGTTGGGGTTGGAAAAGACCTCTGGGGATCATCTGGTCCAACCCCCTTGCTAAAGCAGGTTTGCCTAGATCCGGTCACACGGGAATGCATCCAGGCAGGTTTTGAAAGTCACGAGAGAAGGAGACTCCAAAGCCTCCCTGGGCAGCCTGTCCCAGTGCTCCAGCACCCTCCAAGTAAAGAGGCTTTTCCTCATGTTGAGGTGGAACTTCCTTGTGTTCCAGTTTGTGTCTGTTGTCTGAAAGGGGCCTGGCCTGATTCTCTTGATTCTCATCTCTTAGATATTGATAAGATCTCCCAGTCCTCTCTTCTCCAGGCTAAACAGCCTTAGCTCTCTCTCAGCCTTTCCTCTTAAGGCAGGTGTTCTTCTGGGCCCCTCAGTTTAAGAAGGACATTGAGACACCTGAATGTGTCCAGAGAAGGGCAACAAAGCTGGGGAGGGGTCTGGAGCACAGCCCTGTGAGGAGAGGCTGAGGGAGCTGGGGTTGCTTAGCCTGGAGAAGAGGAGGCTCAGGGGGAGACCTTGCTCTCTACACCTCCCTGAGGGGAGGTTGTAGCGAGGTGGAGGTTGGTCTCTTCTCCCAGGCAAGCAGCACCAGAACAAGAGGACATAGTCTCAAGCTGCACCAGGGGAGGTTCAGGCTGGAGGTGAGGAGAAAGCTCTTCCCAGAAAGAGAGAGATTGGCCATTGGGATGTGCTGCCCAGGGAGGTGGTGGAGTCACTGTTTCTGGAGGTCTTCAAGAGAGGATTGGACATGGCACTTGAAGCCATGTTTTAGTTAGTCATGAGGTGTTGGGTGACAGGTTGGACTTGATGATCTCTGAGGTCTTTTCCAACCGCATTGATTCTATGATTCCAGTCCTTTAATCATCCTCATATCCCTTTGCTGGACACTCTCTGGTGCATCCCTTTGCCGCTTGAACTGGGAGGCCAGAGCTGGACACCGTACTCCAGCTTTCTGTTGTGGCTGCTGGTTACTGGTTGTCCTTGCTTTAGTGACTGCCATCTTTTAGTGCACTTTGGACTGTGTCAAAATCAAACCTGTACCAGTGTCATGCAGGGTTCAGGTTTGCTTCCCTTGTGGTTAGTCTGCTGTCTCCAACTGTGATGGTCACAACAAAGCAGTGCCAAGGTGTGGGGTGGCCTTCTCTTCCTGCTGTTGTCAGGTCCTGGGGTATGTTATCATCAGTGATGATGCTCTAGATAGGCTGAGGGAGCTGGGGTTGTTCAGCCTGGAGAAGAGAAGGCTCTGGGGAGACCTAATAGCAGCCTGCCAGTACTTGAAGGAGGCCTACAGGAAGGATGGAGAGAGACTGTTTGCAAAGTCCTGGAGTGATAGGATGAGGGGCAATGGCTTCAAACTAGAGAAGGGCAGATTTAGATTGGATGTTAGGGACAGGTTCTTTATTATGAGGGTGGTGGAACACTGAAACAGGTTCCCAGGGAGATTCCTGAGGCCCCATCCTTGGAGGTATTCAAGGCGAGGCTCTGGGCAACCTGATTTAGTATCATAGTATAGTATCAGTCAGGGTTGGAAGGGACCACAAGGATCATCTAGTTCCAACCCCCTGCCATGGGCAGGGACACCCCACACTAGATCAGCCTGGCCAGAGCCTCATCCAGCCTGGGCTTAAACACCTCCAGGGACGGAGCCTCAACCACCTCCCTGGACAACCCATTCCAGGGCTTCACCACTCTCATGGGGAAGAACTTCCTCCTCACCTCCAGCCTGAATCTCCCCACCTCCAGCTTCATTCCATTCCCCTTAGTCCTATCACTACCTGATGTCCTGAGAAGTCCCTCCCCAGCCTTCTTGTAGCCCCCTTCAGATACTGGAAGTCCACAATTAGGTCACCTTGGAGCCTTCTCTCCTCCAGACTGAACAGCCCCAGCTCTTTCAGTCTGTCCTCATAGGAGAGGTGCTCCAGCCCTCTGATCATCCTCGTGGTCCTTCTCTGGACACCTTCCAGCACCTCCATATCCCTCTTGTAATAGGGGCTCCAGAACTGGAGGCAGTACTCCAGGTGGGGTGTCACCAGAGCTGAGTAGAGGGAGAGAATTTAGTGGAGGATGTCCCTGCAGACTGCAGATGGGGTTGGACTAGATGACCTTTAGAGGTCCCTTCCAACCCGAACCATACTGTGATGGTTGTCAAGTCAATGTCAGATTGATGCTGGCATTGGTGAGAGGTCCACCAGTTAAGAGGAGACCTTATTGTGGCCTTCCAGTATCTGAGGGGGCCTATAAGAAAGCTGGGGAGGGACTTTTTAGTCAGGGAGTGATAGGACTGGGGGGAATGGAGAAAAACTAGACATGGGTAGATTCAGATTGGATGTTAGGAAGAAGTTCTTCCCCATGAGGGTGGTGAGAGCCTGGCACAGGTTGCCCAGGGAGGTGGTGGAAGCCTCATCCCTGGCGGTTTTGAAGGCCAGGCTGGCTGTGGCTGTGAGCAACCTGCTGTAGTGTGAGGTGTCCCTGCCCATGGCCAGGGGCTTGGAACTGGCTGATCCTTGAGGTCCCTTCCAACCCTGACAATTCTGCGATTCCCTGATTTTCAAGCTGAAATGAAGTAGCCTTCTTCGGGCTCTATATCTAACAACTTTATTAGTCAGAGTCTAGATGCCCTTAAACAGGTTTCTACCTGTACTGACAGTTTCCCCATATGCCAGTAAGAGGTTGTTCATCATCTTTTGTATTCCTAGCTCTGCCCTTTTTCTTTGTGGCACAGTTTGGATGTGAGTTACAGCTCCTCTAATTGTCTGAGCTCTGTGCCACTGACGCACCACTGGCCCTGGATTATATTTTGGCTTCCTTCTGATGAATCCTCAGGGAAAAATGTCTGCACTCACCAAAGCATTGCCTGGCATTTGATTTACATATTCCATGTGCTGACTGCAGACAAACACAGCCTTTTGCTGATGCTGAAAGCTGTGTCTCTCCAGGCTACTGATTGCAAAGGCTCAGCATGAGACAGCACTGGTCTGACAGTAAAGAGATGTAAAATTTGTTCTGACTATAGACTGGGGCCAGATCTGCATCTTTCTGCTCAGATACTCTGGTTACTGATGTTTCCTGGTGCCTGGACCACTTTACTACCAGAAACATGGGCTGAACCATAGAATCATAGAATTGTCAGGGTTGGAAGGGTTGGAAGAACTTCTTCCTAACATCCAGCCTGAATCTACCCATTTCTAGTCTTGCTCCATTCTCCCCAGTCCTATCACTCTCTGACACCCTCAGAAATCCCTCCCCAGCTTTCTACTAGCCCCCTTCAGATACTGGAAGGCCACAATTAGGTCTCCTTGGAGCCTTCTCTTCTCCAGACTGAACAGCCCCAACTCCTTCAGTCTGTCCTCATAGGAGAGCAGCTCCAGCCCTCATCCTCGTGGCCCTTCTCTGGACACCTTCCAGCACCTCCAGATCCTTCCTGTAATAGAGGCTCCAGAACTGGACACAGTGCTCCAGGTGTGGTCTCACCAGAGCAGAGTGAAGGGGAGAATCACCTCCCTCAACCCACTGGCCACAATTCTCTTGATGCAGCCCAGGCTCTGCTTGGCTCTCTGGGCTGCAAGTGCTCACTGCTGGCTGTGGTTGAGCTTCTCATCCCCCAGCACCCCCAGGTCCTTTTTTTTTCAGGGCTGCTCTCAAGCCAGTCCCTGCCCAGCCTGTATCAGTGCCTGGGATTGCCCATGTCCTGCTGGTGTTCTAAGAGCACAATGCCAATGTCTCACAGTTGCTGTCATCAGGTTCATTACTTAGATCCTTCAGATCTTTACTGAGATTTCTATCAGTGTGTTGTACACTTTTGCTCTGAAGCAGCCAATTCAGGTACTCATTTCTGGACATAGTTTAAGGTTTTAAGGAAGTTTGCTTTCATTCCTGCTCTGCTAGACAGCTCTTTCTGATTGGCTTCTACTGACCATGACTTAGAGCCATTTCAATTGGAAAAGAGCTTTAAGATCACTGAATCCAGTTGTCAACCCAACACTCCCTTGCCCACTAAACCATGTTCCAAAGTGCCATGTCTACAAGTCTTTTAATACCTCCAAGGGTGGTGACTCCATCCCCTCCCTGGGCAGCCTGTTCCAATGCCTGACCACTCTTTTGATAAAGAAATTTTTCCTAACATCCAACCTAAACCTCCCCTGGCACAGTTTTAGGTCATTTCTTCTCCTGTCACTTGATACTAGGCAGAAGAGACCAATCCCCACCTCATCCAACCTCCTTCCAGGTAGCTATAGACAGCAATGAGGTCTTCCCTTAGCCTCCTCTTCCTCAGACTAAACTGTTCCAGCTCCCTCAGCTGCTCCTCCATACTTTTCACCAGCTTTGTTGCCCTTCTCTGGACACACTCCAGCACCTCAATGTCTTTCTTTCAGTGAGAGGCCCAAAGCTGAACACAGTATTTGAGTTGTAGCCTCACCAATGATAAGCACAGGGACACCATCACTTCCCTGTGCTCCTGCTGTTCCTGATCCAGGCCAGGATGCTGTTTGCCTTCTTGGTCACCTGGGCACACTGCTGGCTCATCTTCAGCTGGCTGTCAACTAGCACTCCCAGGTCCTTCTCTGCCAGGCAGCTTTCTGGCCACTCTGCCCCAAGCCTGTTGCATGGGGTTGTTGTAACCCAAGTGCAGAAGCCAGCACTTGGCCTGAATGAATAGCATACAGTTGACCTTGGTCCATTGATCCAGCCTGTCCAGATCCCTCTGCACAGCCTTCCATCCCTCCAGCAGATCAACACTCCCACCCAATTTGGTGTCATCTTCCTATTTCTCTATATCCCTAGCAATGCTATTTCTACTAAATAGTGTTTACTGTAGAAAACAGAATACAGATCCTAAACCTCCCCTGGCACAGCTTGAGACTGTGTCCTCTTGTTCTGGTTGCCTGGGAGAAGAGACCAACCCCCACCTGGCTACAACCTCCCTTCAGGGAGTTGGAGACAGCAAGAAGGTCTCCCCTGAGCCTCCTCTTCTCCAGGCTAAGCAACCCCAGCTCCCTCAGCCTCTCCTCACAGGGCTGTGCTCCAGACCCCTCCCCAGCTTTGTTGCTCTTCTCTGGACACCTTCCAGCATCTCAAAATCTCTCTTGAATTGCGGGTCCCAGAACTGGACACAGGACTCAAGGTGTGGCCTAACCAGTGCTGAGCACAGGGCAGAATGACTTCCCTACCCCTGCTGGCCACACTAGTGCTGATACAGGCCAGGATGCCATTGGTCTTCTTGGCCACCTGGGCACACTGCAGGCTAATGTTCAGCCTACTGTCAACCAGTACCTCCATTAGTTGTAGTCTTACATGCCCAGTTCTTTCCTCAGCTTCTCAGAAGATGAAGTCATGCTTGATCAACCTGATTGCCTTCTATGATGAAAAGACTGGATCCTGGGATGAGGGGAGAGCAAGGGATGATGTTTGCTTTGACTTTAGCAAAGATTTGACACTGCATCCCACGGTATTCTTCTATCAAAGGCAGGATATTAGGGACTGGGCGGGTTTGTGGACAGCAGAAGATGGGAGAAGTGTTGGTTGGGTGACTGGGATCAGAGGGCTGTACTTGACTTCTTGCTGGGGTGTGTCCTGCTCAACATCATCAATGCCCTGGAGGAGGCCATGCAATGCACCCTCATCAGACTTGCAGATAATTGCTTGAGGGCAGGGCTGCTCTTCCTGGGCAGTCTGGGAGGAATGGATCAACAGGAACCCCATAAATTCAGCAAGAACAAATGCCAAACCTTGCCCTGGGGAGGATCACAGAACCACAGAATTGTCAGGGTTGGAAGGGACCTCAAGGCTCACCCAGTTCCAAGCCCCCTGCCATGGGCAGGGACACCTCACACTACAGCAGGTTGCTCACAGCCACATCCAGCCTGGCCTTAAACACCTCCAGGGATGAGGCTTCCACCAACCTCCCTGGGCAACCTGTGCCAGTGTCTCACCACCCTCCTGGGGAAGAACTTCTTCCTAACATCCAATCTGAATCTCCCCATTCCTATTGGTTTTCCATTTCTCCCTGTCCTGTCACTACCCAACATTCTAAAAGTCCCTCCCCAGCTTTCTTGTAGGCCTCATTCAGCTACAATTAGGTCTGAAGTGCCCTGGGCACCAGGATGGGCTGGGACTGCCTGGCTGAGAAGCAGCTCTGAAGAAAAGGCCACGAAAGGCAGTGAGCTGAGCACATGTGTTGGAGTGCATCAGCACCTTCATTAGTTTTCTAACAGACCTCTGTCCCTGGAGTGTTTAGCTGAGGTGAATTAGCTAAGCACAGCTGGTAAATGTTTGCATCACCCACTATGATTCAAGTCACAGAAATCACAGAAACATTCAGGTTGGAAAAGACCCTCAGGATCACCAAGTCCAACCCAGAGCCCTACTCTACAAGGGTTACCCCTAAACCATAGCCCCAAGCACCACATCCCTGAGGTATTTGTAAACATTTATTAAATCCCCTCTCAGTCTTCTCCAGACTAACCAGCCCCAGGTCACTCAGCCTGCCCTCATCAGGCAGTGCTCCAGTCCCTTCATCATCCTTGTAGCTCTCTGTTGGACTCTCTCAAGTAGATCCATGTCCCTCTTGAAGTGGGGAGCCCAGAACTGGATGCATTATTCCAGGTGTGGCCTCACCAGGGCAGAGTAGAGGGCGAGGAGAACCTCCCTGGCTCTGCTGGACACACTGCTCTTAATGCACCCCAGGATACCATTGGCCTTCTTGGTCACCAGGGCACATTGCTGTCCCATGCAGAACTTGTTGTCCACCATCACTCCCAGGTCCTTCCCCTTGGTGCTGCTCTCTGCTGGTGCTAGTGTCACAGATCTGCTCCATGCAGTGCCCAGATTGCACCTTCACCCTCACTATGACAGTGACCTCCCAGAGGAGCATCTTTCCCTCTGCCTTGTTGTTTGCTCTGGTGCATAGAGCAGGACCAGGCCCTTCCCTTTTTCTGAGGGCCAGGGCACTGTGTGGCTCACATCCCTACACCCGAACTCATTCTGTCCCAGGCTAGGCTTGTCTTGCCCAAACTGCTGCTCTCCAGCTTGTGCTGTCCCTCCAGTTTGCTGTGAGGGCAGAAGTTGGTTCAGGCATAACTTCTGGTGGGTAGTTTGCCAGCAGGGAAGCAGTAGGGGAAAAAGGAGTACTTCATAGCTGCTGGGACACAGAGGTGACTGACAGCATATTGGCCAGGGCTGGTGCCAAACAATTCACAGTATCACAGTATCACCGAGGTTGGAAGTACCAGCTTCAGCACCAGCTGCTGGTTTCCAGAGAAAGGCAAACAGTGCTGCTTCTGGGAAGGGAATCAAGGTGTCAGAATCATAGAATGGTCTGGGTGGGAAAGGACCTCCAAAGGTCATCCAGTCCACCCCCTCTGCAGTCAGCAGGGATGTAGAATCATGGAATCATAGAATTGTTAGGGTTGGAAGGGACCTCAAGGATCCTCTAGTCCCAAACCCCCTGCCATAGGCAGGGACACCTCACACTACACAGCCACATCCAGCCTGGCCTTATAAACCTCCAGGGATCCTCAAGTAGATCAGGTTGCCCAGAGCCCTGTCAAGCCTCACCCTGAGTGTCTCCAGGGATGGGGCCCCAACCATCTCCCTGGGTCTATGGCATTTGGTCTGTGGTTGTGCCCCAAACCCCCTCAGTTTTCTGCTTACTCCTTGGAAACATCAGGAGGATAATACTGCAACCAAGACACTCTTTTTCCCTCTCCCTATTTTTTCCTCCCTCTAAATCAAGTAATTTCCTCAAGAAAAGATATTGCTCTTAACTAAGTGGGAAACCTTTGGCCTGGCATTCTTGGTTGAAGAGCATTTATCCCTCTGGCATTGCAACGGGCTCCTAGGGTGGGCACACACTCTGGGTGTGCAAACCAGAGGGCATGGAGCATGCTCAGGAGAGGAGGACTTGGACTGCAGCAGTTGTGCCTCCACTTGAGGGCACCACTGCATTGCTGATAGCAGAGGTTTCTGCTACCTGCATGGTGGGAGTGAAAGTCACATGAGGAAAGCTGAGGGAGCTGGGGGTGTTCAGCCTGGAGGAGTCTTAGAGGAGACCTTATCCCTCTTTACAACTGCCTAAAGGGAAATTGTGGTCAGGTGGGGGTCAGGCTTTTCTCCCAGGCAAGTAGTGACAGGACAAGAGGGCATGGCCTGAAGCTGCACCAGGGGAGGTTGATGGGATATTAGAAGGTTGATTAGATATTAGGAAGCACTTCCTGACAGCAAGGCTGATTAGGCACTGGGATGGACTGCCCAGGGAGGTGGTGGAGTCGCCATCCCTGGAGGTCTTTAACAAAAGCTTGGATGTGGCAGTGGGTGGCCATGGTTTAGCTGATGTGGTGGTGTTAGCTCATAGGCTGGACTGGATGATCTCAGAGGTCTTCTCCAGCCTCAGTGTTTCTGTGGGCTGTTCCCTGCATATTATAGGAATCTGTAATTAAAATGCAAGCCCTTAGTTTATGTAAACTCACCACTGTCTTGCAAGAACTCCTATTTCTGACCTGCTTTATCTTCCCTTGGATTATGGGCATCTTCCCTAGCATGCAAGACCCTCCCTTGTGCTGTACACAGCTTCTATCAATCCTTGCTGCATCTCCAAGCAGGGAGCTGAGCTTTGTGGGTAAACAGACTGAAATGGAGACAGAATAAGTAGTTTATCTCTGAGCTGTGCTGGGATATGTCCTTGCTTGTAGAGCCAGGGCACTGGCAACTCATTTATTTGAGCAGGGCCTGAAAGCTGAAGGCAGCCACTGTGCCCTGCCTCACAGGAGGAGGACTTGGGCATGCAGCCATCCACACCGTCATTCCAGCAGGCAAAGCCTCTTCCACTGAGATGCTGAACTGCTTCTTCCTTCCCTTCTGCCTCCCATGTCCACTCTCTGTCTTTCCTCTCCCTTCACTCACTGCTTTCATCTCGGCATCCAATGTTTCCAGCTGCAACCAGCCTAAAGCAGTCCTGGCCTTTATTACCCTCTGCAACATCCTCTGCAGGCAGGGCCAGGGCCAGGGCCAGGGCCAGGGCCAGGGCCAGGGCCAGGGCCAGGGCCAGGGCCAGGTTTGAATGCAGCTGCATTCACTCAGCAAAGGGAATCCCTTAACCAAGAAGGTCACTTTCATGTGGCTTAGCAAGTCTGACCAGTATTGCCCAGCTCCCAAGAGCAGCAGAAGCTGGGCAAGCCCCAGGACCCCAGCAGCTTTGAGCTGCCTTGTGTCTGCTCAAAGATGCAGCATCTTGGCTCTGTCACTTGAAGAAGGCTGATGTTGGTGGGAGCTGATGGGTGGTTATTTGCTGCTTGTAGGAGGGTTCTGAATTTTGACAGAGGGGCTGACTGAGGGCCTGACCCAGCTGGCAAGGACAAAAGTGTGGTCTGCTCCTGCTAGGGACAGTTGCTTCAAAGCACTGTGGGGAGCTGCCCCAGGGAAACTTCCTGAGGGGTACTCTGAGTTTAAGCTCATTACCTGGGAGGAATAAAAAGGAGGAGGTGTGTGCTTCTCTGGGAAGTGTTGCAGGCCTTGGAGTTGTGCCCTAAAACTCTTTCTGTTTGTATTACAGAGGCTGGGCCAGGTCAGACTTGTCAGCACAAGAACAGGCTCCCAGATGTATAAAGCTTCAGCAGAGAGAGCTGTCCTGCAAAGTAAGGAAGAGTTGATCTAATCTGGGGCTCAGCCCAGGACTCTGAAGAGGCACCAGACAACGAAGCAGGAAAAATGGGTTTAAGTCTCAACTCTACTGCTGGGCTGTGTGACAATCTGTGTGGCCTCTCTGAGCCTTAGCTTCACCAGCTGCACACTGCTCTTAATTATGCTCAAATTCAAGGGCTGGAAAAGTAAAGGTGCCATTGCTGTCTAGATTTGCTTGTGTTATTTATGGCCTTGTTGGGAGACCTTATCATTAAGCTGGACAGGAGCAGGCAGTGTGAGCTTGCAGCCCAGAAAGCAAATCACATCCTGGGCTGCATCAAAAGATGCATTGCCAGCAGAGCCAGAGAGGTGATTCTGCCACTTTGCTCTGCTCTGCTGAGACCTCACCTGGAGTACTGTGTGCAGCTCTGGAGCCTTCAGTACAGGAAGGATATAGACCTGATGGAGAGGGCCCAGAAGAGGTCCACCAAAATGATCAGGGGGTTGGAGCAGCTCTGCTACAAGGACAGGCTGAGGGAGCTGGGGGTGTGCAGCCTGGAGAAGAGAAGGCTGCAGGGAGACCTAATAGCAGCCTGCCAGTAGCTGAAGTGGGCTACAGGAAGGATGGAGAGAGACTGTTTGCAAAGGCCTGCAGGGACAGGACAAGGGACAATGGCTTCAAACTAGAGAAGAGCAGATTTAGATTGGATATCAGGAAGAAGTTCTTTACTATGAGGGCAGTGGAACACGGGAACAGGTTGCCCAGGGAGGTGTTTTAGGCTCCTTCCCTGGACATATTCAAGGTGAGGCTCAGTGAGGCCCTGGGTAACCTGATCTAGTTGGGGATGTCCCTGCTGACTGTGGGGAGGTTGGGCTGGATGACCTTTGGAGGTCCCTTCCAGCCTGGACCATTCTGTGATTCCATGATTCACAGTGACTCATCTCTTCCAGAGCTCCTCTGCAACAGATGAAATTTCAGCCAGATAAAAGGCTTTCTAGGCAGGCTGGCACTGGTCTGAGAGGTGTGAAAGCCTCTTGTCACTGGGACAGCTGCTTGCTAGCCAAGTATTTCTTTCTCTGAGATTTTAGCTTTGCTGAATGAGGCTGATGATTTGGCTGTGAGATTTGGGACCACCAGTTACTCTGGTGAGCTTGTGCCCAGCCGAGGGGGAGGTGCAGCCTGTGCCCCCAACAGAGGCTGCAGATTGGCTGACAGCTGATTTTTATGAACTGTTTGGAGAAGGGATATCAATAGAAACGATTCCCTGGCTTGCCATGGTGAGAACCCAGATGTTAGGAACAAGTTCTTTACTATGCAGGTGGTGGAACACTGGAACAGGTTGTCCAGGGAGGTAGTTGAGGCCCCTGGTGAGGCTCAGCAGGGCTCTGGGCAACCTGGTCTAGTTGAGGATGCCCCTGCTGACTGCAGCAGGGGTTGGACTAGATGGGCTTTGGAGGTCCCTTCCAACCCAGACCATTCTATGATGCTGTGATTCAGTGATTCTATGATGCTGTGATTCTGATTCATCTCACAGCAACTGAGCTTGCTGGGGAATCTGGGCTCTACCCTCATGGATGTGTATCACATGTTACAGGTGTGATTTTTGGTACAACAAAAGCAGCAAGAGCAGCAGTGATGGAAAAATACTTCCCTGCTGTCCTGCTCTGAGTTCCAACAGAACTGATTCTGCTCAGTGGTTTTACCTTTCAGCTCAGTCTCTTCTAAGTGCCTGCCCTTTGTGCAGTTAGCAGCCTGCTTTCACAGGCAGTGTCTGCTTCCAGCAGTGACAACACTCAGTGTTTAGAGTTAGTATCTAAGGACTGGTGTGCAGACCAAGGTCACTGTTAAATCCTGTGTACCACATTGAGTGTGCAGACATAATTGTCATCAGGGGGTGTTGGCTGCTAAGGAGAACTGGAAATGCTTCTACCTGTTGTGGTGTTCTTGCCTTTCTGAACACGATTGCAAGCACCTGCCTGGACTTTAGGGCATCTCTTCTCTTCAAGGTGGTGCTTCTATGTATGTGGTAGAGTGAGGGCTATGCCTTAATGTTGGGGGGAAATTTCAACCCACCACATTACATAGAATCATAGAATCAACCAGGTTGGAAAAGAGATCATCAAGTCCAGCCTCTCACCCAACACCATCTAATCAACTAAACCATGGCACCCAGTGCCTCACCCAGGCTCTTTTTAAACACTCCAGTGATGGTGACTCCACCACCTCCCTAGGCAGCACATTCCAGTGGCCAGTCTCTCCTGCTGGGAAGAACTTTCTCCTCACCTCCAGCCTGAACTTCCCCTGGCACAGCTTGAGACTGTGTCCTCTTGTTCTGGTGCTGGTTGCCTGAGAGATGAGACCAACCCCCACCTGGCTACAACCTCCCTTCAGGTAGGTGTAGAGAGCAATAGTCTCCCCTGAGCCTCCTCTTCTCCATGCTAAACAGCCCCAGCTCCCTCAGCCTTTCCTCACAGGGCTGTGCTCCAGACCAAAATTTCCCCAGCCTTGTTGCCCTTCTCTGGACATGTGAAGGGTGAGTGTTGGGAAGACAGAGCCAGGCTCTTCTCTGTGATGTCCAAGAACAGGACAAGGGGTGAGGGGAGTAAGCTAGAGCATAGGAGGTTCCAAGGGAACATAAGGAAAAACCCTTTCACTGTGAGGGTGGCAGAGCACTGGAACAGGCTGCCCAGACTGGTTGTGGAGTCTCCCTCTCTGGAGACACTCAAAACCTTCCTGGATGCATTCCTGTGTGATCTGCTCTAGCTGATGCTGCTCTGGCAGGGGGCTTGGACTGCATGAGCTTTCAAGGTCCCTTCCACCTTCTAACCTTCTGTGATTCAGTGTGGCTCCTGAGGGCAGTGCTCCTCCCCAGGGAGGGGGGGTAGCTAACAGAGGTATGTCTGTGCTTAGTTTCAAAGCCCAGTGTGAGAGGTGACAGTGTAGGGAGCGCTGAATTAACAAAGACCTTTTGGAAGCAGCTGCAAGCTAGGAGCTGTCCTTGGCATAGAGCATGACCAAATGACTCCTGAGCTGTGCAGATCCTGGAGGGGAAGGTTGCAGGCAGGCCAGGCAACACACTTGGTTCCTTGCCCACTGCTTTATAACGTGCTTGAAATTGGTGCAGTGCATACATTTGAGTTTCCATCGCCCTAACGAGCTGACGACTTCCTGAGGCTCTCTAATGGAGTTTCCACTGCCCTTAAAATAAGAATGTTTTGTAGAAAGCAGCTCAGTGCAGACTTTCATGAGACAACCACAGCCAGACTTCACTCATATATATATTTTTTGCAAATGTGCTGGCTTCTAAAACGTCTCAGAGCAGGTTGCCAGAGTGACAGGAGTCACACAGGAAAGCCAGACCAAGCAGCAGCTGAGCTCACAATGCTGAAGTCTCAGCACGGAAGGAGCAAAGCATTCATTGCCTGCATACAGAGACAGGTCAGAAGAAGGTCTGAATGTCTTTCAAACTACCAGTGCTGGTGCATGGTAGTGCTCAGTTCAGGAAAGATGTTGAGTTGCTGGAAAGTGTCCAGAGAAGGGCAGCAAGGCTGGAGAGGGGTCTGGAGCACAGCCCTGTGAGGAGAGGCTGAGGGAGCTGGGGCTGTTTAGCCTGGAGAAGCTAAGACTTAGAGGGGATTCAATAAATGTTTATAAATATCTGAGGGCTGGGGGTCAGGAGGGAGGGGACAGGCTCTGCTCACTTGCTCCCTGGGATAGGACAAGGGGCAATGGATGTAAGCTGCAGCACAGGAGGTTCCACCTCTACATAAGGGGGAACTTCTTTACTGCAAGGCTCACAGAGCACTGGAACAGGCTGCCCAGAGAGGCTGTGGAGTCTCCTTCTCTGGAGACTTTCCAGCCCTGTCTGGATGCATTCCACTGTGACCAGAGCTAGATTGTATGGTCCTGCTCTGGCAGGGGGGTTGGACTCATAGATCTCTTTGGGTCCTTTCCAACCCCTGACATCCTGAGCCTGTGATCCTGCGAACTGGGGTCGTTAAGCCTGGAGAAGAAGAGGCTGAGGGAAGACCTCATGCCCCTCTACAACTACCTCAGAGGAGGTTGGAGTGAGGTGGAGGTCATTCTCTTTTCACATGCAGGAAGAGACAGGACAAGAGGCAATGGCCTCAAGTTGTGCCAGGGGATTTTCAGGTTGGACATTGGAAAAAACCTTTCCTCCCAGAAAGGATTATCAGGCAGGGGAACAGGCTGCCCAGGGAGGTGGTGGAGTCCCCATCCCTGGAGATATCTAAAAGATGCATGGATGTGGTGCTTAGGGACATGGTTGAGTGGTAGTGGTTTAGCAGTGGGCATGGAATTGTGAGCTCCAGGTGAGTGGTTGGACTTGATGGTCTCAAAGGTCTCTTCCATCCTCAACAGTGCTATGATTCTATTTATCTTTTAATATCTCTGCTGGGACAGCAGTCACAGAGCAAACCCAGAGTGGTGATGGCATCCTCTCACTTGTGGTGCCAAGCTCAGCCTCTTTAGGAAGGAAGGTTGCCTAGGTCAGCACCGTGGAGTGTGTGAGTCATTAAAAGCTGAGCTCTAAGTCCACTAAAGTAAATGGAAAGACTTAGTGACTCCAGTCTGCTCTGGCTCAGATCCCTGACTCCTTCCACAGCAATCACTGCTGTTGGCTGCATGGTCAGCTGTGTGCTGCTATACTTGGGAGTGCACCAGAAGGATACTTTCAGTTATTCCATGATAGGGCTTGTGGTGAATGCTTTGTAAGCTACTCAAAGGCTGCAGTGACTTTATGCTGTTTCCAAGAGGATTCACATTCTGCTTCTTGAGATGCAGTCTCACCCAGATGTTTGGTATCCCCTGGTGTGTCTGTGCTGCAGAGCCAAGCCAGTGGAGTTCCTTTTAGGCTGGATGTGAGGAAGAAGTTCTTCCCAGAGAGTGAGATTGGCCATTGGGATGTGCTGCCCAGGGAGGTGGTGGAGTCACCATCCCTGGAGGTGTTTAGGAAGATGCTGGATGGGGGCCTTGGTGCCATGGTTTAGTTGATTAGATGGTGTTGGGTGATAGGTTGGACTCAATAACCTCTCAGATCTTTTCCAACCTGGTCAATTAAATTCCATTCCATTCCATTCCATTCCATTCCATTCCATTCCATTCCATTCCATTCCATTCCATTCCATTCCATTCCATTCCATTCCACTCTATTCTACTCTACTCTGCTCTACTTTACCCTACCTTACCCTACCCTACCTTACCCTACCCTACCCTACCCTACCCTACCCTACCCTACCCTACCCTACCCTACCCTACCCTACCCTACCCTACCCTATTATTCTATTCTTTCAGTGCAAGTTATTTTCTCAGTTATTTTGTTTTTTTACAGTAAAATCAGGCTGAAAGAAAGTACTCATTAGTAGGAGGGACTGAGGGAGCTGAGGGCTCTTCAGCTTGGAGAGGAGAAGACTAAGAGCTGACCTCATTCATGTTGATAAAGATGTGCAAGGTGAGTGCCCAGAGGCTGGAGCCAGGCTCTGCTGGGGGATGCCCAATGCCAGCACAAGGGGCAATGGTGGAAGCTGAGGCAGAGGAAGTTCCATGGAAACAGGAGGAAGAATTATTTCCCTGTGAGGGTGACAGAGCACTAGAACAGGCTGCCCAGGGGGGTTGTGGAGTCTCCCTCTCTGGAGATATTCAAACCCCACCTGGATGTGTTCCTGTGTGACCTGCTCTAGGTGATGCTGCTCTGGCAGGGGGTTGGACTGGATGAGCTTTGGAGGTCCCTTCCAGCCCCTAACATTCTGTGATTCTGTGGCTCTGAGAACAGGAGGCTAAGGGGAGACCTCTATAGCTATCTGAAAGGAGGTTGGAGTGAGGTGGGGTTGGTCTCTTCTCCCTAGTATCAAGCAATAGGAAGAGTATAAATGGCTTGAAACAGTACCAGGGGAGGTTTAGATTCCTTCCAACCCTTAATATTCTGTGATTCTGTGATTATATCCGTGGTGATGATATGAGGAGAAGTCCCTCAGCTGCAGTGGCTTGCACAGCTTAACCAGGAGGCATTTTATTCTCTCTGGGGAGAAAATGCCTTTTTCACTGAAGGAGAAAGCAGCACAATCAGTGTTATCTTCTGGATTGGTGCCTTCTAACCCCTGCTGCATGCCAGAGGTGCCACATGAGAGGCTCACAAGCCCTTCATGCTGTCTGCAGACACTCTCCAGAGTTTCAGGGGGACTTTCTAATCCTTAGGTAAAATGACCAATGGGATCCTGGGGTGCATCCAGAAAGGTTTAGTTGATTAGATGGTGTTGGGTGATAGGTTGGTCTTGATGATCTTGGAGGTCTTTTCCAACCTGGTTAATTTCTCTTCTCTCTCTTCTCTCTTCTCTCTTCTCTCTTCTCTCTTCTCTCTTCTCTCTTCTCTCTTCTCTCTTCTCTCTTCTCTCTTCTCTCTTCTCTCTTCTCTCTTCTCTCTTCTCTCTTCTCTCTTCTCTCTTCTCTCTTCTCTCTTCTCTCTTCTCTCTTCTCTCTTCTCTCTTCTCTCTTCTCTCTTCTCTCTTCTCTCTCCTCTCCGAACCTCTCCTCTCCGAACCTCTCCTCTCCGAACCTCTCCTCTCCATCAAGGCTCTGACAAGACTTCTGCTATCAAAAGAAATGTGCCTTTAAGAGGTTGACAGTGCAGCTGGCCACGTGTTGCACTGAGTATTATTACAACAGATCTGGGAACAAGAACTTTCTGTCTATTTGTTAATCAAACCCGGTGTTTGGTTACACATAAAAGAGGACCAATTGGGGAAACAAAGCAAATGTGAAGGGATACTAGTGATGGCAATTTCATTCTGCATATATAAAATCCTGGCAACTTCCTTTCCACGAAAAGAAAATAATCTAACACTTGGAAGAATTCTCAAAGCTTGCAGCTGGTGGTAATCCCAGGGGAGATGATGAGTTTTCCAAACCCTTCCTGTCTGGCGAGTCTGGTTGCCTGGTTGCAGACTTTGCTGAGGCTTCTTCTCCTCTGGCAGTTATGTCTAAGGAGAGGAGGGGTGTCTAAGGCTAAGAGATCTAAGGCTCTGCAGAGGGACCTTGACAAGCTGGACAGATGGGTGGAGTCCAACAGGATGGCATTCAACAAGTCCAAGTGCTGGGGTCTGCACTTTGGCCACAACAACCCCAGGCAGTGCTACAGGCTGGGGACAGAGTGGCTGGAGAGCAGCCAGGCAGAAAGGGCCCTGGGGGTACAGGTTGACAGCAGCAGAACATGAGCCAGCAGTATGCCCAGGCAGCCAAGAAGGCCAATGGCATCATGGCCTGCATCAGGAACAGTGTGGCCAGCAGGAGCAGGGAGGTCATTCTGCCCTGTCCTCAGCACTGGTTAGGCCACACCTGGAGTCCTGTGTCCAGTTCTGGGACCCTTGGTTTTAGAAGGACATTGAGACACTTGAATGTGTCCAGAGAAGGGCAACAAAACTGGGGAGGGGTCTGGAGCACAGCCCTGTGAGGAGAGGCTGAGGGAGCTGGGGTTGCTTAGCCTGGAGAAGAGGAGGCTCGGGGGAGACCTTCTTGCTGTCTCCAACTCCCTGAAGGGAGGTTGTAGCCAGGTGGGGGTTGTTCTCTTCTCCCAGGCAAGCAGCACCAGAACAAGAGGACACAGTCTCAGGCTGTGCCAGGGGAGGTTCAGGCTGGATGTTAGGAAGAAGTTCTTCCCAGCAAGAGAGATTGGCCATTGGGATGTGCTGCCCAGGAAAGTGGTGAAGTCACCACCCCTGGAGGTGCTCAAAAAAGGCTTGCATGAGGCACTTGGAGCCATGGTTTAGTTGTCAGGAGATGTTGGGTATTAGGTAATAGGTTGGACTTGATGATCTCTGAGGTCTTTTCCAACCTGGCTGATTCTATGACTCTAGGAGAGAAGCTGAAAACTGACAAAGCCTGAGAATGAAAAAAAACCCACCAAGAATGTTGCTTTTGTCTTAGGGCCCTAAAAAGACAGAGCCTCCTACACTCAAATAGATGAGCCTGTGTGTAACACTCCATGGTGTTAAGCTGCTCAGATGAGCCAACTATTGCAGGGTGCAGGTGTGTGAGAACTGCAATGCTGTACTTCATATTAATACAGTCACACAAGGAAAACATATTCCACTTATTTCCAACAGAGGTCCACTGAGGAAAGCAGCTTAGCTCTGGAGGAATATAAAAAGGAGACAAATTTCACAGGATCACAGGATATTAGAGGTTGGAAGGGACCCCTGGAGATCACTGAGTCCAACCCCCTGCCAGAGCAGGACCAGAGAATCCAGTACAGGTCACACAGGAATGCATCCAGATGGGGCTGGAAAGTCTCCAGAGAAGGAGACTCCACAACCTCTCTGGGCAGCCTGTTCCAGTGCTCCGTGACCCTCACAGTGAAGAAGTTCCTCCTCATGTTGAGGTGGAAAGTCTTCTGCTGTAGTTTTATCCATTGCCCCTTGTCCTATCACAGGGTGCAAGTGAGCAGAGCCCTCAGATACTTATAAACGTTTATTAAATCCCCTCTCAGTCTTCTCTTCTGCAGACTAAAGAGCCCCAGGTCTCAGCCTCTCCTCACCACTCAGTGCTCCAGTCCCTCAGTCATTGTTCTATCTCTCCATTGTACTCTCCAGCAGATCCCTGTCCATCTTGAAGTGGGGAGCCCAGAACTGGATGCAGTATTCCAGGTGTGGCCTCACCGGGGCAGAGTAGAGGGGAGAAGAACCTCCCTGGATCTGCTGGACACACTCCTCTGAATGCACCCCAGGACCCCAGTGGCCTTCTTGGCCCCCAGGGCACATTGCTGTCCCATGCAGAACTTGCTGTCCACCAGCACTCCCAGGTCCTTCTCCTTGGGGCTGCTCTCCAGCAGATCCCCTCCCAGCCTGTGCTGCTGCAGTTTATTCTTCCTTCCCAGGTGCAGGACTCTGCACTTGTCCTTGTTGAACCTCATCAGGTTCCTCTCTGCCCAGCTCTCAGTCTGTGCAGGTCTTGCTGGATGGCTGCACAGCCACTTCTGTCACAAAGGCACAGGCTGAGGAAGCCTCTGCTTTTTCTGTCACTGAAAAGGATCTCTCTGAAGCCAGTGGTACTGGTTTCACAGAAATCCCCAATCGTTTCCAGTGGGACAAGAGAGGGAAGGATGAGTCAGTAGTTGAGTTTTGCTTGGGCTTGTTATCAAGTGCTGTCCTAGGTGAGGTGGTGATTTGGAAAGTACAAGTTATCATTCTTCCTGTCTCATCTCTCTCTCTGCCTTGGGCTGGGGGCGGAGGGGGGTAGCAGGAGTGTCGCAAGATGAAGCACTCCACATCTCACCTATGATAATAACCTCTTCATCAGAGGAAGACATACAGGGCCACAGCTGCCTGCTGGCAGGGAATCTCGGGAGCCAAGGATGCAAAGCTTCAGGGAGCGTGGGAATGGTCCTGGTCCCGTTTCAGTCACAGCGGGACCCCGTGAGCCACGCACACAGGCACAGCTCCTTACGGGGAGGGCTGGCTGGGCCAGCAGTCGGGATGGCAGGAGAGGAAGTGGCAGGATAAAGGCTGTCAAGCATAGGACTGGGCTGGCCACTGGATAAGAGACAGAGGCTTGCTATCAACCCCTCTCCCTTCCCAAAGGGAAGAGAATGGGAATAAGCCAGAGAGACATATGGATTGGAAAAGTAAACTATCACAGAATATTAGAGGTTGGAAGGGACCACCAGAGATCATCCACTTCAACTTCCCTGCCAAAGCAGCATCACCCAGGGTAGTCCACACAGGAATGCATCCAGGTGGGTGTGAAAAGTCTCCAGAGAAGGAGACTCCACAACCTCTCTGGGCAGCCTGCTCCAGGGCTCTGTGACACACACTGTAAAGAAGCTTCTCCTCATGTTGAGCTGCAACCTTCTGTGTTCAAGCTTGTATCTCTTGTTCCTTGTCTTATTACTATGCACCAAAGAGAGCTTGGCCCCCTCCTCTAGACACCCACCCCTCAGATATTGTTAGACATTGACCAGATCCCCTCTCAGTCTTCTCTTCTCCAGACTGAACAGCCCCAGGGCTCTCAGCCTCTCCTCACAGGGAAGTGCTCCAATCCCTCAATCATCCTTGTAGTCCTCCCTTGGACTCTCTCCAGCAGATCCCTGTCTCTCTTGAACTGGGGAGCCCAGAAGTGGATGCAGTATTCCAGGTGTGGCCTCACCAGGGCAGAGTAGAGGAGGAGGAAAACCTCCCTGGATCTTCTGGACACACTCCTCTTAATGCACCCCAGGATCCCCTTGGCCTTCTTGGCCCCCAGGGCACATTGCTGTCCCATGCAGAACTTGCTGTCCACCAGTACTCCCAGGTCCTTCTCCTTGGTGCTGCTCTCCAGCAGATCCCCTCCTGACCTGTACTGCTGCAGTTTATTCTTCCTTCCCAGGTGCAGGACTCTGCACTTGTCCTTGTTGAACCTCATTTGGTTCCTCTCTGCCCAGCTCTCAGTCTGTCCAGGTCTTGCTGTTGCTATTTCATTCCTCCTGGGACCTCAGGTCCCCTCAGCCCTGCTACATCAGCTTGTGAGGTCCCTGCACCCCTAATCTAAGTAGTTTTCAGCCTCCTGTGAGGCACTGAACGTGGGAGCCCTGTGCAGCCCTCTGAGGGTGCTGGGATAGGTGTGGACTCCCTCACCCACGCTCCAAGTGAGGCAAAAGCAGGCCAGCTCAGATCTGAAAGTCATTCATTTGCACAGATTCAACAGCTTGGCCACAGCCAGCCACACAGATTCCAGAGGTGGGTGGCATCCAGTTGGCTTGGAAAGCGAGTGAGGCAAATAGCTGTCTGTCTGCACCTGTCCTGGTCAATATATATGTGTCAATAGCATCATTATTAGGAAAGGAAGGTTAGGGCAGGGACTAGGAAGGTCCTCCTACAACATCCAATCTGGTCTCTCCCATCATGGGTATCAATCTTGGATAGGATTACACCCCCAAACTTACCAAGCCTCACCTGAAGGTAATGTAGGATGTGCCTGCACGTTCTGTTCCTAATGTGACAGCAACCAGAGCCTTCTGCTGGGATGGTGAGGAACTTTCTAATTCTAGATCATTGATAACTAATCCCTGTACATTCTTTCTTCTCCCAATAGTGTCATTCAATTCAAATGGATTTTCCCATTCCAATGTGTTCATCCAAGTAATTTCTTGACAACACTTCATCCTCTATCCAGCTACCTCTGTCATAGAATCATAGAATTGATAGGGCTCAAAGGGACCTAAAGCATCATCCAGCTCCAACTCCCCTGCCATGGCCAGGGACACCTCACACTACATCAGGCTGCTCAGAGCCACATCCTAACACCCAATCTGAATCTACCCATTTCTACTTTTCCTCCATTCCCCCCAGTCCTATCACTCCCTGATACCCTCAGAAGTCCCTTCCCAGCTTTCTTGTAGGCCCCCTTCAGATCCTGGAAGGCCACAATTAGGTCTCCTCAGGCATTCTCTTCTCCAGACTGAACAGCCCCAACTCCCTCAGTCTGTCCTCATAGGAGAGCAGCTCCAGCCCTCTGCTCATCCTCGTGGCCCTTCTCTGGACACCTTCCAGCCCCTCCAGACCCTTCCTGTAACAGGAGCTCCAGAACTGGACACAGTGCTCCAGGTGGGGTCTCACCAGAGTGGGGTCAAGGGGAGAATCACCTCCCTGGCCCTGCTGGCTCTGCTTCTCTTGATGCAGCCCAGGATGTGATTGGCTTTCTGGGCTGCAAGTGCTCACTGCTGGCTCATGCTGAGCTTCTCATCCCCCAGCACCCCCAAGCCCTTTTCTTCAGGGCTGCTCTCAAGCCAGTCCCTGCCCAGCCTACATTGGTGCCTGGGATTGCCCTGACCCAGATGCAGGACCTTGCAGTTGTTGAACTTATGAGGTTGGCTCAGGCTCACCTCTGCAGCCTGTCAAGGTCCCTCTGTCAGCACTTCCTGCCAGCCCTGCTCTGATGTTTTGCAACTTCTGGTCTGCATCTCATTCCCTTGCTTTTGACTGAACAAGTTCAAGTGAACATTATGTTCACTGCTTGGGTCAGAGAACGAATCCTCTCTGGTACGAAGGTGAATCTCAGACTTGTTCCCATCTCTTATCTCCTTCACCTGCAGATCATTTGGTTTCCTTTCCTATGCCACAGCCTCCTGTGCAGCTTCATTGCTCTGTCCTAGGCTCCACCTCTTAGTTATCTCAAGCAGATCTTCCTCTCCTCTGTTGCAACTGGCTTCCCTCATTTTCTCTTTTGCCATTCCATTCTCTGCCTGCTTTCTCACATCCCTGTCCACTACTGCACATTCATTCTCAGCTGTCTATTCTCTGTCAAGCTTTGCTTTGCTTTTTTTTTAATGGTTTGTTTCACAACTGCATCCTGCTGCCTCTCTTAGCCTTCAGGTTCTTTTCCTAGATCCCAGCCCTAAAGAAGGGATGAAAAGCCTCAGGTCCCCTCCCACAAATTGCTACACAAACCACCCCTGCTGCTGTTTGTTTTGGGGCAGGAGGAGCATTGCTTGCAAGAGTAGTTTTTCCTTTGCTCCTGTCTGCAACAGTCTTTCACAAGAAGCTGAATCTGTACAGTGTAGGCAGTAGCTTTGACAGTGAAACCACCAACAGGTTTTGTACCACCTCCTGGCATGTTTGAGGGAAAACAACCTGAGGCATTCATGTCCTGCAATGTAAATCATCCCATTATCTTGCAAAGCTGAACAAAACCACTCCTGTTTTCTATCTCATCCCATCCTGCTGCTTCTTATCATCTTCTCTGCATGCTAGGAAAAGCCTGCTAAGAAAAGCATACTTCTTTCTTTCCATTAATCTCATTTCTGGGTGATGGGAGAAGCCTAGGAGGGAAGAGAGAGCAAGATGGTCCAGAGCATGAGGCTTCACAGAGACCTCATGAGCCTGGGAAATACACTTTGTCCTGCTGAGCTCCTGAAGTTTGTTAATCTCCAGCTAACCTACTTCTACTGCTCTGCCCAGGAACTCCCTTTCAAAGGAACTAATTCATAGCATCATAGAATTGTCAAGGTTGGAAAGGACCTCAAAGATCATCCAGTTCCAAGCCCCCTGCCATGGGCAGGGACATCTCACACTACAGCAGGTTGCTCACAGCCACAGCCAGCCTGGCTGCAAAAACCTCCAGGCATGAGGCTTCCACCACCTCCCTGGGCAACCTGTGCCAGGCTCTCACCACCCTCCTGGGGAAGAACTTCTTCCTGACATCCAATCTCAATCTACCCACTTGTAGTTTTTTTCCATACCCCCTAATCCTATCACTCCCTGCCACCCTCAAAAGTCCCTCCCCAGCTTTCTTGTAGCCCCCTTCAGATACTGGAAGGCCACAATTAGGTCCCCTTTGGAGCCTTCTCTTCTCCAGACTGAACAGCCCCAACTCCTTCAGTCTGTCCTCATAGGAGAGCAGCTCCAGCCCTTTGCTCATCCTCGTGGCCCTTCTCTGGACACCTTCCAGCACCTCCAGATCCTTCCTGTAATAGTGGCTCCAGAACTGGACACAGTACTCCAGGTGTGGTCGCACCAGAGTGGAGCAGAGGGGGAGAATCCCCTCCCTGGCCCTGCTGGCTGTGCTTCTCTTGATGCAGCCCAGGATGTGATTGGCTTTCTGGGCTGCAAGTGCTCACTGCTGGCTTATGTTGAGCTTCTCAAGCCAGTCCCTGCCCAGCCTATATTGGTGCCTGGGATTGCCCTGACCCAGCTGCAGGACCTTGCACTTGCTGAGCTTCATGAGGTTGGTTTGGGCTCACCTCCCCAGCCTGGCAAAGTCACTAATTTGAGTTCAGATCAAGGAGTTTCCTCCAATCTCCAACTGTATTTTGAAGTACATTGTAGTTTACAGGGGGATCCTCAAAAGAAAGTACTGGAAAGTGCAGATCTAGTTTATTACTAAAACACAACTTAATCAGTTTGATTTTCTCCATAAAATGAGATGAGGTAAAACAGTAACAAAAATGAATGGTTTTTATGAATGCCTTTTTTTCCCCTCTTGGTGCTGAGGCAGATAATTTGTCATGTTCTTGATTTTAGTTCATCCACCTCAAAAAGCAGATGGAGTATACAAAACCTTGCAAAGGGGCTGAACTTTATCCTCTGGGGCACAGCCTATGAGAAACCATAAAAGGGTTTGTGACCACTCTTGCAAATGACTTTGGATGTGGCACTTGGTGGCAAGGTTTAGCTGATGTGGAGGTGTTAGCTCATAGGCTGGGCTTGATGATCTCAGAGGACTGGTGGACGAGAAGCTCAACATGAGCTCTCAATGTGCACTTGCAGCCCGGAAAGCAAATCAGCTCCTGGGCTGCATCAGGAGAAGTGTGACCAGCAGGTCAAGGGAGGTGCTTCTCCCCCACTACTCAGCTCTGGTGAGACCCCACCTGGAGTACTGCCTCCAGTTCTGGAGCCCCTATTACAGGAGGGATGTGGACGTGCTGGAGCGTGTCCAGAGAAGGGCCACGAGGATGAGCAGAGGGCTGGAGCACCTCTCCTATGAGGACAGACTGAAGGAGTTGGGGCTGTTCAGTCTGGAGAAGAGAAGGCTCCCAGGTGACCTCATTGTGGCCTTCCAGTATCTGAAGGGGGCCTACAAGAAGGCTGGGGAGGGACTTCTCAGGATCTCAGGTAGTGCTAGGACTAGGGGGAATGGAATGAAGCTGGAGGTGGGGAGATTCAGGCTGGAGGTGAGGAGGAAGTTCTTCCCCATGAGAGTGGTGAAGCCCTGGAATGGGTTGTCCAGGGAGGTGGTTGAGGCCCTGTCCCTGAAGGTATTTAAGCCCAGGCTGGATGAGGCTCTGGCCAGCCTGATCTAGTGTGGGGTGTCCCTGCCCATGGCAGGGGGGTTGGAACTAGATGATCCTTGTGGTCCCTTCCAACCCTGACTGATACTACTATGATACTATGCCTTTTCCAGCCTCAGTGATTCTGTGAAATCCTAAGGAGGATCAGTGAGAGTGAATCTTGTTTAGGTCCTTCCATTCCCAAAACCTGACAGTGTCTCAGATCTTTATCCTCATCTGGGGCACACTTTCACATGTGATTGTAGAATGATGAAAGAACCAAAGGCACAAATGGAAATCTTCAGGCTTTGGGCCCAGCTGAGTAAGCAGCTCTTGACATTTCTGATACAATTGTGAAGAACATCACATGGAGCACAGTCTGATAACAGATAAAATGCTCTTCCCTAGCTTCAGGCATATGGCAACCCACATGTGAATCATGCAGATTGAAGAGACCTTTCCTTTCCAGAGATCCAAATAGTTCATACCACTGATCTGTGGGTTTTAGAAACATAAAGGCACAATAAATGATCAGTTTCATCTTTATGACTGTTCCTCCCTTTCCCACAAAGATAAGGAAGTCACCTCTGCCCCAGACCCAACCAACAGCACTAAACAATGCACTGTTAGGTACCAAGCTACTAAGAGCTTGGTTGATAGTAGGCTGAGTAGGAGCCAGCAGTGTGCCCAGGCGGCCAAGAGGGCCAATGGCATTCTGGCCTGCATCAGGAACAGTGTGGCCAGCAGGAGCAGGGAGGTCATTCTGCCTCTGTACTCAGCACTGGTTAGGCCACACCTTGAGTCCTGTGTCCAGTTCTGGGCTCCTCAGTTTAGGAAAGATGTTGAGATGCTGGAAGGTGTCCAGAGAAGGGCAACAAAGCTGGGGAGGGGTTTGGAGCACAGCCCTGTGAGGAGAGGCTGAGGGAGCTGGGGTTGCTTAGCCTGGAGAAGAGGAGGCTCAGGGGAGACCTTCTTGCTCTCTACAACTACCTGGAAGGATGCTGTAGTCAGGTCGGGGTTGGTGTCTTCTGCCAGGCAACCAGCACCAGAACAAGAGGACACAGTCTCAAGCTGTGCCAGGGGAGGTTTAGGCTGGAGGTTAGGAAGACCTTCTTCCCAGCAAGAGAGACTGGCCATTGGAATGTGCTGCCCAGGGAGCTGGTGGTGTCGACGTCCCTGGAGGTGTTTAAGAACAGCCTGAATGAGTCACTTGGTGCCATGGTCTAGTTGATTAGTTAGGGTTGGGTGATCAGCTGGACTTGGTGATCTTGGAGGTCTCTTCCAACCTGGCTGATTCTGTGAATTTTGTGAATTCTGTGAGCACATCATGTGAAAGCCAAGCCAGGGGTCAAGTGTGCTGCTGACTCCAGATCTCCTCCTAACCTGTACTGCTGCAGTTTATTCTTCCTTCCCAGGTGCAGGACTCCACACTTATTCTTGTTGAACCTCATTAGGTTCCTCTCTGCCCAGATCTCAGTAGATCCCTGTCCATCTTGAAGTGGGAGCCCAGAACTGGATGCAGTATTCCAGGTGTGGCCTCACCAGGGCAGAGTAGAGGGGGAGGAGAACCTCCCTGGATCTGCTGGACACACTCCTCTTAATGCACCCCAGGATCCCCTTGGCCTTCTTGGCCCCCAGGGCACATTGCTGTCCCATGCAGAACTTGCTGTCCACCAGTACTCCCAGGTCCTTCTCCTTGGTGCTGCTCTCCAGCAGATCCCCTCCTGACCTGTACTGCTGCAGTTTATTCTTCCTCCCCAGGTGCAGGACTCTGCACTTATTCTTCTTGAACCTCATTTGTTTCCTCTGCCCAGCTCTCAGTGGGTCCAGGTCCAAATCCAAGCAGAGATGTAGACCTCACAAATACTCAGATTGCAACTTATCTGTTTACTGTCACTGTTCTCAGGCAACACCAGGGCTAAAGTGAGGGAACAAAGGACTCCTTGCTTTGAGATGCAATTGGCTGGGAGAAAAGAAACACACTATGGGAGTTCTGTGAGTCCTTACCACACATTTATTTGTGAGTAATGGATTTCAGCCTCTCCACTGTTGATTATTCAAGGTCAAACTGAATTGAGCTGAATTTCTCTGCGTGTCAGACTAGTCAACAATAGATCAACAAAATGTCCCTCCTGTGCTTTTCCTCCTTTCAAGTGTTAGCTTAACAAACAGGGATGGCAAACTGCAGCTGTAGCATGTTTCCTGGAATTGTTGCTTCTGCCTTTGGCATGAGTTTATGACACCAGCTTATGGGAAAATCTGCACTGGGACTTTCCATTTAAGCACAAGAGACTGGATGAGGCACTTGGTGCCATGGTTTAGTTGATTAGATGGTGTTGGGTGATGGGTTGGACTTGATCTCAAAGGTCTTTTCCAACCTGGTCTGGTCTATTCTATTCTATTCTATTCTATTCTATTCTATTCTATTCTTCTTCCATTCCATTCCATTCCATTCCATTCCATTCCATTCCATTCCATTCCATTATCCTTCCATCCCATTCCATTCCATTCCATTCCATTCCATTCTATCCTATCCTATCCTATCCTATCCTATCCTATCCTATCCCATTTTCTATCCCATCCCACCCATTTTCACCCCATCCCATCCCACCCCACCCCATCCCATCCCATCCCATCCCATCCCATCCACAACTGACAGTATCTGTGGTACAGTTCCTACCAACAGCATTAGAAGGATTTGAGGGAATAAACTCTTCCAGGGGCTACTCCTGCCAAGGGTTTAATTCCAGATCTCTGGGAAATGCTGAGCAGAGGCATCCTTAACTCTTAAGAGAGTCACTAGTAGCAGAATTGACTTCCCATACATGAGTCATGGAGGGAGTTATCCAGCAGACAAGGCTTGCTCTCTGATTGCTTCCATCTGCCCTCTCACCCATTACAGGATGTCAGGAGTTGGAAGAGACCCAAAGAGATCATCGAGTGCAACCCCTGCCAGAGCAGGACCATACAGTCTAGCTCAGGTCACAGAGGAATGCATCCAGCTGTCCATGACATCCACTGCAATTCAACAAGCAGCAGTCAGTTAGTTGTAGAGAAACAGAAGTTGCTGGCAGTAAAAATCCCCTGTCCCTTGCATGCACTCAGCTCTCTGTCAGCCTGGCTATTTAAACCCCATCACTGCTGTGGATGTGGTGTTGAAGGATGTGGTTTGGTGGCAGTAGCTTAGCAGCAGTGGCGGGATTGTAAGCTCTCGGTGAGTGGTTGGACTTGATCTCAAAGGTCCATTCCAACCTCAACAGTTCTTATTTTCTTGTACTTCTGCTTTGTAACATGTCCTTATTTATAGCAGGACACAAACAATAGCCCAGCCCTTAAAAGCAGTTTAGAATAAAGGTTCCCAAAAGCCCTGGAGCAGGCTGCCCAGAGAGGTTGTGGAGTCTCTTTCTCTGGAGACTTTCAAGACCCATCTGGATGCATTCCTGTGTGACCTGTGCAAGATACTATAGTCCTGCTCTGGCAGGGGTTGGACTCAATGACCTCCAGAGGTCCCTTCCAACCCCTAGCATCCTGTGAAGACATAAATCTTTTTGCCTCCCACGAATGGCTGCTGGACTGAGCCTGGCCAAGGGGCCACTCCCAGCAGTCAAATTTAGCCTGACCAGAGGCAGCAGCAGAGGTTACAAGTAGAGAAATAACTGTAGTGAGATTTAATTTTTAGAGAGCTCCCAGTAGGATGAATATGACTTTCATTTTTTTTCCTTCTTTTTATTTTTTTCCCTTTCTTGTTTGACAAAAGGATTCCACAGGAATGAAATCTGAAACACTCCTGATGGTAGCAGTGAGCCCTTTTGGTAAGTCATTTAATCACAGGCTCACAGGATGTCAGGGGTTGGAAAGGACCCAAAGAGATCATCCAGTCCACCCCCCTGCCAGAGCAGGAGCATAGAATCCAGCACAGGTCACACAGGAACACATCCAGGCAGGTCTTGAAAGTCTCCAGAGAAGGAGACTCCACAACCTCTCTAGGCAGCCTGTTCCAGTGCTCTGTGACCCTTACAGAGAAGAAGTTCCTCCTCATGTTGGGTGGAACCTCCTGTGCTGCAGCTTACATCCATTGCTCCTTGTCCTATCCCAGGGAGCAAGTGAGCAGAGCCTGTGTCCTCCCTCCTGACCCCCAGCCCTCAGATATTTATAGACATTTATTGAATCTCCTCTAAGTCTTCTCTTCTCCAGACTAAACAGCCCCAGGTCCCTCAGTCTCTCCTCACAGGGCAGTGCACCAGTCCCCCAGTCATCCTTGTAGTGCTCCCCTGGACCCTCTCCAGAAGATCCCTGTCCCACTTAAACTGGGGAGCCCAGAACTGGATGCAATATTCCAGGTGAAGTCTCACCAGGGCAGAGTAGAGGGGGAGGAGAACCTCCCTGGCTCTGCTGGACACACTCCTCTTAATACACCCCAGGATCCCACTGGCCTTCTTGACCACCAGGCCAAAGCTCTTGACAGCCAGAGTAGAAAATCATTCTGATTCAAAGAGGGTGAACAACCAGACAGAGCTCTATTTCAACACGTGTGACTTTTCACCAAGTAAATCTTTATTGTTCCCTGCCACCTAATGGTGCACCTGCAAAATTACAAACCAGGAAGACAATACTGAAGCTTCCCTAGTTCTAAGTAGACCTTGATGTGTATTCAAATGTAAATATGCATTCCAGTATCTCAAAGGGGCCTGCAAGAAAGCTGGAGAGGAACTTTTATAGGGTGTCAAGGAGTGATAGGACTGGGGGGAATGGAACAAAAATAGAAGTGGGTAGATTCAGATTGGATGTGAGGAAGAAGTTCTTCCCATGAGGGTGATGAGACACTGGAAGCAGTTGTCCAGGGAAGTGGTGGAAGCCTCATCCCTGGAGGCTTTTAAATCCAGGCTGGATGTGGCTGTGAGCAACCTGCTGTAGTGTGAGGTGTCCCTGCCCATGGCAGGGGTTGGAACTATGTGAACCTTGAGGTCCCTTCCAACCCTGACAATTACAGTATCACAGTATCACTAAGGTTGGAAGAGACCTCGAAGATCATCAAGTCCAACCAGTCACCACAGACCCCATGACTAGACCATAGCACCAAGTGCCACGTCCAGTCCCCTCTTGAACACCTCCAGGGATGGTGACTCCACCACCTCCCTGGGCAGCACATTCCAATGGAAATGACTCTCTCAGTGAAGAACTTTCTCCTCACCTCCAGCCTAAACTTCCCCTGGTGCAGCTTGAGACTGTTTCCCCTTGTTCTGGTGCTGGTTGCTAGAGAGAAGAGACCAACCCCTTCCTGGCTACAACCACGTTTCAGGTAGTTGTAGAGAGCAATGAGGTCACCCCTGAGCCTCCTCTTCTCCAGGCTAAGCAACCCCAGCTCCCTCAGCCTCTCCTCACAGGGCTGTGCTCAAGGCCTCTCCCCAGCCTTGTTGCCCTTCTCTGGACACGTTCAAGTGTCTCGATGTCTTTCCTAAACTCCATGATTCTATGATCTCCTGTGCTGTAGTTCCCAGGTGTGGTAGGTTTGTGAACTGCTCTATCCCTGTCCTTTTGGGAAATAGTAGAAAAATGGTGAGGAAAATGGTCTGGACTAATATCCTACCACAGCTGTTTCTGAATTATTCCTAATCCTACTGGGAATAGTTTCCTTCAGGGAAACCAGCTGCAGGAGAGAATAGAAGGTATGTCTTTGGCAGGGATGTGGCAGAAACGAGTCACAGCATTCAAAGGAGGGAGATGGTTTCTGAAAATAAAGACAGACCAAGGTTATGGATAAAAATGGGAAGTATTATTATCACTGTTACTGGCTTTCAGTGAGATACAGGCTGCCTAATGTAGCCTAAACTGTCAGGTAATGATAGGACTAGGGGGAATGGAAAAAAATAGAAATGGGTAGATTCAGCTTGGATGTTAGGAAGAAGTTCTTCCCCAGGAGAGTGGTGAGACACTGGCACAGGTTGCCCAGGGAGGTGGTGGAAGCCTCATCCCTGGAGGCTGTCCCTGTCACTGCAGGGGGGTTGGAACTAGATGATCCTTGAGGTCCCTTCCAACCCTAACAATTCTCTGATTCTAAATTTTGGATGTCAGTGAAGCTGCATTTCTACCTTAAATGCCTGTGCTGGCTCTGGAAACCTGCTGCAAGATATTCTATTCATCTAGATGAAACTGAGATGTAAGTTTCTCATATACTTATGTGAAAGAATTCTTTATATAAGAATGAAAAAGAATCATTGCTACAATCTAGGGCTTTTTTGGGGGTTGTTTTTTATTTCTTTTTTAAATGAGGCACAAAATTACTGAACTAAGGCATTTGCCTTCTTGGCCACAGGAGCACATTGCTGATACATTGATGTCTCCATACTTAGAATCACAGAATCATAGAACTGTCAGGGTTGGAAGGGACCTCAAGGATCCCTTCCAACCCCCCTGCCATGGGCAGGGACACCTCACACTGCAGCAGGTTGACTCACAGCCACATCCAGCCTGGCCTGAAAAACCTCCAGGCATGAGGCTTCCACCACCTCCCTGGGCAACCTGTGCCAGTGTCTCACCACCCTCATGGGGAAGAACTTCTTCCTGACATCCAACCTGAATCTACCCACTTCTATTTTTTTTTCCATTCCCCCAGTCCTATCATTCCCTGACACCCTCAAAAGTCCCTCCCCAGCTTTCTGGTAGCCCCTTCAGATCCTGGAAGGCCACAATTAGGTCTCCTTGGAGCCTTCACTTCTCCAGAATGAACAGCCCCAACTCTCTCAGCCTGTCCTCACAGGAGAGCAGCTCCAGCCCTCTTGAAAGTCTCACATTTTCAAAGTGTATGGCAGGAGTATGATGTCTGCTTGCTTAGTTGCTGGTAGAGCACAAATTCTGCATCTTTAATTTGGAGACATCAGTATTAGCATGATGGGGGTGAGATTTCCTGGGTTTGAAACCGATCACAGCTCCCACTCCAGTCAGCAGCAGGGCAAGGTCAGTCTGTGGCAAGGCAAATGGAATCTCAAACACTTAGTATATAACCTGTGGAACATGTTGCTTGCTAGACTCTTATCTCTAGAGCAGGAACTGCCAAAGGCAGGCACAACACTGTGGAAACCTGCAGGCAACTCATGTGACCCAGAGGTGACTTCCTGAGGTCACAAGACTGTTAGTTGAACTTCCAACTAAATGGAATACAACTGTAGCTTCTGATCAAAGATAGTGGATGCTGCATATTCCTTTCCATCTCATTTTGTAAAGCACTGCTGCCTGTACACATGGTAAGGTTTACAGTTTGTTACTTAAATCAGAAATAATGAACCATCATAGAATGGCTCAGGTTGGAAGGGACCTTAGAGATCATCTACTCCAACCTGCCCACCATGGGCAGGGACACCTCTCAAGTAGACTTGGCTGCTCAAGGCCTCATCTGACCTGACCTTGAACACCCCCAGGAAGGAGGCATACACAACCTCCCTGGGCAGCCTATTCCAGAGCCTCACCACCCTCCTACTGAGGAACTTCTTCCTAAAATCCAGTCTAACCACACTCTCCCTCAGCTTCAAACAATTTCCTCTTGGCCTACTGCTAGACTCCTTTAGGAAAATTCCCTCTCCAGAATATACTATAGAATTAACCAGGTTGGAAAAGACCTTTGAGATTAAGTCCAACCTATCACCCAACACCATATAATCAACTAAACCAATGCACCAAGTGTCTCATCCAGGCTCTTCCTAAACACTTCCAGGGATGGTGACTCTACCACCTCCCTGGGCAGCACATCCCAATGGCCAATCTCTCTTCCTGGGAAGAATTTCTTCCTGACATCCAGCCTAAAGCTCCCCTGGTGCAGCTTGAGACTGTGTCCTCTTGTTCTGGTGCTGGGTGCCTGGGAGAAGAGACCAACCCCCACCTGGCTACAACCCTGTTGATTAGATAGTGTTGGATGATGGGTTGGACATGATGATCTCAAAGGTCTCTTCCAACCTGTTCTGTTCTATTCTATTCTATTCTATTCTATTCTATTCTATTCTATTCTATTCTATTCTATTCTATTCTATTCTATTCTATTCTCCCTTCAGGGAGTTGGAGAGAGCAAGAAGGTCTCCCTGAGCCTCCTCTTCTCCAGGCTAAGCAACCCCAGCTCCCTCAGCCTCTCCTCACAGGGCTGTGCTCCAGACCCCTCCCCAGCTTTGTTGCCCTTCTCTGGACACCTTCCAGCAACTCAACATCTTTCCTAATCTGAAAGGCCCAGAACTGGACACAGGACTCCAGGTGGGGTCTCACCAGAGTGGAGCAGAGGAAGAGAATCACATCCTTTGACATGCTGGCTATGCTTCTCTTGATGCAGCCCAGGATGTGATTCACTTTCAGGGCTGCAAGATCCTAATTTTTGTTTGAGCTGCAGTCCATCTTCCACAAAGAAATCTATTTATTGTTTGAACAGGTTCTACACAGAAACCTATTGATATTTGAAGAATGGAAGTGATGAGAGTCAGCATATTCTCAGGTAAATTTTTCCTATGTTTAATTGTCCTCCAGATAAAAACTGTAGTCCTTATTCCTTGGGAAAATTGGATTTCATTGTAACTTTTCTTTTTCCCCTCCTAGAATTATAAGCTGTCAACTAGTAGCAATCATTTCCCTGCACAGGAGTCAGAGTAGAAAAGAGAGTTAAATATGCTCTGTGGTTTCAAAGCAATTAAAAGTGATTGAATTAAACAGAGCAGATTCTCGTAACTATGAAACACTGAAGTGTCTTATAGAAAAATCCAGCTGAATAGTGTCCCTGAGGATAGATTCTGCTTCACTTTAACATTAGGGATTATTGATAGGATTTCAAAGCAGGATTGTCTTTAACTCAAGTGTGACAATTCTGGGAAAGTGTTTAAAAGCCTAAGAAGCAGTGGGGCGTGAAAGTTAAAGAGTTAGTATTCCAGACAGAAAGGAAAGCACTGCATGATGATTGCCCAATGGCCAAGAAGGCCAATGGCATCCTGGCTTGCGGCAGGAACAGTGTGGCCAGCAGGAGCAGGGAGGTCATTCTGCCCTGTGCTCAGCACTGGTTAGGCCACACCTTGAGTCCTGTGTCCAGTTCTGGGCTCCTCAGTTTAGGAAAGATGTTGAGATGCTGGAAGGTGTCCAGAGAAGGGCAACAAAGCAGGGGAGGGGGTTGGAGCACAGCCCTGCCAGGAGAGGCTGAGGGAGCTGGGGTTGGTCTCTTCTGCCAGGCAATCAGCACCAGAACAAGAGGACACAGTCTCAAGCTGTGCAGGGGGAAGTTTAGTCTTGATCTTAGAAAGAAGTTCTTCATAGAGAGATTGGCCATTGGAATGAGCTGCTGTGACCGGTTTAGGCTGTGCCTTTAAGAATGGGACACTGTTGCCCACAGTTGCAGGATTCGAACCCATGACCTCAGCACTCACAGTCTCATGCCCTACCAACCGAGCCACACAGTCCCACCAGGGAGGTGGTGGGGTTGACATCCCTGGAGGTATTTAAGAAAAGTCTGGATGAGGCACTTGGTGCCATGGTTTAGTTGATTAGATGGTGTTGGGTGATGGGTTGGACTTGATCTTGGAGGTCTCTTCCAGCCTGGCTGATTCTGTGAGCACGTCATGTGAAATCCAAGCCAGGGGCCAAGCATGCTGCTGACTCCAGAGGCAAATTAAGACGGGCACACCTCTTGCTCTGCATACTGCATTGCTTGACACCTACCTGCTCCCAGCAGCCCGTCCATCAAGGAGGCTGGACAGCCTCACTGCAGACAATCCCTTTCACAAGCACACTTGTTTCTTAGCTCCCGTTTTATCAAGCTTTTGCAAAGACAGCAATTTTTGACTACTGAATGGCTCAGAACGAACAGAATGTTAGGGGCTGGAAGGGCCCCCAAAAGATCATCCAGTCCAGGTCTCTTCCACCCTGGTTGTCTCTGTGCTTCTCTGAGTCCCACCACAGCCTCCCAAGGTGCCAGCGGCCGGCGCGGCGCGCACGCCCCCACGTGCCGCCCCCGCGCGCCGAACGCGTAACCCCTGCCCCTCGCCGCCCGCTCCGCCTACCCCAGCGTGACTTCCGCGCACGAGCAGTAAGCCTTTCCTCCCCACCCACCGCGCGACGCTCTGTGATTGGTCGACCCTCCACGCGCCGCCGGCCAGTCAGGAAGCCCGCCCGGGACCCCGCCTCTTTAGAACGCGCGGCGGCGGCGGCCCCTGACAGCAGCTGCGGCCCCTGACAGCGGCGGCGATGGCGGCGCTGGGGCTGTCGCTGCGCGGGGCGCTGGCCTCCGGGGTGGCTGCGCGGCGCTGCGGAAGGCTCTGGAGCCGCATGTCCCCGCTGCCGTCCGCGCCACGCCGGGCCGCCGCACACTTCGCCTTCCAGCCCGACCCGGCGCCCACCGAGTATGGTAAGAGCAGGCCGGGCCGGGCTCAGTTTCGCTTTGCTGCTGGGTCGGATTTGCTCCGCCTCGCCGCTGCCTTCTGCAGCGCAGGCCCCCGCCCCGATTGGGGCGGTGCGGAGGGAGGGAGAAGGATGGGCTCTTCCGTCCTCCACCCCCACGGGTCGCCCTGCCCCGTCTCCGGCCAGCCTCAGCACCGGGGGCGTGGGCTCGGGTGGCCGTGGTCTTTGCCCCACTGTGTCCCCGGCGCTTCCACCTGCGTGTTTTCCGTGACAGTCTTGGGCTGAGGCTGGGGAGGCCCCCGCGGGTTGCTTCACATCAGCTGCCTGGTTGTTGATGAAGTGCTCTATGGGCTGCCGGTGCAAGAGTGGCCGTAGGCCTATCCATCCTCTCGGACCTGCGAACCCTTGCCCTGCCCCTATTCTATTTTAGTGTTAAAGCTTCTAGCAGTCACTTAAGAGCTTGCATCCATCCCTATTTTTTTAGTGGCATGTGCGAGGCTGAGGGAGCTGGGGTTGTTTAGCCTGGCAAAGAGGAAGCTCAGGGGAGACCTTCTTGCTCTCTCCAACTCCCTGAAGGGAGGTTGTAGCCAGCCGGGGGTTGGTTGGTTCCCAGGCAACCAGCACCAGAACAAGAGGACACAGTCTCAAGCTGCACCAGGGGAGGTTCAGGCTGGATGTGAGGAAGAAATTCTTCCCAGCAAGAGAGATTGGCCATTGGAATGTGCTGCCCAGGAAGGTGGTGGAGTCACCATCTCAGGAAGTGTTTAAAAGAGCCTGGCTGAGGCACTTGGTGTCATGGTTTAGTTGATGAGATGGTGTTGGGTGATAGGTTGGGCTTGATGATCACTGAGGTCTTTTCCAACCTGGTTGATTCTGTAATTTGTTTAAAGTGCTAGTAAACATGTGGTTAAAAAAGAGTGCTGTCTAGGGAGAGGTTTAAGGTAATCCTCATGATCACATGGTTAAGAGTAAACAGATCAATTGGAAACGATCAGCTCAGGGTGAAAGTTGGTCTTTTGACTTTTTATCTGAGATGCATCTCTGCAAATGACTAATGCTGGGTTCTCCTGGGAGAAGCCTGCCAGCTTGGCATTAAACCTGAGAGAACTTAAGAAGCTGGGGAAGGACTTTTGAGGGTGTCAGGGAGTGACAGGACTGGGGGGAATGGAGTAAAACTAGAAATGGATAGATTCAGATTGGATGTGAGGAAGAAATTCTTCCCCATGAGGGTGGTGAGACACTGGCACAGGTTGCCCAGAGAGGTGGTGGAAGCCTCATGCCTGGAGGTGTTTGCAGCCAGGCTGGATGTGGCTGTGAGCAACCTGCTGTAGTGTGAGGTGTCCTTGCCCGTGGCAGGGGTTGGAACTGGCTGATCCTTGAGGTCCATTCCAACCCTGACAATTCTATGGTTGTATGACACTTTGTGACACTTTGTAACTGAAGTCCAGTGAGCAAGCTGGTGGTCTAGAATAATATTAGGTGTCTGTAAATAGGAAAGGCTGGACCTTCAAGAAAAATGATAAAAGAACGATGAAATAAGTTTAGAAACACAGAGTCCTGTAGATTGCAAAAAGGCCTTTAAGGTCACTGAGTGCAACTCAACTCTGCACAGCCAAGTTCACCACTAAACCATGCCCCTAAGCACCAGCCTTTTAAATATCTTTGGGGTGGTGACTCAACCACTTTCCTGGGTAGCCTGTGCCAATAACCCTTAATAACCCTTTCATTGAACAAACTTTTCCTACTGTCCAGTCTAAAGCTTTGCTGTTGCAGCTTGAAGCTATTTCCTCTTGTCCTGTCACTTATTACAGGAGATCAACACCTACCTCTCTGCAACCTCTTTTCAGGTACTTGCAGGGAGTGACAAGGTCTCTCCTGAGCCTTCTTTTCTCTAGGCTAAACACCCCCAGTTCCTTCAGCCACTCCTCATAAGATTTGTGCTCCAGACCCTTGACCAGTTTTGTGGTCCTTCTCTGGACATGTTCCATCCCCTCAGTGACCTTCTTGTAGGGGAGAACAAGAGGACAGTCTGAAGCTGTGCTAGGGGAGGTTTTAGGCTGGGTGTTAGGAAGAAATTCTTCATAGAAAGAGAGATTGGCCATTGGAATGTGCTGCCCAGGGAGGTGGTGGAGTCACCATCACTGGCAGTGTTTAAGAAGAGCCTGGATGAGGCACTTGGTGCCATGGTTTAGTTGATTAGATGGTGTTGGGTGATAGGTTGGACTCGATGATCTCAAAGTTCTTTTCCAACCTGGTTAATTCTGCATTCTGTAAAGCTGAAACCAGTCCCATCTATCCCATAATTTCAGTTTATGCAGCAAGTGGGTCTTGGGTACTCTGACCAGGGGTCATGTATAGGGCTGATAATGAAGTTATTAGTCATGTTTTGCACTGATGTTTTCAAAGGTGCTTTGTGTTTTGAAGCAAACAAAGTGGCTAAGGCCTCTCTCTTGCACAGGGCAAACTCAGAAGATGAATCTCTTCCAGTCCATAACAAGTGCCTTGGACAATGCTTTAGCCAAAGACCCAAGTGCAGGTATGTTGTACTTTTGTTAGTGGCTTTGGCTTTGTATGAATTGCTTTTTGCTTTGCCCCTTTGTGTCCATGATTAAATGTGTTTCTGGTGGCCTTTAAAGTGGCCTCAAGTCATTGCTACACTTTGGTCCCAAGCAAGGCTTAAAAATGTGCTGTGTTAATGGTTTACTAATGGATTATATTATTATACTGGATTATAGTATGATATACAATATATGTGGATTATATACAACCCATTATTTATAATGGATTACATATAGTTATGTGTTGTGTCAATGGTTCATTAATGGATTATATTATTATTGATGGATTATATCAGGCTAGCAGGTAGTGACAGGACTAGGGGGAATGGAATGAAGCTGGAGGTGGGGAGATTCAGGCTGGATGTGAGGAGGAAGTTCTTCCCAATGAGAGTGGTGAAGCCCTGGAGGTGTTTAAGCCCAGGCTGGATGAGGCTCTGTCCAGCCTGATCTAGTGTGGGGTGTCCCTGCCCATGGCAGGGGTTGGAACTAGATGATCCTTGTGGTCCCTTCCAACCTTGACTGATACTATGATACTATATTATTATATTGTTAATGAATTATGTTATTATGTTTTGTGCTAATGGTTTCTTAATGTATTATATGCTCTAAGATACAGCTGACTTCTGTATTAGCTGAGTGTATTTTGCTTGAAAGTTGGGACAGAAGAACACTTTGCTGAGAGGGGATTTAATAAATGTTTGGAAATATCTAAGGGCTGGGGGTCAAGAGGGAGGGGACAGGCTCTGCTCACTTGCACCCTGGGATAGGACAAAGGGCAATGGATGTAAACAACAGTACAGGAGGTTCCACCTCAGCATGAGGAGGAACTTCTTCACTATGAGGGTCACAGAGCCCTGGAGCAGGCTGCCCAGAGAGGTTGTGGAGTCTCCTTCTCAGGAGACTTTCAAGACCCATCTGGATGTGTTCCTGTGTGACCTGTGCTGGATTCTCTGGTCCTGCTCTGGCAGAGGGGGTTGGACTTGATGATCTTTGAAGCTCCCTTCCTACCCCTATCCTGTGAGCCTGTGAACATGCTGCTGGTATTACTGATGTGAACTGTACTTAAAGGTAGCTTTCGTCCTACCGCTAAGTAAAGGGAGTTTTAAAAATGCAAGCCTTAGCTTTTAATTCCTTCAGCTCTCTGTGCTCACAATGTGATAATTTTTAGAGATTAAAAATCATAGAATCACAGAATTGTCAGGGTTGGAAGGGACCTCAAGGATCAGCCAGTTCCAACCCCCCTGCCATGGGCAGGGACACCTCACACCACAGCAGGTTGCTCACAGCCACATCCAGCCTGGCCTTCAAAACCTCCAGGGATGAGGCTTCCACCACCTCCCTGGGCAACCTGTGCCAGTGTCTCACCACCCTCATGGGGAAGAATTTCTTCCTAACATCCAATCTGACGTTTTCCATCTGATGTCCCACTTCTAGTTTTTCTCCATTCCCCCCAGTCCTGTCACTCCCTGACACCCTCAAAAGTCCCTCCCCAGCTTTCTTGGAGCCCCCTTCAGATCCTGGAAGGCCACAATTAGATATCCTCAGAGCCTTCTCTTCTCCAGACTGAACAGCCCCAACTCCAGCCATTCTGCCTTCCCTCCTCCCCTGCCCTCCAACATTCCTTTCCAGCTTTCCTGGTTCCTCTTCATCGCTGTGGATGGGCAGGGTAAGTTTTTCTAAAGGCTTTTTGCAGTCTGGATAACCTATAGCTTTGAGGATGCTAATTCATCATAGCTTACTTTAAAAGGGCAGTCCCAAATTCTCTGCAACAAAACTATTTACTCCACTTGGAATTGTTACACATAACAGGAAGTCTGTTGTTCCTGTTGCCATAACAAAGGTCTGATGATGGCCAGATATCTGAAAGAGGCTTAATCTCCTGAGCACAGCTGCAAAAGCTGTAGTATCTTATGCCATCTGGGTTTTTCTTTTCAGTGTGTTAGTGACTTGTTTTGGCACTGCTTGATCCACTTCTTGACCTTGAAGTCTGACTGCCTAATCTGTTAGGATGAGATCCCTGTTGTCTGTCCATCACCATGCCTCTAAACATTCCCTCTCAATCTGGAGCACTGTTACAATCACCTCTATTAAATTAAACACACAGTCAATTCATGCCAAGGACATTCTGGTACTTATAGACTCAGCCCTATAAAAGTAAGGAGGATCTTAGCCTGGCAAGAACCTCAACTCTTTTATAATCTTCAGCCTTTTAAGTCAAAGCATCACAGGGTATGAGGGGTTAGAGGGGACCTCTGGAGATCTTCAAGTCTCGTGTAACCAGTTCCTAATCGTATTAGTGTCTTGGCTTTTGAATCATGTGCATTGCAGTAATACTAGCCTCTTCTACTGTTATTTTTCAGTGATATTTGGTGAAGATGTGGCCTTTGGTGGAGTCTTCAGGTGTACAGTTGGCTTGAGAGACAAGTATGGTAAGGTAACTCTTCAATCTGACATCTTTTTCATGTTACCATCTCTTTTTTGTTGTACCCATCTGTGGCTTGTGGGAGAACACGTGCAAGAAAAGCCTTGTCAATGGACTTTTCCTTCCTGTCCTTGGAAACAGGAAGAGCTATGATCTTATTACCATTTATGTAAGCTTGCAAAACCTGCTGACATGACCTGAAGGGAAGTTGGAGCAAGGAGGGGGCAGCCTCTTCTCCTTGGTGACAAACAACAGGACTAGAGGAAATGATTTCAAGCTGCATCAGGAGGAGGTTCAGGCTGGATGCTAGGAAATATTTCTTCACAGGGGAGGTTCTCAAGTGTTGGAATGGTCTGCTCAGGGCAGTGGTGGAGTCACTGTCCCTGGAGGTGTTTAAGCAGTGTGTGGAAATGGTTTAGGATTGACCCTAAAATGGGTTGAGGGTTGGGTTGGCCTGGATGATCTTGGAGGTCTCTTCCAGCTGGTTGTTCTCTGTGGTTCTGTGATTTCTGTGTCAACTACCTTCATCGATATAACTGCTTCCAATCACAGAATTATTGAGGCTGGGAAAGATCTCTGAGGTCAAGTCCAGCCTATGAGCTAACACCACCACAGTGACTAAACCATGTCACTAAGTACCACATCCAAGCTTTTCTTGAAGGCCTTGGGGATGGCAGCTCCACCACATCCCTGGACAACCTGTGCCAGTGTCTCACCACCTTCATGGTGAAAAACTTCTTGCTAACATACAATCTGAATCTATCCATTTCTAGTCTTGCTCCATTCCCCCCAGTCCTATCACTCCCTGACACCCTCAAAAGTCCCTCCCCAGCTTTCTTGGAGCCCCCTTCAGATACTGGAAGGCCACAGTTAGGTCTCCTTGGAGCCTTCTCCTCTCCGCACTAAACAGCCCCAGCTCCCTCAGGCTGTCCTCATAAGAGAGCAGCTCCAGCCCTCTGCTCATCCTCATGGCTCTTCTCTGGACATGTTCCAGCACATCCAGACCCTTCCAGTGATAGGGGCTCCAGAACTGGACACAGTACTCCAGGTGGGGTCTCATCAAAGTGGAATAGAGGGGGAGAATCACTTTCCTTGACCTGCTGGCTGTGCTTCTCTTGCTTCAGCCCAGGATGTGATTGGCTTTCTGAATGAAGGCAGTCTCTGAAATACAAGCTTAGACAGAAGGAGAAGCCTGAAGATAAAATGAATGAAGGAGTCATTCACATAATGACCATAGAACTTTGGAACAGAGAAAAATTGACACAAGTGACTTGGCTTCTTTCATCACTGATAGTGAAATCACGTAGCAAACAGGCAGTGGCTCAAGAGGGAATGGCAGAGATGAACTAGAGGATGTATTGCACATACAGTTACAATGCTGAGGAGAACCAGGAAAGGCTGAAAACCTCCACACAGAGGGAATCTAAAATGTTGAGAGGAGGGTGTCTGTCCATCAGAGTTATCTTAGGTTAAATCATTTCTGGATACAGTGCCTGTTTTATGCAGGAGCCAGAGTCCATGTGAAATAATAAAGCATTCCAGATAGAGTCAAGGAACCTCATGGACCTTACCTGTGCAGGGAAGGTGATGTACACCTAGTGATTACTCAGGTTGCCCATGGAGGTGGTGAAATCCTCATCCCTGGAAGCTTTTAAGGCCAGGCTGGATGTGGCTGTGGGCAACCTGCTGTAGTGTGAGGTATCCCTGCCCATGGCAGCGGGTTTGCAACTAGGTGATCCTTGAGGTCCCTCCCAACCCTGACAATTCTGTGATTCTTCTTGCTTCATTCCCCTTCAGCAGTTAACATTCACATGTGCTGATGTAAAATATGATAGAATGAGGATTTTTCCCCCCTCCTCTCTCCTCTAAGAGGGGAGTTTCTGGTTTTGATTTGGTTGTGGGTTTATTGTTGTTGTTTGGGTTTTGTTGTTTGTTTGGTGATAGTAACATTGATAACATTCTTCATATCTTGAGCCAGCAATGTGCTCTTGTGGCCAAGAAGGCCCATGCCAATCTGGAGTGGATTAGAAGGGCTGTGGTTAGTGGGTCCATAAAGGTTCTTCCCCTCTACTCTGTCCTGGTGAGGCTGCATCTGGAATATTGTGTCCAGTTCTGGACCCCTCAGTTCAAGAGGGACCTCAGGGAGCTGCTTGAGAGAGTCCAGCACAGAGCCACATGAATGATGAAGGGAGTGGAACATCTTCCTTAGGAGGAGAGACTGAGAGAGCTGAGGGCTCTGTAGCTTGGAGAGGAGGAGACTGAGAAGTGACCTCATTGCTGTTGATAAAGATGTACAGGGTGAGTGCCCAGAGGCTGGAGCCAGGCTCTGCTGGGGGATGCCCAGTGCCAGCACAAGGGGCAATGGTGGAAGCTGAGGCAGAGGAAGTGCCATGGAAACAGGAGGAAAAATTTTTCCCTGTGAGGGTGACAGAGCACTGGAAGAGGCTGCCCAGGAGGGTTGTGGAGTCTCCCTCTCTGGAGATATTCAAGCCCTGTCTAGATGCATTCCTGTGTGACCTGCTCTAGGTGATGCTGCTCTGGCAGGGGGTTGGACTGGATGAGCTTTGGAGGTCCCTTCCAGCCCCTAACACTGTGATTCTGTATTTTTTTTCTCTTGTTTTAGTTTGTTTTTCCCCTTGGTAGCTTTTTTTCTTGCAGATAATCACTAGGTGGCAGCCTATGCCTGTCAGTAGCTGCTATGAATAATTTTGATACAAACTGATAGTTCCTTTTTAAGCACTTTTATAGAGGTCAGGGTCTAAGTATGACTTAATATTAGCAGAGGGAGAGTTTACTATATTAATACTCAGTCCTGTACTATAGAGATGTTGGTTGCTTTCCAGCCTGTTACTGAAGTCTCTCTGGGGAGATAGAGGAGAAATTTGCTCTCAGAGTAAATTGGTCATCACACCTAAACTGTTTGCCAGAAAAGCCACTTAAGCCTGAGTGTAGGGTAATAATATGTGATATAAGCACAGCTAGAGGCCTGTCCTAGTAAGTGACAGAAGTCAGGCTTACTGACTTTGTAAGAAAAGAAACCCCAATTGTTAATTGGATGAATTCTTGACATGCTGCAAAGACCTCTGTTAGAAAATGGTTGAGGAGTCCTGTGTAAGCAGTATGTGGAAAATTCTTTTCCACGATCGCTAAGTCTTAGGATAGGATGTTTGTGCCTATCCATCTTAGTCAACCTCTGATATAGGTGATTCCAGTTTCCTGGCATTGCTCTGCTGCTCATCGCAGCCTCACAGGATGTTAGGGGTTGAAAGGGATCTTCAAGTCCAAGCCCCCTGCCAGAGCAGGACCATACAATCCAGCACAGGTCACACAGGAACACATCCAGATGGATATTTGATGTCTCCTGAGAAGGAGACTCCACAACCTCTCTGGGCAGCCTATTCCAGTGCTCTGTGACCCTCACAGTGAAGAAGTTCCCCCTTGTCCTGAGGTTGAACCTCCTGTGCTGTAGTTTCCATCCATTGCCCCTTGTCCTATCCCAGGGTGCAAGTGACCAGAGCCTGTCCCCTCCCTCCTGACCCCCAGCCCTCAGATATTTCCAAACATTTATCAGATCCCCTCTCAGTCTTCTCTGATAGGTAGAGATGACCTTGTCTTTGTTGCACATTCCAGAGAGCCACCACAGTGGCTTCCACCCTGTTCACACAACACTGCACATCCCTGGCCTAACCAGGCCAGGATGTGTTTTAACTCTGTTGCATGTTTCAGGTGGTCACTCCGCCACCAACCCAGGCAGCTGTTGTCTGGGCAAGGAGCAAAGGTGATTTTATCTTTGTTGATTTACAGGAGGAGGCTTTAGTCTCTTACATGTCCTTAGTATGTTATGCATGGACTGAATGCTTGGAAATCTGTTGCTGCATAACCCTCTGTCCTGAAAATCAATGCATGTCCAGAAATTTAGGTGGAGAATTCCTTTCAGCTAAGGGAAGGGGGAAAGTCTTGTACAGCATTTCCCCTCATAGAATCACAGAAACATTCAGGTTGAACAAGACCCTCAGGATCACCAAGTCCAGCCCAGAACCCTACTCTGCAAGGGTCACCCCTAAACCCTATCCCAAGCACCACATCCAAACCACCTTGAAACACATCCAGGCTTGGGGACTCATCCACCTCCCTGGGCAGCACATTCCAATCCCTGACCACTCTTGCTGGGAAAAACTTCTTCCTAATGTCCAGTCTGAACCTATCCAGTGGCAGCTTGAGGCCATTCCCTTTTGTTCTGTCATTAATTCCCTGTGAGAAGAGACCAGCAGCTGTTCCGGTGTTCCACTACCCTCATGGTAAAGAACTTGTCCCTAACCTCCAATCTCAATCCACTCTTCTCTAGTTTGAAGCCATTGCTCCTAAATGGAAGATTTCAATACATTAAACCAATCTTAGATGCAGTTCTTACCCATCTTTTGTTGTCATCTCAGGAACTACTGTACATCTTTAGTAGTCCATATCTGTGCTTACATCTACTTATTGTGCAGGCTTTCCAATACTACAACTGTTTGTAGGTCTCATCAGTTGCATGCAGATGTTTCATGCAGAGGGGTTGGTCTCTTCTCCTGGGTGGCCAGCACCAGGACAAGAGGACACAGTCTCAAGCTGCACCAGGGGAGCCTTAGGCTGGATGTTAGGAAGAAGTTCTTCATAGAAAGAGATTGGCCATTGGAATGTGCTGCCCAGGGAGGTGGTGGAGTCACCATCACTGGAAGTGTTTAAGAAGAGACTGGCTGAGGCCCTTGGTGCCATGGTTGAGTTGATTAGATGGTGTTGGGTGATAGGTTGAACTCGATGATCTCTGAGGTCTTTTCCAGCCTGGTCTGGTCTATTCTATTCTGTTCTGTTCTCTCTGTATGTATATGTTTGGATAAAGTGTTTCAGTGAAGTTAGGTTTCATTCAAAAGCTGGGAAGTTGTTATGCTTGCCAAAATACATGCACTCTAGAAGAGTGAAGCTTACCCAGCAAGGAAATGTGAATTTAGTTGTTCTTGTTGCTAAGGTATCAGCAAGTTTACACCAGGAGTAGTGTTTCAGCCTTATGTCTCTAAGCAGACTGCAGGTCATTGGTGCATGTGCTGTCTAATTAGAGCTCATTAGAGAATTTCCTGTTAATGTATCTGGAAAAACTGAAGTAAAAAAAGTTAAATCCTTTTTGTAGTCCTTAAAGTATCCTCAACAGGCCTCTGGGCAACCTGATCTTGTTGAGGATGTCCCTGCTTACTGCACAAGGGGTTGGACTGGTTGGCCTGTGGAGGTCCCTTCCAACCCAGACCATTCAGTGAGAGGGTGAGTGAGTGAATGAGTGGGTGAGAGGGTGAGTGATTCTCTGGTTCTGTGATCATCCACCTAGCAGAGGTTAAAGGAGCTGGAAGAAAGGTGATCAGCAGGTGAAAACATGAAACATCCCTTTGTTCTGATGCCTCACCAGCTAGCAGGTTAACAGCAATCATCTTTGATCAATGCTGGAGTGAAAGAGTGGTGCTGGGAAGAGAAGATGGATTCCTGGAGTAAGAATCAGAGAATTCTTTTGTTTGGAAAAGACCTTTAAGACACGGTGTCCTCCTGTTATCTAACTACCAAGTCTGGTGCTAAATCAAGGTTATGTAAGGCAGAGAATGAGCATTAGGCCAAATAAAAGATTTGGTGAATGGTCAATGTGGGTAGAAGCAAGAGATGGTTGGGGATATTCAGCCTGGGGAAAAGAAGGCTCTAGGGGAGACCCTATGGCAGCCTTTCAGTGCCTGAAGGGGGCCTATAAGAAAGCTGGGAAGGGACTTCTTAACAACAGCTTGTAGTGGTAGGAGTGGGGATTGAAGCTTGAGGAGGGAAGATTTAGACTGGATGTTAGAAAGGAATTCTTTACAGTGAAGGTGATGAGACACTGGAACAGGCTACCCTGGGGGGTTGTGACTCCTCCTCCCTGGAAGAATTCAAGGAACTAGATGATGTAGTGTGAGGTGTCCCTGCCCGGGGCAGGGGGCTTGGAACTAGATGATCTTTCAGGTCCCTTCCAACCCAACCCATTCTATCATAGTTATTTGACTAGAAGGAGGTTCTATTTGTTTAGAGGAACCAGAGTTTGCTTATAGGGACTGTTCTCACATGTAAAAAAGGAAGTGGAAGTCTTGGTGATCACTGACCTCTAGAGAATAAGACAACTGGGACGTGATGGCCTGGAAGTACAGAGCTGGTGGAATTTACAAATGGATCATGTAAATAAATGTAGCATTGAGCAAGCTCATGGTGAGCTATAGACATGAGAGGCAATGTAGCTGAAGGCTTTATAGCTCCAGAAGTTGCATGAGGCAAAGGCTACTGGAGGATTCCAAACTGCAAAGAATTTCCTCTGTGATTCTTTGATAGTTTTGGAAGAAGTTTTCAAAGAATATCTTATCAATATCTTTATTGATGATCTGGATGAGGGCATTGAGTCCATCATCAGTAAGTTTGCAGATGACAGCAAGCTGGGGGCAGGAGTTGATCTGTTGGAGGGTAGGAGAGCTCTGCAGAGGGACCTTGCCAGGCTGGGCAGATGGGCAGAGTCCAAGGGCATGAGATTGAGCACATCTAAGTGCCGGGTTCTGCACATTGGCCACAGCAACCCCAGGCAGTGCTACAGGCTGGGGTCAGAGTGGCTGGAGAGCAGCCAGGCAGAGAGGGACCTGGAAGAACTGGTTGATAGTAGGCTGAACATGAGCCAGCAGTGTGCCCAGTGGGCCAAGAGGGCCAATGGCATCCTGGCCTGCATCAGGAATAGTGTGGCCAGCAGGAGCAGGGAGGTCATTCTGCCCTGTCCTCAGCACTGGTTAGGCCACACCTTGAGTCCTGTGTCCAGTTCTGGGCTCCTCAATTCAAGAAAGATGCTGGAATGTGTCCAGAGAAGGGCAAGAAAGCTGGGGAGGGGTCTGGAGCACAGCCCTGTGAGGAGAGGCTGAGGGAGCTGGGGTTGCTTAGCCTGGAGAAGAGGAGGCTCAGGGGAGACCTTCTTGCTGTCTCCAACTCCCTGAAGGGAGGTTGTAGCCAGGTGGGGATTGGTCTCTTCTCCCAGGCACCCAGCACCAGAACAAGAGGACACGGTCTCAGGCTGCACCAGGGGAGGTTTAGGCTGAAAGCTGGCCATTGGGATGTGCTGCCCAGGGAGGTGGTGGAGTCACCGTCCCTGGAGGTGTTCAAGAGAGGAGACTGGATGAGGCACTTGGTGCCATGGTTTAGTTGATTAGATGGTGTTGGGTGATAGGTTGGACTCCATAACCTCAAAGTTCTTTTGCAACCTGGTTAATTCTGTGTTCTGTAAAGAAACTATGAAGATGTCTAGTGGTATTGTCAGCCTTCTGGAAAGCCAGCTGTGTGGGGTATGGATGCAGTGAATCCATGTGTTTGGAGCCAATATAAAGACATTTTTCTTTTAATATGAAATTGGCCAACCTGTGATCCTTACAGAGGGAAGTTTTAGTCTCAGTGTGGATGTATGATTCATCTTGGCTCATGCACAATTTAAAACCTGCATCTGATGTAAGCAAGTAGCTTAGGCTTCTTCCACCAGGTTCCAAGTCAATTCTTGCAGGTAATTCATGCTGCCTGTTTAAGAGTATTCCAGACTAACTATGATCCTAGAATCATTGAGGTTGGAAAAGACCTTTATGATCGAGTCCAAATGCAGATCTAACCCTGCCAAGTCCTCCACTAAACCATGTCCCTGAGCACCACATCTAGCACATCTTTAAACACCCCCAGGGATTGGGACACAGCCACTTCTGTGGGCAGCCTGTTCCAGTGTTTAATAACCCTTTCAGTGAAGAAAGTCTTCCTAATGCCTGATCTCAACCTGTCCTGGTACACCTTGAGACCATTTCCTCTTGTCCTAGCACATGTTATGTAGGAGAAGAAATAGACCCTACTTCGGTACAACCTCCTTTCAGGTAGTTGCAGAGAGCAAGAAGGTCTCACCTGAACCTCCTTTTCTCCAGGCTAAGCAACCCCAGTTCCCTCAGCCTCATAAGATTTGTGCTCTAGATCCTTCACCACCTTCAGTGTTCTTCTCTGGACAAGCTCCAGGACTTCAATGTCCAATAATGAGGGCTCTAAAACTGAACACAGTACTCAAGGTGTGGCCTCACCAGTGCTGAGTACAGGGGGACAATCACTTCCCTGCTCCTGCTTGTCAGACTGTTCCTGGTGAAGGCCAGGATGCTGTTGACCTTCTTGGCCAGCTGGGCACACTTCTGGCTCATATTCAGCTGGCTGTTGGTCAATACCCCTAGGTCCTATTCTGCCAGGCAGTGTTCTGGCCACTCTGCTCCAAGCCTGTAGCATTGCATGGGGTTGTTGTGACCAAAATGCAGGACCCAGCTCTTGGCCTTATTGAATCTCATACAGCTGACCTTGGCCCATCAATGCAGAGTGTCCAGATCCCTCTGCAGAGCTTTCCTACCTTTGAGCACTGCTGCCTAACTTGGTGTCATCTTTAAGCTGACTGAGGGTACACTTTATCCCTTATACAGTAGCTTGCATGTCTGTCTCATTGCCACCAAGGGAGACTGGATCATAGAATCCAACAATTCTCAGGGTTGGAAAAGACCTCAAGGATCAGCCAGTTCCAACCCCCTTGCCATGGGCAGGGACACCTCACACTACAGCAGGTTGCTCACAGCCACATCCAGCCTGGATTTAAAAGCCTCCAGGGATGAGGCTTCCACCACCTCCCTGGGCAACCTGTGCCAGTGTCTCACCACCCTCATGGGGAAGAACTTCCTAACAGCCAATCTGAGTCTACCCATTTCTAGTTTTGTTTCATCTCCCCTAATCCTATCACTCCCTGACACCCTCAAAAGTCCCTCCCCAGCTTTTTTGTAGGTCCCCTTCAGATACTGGAAGGCCACAAGAGAAGGTTTCCTTGGAACCTTCTCTTCTGCAGCCTGAACAGCTCCAACTCCTTCAGTCTGTCCTCACAGGAGAGGTGCTTTAAGTTAGACTCCTAATATTTGGATGCCTGATTAGATTATTTGCTCAGCTTTTGACCTATTGGAAATGTTCAGAGTGAAAGAGTAGTGCAAATACAGCTTTGGTTTGGTTTTGGGTGGGTTTTTTTTTTGCCCAGTAGGGAATTCTTTGGTAGTGCACTTCCAGCTCCCTGGCAGCTGTGTGGACATGCAGGCAGAGTGTGAATACTTGAATGACAATTGTTAGTTGAAAGCTTCTCTCGGTTTCTGGAGGCTGCCACTGTGCTGTCTCCCACCAGAAGTGAGTGCTTTGCCCAGGTTCTCACATCCTGTCCCGCAGGAGCCCTGAACTGACTCCTAAAAGCATTAACTCAGCTACCAAAGCTGTCCCCTGTGGAGGTGCAGCAGGAAAGCTTTTGGCAGCAGTTGTTCTTTTGGAATGAATTTGCTGGTGTGATTCTTTTGTCGCTGTTTGGGATCCGCTGGGTGACAGCAGAGAGAACAAGAAGAGAGGTTTCCTCATTTCTGGATTAATGCTCTGTCACCATTTAGAGGGGTTTAAGGGTCATGGCTATTGTGTTGGTTGCTTTCAGTGGTTCTGTTTGGTCTCTGCTGCTACTCTTTGTGTTTGCCAGTGCTTCCAGAGATGTACTGCCCAGAGCTGCTGCTTGTGGCTCCCTCATACAAAGTCAATTAGGACAAGCTGCCTTTCGTAAGGCTTGTGTGTAACACTGCCTAATGTGTTTCTGGAGTGAAGTTTGCTGCCTTTATTAGCAGTGGGGTGTTGACTGTTGGTTTGAGGCATGCTTTTGTCACTGAGTCCTTTCTATTGTACTGCTGTGCAGCCAGTAATTGCTTCTTTTCTGACTGGACACTTGGTGAAATGAAACTCAGCAACACTCCCATGTATAGGATACACCAAACTCAATCTGAGATAATTTCCTTTCATAGAATCACAGAATTGTCAGGGCTGGAAGGGACCTCAAGGATCAGCCAGTTCCAACCCCCTTGCCATGGGCAGGGACACCTCACACTACAGCAGGCTGCTCACAGCCACATCCAGCCTGGCCTTTAAAACCTCCAGGGATGAGGCTTCCACCACCTCTCTGGGCAACCTGTGGCAGTGTCTCACCACCTTCATGGGGAAGAACTTCTTCCTAACATCCAATCTGAATCTACCCATTTCTAGCTTTGTTCCATCCCCCCATCCTGTCACTCCCTGACACCCTCAAAAGTCCCTCCCCAGCTTGCTTAGAGCCTCCTTCAGATACTGGAAGGCCACAATTAGGTCTCCTCGGAGCCGTCTCCTCGGAGCCTTCTCCTCTCCACACTGAACAGCCCCAACTTCCTCAGTCTGTCCTCTTGGGAGAGCAGCTCCAGCCCTCTGATCATCCTCATGGCCCTTCCCTGGACACTTTCCAGCATGTCCAGATCCTTCCTGCAAATAGGCTCCAGAACTGGACTCAGTGTTCCAGGTGGGGTCTCAGCAGAGTAAAGTAGAGGGGAAGAATCACCTCCCTTGACCTGCTGGCTGTGCTTTCAGGCAATTGTGAGTAGCACACCTGGCTGGAGATACTCATACAGGCAGGCAATAGTAAAAAGGGAATGAACAGCTTAAAGTTTTTTTCTCCTTACTAAGCTTTCATTGCTAAAGCAGGTCTTCTCAGGTAGAGCAGAAAGGGTGCTCATGTAATATGAAATCTGTTGGGTTTAATGCCCTGTTCTGTCTGAGTTTATAGGCTAGTTTTAGAAGTAATCCTTCACATGCTTTATTGTTTTGGTGCAGCCAGTAGTGTAGATAAAACGCCCAATGACAGGACAAAGGGGAATGGGTGGAAGCTGAGGCACAGGAAGTTCCATGTGAACATGAGGAAGAATTTTGTTCACTGTGAGAGTGATGGAACCCTAGAAGAGGCTGCCCGGGGGGGTTGTGGGGTCTCCCTCTCTGGAGATACTCAAGAGCCATCTCTATGTGTTCCTGTGTGATCTGCTCTAGGTGATGCTGCTCTGGCAGGGGGTTGGACTGGATGGTCCCTTCCAGCCCCTAACCTTCTGTGACTCTGTGAAAATTGGTAGGATGTTTTTTAATCTTCTGAACCTTATATGAAAAAAGAAAAGTGAGATGTAGAGGGGGAACAGATTGTAATCATGAATTAATAGCTGTTCAATCTGCCCAGGATGCTTTCTTGCAAACTGGAACAATCACAGCAGAAAAGGAAAACCAAGGAAAGAAATACCACTTGAACTGAGTCCTCTGAGGGTGGGGGACTTGAACTGAATCAAAGATTTCCCTTGTGGGAACTTCCAAACACATCAAAAAGCAAATGAGTGAACAGCACATGAAACCACAGCTACAGCAGGAAAATCACATCCTGATGGCAGGATGACCTAGCCACATGAACAGTCAGCTGGATGCTTAGAAAATGATTTTGTTTATGACTTCCACATTTGTTTTCCTCTGCTTTCTGCCTGCTTTACAGAGTTTAGATCTCTGAAGTACAGGGGGCAGATCAGTTGGCAAAGGGCTTGCTCTTACAGAAGAGAATACAGAATTAACCAGGTTGGAAAAGACCTTCAAAATTGAGTCCAACTAATCACCCAACACCATCTAATCAACTAAACCATGGCACCAAGTGCCTCAGCCAGGCTCTTATTAAATACTTCCAGTGATGGTGACTCCACCACCTCCCTGGGCAGCACATTCCAATGGCCAATCTCTCTTGCTGGGATGAATTTCTTCCTAACATCCAGCCTAAACCTCCCCTGGCACAGCTTGAGACTGTGTCCTCTTGTTCTGGGTGCCTGGGAGAAGAGACCAACCCCCACCTGGCTACAACCTCCCTTCAGAGTTGTAGAGAGCAAGAAGGTCTCCCCTGAGCCTCCTCTTCTCCAGGCTAAGCAACCCCAGCTCCCTCAGCCTCTCCTCACAGGGCTGTGCTCCAGACCCCTCCCCAGCTTTGTTGGCCTTCTCTGGACACATTCCAGCAACTCAACATCCTTCCTAAACTGAGGGGCCCAGAACTGGACACAGGACTCAAGGTGTGGCCTAACAAATGCAGAGTACAGGGGCAGAATGACTTCCCTGCTCCTGCTGGCCACACTGTTCCTGATGCAGGCCAGGATGCCGTTGGCCTTCTTGGCCACCTGTGCACAGCCTTCAGTGATGGAGATTCCCTGGCTTCCCTACACATACAGTCCCTGTGCAGGAGTATTCTTATGGTTTTTCTTATAGATCAGTATTTCTCCAGACTCTGGTTATTGCAGCTGAAGGATGTGGGCTATCCACACTTGTGTACATGGCTCTTGAACTCTTAGTGAGTAAAAGCTGCTTGCTTAATAGCTTTCTGTTGGACTCAATCTCTGGAGATCCCTAGCATTCTATGACTCTGAGGAGGGGAGATTTAGAATGGGTATTAGAAAGTCTTTACAGTGAGGGTTGTGAGACATTAGGATTGAGCAGAATAGAACAAACCAGGTTGGAAGAGACCTTCAAGATCATCACATCCAACCTATCATCCAACACCACCTAATCAACTAAACCATGCAACCAAGCACCCTATCAAGTCTTCTCCTGACCACCTCCAATGATGGTGACTCCACCACCTCCCCAGGCAGCCCATTCCAATTGGAACAGGTTGCCCAGGGAGGTCATGGATGTTCCCTCCCTGGAGGTGTTCAAGGCCAGGTTAGATAAAGCCTTGAGCAACCTGGGCTGGTGGGAGGGGTCCCTGCCTATGGCAAGGGGATTTGGACTAGAAGATCTTTAAGGTCCTTTCCAACCCAAACCATTCTATGATTCTCTGATAACAGTAGCTTGTTGTACAGCAAAGATGTTTATTTCCAGTGTCTGATCCACCATAATCCCTGGTTGTTTATCTGCAGACCTTGTGTCTGAGGTGCAAACACCTGTGTGAGTTTTCAGGGAACACTTCATTCCCAGTAACTGAGTCATTTATTTACACTTTGCTAAAAGAGTTGAGGTGGTTTTGTTTATTTGGCCAAGAGATGGCTGCAGCTAGCCATGCCCAGGGCACAGTAGCCTTTCTGAAACTGTGGTAAGTATTTACTGGAACACAGTAAGATTTTATGAGCTTGAGCTGTGCTAAACTCCTGAAGCCAAGTTCTGTTGAAGTGGAATGTCTGTTCATTGCCTTTGGGGGAAAAACATGGGTAGAGGTAAGGTTGTCCTCAGGATCACAGGATGTTAGGGGCTGGAAGGGACCTCTGGAGATCTTTGAGCCCAACTCCCCTTCCAGAGCAGGGCCATAGCATCTAGCACAGGTCACACAGGAACACATCCAGGCAGGGCTTGAAAGTCTCCACAGGAGACTCCACAACCTCTCTGGGCAGCCTGTTCCAGTGCTCTGTGACCATCACATTGAAGAAGTTCTTCCTCATGCTGAGGTGGAACCTCCTGTGCTGTAGTTTATATCCGTTGCCCCTTGTCCTATCCCAGGGAGCAACTGAGCAGAGCCTGTGCCCTCCCTCCTGACCCCCAGCCCTCAGGTATTTAGAAACATTTATTAAATTCCCTCTCAGTCTTCTCCTCTCCAGACCAAACAGCCCCAGGGCTCTCAGCCTCTCCTCACAAGGCACTGCTCCAGGCCCTCAATCATCCTCGTAGCCCTCTCAAGTAGATCCCTGTCCCTCTTAAACTGGAGAGCCCAAAACCGGATGCATTATTCCAGGTGAGGTCTCAGCAGGGCAGAGTAGAGGGGGAGGAGAACCTCCCTGGATCTGCTGGACACGCTGCTCTTACTGCACCCCAGGATCCCCTTGGCCTTCTTGGCCAACTTGTTGTCCACCAGCACTCCCAGGTCCTTCTGTTTGGTGCTGCTCTCCAGCAGATCACCTCCTAACCTGTACTGCTGCAGTTTATTCTTCCTTCCCAGGTGCAGAGCTCTGCACTAATCCTTGTTGAACCTCATTAGGTTCCTCTCTGCCCAGCTCTGTCTGTCCAAGCCTTGCTGAATAGCCACACAGCCTTCATATGTCTCAGCCAAGCCTCCCAGTTTTGTATCAGCAGCAAACTTGCTGAGTAAACACTCTCTCTGTCTGCCCCCTCATCAGTATCATTGATGGACATGTAGAACATGAGCAGACCTAGCACTGATCCCTGGGGGACTCCACTGCTTACATCTCTCCATCTGGACTTGGCTCCAGGTTGAGTGTGGAACATTTTGTTCAGAGTTCAAAATGACTTCTCGTTGTGTATAGAGTAAATCCTAAGCAGCCTCAAGTTTGGTTCTCCTTGTTTCTTTGGGGATGGATTTAAGCAGAGAATTCTGCAGCTTGCTTGCCTGGGTCTTCCAGAGCAGTTTTGCAAGCTCTGGATTTTGTTCTGATTCATATAAATGCCTTTGCACAGTAACATCTGGAGAATATATTCCTGACTCATTACACAAGAGTACATTTTGTGCATCTTCATCTTAAATAGCCAATTCTTAAGACTTGGGGGGGTGGGGTGGAAGTTGAGACCTTGACACAGCGTAGTATATCCTTTTGCACTGCTTGACTCTGTAAGATATTGATGTGCAGAGTACAGAATTAACCAGGTTGGAAAAGGCCTTCCAGACCATCCAGTCCAACCTGTCACCCAACACCATCTCATCAGCTGAACCATGGCACCAAGTACAAAGCATTCTGTGGCAGAACTATATATAATTTCTTTTATTTTATTGGTCTGCTGGTGTGCTTGGTTTGAAAACTCTTTGATTTCACAGAGTGTTAGGAGTTGGAAGGGACCTCCAAAGCTCATCCAGTCCAACCCCCTACCAGAGCAGCATCACCTAGAGTAGGTCACACAGGAATGCATCCAGGTGGGTTTGGAATATCTCCAGTTAAACAGACTCCACAACCTGTCTGGACAACCCCTCCCAGGGCTCTGCCACCCTCACAGTGAAAAAGTTTTTGCTCTTATTTCCATGGAACCTCTAATGCTCCAGCTTGCACTCATTGCCCTCTGTCCTGTCATTGGACATCACTGAGCAGAGCCTAGCTGCATCCTCCTCACAGTGCCCTTCACATCTTTATCAAGATGAATGAGGTCACCCCCTCAGTCTCCTCCAAGCTAAAGAGCCACAGCCCCCTCAGCCTTTCCTCATGAGGAAGATGTTCCACACCCTTCAGGATCTTTGTGGCTCTGTGCTGGGCTCTTTCAGGCAGTTCCCTCAGGCCCTTCTTGAACTGAGGGGCCCAGAACTGGACACAATATTCCAGATGCAGCCTCACCAGGACAGAGTAGAGGGGGAGCAGAACCTCTCTGGACCTCATAACCACAGCCCTTCCAATATACCCCAGGATGCCTTCGGCCTTCTTGCCCACAAGGGCAGGTTGCTAGCTTGTGGGACTTGGTAGTATCGATGTTTCTTTTAAAATAGAATAGAATTAAGCAGCTTGGAAGAGACCTTTGACATCATCCAGTCCAACCTATCACCCAACACCATCTGATCAACTAAACCATGGCACCAAGCACCCCATCAAGTCTCTTCCTAAACTCCTCCAGTGATGGTGACTCCACCACCTCCCTGGGCAGCACATTCCAATGGCCAATCTCTCTGTCTGGGAAGAACTTCTTCCTAACATCCAGCCTAAACCTCCCCTGGCACAGCTTGAGACTGTGTCCTCTTGTTCTGGTGCTGGTTGCCTGGCAGAAGAGACCAACCCCCACCTGGCTACAACCTCCCTTCAGGGAGTTGTAGAGAGCAAGAAGGTCTCCCCTGAGCCTCCTCTTCTCCAGGCTAAGCAACCCCAGCTCCCTCAGCCTCTCCTCACAGGGCTGTGCTCCAGACCCCTCCCCAGCTTTGTTGCCCTTCTTTTGATATGTTCTAAAGCTGTTTGAGGGGCAGCTAAGGGATGTGTATATTAATATAGGTCTTGATGCTCAGTCTAGTGCCTGAGAAAGCTGCTGTAATGGATTTTAAAGGTATTTCAAGATCCACTTGCTGGGCAAGATGATGTGCTGCTGAGCTTCACCAAAATGGAATTTTCCCACTTCAGTGATACTTTTGGAACGAATATTGTAGTAATCCAGTGTCAAGAAGGATTAAAGTTTACTAAAGATACAAGATGGAATTGATAAGCATAAGTAGCTTCTGCTGTCTGTATTAATTCTAGGTGGGCAAGCACGCTTCAAGTACCTCCTTTCAGATGTCATCCTTCACACCTTTCCTGTGGCTTGGGTGGATTGTATTGATTCTCTATTTCCTAGCTTAGCCCTGTGATCAGTGTGCCCTCTGTGTCATTGGTACTCTTCAAGTGGGACTAATTTATGATGGCTGCTGTTTCTTCTGCCTCTGAGGTTCCTGATAAGAGTGTGGTAATTATCAGCACTTCAGGTTGAGAAGGTGCTAGGTGCTGCACAATTTAGCAGAGGGAGTAAAACACTCCCTTTTCTTGGAAGTAATTTGCTAGAGATCTAAAAGGGTCACAAGAGGACTGCCCCAGTCCAATGAATTCTCTGAATTGCTTTGCAACAGAAGCACTTTGAGGAGCTGCTTAATTAGGATTTAACTTGATTCAAAGCCCATCTTGCAGTGAGCAGGCTGAGCAGCATCTTATGCTAGGCAGCTATTATAAAAGGTCTCCTTTCCTATTAAATCAGGTACCAGGACAGGTTAGGGGCTGCCCTGCTGGAAAGCAGCTCCACAGAGAAAGACCTTGGAGGTGGGCAGCAAGTTCTGCATGGGACAGCAATGTGCCCTTGTGGCCAAGAGAGCCAGAGGGATCCTGGGGGGCAGCAAGAAAAGTGTGGCCAGCAGGGCTGGGGAGGTTCTGCTCCCCTCTGCTCTGCCCTGCTGAGAGCACAGCTGCAATCCTGTGTCCAGTTTGGGGCTCCCCAGTTGAAGAGAGACAGAGAACTGCTGGAGAGAGTCCAAGGGAGAGCCAGGAGGATGCTTAGGGGACTTGAGCACCTCCCCTATGAAGAGAGACTGAGAGCCCTGGGGCTGTTTAGTGTGGCGAAGAGAAGGCCACAATGTCTCTCAATAGCTGAGGGGTGGGTGTCAAGTGGAGGGGGGCAAGATCTTTTGGGTGGTGCACAGCAATAAGACAAGGAACAGGTACAAGCTTGAACACAGAATATTTCAGCTCAACATGAGGAGAAACTTCTTCACAGTGAGGGTGAGAGAGCCCTGGAACAGGCTGCCCAGAGAGGTTGTGAAGTCTCCTTCTCTGGAGACTTTCCAAACCCACCTGGATGCATTCCAGATGCATTCATATTCAGCTGCTTGTCAATTAGAATCCCCAGGTGCCTTTCCAAGCCATGAGCAGCCAGTTTGTTCATGAGAATTTGGTGGGGAATGGTGTCTACCTTGACTCTCAAAAAGCCTTTGACAGTATCCACAGCCTTTCCCTCATCCAAGAGATGGGAGAAGGAGATCAGGTTGGTCAGGCAGGACCTGCCCTTCATAAACCCATGCTGTCTAGGCCTGATCCCTTGGTTGTCCTCTACATGTCATGTAGTGGTGCTGAGAGGACCTGCTCCATGACATTCCCTGGTACCAAGGTCAGACTGACAGGTCTATGGTTTCCTGGCTCCTCCGTTCTTCCTATCGTGTAGACAGGTGCCATGGTTTAGTTGATTAGACGGTGCTGGGTGATGGACTCGATGATCTCAAAGGTCTTCCAACCTGGTTAATTCTATCCTATTCTATTCTATTCACCACCCTCTAGTCCATTGAGACCTCTCCAGTGAGCCAGGGCTTCAGATGAGGAATGAGAAGCAGCTTGGGAAGCACATCTGCCAACTCCCTCAGCACCCTTGGGTGTAGCTCATCCAGCCCCATAGACTTGTGTGCATCTAAGTGGTGCAGCAATCTTCTTTTAACACAGGTGGTACAGAAATGTCTTAAAAACAGAACACCCTGCCCCCTCCCTGGTTGGACAAGGCCTTGAACAACCTGATCTAGTGGAAGATGTCCCTGCCCAGGGTGGGGTGGGGGTGGAACTAGAGGATCTTTAAGTTCCCTTCCAACCCAAACCAATCTATAAATTTATGGCTCAATCACCAGCACTACTCCTTAAACCACTCAAATCACAGAAACAGCCAGCTTGGAAAAGACCCTCAGGATCACCATGTCCAACCCAGAGCCCTACTCTACAAGGTTCATCCCTAAACCATAACCCCGAGCACCACATCCAAACCACCTTTAAACATCCAGGCTTGGAGACTCAACCACCTCCCTGGGCAGCACATTCATAGAATCATAGAATTGTCAGGGCTGGAAGGGACCTCCAGGATCAGCCAGTTCCAAGCCCCCTGCCATGGGCAGGGACACCTCACACCACAGCAGGTTGCTCACAGCCACATCCAACCTGGCCTTCAAAACCTCCAGGCATGAGGCTTCCACCACCTCCCTGGGCAACCTGTGCCAGTGTCTCACCGCCCACATGGGGAAGAACTTCTTCCTAACATCCAATCTGAATCTACCCAATTCTGGATTTTTTCCATTCCCCCCAGTCCTATCACTCCCTGACAGCCTCAAAAGTCTCTTCCCAGCTTTTTTGTAGCCCCCTTCAGATACTGGAAGGCCACAATTAGGTCTCCTTGTAGCCCTCTCTTCTGCAGACTGAACAGCCCCAACTCCCTCAGTCTGTCCTCATAGGAGAGGCTTTCCAGTGCCTGACCACTCTTGCTATGAAAAAAAGTTTCCTGATGACCACTCTGAACCTACCCAGTCACAGCTTGAGACCATTGCCTCTTGTTCTATCACTACTGACCTCTGAGAAGAGACCAGCAGCAGCGTCTTCACAACCTCCTTTCAGGTAGATGTAGAGAGCAATGAGGTCTCTCCTCAGCCTGCTCTATTTTAATCTAACCATCCCCAGCTCCTTCAGTTGCTCCTCATCAGATTTATTCTCCTAATGATCCATCATGGAGACTCCTCCAGAGTCATGTGGAGTTCTTGAGAGTTGGAGGCTTGGGTGGAGTGTTACCATGAGAGGAGATTGGATATTCCTGAAGTTAAAAGAAGAAAGGAGTGAGTTTCATTGCAGATACTGAAATCTGAAACACTTGGTTGGTTTTTCTTTCTTCTTTTTTCCCCCTGATAGCTTGGAATAAATAAAGATGATGCAGGCCAAAAAGTTAATGCATCATAATCATCTACATCTGTCTATAAACATGTTCTGTTAGGTTGCTATGAAACTTTTTATTCTTGGAGGATGAGAAGATGACTCTGATCTCTCTGATCTTTCAGGCTGCCTTAAAGCTGTTGCCCCTTAGCCAGAGGGTCAGTAGGAATTGGGATATTTGTCAGGTGCTTAGAATCTGTATTCCAAGATTTGCAAAACTCAGTCTCTTTTTGTCTAAGTAGCTCAGGGGAGGGTGGAGTAATTGTTTAAAGATTACTTTTAATCAAACCCTGCATTTTCCTTAGTGTTTTTCATCTTGACAGCTGTGGGATCATAGAATCATAGGATCAATAAGGTTGGAAAAGACCTCAGAGATCATTAAGTCCAACCTGTCACCCAACAACTCATGACTAACTAAACCATGGCTCCAAGTGCCACATCCAATCATTTTTTGAACACTTCCAGGGACAGTGACTCCACCACCTCCCTGGGCAGCACATTCCAGTGGCCAATCTCTCTCTCTGGGAAGAACTTTCTCCTCATCGCCAGCCTAAACCTCCCCTGGCACAGCTTGAGACTGTGTCCTCTTGTTCTGGTGCTGCTTGCCTGGGAGAAGAGACCAACCCCAACCTGGCTACAACCTCCCTTCAGGGAGTTGTAGAGAGCAAGAAGGTCTCCCTGAGCCTCCTCTTCTGCAGGCTAAGCAACCCCAGCTCCCTCAGCCTCTCCTCACAGGGCTGTGCTCCAGACCCCTCTCCAGATTTGTTGCCTTTCTCTGGACACCTTCCAGCATCTCAACATCTTTCCTAAACTGAGGAGCCCAGAACTGGACACAGGACTCAAGGTGTGGCCTAACCAGTGCTGAGCACAGGGCAGAATGACTTCCCTGCTCCTGCTGGCCACACTATTCCTGATGCAAGCCAGGATGCCATTGGCCCTCTTGGCCACCTGGGCACACTGCTGTCTCATGTTCAGCCTACTATCAACCTCTACCCTCAGGTTCCTCTCTGCCTGGCTGCTCTCCAGCCACTCTGACCCCAGCCTGTAGCACTGCCTGGGGTTGTTGTGGCCAGTGTGTAGAATCCAGCACTTAGATGTGTTCCATCTCATGCCCTTGGACTCTGCCCATCTGTCCAGCCTGTCATGGTCCCTCTGCAGAGCTCTCCTACCCTCTAACAGATGAAGTCCTGGCCCCAGCTTGCTGTCATCTGCAACCTTACTGATGATGGATTCAATCGCCACTTCCAGATCATCAATAAAGACATTGAACAGGATGGGGCCCTGCACTGATCCCTGGGGCACACCACTGGTGCCTGGCTGCCAGCTGGCTGTGGCACCATAAGCCATGCTATGATTCTGTGGTTCCAGGTTTGGAGAAGGGGAAGGCATTGTCTTTCTCATCCATTCGAAATGGCTGTCAGCCTCCTCTGTCGTTTCATGGTTTTCTCACATAGCCTTGTTTGCCATATTGCTTCCCTCACTGCTTGCAAGAGGGCATCAACCTGCTCAGGTGGCTGAAACTGGGGATGTTTGTAAAGCTGGGGAGGTTAATTGAAATGGGCACCAGCAGGATGTCTTTCTTCAGAGGCTGAGCCATCTGGTTTCAGATAACTTAGAGGTTCTACTTCCACCTGGGGTTTGTGTTGGCTTGTTATGGGCTGCGTGGCTGACGCAAGGGAGAGGAGTGCGTTTCCTTCACTGGGGGGCAGATGAGCTATGAAATGACTGAAGTATCTCTGGGTTGTCTGCTTGAAGTCAGATTCCAGCTGAAATCTGCCTCAGCTGGTTTGCCAAAGGTGATGTGGATGCTGCTGATGAAAACTGATTACCTCTGAACCTTTTGAAAGAAAATAGTGTCCAGTTCTGGGCTCCTCAATTTAAGAAGGATATTGAGACACTTGAATGTGTCCTGAGAAGGGCAACAAGGCTGGGGAGAGGTCTGGAGCACAGCCCTGTGAGGAGAGGCTGAGGGAGCTGGGGTTGCTTAGCCTGGAGAAGAGGAGGCTCAGGGGAGACCTTCTTGTTGTCTACAACTCCCTGAAGGGAGGTTGTAGCCAGGTGGGGTATGGTCTCTTCTCCCAGGCAAGCAGCACCAGAACAAGAGGACACAGTCTCAAGCTGTGCCAGGGGAGGTTTAGGCTGGAGGTGAGGAGAAAGTTCTTCCCAGAAAGAGTAATTGCCCATTGGAATGTGCTGCCCAGGGAGGTGGTGGAGTCACCATCCCTGGAGGTGTTCAAAAATGATTGGATGTGGCACTTGGAGCCATGGTTTAGTTGTCAGGAGGTGTTGGGTGGTAGGTTGGACTTGGTGATCTCTGAGGTCTTTTCCAACCTTATTGATTCTGTGATTCTATGAAAATGAAGAAGATGTGAAATAGATTAAACCACATAGGGCTTAATGCCTTGAGATGCTCAGAGTGTGAATAGGTTTGTTTGGTTTGAGGAATGGTTTTTATATTGTAGAAACACAAGTGGGAGCTTAAAGCCATGCCATGCAATTTTAATGTTAAGAGCAATTAAGAGATTTGTTTTATCCTGATGGTGTGTCTGTGGTTTTGCTCCCCTAGAGGCCTAGATATTGTAAAGAAAACCCTCCCCCTTGAACCCTTATCCAAGGGTTTCTCCCCTTGTACTCAGCTCTGGTGAGGCCACAACCTGAGTATTGTGTCCAGTTTTGAGCACCTCAATGCAGGGGAGATGTGGAAAGTTGGAAAGCTGTCTGGCAGAAAGGGACCTGGGGGCTCTAATGGACAAGTAGCTGAAGAGGAGCCAGCAGTGTGCCCAGGGGGCCAAGAAAGCCAAAGGCCTCCTGGCTGGGATCAGCAGTGCTGTGTCCAGCAGGAGCAGGGAGGGGATTGTCCCTGGCACTCAGCTCTGGGGAGGCCACACCTTGAGTACTGTGTCCAGTTTTGGGCAGCTCAATGCAAGAGAGATGTGGAGGTGCTGGAGCCAGGGCAGAGGAGGGCAACAAAGGGCCTGGAGAATAAATCTGATGAAGAGCAACTGAAGGAGCTGGGGATGGTTATTATTGGGATATTATTTTTGGGATGTTTTTATTATTGGGGTATCATCATTGGGGTATTATTATCATTGGGGCATTATTATCATTGGGGCATTATTATCATTGGGGTGTTATGTATTTTGTTGAATTATTATTGACTAATTCTTATTGTTATTATGTGCTATAGGTAAAGATAGAGTTTTCAACACCCCTTGTGTGAGCAAGGGATTGTTGGCTTTGGGATTGGAGTTGCTGTTGCAGGTGCCACAGCCATTGCAGAAATCCAGTTTGCTGATTACATTTTCCCAGCATTTGATCAGGTTAGTACCAAGAGGTTGGGAGGAAGCAAAAAGAAGCCTTGTGCCTGCTCAGATCCCTCTTCTGTTGCCATTAATGCTTGGTTGGAGTAGGTAATTTCTGCAAATCTACCCACAGCTGCATTGCTAATATTTCTGCCTGCAGGAAGCTACCAAGGCCAGCTTGAAGACTTGTTTCACTAATGGCAGTTAAAGAGGTGGCTTGAAGAAAATGTTTATTGGTTTCATTTTGGGGTTTGTGATTGTGTTGGCTTCAGCAGCCTTACATTTCTCAGCTGTGTCTTCCCTGCACTATCTCTCCTCCTCTGTTCTGCTACAGCGGGCTGTGTTGTCCACAGGGCAAGCTACAGATCTGAACTGGTCTGATTGACAGTGTGGGGAAGAGGGGGAATCCACTGGGTTATATGGCTGCTTCTGAACCCGAGGCATCTAACTGAGGGAGGTGCTCCTTCTCCTCTGCCCTGCTGAGACCTCACCTGGAATATTGCATCCAGTTCTGGGCTCCCCAGTACAAGAGGGAGAGGGATCTGCTGACGAGAGTCCAACAGGGAGCTACAAGGATGATGAAGAGACTGGAGCACTGCCCTGCGAGGGCAAGCTGGAAGCCTTGTGGCTCCTTAGTCCAGACAAGAGAAGACTGAGAGGGGATTTAATAAATGTTTCTAAATAGCTGAGGGCTGGGGTCAGGAGGGAGGGGACAGGCTCTGCTCACTTGCTCCCTGGGATAGGACAATACAATACAATACAATACAATACACCAGGTTGAAAGAGACCTTCAAGATCATCATGTCCAACCCATCAACCAATCCAACCCACCTAAACATCACAATAGATATAAACTCCAGCACAGGAGGTTCCACCTCAGCATGAGGAGGAACTTCTTCACTGTGAGGGTCACAGGGCAGTGGAAGAGGCTGCCCAGAGAGGTTGTGGAGGTCCTCTGGAGACTTTCAAGTCACATCTGGATGTGTTCCTGTGCCACCTGTGCTGGACTGTATGGACCTACTATGTCAGGGGGGTTGGACTTGATGACCTTTGAAGCTCCCTTCCAACCCCTATGATTCACAGTATCACAGTATCTCCAAGGTTGGAAGAGACCTCGAAGATCATCGAGTCCAACCTGTCACCACAGACCTCATGACTAGACCATGGCACCAAGTGCCACATCCAGTCCCCTCTTGAACACCTCCAGGGACGGTGACTCCACCACCTCCCCGGGCAGCATGATCCAATGGCGAATGACTCTCTCAGTGAAGAACTTTCTCCACCTCCAGCGTAAACTTCCCCTGGCACAGCTTGAGACTGTGTCCTCTTGTTCTGGTGCTGGTTGCTTCTATGATCTCCTCATGGGCCTTGGGAAATATTTGCCTTTCTGTTGACTGTCAGGATTCCTTTGCTTCTGACATGATGCTCTGAATCATAGAATTGTTAGGGTTGGAAGGGACATCACGGATCATCTGGTTCCAACCCCCCTGCCATGGGCAGGGACTCCTCACACTAGATCAGGATGCTTAGAGCCACATCCAGCCTGGCCTTAAAAACCTGCAGGGATGAGGCTGCTGGCAACCTGTGCCAGTGTCTCACCACCCTCATGGGGAAGAACTTCTTCCTAACATCCAATCTGAATCCACCCATTTCTGGTTTTTTCCCATTCCCCCCAGTCCTATCACTCTCTGACACCCTCAGAAGTCCCTCCCCAGCATCCTTGCAGCCCCCTTCAGATACTGGAAGGCCACAATGAGGTCTCCGGTCTCCTCAGAGCCTTCTTTTCTCCACACTGAACAACCCCAACTGAATGCCATGCATGGAGCAGATGCAGTTCTGTTGTTGCAGGAAGCCTTTTAGAGGCTTCCTGGCCCCCAGGTGAGGGACTGAACTGAATGTTGCCTTTGTGTGTTAACCTTCCCAGATTGTTAACGAAGCAGCCAAATATCGCTACCGCTCCGGAGATCTCTTCAACTGTGGAAACCTCACCATCAGAGCCCCCTGGGGCTGTGTGGGTCATGGAGCACTATATCACTCTCAAAGTCCAGAAGCTTTTTTTGCTCACTGTCCAGGAATAAAGGTACTGTGCTCTTATTTTATGAAGATTGATTTGGTTTGGTTGGTTGTTTCAGTGGGTGTGCGTGGTGGGCTGAAATTTCCCCCAAGGTAAGATTTAAGAAGGACATTGAGACTCTTGAACGTGTCCAGAGAAGGGCAAGGAGGCTGGGGAGAGGTCTGGAGCACAGCCCTGGGAGGAGAGGCTGAGGGAGCTGGGGTTGCTTAGCCTGGAGAAGAGGAGGCTCAGGGGAGACCTTCTTGCTGTCCACAACTCCCTGAAGGGAGGTTGTAGCCAGGTGGGGGTTGGTCTCTTCTCCCAGGCACCCAGCACCAGAACAAGAGGACACAGTCTCGAGCTGTGCCAGGGGAAATTTAGGCTGGTGGTGAGGAGAAAGTTCTTCCCAGAAAGAGTAATTGGCCCTTGGAATGTGCTTCCCAGGGGGTGGTGGAGTCCCCATCCCTGGAGGTGTTCAAGAAAGGACTGGACATGGCACTTGGTGCCATGGTTTAGTTAGTCCTGAGGTGTTGGGTGATAGGTTGGCCTTGATGATCTCTGAGGTCTTTTCCAACCTTATTGACTCTATGATTCTATGATTTTAGACTCTGTCTTTTGAAATGTGTATCTTTGTAGAAAGAGCATGACTCCTTTCATATTTTTTACAAAGCATTGCATGAAAGCAGTTGGTGTTTCATCTTGATCTTCAAGCTTGCAGGTCTTGTTTTCAATGAACTCAAACCCAGCCCTTCAGGTGTGAATCCAGAAGTGCAAATGAACTTATGGTTCAGATTCATTTGCAGAAGCCCCATAACTGCCTGTTGTCTCCCAAGTTACAGTAGAGAAAAGACTGGGTATTACAAACTGGCAGGGGTAGGATTGATATTTGGGTAAGAGTCATTTTCAGACCTGCCCTCCTATTAGACTCTGTGGCAGCTTCCTGACTTAATATTTATTTGTGGCTTTTTTCCTGAAGTGGAAGGAGAGGCTTAGATTGCCCAAACAGAAGGGAGTTTCACAGAATCACAGAATACATCTGGTTGGAAGAGACCTCGAAGGTCATCCAGCCCACCCCTCGATCCAGCACTGAAGGGCCAACACTAAACCATGTCCCTAAATGTCCCTAAGCACCAGGTTCACACACTTCTGGAACCCTCCCAGGGATGGTGACTCCACCACTGCCCTGGGCAGACCATTCCAATGTTTGATAAAGAAATATTTCCTAACATCCAACATAAACCTCCCCTGGTGCAGCTTGAAAGTATTTCCTCTGGTCCTGTCGCTTGCTACCAAGGAGCAGAGGCTGCCTCCTCCTCACTCCAGCCTCCCTTCAGGTAGTTGTAAAGAGCAATGAGGTCTCCCCTCAGCCTCTTCTCCAGACTAAACAACCCCAGCTCCCTCAGAGGGTGCTCAGGGGAAGGACTGTAATCATTAGTACTGCAGACAAGACTTAGAATAGCATAGAATAGAATAGAATAGAATAGAATAGAATAGAATAGAATAGAATAGAACAGAACACTATCATAGTATCATCATAGTATCAGTCAGGGTTGGAGGGGACCACAAGGATCATCTAGTTCCAACCCCCCTGCCATGGGCAGAATACAATAGAATACAATAGAATAGAATTAACCAGTTTGGAAAAGACTTCAGAGATCATCAAGTCCAACCTATCACCCAACACCATCTAATCAACTAACCCATGGCACCAAATGCCTCATCCAGTCACTTCTTAAACACCTCTGGGGATGGTGTCTCCACCACCTCCCTGGGCAGCACATTCCAATGGCCAATCTCTCTTGCTGGGAAGAACTTCCTGCTGGGGTGACAAGGACATTGCCTTATAGCAATGTTGCAGCAATGTTATAGCAAGGTTATAGCTTGCCTGCTGTTCTGAGGATGTAAGTTTAATGGATCAGGCTGTCTTGCAGAATGTCCATATTGACAGACCATGTTGGGCAGACCATTCCAATGTTTGAGAACCCTTTCAGTGAAGAAATGCTTCCTAACATCATGGTGCAGAAGGGAACTGTTCAAGCTTCAACCATGAGCAAAAACAAAATGGAGGATTTGGTGTGAGTCAGTAACAGAGCACTGATGTTAATGCACTTGGTAAGAAGAGATCAATCTGGACAGAGAGTTCTTTAAAGCAAAGATTTGCTTGGTTGTTCATTCTTGGTTGAGGAAGCTTGGAGCTGAATTGCAGTTTAAACAAACCATTTAAAACCACTTATTCTTTTTTTCACAGGTTGTTATTCCAAGGAGTCCTTTTCAGGCCAAAGGACTGCTGCTGTCATGCATAGAGGATAAAAATCCATGCATATTCTTTGAACCTAAAATACTCTACAGAGCTGCAGGTAAAGATTTGCATCCTGTGTCTTCCTATAAAGCAGTACTTAGAGTAGAATAGAGTGACAGCCACAGCTAAAGGAATGCTGTAGCAAAAGTCTTGACTTCTTTTGGCTGTAGCTCTGTTTGGAGGTTGTGTTCTAGAGGAATTGTGGTAATTGAACAAGATCTTCACATCTGAGTGCAATGATAAATCAACATTTACAGTCTGATTCACAGTATCACAGTACATTAGAGGTTGGAAGGAACCTCCAGAGATCATCCAGTCAAACCCCCTGCCAGAGCAGCATCACCCAGGGGAATCTGCACAGGAATGCATCCAGGTGGGGTTGGAAAGTTTCCAGAGGAGGAGACTCCACAACCTCTCTGGGCAGCCTGCTCCAGTGCTCTGTCACCCTCACTGCAAAGAGTTTCTCCTCATGGAGAGATGAAACCTTCTATGTTCAAGTTTATCTCCATTGTTCCTTGTCTTATTCCTGTGCAGCACCCAAAAGAGCTTGGCCCCCTCCACTTGACACCCACCCCTCAGATATTGATAGACATTCATCTGAGTGATTTGCCATTGGAATGTGCTGCCCAGGGAGGTGATGGAGTCACCATCACTGGAGGTGTTTAAGAAGAACCTGGATGAGGCACTTGGTGCCATGGCTTAGTTGATTAGATGGTGTTGGGTGATAGGTTGGACTCGATGATCTCGAAGATCTTTTCCAACTTGGTCCATTCCATTGCATTGCATTGCATTGCATTGCATTGCATTGCATTGCATTGCATTGCATTGCATTGCATTGCATTGCATTGCATTGCATTGCATTGCATTGCATTGCATTCCATTCTGCATTCCATTCCATTCCATTCCATTGCATTGCATTGCATTGACTAAATTCCATTCCATTCCATTCCATTCCATTGCATTGCAATTCCATTCCATTCCATTCCATTCTGCCTTCTCTTCTCCAATTTAATTTGAGGCTGGCAGTGCTTTGCTTGGTTGTGAAAACTAGCTTGGTATTTTTTTGGGCTAGAGAAAGTGGATTGAGAACAGAGTGGACAAATCCAATTGTTGTGTATGGAGATAGGCAGAATCATTATTATCAGTGATTTAGACAGTGGGATTGAGTGCACCATCAGCAAGTTTGCAGAATACACCAAGCTGAGTGGTGCTGTTGATATGCTAGAGGGTTGGGAGGTCATCCAGAAAGAAGTGGACAGGGCCAGTCACATCCTGGGCTGCATCAAAAGATATGTGTCCAGCAGATCCAGAGAGGTGACTGCCACTGTGCTCTGGGGAGACCTAACCTGGAATACTGTGTCCAGCTCTGGTGCCCTCAACACAAGAAGGACAGAAACAATGGGCAGTGGTGGAAGTTGAGGCAGAGGAAGTTCCATGGAAGCAGGAGGAAGAATTATTTCGCTGTGAGGGTGACAGAGCACTGGAAGAGGCTGCCCAGGGGGTTGTGGAGTCTCCCTGTCTAGAGATATTCAAACCCCACCTGGATGTGTTCCTGTGTGAGCTGCTCTAGGTGACCCTGCTCTGGTAGGGGGTTGGACTGGATGAGCTTTGGAGGTCCCTTCCAGCCCCTAACATTCTGTGACTCTGTGTGCCATGATGGTGTGCCCCTGAACGTCAGAGGTGCTAAGAAAATACCTGAATTCAAACCAGAAAGGAAGCTTTGGAATATGAAAGTAGTTAACAGCCTGTGCAGTGTCAATGGTAGGCAATGATTATGAATCAAAGGAGAAGATGAGTCACCCTGACATTATCAGGTTTAGGCATCCTGTAGAGAACCTACTCTGATGTTTTCTGACCTTTTCAGTTTCATTTAATTGTGCTCCATGCAGCCTGGGTGGTGTGGAAATAAATATGACTTGCATCAGTGGTTGCTATAGCCACCAGGCAGGTAAGAGGAGAAGCTGTGTGTTTTCCCTCTGCTGGGCAGAAAAAGCAACAGGTGATGCAGCTTTCTCAAGTTAACCTCTGCTGGCTCTTTTTTTGCCTCTCTCTCTCTCTCTCTCTCATAATTGCAACTTTTAATTGCTTTAATTGAAATCTGTTCAAAACATTTCATTTAGAATATTTAATTTGTGTCTTTGGTGAAATGCAAGTGGGCTGCTTTGGGTGGAAACCTTGCTCATGGAGCCATAGAACACAGAATTAACCAGGTTGGAAAAGACCTCAGGGATCAAGTCCAACCTATCACCCAACACCATCTGATCAACTAAACCATGGCACCAAGTGCCTCAGCCAGACTCATTTTAAACACTTCCAGTGATGGTGACTCCACCACCTCCCTAGGCAGCACATCCCAATGGCCAATCTTTCTTTCTAGGAAGAACTTCTTCCTCACATCCAGCCTAAACCTCCCCTGGCGCAGCTTGAGACTGTGTCCTCTTGTTCTGGTGCTGGGTGCCTGGGAGAAGAGACCAACCTCTGCCTGTCTGCAGCCTCCCTTCAGGTAGTTGTAGAGAGCAGTAAGGTCACCCCTGAGCCTCCTCTTCTGCAGGCTAAGCAACCCCAGCTCCCTCAGCCTCTCTTCACAGAGCTGTGCTCCAGACCCCTCCCCAGCTTTCTTGCCCTTCTCTGGACACCTTCCAGCAGCTCAACATCTTTCTTGAATTGAGGAGCCCAGAACTGGACACAGGACTCAAGGTGTGGCCTAACCAGTGCTGAGGACAGGGCAGAATGACTTCCCTGCTCCTGCTGGCCACACTATTCCTGATGCAGGCCAGGATGTCATTGGCTGCCTTGGCTGCCTGGGCACACTGCAGGCTCATGTTCAGCCTCCCGTCAGCCAGCGCCTCCAGGTCCCTTTCTGCCTGGTGTTGACTGGAAGGGATCATTTATTTGTGACCCCACTGACATGGGCAGGGACACTTTCCACTGGACCAGGTCACCCAAGGCCTCATCCAGCCTGGCCTTGAACACCTCCAAGGAGACGAGACCAACCCGCACCTGGCTACAACCTCCCTTCAGGGAGTTGTAGACAGCAAGAAGGTCTCCCTGAGCCTCCTCTTCTCCAGGCTAAGCAACCCCAGCTCCCACAGCCTCTCCTCACAGGGCTGTGCTCAAGGCCTCTCCCCAGCCTCGTTGCCCTTCTCTGGACACATTCAAGTGTCTCAATGACCTTCTTAAACTGAGGGGCTCAGAACTGGACACAGTACTCAAGGTGTGGCCTAACCAGTGCTGAGTACAGGGGCAGAATGACTTCCCTGCTCCTGCTGGCCACACTTCCTGCTTCATATACAATACAATACAATACAATACACCAGGTTGGAAGAGACCTTCAAGATCATCGCGTCCAACCCATCAAACAATCCAACCCACCCAACAACTAGACCAACAACTAGGTGGCATTCCCTGGGCAACCTCTTCCAGTGTCTCACCACCCTTGCTGTAAAGAATTTCTTCCTAATCTCTAGTCTAAATCTGTCCTCCTCAATATTCCATCCATTCCCTCTCATCCTATCACTGCAAGCCCTTGTAAAACATCCCTGCCTAGTTTTCTTGTAGGCCTCCTTCGGCTACTGAAGGCTGCTGTAAGGCCTCCCCAGAGCCTTCTCTTTTCCTGGATGAACAGCCCCAACTGTCATAGCCTGGTTCCTGATAGAGGAAGTTCTCCAGCCCTCAGATCATCTTTGTGGCCCTTGTCTGGATCTGCTCCTGCAACCTGATGTCCTTCTTGTGCTAGCGGGACCAGAACTGGAGGCAGTGCTGCAGGTAGGGTCTTAGGAGAGCAGAGCAGAAGGGCAGAATCACAGAATCATAGAACTGTTAGGGTTGGAAGGGACCTCAAGGATCAGCCAGTTCCAACCCCCCTGCCATGGGCAGAGACACCTCATACTACAGCAGGTTGCTCACAGCCACATCCAGCCTGCCCTGAAAAACCTCCAGGGATGAGGCTTCCACCACCTCCCTGGGCAACCTGTGCCAGTCTCTCACCACCCTCATGGGGAAGAACTTCTTCCTAACATCCAATCTCAATCTACCCATTTCTAGTTTTGCTCCACCCCCCCCAGTCCTATCACTCCCTGACACCCTCAAAAGTCCCTCCCCAGCTTTCTTGTAGCCCCCTTCAGATACTGGAAGGCCACCTCTGGCCACCTCTTTTGTTGCCCTAATGTTGTTAATTGCTATGGAGGAAGATGCAGAGAATCATTTGACATGCTGCTTCTCTTCATGGCTAGGGTAGGGAGGAGTTTTGTTGCAAAGGCATTTGAATGAAACCCTGCCACATCTGGACTTCCTGAGAAATTCTTCACAAGCAGAATTTGGCAGTTAGAAGTGTCAGGAATTCTACACTGAGCTCACCCAGTGGATATTTTGTCACAGCATAGCTTAGCTGTAATTAGGTATCGGTGAATTTCACAGAATCACAGGGTGGTAGGGGCTGCAAGGGACCTAGAAAGCTCATCCAGTCCAGCCCCCCTGCAAGAGAAGGCTTTTCCTTCTTGCCTGAGTATTAAAGCATAATTTCAGGCTTTTCTTGATGCTTATTAGAATTAACTGCAGTGTTTGCTTGTGTTTTTAAATCAGTTGCAGCAGTGCCCATCTCCAGATCTGATGCTGATACTTCTCACTTGGATTATGCCAGGACTTAGTGCTCTCATTGTGTATCTGTGTGCTCTGATTGCTGTGGAATATTGCCATGCTATAACACATACATGAAACACCACACTCAGTGTTTGTAAAGAGTATAGCTTAAAATATTTGTAATCACAGAATCACACAGAAACATTCAGGCTGGAAAGCACCCTCAGGAGCACCAAATCCAACCCAGAACCCTACTCTACAAGGGTCAACCCTAAACCAGAGCCCCAAGTACCACTGCCAAACCACCTTGAAACACAGCCAGGCTTGGGGACTCAACCACCTCCCTGGGCAGCATATTTCAAGGCCTGACCACTCTTGCCATGAAAAATGTTTCCTCATGTCCAGTCTAAACCTACCCAGTGGCAGCTTGAGGCCATTCCCTCTTCTTCTATCACTAATCACCTGTGAGAAGAGACCAGCAGCAGCCTCTCCACAACCTCCTTTCAGGGAGCTGTAGACAGCAATGAGGTCTCCCCTCAGCCTCCTCCTTTGCAAACTAACCATCCCCAGCTCCTTCAGTCTCTCTTCATCAGATTTACTCTCCAGGCCCTTCACAGCTTCCTTGCCCTCCTCTGCCCTGGCTCCAGCACCTCCACATCTCTCTTGCATTGAGGTGTTCAAAACTGGACACAATCCTCAAGGTGTGGCCTCCCCAGAGCTGAGTGCCAGGGGACAATCCCCTCCCTGCTCCTGCTGGACACAGCATTGCTGATCCCAGCCAGGATGCCTTTGGCTTTCTTGGCCCCCTGGGCACACTGCTGGCTCCTCTTCAGTTGCTTGTCCATTAGAACCCCCAGGTCCCGTTCTGCCAGACAGCTTTCCAGCCCCAAGCCTGTAGCCTTGCTTGAGGTTGTTGTGCCCCAAATGCAGGACCTGAAGCTTGGCCTTGTTGAAGCCCATCCTGGTTAACACTGGCCCTGGATCCAATCTCTCCAAGTCCCTCTGTAGAGCCTCCCTACCCTGGTGCAGATCAACTCTGACACCTAACTTGGTGCCATCTGCAAACTTACTGCTGTCACACTCCGTGTCTTCATCCAGGTCATCAGAAAGATGTTAAACAGAAATGGTTCCAACACTGAGCCCTGAGGAACAGCACCTGTGACCAGCTGCCAGCTGGATTTAACTCCATTGACTACCACTCTTTGGACCTGTGTGTCCAGCCAGTGCTTTACCCAGCAAATAGCAGCTAAATCTTTGAAAGAAAGGCTGACTCAATGTAATTTTGGTCTATTAACACAGAAAATCGTTTGAATGCCTATTTTTATGGGATGATCTTGAATACTAAAGGAATCTGATGCTAATTTTTCCCCTTGCATTTTTATTTATTCAGTGGAACAAGTTCCTGTGGAGCCCTACAACATTCCACTGTCTCAGGCTGAGGTGCTGCAGACAGGGAGTGACGTGACACTGGTTGCTTGGGGCACTCAGGTCAGTAAGCTTCTTACAAGCTATTTGTCATCCAACAAAGCCTGGGGTAAGGGTTAGGTGATCACAGGATGTTAGGGTTTGGAAGGGACCTCCAGAGATCGTTGAGTCCAACCCCCCTGCCAGAACAGGACCATATAATCCAGAACAGGTCACACAGGAATGCAGGTCTTGAAAATCTCCAGAGAAGGAGACACCACAACCTCTCTGGGAAGCCTGTGCCAGTGCTCTGGGACCCTCACAGTGAAGAAGTTCCTCCTCATGTTGAGGTGGAACCTCCTGTGCTGTAGTTTGCATCCCTTGGCCCTTGTCCTATCCCAGGGTGCAAGTGAGCAGAGCCTGTCCCCTCCCTCTTGACCCCCAGCCCTCAAATATTGGTTGTAGCCAGGAGGGGGTTGCTCTCTTCTCCCAGGCAACTAGTGACAGAACAAGAGGACACAGTCTCAAGCTGCACCAGAGGAGGTTTAGGCTGGATGTGAGGAAGAAATTCTTCCCAGCAAGAGAGATTGGCCATTGGAATGTGCTGCCCAGGGAGGTGGTGGAGTCACCATCCCTGGAGGTGTTTAGGAAGAGCCTGGCTGAGGCACTTGGTGCCATGGTTTAGTTGATTAGATGGTGTTGGGTGATCGGTTGATCTTGATGATCTCTGAGGTCTTTTCCAACCTGGTTAATTGTGTATTTAGTGCAGAGAAGATTTGGAGTGACACCCATCAGAAAAGCTGTGTGCTTTGGAGCTTGCAAAATGTAGGCCAAATGTTAAGGCAGACAGTTCTTTTGATGTGAATAGTAACAGCACAGCTGTGCAGCCCTAATCCAGAGTGAGGAGCTGGCCAGACCAGGGGTGTGGCTGTACAGCACAGCATGAGGACAGATGGTCAGTGCACACTCATTGAATCCAGTGTGTTCTGGATGTGTCAGGCTCCTGCAGGTCAAAGGTCTTTGAGGAAAGATTGGATATGGCACTTAGTGACAGACTGAGAGTGTGGGGTTGTTCAGTCTGGAGAAGAGAAGGCTCTGAGGAGACGTCATTATGGCCTTCCAGTATCTGAAAGGGGGTACAGGAATGCTGAGGAGGGACTTTTTAGGCTGTCAGGGAGTGATAGGACTGGGGGGAATGGAGCAAAACTAGAAATGGGTAGATTCAGGTTGGATGTTAGGAAGAAGCTGTTCCCCAGGAGGGTGATGAGGCACGGGCACAGGTTGCCCAGGGAGGTGGTGGAAGCCTCCTGCCTGGAGGTTTTTGCAGCCAGGCTGGAGGTGGCTGTGAGCAACCTGCTGTAGTGTGAGGTGTCCCTGCCCATGGCAGAGGGGGTTGGAACTGACTGATCCTTGAGGTCCCTTCCAACCCTAACAATTCTGTGGTTCTATGATCTGATTGATGTGGTGGTGTTAGGTCATAGGCTGCACTTGACAATCTCAGAGGTCTATTTCAACCTCATTAATTGTGTGATTCTGTGCAACAGATTCCCTAAGTTTATGTTGGAGAAGAGGAGGCTGAAGGGAGGGATCTTGCTTGCAAATATCTAAGGAGGGATGTCTGGAAGATGGGCCCAGCTTCTTCTCAATGGACTCCAGGGACAGGATGAGGTGTAATGGGCATAAACTTGAGCATAGGAAGTTCCTTGGGAAGGAAATTCTTTACTTGGAAGGTGGCAGAGCACTTGAATAGGCTGCCCGGAGGGGGTGGGGGAGGCTCCATCTTTGGAGACATTCAAGACCTGCCAGGGCATGTTTTTTGTGATCTGCTGTAGGTGATCCTTCTCTGGCAGGGGTTGGATTCTGTGACCTTCGAAGGTCACTTCCAAGCCCTAGCATTCTGTGATGCTGTGTGATCCACATTGCTTTACTGAGGATGGTCCTTGGCCATCAGCTGTGCTTAGAATGGAGACCTCACTGGGGGTCTTCCACCCCAGCCCAAAACTCTATGATGAAATGTTCTAAGAATAAGGAAGACATCAGAGTTTAATGGCAAAATCATATGGAGAAATCCTTTTGTCACCCACATACCTCCTGAGCAAGTGCTTTGGGCTGAGGTGTTTGTGGAGGGTAATGTGGGTTGCTGTCATAACAGTTATTTTCCATGTTGGAGTATTTGTTTGCACTGCTTACAACAAATTTGGCTTAACAGTGTTGTATTATCATCATGTCAAGACAGAGCCTTGATGTGTGTAGTATTGCTTTCTGTTCCTACCATAACACACCTTTAGGAGGAGGATGCTAATAGCTGTGGATTGGTTAATCATGGGGTCACAGGATGTGGGGGTTGGAAAGGACCTCTGAAGATCATCAAGTGCAACCCCCTGCCAGAGCAGGACCATAGTATCCAGCACAGGTCGCAGAGGAATGCATCCAGATGGGTCTTGAAAGTCTCCAGAAAAGGAGACTCCACAACCTCTCTGGGCAGCCTGTCCCAGTGCTCTGTGGAACAGTCCACCTGGATGTGTTCCTGTGTGATCTGCTCTAGGTGATGCTGCTCTGGCAGGGGAGTTGGACTGGATGCACTTTTGAGGTCCCTTCCAGCCCCTGACATTCTGTGATTCTGTGATAAATAGTAAATAAGAAGAATGAATAATAACTGCTTGTAAGATTACTGAATGAATAGGATTTTGCTAAACATGTCAGCACTATGGGTGTTAGGAAGAAATTATTCACAGAGAGATTAGAATAGAATGGAATAGAATGGAATAGAATGAATAGAATAGAATAGAATAGAATAGAATAGAATTAACCAGGTTGGAAGAGACCTTTGAGATCATCGAGTCCAACCTATCACCCAACACCATCTAATCAACTAAACCATGGCACCAAGCACCCCATCCAGTCTCTTCCTAAACACCTCCAGGGATGGTGACTCCACCACCTCCCTGGGCAGCACATTCCAATGGCCAATCTCTCTTGCTGGGAAGAACTTCTTCCTACCATCCAGCCTAAACCTCCCCTGGTGCAGCTTGAGACTGTGTCCTCTTGCTCTGGTGCTGGTTGCATGGGAGAAGAGACCAACCCCCACCTGGCTACAACCTCCCTTCAGGGAGTTGTATACAGCAATAAGGTCTCCTCTGAAATTGGCCATTGGAATGGGCTGCCCAGTGGAGTCACCATCCCTGGAAGCACAATAATACAATACAATACAATAAACCAGGTTGGAAGAGACCTTCAAGATCATCGCGTCCAACCTATCAACCAATCCAACCCACCCAAACAACTAGATCATGTCAAGTGTTTAAGAAGAGCCTGGATGAGGCACTTGGTGCCATGGTTTAGTTGATTAGATGGTGTTGGGTGATAGGTTGGACTTGATGATCTCAAAGGTCTTTTCCAACCTGGTTAATTCTGCATTCTGTATATGTTACATTACTGCTTGCATTCAGTGTACATCACTGAGAACATCTTAAACAGCACTAGATGTTTGCTTACTGACAGTCCATTGCCTTTTTAGGTCCATGTGATCAAGGAGGTGGCATCAATGGCTCAAGAAAAGCTTGGTGTGTCCTGTGAAGTGATTGATCTGAGGACTATCTTACCCTGGGATACAGAGACGGTTTGCAAGGTGAGAAAACTCATGTCAATTTAAAAAAACACAAAGCAAACTCCACTCCTAAGAACAATTTAAATGCAAGGAGTGGTGGCTGTTATTATTGTTTTCACAGTATCACTAAGGTTGGAAGAGACCTCGAAGATCATCAAGACCAACCTGTCACCACAGACCCCATGACTAGACCATGGCACCAAGTGCCACATCCAATCCCCTCTTGAACACCTCCAGGGACAGTGACTCCACCACCTCCCTGGGCAGCACATTCCAATGGCAAATGACTCTCTTGGTGAAGAACTTTCTCCTCACCTCCAGCCTAAACTTCCCCTGGCACAGCTTGAGACTGTGTCCTCTTGTTCTGGTGCTGGTTGCTAGAGAGAAGAGACCAACCTCTTCCTGGCTACAACCACGTTTCAGGTAGTTGTAGAGAGCAATGAGGTCTCCCCTGTGCCTCCTCTTCTCCAGGCTAAACAGCCCCAGCTCCCTCAGCCTCTCCTCCCAGGGCTGTGCCCCAGCCTTGTTGCCCTTCTCTGGACACGTTCAAGTGTCTTGATGTCCTTCTTAAACTGAGGGGCCCAGAACTGGACACAGGACTCAAGGTGTGGCCTAAACAAAGCAGAGTCCAGGGGCACAATGACCTCCCTGCTCCTGCTGGCCACACCATTCCTAATGCAGGCCAGGATGCCGTTGGCTTTCAAGGCATATGTTTTGGTTCTGGGTGATGTATATAAATTCTTCTGTATCATATATGAAGAATCACAGAAACGTTCAGGTTGGAAGAGACCCTCAGGAGCACCAAGTCCAACCCAGAACCCTACTCTACAACGTCACCCCTAAACCATTGCCCCAAGCACCTCATCCAAATCACTTTTAAGCACAGCCAGGCTTGGGGACTCTGCCACCTCCCTGGGCAGCACATTCCAAGGCCTGACCGCTCTTGCCATCAAAAAATGTTTCCTAATGTCCAGTCTAAACCTACCCAGTGGCAGCTTGAGGCCATTCCCTCTTGTTCTATCACTAATTGCCTGTGAGAAGAGACCAGCAGCAGCCTCTCCACAACCTCCTTTCAGGTAGTTGTAGACAGCACTGAGGCCTCCCCTCAGCCTTCTCTGTTTGTTCTGATTGAAACCGTTACACACATCAACACTTAAGTCAGGTTGTAGAGATGTTCAGAGAGGGCAGATCAGGCACATCTCCTTGCCTGACTTTCTGTCTATATTGGAGTACCTGAACAGGGTAGACAAGTGTTTTGTCATTTGGTAGTTGTTCTGTAAAGGGCTTGCTAAAGTAGAAACAGCTTAAGTGCGGTAAAGGGAACGTGAGCTGTTGGTCTGCTACTTTATGGCAAAGTTTGTATGTATTCACAGGATTCATTTTGCTTTATGTTTGCTCAAGAGATTGCCAGTGGGACTGGATGAAGCAGATTATGGGAGGAAAGATCCATGATCAGGGAGATGAAGAACCTCTCCTGTGAAGACAGGCTGGGGGTGTTCAGCCTGGAGAAGAGGAGGCTCCAGGGAGACCTAATAGCAGCCTGCCAGTTCTGGAAGGGGGCCTCCAGGAAAGTTGGAGAGAGACTGCAAAGGCCTGGACTGATAGGATGAGGGGCAATGGCTTCAAACTAGAGAAGAGCAGATTTAGGTTGGATGTCAGGAACAATTTCTTTACCATGAGGTTAGTGGAACACTGGAACAGATTGCCCAGGAGATGCCTGGGGCTCCATCCCTGGAGATATTCAAGGTGAGGCTTGACAGGGCTCTGGGCAACCTGATCTAGTTGAGGATGTCCCTGCTGACTGCAGAGGGTGTTGGACTGGAGGACCTTTAGAGGTCCCTTCCAACATAAACCATTCTATCATTCTATGTTGGACATCCACTGCTGGCAGTGTCCTGCTGTCTGGCTGTGGATGTGCAGCAGGTTGTGTATTGATGCACAGAGCTATGTGCTGCTTCATATACATTTGATCTGCTCAGCTGAAGTATGTTCAGTGTCTCCTTGCAGTGTATTTCACATTACTTGGATGTATTTTCTATCTGTAAAGAATGAAATGTGTTGAGTTGTTGTCATCAACATGAAGAGAAACTTTGGCAGTAATAAATGCTTTACAGTCCCTTCTGGACAAATAATATTACTCCTTTTATAGCCACATGGCTTTTCCTCCTTTAAAGATTTGAGCTGTCATGCTATGAAAACAAACCATCTCTTGGAAGAACAGTCAGGTCTGTTTTGTTGGCTTGGACCTGCACTGAAACACTGTCAGGAATAAATGCAGCTGTGTGCAGGAACTGCAGAGATGGAATTGTGCCATGGTTTGCAAACCTGTATTCCAAAACCAGATATTCTGTGAAGAGTTGCAACTTCCAACTTCCCTTCAGTCCTGAATAACTTTTTATTTATGCCACAGAATCGCAGAATTGTCAGGGCTGGAAGGGACCTCAAGGCTCAGCCAGTTCCAACCCCCCTGCCATGGGCAGGGACATCTCACACTACAGCAGGTTGCTCACAGCCACATCCAGCCTGACTTGAAAAACCTCCAGGGATGAGGCTTCTAACACCTCCCTGGGCAGCACATTCCAAAGGCCAATCTCTCTTTCTGGGAAGAGCTTTCTCCTCACCTTGAGCCTGAGCTTCCCCTGGCACAGCTTGAGACTGCGTCCTCTTGTTCTGGTGCTGGCTCCCTGGGAGAAGAGACCAACCCCCACCTGGCTACAACCTCCCTTCAGGGAGTTGGAGAGAGCAAGAAGGTGTACCCTGAATCTCCTCTTCTGCAGGCTAAGCAACCCCAGCTCCAGACCCCTCCCCAGCATTGTTGCCCTTCTCTGGACACCTTCCAGCATCTCAACATCTTTCCTAAACTGAGGAGCCCAGAACTGGACACAGGACTCCAGGTGTGGCCTAACCAGTGCTGAGTACAGGGGCACAATGACTTCCCTGCTCCTGCTGGCCACACTGTTCCTGATGCAGGCCAGGATGCCATTGGCCTTCTTGGCCACCTGGACACACTGCTGTCTCATGTTCAGCCTACTATCAACCAGTACCCCTAGGTCCCTTTCTGCCTGGCTGCTCTCCAGCCACTCCAACCACTGTAGGCTGTCTGATTGCTCCTAATCATGTGCCTAGTGTTTGGGTGTTCTGTTCCACATGGGTCATTGTCCTGAGGCTTTGATGAAGGAACTGGAATGTGCTGCCCAGGGAGGTGGTTGAGCCTCCAAGGCTGGCTGTGTTTCAAGGTAGTTTGGCTGTGGTGCTTGGGGCTGTGGTTTGGGGGTGACCCTTGCAGAGTAGGGTTCTGGGTTGGACTTGGTGATCCTGAGGGTCTTTTCCAACCTGAATGTTTCTGTGTGATTCTGAGAATTGAATTGTGCAGCAGCTGTGTGCATTTGCCAGTCAAATACATTTCACCCTGCAGGCTTATTTTATTCTTGTGCTTATCCAAGGGATTCTGCATTAATATTTAGAAATATTTCAGTGATTTTTCTTTTTTTTTCCCTTTTCAGTCTATGTAGTTTTTAACCAAAATGAAGGAGCTTCCATGGTTGGTGTCAGGGAAGGAGCAGGCCTCATAACCCTCACTTCATTGTTACTGTTTTTAGGAATGGAATGATTTGAACACTGAAGTTTCCAACCCAGCAAATAAAAAAAAACAAAGGAGATGCTTTATGTAACTGGTAATATATGCAGCCTTAATTTGACAACTGTGCTGGAGGCATGAATCAAGATGGGCTGAAATGGTTAGTGCTCTGGAGATTAGCAGGAGTATGTCAAAATTCACTTCAAATCTAACTGCTTAGCCTGCTTTGATGTAGCTGCTTCTGTACAGAAAATCATGTGGAGTTGCTGGAAGGTGTCCAGAGAAGGGCAGCCAAGATGGGGAGGGGATTGGAGCACAGGCCTGTGAGGAGAGGCTGAGGGAGCTGGGGGCTGAGGGAGCTCCTCTTAGCCTGGAGAAGAGGAGGCCCAGGTGAGACCTTATTGCTGTCTACAACTCCCTGAAGGGAGGTTGTAGCCAGGTGGGGGTTGGTCTCTTCTCCCAGGCAACCAGCACCAGAAAAAGAGGACACAGTCTCAAGCTGTGCCAGGGGAGGTTTAGGCTGGAGGTGAGGAGCAAGTTCTTCCCAGAGAGATTGGCCATTGGAATGTGCTGCCCAGGAAGGTGATGGAGTCACCATCACTGGAGGTGTTTAGGAAGACTGGATGAGGCTCTTGGTGCCATGGTTTAGTTGATTAGATGGTGCTGGGTGATAGGTTGGACTTGATGATCTCAAAGGTCTTTTCCAACCGGGTTAATTCTATTCTATTCTAAAGAGAGATTTGATAAGGCTCTGAGGTTATGCTTCCCAGCTGCCACCAGAGGCCTCTTTTTAGCTGAGTTAAACAGCTGCTGGGACTTTGCTCTGCTCCTAATCAGCTTTTTTACTAACGCATGACTCTGAGTGAAACAGAAATAAACATAAATAAGACATGCAGCAAACATAAATACAGCTTGATGCTGACTTTGCTGATATTTTCTTTCCATCTTTTAAAGATTTGGTGGCTGTGTTCAGTGCTGAAGTACTTCAGCAGTTGTCATCTGTGTGAGAATAAGATGAGGGAGCTCCTGCCTGGTGCAGACTGCCATGGGCTTTGAATGGATCACAGCAGCAACTGAAACCTTCTCATTCTTCTACAGTTGCTGGGATGTGCAAACTTTTGTGTTCTTATGCCAACCTTGAGATATCCAAGAAAGAGTATTGAAGTTTGAGGTAGATGCAGACCTGCTCTAGAGAAAAGCTATCTTGATGAATCACAGGATTGTTGAGGCTGGAAAAGGCCTCTGAGATCATCAAGTCCAGCCTAGGACCTAACACCACCACATCAGCTAAACCGTGGCACCAAGTGCCACATCCAAGCTTTTCTTCAGCACCTTCAGGCACAGTGACTCCACCACCTCCCTGCCCATTCCAATGTCTACTTCCCTTTCCCATGAGGAAGTGCTTCCTAACATGCAACCTAAACCTCCCCTGGCACAGCTTCAGGCCATGCCCTCTTGTCCTGTCACAGGCTGCCTGGGAGAAGAGCCTGACCCCCCCACCTGAATATGACTTCCTTTTAGGTAGTTGTAGAGAGAGATAAGGTCCCCTCTGAGTCTGCTCCAGGCTGAACACCCCCAGCTCCCTCAGCGTCTCCTCATCAGACTTTCCCTCCAGCCCCCTCCCCAGTCTGGTTGCTCTCCTCTGCACCTGCTCCAGCACCTCAAGATCCTTCCTGAAGTGAGGGGCCCAGAGCTCCACACAGTGCTTTTGTCTGATCTCCTCTTCCTTTTTCTCCTCTTCCTTTTTCTCCTCTTCCTTTTTCTCCTCTTCCTTTTTCTCCTCTTCCTTTTTCTCCTCTTCCTTTTTCTCCTCTTCCTTTTTCTCCTCTTCCTTTTTCTCCTCTTCCTTTTTCTCCTCTCCCATCCCTTCTCCTCCTGCTGAGGCTTTGATTGGCTTTTGTGCTCATGTTAGGATGGTTTTTGCTCTGTCTGCTCAACACTGCATTGTGATGTGAGGTACTGTGAGATACCTGTGTGGCTGCACATAGTTACTTCAGGTTGTTGAGTTGAGCAAGGGTTTGAAACCCTTTTTTTTTAGCACATTTTTCCTCAGGTCCCAGAGCCAGGTACTTCAGCCATATGTAAGCAATCCAAGATCTCAGCAGGGTCATCCAGCTGTCCTCATTTATAGAGCTGTTACAGAGTTACAGAATACAGAATTAACCAGATTGGCAAAGACCTTCGACATCATCCAGTCCAACCTATCACCCAACACCATCTAATCCACTAAACCATGGCACCAAGTGCCTCATCCAGGCTCTTCTTAAGCACTTCCAGTGATGGTAGCTCCACCACCTCCCTGGGCAGCACATTCCAATGGCCAGTCTCTCTTTCTGGGAAGAATTTCTTCTTCACATCCAGCCTAAACCTCCCCTGGCACAGCTTGAGACTGTGTCCTCTTGTTCAGGTGCTGGCTGCCTGGGAGAAGAGACCAACCCCCACCTGGCTACAACCTCCCTTCAGGTAATTGTAGAGAGCAAGAAGGTCTCCCCTGAGCCTCCTCTTCTCCAGGCTAAGCAACCCCAGCTCCCTCAGCCTCTCCTCACAGGGCTTGTGCTTGAGGCCCCTCCCCAGCTTTGTTGCCCTTCTCTGGACACCTTCCAGCAACTCAACATCTTTCCTAAACTGAGGGGGTATAGAGCTCTCTGAAAGAGACATGATGCAGTCCTTTGTGCTTTACCTCTAGAGGACTGAAAGCGAGCCCAGCATCAGCTGCCAGGGAGCAGACCAGCAGCAGCACTTGTGGTATGTGTTAGACAAGTGACACAAGCTTGTTTAAAGTCTCTGTGCAGCCTTTGCTGCTTCCTTGGGAAGTGTAACAGCAAAGCCTGAGTCCCTTTTCTGTGTATACATTCTCACAGCACTATGTCATTTCATGGACTAGTGAAGAGTTTGGTGTAACCCTTGTTTACTTTGACAGCCTTCACTGATTTCTAACTAAAGCTCTTGCTTTATTCCCTAGGGCTGGACTCTGAGTGATGCTGGGATCAAAGAGGGAGGAGTTAGCTGTCCATAGAATGGCTTGCCTTTTCTTTTTGAAGGGGAGAATGCATTCCTTGTTGTCCTGCTTTATTCTAACATCAGCATCCTACAGCTGTTGGTTTTAGTCATGTGAAGGAGCTGAAGGATCAGAAAGGACTTCTCCCTTGTATTCCTTCAACTGTAAGCACGAACACATGAAGTTGATGTGCTGCTGATAGGGAAAGCTCTGCCTTCAGCATGCTCTGCTGACTCTCCAGCTGTTCCATGTGCATGCAGATGTTTGCATTTAGTGCAGCCACAGCAAAGATGTCAGTCCCTATCCAGGCAGGGAGCACTTCCCTGCTACTTGACTGAGCAGCTGTGTCGTTAGTGCAAGGCTAAACTGCTGTGAAGGATGCTGCTCAAGAAACTGCAACATGACCTATTTAGATGAATAGAACAGAACAGAATAGAATAAACCAGGTTGGGAAAGACCTTTGAGATCATTGAATCCAACCTATCACGCAGCACCATCTAATCAACTAAACCATGGCACTAAGTGCCCCATCAAGTATCTTCCTAAACACCTCCAGTGGTGGTGACTCCACCACCTCCCTGGGCAGCACATTCCAATGGCAAATCTCTCTTGCTGGGAAGAACTTCCTCCTGACATCCAGCCTAAACTTCCCCTGGCACAGCTTGAGACTGTGTCCTCTTTTTCTGGTGCTGGTTGCCTGGGAGAAGAGACCAACCCCCACCTGGCTACAACCTCCCTTCAGGGAGTTTTAGACAGTAATGAGGTCTCCCTGAGCCTCTTGTTCTCCAGGCTAAACAACCCCAGCTCCCTCAGCCTCTCCTCCCAGGGCTGTGCTCCAAACCCCTCCCCAGCTTTGTTGCCCTTCTCTGGACACATTCCAGCAACTCAACATCTTTCCTAACCTGAGGGGCCCAGAGCTGGGCACAGGACTCAAGGTGTGGCCTAACCTGTATCTATAGAATGTATTACTTTGTTAACCTACAAGATTCTTTTTCTTCCTTCCAGAACTGAAGTTTTCAGACAAACCCTTTTCCACTTGTGCTTAATAGATTTACTTAGAAGCTTTGGAGAGATCAGACTGTGCAGCTTTCCCTCTCTGTGAACTGCTGGGTGGTGTGGTATTGATTTAAAAACAAAAAGCTACTGGCACACTTCCTAGTGCTTTACTGGTCACATCCAGGGTAGAATTCTGTGGTTGTGGTGCTTTCTTTATTAAAAATGCATGTGTTACTGGAAGTAGGAAATCTAGCTCTGGATTAAGGGCTCTTTAGGGATTGTGCAAATTGCTGCTATTTTATTCAACCTGAATTGAGCTGCCCCTGCTAGTTAAACTTTGCATTGCTCAGTATCAATCTGCCATTGGCACTTCTGCAAGTGCAAATGTGCAAAAGTCCATTCTGGTGCTTTTGTGTTGTGTAGAAGGCAAGTGTTTGCCACACATAATGATCAAGATTTGCATTTCTTACCTAATTAATCACCCTAAAGCTGTCTGGGCTGTGGCTACTGTGGTGCAAAGCAATGTTGAGAATGATTCCTTTGTGACTTAGTAATAAAGAGCACTGCAAGCTGAACTGCAGAATTAAGGGCTTGTGGGTCCCTGTGAGCCTGGATGACTGAATTTTGCAAAGAGATAGTGGTTTCTTTGCAGCAACATTGCTTTGTGCATTGATATTATCAGTGATAGTAGAATGGAATAGAATGGAATGGAATGGAATAGAATTGAATTGAATCGAAGCTAATAGAATTAACCACGTTGGAAGAGACCCTTGAGATAATCAAGTCCAACCTATCACCCAACACCATCTAATCAACTAAACTATAGCACCAAGTGCCTCATCCAGTCTCTTCTTAAACACCTCCAGTGATGGTGACTCTACCACCTCCCTGGGCAGCACATTCCAATGGCCAATCTCTCTTGCTGGGGAGAATTTCTTCCTCACCTCCAGCCTAAATCTTCCCTGGCACAGCTTGAGACTGTGTCCTCTTGTTCTGGTATTGGTTGCCTGGGAGAAGAGACCAACCCCCACCTGGCTACAACCTCCCTTCAGGGAGTTGTAGAGAGCAATAAGGTCTCCCCTGAGCCTCCTCTTCTCCAGGCTAAGCAACCCCAGCTCCCTCAGTAATTCTGACCTTGCATCTTTGGGAGACTATCCAGCACAGTTCTCCTGAGCACCTCTGTGTTGCTTTTTGCTCCTCTGTCTGAAAGGTTCTGCAGACCTCCTCATGGAGGTCAGCATAAATTCTTGGCAGCCTGAAAAACAACATCTGCCCTCTCCTTGGAAGGAGCAAAGCAGAAATTGGCCAGCCTGGGTTACCAGTGAGTAATACAGTACTGGGGAGCAGCTTAGGGATCACTCTGTGCCTGTTCTCCATCCAGGCTCTTTGATTGGAGCCATTTCTAACAGTGGATTAGAGCTTTCTCCTTAGTGCACAGGTAGCATTTCTCTCAGCTGTTGTCATCCAAGTGACTGAATGATTGTTAGTAGCAGATCCTTGGTGTCCTGCACTTACTAGCAGCACACCCTAGCAGACCTGTTGGTCTACCAGTGTTCACATTCCTTGAAATGTACTTCATCCAGTTGGACTGTGTCTAAAGGAAAATCAAGATCAGTGAGCCTGATGGGGGTGGCTTTGCTTTGAGTCCATTAACTGCATTCACCAGGCACTGAACTGTGCAATTGTAGTGCAAGTATCCTGGGATCAGGTTTGTGTTTCTTGGCCGTCTCTCCCTGGTGCTTTGCCACCTTACATGTTGCTCCTTGGATTTCTCAACTGAATGGATCTCATACCTATAAAATATGATTAAAATTGTGGGGATAGGACAGGGTTGGAAGGGACCTCAAGGATCAGCCAGTTCCAGCCCCCTGCCATGGGCAGGGACACCTCACACTACAGCAGGCTGCTCACAGCCACATCCAGCCTGGCCTTAAAAGTCTCCAGGGATGAGGCTTCCACCACCTCCCTGGGCAACCTGTGCCAGTCTTTCACCACCCTCCTGGGGAAGAACTTCTTCCTAACATCCAATCTCAATCTACCCATTTCTGGTTTTGTCCTCTTCCCCCCAGTCCTATCACTCCCTGATAGCCTAAAACCTCCCTCCCCAGCTTTCTTGTAGCCCCCTTCAGATACTGGAAGGCCACAAGAAGGTCTCCTCAGTGCCTTCTCTTCCCCAGCCTGAACAGCCCCAACTCTCTCAGTCTGTCTCCATAGGAGAGGAGCTTCAGACAAAGGCTCATTTGTGCTGTGTAGGGGTCTTAGATTAACTTCATGGTCAATTTCTGGCTGCATCCTATCTGCTGTTAAACACAGAAACTGCCTTAGTAATTTAGGAGAGATATCTTTGGGTGACACTTAGACTAAAGGCTCTCCTTTCAAAGTGGTTAGACACTGTCTCACGTTTGTGAATAATGTGTAATGAACAGAAAGGAGGGAACAAAGACTTGATTATTCAGCAGTGTTCAGAACCCTGACTTGAATGATGTGCAGGCTTTGATTATTTATTCTGTCACAAAGATGACTGCTGGCTTTTAGTTGATAAAGCATGTAAAGGGTTCAGCAGATCTCTCAAGCTACTGATCTCAGTGCAAATGCTGATGTCTGTGTATCATGCTGAAGATAAGAGGCCAAAGAGTTGATTCTTTGAGAAGTGCACACTAAATTGATGTAGAATGTTTATCAACCCTTAATGTTGATAATTTGTTTACACTGGTGACTCATTTGGATGCTATGGTGATCAGTGCAATGGAAACATTTGGACCAGTTAATGGAAGCAGGGCTACTTTTCTTTCCCTGAGGCTGCTTCCACACATTTTTCAGCTCATCAGGAGAGGCAATTTAAAACTAAAGTGTATTTCTTGCTCTATAGATAGTTTCTTTCCTTTTTTCCTTGTTTTCCTTTTGTGTGCATGTTCAAATCATTGTAAGCCTGTGATTCTTGGGCTAACACTTGGGTTAGATGACTCTGTGTAGCAATTAAATGCAGCTCCATTGTGTGTTGAGAAATGCCTGTCTCAAACAGGAGCCTTGATTTGATGTTTGTCACTGAAGAGACTTCCATTGAGGTCAGTGAAGGAAAGCCATAGGTTTTGGGGCAGTTTTTAGGTCATCTTTGATTTTGCTGCTTCATTCTCCTCTGCTAACCCATCAATACAATACAATACACCAGGTTGAAAGAGACCTTCAAGATCATCACGTCCAACCCATCAACCAATCCAACCCACCCAAACAAGTAACCCATGGCACCAAGCACCCCATCAAGTCTCCTCCTGAACACCTCCAATGAAGGTGACTCCACCACCTCCATGGGCAGCCCATTCCAATGGGCAATCACTCTCTCTGTGTAGAACTTCTTCCTAACATCCAGCTTAAACCTGCCCTGGCACAACCTGAGACTGAATCAGATGCCACTGGCTTAGCGTGGCTCTAGGTAGCAGTGTCACTTGTGCACAAAGACCATTAAGCACAATGGAAGTGGGGAATAAATTTGGTTGAGTAGGAATAGAACTGAAAGGCATGAACTGAAAGGATTAACCATTTTTTTAATGTCTTTGAGCACTGGGAGAGGTTCTTCTGTTTCTTTTGATTTGTTCACCCTGGGATTGAAAGGATCTTCTCCTTCTTAGTGTTTTGAGGTGTTTGGAAAACAGATTTTGAATGGTAAGCCTTTCACCTCTTCTCCTGGAGCATCTGAATTTTCTGAAACAGGCTTGAAGGTACAAGAAGAAAGCTGCTGACAGTCCCACTTGCACACTCCTGTAAGGGCAACTGCTCCTGCTCCCTTATGCTGAGAAACTTGTGCTTGCCACATATCAAAAGGCAAGATCACAACTACCTCTGAATATTTAAACATAGTATGAGAACACAGCAGTTGCCATGGAAGACAAACAGATCAAGTGTCTCATGTTTGAGTATTTACAGTAATAGTCTGATGAGAGAATTGAATCTGTCTGATGAACAGACAGGGCTCACAATTTGTGCTTTTGGCACTTGAGTATTTGTATTTGGTGTGTCTTCTGCTGCTGTTCATCCTACCAGGTTGCTTTGGGGCTGTTCAGTCTGGAGAAAAGAAGGCTCTGAGGTGACCTTATTGTGGCCTTCCAGTATCTGAAGGGATCCTACAAGAAGGCTGGGGAGGGACTTCTCAGGCTATCAGGTAGTGATAGGACTAGGGGGAATGGAATGAAACTGGAGATGGGGAGATTCAGGCTGGATGTGAGGAGGAAGTTCTTCCCCATGAGAGTGGTGAAGCCCTGGAATGGGTTGTCCAGGGAGGTGGTTGAGGCCCCGTCCCTGGAAGTGTTTAAGCCCAGGCTGGATGAGGCTCTGGCCAGGCTGATGTAGTGTGGGGTGTCCCTGCCCATGGCAGGGGGGTTGGAACTGGATGATGCTTGTGGTCCCTTCCAACCCTGACTGATTCTATGATTCTAGCTTGGATACATGAGGTAGATGTTGATGGAAGAGTTGAATAGTGGCATTCTCCAGGAAACAGACTCATAGTTTATAAAATCCCAAGTTTAGCCATAAAGGGAAGATTGCTGAATGTAATCTGCTGTGTACATGACTCACTCTACATACATTTGAACTTTTTATTTTTCCTGCTTTCTGGAACAGTTTTGTGTGACAAAAAGTCTGAAGCTGTTTGATGTAGTCTTAGTCATTTGGTATTGACAGCTCACAGGATGTCAGGGGTTGGAAGGGAACCAAAGAGATCACCAAGTCCAGCCCCCTGCCAGAGCAGGGCCATACAATCTAGCTCAAGTCACAGAGGAACACATCCAGATGGGCCTTGGAAGTCTCCAGAGAAGGAGACTCCACAACCTCTCTGGGCAGCCTGTTCCAATGCTCTGTGAGCCTAACAGGAAAGAAGTTCCCCCTTGTATTAAGGTGGAACCTCCTGTGCTGCAGCTCCTTGTCCTATCACAGGACACAACTGAGCAGAGCCTGTCCCCTCCCTCCTGACCCCCAGCCCTCAGATATTTATAGGCATTTATTAAATCCCCTCTCAGTCATCTTCTTTCCAGACTAAAAAGCTCCAGGGCTCTCAGCCTCTCCTCATAAGGCACTTGCTCCAGTCCCCTAATCATCCAGTTTTACCTTTATCCTAATCCTTGTAACTGAGTCGCTCTCCTGGGGAATCAGAGAGTCATAGAATGGGCTGGGTTGGAGTGACCTCTGAAGCTCTTCCATTCCAACTCCCTGCAGTCAGCAGGGACATCCCCAACTAGATCAGGTTGCCCAGAGCCCTGTGGAGCCTCACCTTGAATATCTCCAGGGACAAGGTCTCAGCCACTTCCCTGGGCAACCTGTTCCAGTGTTCCACCACCCATGTGGTAAAGAACTTGTTCCTAACATCCAATCTAAATCTGCTCTTCTTTAGCTTGAAGCCACTGCCCCTTGTGCTATCACCACAGCCCTTTGCAAATAGTCTCTCTCCATCCTTCCCAGAAAGAGATTGGCCACTGGAATGTTCTGCCCAGGGAGGTGGTGGAGTCACCATCACTGGAGGTGTTTAGGAAGAGCCTGAATGAGGCACTTGGTGCCATGGTTTAGTTGATTAAATGGTGTTGGGTGATAGGTTGCAGTTGATTATCTCAAAGGTCTCTTCTAACCTGGTGAATTCTATTCTGTTCTATTTTTTTTAGGTAGAGCACATTTAAAGTGGCTAAGTAAAATTAACTTCTCTTCTGGGAGCTGTACTCCCAGAAAAGTTGCTGTTTGGATGCACAGTAATAACTTCCATGGAGCTCAGTGGGCAATAGAACAACTGTCTATAACATGCTACACCTTTTGAGGAAGCATTAATTGTCCATTGGAATGTGCTGCCCAGAGAGGTGGTTGACTCAGCAACCCTGGATGTGTTTAAAGGTGGTTTGGATGTGGTGGTTGGGGCTGTGGTTTAGGGGTGACTCTTGTAGAGCAGGGTTCTGGGTTGGACTTGGTGATCCTGAGGGTCTTATCATAGAATCACAGAATCAACCAGGTTGGAAAAGACCTGAGAGATCATCAAGTCCAACATATCACCTAATATCTAACACCTCCTGACAACTGAACCATGGCTCCAAGTGCCACATCCAATCCCTTTTTTGAACACCTCCAGGGATGGGGACTCCACTACCTCCCTGGGCAGCACATTCCAAGCGCCAATTACTCTTTCTCCTCACCTCCAGCCTAAACTTCCCCTGGTGCAGCTTGAGACTGTGTCCTCTTGTTCTAGTGCTGGTTGCCTGGGAGAAGAGACCAACCCCCACCTGGCTGCAACCTCCCTTCAGGTAGTTGTAGAGAGCAAGAAGGTCTCCCCTGAGCCTCCTCTTCTCCAGGCTAAACACCCCAGCTCCCTCAGCCTCATCAGAATCATTCCAACCTGAATGTTTCTGTGATTCTGTGAATTGCTTAGCTTCAGGCAAACAGCTTGCTGGGGAAATGAGGATGGTGAGGCACTGAAATGGGTTGCCCAGGACGGTTGTAGATGCCTCTTAGTATCACAGTATCAGTCAGGGTTGGAAGGGACCACAAGGATCATCTAGTTCCGACCCCCTGCTATGAGGGTGTTCAAGGGCAAGTTGGAAGGGACTTGGAGCAACTTGGTCTTGTAGAAGTTGTCCATGCCCATGGCACAGGGTTTGGAACTCGATGGTCTTTTGCAGCCCAAACCATTGTGGGGTCCTATGAAATAAATACTTCTCTTCATTTCCCTACCTTTGTCTTCCTTACTGAGATACTAGGGGTTGGCAGCATATACTTTTATGTCTCTGTTTATTTTCTCTTCTAGATGGTCTTCGATTTGAGATTAATTGGGAAGGAAGCTAGACTTTTGGGGTTTTAATGAGGGGTCTTTTGTTTTGTTTTCATCTTTTGCTCCAGAGAAGGCAGGTAAGGGTGCAGATCCAGTGTGAGAGGGGAGTTGTGCAGCAGGATGTTCTATCACCCTAATGTGCTAAGGTTGGATGCCGTGTTGAACACTAGTGGGAACCAGCTCTCTGTTCTGTCCCTTGTCCCTGGTTCCTGTTACTGTTGTCTCTTCTCTTCGTTAGAAACCAGAACCAATGCCTCTTCATCTTTGTTGTCTTTGCAGTCTGGGAGCCCTAATGGATCTGCTTGTCCTTACCCTGTAAATTGGTTATCACAGATCCTTTTGCTTTGAGGAAACTCATTCTAGCTTCTGAAGCTGGCAGCAGATCTGAGCTCTGTCCGGGCTGCAGACTGTCACAGCAGCCTCAGCCATGCCATCTGCAGTCAATGAATTCCAGGCTTGTAGGTCAGAAAGCACAAACCTTGGTTGCATCAGCTGAGCAAGCAGGCAGTGATGGATTAAAAGCCTCTGTTTTGGTTAACTTCTAGCAGCGGAGCGAAGATCTGCGTTCTGCTAATGCGGGTCAGTTGAAATGATTGGCAACCTTTTAAAGCCCTTCTTTGTCAAGTTGGGGATTTCTTTTTCATTCCCTGCTGTTAATCAGCATGCTTGTCAGTTGCAGGGCTGCCTAGGGGTTTATCATTTTACTGTTTGAAAATATTTTGTTAAGAGATTTTCTCCACTGCTTGACTGAAGGAATAAGACAGTTGTGTTTTCCTTTCCCAGCAGTTTTGTGTTTGATCTACAGACACTGGAGCCAGCGTTCAGCTGGGATTCTCTGCTCTCTTATTGCTATCCTGTCCTATATCTGTTATAGTAGATTTATGAATCTTTAGCAGAGTGACTATAAGGCTGGCAGCCTTACTACCAGTAACTGAGAAATCTTACTTGCACTTTGGGCTGTTGATGAAGTGATGTCCTTTAGAGGATGCTTAGGGGACGTGAGCATCTCCCCTATGAAGAGGGACTGAGAGCCCTGGGGCTGTTTGGTGTTGAGAAGAGAAGACTGAGAAGGGATCTGATCAGTGTCTAGCAATAGCTGAGGAGTGGGTGTCAAGTGGAGGGGGCCAAGCTCTTTTTGGGTGGTGCACAGGAATAAGACAACATTGGAGATTTCACCTCAACATGAGGAGAAACTTCTTTGCAGTGAGGATCACAGAGCCCTGGAGCAGGCTGCCCAGAGAGATTGTGGAGTATTCTTCTCTGGAGACTTTCCAAACCCACCTGGATGTATTCCTGTGCAGGCTCCCCTGGGTGATGCTGCTCTGGCAGGGGAGGTTGGACTGGATGATCTCTGGAGGTGCCTTCCACCCTCTAATGTACTGTGATACTGTGGTACTGTGATTTGTTTGTGTTTACATCTTGATTTCACTGATAAAGGAGTTTCAGACAACTTCTGGGAATGTAGCATAGACAGCATGATGTAGTAGATTTGGAGGCTCTCTCCTTTTCCTTCCTTGGAATATAGTACTGTTCAAAACCCACACCAAATTCTGTTGTTTTGTTTTAACTCAGATAACTTAATATTGTTTTTATTTCTTCAGTATTAAGAATTACTTTTACTGGTGTGGTGGAGCTTTGAGTCCTGTGTCCAGTTCTGGGCCCCTCAGTTTAGGAAAGGTGTTGAGTTGCTGGAAGGTGTCCAGAGAAGGGCAACAAAGCTGGGGAGGGGTCTGGAGCACAGCCCTGTGAGGAGAGGCTGAGGGAGCTGGGGTTGCTTAGCCTGGAGAAGAGGAGGCTCAGGGGAGACCTCATTACTGTCTAAAACTCCCTGAAGGGAGGTTGTAGCCAGGTGGGGGTTGGTCTCTTCTCCCAGGCACCCAGCACCAGAAAAAAGAGGACACAGTCTCAAGCTGTGCCAGGGGAAGCTTAGGCTCAAGGTGAGGAGAAAGTTCTTCCCAGAAGGAGTAATTGGCGCTTGGAATGTGCTGCCCAGGGAGGTGGTGGAGTCACTGTCCCTGGAAGTGTTCAAGAGGGGATTGGATGTGGCACTTGGAGCTATGGTTTAGGTGTCAGGAGGTGTTAGGTATTAGTTTGCACTTGATGATCACTGAGGTCTTTTCCAGTCTGGTTGATTCTATGATTCTGTGATTTACTGCACAATTATGGCCTAGGCATGGAGGTGTGGTGCAGCCCTGATGGGTCTCTGGAAGGAGAAGCAAAGGGGGCAGTTCAGAACTGGCCAGCCTGAAACCAGCCTAGCAGTGGGGTGGAAGAAAGGGAACTGAGGCTCATGCTAATACCCCAGGTGGGAGAAAAAGGAGTACTGGGGTTATGGTCAGATTTGGTGGAGGTTTTGTGTAGAGCTTTTTCTTAATGAGTTCCTGTGTTATGCCCAGATTAGAGAATTCTTTGTATGTTCTATGCTTTGCTATGTTTACCACTATGTAGAGCTGTAGCATTGTAGTTTGTAAATAGCCTGTACATTTAAACTTTCCACTACTATCCAATCCGTTGTGTGGCTGTTATTCTGTTGCACCTTTTGGAGCAACAGAGAAATCTGTGCCCTCATTAGACTATGACAGGTGCACTCTATTCCTCTTCCCTTCTAGTAGTTCTATTCCTTTAACCGTAGAATTGTCAGGGTTGGAAGGGACCTCAAGGATCAGCCAGTTCCAACCCCCTGCCACGGGCAGGGGCACCTCACACTACCTCAGATTTCTCACAGACACATCCAGCCTGGACTTAAATCCTCCAGGGAAGAGGCTTCCACCACCTCCCTGGGCAACCTGTGCCAGTCTCTCACCACCCTCTTGGGGAAGAACTTCTTCCTAACAGCCAATCTGAATCTACCCATTTCTAGTTTTGTTCCATTCCCCCCAGTCCTGACACCCTAAAAGTCCCTCCCCAGCTTTCTTGGAGCCCCCTTCAGATACTGGAAGGCCACAATTAGGTCTCCTTGGAGCCTTCTCTTCTGCAGACTGAACAACCCCAACTCCCTCAGTCTGTCCTCTTGGGAGAGCAGCTCCAACCCTCTGATCATCCTCAGGGCCCTTCTCTGGACACCTTCCAGCACCTCCAGATCCTTCCTGTAATAGAGGCTCCAGAACTGGATACAGTTCTCCAGGTGGGGTCTCAGTAGAGTGGAGCGGAGGGGGAGATTCACCTCCCTGGACCTGCTGGCCACACTTCTCTTGATGCAGCCCAGGCTCTGGTTGGCTTTCTGGGCTGCAAGTGCTCACTGCTGGCTATGGTTGAGCTTCTCATCCCCCAGCACCCCCAGGTCCTTTTCTTCAGGGCTGCTCTCCAAGATGCTCAGAGAGCTATTTTGGTTTTTCAGAGATCCCACAACTCCAATAAAGCTCTAGGGTGTCTGGAAATGTGAGACATAATAAAGCTGCATTTGTTAAGATTGTCAGCATACCACATGCACCAACAAATCATTTCATCTGGGATGTGTCATCCTAGGGATCTGTGAGTGCTGTGTAAATGTAATCCTCAGTGATTCATCTGGCAGGTTGTGTTTTGTAGTTCTCCGTGGGAAATGCTGAATGGAAATCTGGGATCTTGCTTCACAGAATCACGGAGTGTTAGGGGCTGGAAGGGACCTCTAAAGCTCATCCAGTCCAACCCCCTGCCAGAGCAGGGTCCCCTAGAGCAGATCACACAGGAACACATCCAGGCAGGTCTTGACTATTTCTGAAGAGGGAAACCTATTCTATTCTATTCTATTCTATTCTATTCTATTCTATTCTATTCTATTCTATTCTATTCTATTCTATTCTATTCTACTCTACTCTACTCTACTCTACTCTACTCTACTCTACTCTACTCTACTCTACTCTTCCTTCCCTATTTTATTCTATAGAAATGGGGGTGGGGAGGAATGTTTTCAAGGCAGTTATTGAAATGTTAAGAAGTTTGGGTGTTTCTTGGGTTGCTTAGCCTGGAGAAGAGGAGACTGAGGGGTGACCTTATTGCTCTCTACAACTACCTGAAGGGAGGCTGTAGCCAGGCAGAGGTTGGTCTCTTCTCCCAGACAGCCAGCGCCAGAACAAGAGGACACAGTCTCAGGCTGCACCAGGAGAGGTTTAGGCTGGATGTTAGGAAGAAGTTCTATACAGAGAGAGTGATTGCCCATTGGAATGGGCTGCCCGGGGAGGTGGTGGAGTCACCATCACTGGAGGTGCCCAGGAGGAGACTTGATGGGGTGTTTGGTGCCATGGTTTAGTTGTTTAGGTGGGTTGGATTGGTTGATGGGTTGAATGCGATGATCTTGAAGGTCTCTTCCAACCTGGTGTATTGTATTGTATTGAAGCATCTGTAGTCTGACTGGTTTTTCTGTGAAGGCACAACATGTATTGTTGCTGATCAACATCCCGTTGATTGTGATACAGTTGTGTAAGTGCTGACCTGGATGAGGGCACAGAATGCATTGTCAGCAAGTTTGCTGATGACACCAAGCTGGGTGGAGTGGCTGACACACCAGAGGGTTGTGCTGCCATTCAGTGAGACTTGGACAGGCTGGAGAGCTGGGCAGGGAGAAATTTGATGAAGTTCAACAAGGGCTAGGGCAGGGTCTTGCACCTGGGAAGGAACAACTCCATGCACCACTACACCTTGAGGATGGCCCTGCTGGAGAGCAGTGAAGGGGAAAGGGACCTGGGGGTCCTGGTGGATGGAAGGCTGACCATGAGCCAGCAATGTGCTCCTGTGGCCAGGAAGGCCAATGCCATTCTGGGGTGGATCAGAAGGGCTGTGGTTAGTAGGTCAGGAGAGGTTCTTCTCCCCCTCTGCTCTGCCCTGGTGAGGCTGCATCTGGAGGATTGTGTCCAGTTCTGGGCCCCTCAGATCAGGAAGGACCTCAGGGAACTGCTTGAAAGAGTCCAGCACAGAGCCACAAAAATGATGAAGGGAGTGAAACATCTTCCTTATGAGGAAAGACTGAGGAGCTGAGGGCTCTCTAGCTTGGAGAGGAGGAGATTGAGAGGTGACCTCATTGACGTTGCTAAAGATGTGCAGGGTGAGTGCCCAGAGGCTGGAGGCAGGCTCTGCTGGGGGATGCCCAATGCCAGCACAAGGGGCAATGGTGGAGGCTGAGGCACAGGAAGTTCCATGGAAACAGGAGGAAAATTATTTCCCTGTGAGGGTGACAGAGCACTGGAAGAGGCTGCCCAGGGGGGTTGTGGAGTCTCCCTCTCTGGAGATATTCAAAACCTACCTGTATGCATTCCTGTGTAATGTGGTACAGGTGATCCTACTCAGGCAGGGGGGTTGGACTGGATGAGCTTTCAAAGTCCTTTCCAGCCCCTAACATTCTGTAATTCTGTGTCATTTGGAATTAAATTCTGGCTTAGATAATTTCTTTAAGGGCGGTCTCTGTGTTAGAAATGCAGCTGATTACACTGGCAGTAGCCCTGTTGCTATGTGTGGGGAGTAATAGTCTGCAATGCAATTTACCATCAGACTTCTTGATTTATGTCAGTTGTCTTCAAAGTAAGGTCATACAGTGCTATTGGTAGTGCCAGCACTTAGATTTCAAAGTGCTTGGAAGTGTCAGACTTGTGTTGTTTCCTTCTGTCATCAGTGCCTGTTGGAGGAAAAAGAGAGAGTGGCCAACATGAGAAACTGAGAGTTGAAGAGCAAAGTGATTAGAGAAACTCTCGGGTGAAGGGAGTGGTGAGAGGGGTTGAAAAGAATTTGCTCAGCTGCCTCCCTGCAGCACACTGGGGTGCAGCTCACAAAACCTTCAGAGCCCAGTCTGAAAGCATTGTTCTTGCCAAGGCATTAGGGATTCTCTGGCATTTCATGACGGGGTGGTGGTGCCACAGAGGCAGTTTTTGTCATTCTAGAAAGGCAAAAAGTACCTGGTTGGTACAGGACACTGGTGAGACACTGAAACAGTCTGCACAGGGAGGCTGTGGATGTCCCCTTCCTCAAGGTGTTCAAGGCCAGGCTGGACAGGGCCTTGAGCAACTTGGTCATGTGGAAGGTGTCTCTGACAATGCAAGCAGGGTAGGAGCTACACAGCAATGTGCTCTTGTGGCCAGGAAGGCCAATGGCATTCTGGGGTGGATTAGAAGCCTGTCACCAGTAACTCAAGAGAGGTTCTTCTCCCCCTCTACTCTGCCCTGGTGAGGCCACATCTGGAATATTGTGTCCAGTTCTGGGCCCCCCAGTTGAAGAAAGACAGTGAGCTGCTTGAAAGAGTCCAGCACAGAGCCATGAGGATGATGAAGGGAGTGGATCATCTTCCTTATGAGGAGAGCCTGAGGGAGCTGAGGGCTCTCTAGCTTGGAGAGGAGGAGACTGAGAGGTGACCTCATTGCTGTTGCTAAAGATGTGCAGGGTGAGTGCCCAGAGGCTGGAGCCAGGCTCTGCTGGGGGATTCCCAATGCCAGCACAAGGGGCAGTGGTGGAAGCTGAGGCAGAGGAAGTTCCATGGAAACAGGAGGAAGAATTCTTTCCCTGTGAGGGTGACCGAGTACTGGAAGAGGCTGCCCAGGGGGTTGTGGACTCCCCTTCTTTGGAGATATTCAAGACTCACCTGGATGACTTCCTGTGTCCTAACACCCAGCCTAAACCTCCCCTGGCACAGCTGGAGACTGTGTCTGGTGCTGGGTGCCTGGGAGAAGAGACCAACCCCCAACTGGCTACAACCTCCCTTCAGGGAGTTGTAGACAGCAAGAAGGTCTCCCCTGAGCCTCCTCTTCTGCAGGCTAAGCAACCCCAGCTCCCTCAGCCTCTCCTCCCAGGGCTGTGCTCCAGACCCCTCCCCAGCTTGGTTGCCCTTCTCTGGACACCTTCCCGAATTAGTCTTGCCCTGGCTGAAAGTGTATGGCATAGAAGGGCAGTGCTGGTGAGTGGAAACAGTAAAGCCACAAGGTCCTGCAGAGTTGGGGCTTTAACCTGTTTCTTAGTATTTCTGTCACAGACAGGGAAAGCATTGAAATGTGTTCCTGATAAAAAGTCAAGAGGTAGCAAACAGCTGAGGAAGTAGATAAAACAGACCCTCACTGATAAAGACCACGGAGCTGGGTTCAGGCACACCATGTATTTTTTCAGCATAACCAAGCATAACTTTGAATCATGAAATAATAAATGCATGCTACATTTCCATCTTTATTCCAGGAAGCAATTATCCTTCATGGACAACCCCCTTTTTCCCAGGAACAGGGAATAGGAGTCGTCAGCTGAAGCTGGACTCACGTTGTTATGCTGTGGCCAAAAGACCTGATCCGTCCAAGCGCTGCAGGACTGAGGTTATATGAGCTCCATATTAGGCAGTAAAAGGCCAGAATGCTGGTTCCAGATGGGTGTACAGCGAGGAGGACATTGAAAACTGGAGAGGATTTAGGGTAGGGCTGTAAGGGTGATGAAGGAATTGGCAATGTGCTGGATGATGAAAGGTTTAGCGCTCCGGCTGTTTCGCGTAGCAGAAGTGGAGTGAAGAGATCATTCGATCGCAATCTTAGCGTCTCCATGTGGGGAGCAGAAATGTGGTAATAGATAGTTTCATCATCTAGAAGACAGAAGTTCTTATTAGAACCAACAGCTTGAAGTTGAAGTCAGCTAAATTGAGTTGGAAATCACACAGGATCACAGAATGATAAGGTTTGTAAGGCACCTCAAAAGATGACCCAGTCCAACTTCCCCTGCCAGTCCAGGATCACCTGGAGCAGGTCACACAGGAACATGTCCAGGTGGGTTTTGAATGTCTCCAGAGAAGGAGACTCCACAACCTCTCTGGGTGGCCTGCTCCAGGGCACTGTCACCTTCACAGCAAAAAATTTTCCCTTGTGTTCATGTGGAGCCTCCTGTGCTCCAGCTTGTGCCCATTGCCCCTTGCCCCCTCATTAGACATCACTGAGCAGAGCCTGGCTCCATCCTCCTGACACTCAGCCTTCACATCTTTATAAACATTAATTAGGTCACCCCTCAGTCTCCACTTCTCCAAGCTGAAGAGCCCCAGCTCCCTCAGCCTTTCCTCACAGGGGAGATGTTCCACTCCCTAAATCACCTTTGTAACTCTGCACTGGACTCCTTCAAGGGCATGCAGGGCAAGTGTTGGGAGGACAAAACCAGGCGCCTCTCAGTGATGTCCAATGATAGGGCAGGTGGTGGAACTCAGGGAACATTCAAGCTCAGACTTGATGTGGCCCTAGGCAGCCTGATCTAGTTGGAGGTGTCCCTGCTGACTGCAGCGGTGTTGGACCAGATGATCTTTGAGGGTCCCTTCCAAACCAATGCCATCTATGTATTATACAGATGTATTGTGCAGTTAATGCCTCTACACTTTAGCTAGGGGTTTCCAGTGGTGGCAAAAGAGATGGAAGGAAGAAGCCTGCACAGCTGTGGGTTTCATTCTCACTGCTGAAGTGCGTCTTCTTGTCTTGTTTAGCCCTGAACGTTGTCAAAGCACTTCACAGTACAGGGTATGGATCAAGTTCGTATGCCTGTGCCTTGCCAGTACATCTGCAGAGGAGCTACTTGGAGCCATGGCTTTAGTCACTGCTAGAAAAGCTAAACAATTAGAAAGCTACTTGAATCAGAAGGCAAACTGCATAATTAAGGCAATGTCTTTTATGTTTTCTTTCTGTGGAGAACATGGAGATGCCTGACTGGAGAATGTGCTGGTGTAGGCGTGAAGCTGAAGATCACAGCACTGAGAAATCTGATATGATAGCTAGCACAGCCTTGGGCTTTTCCATTTGGTGACTAATGGTACATCAGCAGTACACCATGTACTTATCTGAAGAATCAGACTGTAGCTGTTCTTGAAAGATTAACATACACTGTTCTGTATTATTATTGGGTTTGCTTCTGATGTGCATCTCAGAACTTCCTGAAACCTTTTTGTGCAGCTTATGCAGTTCTAAAGTCTGTTTATTTGTGAGAAGTATCCCTTTGCTGCCATGTTTCTGACCAAAGGTATCTGATGTCATAGAGTCATGGAATCATAGAATCAATAAGGATGGAAAAGACCTCAGAGATCATCAAGTCCAACCTGTCACCCAACACCTCATGACTAACTAAACCATGGCTCCAAGTGCCACATCCAATCCCCTCTTGCACACCTCCAGTGATGGTGACTCTATCACCTCCCTGGGCAGCACTTTCCAATGGCCAATCTCGCTTTCTGGAAAGAACTTTCTCCTCACCTCTAGCCTAAAACTTCCCCTGGCACAGCTTGAGACTGTGTCCTCTTGTTCTGGTGCTGCTTGCCTGGGAGAAGAAACCAACCCCCACCTGGCTACAACCTCCCTTCGGGGAGTTGTAGAGAGCAATAAGGTCTCCCCTGAGCCTCCTCTTCTCCAGGCTAAAATATTAAGTCATCCCTTCTCACTTGTGCCCTGTGATAGGACAAGGGCCAATGGATGTCAACTACAGCACATGAGGTTCCACCTCAACATGAGGAAGAACTTCTCTACCTTAAGGGTCACAGAGTACTGGAGCAGGCTGCCCAGAGAGGTTGTGGAGTCTCCTTCTCTGGAGACTTTCAATGTGTCTGGATGCATTCCTGTGCAAACTGTGGTGGTGGGGGTTGGTCTCTTCTCCCAGGCAATCAGCACCAGAACAAGAGGACACAGTCTTAAGCTGTGCTAGGGGAAGTTTAGGTTTGAGGTGAGGAGAAAGTTCTTCCCAGCAAGAGAGATTGGCCACTGGAATGTGCTGCCCAGGGAGGTGGTGGAGTCCCCATCCCTGGAGGTGTTCAAGAGGGGATTGGATGTGGCACGTGGAGCCATGGTTTAGTTAGTCATGAGGTCTTGGGTGAACAGGTTGATGATCTCAGAGGTCTTTTCCATCCTTATTGGTTCTATGATTCTATGATTCTTTGATTCTGCTCTAGATTCTGTGGCCCTGCTCTGGCAGGGGCTTGGCCCTGAAGATCTCCAAAGGTCCCTCCCATCCCCTAACACCCTGAGATCCTTCAATCCCATTAGTTACTCAATTTAGCCTTATGATGAAAATGTGGGAAGGGAGGAAATGGCTGCATTTTAACAGTGTTACCAGTGTCACATATTTCATATATTGCAGAAGCAGTACAAGTAGGCAATCACAGGAAGCTGCTGTTTGATTACCTTTCTGAGGGGTTGTTTTTCTTGTCTTCAGTCAGTGGTGAAGACTGGGCGACTGCTGATTAGCCACGAGGCTCCCTTGACAGGAGGATTTGCATCTGAAATCAGTTCCACAGTTCAGGTAAGCAGTTTTTATACTGAAGTCTTCTTCATGGCTTGGTACATTTACCTAGATGTTGTAGCTTAAGGGAGAGGAAGAGTTAATTGGTATAACCACGAAGACAGGCCCAGCAGAGCCTAAGAGAGTCCCAGGGGGACAGGCAGTTTGTCCCAGGATATTGTAATCTGTTACTCTAGTCTGTATTTCTCTCTTTAAGGCAGTGTACAGCCAAAGCTCTCTCTCTGCTCTCTGGCTGGGATGTGTGTGCTGTAATCTTATGGTTTTGGGGGAGAGGTTTTCTCCTGGCCTTGACTAACAGTGAATTTCCAGCTACACCACTGGGCCTGATGAAGCTTGCAGTAGACCTGGGTCTGCTGAGGGCAGGGAGGCAGTTTGGCTGCTCTTGGACCTGCTGAGGCTGAGTGAGGTGCTTTTCTGTGTCTGATTTCAACATTCCTAGAATGTGTATGTAAGAAGCTTTGGGGATAGAGATAGGAGGAGGGCAAAGAAAATAAACAAAACATTAAAAATAGACTACACATAAGGATTTTTCCTTTGCACTGGGCTGCATCCTCTCTGCTTTTCAAAGTTCAATCATAGAATGATCTCAAAGGTCTCTTCCAACCTGGTGAATTCTATTGTATCATTTTCCCTGAGTCAACCAGGATGGAAAAGACCTCAGAGGTCATCAAGTCCCAGTATTGTAGCTTAGCAGATGCCATGCAGAGTGCCTAGAGGGTGCATGGCTTCTCAGCTGTTCAGACAGCACAAGCATCCACAAACCTCCAGTTTAATAAAAATGTGAAAGAATAACTTCTTGAAATGATAAAACCCTCAACTTTTAATCATAGAATCACAGAAACAATAAGGTTGGAAAAGACCTCAGAGATCATCAAGTCCAACCTGTCACCCAACACCTCCTGGCTATCTAAACCATGGCTCCAAGTGCCACATCCAGTCCTCTCTAGAACACCTCCAGGGATGGTGACTCCACCACCTCCCTGGGCAGCACATTCCAAGGGCCAATCTCTCTTGCTGGGAAGAACTTTCTCCTCTCTTCCATCCTAAACCTCCCCTGGCACAGCTTGAGACTGTGTCCTCTTGTTGTGTAGCTGGTTGCCTGGCAAGAGAGACCAACCCCCACCTGGCTACAACCTCCCTTCAGGGAGTTGTAGAGAGCAAGAAGGTCTCCCCCGAGCCTCCTCTTCTGCAGGCTAAGCAACCCCAGCTCCCTCTGCCTCTCCTCACAGGGCTGTGCTCCAGACCCCTCCCCAGCTTTGTTGCCCTTCTCTGGACACCTTCCAGCAACAAAACATCTTTCCTAAACTGAGGGGCCCAGAACTGGACACAGGACTCCAGGTGTGGCCTAGCCAGTGTTGAGCACAGGGCAGAATGACTTCCCTGCTCCTTCTGGCCACACTGTTCCTGATGCAGGCCAGGATGTCATAGGCCTTCTTGGTGACCTGGGCACACTGCTGGCTCATGTTCAGCCTCTTCTCAACCACTACCCCCAGGTCCCTTTCTGCCTGCCTGCTCTCCAGCCACTCTGACCCCAGCCTGTAGCACTGCATGGGGTTGCTGTGGACAAAGTGCAGCACCTGGCACTTGGACTTGTTGAATGCCATCCTGTTGGATGCAGAATGGTCCAGTGTCCCTGACTCCTGATGCTGGGTGTCCCTAGCCTGGCCCAAGGGGATGAGGGTGGGGACAGCCCTGGCAAGAGGTAAGTCAAAGGCACACATTTCCCACACTGGGTGATTGAAGTTCCTCTACTTTCTGTGGAGCCTCGTGGATCCTTTTCATGTGTGTGTGGAGAAGAGCCTTTTATCACACAACATCATCTGCTCCTGCTTCCCCTTCTCTTGCCTCATTCCTCTTGGAAAGCATCCTGTTTCTCCTTTTTATTATTAAGAAAAGCAAAACAAAACCAAGCACAACACCAAAAAACCCCAGAGACACAAACACTGGATTTACATTCTTTCATATTAGAAGTGATTAATGCACTGATGATTTCCACACCCAATGCTGCAGTATTTTGGAAGTGACATCTCAGTGGGCCCTCCTCCAACTATGCTCCAGCTGCACTTCTTAAGCATAACTTTAGTGTCCTCCCTGCTGAACATGACAGTTTTGCTAGCTTTTGTACACAGTATAACCAACAGGAAGGACTAATGGTGTCTGCATTTAATTTATCCTATTATCTGCTGCTCACGTGGGGATACGTGGTGAGTGGTGTGCCCAGGTGGCCAAGAAGGCCAGTGGCATCCTGGCCTGCATCAGGAACAGTGTGGCCAGCAGGAGCAGGGAAGCCATTCTGCCCTGTACTCAGCACTGGTTAGGCCACACCTTGAGTCCTGTGTCCAGTTCTGGGCCCCTCAATCTAAGAAGGACATTGTGACATTTGAATGTGTCCAGAGAGCAGGGCAGTGGGAGGGGTCTGGAGGGGTCTGGAGCACAGCCCTGTGAGGAGAGGCTGAGGGAGCTGGGGTTGCTTAGGCTGGAGAAGAGGAGGCTCAGGGGAGACCTTCTTTCTGTGTGGGGGCTGGTCTCCCAGTCAAGCATCACCAGAACAAGAGGACACAGTCTCAAGCTGCACCAGGGGAGCTTTAGGCTGGATGTTAGGAAGAAATTCTTCCCAGCAAGAGAGATTGCCCATTGGAATGTGCTGCCCAGGGAGGTGGTGGAGTCACCATCACTGGTGGTGTTTAGGAAGAGACTGGATGAGGCACTTGGTGCCATGGTTTAGTTGAATAGATGGTGTTGGGTGATAGGTTGGACTTGATGATCTCTAAGGTCTTTTCCATCCTGGTTAATTCTGTGTTCTGAGTTCACACATGAAACATCACTACAAAGGGCAAAGTAATTTCAGAGTTTTAACTGTACCACTTCTTCCTGTTCCTGTTTTGTGTTTGAGAAATTGGAGTGATTGACTACATAGTGCAATACTATGCCCCTTTGTGCTCTAGGTGATCCTGCTCTGGCAGAGAGGTTAGACTAGATGGTCTTTTGAGGTCCTTTCCAACCCCTAACATGCTGTGGTTCTGTGAAAATATTCTGTAACTGACACAGGATAAATCTTACTTGACATCCTCTCCAAATGCTGCTTTTAATCTCTCATATGCTAAAAAAATACCAAGCCAAAATCCTGTTCAATATAGTTTTCTCCTGGAGTTTATGAGTGAAATCCAATCATTTCCATTTGTACTCTTTTCCTTGGAACTAATAATCTCAGAGCTGGAGGAAGGGAGATTTAGACTAGAGGTTAGAAAGAAATTCTTTACAGTGAGTGTGGTGAGAGATTGGAACAGGCTGTCCAGGGAGATTGTAGGTATCCCCTCCCTGTAGGTGTTCAGAGACAGGCTGGACAAAGCCTGGAGCAACCTGGGCTAGTAGAAGGTGTCCCTGCCCAGGGCAGGGGGGTTGGAGCTAGATGATTTATAGAATAGAATAGAATAGAATAGAATAGAATAGAATAGAATAGAATAGAATAGAATAGAATAGAATAGAATAGAATAGAATAGAATAACCAAGGTTGGAAGAGACCTTGAAGATCATCGAGTCCAACCTGTAACCACAACCTCACAACTAGACCATGGCACCAAGTGCCACATCCAGTCCCCTCTTGAACACCTCCAGGGACGGAGACTCCACCACCTCCCTGGGCAGCACATTCCAATGGCGAATCACTCTCTCAGTGAAGAACTTTCTCCTCACCTCCAGCCTAAACTTCCCCTGGTGCAGCTTGAGACTGTGTCCCCTTGTTCTGGTGCTGGTTGCTAGGGAGAAGAGGCCAACCCCTTCCTGGCTACAACCACGTTTCAGGTAGTTGTAGAGAGCAATGAGGTCACCCCTGAGCCTCCTCTTCTCCAGGCTAAACAGATCCTATAGGATCCCTTCCAACCCCAAGCACCCAAGGAATCTATTCTATAATTCTAGGTCTCTTTCAGCCTCAGCAGTTCTAAATGTCCATCACCATGAAGGGTTTAGAATCACAGAATCATAGGATCAATAAGGTTGGAAAAGACCTCAGAGATCATCAAGTCCAACCTGTCATCCAAGACCTCATGACTAACTAAACCATGGCATCAAGTGCCACGTCCAATCTATTTTTGAACACCTCCAGGGATAGTGATTCCACCACCTCCCTGGGCAGCACATTCCAATGGGCAATTACTCTTTCTGGGAAGAACTTTCTCCTCACCTCCAGCCTAAACTTCCTCTGGCACAGCTTGAGACTGTGTCCTCTTGTTCTGGTGGTGGTTGCCTGGGAGAAGAGACCAACCCCCACCTGTCTACAACCTCCCTTCAGGGAGTTGTAGAGAGCAAGAAGGTCTGCCCTGAGCCTCCTCTTCTCCAGGCTAAGCAACCCCAGCTCCCTCAGCCTCTCCTCACAGGGCTTGTGCTTGACACCTCTCCCCAGCCTCGTTGCCCTTCTCTGGACATGTTCAAGTGTCTCAATGTCCTTATTAATTAGTGACACCTAGCTTTTAAAATAAACCTAGGTACTTCTATTCCCCTTGGTCCTACGACAAGAGACTGCATGGCAAGGATGGAATAACAACATGGAAACTAACCACCTAATCCAAATGGACACACTTTATTGAAGTCTTATTACTTCCATGTGTAAGAGGAAACTGCAGCCAGCTGCAAACTCCAATGTTTGGCCTTCTCAATGTGCATTGTATCCAGCAAAAGAGAATTTCACCACTCTCTTTGCTGTTATTCTTGCAGCACAGTGATGTTAGATGCATGGGCTTAACTTGATTCTTCAGAGATCAAGTGTTTTAATGGAACAAAAAAGGCCAGGTGCCCAGGTGGCCAAGAAGGCCAATGGCATCCTGGCCTGCATCAGAAATAGTGTGGCCAGCAGGAGCAGGGAAGTCATTCTGACACTGTACTCAGCACTGTGTCCAGTTCTGGGCTCCTCAATTTAAGAAGGATATTGAGACACTTAAGAATGTCCAGAGATGGGCAGTGTGGCTGAGGGAGCTGGGGTTGCTTAGCCTGGAGAAGAGGAGACCCAAGGGAGACCTTATTGCCCTCTATGGATCCCTGAATGGAGGTTGTAGCCAGGTGGGGCTTGGTCTCTTCCCCCAGGCAAGCAGCACCAGAACAAGAGGACACAGTCTCAAGCTGTGCCAGGGGAAGTTTAGGCTGGAGGTGAGGAGAAAGTTCTTCCCAGAGAGAGAGATTGGCCATTGGAATGTGCTGCCCAGGGAGGTGGTGGAGTCTCCATCCTTTGAGGTGTTCAAAAAGGGATTGGACCTGGCACTTGGAGCCATGGTTTAGTTAGTCATGAGGTGTTAGGTCATAGGTTGGACTTGATGATCTCTGAAGTCTTTTCCAACCTTATTGATTCTATGGTTCTGTGATTCCTATTTTGTGAATTTCATCATCCCATTTCTCTCTGCTCCTATCATCTAACTCCTCTGAGAGGAAAATAAGCAGCAAATAGTGGTCAGACAGCGAGGGAAACAGTTTAGTTGTTTCTAGAAACCAGTACTACTGATGTGGATGGGAAAGCAATGAAGGTAAGGGGGAAATCTGCATGCAAATACAAACACAAAACAGGTCAGAAAGATTTAAAGGACTTTCAAAAAAACCTGAAGCCTAATGTTCCAGACAACTGATACTGATGTATGCCTCAACCTTTCAGACCTGCTCTGTGCTTACAAGCTCTACACCCATGTGAGCCTCCCAACCATACACTATAGAATCACAGGATCATTGAGTCCAGCCCCCCTGCCAGAGCAGGACCACAGAATCCAGCATAGGTCACACAGGAGTGCATCCAGATGGGGCTGGAAAGTGTCTAGAGAAGGAGACTCCACAACCTCTCTGGGCAGCCTGTTCCAGTGCTCTGTGACCCTCACAGGGAAGAAGTTCCTCCTCATGTTAAGGTGGAACCTCTTCTGCTGCAGTTTATATCCATTGCCCCTTGTCCTAATACAGGGAGCAAGTGAGCAGAGCCTGTCCCCTCCCTCTTGACACCCAGCCCTCAGATATTTTTAAACTTTTACCAAATCCCCTCAGTCTCCTCTCCAGACTAAACAGCCCCAGGGCTCTCAGCCTCTCCTCACAGGACAGTGTTCCAGTCCTTTCATCATCCTTGCAGCCCTCTGTTGGACTCTCTCCAGCAGATCCCTGTCCCTCTTGAACTGGGGAGCCCAGAACTGGATGCAATATTCCAGGTGAGGTCTCAGCAGGGCAGAGTAGAGGGGGAGGAGAACCTTCCTGCATCTGCTGGACACCCTCCTCTGAATGCACCCTGGATCCCGTTGGCCTTCTTGGCCACAGGGCACACTGCTGTCCCATGGACACATGAACAACTTTTGCAGACTGCTTTCCTAACGAGGACTCTGAACACTTTGCCTATCTTATTGTGCTGTACTGGACCCAATTGCTTTTCTGTGTCTGATTTCAACATTCCTAGAATGTGTATGTAAGAAGCTTTGGGGATAGAGATAGGAGGAGGGCAAAGAAAATAAACAAAACATTAAAAATAGACTACACATAAGGATTTTTCCTTTGCACTGGGCTGCATCCTCTCTGCTTTTCAAAGTTCAATCATAGAATGATCTCAAAGGTCTCTTCCAACCTGGTGAATTCTATTGTATCATTTTCCCTGAGTCAACCAGGATGGAAAAGACCTCAGAGGTCATCAAGTCCCAGTATTGTAGCTTAGCAGATGCCATGCAGAGTGCCTAGAGGGTGCATGGCTTCTCAGCTGTTCAGACAGCACAAGCATCCACAAACCTCCAGTTTAATAAAAATGTGAAAGAATAACTTCTTGAAATGATAAAACCCTCAACTTTTAATCATAGAATCACAGAAACAATAAGGTTGGAAAAGACCTCAGAGATCATCGAGTCCAACCTGTCACCCAACACCTCATGACTACTAAACTATGGCACCCAGTGCCACATCCCAACCCTTTTTGAACACCTCCAGGGATGGTGACTCCACCACCTCCCTGGGCAGCACATTAACAATGGGCAATCTCTCTGTCTGGGAAAAACTTTCTCCCCACCTCCAGCCTAAACTTCCCCTGGCACAGCTTGAGACTGTGTCCTCTTGTTGTGTAGCTGATTGCCTGGGAGAAGAGACCAACTCCCTGTGGGCTACAACCTCCCTTCAGGGAGTTGTAGAGAGCAAGAAGGTCTCCCTTGAGCCTCCTCTTCTGCAGGCTAAGCAACCCCAGCTCCCTCAGCCTCTCCTCACAGGGCTGTGCTCCAGACCCCTCCTCAGCCTTGCTGCCCTTCTCTGGACACATTCAAGTGTCACAACGTCCTTCTTAGATTGAGGGGCCCAGAACTGGACACAGGACTCAAGGTGTGGCCTAACCAGTGCTGAGTACAGGGCAGAATGGCTTCCCTGCTCCTGCTGGCCACACTGTTCCTGATGCAGGCCAGGATGCCACTGGCCTTCTTGGCCACCTGGGCACACCACTCACCACGTATCCCCACGTGAGCAGCAGATAATAGGATAAATTAAATGCAGACACCATTAGTCCTTCCTGTTGGTTATACTGTGTACAAAAGCTAGCAAAACTGTCATGTTCAGCAGGGAGGACACTAAAGTTATGCTTAAGAAGTGCAGCTGGAGCATAGTTGGAGGAGGGCCCACTGAGATGTCACTTCCAAAATACTGCAGCATTGGGTGTGGAAATCATCAGTGCATTAATCACTTCTAATATGAAAGAATGTAAATCCAGTGTTTGTGTCTCTGGGGTTTTTTGGTGTTGTGCTTGGTTTTGTTTTGCTTTTCTTAATAATAAAAAGGAGAAACAGGATGCTTTCCAAGAGGAATGAGGCAAGAGAAGGGGAAGCAGGAGCAGATGATGTTGTGTGATAAAAGGCTCTTCTCCACACACACATGAAAAGGATCCACGAGGCTCCACAGAAAGTAGAGGAACTTCAATCACCCAGTGTGGGAAATGTGTGCCTTTGACTTACCTCTTGCCAGGGGCTGTCCCCACCCTCATCCCCTTGGGCCAGGCTAGGGACACCCAGCATCAGGAGTCAGGGACACTGGACCATTCTGCATCCAACAGGATGGCATTCAACAAGTCCAAGTGCCAGGTGCTGCACTTTGTCCACAGCAACCCCATGCAGTGCTACAGGCTGGGGTCAGAGTGGCTGGAGAGCAGGCAGGCAGAAAGGGACCTGGGGGTAGTGGTTGAGAAGAGGCTGAACATGAGCCAGCAGTGTGCCCAGGTCACCAAGAAGGCCAATGACATCCTGGCCTGCATCAGGAACAGTGTGGCCAGCAGGAGCAGGCCTTGTCCTCAGCACTGGTTAGGCCACACCTGGAGTCCTGTGTCCAGTTCTGGGGCCTTCAATTTAAGCAGGACATTGAGACACTTGAACATGTCCAGAGAAGGGCAGCAAAGCTGGGGAGGGGTCTGGAGCACAGCCCTGGGAGGTGAGGCTGAACTTGATGATCTCTGAGGCCTTTTCCAACCTTATGGATTCTCTGATTCTCTGATTCTATGGCATAACTACATTTCTCAGCAGGTTTGTTGTTTGATGTTACCATGTCATAAAGTCCAGTTTCCTCGTGAGATTTTTCTTCATGCTTATTTTACTTTTGTTGGGCATAAGGAGGAAGAAAGTTCTCTAAAATGTAAACAGAATTGTAGTTATAATAGAGAGCTGTGTTACCAGTTCAGGCTGCAAGAGAGTGTTGTGCTTTTCTGGGCTGGAATAAATTCAGTATTGAGAAGAGCAAAATGATTCAGTGAATTGGATATAGCCAAATATTAGCTGGGGCACACAGTAATCTGCCTGTGCTGTGTAAAACTCCCAAATGCATGTCTTGAAACAAGCAAACAGCCCCCAAATCCTAAACCAACATCCAAGGTGGAAAATGGAGTGCTCAAAGATTGTGGTGGATTGTATCAAACTCCACTGACAAACACAGTCCCTGACTCCGTAAGCACAGAGTGTTCCCATGTACAATTAGTCCAGTCTCCAGACACAGCAAGAATCAAAATGTCCTATTCATCTGCAGCTCCCCTGGAGGTCTCTTCAGCTTCTGTGAATAAGTTAATGCTAGTATCCATGCAGGAGTGGGTCTGTGTGCTGGGACATGGCCTAGTTGTGGGGTTGCTTATAGAATTGTAGAGTCATAGCATCATAGAACCATAGAATTGTAGAACCATAGAATCATAGCATCATAGAACCATAGGATAGGATAGGGTAGGGTAGGGTAGGATAGGATAGGATAGGATAGGATAGGATAGGATAGGATAGGATAGGATAGGATAGGATAGGATAGGATAGGATAGGATAGGATAGAATAGGATTAACCAGGTTGGAAGAGACCTTTGAGATCATTGAGTCCAACCTATCATCCAACACCATCTAATCAACTAAACCATGGCACCAAGCAGAATCATAGCATCATAGAACATAGAATCATAGAATCTTAACATCATAGAATCATAACATCATAGAACCACAGAACCACAGCATCATAGAATCACAGCATCATAGAACCATAGGACCATAGCATCAAAGAATCATAGCATCACAGAATCACAGAATCATAGCATCAAAGAATCATAGCACCATAGAATCACAGAATCATAGCATCATAGAATCATAGCACCATAGAATCACAGCACCATAGAATCACAGAATCATAGCATCAAAGAATCATAGCACCATAGAATCACAGAATCATAGCATCAAAGAATCATAGCACCATAGAATCACAGAATCATAGCATCAAAGAATCATAGATCATAGAATCACAGAATCATAGCATCAAAGAATCATAGCACCATAGAATCACAGAATCATAGCATCAAAGAATCACAGCACCATAGAATCACAGAATCATAGCATCAAAGAATCATAGCACCATAGAATCACAGAATCATAGCATCAAAGAATCATAGCACCATAGAATCACAGAATCATAGCATCAAAGAATCATAGCATCATAGAATCACAGAATCATAGCACCATAGAAACATAGCATCATAGAATCACAGCATCATAGAATCACAGAATCATAGCATCAAAGAATCATAGCATCATAGAATCACAGAATCATAGCATCAAAGAATCATAGCATCATAGAATCACAGAATCATAGCATCAAAGAATCATAGCATCATAGAATCACAGCATCATAGAATCACAGCATCATAGAATCACAGAATCATAGCATCAAAGAATCATAGCATCATAGAATCACAGAATCATAGCACCATAGAAACATAGCATCATAGAATCACAGCATCATAGAATCACAGCATCATAGAATCACAGAATCATAGCATCAAAGAATCATAGCATCATAGAATCACAGAATCATAGAACCATAGGACCATAGCATCATAGAATCACAGCATCATAGAATCACAGCATCACAGAATCACAGAATCATAGCATCAAAGAATCATAGCACCATAGAATCACAGAATCATAGCATCAAAGAATCATAGCACCATAGAATCACAGAATCATAGCATCAAAGAATCATAGCACCATAGAATCACAGAATCATAGCATCAAAGAATCATAGCATCATAGAATCACAGAATCATAGCACCATAGAAACATAGCATCATAGAATCACAGCATCATAGAATCACAGCATCATAGAATCACAGAATCATAGCATCAAAGAATCATAGCATCATAGAATCACAGAATCATAGCATCAAAGAATCATAGCATCATAGAATCACAGAATCATAGCATCAAAGAATCATAGCATCATAGAATCACAGAATCATAGCATCAAAGAATCATAGCATCATAGAATCACAGAATCATAGCACCATAGAAACATAGCATCATAGAATCACAGCATCATAGAATCACAGCATCATAGAATCACAGAATCATAGCATCAAAGAATCATAGCATCATAGAATCATCAGAATCACAGCACCATAGGACCATAGCATCATAGAATCACAGCATCATAGAATCACAGCATCATAGAATCACAGAATCATAGCATCAAAGAATCATAGCATCATAGAATCACAGAATCATAGCATCAAAGAATCATAGCATCATAGAATCACAGAATCATAGAACCATAGGACCATAGCATCATAGAATCACAGCATCATAGAATCACAGCATCACAGAATCACAGAATCATAGCATCAAAGAATCATAGCACACCACAGAATCACAGAATCATAGCATCATAGAATCACAGAATCATAGCATCAGAATCACAGCAATCATAGCATCAAAGAATCATAGCACCATAGAATCACAGAATCATAGCATCAAAGAATCATAGAATCATAGAATCACAGAATCATAGCATCAAAATCACAGAATCATAGCATCAAAGAATCATAGAATCACAGAATCATAGCACCATAGAAACATAGCATCATAGAATCACAGCATCATAGAATCACAGAATCATAGCATCAAAGAATCATAGCATCATAGAATCACAGAATCATAGCATCAAAGAATCATAGCATCATAGAATCACAGAATCATAGCATCAAAGAATCATAGCATCATAGAATCACAGAATCATAGAATCACAGCATCATAGAATCACAGAATCATAGCATCAAAGAATCATAGCATCATAGAATCACAGAATCATAGCACCATAGAAACATAGCATCATAGAATCACAGCATCATAGAATCACAGCATCATAGAATCACAGAATCATAGCATCAAAGAATCATAGCATCATAGAATCACAGAATCATAGCACCATAGAAACATAGCATCATAGAATCACAGCATCATAGAATCACAGAATCATAGCATCAAAGAATCATAGCATCATAGAATCACAGAATCATAGAACCATAGGACCATAGCATCATAGAATCACAGCATCATAGAATCACAGCATCATAGAATCACAGAATCATAGCATCAAAGAATCATAGCATCATAGAATCACAGAATCATAGCATCAAAGAATCATAGCATCATAGAATCACAGAATCATAGAACCATAGGACCATAGCATCATAGAATCACAGCATCACAGAATCACAGAATCATAGCATCAAAGAATCACAGCACCATAGAATCACAGAATCATAGCATCAAAGAATCATAGCACCATAGAATCACAGAATCATAGCATCAAAGAATCATAGCACCATAGAATCACAGAATCATAGCATCAAAGAATCATAGCATCATAGAATCACAGAATCATAGAAACACCATCATAAATCACAGCATCATAGAATCACAGCATCATAGAATCACAGAATCATAGCATCAAAGAATCATAGCATCATAGAATCACAGAATCATAGCATCAAGAGAATCATAGCATCATAGAATCACAGAATCATAGCATCAAAGAATCAGCATCATAGAATCACAGAATCATAGCATCAAAGAATCATAGCATCATAGAATCACAGAATCATAGCACCATAGAAACATAGCATCATAGAATCACAGCATCATAGAATCACAGCATCATAGAATCACAGAATCATAGCATCAAAGAATCATAGCATCATAGAATCACAGAATCATAGCATCAAAGAATCATAGCATCATAGAATCACAGAATCATAGCATCAAAGAATCATAGCATCATAGAATCACAGAATCATAGCATCAAAGAATCATAGCATCATAGAATCACAGAATCATAGAACCATAGGACCATAGCATCATAGAATCACAGCATCATAGAATCACAGCATCACAGAATCACAGAATCATAGCATCAAAGAATCATAGCACCATAGAATCACAGAATCATAGCATCAAAGAATCATAGCACCATAGAATCACAGAATCATAGCATCAAAGAATCATAGCACCATAGAATCACAGAATCATAGCATCAAAGAATCATAGCATCATAGAATCACAGAATCATAGCACCATAGAAACATAGCATCATAGAATCACAGCATCATAGAATCACAGAATCATAGAATCAAAGAATCATAGCATCATAGAATCACAGAATCATAGAATCACAGAATCATAGCATCAAAGAATCATAGCATCATAGAATCACAGAATCATAGCATCATAGAATCATAGCATCATAGAATCACAGCATCATAGAATCACAGCATCATAGAATCACAGAATCATAGCATCAAAGAATCATAGCATCATAGAATCACAGAATCATAGCACCATAGAAACATAGCATCATAGAATCACAGCATCATAGAATCACAGAATCATAGCATCAAAGAATCATAGCATCATAGAATCACAGAATCAGCATCAAAGAATCATAGCATCATAGAATCACAGAATCATAGCATCAAAGAATCATAGCATCATAGAATCACAGAATCATAGCATCAAAGAATCATAGCATCATAGAATCACAGAATCATAGCACCATAGAAACAAATCATAGAATCACAGCATCATAGAATCACAGAATCATAGCATCAAAGAATCATAGCATCATAGAATCACAGAATCATAGAACCATAGGACCATAGCATCATAGAATCACAGCATCATAGAATCACAGCATCATAGAATCACAGAATCATAGCATCAAAGAATCATAGCATCATAGAATCACAGAATCATAGCATCAAAGAATCATAGCATCATAGAATCACAGAATCATAGAACCATAGGACCATAGCATCATAGAATCACAGCATCACAGAATCACAGAATCATAGCATCAAAGAATCACAGCACCATAGAATCACAGAATCATAGCATCAAAGAATCATAGCACCATAGAATCACAGAATCATAGCATCAAAGAATCATAGCACCATAGAATCACAGAATCATAGCATCAAAGAATCATAGCATCATAGAATCACAGAATCATAGCACCATAGAAACATAGCATCATAGAATCACAGCATCATAGAATCACAGAATCATAGCATCAAAGAATCATAGCATCATAGAATCACAGAATCATAGCATCAAAGAATCATAGCATCATAGAATCACAGAATCATAGCATCAAAGAATCATAGCATCATAGAATCACAGAATCATAGCATCAAAGAATCATAGCATCATAGAATCACAGAATCATAGCACCATAGAAACATAGCATCATAGAATCACAGCATCATAGAATCACAGCATCATAGAATCACAGAATCATAGCATCAAAGAATCATAGCATCATAGAATCACAGAATCATAGCACCATAGAAACATAGCATCATAGAATCACAGCATCATAGAATCACAGAATCATAGCATCAAAGAATCATAGCATCATAGAATCACAGAATCATAGCATCAAAGAATCATAGCATCATAGAATCACAGAATCATAGAACCATAGGACCATAGCATCATAGAATCACAGCATCATAGAATCACAGCATCACAGAATCACAGAATCATAGCATCAAAGAATCACAGCACCATAGAATCACAGAATCATAGCATCAAAGAATCATAGCACCATAGAATCACAGAATCATAGCATCAAAGAATCATAGCACCATAGAATCACAGAATCATAGCATCAAAGAATCATAGCATCATAGAATCACAGAATCATAGCACCATAGAAACATAGCATCATAGAATCACAGCATCATAGAATCACAGAATCATAGCATCAAAGAATCATAGCATCATAGAATCACAGAATCATAGCATCAAAGAATCATAGCATCATAGAATCACAGAATCATAGCACCATAGAAACATAGCATCATAGAATCACAGCATCATAGAATCACAGCATCATAGAATCACAGAATCATAGCATCAAAGAATCATAGCATCATAGAATCACAGAATCATAGCACCATAGAAACATAGCATCATAGAATCACAGCATCATAGAATCACAGAATCATAGCATCAAAGAATCATAGCATCATAGAATCACAGAATCATAGCATCAAAGAATCATAGCACCATAGAATCACAGAATCATAGCATCAAAGAATCATAGCATCATAGAATCACAGAATCATAGCACCATAGAAACATAGCATCATAGAATCACAGCATCATAGAATCACAGAATCATAGCATCAAAGAATCATAGCATCATAGAATCACAGAATCATAGCATCAAATCATAGAATCATCAGAATCATCATAGAATCACAGAATCACAGAATCAGCATCAAAGAATCATAGCATCATAGAATCACAGAATCATAGCACCATAGAAACATAGCATCATAGAATCACAGCATCATAGAATCACAGCATCATAGAATCACAGAATCATAGCATCAAAGAATCATAGCATCATAGAATCACAGAATCATAGCACCATAGAAACATAGCATCATAGAATCACAGCATCATAGAATCACAGAATCATAGCATCAAAGAATCATAGCATCATAGAATCACAGAATCATAGCATCAAAGAATCATAGCACCATAGAATCACAGAATCATAGCATCAAAGAATCATAGCATCATAGAATCACAGAATCATAGCACCATAGAATCATAGCATCATAGAATCACAGCATCATAGAATCACAGAATCATAGCATCAAAGAATCATAGCATCATAGAATCACAGAATCATAGCACCATAGAAACATAGCATCATAGAATCACAGCATCATAGAATCACAGAATCATAGCATCAAAGAATCATAGCATCATAGAATCACAGAATCATAGCATCAAAGAATCATAGATCATAGAATCACAGAATCATATCATCATAGAATCATAGAACCATAGAATCGTAGACTCACAGAATCATAGAACCATAGAATCAAAGGATCATAGAACAGTTTGGGTTGGAAGGAACCTCCAAAGGTCATCTAATCCAACCCACTCTGCAGTAAACAGTGGCATCTGCAACTAGATCAGATTGCCCAGAGCCCCATTGAGGTCCACTTTGAATATCTCCAAGGATGAGGCCACAAGCACCTCCCTGGGCAACCTGTTTCAGTGTTCCACCACCCTCATAGTAAAGAACCTGTTCCTAACACCCAATCTAAATCCACTCTTGAAGCCATTGCCCCTTGTTCTGTCACTGCATCCGTCTTGTAGGCCCCGTTCAGGTACTGGAAGACAGACTCAGAAGGATCATCCAGTTCCAACCCCCAGGTTCCAACCCTCCATGGGCAGGGACACCTCACACTACAGCAGGTTGCTCACAGCCACATCCAGCCTGGCCTTCAAAACCTCCAGGGATGAGTCTTCCACCCCCTCCCTGGGCAACCTGTGCCAGTGTCTCACCACCCTCATGGGGAAGAACTTCTTCCTAACATCCAATCTGAATCTAGCCTTTTCTATTTTTGTTCCATTCCCCCTAGTCTTCCTTGTATCTGCTGTCAGGGAGAAAGGTTTACAGTATGCTCCAGTACAGACTGGATTTCTCTTGTATCAGGCTATTTATTAGATTGAAGAATCTTTTCAATATACTAAAAGGGAAATATTGCTTCTACTTGAGCATATGCTGATAGTTAATATGTGCACAGGGCTTAGAAATTAAAGTTATTATTATAATTCCAATGATGAGGGTAGTCTCATATTTCAGGTTGACAGAATTTGTTTGCTACTGAAAAGACATCCTCCTTTGAGCAGAAAGCATAGGCAGCAAACTCCCAGCCATAAGGATGGCACACTTGCTCCTCCTGGGGACAGTCTCAGTCCCTGTCTGAGTGGCATCTCAGCACAAGAGAGATGTGGAGGTGCTGGAGCCAGGGCAGAGGAGGGCAAGGAAGCTGGGAAGGGCCTGGAGAATAAATCTGATGAAGAGACACTGAAGGAGCTGGGGATGGTTAGTGTGGAAAAGAGAAGGCTGAGGGGAGACCTCATTGCTGTCTACAACTACCTGAAAGGACATTGTGGAGAGGCTGCTGCTGGTCTCTTCTCACAGGGAATTAGTGATAGAAGAAGAGGGAATGGCCTCAAGCTGCCCCTGGGTAGGTTTAGAGTGGCCATGAGGAAACGTTTTTTGATGGCAAGAGTGGTCAGGCCTTGGAATGTGCTGCCCAGGGAGGTGGTTGAGTCCCCAAGCCTGGCTGTGTTTGAAGGTGGTTTGGCTGTGGTGCTTGGGGCTATGGTTTAGGGATGACCCTTGTAGAGTAGGGTTCTGGGTTGGGCTTGGTGCTCCTGAGGGTCTCTTCCAACCTGAATGCTTCTATATGGTTCTGAGAGTGATTTGTCTTCTGCCTGAGCTGGTTTTCCCTGCTTTGTGGGGTAGGCAAGAGTGCAGCCAAGTGCTTTTAAAATCTTTTTACACAGCAAGCAGTTTATCCCAGAACAATACAAAGTGATAAAGTGGCAGAATACACTGGGAGTCATTGTGGTTCAGTGAAATCAAATGGTTGTGGCTGCTGACCAAGGTCAGTGTTGGATTCGCCTTAACCAGTCGAATGTATAGTGTTAATTATATGCTCTTAGTGTATTTACTGAGGGCATATTTTTCCCCCATGTTATGATATTTAATTTGGCATGCAAATACTGATTTGCCCAGGGCTGAACTCCAGCATCATTGTCCTGCTGATGCATCCCTGCTCATTCGTTGTGATTGATAACTCTGAACAATGTGTTTGCCCTTCCATGGACTGATTCTGAAAAAGAGCGAAACCCTGAGCACTGAGGCAGAAGCAGAAGCTGCTCTTTGCTGGGCTCTGTTCAGGTGCACATCTTCATCTCTCTAGCTATTAGAAATTGCTTCTTTTTTTTCCCCTTTATTTTTTTTTTTTTTCTAGGGGAAGGAAATGTGTGTTTATGCTTGACTCTGAAGGACAACTGACAGTTTACCCCCAGGGAGCTGGGGGTGCTGGTAGACAGGAGGCTGAACATGGAGCCAGCAGTGTGCCCAGGTGGCCAAGAAGGCCAATGGCATCCTGGCCTGCATCAGGAACAGTGTGGCAAACAGGAGCAGGGAGGTCATTCTCCTCCTGTATGCTGCACTGGTTAAGCCACACCTTGAGTCCTGTGTCCAGTTCTGGGCCCCTCAGTTTAGGAAAGATGTTGAGATGCTGGAAGGTGTCCAGAGAAGGGCAACAAGGCTGGGGAGGGGTTTGGAGCACAGCCCTGGGAGGAGAGGTTGAGGGAGCTGGGGTTGCTTAGCCTGGAGAAGAGGAGGCTCCAAGGAGACCTTACAGTAGCCTTCCAGTGCCTGGGGGGCTCTTACAAGAAAGCTGGGAAGGGCTTGTTCTGGTTCTTAGGCTCGAGGTGAGGAGAAAGTTCTTCACCGAGAGAGTCATTCGCCACTGGAATGGGCTCCCCGGGGAGGTGGTTGAGTCACCGTCCCTGGAGGTGTTCAAGAGGGGACTGGATGTGGCACTTGGTGCCATGGTCTAGTCGTGAGGTCTGTGGTGACAGGTTGGACTCGATGATCTTCGAGGTCTCTTCCAACCTTGGTCATACTGTGATACTGTGATACTTTGGTAGGATGAGAGGGAATGGCTTGAAGCTTGAGGAGGGAAGATTAAGACTTGATATTAGGAGAAGATTCTTTACAGTGAGGGTGGTGAGATGCTGGAACAGGTTGCCCAGGGAGCTTATGGATGCTCCCTCTGTGGAGTTGTTCAAGGTCTGGTTAGATGAGGCCTTGAGCAGTTCCAACCCCCACGGCAAGGAGGTTGGAACTGGATGTTCTTCAAGGTCCCTTCCAACCTGAACCATTCTATGAATCTGTGATTAAGGAGAAATCAAAAGTAGGAACTTTTAACATTTGCTCAAAAAACAGGAAATAAAACTGTTACTGATCAGGGCTTTAGAATAGAATAAATGGAATGGAATCTAATAGAATGGAATGGAATGGAATGGAATGGAATGGAATGGAATGGAATGGAATAGAATGGAATAGAATAGAATAGAATAGAATAGAATAGAATAGAATAGAATAGAATAGAATAGAATAGAATAGAATAGAAGTAGAATTGTATTGAATTGAATTGAATTGAATTAGAATTAACCAGTTTGGAAAAGACCTTTGAGATCATGAAGTCCAACCTATCACCCAACACCATCTAATCAACTAAACCATGGCACCAAGTGCCTCATCCAGTCTCCTCTTAAACACTTGCAGTGATGGTGACTCCACCACCTCCCTGGGCAGCACATTCCAATGGCCAATTACTCTTTCTGGGAAGAACTTTCTCCTCACCTTGAGCCTAAACCTCCCCTGGCGCAGCTTGAGACTGTGTCCTCTTGTTCTGGTGCTGGTTGCCTGGGAGAAGAGACCAACCCCACCTGGCTACAACCTCCCTTCAGGTAGTTGTAGAGAGCAAGAAGGTCTCCCCTGAGCCTCCTGTTCTCCAGGCTCCCTCAGCCTCTCCTCACAGGGCTGTGCTCCAGACCCCTCCCCAGCTTTGTTGCCCTTCTCTGGACATCTTCCAGCAACTCAACATCTTTCCTAAACTGAGGGGCCCAGAATTTCAGCGGGTTCGTTTGGGATTGGAAGGTGTTGAGTCACAAAAGCCTGTTCCCTGGCCTTTCATATGTTGGGTATGGCAATTAGAAATAGTTTGGCTAGACCATCAGCTCATAAATCAGAGTAGCGTGACTGGACAAGAGTGATCTGTGGCACATAAAAATCTGTGCAGACCAGAAGGCAAAAGAGAGTCCAACCAGAGAAAAAATCTGTGCTTGCATGTTAGTGGCTCACTGGAGTTTTTCCAAATACCATCTATAAGGAACATTGCTTTTCCCCCCACCTCCCTCCCCCTTTTTCCTACCAGTTTAATTAATGCATAAGAGGCCTGTAAACCAGGGTGTATTTATTGATGCTTTTGCACGCACACAAGATCAAATTAATGTAGTTCAGTGCTGAATGTATTCGTAGGAGAGGCTGTAAAAGGAGCCTATTGAACTCTCCTATGCTTCTGTGCACTTCCAGAGCTCCATGAATTTTATACTGCTGCTGTTGGCTACATTAGGATCTTTAATACAGAAGAGAAAATGGAAGCTGCAGCTTTGCCACCTCAAACAACCCCTAGTCTAGGCTGGGGAGGGACTTCTTGGGATCTCAGGCAGTGATAGGACTAGGGGGAATGGAATGAAGCTGGAGGTGGGGAGATTCAGGCTGGAGGTGAGGAGGAAGTTCTTCACCGTGAGAGTGGTGAAGAACTGGAATGGGTTGTCCAGGGAGGTGGTTGAAGCCCCATCCCTGGAGGTGTTTAAGCCCAGGCTGGATGAGGCTCTGGCCAGCCGTATCGTAGTATCATAGTATCACAGTATCAGTCAGGGTTGGAAGGGACCACAAGGATCATCTAGTTCCAACCCCCTGCCATGGGCAGGGACACCCCACACTAGATCAGGCTGGCCAGAGCCTCATCCAGCCTGGGCTTAAACACCTCCAGAGACGGAGCCTAAACCTCCCCTGTTGCAGCTCGAGACTGTGTCCTCTCGTTCTGTCGCTGGTTGCCTGGGAGCAGAGACGAACCCCCACCTGGCTGCAACCTCCCTTCAGAAGGAGTGCTTTTAAAAGTAGAACATTTTGAAAAGTGGTGTTTAAAAGGTTCTGTTAATCTGGGCTGTAGTTTTGGGAGTACCCTGTTTCTTCAGGGACGGCAGCACTTTCATGCTTCACTGATGTCTTTCCTGGTTTACAAATGAAATGATCACATTTGGCTTCCCAGGGGCAGGGGTTGATGCTCGGCTTGCTCGTGTATTATGCTAACAGGTACAGAAATCCATTATGCTAAAAGGGCAAGGATTTGAAACAGGAACAACATTAACATGGGGAACAAAAATGACTTTTAATTTCCTTCTGATTTGTTTCTTCCTCTGTGGGCTGAACTTGCCCTGGAGCAAGCACTGTTAGTATGCCGGGTGGCTTATGGAAAAGCAGAGCTGAGAGTCATTTCAGATTGTTTGAGGCATCTCTTCCTGCTCCTATTCTATTCTATTCTATTCTATTCTATTCTATTCTATTCTATTCTATTCTATTCTAAATTCACAATTCTCTTATGCCAGGGATATGCAGCCTTTTTTGACTCCACTTGCAGAAAGCTGTCTGTGGTTATGTGAGGGCACAATTTTGGCCTTCTCTGGTTAAAAGCACTGCAGGAATTGATTCACTTGAAAGGTGCAGGTGTAGCAATCTCTGCCATACACATAGCACTTGTTGGACAGTGCAATATCCACTATGGTAAAATAATGGTTCTTTGTTTTTTTTTTCTTCTTCTTTTCTGTTAAACTGATCATATGTTTGGTATTTAATGTGTGTGAGCAGTCTAATAAAAAGTAAGCAGCAATAATTGAATCATGGAATTGTCAGGGCTGGAAGGGACCTCAAGGATCATTCCGTTCCAACCTCCCTGCCACAGGCAGGGACACCTCACACTACAGCAGCTTGCTCACAGCCACATCCAGCCTGGCTGCAAAAACCTCCAGGGATGAGGCTTCCACCACCTCCCTGGACAACCTGTGCCAGTGTCTCACCACCCTCATGGGGAAGAACTTCTTCCTATCATCCAATCTGAATCTACCCATTTCTAGTTTTGTTCCATTCCCCCCACTCCTGTCACTCCCTGACAGCCTAAAAAGTCCCTCCCCAGCTTTCTTGTAGCCCCCTTCAGATACTGGAAGGCCACAATTAGATCTCCTCAGACCCTTCTCTTCTCCAGACTGAACAACCCCAACTCTCTCAGTCTGTGCTCATAGCAGAGCAGCTCCAGCCCTCTGCTCATCCTCATGGCCCTTCTCTGGACACCTTCCAGCATCTCAACCTATCCTAAACCTTTCCTAAGCTGAGGGGCCCAGAACTGGACACAGGACTCAAGGTGTGGTCTAACCAGTACAGGGACCAAATGACTTCCCTGCTCCTGCTGTCCTTCATAGGACAGGTGCTTCATCTTGGTGGCCCTCCTCTGGACCCAAGGAGTTATTCTTTAACAGGCTGAATTAATATTTCAAGTGCTGATATTTTGCACCTAAAAATCAATTCCCCTCATTACTATTTATACATATTTTATGGAGCAGAAAAAAACCCACCACATGGTGCTTGGTTCTGTATGTTCCAGTGTTGTACTGTGGGATGTGATTTTGCATACTTAGTCCTGCTCTGAGTCATTGCTAGGAGCTCTGCATTGGAGGTCACCTACACAATTGACCTCAGTAATGTTTATACATACGTGAGGGGCGAGTGTCAGGAGGACAGATCCAGGCTCTGCACAGAGATGCCCAATGACAGGACAAGGGGCAATGGCTGCAAGCTGGAGCATAGGAGCTTCCATGTGAACATAAGGAAAAACTTTTTCACTGTGAGGGTGACTGAGCCCTGGAACAGTCTGCCCAGAGAGCTTGTGGAACCTCCTTCTCTGGAGACAGTCAAGACCCACCTGGATACAGAATCACCAAGGTTGGAAGAGACCTCAAAGATCATCAAGTCCAACCTGTCACCACGGACCTCATGACTAGACCATGGCACCAAGTGCCACGTCCAATCCCCTCTTGAACACCTCCAGGGACGGTGACTCCACCACCTCCCTGGGCAGCACATTCCAATGGCGAACGACTCTCTCAGTGAAGAAATTTCTCCTCACCTCGACCCTAAACTTCCCCTGGTGCAGCTTGAGACTGTGTCCTCTTGTTCTGGTGCTGGTTGCCTGGGAGAAGAGACCAACCCCTTCCTGGCTACAACCACCCTTCAGGTAGTTGTAGATAGCAAACATTCCTGTGTGGCCTACCCTGGGTGACCCTTCTCTGGCAGGGGAGTTTGGACTAGATGAGCTTTTGAGGTCCTTTCAACCACTAACGTTCTGTGATTCTTTACACTTGTGGCAGTAATATAGCTTTGTCTGACTTGAAAAAGCCCTTTGCAATGCTGAAAATTAATTGCAAATTAGTGTGTGAACAAGAGGACACAGTTTCAAGCTGGGGAGGTTTAGGCTGGATGGTAGGAAGAAGTTCTTCCCAGAAAGAGATTGGCCTTTGGAATGTGCTGCCCAGGGAGGTGGTGGAATCACCATCACTGGAGGTTTAGGAGGAGACTGGATGAGGCACTTGGTGCCATGGTTTAGTTGATTAGATGGTGTTGGGTGATAGGTTGGACTTGATGTTCTTGAAGGTCTTTTCCAACCTGGTTAATTCTATTCTATTCTATTCTATTCTATTCTATTCTATTCTATTCTATTCTATTCTATTCTATTCTATTCTATTCTATCCCAGTACTTTATTTGTGTGCCAGGAGGTATCAGTTGGGTGCCCAGCACTCACTGCCCTTATGGGTTACCTGGTACTTTAAAAAAAATGAGTGGTATGAGTGCTAATTATCAGGGCTTGGTTAATGGGGATCTTAATCCAGTCCTGCTTCTGCAGCAGTTGAGGTTGTGTAACACTGAGAGGCATATAAATAGTGCCAGTGATTGCAGGGTTTCAAAACAAGGCTGAAGCAAGTTGTAGCACATTAAAGGCCAGCCGATAGGTTGCTTCTATACTTGAATGAATGTGACAACACTGATAGCACAGCCAGGACAGCAGGGAAAGTAAGCACTTAAAATGCTGCTCTGAAATTATCAGGGAGAAAGGCTGAAAAGCTCTAAAGGCGTGAGAAATGGTCAGGGGGTTGGGACAGCTCTTCTAGGAGGATAGGCTGAGGGAGCTGGGGTTGTTCAGCCTTGAGAAGAGAAAGCTCCAGAGAGCCTAATAGCGGCCTGCCAGTAACTGAAGGGGCTACAAGAAAGATGGAGAGAGACTGTTTACAAAGGCAGGTGGAGGTAGGATGAAGGGCAATGGCTTCAAACTAGAGAAGAGTAGATTTAGATTGGATGTTAGGAACAAGTTCTGTACCATGGGGATGGTGGAGGGCTGGAACAGGATGCCCAGGGAGGTGGCTGGGGCCTCTTCCCTGGAGATGTTCAAGGTGAGGCTGGACAGGGCTCTGGGCAACCTGATCTAGTGGAGGATGTCCCTGCTGACTGCAGAAGGGGTTGGACTGGATGACCTTTAGAGGTCCCTTCCAACCCAGATCATTCTATGATATAGATACAGACATGGAATTATACTATTCTGTAAGTTCTAGTCTATTCTATAATATTATAGACATATAAAAGGAATGTTTCCATTTTGGAAGCACCTCAAAACCATCATAGAATGGCTTAGGTTGGAAGGGACATTAAAGATGATCTGCTTCAACCTTCCTGCCATGGGCAGGGATGCCTCTCAACTAGACTGAGCCGCTCAAGGCCTCATCCAACCTGGCCTTGAATACCCCTAGGGAAGAGGCATCCACAACCTCCCTGGGCAGCCTGTTCCAGAGTCTCAGCACCCTCATACTGAAGAACTCCCTCCTAAGATCCAGTCTAACCCTGCTCTCCCTCATTATATAACCGTTCCCCCTTGTCCTGTTGCTAGAGAGCAGCTTGAAACTTGCCAGTAAAATCTGGAGCCCTGTTTCTCCACTCTTTTTATCCTTCTGAGTTGTGCACCCTAAGGTTCCAGGAAGCATTGCCAGTTCTTTCAGAGCTTCAGCTGCAAAGCCAAAGTTAAGAGTAATTTGGAAACCTCTTCTATCAGCCATCTTTCTCAACTGCTTTGTGTTTTTAATATACTTACTGCTAATAAGTTGTGTCAAAATTAAAAGTGAACACAGACTGGGAAATTTGGCGACTGCCTGGGGAAAGCAATAATGAATGTTTAAAGCCTCCTAAGTGTTGGGGCTGCCTGGAATGCAGCCAGGAATTTGCCTTTGTGCTTTTTTGGATAAGCTGTCAGTTACAAGGAATAAAACTATTGCACAATGCAGCTATTTCCAAGCAACTTGTTAAGGCTCTGGCATTTGAAGTGGATACAAATGACAGCTCTTCGGACAAAGCTGAAGGGGTTCCTTCCATACCCTCAGTGTCGGTGGCAGTAAGGTCTCCCCTGATCCTCCGTTCTCCAGGCTAAAATAGATATAGAGATATAGGTATAGATAGATAGAGACAGATAGAGATAGATATAGACATAGATGATATAGATAGAGATAGATGATATAGATAATGTTGTTTTCCAACTGCAAAATGATTCCTCAGTTTTTCTGGGAAGGTTTTGTTCTTTCCAAGATTTTAACTGGATTAAGTTACATGAGTGGTACTTAGCTGCTGCTATAGATCAGTCATTGAAATCATTAAGCTTCTTATCAAGGTGATTTCCCCTTAATTTTCCTTTTTTATGTGCATTTTGATAAAACCTTTTCTTTAGCCAGCAAGAAATAATCAGCCAAACTAATTTTTGGAAGATGTGGGCAAGCTTGCTGCCTTCATACTCTTATTAGCATGGCTTGCAAAAGCTCAGGCTTAGGAGAGCCATTGTGCTGTGGAGACACGGCTATTTGATGCTAAAGATCACATGGAATTGTTCCTGTAGAGTTTCTTTGGGGCTGAAAAGGGTGTGTTTGTGCTGCTGCTGGTTCTTCAGGCTCCTGAGTCAACACATGTCCTGTTGAACCATTTTCCACGCGTTCTCCTCTGTACTTGGCAACGTGAGAGCTGCAGCTCTCTAGAAGGTCATTAGCAGATCACGGGGATATTTTCCCAGCCAGGGCCACTCTGCCTTCCATTTTTTGTGTGCCTTGATGGGGGTGGGCATGGGAAGCAAATGATGGGTCTTGGTTAAGTGAGACATGCCTTGTCTTGCACTCTGTGTTTCACAGAATCATAGAATTGTTAGGGTTGGAAGGGACCTCAAGAATCATCTAGTTCTAAATGTTCTGCTGTAGGCAGGGACACCTCACACTACAGCAGGTTGCTCACAGCCACATCCAGCCTGGCTGCAGAAACCTCCAGGGATGAGGCTTCCACCACCTCCCTGGGCAACCTGTGCCAGTGTCTCTGGTACCACCCTCATGGGGAAGAACTTCTTCCTAACATCCAATCTGAACCTATCTATTTCTATTTTTGTTCCATTCCTCCTAGTCCTGTCACTCCCTGACACCCTAAAAGTCCCTCCCCAGCCTTCTTGTAGACCCCCTTCAGATACTGGAAGGCCACAATAAGGTCTCCTCAGAGCCTTCTCTTCTCCAGTCTGTACAGCCCCAACTCTCTTGGGTTTTAAACTGCCAGGGAATGAAACTCAAGGGGTTTATGTCAGCAGAAGGCACAAACACTGTCTACCTCTGCCTGGGACCGTGCCCACCGTAGCGAGTGCCTTAATTAGAGCCAGCAGGACGAGGAGGGCTTAGAACTACCTCAGTTCTCACAGTAAATCCATATCTGTTGTTTTAGAAAGGTTCCAAACTGTAAAAGCTTTTTGCCAAAGGTTGCCCAGTGTCTAATAGCCCTACAATACTGATGTCAGTGACTACGCAAGCAGCCTTTCGGGTTTACTTTGCACTTCCCCATATACAATGCAAACAGATAGCTAATGACTGGGTAAATACAATGGGGAATGTACTTTGTGCACTGTGTGCTCTGAGCTTGAGTGTTTTGGTCTTTATTTTGTTTGCCTATTTTTATGTCCTCTCACAAGCCCAATGATGGAATATTACAGGGTTCCTAGTACGGTGCAGGGGCACAACACAAGGAATGTATTGTGCTCCCTCTTCTTAAAGCTAAAAATCCTCTCTGATGCCAATTATTTTTGGCTTTTGTTCTTCTGAACTAATACAGTATTGAGCAGGGGTTATGTGCTGTGATCCTTTTGCACAAAAGTGTTCATTCAAAGCAAAAAAAACCCAAGCCAGTGAAAGAGGCAAGAGTGTAGCTGTCAGACTTCAGCAGATCCATTTTGGTTTCTTCCTTTTTTTTTCCCTGTACTAAGTTTGTTAAATGAAAATCCATGAAACAATTCAAAGGTGTGAAAAAAGATGACAGGGAGAGCTGAGGAAAAAATCTATTACCTGGGGAGGGGTTTGGAGCACAAGCCCAGTGAGGAGAGGCTGAGGGAGCTGGGGTTGCATAGCCTGGAGAAGAGGAGGCTCAGGGGAGACATTATTGCTCTCTAGAACTCCCTGAAGGGAGGTTGTAGCCAGGTGGGGGTTGGTCTCTTTTCCCAGACAACCAGCACTGGAACAAGAGGACACAGTGTCAAGCTGCACCAGGGGAGCTTTAGGCTGGATGTTAGGAAGAAATTCTTCCCAGAAAGATTGGCCATTGGAATGTGCTGCCCATGGAGGTGGTGGAGTCACCATCACTGGAGGTGTTTAGGAAGAGACTGGATGAGGCACTTGGTGCCATGGTTTAGTTGATTAGATGGTGTTGGGTGATAGGTTGGACTTGATGATCTCTGAGGTCTTTTCCAACCTGGTCTGGTCTATTCTATTCTATTCTATTCTATTCTATTCTATTCTATTCTATTCTATTCTATTCTATTCTATTCTGTTCTGTTCTGTTCTGTTCTGTTCTGTTCTGTTCTGTTCTGTTCTGTTCTGTTCTGTTCCGTTCTATTCCATTCCGTTCTGTTCTGCTCCACTCCGTTCCTACTGCCAGTTGCAGTATGAACCCCACAGGGACTGCATTTGCATTGTGTAAGGAACATGATTTACAAAACCACGAGACAAAGACCTTGAGAGTATGCCATTTGCTGCCTTTGCTGGAGGTACCTGCTGCTGCCTGGTGTGCCGCTCTTTGCCCAGCAGGATTCCTGGCTTCTTTTCCTCAGAGCTGCTTTCCAAATGCCTGCACCTAGCTTCTTGTGTTGCACGAGGTGCTTGGCGCCTGGGCGAAGGAACTGTTTCCATGAGGTGCTTGTTAGTCTGTTTGCTGGCTGCTGAGGTGCCACTCACCAGCTGCTCCATGTTACAGAATCATAGAATTGTCGGGGTTGGAAGGGACCTCAAGGATCATCTGGTTTCAACCCCCTTGCCATGGGCAGGGGCACCTTGCACTAGATCAGGTTGCCCAGAGCCACATACAGCTTGGCCTCAAAAACCTCCAGAGATGAGGCTTCTGCCACCCCATCCCTGATGTTCCAGCCTATCCCTTATGTTCCAGCTTGTCAGTTCTTTCTCCCTGGTGATGATCCCTTGCTGTCACCTGCAGCCATGCCAAAGTGTGCTCCATCCCATCATCAAGACTGTTGGTAAAGATGTTGATGAATATTGAGCCCTGAGGAACATGTCTAGTAACCACCTTCCAGTTGGATGTTGTCCTGCTATCTGAGGGCTGAGTGTCAAGAGGGAGGGGACAGGCTCTGCTCAGTTGCACCCTGGACAGGACAAGAGGCAATGTATATAAACTCCAGCACAGGAGGTTCCACCTCAACATGAGGAGGAACTTCCTCACTGTGAGGGTCACAGAGCTCTGGAACAGGCTGCCCAGAGAGGTTGTGGAGTCTCCTTCCCTAGAGACTTTCCAGACCCATCTGGATGCATTCCTGTGTGACCTGTGCTAGATTCCTGGTCCTCCTCTAGCAGGGACTTGATGACCTTTGAAGGTCCTTTCCAACCCCTAACATCCTATGATCCTATGATCCCTTGAACCTGACCAGTCCAGAGAGTTTCCCACCCATGCTTGCTCTTCTGACCTGTGTTTTGCCCGCTTGGCTAAAGGGAGACCATGGGAGGCTGTTCATAGCCTTGCCAAAGTCTTGGTAAAGCACATCTCATGTTCTTCTCTTGGTGATTAATTGTGGCATCTCATTTTACAAAGCAATTAGGTTGATGAGGCAAGACTTGCCCTCGTTAATTTTGTGTTGGCCCTTCCCAAAATAGTTGTGGTTCTGGCACAGCTCCTTCTTTCTAGGAACTGGAAGTTAAGCTGACTGGTTTGCAGTTGCAGAATCGCATTTCTCTGGAAGTTTCTTTCTTCCCTTGCCTAAAAAATGTGAAATAATTATGTTGCTTTGCAAATCCTGTCCCTACTGTGTCCTGTTCCTGCAATCATCATGGATTTGAGGAAGAAATCAGCTTTTATTAATCTTTCTTCAATACCAATGAACAGAATAGAATAGAGTAGAATAGGACAGGATAGAATAGAATAGAGTAGAATATAGTTAGAGTAGAGAGTAGAGTAGAGTAGAGTAGAGTAGAGTAGAGTAGAGTAGAATAGAATAGAATAGAATAGAATAGAATAGAATAGAATAGAATAGAATAGAATAGAATAGAATTAACCAGGTTGGAAAAGACCTCAGAGATCATCAAGTCCAACCTATCACCCAACACCATCTAGTCAACTAAACCATGGCACCAGGTGCCTCATCCAGGCTCTTCCTAAACACCTCCAGTGATGGTGACTCCACCACCTCCCTGGGCATCACATTCCAATGGCCAGTCTCTCTTGCTGGGAAGAACTTCTTCCTGAAACCCAGCCTAAACCTCCCCTGGTGCAGCTTGAGACTGAATCCCTCTAAGCACACCAGAAGGTTGTGCTGCCAATCAGAGAGACTTAGACAGGCTGGAGAGTTGGGCAGTGAAAAACTGAATGAAATTCAACAAAGGCAAGGGGAGAGTCTTGAATGTGGGAAAGACCAACCCCAATGAGCAGGATAGGTTGGGGACTGACCTGTTGAAGAGCAGTGAGCGGGAAAAGGATCTGGGGTTCCTGGTGGGTGGAAGGTTGACCATGAACCAGCAATGTGCTCTTGTGGCCAAGAAGTCCAATGGCATCCTGGGGTGGATTAGAAGGGCTGTGGTTAATAGGTTCAGAGAGGTTCTCCTTCCCCTCTCCTCTGCCCTGGTGAGGCCATATCTGGAATATTGTGTCCAGTTCTGGGCCCCTCAGTGCAAGGAAGACCTCAGGGAACTGCTTGAGAGAGTCCAATACAGAGCCACAAAGATGATGAAGGGAGTGAAACATCTTCCTTATGAGGAGAGACTGAGGAGCTGAGGGCTCTGTAGCTAGGAGAGGAGGAGGCTGAGAGGTGACCTCATTGCTGTTGATAAAGATGTGCAGTGTGAGTGTCTGGAGGCTGGAGCCAGGCTCTGCTGGGGGATGCCCAATGACAGCACAAGAGGCAATGGTGGAAGGCAGAGGAAGTTCCATGGAAACAGGAGGTAAAACAGGCTGCACATGGGGATTGTGGTGTCTCCCTGTCTGGAGATATTCAAGACCTGCCTGGATGCGTTCCTGTGTGATCTACTCTAGGTGATCCTGCTTTGGCAAGGGGTTGGACTGGATGATCTTTTTAGGCCCCTTCCAACCCCTGATGTTCTGTGATTCTGTGCAATGAACCCAGTATCAGCCACCTGGTTTAGTTTAAAGGTCCTGCTGGTTTTTGTTTGCGCAGTACCCAGTGGCCTGAATGGAATGGATTGGCAGGAGTGCATTGGCTGGTGTGTTCTTACATAACAAAGTTTCCTAATTAATTTAGAATGTTATAATGGAAAGGAAAATGAATGATAGCATTTGTGCAAAAAGCCCCTGAGTGCCAAGCAGTTGTTGTGTCAATGTGAAAAGCTGCAGTGAGCTACATATTGTATTAAGATCTCTCCCTGGCCAGGCTACCTCTCATCTGGCCTGACAAGCCCAGTCACCATCAAGCAGGGCAGTTTGGGTTTGCTTTTTGCATATGCCTGCCATACTTTAGGGTGCAAGCAGTGCCACTTGGAGCTGCTTGGAAAAGATAAGCTGAATGAATATTTCATTTGATGGGGAGAGAAGGAAGGTGTTTATTTTGGAAGTCTGGGAGGCTTTGTATCCTGAAGGGGTGTGTGGTCTTCAGCTCCAGCTGTCTCTGAAGGTGCTTTTTTGCTTTGAGTTGCATTCCTTTTCAACAGCTGCAGTTGGCCTCAGAAAGTGGATAAATGGAAGAGCTTTGTGAAGAAAATTTGGACTTTTCTGTTTTTTCTTCTTCCCCCCCCCCAGATTCCTATTTTGTATGTTACTGGCTGAGTCTGGTAAAAACTGAACTTCAGTCTGGAAGCTTTGATGTGTTTGTGTGGGAAAAATTGGCATCAAAAGCACAGATCTGCAGCCTGGGCTTTCATCTGCTATCGAAGATGACTTGTAGATGTTTTATCTTGATCACAGAATCACACAATCAGCCAGGCTGGAAGAGACCTCCAAGATCAAGTCCAAAGGCCTGCAGTGATAGGATGAGGAGCAATGGCTTCAAACTAGAGAAGAGCAGATTTAGATTGGATGTCAGGAGCAATTTCTTTACCATCAGGGTGGTGGAACACTGGAACAGGTTGCCTAGGGAGGTGGTTTGGGCCTCATTCGTGGAGATATTCAAAGTGAGGCTGGACAGGGCTCTGGGCAACCTGATCTAATTGAGGATGTCCCTGCTGACTGCAGATGGGGTTGGACTGGATGACCATTAGAGGTCCCTTCCAACCCAGACCATTCCATGATTCTGTGCTGGATGATCCTTAGCTGCTGTCAACAAACAGCTTTCACTTTGTCTCCTGCTTTTTTAGTGACTTCTTTCTGTGGAGTTTAGTGTTGGAATCCATTTTGTATTTGGGATTGCTGGAAGCTATATAGAATAGAATAGAATAGAATAGAATAGAATAGAATAGAATAGAATAGAATAGAATAGAATAGAATAGAATAGAATAGAATAGAATAGACCAGATTGGAAAAGACCTTCGAGCTCAGCGAGTCCAACCTATCACCCAACACCATCTGATCAACTAAACCATGGCACCAAGAGAAATTTTTAAATTAGAAATAAGAAGTTAATCCTACAGAGCTCACTCTATTCTGCTCTGGAGAGACCCCACCTGCAGTACTGCAGCAAGAGAAGCACAGCAAGCAGGGCCAGGGAGGTGATTCTCCCCCTCTGCTCCGCTCTGGTGAGACCCCACCTGGAGAACTGTGTCCAGTTCTGGAGCCTCTATTACAGGAAAGATCTGGAGGTGCTGGAAGGTGTCCACTGAAGGGCCATGAGGATGAGCAGAAGGCACATACAGGAGGCTTACAGACAGAAGATTTGGGTGCTCAGAGGGCTGGAGCTCCTCTCCTATGAGGCCAGACTGAGAGAATTGGGGTTGTTCAGTCTGGAGAAGAGAAGCCTCTGAGGAGGAGACCTTCTTGTGGCCTTCCAGTATATGAAGGGTGCTACAAGAAAGCTGGGGAGGGACTTTTTAGGCTGTCAGGGAGTGATAGTACTGGGGGGGATGGAACAAAACTAGAAATGGGTAGATTCAGATTGGATGATAGGAAGAAGTTGTTCCGCGTGAGGGTGGTGAGACACTGGCACAGGTTGCCCAGGGAGGTGGTGGAAGCCTCATCCCTGGAGGTTTCTGCAGCCAGGCTGGCTGTGGCTGTGAGCAACCTGCTGTAGTGTGAGGTGTCCCTGCCCATGGCAGGGGGTTGGAGCTGGCTGATCCTTGAGGTCCCTCCCAACCCTGACAATTCTGTGATTCTGTGATTGTGTATGTTAAAAGAACCCACAAATAGGAACTAAAAATGGAAAAGGATTCTATCAGGAGAATGTATTCAATTGTTGAGGGGTGTTTCTCCCTGTCAGTCAGGCTTTGTCACAAGGACTTTGCTCTGGAGAATTGTCATAAGCTTTCAGTTTAATAATGTTGACCCTTGTCTGGATTTGCCTGGTTTTCTTTTTTTCCCTTTCATTGAGAAAAACTATTTCTTCCTCTTAGATTATGAATAAAACCTCCTGGATTCAAGCTGTAAAGGCTGGGTTTAAGGGTTTTTTTTGCTCAGATCCATATTGCTAGGTGCGTGCCAAACATTACAAGTGAGCAATGGTCAGCAGACTTAAGCATGATCTCTTCTCTCTGAATGTTTTGAAACTCAAGGTATGTGCAACAATTTGCTCTGCAAATGCTGTTGGGGCTTTGGGTTGGCTATGTCCTATAGGCTGCAAGTGCTCAGCTCCCTGGAAAAGCTGATGCAGGCTTAGCAGAGCAAAATGCTTGAGCCGCTTGGAACCGCTGACGGCGTCGATTCTCTAGCTGGGAAATGGTGAGCGACCCATTACTCATGTTTCCTCTGTGAGCCTTCACCCTGTGAATATTAAGGAGGGGAAGTTTCTTCTCAGCTCAGGGGTGTTACATATTTATAGCAAGAGAGTTGAAAGCTGGGATTTTCAGCTGCAAAACGTCAGTCTTTACGTTTTAAAGCGAGTGAGGCTGCAGCTGTTAGTGCGAGAGAGACTGATTTCATCTGGACTTACTTCATCTTGTTTCAGCTATGCCATAGAAGATCTGACACCAGAGAAGAGTTGATCTTTCTAAATCACATTAATTAAAGACAGTAAAGACACTGCTGTGGAGATAAGTGTGCTGGACACACTTGTTCCAAGGGCAACCTAGCTGGGGAGGGGTTTGGAGCACAGCCCTGTGAGAAGAGGCCGAGGGAGCTGGGGTTGCTTAGCCTGGAGAAGAGGAGGCTCAGGAGAGACCTTCTTGCTCTCTCCAACTCCCTGAAGGGAAGTTGTAGCCAGGTGAGGGGTGGTCTCTTCTCCCAGGCAACCAGCACCAGAGCAAGAGGACACAGTCTCAAGCTGCACCAGGAGAGGTTTAGACTGGATGCTAGGAAGAAGTTCTTCATAGAAAGAGAGAATGGCCATTGGAATGTGCTGCCCATGGAGGTGGTGGAGTCACCATCACTGGAGGTGTTTAAGAGGAGACTTGATGGGATGCTTGGTGCCATGGTTTAGTTGAATAGATGGTGTTGGGTGATAGGTTGGACTTGATGATCTCGAAAGTCTTTTCCAACCTGGTTAATTTAATTTAATTCAATTCAATTCAATTCAATTATTCAATTCAATTATTCAATTCATTTCAATTCAATTCAATTCAATTCAATTCAATTCAATTCAATTCAATTCAATTCAATTCAATTCAATTCAATTCTGTTCTATTCTGTTCTATTCTACTCTATGAATGAAATAATTTGGGATGGCTTTCTGTATAAATACTAACAATTACCACATATATTCCAGAGAAAATGTTTGGGTTTGCTATTAGCTCGGCGTTTTTTCTCTGCATAGCTTGACTCTGAAAGATAATAAATCACCTCTTAATTCTCTTCATGTACACAGGCAAGCGTGCTTGCAAAATATCAGCATTTCAAGTGAGGAGTTTTAAAGCTTTGTTTTCTGTAAACACAGCATAAAATGATTGCAAGTAGAGTTGATTGCTTCCATGTGCTCTGGGTTGTAGCAGCGCTACAGTTTTAAAAGCTGAAAGCCATTCTTACCCCTGAGGTTGTACGGGAGATCACAGGCTCACAGGGTGTCACAGGACCCAGAGATACCATCAATCCAACCCCCCTGCCAGGGCAGGACCATGCAATCTAGCTCAGGTCACAGAGGAACACATTCAGACAGGGCTGGAAAGTCTCCAGAGAAGGAGGCTCCACAACCCCTCTGGGCAGCCTGTTCCAGTGCTCTGTGACCCTCACAGTAAAGAAGTTCCCCCTTGTGTTGAGATGGAACCTCCTGCGCTGCAGCTTCCATCCATTGCTCCCTGTCCTATCCCAGGGAGCAAGTGAGCAGAGCCTGTCCCCTCCCTCCTGACCCCCAGCCCTCAGATATTGACAAACATTTATTAAATCCCCTCTAAGTATTTTCCAGACTAAAAAGCCCCAGGGCCCTCAGCCTCTTCTCATTAGGCAGTGCTCCAGTCCCATTATCACCCTTGTATCCCTCTGTTGGACTCTCTCCAGCAGATCCCTGTCCCTCTTGAACTGGGAGCCCAAAACTGAAGGCAATCCTCAGGAAGAGGGATTGTGGAATATACAGGGCTTAAATACAGTGCTATCAATCTGGAGATATTCTTTCTAGACTAAATTGATCTCTTTGTTATTTATCACTTTTTAACAAGTTATTAAACTTTGATTCTAGAGAGTGGAAAAACGAACATATAATTATGGGTCATCTTGTTAATTAAAAATACTTGTTAATTAACAAAGAAAAAGCACTAATCAGTGCATTGTCAACCTGAAATCCAAGTTGTCCATATATAAAGATTATGATATTAATGAGGATATTATATAGAATCATAGAATTTTTAGGGTTGGAAAGGACCTCAAGGATCATCCAGTTCTAATCCCCCTGCCAAGGGCAGGGACACCTCACACTACAGCAGGTTGCTCACAGCCACCTCCAGACTGGCTGCAGAAACCTCCAGGGATGAGGCTTCCACCACCTCCCTGGGCAACCTGTGCCAGTGCCTCACCCCCTCATGGGGAACAACTTCTTCCTAATATCCTATATGAATCTACCCATTTCTAGTCTTGCTCCATTCCCCCCAGTCCTGTCACTCCCTGACACCCTCAAAAGTCCCTCCCCAGCTTTCTTATAGCCCCCTTCAGATACTACAAGGCCACAATTAGGTCTCCTTGAAGCCTTCTCTCCTCCACACTGAGCAGCCCCAACTCTCTCAGCCTGTCCTCATAGCAGAGCAGCTCCAGCCCTCTGCAAATCCTCGTGGCCCTTCTCTGGACACCTTCCAGCACGTCAAGATCCTTCTTGTACTAAGGGCTCCAGAACTGGATGCAGTACTCCAGGTGGGGTCTCACCAGAGCAGAGCAGAGGGGGAGAATCACTTCCCTCGCCCTGCTGGCTGTGCTTCTCTTGCTGTGGTACTGCAGGTGGGGTCTCACCAGAGCAGAGCAGAGTAAGCTCTATATGATTAACTTCTTATTTCTAATTTTAAAGTTTCCCTTTACAACTAAAGTCAGAAAAAAGCCAACCCCAGTTCTCCTTCAGCGGCTGTTCTGAGGTTTTACAGGCAGGAACAGTTTCGAGGGGAGAATGGAAACTACATTTGTACATTACATCCTTTTTTTCCCCAAATAAAGTAATCAATTCAGTGAAGGGGGAAAAAAAAACCCCAACCAAAAGCACTTTAGGGGATAATCTAATTATGAATCTACCCAAAGTGTAAAATTGAAGTGCAGTCATCTTATTTGGAAGCAATTTACTGAACGTGAATCGTTTGTTAGCCGAAGCTGAACGGCAAGTCCAGTTCCATGTGCTTGCTAATCTGATCTCAGTGTGTAAAACCTTGGGAGCAGGATAAACAGATGTGTGAAGGGATTGCTTTAACAGTCAGGTTTTTTTTTCCCCTTTTTCATAATATAACTGCCTTGAATCATGAAACCTCAGACCTCAGATATTCCATCAGGGAGGCAGAAACGGCGGTGAGGGCGAAATCCAGAAAGCACACAAGAAACAGCTTTTGGGGGTTTCCGAGTCCAAAGACAACTCACGTGGTGTTCCTGCTAAAAGTGAAGGGGGAGGGAGGGGAAAAAAGAAAATACACCCCAAGAAACCCCAGCAGAAAATCCCTCTCCTTAAATCCTGCATTCTAAGGGGAAAGCTCCATGCTTTTGTTGGATGGCTGAGACGGATGAATCCTAGAAGTATTTTAAGATTGGCTGCTGCTCTGGGTATGGTCAGACTTAGACTGTTCAGCCTTGTCACAGAAAAGAAGTTATCTGCAAGCTCAAGTTTTGGTAATTAAATCCTGGAAGGCCCCTTGGGTGGCTAGCATTGACTGGTGTTATTCAAGAGCAACATGCATCTCCTTTCATTTGTGAAATACTTGAGTAGAAATCATAGAATCATAGAATTGTCAGGGTTGGAAGGGACCTCAAGGATCAGCCAGGTCCAGCCCCCTGCCACGGGCAGGGACACCTCACACTACAGCAGGTTGCTCACAGCCACATCCAGCCTGGCCTGAAAAACCTCCAGGGATAAGGCTTCCACCACCTCCCTGGGCAACCTGTGCCAGTCTCTCACCACCCTCCTGGGGAGGAACTTCTTCCTAACATCCAATCTGAATCTACCCATTTCTAGTATTGCTCTATCCACCCCAGTCCTGTCATTACCTGACACCCTCAAAAGTCCCTCCCCAGCTTTCTTGTAGCCCCCTTCAGATACTGGAAGGCCACAATTAGGTCTCTTTGGAGTCCTCTCTTCTCCAGAATGAACAGCCCCAACTCCCTCAGTCTGTCCTCATAGCAGAGCAGCTCCAGCTCTCTGCTCATCCTTGTGCCCCTTCTCTGGACACCTTCCAGCACCTCCAGATCCTTCCTGTAATAGGGGATACAGAACTGGACACAGTATTCCAGGTGGGGTCTCACCAGGGCAGAGTAAAGGGGGAGAATCACCTCCCTGGCCCTGCTGGCTGTGCTTCTCTTGCTGCAGCCCAGGATGGGATTGCTTTTCTGGGCTCCAAGTGCACAGTGATGGCTAATGCTGAGCTTCTTATCCACTAGCACCCCCAGGTCCTTTTATTTGTTTATGTGGAACCTCCAGTGGTGCAGTTTGTGTCCATTGCCCCTTGTCTTGTCACTGGACACCAGTGAGAAGAAACTTCACTTGGTGTCAGTTCTCCTTCCCAGCAGGGAGGTCTCTGCTGGCCTAGGACCCTCAGACCAGAAGTCAGCTTTGCCCTTGCTGTACCACTGCTCACAGTTGCTGGACCTGGGCGCCATGTTCACTGGGCCTGCCTGCTGTCCATCGCTGTCACAGACTGCAGTTATAGGTTGTGTACAAGACCTCATGGTACTACATTTAAGTTGTGGTTCCTTTTTGCCTAATGAGAGAAGTTATGTCTTAGATAGCAAAGCAGCTGCTGTCCAGTGACCTGTGGTGTCCCCCAGGGATCAGTGCTGGGCCCAGTCCTATTCAATGACCTGGATGAGGGGATCGAGTCAACCGTTTCTACATCTGCGGGTGACACCAAGCTGGGAGGCAGTGTGGATCTCCTGGCGGGTAGGGGGATGCTGCACAGGGACCTGGCCAGGCTGGGTCACTGGGCTGAGGCCAACAGTATGAGATTCAACAAGGCCAAGGGCAGGGTCCTGCACTTTGGCCACAAACATCCTATGCAGTGCTACAGACTGGGGGTGAGTGGCTGGAGAGCAGCCTGGCAGTGCTGGGTGACAGCAGCTGAGCATGAGCCAGCAGTGTGCCAATGGTATCCTGGCCTGGATCAGGAATAGTGTGGCCAGCAGGAGCAGGGATGGAATTCTGCCCTCTACTCGGCACTGGTGAGGCCACACCTTGTGAGGAGCTCTGGGCCCCTCACTTCAGGAAGGATCTTGAGGTGCTGGAGCAGGTCCAGAGGAGAGCAACCAGAGTGGGGAGGGGGCTGGAGGGAAAGTCTGATGAGGAGAGGCTGAGGGAGCTGGGGGTGTTCAGCCTGGAGAAGAGGAGGATTAGAGGGGACCTTATCAATCTCTACAACTACCTAAAAGGAAGTTGTAGTCAGGTGGGGGTCAAACTCTTCTCCCAGGCAGCTTGTGACAGGACAAGAGGGCATGGCCTGAAGCTGCACGAGGGAAGACTGGTTAGGCACTGGGATGGACTGCCCAGGGAGGTGGTGGAGTTGCTATCCCTGGAGGTGTTTAAGAAAAGCTTGGATGTGGCACTTGGTGGCCATGGTTTAGCTGATGAGGTGGGGTTAGGTCCTGGGCCGGACTTGATGATCTCAGAGGTCTTTTCCAGCCTCAGTGATTCTGTGAATATAATTGTTGTCTGCAGAAATACAACCAAACTACCCTGAGCAGCAGCAGCAAACACATTCAGTGATGTGAGGCACCATGACCAAGTCTCTGGGTTGCTGCCACTGGGATGTTAAACCAAGATCTTTGTGCAGGATATGTTGCAGAAGGAGACTCCTTTCTCTAGCAGAGTGATGCAAGACTTCAGTGTCATCTTAGCAAGAACCTTGACAAATATGCCTTGGTATGTCCTGGGCAGCTGCTACATCTTGTTTTGACCTAATTTCTTTCTCTGTTCAGCTGCAATCATTACATTTGGGAATGGGATTTGGGTGAGAATAAGAAGCACTGATTATAAAAAGCTCACAGTGAATATGCTGTTGTGTACTGTAGGTGTCAAAATCAAGTCCACACTATAGACATCTGAGTCAACCACAATATATGTTGATGTCAATGGAATTAATGTGATTATGTGCTGATAAGTATATTGATGGAATTATGCAGTATTCAGTCTCAAAGGGCAGGAGTGAAAGGAGAGAAAATGTCTCTGAAATAGGACTTCCAACACAGTCAGGATGCTTCAAATAAGCAATTTACCTTCAGAATATGTTGGGAATACTTCAGCTAAGCAAGGAGCCTGGTAAGTAATACAGAAGAGGCAATCCAGTGTTATTCAAAACTGAAATTACATCAGCAGTGTTTCATTTTCAAAACCATTTTAACAACTTGCCTTTAGAGGAATCCTGCTTGCTTAAGCCAAACCTGAGGCAAAATCCTCTCATCCTTATGTATTTAATCACTGTCTGTATTCAGAATGCTAAGAAAAGCATTTCTCCTATATAAATAATGGTGACAGGACTAAGGGAGCAAATATGGAGCTCACCCAGCTTTGCAGAAGTTAAAAAGAGTCTTTGGCTGTTCTTTAATGAGAGAAGTTCTCTGATTTAGTGTTGAGTAGGAAGAGCAGAACTTCTGGGTTTCTATGGAGTTCTGAGGGACACATCTGCTCCTAAACACTACAAGGAGCTTTATGTACAGGCTTAGAAGTGCAGTGCTGGGACTGTCGTGGGAATCACAGAATCAATCAGGTTGAAAAAGACCCTCAGGATCCCTCAGGTCCAGCCCAGTACCCGACTCCACAAGGCTCACCTCTGAACCATAGCCCCGAGGACCACGTCCGAGCCACCTTGAAACACAGCCAGGCTTGGGGACTCAACCACCTCCCTGGGCAGCACATTCCAAGGCCTGACCGCTTTTGCCATCAAAAAATGTTTCCAGTCTAAACCTACCCAGTGGCAGCTTGAGGCCATTCCCTCTTGTTCTCTCACTAATTCCCTGTGAGAAGAGACCAGCAGCAGCCTCTCCACAACCTTCTTTCAGGGAGCTGTAGACAGCAATGAGGTCTCCCCTCAGCCTCCTCTGTTTCACACTAACCATCCCCAGCTCCTTCAGTTGCTCTTCATCAGATTTACTCTCCAGGCCCTTTTTAGTAGCGACTGAGACTTAAACATCCTGTTGTCTGTGTTCTCCCTTGCAAGAGCATAGGTAGCAATGGACTTCTGGCCTCTAGTCTGCAGTGCGGATATGTGGAACTGAGCTTACCCAACTTAAAGATGCTCAGCAGTTTGGCAGTATTAGCAGGCAGTCTCAAGCAGGTTGCAAATGTCATGCAAACTGTTTTCTAGGCCAGCAGTGTCTTAAGTATTTTTGGCAGAACAGTAGAATAGAATAGAATAGACCAGGTTTGAAGAGACCTCAGAGATCATCAAGTCCAAGCTGTCTTCACAGACCTCATGGCTAGACCATGGCACCAAGTGCCACGTCCAGTCCCCTCTTGAACACCTCCAGGGATGGTGACTCCACCACCTCCCTGATCTTGAAGGTCTCTTCCAACCTGATTTATTCTATTCTATTCTATTTCATTCATGGCAACTGGAGGTGTTTAGGAGGAGGCTTGATGGGGTGCTTGGTGCCATGGTTTAGGTGATTAGATGGTGTTGGTTGATAGGTTGGACTTGATGATCTTGAAGGTCTTTTCCAACCTGCTCGTATTCTATTCTATTCTATTCTATTCTATTCTATTCTATTCTATTCTATTCTATTCTATTCTAACTGTTATTTGAGTATTAGCTGAGTGTACCTGAAAAGAAGAAAGTGATGCCAGGTGCTTCACTGCAGCCAAGGAAGCTGTGTGAGTATTTGACTTTGTTTCTTCATTAAGAAATTCCCTTTACAACTGATAACTGAGAAAAATAGGCTATGTAAAAGATTTGTGGTTTTAGCTGTAGCTCAGAAAGTTCATTAGTGGAGCTCAGATTAAAACTTCAATTGATTTAGTGTGAAAACAAACTTCCCAGAATCATTTTAAGCCTGAAATTTATTTAAACAATCAGTTCTGAGACACAGACCAAGTTGAATACTTGGTCTCAGTCCAATAAAAACTTCAGCAAGACTCCTGGCATACACAAATAACCTTTACCATTATGTTTATTTATTGTATAATAAGAATAACCCCAGCTACCTATATATTTTTCTGTTGTTCTTAAATATTGCTGCATATTTCACAGGAGCCATGTATTTGTTTTAATATGTGGAGTTCCCTGGCACTTCAAAACCAGGCCAATGCTAGAGGGTAGGTAGAGGGGCTTTGCAGAGGGACCTCGACAGGCTGGACAGATGGGCAGAATCCAACGGTGTGAGATTGAACACATGCAAGGTAGCCAGGTGGGGGCTGGTCTCTTCTCCCAGGCAACCAGCACCAGAACAAGAGGACACAGTCTCAAGCTGCACCAGGAGAGGTTTAAGCTGGATGTTAGGAAGAAAATCTTCATAGAGAGATTGATTGGCCATTGGAATGTGCTGCCCGGGGAGGTGGTGGAGTCACCATCACTGGAGGTGTTTAGGAAGAGACTGGATGGGGTGCTTGGTGCAATGGTTTAGCTGATTAGATGGTGTTGGGTGACTTGATGATCTCAAAGATCTCTTCCAACCTGGCTTATTCTATTCTATTCTATTCTATTCTATTCTATTCTATTCTATTCTATTCTATTCTATTCTATTCTATTAAAAAAGTCTTGCTGGAAAAGCTTGAAGTTTAGATGAAAACAATTCTTCTGTGCTTTTTAAGTTACCTTTCAGCCTGAAGCTCAGTCTCCAGTGCGCTTCATTCAGTGTTTCACTTTGGTCTTTTCTTCCCCCCATAAACCTCTGTAATTTCTGACTCCATGCAAATGTTTTACACTTCTTTTTTTTTTTCCCTTGGAGAATAAAAATGACCTCTCTATCCTTAGCAGCCAGCTTTCCTAACAGTGATTCTTTTTCTGCCATTGTATAAGAGTTATTTGCCATTAGGCATGTGCTGCCCAGGGAGGTGGCGGAGTCCCCGTCCCTGGAGGTGTTCAAAAAGGGATTGGACGTGGCGCTTGAAGCCACGGTTTAGTTAGTCATGAGGTGTTGGGTGATAGGTTGGACCTGATGATCTCTGAGGTCTTTTCCAACCTTATTGATTCTATGATTCTATGAGAGGCTATTTAATATATCAAGTTGAAGCTTTGTGCTGGAATTCTACCAATGAGTCTGAAGCTTCGAGCAGCTGCCTATAAATTAAATATGTAATTATAATGACAGCTTGGTTTGAAGACTAAATCAGAAAGCTCCTTGTACATCTGTTTCAAGTAATTTGGCATCTCCCCTCTTCTCTGAGTCTGTTTTACAAGGCTATAGTTAAAAATAAACTGGGTAAGTCCCAACCTTTTTGTGGGTGGATGAGGTATCTCCTTTGTGTTTGCCTCTCACTGGCTGCTGTGGGTTTGCTCCGGACAAGGGTTTGGTGACCCGCCTGGTGGATGTGGGGAGGCCTGTGGATGTGGTCTACCTGGACTTCAGCAAGGCCTTTGACACCGTCCCCCACAGCAAACTGCTGGCTAAGATGTCAGCTTGTGGCTTGGACAGCAACACTCTGTACTGGGTTAGGAACTGGCTGGAGGGCCGAGCCCAGAGAGTGGTGGTGAAAGGCGCCATATCCAGCTGGCGGCCAGTCACCAGTGGCGTCCCCCAGGGATCAGTGCTGGGCCCCATCCTCTTCAATGTCTTCATTGACAATCTGGATGAGGGGATTGAGACAGTCATCAGCAAATGTGCAGATGACACCAAGCTGGGAGCGGATGTTGGTCAGTCAGAGGGCAGAAGGGCTCTGCAGAGGGACCTCGACCGACTGGACAGATGGGTGGAGTCCAACAGGATGGCATTCAACAAGTCCAAGTGCCGGGTGCTGCACTTTGGCCACAGCAACCCCAGGCAGAGCTACAGGCTGGGGTTGGAGTGGCTGGAGAGCTGCCAAACAGAGAGGGACCTGGGGGTGCTGATCGACAGCCGCCTGAACATGAGCCAGCAGTGTGCCCAGGTGGCCAAGAAGGCCAATGGCATCCTGGCCTGCATTAGGAATAGTGTGGCCAGCAGGAGCAGGGAGGTCATTGTGCCCCTGTACTCTGCTTTGGTTAGACCGCACCTTGAGTCCTGTGTCCAGTTCTGGGCCCCTCAGCCAGGACAGGGTTGGTCTCTTCTCTCTAGCAACCAGCACCAGAACAAGGGGACACAGTCTCAAGCTGTGCCAGGGAAGTTTAGGCTGGAGGTGAGGAGAAAGTTCTTTGTTGTTTGCCATTGGAATGGGCTGCCCAGGGAGGTGGCGGAGTCACCATCCCTGGAGGTGTTCAAGAGGGGATTGGACGTGGCACTTGGTGCCATGGTTTAGTCATGGGGTCTGTGGTGACAGGTTGGACTTGATGACCTTTGAGGTCTCTTCCAACCTTAGTGATACTGTGATACTGTGGCAGTCAGTCAGGGACAGCATTGTTCTCACTGTGCTGTTCTCCAGGGGGAAATGCACTGTTTGAAATTGTTTCATAGCAGCAGTGGAAATTGCATTTCCCTTTGGATGTCACTGAGTGTGTGCTGAGTGAAGGACTTCTGGGAGGACTGTTGGCTGCCGGAGCTGTAGACTGACGAGGTTGTCTTTGCAGGAATATCCTCAGCTGCCTCAACAGCTGTAAAAATAAAAACACCTCTCACTGGCTAGTGAAACTCTTTGCAGCAAACACTTCCAGCTACTTCTGACATGCTGAGCCTAACACAGGAGGTGTTTTTGCTAAATATTTCAGTCATTAGAATGGGAAGTGAGAAATTACAATCAAAGAAGTGTCAAACCTGATTGTATTGGTAGGATGTTTCCAGCTAAGGGATTAGCAGCTATGGGAATGCATTAAAGAAGGCTGATCCTCACGTTAAAAAGCTTAACAAATGTTTATTCTATTGCTCAAACATGCAAAAAAAACCCACCCCAACTTGTGTTCTGCAAACATTTTCACGTGAGAATGATTCTATACAGGCGCTTGAGCTCCCTTCATTTCACAGGGCTCGTTCACTTGGGTCGATGTTATCTGTAACAGCTTGCAGGATCACTGAGTGAACAGAGGAGTAGCTAAAGGAAGCTGGGAGGGAGGGAGCTGGGGTTGTGATTCTTTGATGTTTTCAGAAGAAGTCTTCAAAGAATATCTTATCAATACCTTTATTGATGATCTGGATGAGGGGATTGAGTCCATCATCAGTAAGTTTTCAGATGACACCAAGTTGGGAGAAGGAGTTGATCTGTTAGAGGGTAGGAGAGCTCTGCAGAGGGGCCTTGCCAGGTTGGACAGATGGACAGAGTCCAAGGGCAGGAGATTGAACACATCTAGTTGCCAGATTCTACACATTGGCCACAACAACCCCATGCAATGCTAGAGACTGGGGTCAGAGTGGCTGGAGAGCAGCCAGACAGAAAGGGACCTGGGGGTAGTAGTTGATAGTAGGCAGAACATGAGACAGCAGTGTGCCCAGGTGGCATCATGGCCTGCATCAGAAAGAGTGTGGCCAGCAGAAGCAGGGAGGTCATTCTGCCCTGTACTCAGCCCTGGTTAGGCTACACTTTGAGTCCTGTGTCCAGTTCTGGGCCCCTCAATTTAAGAAGGACATTGAGACACTTGAATGTGTCCAGAGAAGGGCAATGAGGCTGGGGAGGGGCTTGGAGCACAGCCCTGTGAGGGGAGGCTGAGGGAGCTGGGGTTGCTTAGCCTGGAGAAGAGGAGGCTCAGGGAGACCTTCTTGCTATCTATAAATACCTGAAGGGAGGTTGTAGCCGTTGGGGATTAGTCTCTTCTCCCAGGCACCCAGCACCTGAACAAGAGGACACAGTCTCAAGTTGTGCCAGGGGAAGTTTAGGCTGGAGGCGAGGAGATTACTCAGAAAGAGTAATTGGCCATTGGAATGTGCTGTCCAGAGAGTTAGTGGAGTCACAATCCCTGGAGGGGATTGAATGTGGCACTTGAAGCCATGGTTTACTAGTCATGAGGTGTTGGGTGACAGGTTGATGATCTCTGAGGTCTTTTCCAAACCTATTGATTCTGATTCTATGAAATGAGCATTACTTTTTCTTTCTTTGCCTCCTCTTGTGAGAAGTATAAGCTGTTTGACAGAAACAGAAGGGTGTTGTTTGTTTTGTGGGTTTATTTCCCCCTGTGTTTTGTAAATACCTTGGAAATGAGGTGCTGATTTTGTGTGTGTGTGTGTGGTTCTACCACCAGGACAACTAAGCCACTGTCCAAGCCTCTACTTCCATCAGCTACAATGATGTTGCTCAGAATGTCTGTTGGAGTGGTTGTGTTTTAAACCTGATAAAAGAGAATATAATGAATGATAAAAGAGAACATGAATGATAAAAGAGAATATAATGAACCCTATCAGCCTTGTGGTGTTAAATATTCTTCTATACACCCCACCTGGAGTACTGCCTCCAGTTCTGGAGCCCCTATTACAAGAGGGATCTGGAGGTGCTGGAAGGTGTCCAGAGAAGGGCCACGAGGATGATCAGAGGGCTGGAGCACCTCTCATATGAGGACAGACTGAAGGAGTTGGGGCTGTTCAGTCTGGAGAAGAGAAGGCTCTGAGGTGACCTAATTGTGGCCTTCCAGTATCTGAAGGGGGCTACAAGAAGGCTGGGGAGGGACTTCTCAGGACATCAGGTAGTGATAGGACTAGGGGGAATGGAATGAAGCTGGAGGTGGGGAGATTCAGCCTGGAGGTGAGGAGGAAGTTCTTCCCCATGAGAGTGGTGAAGCCCTGGAATGGGTTGTCCAGGGAGGTGGTTGGGGCCCCATCCCTGGAGGTGTTTAAGGCCAGGCTGGACGAGGCTCTGGCCAGGCTGATCTAGTGTGAGGTGCCCCTGCCCATGGCAGGGGGGTTGGAACTAGCTGATTCTTGTGGTCCCTTCCAACCCTGCCTGATACTATGATACTATTTGTGAAACTTGCCAAAATGAAATTTGAAGGCAATCTTCAGACCCATCTGTGGATGACAGCTGCATCAGACAGCCATCAGTAAGATAGCTGGAGTTGTCTTAATCACAGAAACATTCAGGTTGGAAAAGACCCTCAGGATCACCAAGTCCAACCAAGAACCCTACTCCACAAGCTTCGCCCCTAAACCATAGCCCCAAGCACCACATCCAAACCACCTTCAAACACAGCCAGGCTTGGGGACTCAACCACCTCCCTGGGCAGCACATTCCAAGCCCTGACCACTCTTGCCATCAAAAAATGTTTCCTAATGTCCAGCCTAAACCTACCCAGTGGCAGCTCGAGGCCATTCCCTCTTATTCTGTCACTAATTCCCTGTGAGAAGAGACCAGAAGCAGCCTCTCTGCAACGTCCTTTCAGGTAGCTGTAAACAGCAATGAGGTCTCCCCTCAGCCTCCTCTGTTTCACACTAACCATCCCCAGCTCCTTCAGTTGCTCTTCATCAGATTTAATGCAACTATAAAGCTTAAAGGAGACATAAAATAAGAAATAAAATATTCTTGACCCCATATAAAAGTCTTCACTGTTTCACGGGGTTACCTTCTGTAAATGAATGAGCCTCTCTGTAAAATCTAAGATGGATACACCTCTCACTCGGTGTCTCCTGTCAGCCACAAAATGCTGAAGCAGGAAAAGTGAGTTTCAGTTCTCCCCCTTGGAATCTGCCAAACCTGTTACATTCGCTGTGAGTGTTTCATAAGCAGCGATTCCCCTAAGCAAACCCCTGCAGCCTAAGTGTGGCCAGCAGGAGCAGGGAAGTCATTGTGCCCCTGTACTCTGCATTGGTTAGGCCACACCTTGAGTCCTGTGTCCAGTTCTGGGCCCCTCAGTTTAGGAAGAACATCAAGACACTTGAACGTGTCCAGAGAAGGGCAACAAGGCTGGGGAGAGGCCTTGAGCACAGCCCTGTGAGGAGAGGCTGAGGGAGCTGGGGTTGTTTAGCCTGGACACGAGGCGGCTCAGGGGAGACCTCATTGCTCTCTACAGCTACCTGAAAGGTGGTTGTAGCCAGGAAGGGGTTGGTCTCTTCTTTCTAGGAACCAGCACCAGAACAAGGGGACACAGTCTCAAGCTGCACCAGGGGAGGTTTAGGCTCGAGGTGAGGAGAAAGTTCTTCCCAGAAAGAGACATTGGCCATTGGAATGTGCTGTGCCAGGGGAAGTTTAGGCTTGAGGTGAGGAGAAAGTTCTTCATGGAGAGAGTGATTCGCCATTGGAATGTGCTGCCCAGGGAGGTGGTGGAGTCACCGTCCCTGGAGATGTTCAAGAGGGGATTGGACGTGGCACTTGGTGCCATGTTCTAGTCATGAGGTCTGTGGTGACAGGTTGGACTTGATGATCTTTGAGGTGTCTTCCAACCTTGGTGATACTGTGATACTGTGAAGTACAAAAGGTATGACATACCCCTCAAAGAAAAAAACCAGTGCATGTGGACTTTTAAAATGAAATCCAGCTGACTGAATTTTCGGTCAAGTCGTGTTTCAGAGGGTTTACAGCTCCCAGAGTCACAAGTGACAACGCTGGCAGCATGACCCTCATTCGTCTCGCTTGTCTGATTACCCACATTCCTGTCTGTGGGATGGAAGTAATGAGCTTAGCAGAGTAAATTGGTTATTCCATTTATGTATGGATGTATTTATTTATTTATCTAACATAAGGACATTGCAAGTGGTCTGGAAAAATAGGCAACCTAAACCTGACTTCAATTCAAGCATTCTTTCCGTGTCGCTACTTTCATCAGCCCTCAGCGGCGCGCCGGGAGCGAAGCGTCCGAACGTGTACCTGCGACGAAGGTTCACAGAGCAGCCAAGAACAGTAGTGTGTATGGGGGGGGGGGAAATTACAGAGGGTACTGTTAATTCCCCCCACCCCGATAATGTTCATTTCATGTTTCAATCAAATTGTGAATTCTTTACTTCCACAGAACAGGAAAAAAAAAGAACTTTTATTAGCAGTGGTGGCTGGCAGGCTTGCTGCTGCTGCTGTCTACAGACCCTGCAGCTGCTGCAGTGACCTAGTTAGGTTGGACTCGATGATCTCAAAGGTCTTTTCCAACCTGGTTGATCCTCTCCTCTCCTCTCCTCTCCTCTCCTCTCCTCTCCTCTCCTCTCCTCTCCTCTCCTCTCCTCTCCTCTCCTCTCCTCTCCTCTCCTCTCCTCTCTCTCCTCTCCTCTCTCCTCTCCTCTCCTCTCTCTCTCCTCTCCTCTCCTCTCCTCTCCGAACCTCTCCTCTCCGAACCTCTCCTCTCTCTCTCTCCGAACCTCTCCTCTCCGAACCTCTCCTCTCCGAACCTCTCCTCTCCGAACCTCTCCTCTCCCTCTCTCCTCTCCGAACCTCTCCTCTCCGAACCTCTCCTCTCCGAACCTCTCCGAACCTCTCCTCTCCGAACCTCTCCTCTCCGAACCTCTCCGAACCTCTCCTCTCCGAACCTCTCCTCTCCGAACCTCTCCTCTCCGAACCTCTCCTCTCCTCTCCGAACCTCTCCTCTCCTCTCCCACTCCTCTCCCTCTCCTCTCCCACTCCTCTCCCACTCCTCTCCCTCTCCTCTCCCTCTCCTCTCCCCACTTCATCTTGTGAGGTTGAAGGTCTGGCCATAGCACCAAAAATTCTGTCCTGCCTGAGAAAAGCAGGTGAAAAGAATATTGTATGTGTTAATAAGAATGTTTTGTATTGCAAGGCTGGGAGAATGCCACTTGCATTGTTTGCCTTTTACACTGCTTGCAATTGAAACATTTTTTTTCTTTCTTCTTACTCTTCTTTTTTTCCCCACCTAAATTCCTTTAAATATTTATTGGGAAACCTTTTACATGGAGCAAAACTAGAAATGGGTAGATACAGTTTGGATGTCAGGAAGAAGTTCTTCCCCATGAGGGTGGTGAGACATTGGCACAGGTTGCTCCAGGGAGGTGGTGGAAGCCTCATGCCTGGAGGTGTTTGCAGCCAGGCTGGTTGTGGCTGTGAGCAACCTGCTGTAGTGTGAGGTGTCCCTGCCCATGGCAGCGGGGTTGGACCTGGCTGATCCTTGAGGTCCCTTCCAACCCTGACAATTCTATGATTCTATATATAATATATAGTAGAAATATGTTGTCTGAAAGTGTGTGTTAATAATACAATAATACAATAAACCAGGTTGGAAGAGACCTTCAAGATCACCATGTCCAACCCATCAACCAATCCAACCCACCTAAACAACTAACCCATGGCAGCAAGCACCCCATCAAGTCTCCTCCTGAACACCTCCAGTGATGGTGACTCCACCACCTCCCCAGGCAGCCCATTCCAATGGCCAATCACTCTCTCTGTGCAGAACTTCTTCTTAACCTCCAGTCCGAACCTCCCCTGGTGCAGCTTGAGACCGTGTCCTCTTGTTCTGGTGCTGGCTGCCCGGGAGAAGAGACCAACCCCCTCCTGGCTACTTCCTCCCTTCAGGTAGTTGTAGAGAGGAAGTAGTAGAGGTAGTTGTAGAGAGTTGTTGTGTGGAAGGAATTCATATTAACCATCCCCATCCTCCCTACCCAATCCTGTGTCTCTCTGTCGGTGAAGAAAGCATTTACAGCCCCCCTGTGCTCCCTTTCTTTTCTAATGCAGCAAATCTGTGTATCAGTCTTTCTTTTTAGTTTGAAATGAGGAGAATAATGCAGCACCTCACAGGTAATTAAACAAACAAACAACAAAAAATAGGTTTAAATATGAATGTATTGAAGGGGTAAAACCAGGTTAACTATTGGGACAGATTACCCAGGAGGTGGTGGAAGCCTCATCCCTGGAGGTTTTTGCAGCCAGGCTGAATGTGGCGGTGAGCAGCCTGCTGTAGTGTGAGGTGTCCCTGCCCATGGCAGGGAGGTTGGAACTGGCTGATCCTTGCGGTCCCTTCCAACCCTGACAATTCTGACTCTCTTGCCCTTAAAATGTTGTGCTGTGTTGTCTGTATCTGAATCCTGTAGGTGCTGTAGTTCAGCTTCACAGCTGAAAAATGCAAGGCTCGTGATTTAAAGGCAGCTGAAGGGAATGCTTTAGCATGCTGGATTCAGAGGCATGTGAATTATTTGGAAACCCTTTGGTCCATTGTATCTGACACTACTTTTTCTCTAGTGCATTGAACTTTGTGGATATTGGTTTATGTAATTCAGTTCTATGCAGGAAAAAAAAGTTACCATTAATTGCTTTTTAATGGTAACAAGCTAATGAACTACCCAGATTCCCCTCCCCCCCAAGTGCTTGTTATTGTTTTTTCCTTTCCTTAATTGCTGAGATGTTGTAACAATATAAATATTATCTGCTTGGCAATCACAAATCCTTTTAGCAGCAAACTAATTCTCCCCATTTGAGAGAACATTAGTGGTGCAAATTAATCAAATGGGTGATGAGCAAAATGAATCATTCTAAGCTGTGCTAAGTTATAGAAGGGTTTCAAAGTAATCTCAGAAAGCAGCAAACTCCTTGTTAGAAGCTGAAGGTTTGCAACATAGAGCTGCAGAGTTTGATGAGGGGGGAAATAATATCATTATTGTTAGTGTCAGGAAGAGATTGATAAAAAGGCAAAAATGGCAAAGCTGCTGGGAAAAAACTGTGTTCCCTCTGGGAAAAAAAATAAATACAAGTAATAAATCAGTCTAAATTAATGTGAATTTATCTGAAATAATGGAAATTAGTCTAATCTAATCAATAAAATAATATAACATAACATGACATAATATAATAAGTTATAAAAGGGTTTTTAAGTAATCTCAGACAGGAGCAAACTCTTTGTTAGCAGCTGAAGCTTTACAACATAGAGCTGCAGAGTTTGATGAGAGGGAAAATAAAAGTCATTATTGTTACTCTCAGGAGGAGATTGATGAAAAGGCAAAAATGGCAAAGCTGTTGGGAAAAAACTGTGTTCCCTCTGGGAAAGAAATTAAATACAAGTCATAAATCAATCTAAATTAATGTGAATTAATCTGAAATAAAGGAAATTAGTCTAATCTAATCAATACAATAATATAACGACATAGCATAACATAACATAGCATAGCATAGCATAGCATAGCATACCATACCATACCATACCATACCATACCATACCATAACATAGCATAACAGAACATAACATAACATGACATAACATGACATGACATGACATGACATGACATGACACGACATGACATGACATAACATAGCATGTAATAAGTTATAAAAGGGTTTTTAAGTAATCTCAGAAAGGAGCAAACTCTCTGTTAGCAGCTGAAGGTTTACAACATAGAGCTGCAGAGTTTGGTGAGGGGGAAAGAAAAAAGTCATTATTGGAAGGGACTGATTAAAGTGTGCTAAGGCAAAAATGGCAAAGCTGTTGGGAAAGACCCGTGTTCCCTCTGGGTAAGAAGGAGGAACTGGGGAACTACAGGCCAGGCAGTCTCACCTCTGTGCCCGGAAAGATCATGGAGCAGATCCTCCTGCAGGCACTACTGACTCAGAAGAATAGTGAGGAGGTGATTGGGAACAGTCAGCATGGCTTTGCCAAGGGCAAATCCTGCCTGACAAACCTGGTGGCCTTCTATGAACAGGTCACAGCATTAATAGATGAGGGGCGAGCAACTGATGTCGTTTACCTGGACCTGAGCAAAGCCTTCGCCACTGTCCCACACCACCTCCTGGTCTCCAAGCTGGTGACACATGGGTTTGATGGATGACCACTAGATGGATAAGGAACTGGCTTGATGGCTGCACCCAAAGAGTGGCTGTCAATGGGTCCATGTCCTAGTGGAGGCCAGGGACAAGGGGAGTCCCTCAGGGATCAGTCCTGGGACCTGTCTTGTTCAACATCTTTGTGGGTGACATGGACAGTGGCATTGAGTGCACGCTCAGCAAGTTTGCTGATGACACCAAGCTGTGTGGTGCAGCAGACAGGCTGGAGGGAAGGGATCCATCCAAAGGGACCTGGACAGGCTGGAGAGGTGAGCACAAGCCAACCTCATGAGCTTCAACAAGACCAAGTGCAGGGTCCTGCATCTGGATATCCCTGGCCATGGCAGGGGGGTTGGAACTAGATGATCCTTGTGGTCCCTTCCAACCCTGACTGATACTATGATGATACTATGAAAAAAATATTAAATACCATTCATGAATCAATGTAAATTAATGTGAATTAATGTGAAATAATGGAAATTAATCTAATCAATAACATAACATAACATAACATAACATAACATAACATAACATAACATAACATAATATATCACAGTATCACCAAGGTTGGAAGAGACCTCAAAGATCATCAAGTCCAACCTGTCACCACAGACCTCATGACTAAACCATGGCACCAAGTGCCACGTCCAGTCCCCTCCTGAACCCCTCCAGAGGAGACTGGATGGGATGCTTGGTGCCATGGTTCAGTTGATTAGATGGTGTTGGGTGATAGGTTGGATGCCATGATCTCGAAGGTCTCTTCCAACCTGGTCTGGTCTATCCATTCCATTCCATTCCATTCCATTCCATTCCATTCCATTCCATTCCATTCCATTCCATTCCATTCCATTCCATTCCATTCCATTCCAATTCCATTCCATTCCATTCCATTCAATGCAGTTCCAATTGTGGATTTCCCTGACTGCTTAATGCTTCTGAGTCAGAGTCTTAACAATCTAAGGACTCAGAGAAGCTTGGCTGTGATATTACTGTATCCAACAACTCTTAGCTGAGGTAATTTTCCTGTGTGCTTAAAAGTGGCCCAGGAAAGGAACTCTTACTGCTTTGTTCCTACAGTATTTGTTTCTTGGCAGCACATGCCTGGATGTATAGCAGATGTACTAAATATAACCTGCCAATGACTGAATACAGCACACATGCAGAAAATGAAAATGCCATCACACAAGCTGTTATTTCCATAGGGACCTTTGGGCACAAGGAAGCACTCTTCTAGCCTGGACTACTTAGGCTTGACTTTCCAGGACTGCCAGTCTGGCCAAGTTCATTTCACCTCAGTTTGTGATGCAAGGCTCTCGAAAATAATGGCCTCACTAACATTGATTCTGGTTTTTTCTCTTAATAGGAGGAATGCTTTTTGAATTTGGAAGCTCCCATTTCAAGAGTGTGTGGCTATGACACTCCTTTCCCTCACATCTTTGAGCCTTTCTACATCCCAGACAAATGGAAATGCTATGATGCTCTTCGAAGAATGATTAACTACTGAGCAGTGAGGAATGATTAACTGCTGAGAGGTGAGCAAAGAATGGCTGCTGCTGACAGTTAGCCTGTCAGGCTTCCAGCAAACTGCCTGCAAGGCTTGGGGCTTAAGGTACTCATAGAATCATAGAATTGTCAGGGTTGGAAGGGATCAGCCAGTTCCAGCCCCACTGCCGTGGGCAGGGACACCTCACACTACGGCAGGTTGCTCACAGCCACATCCAACCAGGCCTTCAAAACCTCCAGGGATGAGGCTTCCACCACCTCCCTGGGCAACCTGTGCCAGTGTCTCACCACCCTCATGGGGAAGAACTTCTTCCTCACATCCAATCTGAATATACCATTTCTAGCTTTGTTCAATTCCCCCCAGTCCTATCCCTCCCTGACACCCTCAAAAGTCCCTCCCCAGCTTTCTTGGAGCCCCCTTCAGATACTGGAAGGCCACAATTAGGTCTCCTCAGACCCTTCTCTTCTACAGACTGAACAGCCCCAACTCCCTCAGTCTGTCCTCATAGTAGAGCAGCTGCAGCCTCTGCTCATCCTCATGGCCCTTCTCTGGACACCTTCTAACACCTCCAAATCCTTCCTGTAACAGAAGGCTCCAGAACTGGACACAGTACTCCCGGTGGGGTCTCACCAGAGTGGAGTAGAGGGGGAGAATCACCTCTCTCCACCTGCTGGCTGTGCTTCTCTTGATGCAGCCCAGGTTCTGGTTGGCTTTCTGGGCTGTAAGTGCAATCTTTTAACAAGGATTGCCTCTAATGGCTTCGGTGCCTTCAGCCTGAAAGGCATGTGAATCTTTGTAAGGTAGTGCCATTCAAGTCAGTGTTTAAAATCAATTCTCTTGCTTAATCAATCTGAAAATTAAACGTCTTGTAGCTGAGAAGTGAAAAGAATGTAAAATGAGAGGTGGAAGGAATAGTAATGCAGATGGTTTTATCTGTATTAGAACACTTACAATTATTTCATAGGCAGAGCAAGGATTAAATGTTTTAATTTTCCACTCTTCAGGGTGCCCTGTAACCCTCTGAGGTACTAAAGAGGCCAAATTTACACCAAATACAGGCGTGAACAATACATGAAGTATCTCCAGCACCTTGCTGATGTCTTCCAATACAATTACAAAGCTCTTACTTAGTAGTCTAAAAATTCTTCATAGTCCTGGACCATGCTTGAAGATTGGGATTTGCAGAGCCCTTCAGGCACCATATTTCACAGAACCACACAGAATCACCAAGGTTGCAAGAGACCTCAAAGATCACCAAGTCCAACCTGTCACCTCACACCCCATGACTAAACCATGGCACCAAGTGCCACGTCCAATCCCCTCATGAACACCTCCAGGGACGGTGACTCCACCACCTCCCTGGGCAGCACATTCCAATGGCAAATCACTCTCTCCATGAAGAACTTTCTCCTCACCTCGAGCCTAAATTTCCCCTGGCACAGCTTGAGACTGTGTCCTCTTGTTCTGGTGCTGGTTGCCTGGCAGAAGAGACCAACCTCTTCCTGGCTACAACCTCCCTTCAGGGAGTTGGAGAGAGCAAGGGTCTCCCCTGAGCCTCCTCTTCTCCAGGCTAAGCAACCCCAGCTCCCTCAGCCTCTCCTCACAGGGCTGTGCTCCAAAGCACAAGCTTTGGATTGAGGCTTCCACCACCTCCTTGGGCAACCTGTGCCAGTGTCTCACCACCCTCATGGGGAAGAACTGCTTCCTACCATCCAACCTGAATCTACCCACTTCTAGTTTTGCTAGGCAGCAGTTGCATCACTTCTAATTTCTTCGTGTCTCCTGTGGCAGGCTTCAAATGGATCATCTATTTTTTAACACATAAGTAAGTGTTTTGTTGAGGTTCACTCAGGTGTGGCTCAAGGCACCATTCTAAATCACAGAAGTCAGATTGCCATGGAGGGACTGTGTGCTTAAGCTGTGGATATTGCTTTTAGCCCTTGAGGTTTGTAATTTATGTTATTATTTTTTCATCTTCTTCTGCAGAGATAAGAAGAGCAACAGGGAAACACAGAAGCTGCCTTCAAAACTCTTTGACACTTGCCTCAGATCTTGTGGGTATGGAATTCACACAGCAGGCTGTTTGCTCTGAACTCAGCTATCCCTTAGTACTCCTCTTGGCTATCCTTCAGAAAGATTGAATCTCAATTATGAACTCAGTGACGGGCAGATGATTGCTGTACTAAGTAGTTGCAGATGGATTTCAAGATGCTCCAGATGTCATAGGAGTATAGTTAACACATTGCTGTGCTTCACTAGGTTACAGCTCTGAACCTCACTGTGTAAGTATTAGCAGCAGGATTTTATTCAATAAAACAAGTTCTGCACATGCTGCCTCCTGCCTTGGTTACTGTTCTGGGAACACCTGAAGAGGTTGGATGTGGCACTGGGTGCCGTGGTTTAGGTAGTCATGAGGCCTTGGGTGACAGGTTGGGCTTGATGATCTCTGAGGTCTTCTCCAACCTTATTGATTCTGTGATTCTATGATTCTAAGTTACTTCATTGTGACTCTTAGTGACAACAGAGTAAACGTTAAGCAACCAGACCACCTTGAGTGTCTGGCCTGATGGAGACCTCCTTTAATGGATTAGAATCATAGAATCATAGAATGGTCAGGGTTGGAAGGGACCTCAAGGATCAGCCAGTTCCAACCCCCTGCCATGGGCAGGGACACCTCACAGTACAGCAGGTTGCTCACAGCCACCTCCAGTCTGGCCTTAAAAGCCTCCAGGGATGAGGCTTCCACCACCTCCCTGGGCAACCTGTGCCAGGCTCTCACCACCCTCATGGTCAAGCATTTCTTCCTAACATCCAATCTGAATCTACCCATTTCTAGCATTGCTCCATTCCGCCCAGTCCTATCACTCCCTGACACCCTCAAAAGTCCCTCCCCAGCTTTCTTGGAGCCCCCTTCAGATACTGGAAGGTCACAATTAGTTGTGCTTGGAGCCTTCTCATCTCCAGACTGAACAGCCCCAACTCCCTCAGTCTGTCCTCACAGCAGAGCAGCTCCAGCCCTCTGCTCATCCTCATGGCCCTTCTCTGGACACCTTCCAGCACCTCCAGATCCTTCCTGTGACAGAGGCTCCAGAACTGGACACAGTGCTCCAGGTGGGGTCTCAGCAGAGTGGAGCAGAGGTGTCTTTCAATTGAGCTGTGAAATAATCTCAAACCCTTACTTTCCTTTCAGCAAGGGCAAGGAAAGCCTCACTTTGCTTGAGAAAGGATGGGAGATGTGGGTGAGAGGCTTTTTTCCAGGGCACTTGAACTTGGTCTCCAGAGGTTCCTTCCAACCCCAACCATTCTGTGATTCTATCATCTTTGCTGCTGTATCTGCTGATTTTTCCCCCCTGAGACACAGAATGTGTCTCCTGCTGGGCAGTTTGTGCCAGTGTGGCAAGAAAAGGGAGCAGTGCCCTGGCCTGGTGATGCCAGTGGTGGGAGAAGAGGCAGTGCACACAACCATTTTCCGTGGGTGAGGACACAGAGCTACAAAAGGAGCCACGAGGCTCTGCCATAGACTTAAACCTGTGAATGTTTATTTTTCCTCTGCTAATATAAAGGGCACTGAACATCCTTCAGTGCAGAAAAAAAGGAGTCCAGCTTTTCAGTCTGGAAGCCTCTGAGCTCAGTGGAGGTTTGCTTAGTGTTGAATAATGCCCTTCTTTTCCATATGACAAGCCAAGGACACAGCAAAGGTGTGAAAATTATCCTCTCCTGTCTTACATTCCAGGCCTGCTCAAAGGGCAGCAGCTCTTCTTCCAGCACAGTAGTTTAAAAGCTTCTGACTGAATTCCTCTGGTGCCAGCTCTGCTCATTTTTTTGCTTTTCCACCCCTAAATTAAATGTGAGTTCAGCAGGTCCTGGTTGCTTTGCTTTCTGTACAGATCAATCTCATGCTGCATTGCTTCTTCAGCTCTGATTCTTAATGATTCTCAGGGTGGGGTTATTGGCTGGGCTTGGAGGGTCTTTTCCAACCTGAATGTTCCTGTGATGCTGTGATGTGGGGGAAGGAGAAGAGGGGTTGGGAGGATGTGTGGCAGTAGCCAGATATCCATGTTTGCCATTATTATTATTCAGAGGCATCTTTAAGGGAGAGGAAAGGATATCCTTAATGCAAACCTGCTCAGGGCAGTCCTCAAGGTGATGACTTGGTAAGAAGTAAGTGTTAAGAAGACTTAGAAGGGATTTAATAAATGCTTATAACTATCTGAGGGCTGGGGGTCAGGAGGGAGGGGACAGCCTCTGCTCACTTGCTCCCTGGGATAGGACAAGGAGCAATGGATGTAAGCTGCAGCACAGGAGGTTCCACCTCAACACAAGGGGGAACTTCTTTACTGTGAGGGTCACAGAGCACTGGAACAGGCTTCCCAGAGAGGTTGTGGAGTCTCCTTCTCTGGAGACTTTCCAGCCCTGTCTGGATGTGTTCCTGTGTGACCTGAGCTAGATTCTCTGGTCCTACTCTGGCAGGGGGATTGGACTCAATGATCTCTTAGGGTCCCTTCCCACCCCTGACAATCCTGTGAGCCTGTGAATGTGCTGCCCAGGGAGGTGGTTGAGTCACCGACCCTGGATGTGTTTGGGGTGGTTTGGATGTGGTGCTTGGGGCTATGGGTTAGAGGTGAACCTTGGAGAGCAGGGTTCTGGGTTGGACTGGGTGAGCCTGAGGGTCTCTTCCAGCCTGGGTGTTTCTGTGTTTCTATGACTGAAACATGCTGAGAGGAAACTCAGCAGGATGACTTCACTCTGGGAGTGGATGTTTCCCCTCAGGCCACTCTGTTACCCTTTCTGATGATCCCTGAGGTTGCTAATTGAGAAGACCTCCTGAAATGCAAGGGAAATCTGACCTGTGGGACAGCACCCTGGATGATGGGTGCCAAGGTGCATGTGGCAGCAGCTCAGGATGATGTGCTTCTCAGGCCTCCTCACTCTCTCAAAGCTCAGGAGCAATCCTTGCAGTGTGGTTTGTTGTTTGTAACCTGGGGCAATGCCTGGCCTCCTGCAGAACTCAGTTGCAAAAAGCCACATTCAAAGGATTTGCAGAGATGGAAGGTGCTAAGTGATAACCTTTTTGGGTCCCCCCAGCAGGAAGATCCTGCAGCCATCCATTCCCTGTGCTCCCACAGCTGATAATGAAGGCATTTGTTAATCTTTCTAATCACAGAATGCTTACTGAGGCTGAAATAGACATCTGAGACCACCAAGTCTGTCCCATGATCCAAATCACATCATCACAGTATTGGCAGGGTTGGAAGGGACCTCAAGGATCACAGAAAGGGAGATTGGCCATTGGAATGGGCTGCCCAGGGAGGGAGTGGGATTGACTTCCCTGGAGGTGTTTAAGAAGAGCCTGGATGAGGCACTCAGTGCCATGGTCTGGTTGATTGGATAGGGTTGGGTGGTCAGTTGGACTTGATGATCTTGGAGGTCTCTTCCAACCTGGTTGATTCTGTGATTCTGCAATCCTGCCTGGCCTTTGGCTGCTGCTCTAGAAGGTTGCAGGCATCTGATCAGCCCTCAGTCACAACTCTTAGCTCAAGTGCATCTTTCATAGCATAAGTCATCCTTGGCATCGTTGGTAGGTGCTTGTGGGTGCAACAGGATCCTAGCTCTCCAGTGGCTGTCACTGTTGTGGGATCACAGCTCAGATGTGGACATTAGATCATAGAATCATTGAATTGGGAGGGTTGGAAGGGACCTCAATTAAACACCTAGCTCCAACCCCCTGCCATGGGCAGGGACACCTCACACTGCAGCAGGTTGCTCACAGTCACATCCAGCCTGGCTGCAAACACCTCCAGGCATGAAGCTTCCACCACCTCCCTGGGCAGCCTGTGCCAGGCTCTCACCACCTTCATGGGGAACAACTTCTTCCTAACATCCAATCTGAATCTACCCATTTCTAGTTTTTCTCCATTCCCCCCAGTCCTATCACTCCCTGACACCCTCAATAGTCCCTCCCCAGCTTTCTTGGAGCCCCCTTCAGATACTGGAAGGCCACAATGAGGTCTCCTCAGAGCCTTCTCTCATCCACGCTGAACAGCCCCAAGTCTCTCAGTCTGTCCTCCCAGGAGAGGAGGTGCAGCCCTCTGCTCATCCTTGTGAGTGATCAGCCCAAGTCCTGTGTCTGTAAGCCTCCTGTGTACGCCATGGATAGAATTTGTTTATTGCTTTAAATAAAATCAGATGCCTTTCATTTATTTTAATACTTGGGGGGTTTTGGGGAGGGGGTGGGGAGAACAAATGGATGTGGCTGTGAGCAACCTGCTGTAGTGTGAGGAGTCCCTGCCCATGGCAGGGGGTTAGAACTGGCTGATCCTTGAGCTCCCTTCCAACCCTGACAACTCTATGGTTCTATGAAAGTCTTTTGGGGTTGTGAAGGGAAATGGTTTTCCATTTTGTTTCACTCTGTAGCATTTCAGTAGATATTTTAGGGGCTGCCTTCTAAAAACGTCCTGTTGCTGCAGCTCAAAGCATACAAAAGAGATGCAAAGATAGTGCTGCTGGAGTAAAACGTGCTTTGGTAATTAATGAGCGTTAATGGCCTATGGTTTCTATTGATGGTTCTCCTAGTTCAAAGCAGTTTGTGGTTCAGTGCAGGGCTGAACTCTGTCTCTAGAAAGAGAGAATTGTTACATTCCTTCCTAAGCATGCAGAAAAACCTTTGCTGTTCATCTTTGCTGGACCAGGCTGCCCAGGGAGGGTTGTGGAGTCTCCCTCTCAGGAGAAGGGGCAATGGTGGAAGTTGAGGCAAAGTTCAATCCATGGAAACAGGAGGGAATTTTTTTTTTCCCTGTTAGGGTGACAGAATCCTGGAGCAGGCTGCCCAGGGGGTTGTGGAGTCTCCCTCTCTGGAGACATTAAAACCCCACCAGGATGTGTTCCTGTGTGAGCTGCTCTAGGTGATGCTGCTCTGGCAGGGGGGTTGGACTGGATGAGCATTTGAGGTCCCTTCCAGCCACTAACATTCTGTGACTCTGTGATTCATGTATCATAGTATCATAGAACCAGTCAGGGTGGGAAGGGACCACAAGGATCATCTAGTTCCAACCCCACTGCCATGGGCAGGGACACCCCACAGTAGATCAGGCTGGCCAGAGCCTCATCCAGCCTGGGCTTAAACACCTCCAGGGACGGGGCCCCGACCACCTCCCTGGACAACCCATTCCAGGGCTTCACCACTCTCATGGGGAAGAACTTCGTCCTCACATCCAGGCTGAATCTCCCCACCTCCAGCTTCATTCCATTCCCCCTAGTCCTATCACTACCTGATGTCCTGAGAAGTCCCTCCCCAGCCTTCTTGTAGCCCCCTTCAGATACTGGAAGGCCACAATTGGTGGACTGCTCCAATCAGATTTTGTATTTTCAGCGAGTGCTGATGTGTCATTTTTGTTTTAATGGTATAAAAAAGCCTGTTCCTTTTTCCTGTGTTTTGGATAACAGAATATCTCCCCTCCGCCCCCGGCAAAAGACAACTGATGCTGTGAGGTAGGTGTGCTGCTCCCCAGAAGCCTGCCTAGATGGCAGCATCCACTCACAGAACCTGCGCTGACGGCTGGCGGCTGGATACAGTGTGTGCTAGAGAGTAACGACATCCAGCTCTCAGCTGAGCAGGAAGGTGTTTGCGCTCTTACACACACATCACTGCTGCTCAGTAAATGCCTTAAGGGAACCACAGCCAGCAGGGCCAGGGAGGGGATTCTCCCCTCCGCTCCGCTCTGCTGAGACCCCACCTGGAGCACTGTGTCCAGTTCTGGAGCCTCTATTACAGGAAGGATCTGGAGGTGCTGGAAGGTGTCCAGAGAAGGGCCACGAGGATGAGCAGAGGGCTGGAGCTGCTCTCCTATGAGGACAGACTGAGGGAGTTGGGGCTGTTCAGTCTGGAGAAGAGAAGGTTCTGAGGAGACCTAATTGTGGCCTTCCAGTATCTGAAGGGGGCTCCAAGAAAGCTGGGGAGGGACTTTTGAGGGTGTCAGGGAGTGACAGGACTGTGGGGAATGGAGCAAAACTAGAAAAGGGAAGATTGAGATTGGATGTTAGGAAGAAATGCTTGACCATGAGGGTGGTGAGAGCCTGGCACAGGTTGCCCAGGGAGGTGGTGGAAGCCTCATCCCTGGAGGTGTTTGCAGCCAGGCTGGATGTGGCTGTGAGCAACCTGCTCATGGCCGGGGGGTTGGAACTGGCTGCTCCTTGAGGTCCCTTCCTGCCCTGACCATTCTGTGATTCTGTGATAATAAAATCTGAGGCCAAGTCCTCCTTTCAGATTTTTGAGCAGTTAGGTCTCTCAATTAGATTATGCAAGGAGTAAATGTGTGGAGCATTCTGAGATGTAACCTGGGCAGTGACTGTTCCATTCCAAGCAGAAATTTGTGTCAGTCTTCCTTGCAGACAGTCCAGCAAATCAGTAATCTCTCTAGTCATGCTCATTTAACACTAATTGCTGGAAATGCTTGTGGTCCATAGCTGCATGCTGGATTCCAAGAGTGGAATGCAAACAAGACATACACAGCCTCTCAGCTTTATTAGCTGCAGGTGAAAGACTTGTCCACTTCTCACAGGGTCACACAGTCACAGAATGTTAGGGGCTGGAAGGGACCTCAAAAGCTCATCCAGTCCAAGCCCCCTGCCAGAGCAGCATCACCTAGAGCAGGTCACACAGGAACACATCCAGGTGGGTTTGGGATATCTCCAGAGAGGGAGACTCCACAACCCCCCTGGGCAGCCTCTTCCAGTGCTCTGTCACCCTCACTGGGAAATAGTGTTTTCCCTCCTGCTTCCATGGAACTTCCTATGCCTCAGCTCCCACCCATTGCCCCTTGTGCTGGCATTGGGCATCATCCTCTAGCTGAGTTCAGGCTGCAGTGCCACAACCACATCCTCGTAATCAGCAGTGCAGCAATTAATGAGAACTGGATTTAAATCCTTGGAGGTGTTCTCCCTCCTGGAAGGGCAGATGTTCAGAGGAGGATTAGTCAGCAGCCTGTTCTCTCTGCAGAAGCCAGGAGCCTCGACACAATCACCTTCCACTCCTAGGCTCTGATAATCAATTCTGAGCTCATCAGTCTTTCCAGACACCTCTCTGGCTCCCAACACACACACGAAAGGTGTTCCCTCTGCAGTGGTGTGCTGCAGGAGCTCTGCCCTAGCTCCACAACTCCAGAGGCAGCAGCTGAAAGGACTCCATTCAGCAAGCTGGCAGAGATGGTTATCGCAGCAGCCCGTGGGGTTCGGTGAGCATTGTGTGCTCCGAACACAATTAGCTGACACAGCCTGGCAGCCCTGCCAGGCTTCAGCAGCCCCCAAATAAGGACAGGCTTCTTCTGCAGCCCTGCTGCTGCTCAGCTGCTCTGCAAGATGCCTGCTTGCTCGGGAGGGAAGCTCTGCCCGCAGTGGGAACAGGAGTCTTTTTCAGCATGCAGTTCGGCTTTGGCATCAAGCACTGCTTGAGACACCCTGGGGTGTCCTGCCTGGTCTCCCTGCCTCCCGCTGCTGCTTCCATAGGGCTTATGTGCTGTCTGCCAGCCCCCTGTGTATCTTGGGTGCCTCAGGGCATCTCACATGGCACTGAGCTCCCTGCCTTCAGGCATCTAAATGGAGCCCTTTGTTTTCTCGGGCTGGGATAGCTGATCTTTCTTTGGTTGGGTTTTTTGCTGTGAGCCTGCCCAGCGTGCTAGCACTGAGGTTGGTGCATGCCTCAGTCCTCAAAATAAATGGTTCAGATCCTCAGTAGGTACAGAAGGTGGGATAGGTGCATATGAAAGAAAGGGCTGTCTCCTGGGGGATGGGCTGAGGAGGTAAGCTTGAGCAAAATCCCAGCATCTCAGGATATAAGGGGCTAGAAGGCACCTCCAGACATCATCAAGTCCAAGCTCCCTGCCAGAGCAGGACCAGAGAATCCAGCAGCACAGGTCACACAGGAATGCATCCAGCTGGGTCTGGAAAGCCTCCAGAGAAGCAGACTCCACAACCTCTCTGGGCTGCCTGTTCCTGCTCTGTGACCCTCACAGTAAAGAACTTCCACCACCTCCCTGGGCAACCTGTGCCAGGCTCTCACCACCCTCATGGGGAACAACTTCTTCCTAACATCCAATCTGAATCTACCCATTGCTAGTTTTGCTCCATTCCCCCCAGTCCTATCACTCCCTGACACCCTCAAAAGTCCCTCCCCAGCTTTCTTGTAGCCCCCTGCAGATACTGGAAGGCCACAATGAGGTCTCCTCAGAGCCTTCTCTCCTCCACACTGAACAGCCCCAACTTTCTCAGTCTGTCCTCATAGAAATGGGTGGATCAGACTGGATGTGAGGAAGAAGTTCTTCCCCATGAGGGTGGTGAGACACTGGCACAGGTTGCCCAGGGAGGTGGTGGAAGCCTCATCCCTGGAGGTGTTTGCAGCCAGGCTGGATGTGGCTGTGAGCAACCTGCTGTAGTGTGAGGTGTCCCTGCCCATGGCAGAGGGGTTGGAACTGGCTGATCCTTGAGGTCCCTTCCAAGCCTGACAATTCTATGATTCTATGACCCTAACACATCCTTAACAGCACATTAGCCATCCCCAGCCCTCTAGCAGAAGGAGCTCAGCCTCCTGAGCAGCCAAGCTGATTAACTCCATCGGCAGCCTGGTTTATGTTACAGATACAACACAGAATCAACTCCAGCTTTGGGTTTCTCTTACTTGCTTGGAACCCCTTTTTTTTTTTTTTTTTTTAATGGTTACATTTTTAAACCTTATTTTTGTCTGGCTTGAAGGAAAATAAAATGAGCCAAAATAATGTTAGGACATGAAGAGTCTGTTCTTGCTCACGTAGGTCTGTGGGTCACTCTTCAAGGGCTGACAGTAGTAATGTGCCACCAGGGTTTAATATAAGGGACTCCCTAGTGATTCCTGCCTCTAATTGATTACCTTTAGATGACAATTAAACCATTCCTGTTTGCTTGCACTTGGCCTTGCTTTGCAGCTGAGTGCTTGCTGAAAACAGAGGCTGCCTGAATTCGTGAGGCTTGTGGTTGCACTCTTCATGCAGTGCTTGGGAGCTCTGCTGTGCCTCAGCTGCTGCTAGCTCCAGTTCTGTGTGGTCTCAGGCAGCTTTGAGGTAAGTCACCATGGCTGCAGGAAAATGGCTTCTTTCCAGACTTCCCACCAAAGCCCTTGCCAGGGAACCCCTTGGCCTGGGTGATGAAGCAGTGCAGATGAAGAGAAGCACAGCCAGCAGGGCGAGGAGGTGATTCTCCCCCTCTACTCCAAAGGGACTTCTAAAGATCATCAAGTCCACCCCCTGCCAGAGCAGGACCAGAGAATCCAGCAGAGGTCACACAGATGGGTCTTGAACATCTCCAGAGAAGGAGACTCCACAATCACTCTGGGCAGCCTACTCCAGGGCTCTGTGACCCTCACAGTGAAGAAGTTCCTCCTCATGCTGAGGTGGAACCTCCTGTTTATATCCATCGCCCCTTGTCCTATCCCAGGGAGCAAGTGAGCAGAGCCTGTCCCCTCCCTCTTGACCCCCAGCCCTCAGATATTTGTCAACATTTCTTAAATCCCCTCTCAGTCTTCTCCAGGCTAAACAGCCCCAGGCCCCTCAGCCTCTCCTCACCAGGCAGTGCTCAGTCATCCCTGTAGCCCTCCCTTGGAATCTTTCCAGTAGATCCCTGTCCCTCCTGAACTGGGGAGCATGCGTTACCTCCCTACATTGCCCTGCCTGCTGACAGCCTGTCCCACCTCTTGCCAACTGGTCTCACTCTCCTTAGAATCACAGAATTGTCAGGGTCCCTGCCATGGGCAGGGACACCTCACACTACAGCAGGTTGCTCACAGCCACATCCAGCCTGGCTGCAAAAACCTGTAAGTCCAAGGCATCTGAGCACTGTTGTTTAGTACAGCATAGGGATTTGTCTCAATCTTTGTCCAGTTCTGGGCCCCTCAGTTGAGGAAAGATGTTGAGTTGCTGGAAGGTGTCCAGAGAAGGGCAACAAAGCTGGGGAGGGGTCTGGAGCACAGCCCTGTGAGGAGAGGCTGAGGGAGCCTGGAGAACAGGAGGCTCAGGGGAGACCTTCTTGCTCTCTACAACTACCTGAAGGGAGGTTGTAGCCAGGTGGGGGTTGGTCTCTTCTCCCAGGCAACCAGCACCAGAACAAGAGGACACAGTCTCCAGCTGTGCCAGGGGAGGTTTAGGCTGGATGTAGGAAGAAATTCTTCATGAAAAGAGTGATTGGCCATTGGAATGTGCTGCCCAGGGAGGTGGTGGAGTCACCATTCCTGAAGGTGTTTAAGAAGAGACTGGATGAGGCACTTGGTGCCATGGTTTAATTGATTAGATGGTATTGGGTGATAGGTTGGGCTTGATGATCTTGAAGGTCTTTTCCAACCTGGTTAATTCTATTCTATTCTATTCTATTCTATTCTATTCTATTCTATTCTATTCTATTCTATTCTATTCTATTCTATTCTATTCTATTCTATTCTATTCTACCTCCAGGCATGAGGCTTCCACCACCTCCCTGGGCAACCTGTGCCAGTCTCTCACCACCCTCACGGGGAAGAACTTCTTCCTAACATCCAATCCGAATCTTCCCCATTTCTAGTTCTGCTCCATCCCCCCAGTCCTATCACTCCCTGACACCCTCAAAAGTCCCTCCCCAGCTTTCTTGGAGCCCCCTTCAGATACTGGAAGGCCACAATTAGGTCTCCTCAGAGCCTTCTCCTCTCCAGACTGCACAGCCCCAACTTGCTCAGTCTGTCCTCATAGGAGAGCAGCTCCAGCCCTCTGCTCATCCTCTTGGCCCTTCTCTGGACACCTTCCAGCACCTCCAGATCCTTCCTGTAATAGAGGCTCCAGAACTGGACACAGTACTCCAGGAGGGGTCTCAGCAGAGTGGAGCAGAGGGGAAGAATCACCTCCCTGGCCCTGCTGGCCCTGCTGGCTCTGCTTCTCTTGCTGCAGCCCAGGCTCTGGTTGGCTTTCTGGGCTGCAAGTGCTCACTGCTGGCTCCTGTTGAGCTTCTCATCCATGAGCACCCTCAGGTCCTTTTCTTCAGGGCTGCTTTCAAGCAATTCCCTGCCCAGCCTCTCTCAGTGCTTGGGCTTGCCCTGACCCAGATGCAGGACCTTGCACTTGGTCTTCTTGAACCTCATGAGATTGGCTTGGGTCCAATGCATCCTTCCAGCTTGGGGCAGGTGCTGAGTGCTTTGCACTGCCAGGGGCACCGGATTAGAGCCATCGTCCTGTGTGCTTGTGTGTGAATAAGTGATTCAGGTCTGGGGCTGCATCACCACCAGAAGCTAACTGCTGTGTTTACTGAGGCTGAGCAAAACTCCAGCTGCTGTGCTGCATCTCCTCACCAGCTCAGGGCTGTGGACTCAGCTTCTGCTCAGCTCCTGTGCCCTGAGAGCATCAGGCAGGGAGATTTCAGGCTCCTCTTTGCACACAAGCCCTCTTGGCTGTTTTTTTAGGGCTGTTGAGCCGCGTGGGTGGCAGCCCTTCCAGCTTCACCATCCCGTCGTTTCCTCTGCCCACAGTGGAAACTATTAGGTGTCCCTCTGTGACCAGACAGAGCCTCCTGCTCCTCCCTTTGTAATCTGCCAGCCCCACAAGGATGGGAGCAGTCCCAGCCTGGCTGTGCAGCACAGGGCTCCTGAGGCAGCCTTCCAAACTCTTGCTCAACCCCAGCGGCTGCTAATGATGTTACAGGGTTAAACTTGCCCTCCCCCCACATCCAGCTGTTGCTCAACCCCAGAGGCTGCTAATGATGTTTTTCTAGGTTTAAATTTGCCACTCTCCCATGCCCCCTCCCCTCCCCCAACTGTTGCTCAACCCCAGAGTCTGCTAATCATAGAATCATAGAATTGTCAGGGTTGGAAGGGACCTCAAGGCTCAGCCAGTTCCAAGCCCTCTGCCATGGGCAGGGACACCTCACACTACAGCAGGTTGCTCACAGCCACATCCAGCCTGGCTGCAAACACCTCCAGGGATGAAGCTTCCACCACCTCCCTGGCAGCCTGTGCCATTGTCTCACCAGACTGAGGGAGTTGGGGCTGTTCAGTCTGGAGAGGAGAAGGCTCTGAGGAGACCTAATTGTGGCCTTCCAGTATCTGAAGGGGGCTACAGAAAGCTGGGGAGGGACTTTTGAGGGTGTCAGGGAGTGATAGGACTGGGGGAATGGAGCAAAAGTAGCTCCCTCAGCCTGTCTGTGTAGCAGAGCTGCTCCAACCCCCTCCTCTGAACCGTCTCCATCAGCTCCATCTCTTTCCTGTATTGAGGGCTCCAGACCTGTACACAGTGCTCCAGGTGAGGTCTCAGCAGAGCAGAGCAGAGTGGCAGAATCACCTCTCTGGCTCTGCTGGCCTCACATCTTCTGATGCAGAAGCCTCATCCCTGGAGGTTTTGAAGGGCAGGCTGGACGTGGCTGTGAGCAACCTGCTGTAGTGTGAGGTGTGGGGTTGGACCAAGATGCTGCTGAGGTCCCTTCCAACCCTAACAATTCAATGATTCTATGATCCCAGGCGGTGATTTGCCTTCTGGGCTGCAAGCTCACCCTGCCTGCTCATGTCCAGCTTCTCATTCACCAGCACCCCTAAATCCTTTTCCACAGGGCTGCTCTCTAGATCCTCAGAACAGGACCAGGGGCAGGGATCAGTGGGGTTGGCCCCATCCTGCTGGTGCAGAAGTGCACAACCTTTAGGCTGGTGAAGCAATGGCTGCTGGCTATGTGTGTTGTTGTATACACTTTGGTGAAGAGCACACTCCAGATGCTTGAGTGTCTTGGAGGAAATGCAAGAAACCCCTAAGCAAACAGTGCTCTCAGGTTCTCAAGAGGCTGTATATAGTACCTAGAGGCACTCTGGCTGAGCCTCATTGTCTGAAATGAGACCTTCAGAAACGTCTCAGTCGAGGAAACAAGAAAGTGACAAAACTGTGGTGAAGGCCATAAATCATAAACTACAAAGCAGGCCCACAGCTTGCAACAAATCTGCTCCCTTCAGGCAAGGAAGTGAGCTTAGGCCCAGCTCTAAATAGCAGGCAGCAGAAAAACCCTCTCCAAATTCTATATAATTTGACATAATTAACTGTAGCTGCTTCATCCTGCGACAATTTGCTGCCTTGCCCCTTGTGCCTACAATGTTGATATTCATCATGGATGGGAGCAGTTTATTTCAGTGCAAAGCTAACCCACACTTGCAGAGCCTGGATGGTAATTATCCTACTCCGGAGCGCCGGGCACGCTGCCCGCCGCTGCTTGGCTGGGCTCCAGCAGAGCCAGCCCCAGGCAGAGAGGGCTTGGCAGCCCAGCAGATGCAGGCACATGTGGGCAGAAGCCTGAGCAAGCAGCTCCCTGCCCAGTGCCTCTGTCTTCCTTCTGGCCTCCTGTTTGTGTCCAGTTCTGGGCCTCTCAATTCAAGAAGGACATTGAGACACTTGAACGTGTCCAGAGAAGGGCAATGAGGCTGGGGAGGGGTCTGGAGCACAGCCCTGTGAGGAGAGGCTGAGGGAGCTGGGGTTGCTCAGCCTGGAGAAGGAGAGGCTCAGGGAGACCTTCTTGATCTCTACAACTACCTGAAGTGAGGTTGTAGTCAGGTCGGGGATGGTCTCTTCTCCCAGGCAACCAGCACCAGAATAAGAGGACGCAGTCTCAAGCTGTGCCAGGGGAAGTTTAGGCTGGAGGTGAGGAGAAAGTTCTTCCCAGCAAGAGAGACTGGCCATTGGAATGTGCTGCCCAGGGAGGTGGTGGAGTCACCATCCCTGGAGGTGTTCAAAAAGATTTGGATGTGGCACTTGGAGCCATGGTTTAGTTGTCAGGAGGTGTTGGGTGACAGGTTGGCCTTGATGATCTCTGAGGTCTTTTGCAACTTTATTGATTCTGTGATTCTATGATTCTGTTTTCAAGGCTTCTCTCCTTGTTTTGCTCAGGCAAAGGACATAAAGAGCTGTTATAGAATGGTTGGACTCGATGATCTTAAAGGTCCTTTCCAACCAAAACAAAACTGGTGAGACCCCCACCTGGAGTACTACATCCAGTTCTGGAGCCCTTAGTACAAGAAGGATCTGGAGGTGCTGGAAGGTGTCCAGAGAAGGGCCACGAGGAGGAGCAGAGGGCTGGAGCTGCTCTGCTGTGAGGACAGACTGAAGGAGTTGGCGCTGTTCAGTCTGGAGAAGAGAAGGGTCTGAGGAGACCTCATTGTGGCCTTCCAGTATCTGAAGGGGGCTCCAAGAAAACTGGGGAGGGACTTTTGAGGCTATCAGGGAGTGATAGGACTGGGGGGATGGAGCAAGACTAGAAATGGGTAGATTCATATAGGATATTAGGAAGAAGTTGTTCCCCATGAGGGGGTGAGGCACTGGCACAGGTTGCCCAGGGAGGTGGTGGAAGCCTCATGCCTGGAGGTTTCTGCAGCCAGGCTGGAGGTGGCTGTGAGCAACCTGCTGTAGTGTGAGGTGTCCCTGCCCATGGCAGGGGGTGGAACAGGCTGATCCTTGAGCTTCCTTCCAACCCTGATCATTCTGTGATTCTGCATCTACTCAGCCTGCCACATGGCTATATGCTACCAGCCTGACTGTATTTTCTGCATCAATTACCAAGTTTCAGCTTCATCCTTTGCTTCTCCTTTCCTTTCTCACCATGACATTGAAGTGGAAAAAAAATTTCCATGAGGCTTGTCCAGTGATTTATGGGGAGAGCATCTCAAAAACCCCAAAACCCTCAGGTGTTCAAGAGGGGACTGGACGTGGCACTTGGTGCCATGGTCTAGTCATGAGGTCTGTGGTGACAGGTCGGACTCGATGATCTTCGAGGTCTCTTCCAGCCTTGGTGATACTGTGATACTGTGAAAATGGCCAGCAATGAATTAAATTCATTCTTTGCTGTGGAACTGACACCCAAATCTGTTTTTGATAGAATGAAGTTGGTTTAAGTTCTGCTGTGTCTGCCTGAACAACACTTCCAAACCTTTTGGGTTACCATGGAATCATAGAATCAATCAGGTTGGAAAAGACCTCAGAGATCATCAAGTCCAACCTATTGCCTAATACCTAACACCTCCTGACAACTAAACCATGGCTCCAAGTGCCACATCCAAGCCTTTTGTGAACACCTCCAGGGATGGTGACTCCACCACTTCCCTGAGCAGCACATTCCAATGGCCAGTCTCTCTTGCTGGGAAGAACCTTCTCCTCACCTCCAGCCTAAACCTCCCCTGACATAGCTTGAGACTGTGTCCTCTTGTTCTGGTGCTGGTTGTCTGGGAGAAGAGACCAACCCCCACCTGGCTACAACCTCCCTTCAGGGAGTTGGAGAGAGCAATAAGTCTCCCTGAGACTCAGGCTATCAGGTAGTGATATGACTAGGGGGAATGGAATGAAGCTGGAGGTGGGGAGATTCAGGCTGGAGGTGAGGAGGAAGTTCTTCCCCATGAGAGTGGTGAAGCCCTGGAATGGGTTGTCCAGGGAGGTGGTTGAGGCCCTGTCCCTGGAGGTGTTTAAGCCCAGGATGGATGAGGCTCTGGCCAGCCTGATGTAGTGTGGGGTGTCCCTGCCCATGGCAGGGGGTTGGAACTAGATGATCCTTGTGGTCCCTTCCAACCCTGACTGATACTATGATACTATGAGCCTCCTCTTCTCCAGGCTAAGCAGCCCCAGCTCCCTCAGCCTCTCCTCACAGGGCTCCTACCATCATGGTATTTTTTCTTCTCTTCTAATTGTTCTTAATCTTTGGTGGTGATGGTGGTTTGGATTTTTGTTTCTTTGGTTGGTTGTTTTTGGTCTTTTTGTTTGTTTGTTTGGAGCTTTTTTATTGTTGTTTTTGGGTGGGGTTTATTTGGTCTCCCCCATTCACTTGTGTGGAAAACAAAGAATACACCTCAGGGGGAAGTTCCAGCCTTCTCCCAGTGTGCCAAATGCCAGAGATTCAGCCAGGTAAATGCATGGGAAGAGAGGAATGACACTTTGGTTTGTTTGCTAGGATCCAGTTTTAGCTCCCAGACTGGTAGCTAAAAGTACATCTGTGCAGCTGTAAGATTTCCAGATTGCCACCTCCCCTTCCACAGCAAAGCCCTGCTTGATCTCCTTTTCCCACCACTGCCTCTCAGGCTTGGCCCCCTCAGCTTGCAGCAGAGGTACAGCAGTGAAAAACTTCTGTTTAAAGGATCACAGGCTGTCAGGGTTGGAAGGGACCCAAAGAGATCATCGAGTCCAACCCCCCAAAGGTGGTTTGGATGTGGTGCTTGGGGCTATGGTTTTGGGGTGACCCTCGCAGAGTAGGGTTCTGGGTTGGACTTGGTGATCCTGAGGGTCTTTTCCAGCCTGACTGGTGCTGTGATTCTGTGTAAGTGGGATGGAGGCTAGCTTGTGTGCTTAGCCATTCCTTAAGCTACACCAGCTGGGCTCTCAGGGAGGGATTGCCATATCCCCACACTTCTATTTTCACATCTTGCAGCAAACATGTTATTACCACTGAGCAGGGCCTGCTAAGCAATGAAATTTCAGGCTCTGACACACCAGAAGAAAACAAGAGCCACAGGTCCAGCCAAGGGATCTTGGAATGTATTGACTTGGGAAGAAGTGGTTGAGATAGAGTCATAGAATCATAGAGTCATAGAACCATAGAGTGATAGAACCATAGAGTGATAGAACCATAGAGCGATAGAATCAATCATGGAATCATAGATTCAGAACCATAGAGTCATAGAATCAATCATGGAATCATAGTGTCAGAATCATAGAGCCATAGAATCACTGAATCATAGAGTCATAGAATCACTGAATCATAGAGTCATAGAATCACAGAACCACAGAGTATTCTTTACTTGGTCACTGAATGGAACAGAACAGAATTAACCAGGTTGGAAAAGACCTCTGAGGTCATCAAGTCCAACGTATCACCCAACACCATCTAATCAACTAAACCACGGCACCAAGGGCCTCATTGTTGTGAAGAGGTTATTAAATTTATGAATATGAAACATGGATTATGAAAATATTAATTTTTATTATAAAATTATTGATAACCGATGAATCAACAACTTATAAACATGTTCTAGTGCACGTTCGTGAAATACATTCCATAAATGGCTTAGTGTTATGATTAGAACTTAATTGAACTGTCTACAGACTGTCTCTGTGTTTTATGTAATGAAGGGTGCAGTTCCGCCGCTTGGCCACTAGACGGCGACTCGGCGGGACGCGGGCGGCTGCTGGCTATATACAGCGATATTGCGTCTTTCTGTGCGTCAGCGATGCCTCTGCTACACGCGGAGACTTTGACCTGAGTGCTGGTGGGTGGGAAGCACGTGGGAGATACTCTGTGGCTGTGGTCTGTAGCAGGGTGGGGGTCCGGCAGGCTTCTGCCGCTGGACCGGTTCCTGGTCGCGTTCGGCCCGTGGGGTCGGCCCTGGGAGGCGGCTCGCACGGCAGGGCGGGGGGACGGTTGCCGGTAGGCGGCTCAGAGGCTCCCGGTCGGACGATAGCTATAGGGTCGGCCCCGTGGCAAACAGCCTCGGAGAGAGAATGCGGCTGCACCGAGCTGCGGCTTCTCCGCTACTGGGCTGAAAGGAACAACGGGACGCTCGGAATAGTCCCGGGGGCTAGGTATATGCGGACTCGGTCTCGATCAAGTCCCTTCTCCCCGACAGCTGGGCAGATCTTACCCTCGGGGGCTGGTCCAGTCCTCCGGTGGCACGGTGGGCTCCCCTGGAGGTACGACTGGCTGTGGCGACGCTGGCTTCTCGGCTCAGCCAAGGTCCTCCCTCTGGGGTGATCCTCACGATCAGAGTGCTGCTCACGATGCAGAGGCTGCAGTGTGCGTGCATGGATGAGAGAAGCTAACAACAAGGAGCTCAATGGCAGAGGCTGTGGCTCGAGAGCTGCTCTCTCGAGCAAGTACAGCGACAGAGTGAAAGAGGGGGCAACTTGTTTACCAACAGGGGTGATACTTGTAGATTCCTCGAGGCTGGGTTTGACCAAGGGGCACTCTCATAGACAACTGGCTTCAGCCTATAGAGAGCGTGAAGCTGGGATTATGCCACACTTGGTAAGTGTCTTCCTCCTGAAGGAGGGGAAACCTGTCCACATGCTGGGACCAGATCTAGTATCTGGGCAGAATGTGCCTTCACCACACTCATCCAGGCTCTTCTTAAACCCCTCCAGGGATGGTGACTCCACCACCTCCCTCGGCAGCACATTCCAATGGCCAATCTCTCTTGCTGGGAAGAACTTCTTCCTAACATCCAGGCACCATGGTCCAGTGTGAAAATCAGCTAGCTCTTTGTTTTCCATGTCCTCAAGGGGAAGTGTGGGCCATCAGCTGAACCCAAACCTAGTGGCACCTTGAGAGCTTTGCAGAGGAACTCTTCACAGAATTACAGAATTTCAGGGGCTGGAAGGGACCTCCAAAGCTCATCCAGTCCAACCCCTGCCAGAGCAGCATCACCTAGAGCAGGTCACACAGGAACACATCCAGGTGGGCTTGGGATATCTCCAGAGAGGGAGACTCCACAACCCTCCTGGGCAGCCTCTTCCAGTGCTCTGTCACCCTCACAAGGAAATAGCTCTTCCTCCTGTTTCCATGGAACTTCCTATGCCTCAGCTTCCACCACTGCCCCTTGTGCTGGCATTGGGCATCCCCCAGCAGAGCCTGGCTCCAGCCTCTGGGCACTCCCCCTGCACATCTTTATCAATGAGCTCACCTCTCAGGCTCCTCCTCTCCAAGCTAGGGAGCCCTCAGCTCCTCAGTCTCTCCTCATGAGGAAGATGTTCCACTGCCTTCATCATTTTTGTGGCTCTGTGCTGGACTCTTTCAAGCAGTTCCCTGAGGTGCTTCTTGCACTGAGGGGCCCAGAACTGGACACAGTCCTCCAGATGCAGCCTCACCAGGGCAGAGCAGAACTCTTACCAAGGCCTTTGTAACAAGAAGTACCTAGGTCAGGGCTTTCACTGCACAATGCACCTACCAGGATTAGAGTCGTGAGAGGAGGAGGCTCAGGGGAGACCTTCTTGCTCTCTACAACTCCCTGAAGGGAGGTTGTAGCCAAGTGGGGGTTGGTCTATTCTCCCAGGCACCCAGCACCACAACAAGAGGACACAGTCTCAAGCTGTGCCAGGGGAGATATAGGTTGGATGGTAAGAAGGAATTCTTCATAGAGAGAGTGATTGCCCATTGGGATGTGCTGCCCAGGGTGGAGTCACCATCCCTGGAGGTGTTCGGAAAAGGCTTGGATGTGGCACTTGGAGCCATGGTTTAGTTGTCAGGAGGTGTTAGGTAATAGGTTGGACTTGATGATCTCTGAGGTCTTTTCCACCCTGGTTGATTCTGTGATTCTGTGAGAGCATGACTGAGCTTCCACACTAATAATTACACCTCCCCCCATCCCCAATGAACCTGCCAAGAGACACAGGAAAATCCATGGCAGGACAGCTGGATTGTTCTTTTAGGCAGGTCCAATAAGATTAATACCTTTGCTGAAAAGCCCTTCTGCAAGCAGTATTCATGCCAAGCATTCCCTTCTGCAGCTCACAGCAATATATGAAAGTATTAAAACCAGTCACAAGTTCAGTACCTGTTTGCCTTCCAGTGCCAATAAAGTCACTCATGTGGCAGATAGGATTGGCCTGATCTTCTGTAGCACTCTGGGGCTGTTCAGCTCCCTGTGCCAGAAACCTGCAGCAACCTTTTTTCCTGCTGAAATGTTATTTATTATTATTATTAAAGTATTATTTTCCACTCTGTTCTCCCACAGTCCCACTCTGTGCTTTGATACAAACTGAGAAAGGCAATAAAGGAAAGGTAAAACTGGTGCTCTGGGCCTGATCCTCACCACAAGTGTTTGCTGAGCTAAGATGCCCTGGGCAACACCTACCAGCTTTGGATTTGAGACCTGCTTGGGGCAAAGCTCTGCTTGTGGGAATGTGGTGCAAGGCAGGAAGAAAACAACAGAATCACAGAGTCACAGAATCATTCAGGCTGGAAAAGACCCTCAGGACCACCAAGTCCAACCATGAACCCTACTCTGCAAGGGTCACCCCTAAACCATAGCCCCAAACACCACCTCCAAACCACCTGGAAACACAGCCAGGCTTGGGGGCTCAGCCACCTCCCTGGGCAGCACATTCCAAGGCCTGACCACTCTTGCTATCTAAAAATGTTTCCTAATGTCCAGTCTAAACCTACCCAGTGGCAGCTTGAGGCCATGGGCAGGGACACCTCACACTACAGCAGGTTGTCCAGAGCCACATCCAGCCTGGCTGCAAAAACCTCCAGGGATGAGGCTTCCACCCCCTCCCTGGGCAACCTCTGCCAGTGTCTCACCACCCTCATGGGGAAGAACTTCTTCCTGACATCCAATCTCAATCTACCCATTTCTAGTTTTGCTCCATCCCTGACACCCTCAAAAGTCCCTCCCCAGCTTTCTTGTAGCCCTCTTCAGATCCTGGAAGGCCACAATGAGGTCCCAGAGCCTTCTCTTCTCCAGACTGGACAGCCCCAGAACCCAGGGAAGGTCATAGCCCCTAGGAGATGTCAGAAGAAGTAGAAAAACTCAATATGGAGCTGTGTGCCAGTGACGAGGGTGGTGTAAGACTCCAGCCCCAGACCAGCTGGTGGGTTTTAAGGAATAACAGAAATTGGGTGAGGTGGTGGCCAGTCCTTCTTCTTGTGGGATGCCTCAGGCAGCAGTGTTGGGGTGCTGTCAGTTGATGGCAGGAGCTCCACATGTGTGAGTGAGCAGATGCCTTTCAGCACCTACTTCTGGCACACCTGTCCAAGACAGGAAGGAGGCCTGGATAAGTCCTGTTTGCTTTTTGCTGGAGGAGAACAGGCAAAGCAGCCAAACAAGAGGCAGTAAAGGTCAGCAGTGCTGAGGAATTCAGTTTCCTTGGTGAGCTCAGACTGGTAACAGCAACAGAAAGGCCCTGAGGAAAGGTCAAGGAGAAAAGCTGATGAAAACCCTTCAACAGGTAAACCACTGAACCAGTGGAGTACCAACACTCTGCTTGCTGGTGGAAATAAATGTGGATGATAAGAATTCAAACCATTCACTTTGTCTCGTTCTGGTTGCAGGGGATAAGAGATGAGAGAAGACACTGGACTGTGGGTCTGGAAATCTCTGAGAGAGCTGGCCAGCCAGCCAGTAAGCTCTGGTAGGAAAGCTGGTTGGGTCAGGCACGTAAAGTGGAAAGCTGGCAGGGTCCTGCAACCACAGGATCACAGGATGTTAGAGGTTGGAAGGGACATCCAGAGATCATTGAGTCCAAGCCCCCTGCCAGAGCAGGAGCAGAGAATCCAGCACAGGTCGCACCAGAATGCATCCAGATGGGTCTGGAAAGTCTCCAGAGGAGACTCCACAACCTCTCTGGGCAGCCTGTTCCAGTGCTCTGTGACCCTCCTGGTGAAGAAGTTCCTCCTCACATTGAGGTGGAACCTCCTGCGCTGCAGCTTGCATCCATTGCTCCTTGTCCTATCCCAGGGAGCAAATGAGCAGAGCCTGTCCCCTCCCTCCTGACCCCCAGCCCTCAGATATTTATAAACATTTATCAGATCTCCTCTTAGTCTTCTCCAGACTAAACAGAACCAGGTTTCTCCGCCTCTCCTCACAGGGCAGTGCTCCTCTCCCTTCATCATCCTGGTAGCCCAGCACAGCTCCAGAAAATGTTTGGGAAGAAAGGCCATGGATGACTGAGAGAATTGTGTCAACAAAACAGTAACAGAGATCCAAATGAGCTGAAGATCAGTTGGGAAGAAGTAGATGAAAGGGCCAAGGGCTGTGGTTTGGGAGAAATCATCTGCTGGGTTTATGAGTCACAGAGACCAAAACCAGATCGGAACACGAACTGGACAGCCCCAGCTGTGGCCTGCTGGCTCTGGAGATGAGCCAGCCATTGATTGTCACAGGAATCCCAGAAACGTTCAGGTTGGGAAAGACTCTCAGGAGCACCAAGTCCAGCCCAGAACCCTACTCTACAAGGGTCACCCCTAAACCATAGCCCCAAGCACCACGTCCGAAGCACCTTGAAACACAGCCAGGCTTGGGGCCTCCACCAGCTCCCTGGGTGCATTTTGCCTGTGCTGTGCTGCAGAGTCCTTCCGTATTTCATCCAAAAAAATAGGAGTTTTTGACACCCAGGAAAGTGAGTAATGCTTGTGAGCTTAATTCATCCCCTTTGTGTCACTGCTGCTGTGGATCTGGGGGCCAGGAGGGAACTCTGGGCTGTTTCCTTTGCTTTCCTTTACGCTGTTTGTCACACTGCTGGTTAGACACTGGAAGTGGCAATGAGCGCTGCAAGACTGGGTTGCTTTTGCTGGATCTCCCTGTGGGTTGCAGCTCCAGCTGCTTGCCTCTCCCATGAAGCTAAATGGCTCCTGCACAGAATCATAGCATAGTCAGGGTTGGAAGGGACCTCAAGGATCAGCCAGTTCCAACCCCTGCCATGGGCAGGGACACCTCACACTACAGCAGGCTGCTCACAGCCACAGCCAGCCTGGCCTTAAAAAACTACAGGGAAGAAAAGAAAAGAAAAGAAAAGAAAAGAAAAGAAAAGAAAAGAAAAGAAAAGAAAAGAAAAGAAAAGAAAAGAAAAGAAAAGAAAAGAAAAGAAAAGAAAAGAAAAGAAAAGAAAAGAAAAGAAAAGAAAAGAAAAGAAAAGAAAAGAAAAGGGAAAAGAAAAGGGAAAAGAAAAGGAAAAGAAAAGGGAAAAGAAAAGGGAAAAGAAAAGAAAAGAAAAGAAAAGAAAAGAAAAGAAAAGAAAAGAAAAGAAAAGAAAAGAAAAGAAAAGAAAAGAAAAGAAAAGAAAAGAAAAGAAAAGAAAAGAAAAGAAAAGAAAAGAAAAGAAAAGAAAAGAAAAGAAAAGGGAGAGGAGAGGAGAGGTTCGGAGAGGTTCAGAGAGGTTCGGAGAGGAGAGGAGAGGAGAGGAGAGGAGAGGAGAGGAGAGGGAGAGGAGAGGAGAGGAGAGGAGAGGAGAGGAGAGGAGAGGAGAGGGAGAGGAGAGAGGAGAGGAGAGGAGAGGAGAGGAGAAGGGAAAGGTTAATTCCCTTCCTTCCCTTCCCTTCCCTTCCCTTCCCTTCCCTTCCTTCCTTCCCTTCCCTTCCTTCCCTTCCTTCCTTCCTTCCCTTCCCTTCCCTTCCTTCCCTTCCTTCCCTTCCCTTCCCTTCCCTTCCTTCCCTTCCTTCCCTTCCCTTCCCTTCCCTTCCCTTCCTTCCCTTCCTTCCTTCCCTTCCCTTCCCTTCCCTTCCCTTCCCTTCCCCTTCCCCTCCCCTTCCCCTTCCCCTTCCCCTTCCCTTCCCCTTCCCCCTTCCCCTTCCCCTTCCCCTTCCCCCTTCCCCTTCCCCTTCCCCTTCCCCTTCCCCTTCCCCTTTTCTTTCCTTTTCCTTTTTCATTTTTTTCTTCTTACTTTCCTTTTCTTTTTTCTTATCTTTTCTTTGTTTCAGAAGCACAGGAAGGTTGACACCAGGCACCTCAGCAGCTTCAGTGTCCCTGTGGTAATTCAGCCCTTCCCTTAGATTTTTCCCAGATTCATGAAGCACTTAGGTGGAGATTCAGAGAGTTATGGCAGGTATTTAAAACTGGCTGCTGGGCTCCCACAGAGAATTATATGAATGGAAAAAAAGGAGGCTAAGTGCCCAGCCAGGTGGATACAGCAGGTCATGGGGAGCTCCAAGGAGCTCTTTCTTACTGCACTTGGGCACATTCCTTGGAGCAATTGCCTCTATGCCCTAGAAATTGCTCTGAGCGCCTGACCATATAATACAATACAATACACCAGGTTGGAAGAGACCTTCAAGATCATCGCGTCCAACCTATGAACCAATCCAACCCACCCAAACAACTAACCCATGGCACCAAGCACCCCATCAAGTCTCCTCCTGAACACCTCCAGTGATGGTGACTCCACCACCTCCCTGGGTAGCCCATTCCAATGGGCAATCACTCTCTCTGTATAGAACTTCCTCCTAACATCCAGCCTAAACCTGCCCTGGTGCAGCTTGAGAAATGACTGCATATGCACTTAAAAGCACAAGAGTGTCCTTTGCTACTTGCTAATTAGTCAGAAAGCTCTGATCACACTGTTACAGAGAAAAAGGAAAAAAAGTAGCTCAAATGGGCCTGGCTGTCTTGGTTGTCTTATGTCCTTCAGTAGAACCTGCCCAAAATATACAGACACTGGTTGCAGCACCATGGTCAAGGACAGAGACCCTCCCGGCACTTTCCTTACCAAGTGAGGACAAGGCAGAGGGGGTTGGGAGGGGTGTCTCATGGAGCAGCAAAGTAGTTCTCATGTCCCTGAGCCTTCAGACAATCATTTGTGTTTTCAGAAAGGAAAGGTGTCTGCCAGCAAAAGCCTCACCCTGGGGCAGTCAGCTTTGAGGCTCTTCGCTATGTTGGGCTGCTGCTGTCATAGAATAGCATCATAGAGTAGCTTAAGTTGGAAGGGACCTCAGAGATCACCTACTCCAGTCTCTCCACCATGACCAGGAATGCCACTCAACTAGACTTGGCTGCTCAAGACCTCATCCAACCTGCTTTGAAACATGCCCAGAGAAGAGGCATCCACCACTTCCCTGGGCAGCCTATTCCAGAGTGTCACCACCCTCCTACTGAAGAAATTCTTCCTCAGACCCAGTCTAACCCTGCTCTCCCTCAGCATCAGACCATTCCCTCGTGTCCTGTTGCTAGACACCCTTATGGAAAGTGTCTCTCCAGCCTTCCTGTAGGATCTGTTAGGAAGAAGTTCTTCCCAGCAAGAGAGACTGGCCATTGGGATGTGCTGCCCAGGGAGGTGGTGGAGTCACCATCAATGGAGGTGTTTAAGAAGAGCCTGGATGAGGCACTTGGTGCCATGGTTTAGTTGATTAGATGGTGTTGGGTGATAGGTTGGACTTGATGATCTCAAAGGTCTTTTCCAAGTTGGTTAATTCTGTTCTATTCTATGCTATGCTATTCTATTCTATTCTATTCTATTCTATTCTATTCTATTCTCTATTCTATTCTATTCTATTCATGTGCCTAGAAAGAACACCTCTTCCCCTACCCACACCCTTGGGCTTTCTGCTTTAGTTTCAGTCTGAGAAGTAGTCAGTGATTGCTATCTGCTCTAGATAGAAGAAATGTAGCTCATTTTGGGGAGCTCTGGCTCCTGTTTCATTTAGCTCTGCATGGGTTTAGAGAATACAGAATTAACCAGGTTGGAAAAGACCTTTGAGATCATCAAGTCCAACCTATCACCCAACACCATCTAATCAACTCAACCATGGCACCAAGTGCCTCATCCAGGCTCTTCTGGGCTGGTGGGGTGGGCTGGTGACTCCACCACCTCCCTGGGCAGCACATTCCAATGGCCAATCTCTCTTGCTGGGAAGAATTTCTTCCTCACCTCCAGCCTAAACCTCCCCTGAGGTTATTTCTCAAGTAGGTCTCGTGGTGCTCTAAACGTTACCCCAAGCACAGCTCTAAGGAATTAATAGACTTGGAGGATCTGGTCAATATAACAGCAACAACAAAAAAAGAGACCAATTTCCTCCCAGTCAGCAGCCTAATCAGTTTTACTCCAGCTTGTGAATTATCAGCCTTTGCTCTGTGATCAAGACAGGTTTGCGCTTGGAGGGAGGGGGATTCTCGTTGCTATTTGCCTGCTTAATTCAATTACTCCTTTGATCACTTCTGCAAGAAGTAACTGGAAATTAAATTCCCATTCACTTTGTCTTGGGCTTGGGCAGGGAATTCATCAGCTGCAGAGCTTGCCCTTAATTCATTTCCTGGGATCACCACAGCAATGTGAAGTGTGTGGTTATCTGCACACACATCAACCAGATGCCATCACTCCCTGCTGAGGACTCCCATATGCAACAAGCTGCCCTCTTTGGAGCCCAGTTACCTGCTGGGAAACATGAGAGCCCCTCTCACTCCCCTGCAACAACACACACTGCCCCCAGAACCTTAACTTGGACTCCTAACTATTTTTAGAATAGAATAGAGTAGAATAGGATAGAGTAGAATAGGATAGAGTAGAATAGGATAGAGTAGAATAGAGTAGATAGAGTAGAATAGAATAGAATAGAATAGAATAGAATAGAATAGAATAGAATAGAATAGAATAGAATAGAATAGAATAGAATAGAATAGAATTAACCAGGTTGGAAGAGACCTTGGAGATCATCCAGTCCAACCTATCATCCAACACCATCTAATCAACTAGACCATGGCACCAAGTGCCTCATCCAGTCTCCTCCTGAACACCTCCAGTGATGGTGACTCCACCACCTCCATGGGCAGCCCATTCCAATGGGCAATCACTCTCTCTGTGTAGAATTTCTTCCTAACCTCCAGCCTAAACCTCCCCTGGCACAGCTGGAGACTGTGTCCTCTTGTTCTGGTGCTGGCTGCCTGGGAGAAGACACCAACCCCCACCTGGCTACAACCTCCCTTCAGGGAGCTGGAGAGAGCAAGAAGGTCTCCCCTGAGCCTCCTCTTCTCCAGGCTAAGCAACCCCAGCTCCCTCAGCCTCTCCTCACAGGGCTGTGCTCCAGACCCCTCCCCAGCTTTGTTGCCCTTCTCTGGACACATTCAAGTGTCTCAACATCTTTCCTAAACTGAGGGGCCCAGAACTGGACACAGGACTCAAGGTGTGGCCTAACCAGCACTGAGCACAGGGCAGAATGACTTCCCTGCTCCCACTGGCCACACAATTTCTGATGCAGGCCAGGATGTCATTGGCCTTCTTGGCCACCTGGGCACACTGCTGGCTCCTGTTCAGCCTACTACCAACCACTAGTTATGAAAGGCAAGGGTAACTGTAGCTTCATCTTGCTGTCCTGCCTATTTCAGTCTTGGTATTGCTTTTTGTAAACCAATCAAGCCATGACTGTAAGACATTGATCGGTGTGCTGAAGAAATACCAAAGTACAAGGGAAAACTTCTTCACTTTGAGGGTGCTGGGGCACTGTACCAGGCTGCCCAGAGAAGTTGTGGAGTCTTCTTTGCTAGAGACTTTCCAAATGTGCCTGAAAATGTTCCTGTGCAACCTGATCTAGGTGAAGCTGCTTTAGCAGGGAGGGCTGGTCTGCATCCTTCCTGGGCCCCTCAGTTTAGGAAGGATCTTGACTTGCTGGAACATGTCCAGGGAAGGGCAACGAAGTTGGTGAGGGGTTTGGAGCACAGCCCTGTGAGGAGAGGCTGAGGGAGCTGGGGTTGCTTAGCCTGGAGAAGAGGAGACTCAGGGGGATCTTATTGATCTCTACAACTACCTGAAGGGAGGTTGTAGGCAGGCAGAGGTTGGTCTCTTCTCCCAGGCACCAAGTACCAGAACAAGAGGACACAGTCTCAGGCTGCGCCAGGGCAGGTTTAGGCTGGATGTTAGGAAGAAGTTCTATACAGAGAGAGTGATTGCCCATTGGAATGGGCTACCCAGGGAGGTGGTGGAGTCACCTTCACTGGAGGTGTTCAGGAGGAGACTTGATGGGGTGCTTGGTGACATGGGTTAGTTGTTTAGGTGGGTTGGATTGGTTGATGGTTTGGACGCGATGATCTTGAAGGTCTCTTTCAACCTGGTGTATTGTATTGTATTGTATTGTATTGTATTGTATTATCATAGAGTCATAGAATTGTCAGGGTTGGAAGGGACCTCAAGGATCCTCGAGGTGTTTTAGTGAGGATGTCAGGTCTGGATTGAGATTCATAGTTCTCAAGTGTCACAAATGGACACAGTCTGGGAGTCTCTCATGCATTTTCATGAGGCACTTTTTAGGGAGTCTGAGAGTGATAGGACTGAGGGCAATGGAGCAAAACTAGAAGTGGATAGATTCAGATTGGATGTGAGGAAGAAATTCTTCCCCATGAGTGTGGTGAGAGCCTGGCACAAGTTGCCCAGGGAGGGGGTGGAAGCCTCATCCCTGGAGGTTTTTAAAGCCAGGCTGGATGTGGCTGTGAGCAACCTGCTGTAGTGTGAGGTGTCCCTGCCCACGGCAGGGGGGTTGGACCTGGCTGATCCTTGAGGTCCCTTCCAACCCTGACAATCCTATGATTCCATGATTCCCTTATCAAGGAGCCAATGAAGATTTCAGACCAAAATGCAGTCCATTTCTGTTTTGTCTCCCTGAAGAAGCAAAGAGCACCCGAAACAAGCATGTCAGAAAAGCAGCACTGGCTACATCGTGCTGCAAATCCCTTCTCTTCCTCTTCAACAGTCCTAGCCGGGGTGCTGCAAACTGGAAATGTCACAGCCATGCTGGCTCATTTGCTGGAACACAATGGGGGAAGCTCTGCAATTTACCTGAGGCATGAGTCAAATAAACATCCTTCAGAGGCAGATACCATCAGCACACAGCCTTGTTTGCTGTTTGCAGTGAAAGCAGAGCTGGTGGCTATTTTAAGAAGGTCTTCAGGGAGCCAAATGTCAAAGGTGGTGGCCTTTTACCTGGCTGCCACTGACTTGTCTATAGGCACTCAGCTGCTGCAGCACTTTTTGGATGTTCCTCTTGCTTGCAGAGATACATTCCCCTGCTGAGGCTGGTTGGAAGGGGAAGGTGCTGTGCATCTCACCTGGGGTTGTTTTAGGAGATCCCAGTTTTAGGAGCTCTGCCTTGGCACAGCTGGGAGGAGTGGGTATGAAGATCAGAATAGAATAGAGTGGAGTAGAGTGGAATAGAATAGAATAGAATAGAATAGAATAGAATAGAATAGAATAGAATAGAATAGAATAGGATAGAATAGGATAGAATAGATAGGAGTAGAGTAGAATAGAATAGAATAGACCAGGTTGGAAGAGACCTTTCGGATCATCGAGTCCAACCTATCACCCAACACCATCTAATCAACTAAACCATGGCACCAAGCACCCCATCAAGTCTCCTCCTAAACACCTCCAATGATGGTGACTCCACCACCTCCCTTGGCAGCCCATTCCAATGGGCAATCACTCTCTCTGTGTAGAATTTCTTCCTAACCTCCAGCCTAAACCTCCCCTGGCACAGCTTGAGACTGTGTCCTCTTGTTCTGGTGCTGGTTGTCTGGGAGAAGAGACCAACCCCCACCTGGCTACAACCTCCCTTCAGGGAGTTGCAGAGAGCAAGAAGGTCTCCCCTGAGCCTCCTCTTCTCCAGGCTAAGCAACCCCAGCTCCCTCAGCCTCTCCTCACAGGGCTGTGCTCCAGACCCCTCCCCAGCTTTGTTGCCCTTCTCTGGACACCTTCCAGCAGTTCAACATCCTTCCTATACTGAGGGGCCCAGAACTGGACACAGGACTCAAGGTGTGGCTGAGCACAGGGTAGAATGACCTCCCTGCTCCTGCTGGCCACACTGTTCCTGATGCAGGCCAGGATGCCCTTGGCCTTCTTGGCCCCCTGGGCACACTGCTGGCTCCTGTTCATCCTACTGTCAACCAGCACCCCCAGGTCCCTTTCTGCCTGGCTGCTCTCCAGCCACTCTGACCCCAGTCTGTAGCACTGCATGGGGTTGTTGTGGCCAATGTGTAGAACCCGGCACTTGGATGTGCTCAATCTCATGCCCTTGGACTCTGACCTGGCAAGGTCACTCTGCAGAGCTCTCCTACCCTCTAACAGATCAACTCCTACCCCCAGCTTGGTGTTATCTGCAAACTTACTGATGATGGACTCAATCCCCTCGTCCAGGTCATCGATAAAGACATTGAACAGGATGGGGCCCAGCACTGATCCCTGGGGGACACCACTGGTGCCTGGCTGCCAGCTGGCTGTGGCACCATTCACCACTAGAAGTGTTAAATATGTTAGGAACTACCTTATTTGTACAAGTGGATATTCAGGCACAATGGCTCTCTGGAATCACACACTGCCTGCAAGCTCAGCTGCTTGCTTAATTGCTATTGATTTACTATAATGAGATACATGAAAGAGAAATGCTTTATCCTTACAACTTTGACCTCCCTAAATTGCCAGTCATCTGGAATTGGAAAAGGGAATACTCCACACACTGGAACGGGCTTCTCAGGGAGCTGGCTGGATTCCCATCCCTGCAGGTGTTTAAAGGATGCATCGATGTGGTGCTGAGGGACACAGCTCAGCCTCACAGAATCCCAGAAACATTCAGGCTGGAAAAGACCCTCAGGATCACCAAGTCCAACCCACAACCCTACTCTGCAAGGGTCACCCCTAAACCATAGCCCCAAGCACCACATCCAAACCACCGTGAAACACAGCCAGGCTTGGGGACTCAACCACCTCCCTGGGCAGCACATTCCAAGCCCTGACCACTCTTGCCATCAAAAAATGTTTCCTAATGTCCAGTCTAAACCTACCCAGGGGCAGCTTGAGGCCATTCCCTCTTATTCTGTCACTAATTGCCTGTGAGAAGACACCAGCAGCAGCCTCTCCACAACCTCCTTTCAGGGAGTAGTAGACAGCAATGAGGTCTCCCCTCAGCCTCCTCTGTTTCACACTAACCATCCCCAGCTCCTTCAGTTGCTCTTCATCAGGTTTATTCTCCAGCTTCCTTGCCCTCTTCTTCCCTGGCTCCAGCACAGAGTTAGTAGAGACAGATAGTGGTTGGACTCAATGATCTTGAAGGTCTTTTCCAACCAAAATCATAGAATCAGAATTGTCAGGGCTGGAAGGGACCTCAAGGATCAGCCAGTTCCAACCCCTGCCATGGGCAGGGACACCTCACACTACAGCAGGTTGCTCACAGCCACCTCCAGCCTGGCTGCAAACACCTCCAGGCATGAGGCTTCCACCACCTCCCTGGGCAACCTGTGCCAGGCTCTCACCACCCTCATGGGGAAGAACTTCTTCCTAACATCCAATCTGAATCTACCCATTTCTAGTTTTGTTCCATTCCCCCTGGTTCTATCACTCCCTGACACCCTCAAAAGTCCCTCCCCAGATTTCTTGGAGCCCCTTTCAGATCCTGGGTGGCCACAATTAGGTCTCCTTGGAGCCTTCTCTTCTCCGGACTGAATAGATCCAACTCTCTCAATCTGTCCTAATAGAAGAGCAGCTCCAGCCCTCTGCTCATCCTCGTGGCCCTTCTCTGGACACCTTCCAGCACCTCCAGATCTCCTACAGATCAGGTCCAGATCATCTACAGATCAGGTCCAGATGACCTACAGGTCAGATCCAGATCACGTCCACCTCTGTGTGCTAGCAATCTTCATTCCTTGCTGAAGTGTTCATGACTTCAGCAGAACCACCTTTCTTCATAGATGTGTGGGGATTGCAACACTGGTCATGTGTGCATAGAATCACATAATGATAGGGCCTGGAAGGAACCTCTGGAGATCATCTAGTCAGGATCACCTAGAGCGAGCTGCACAGGAATGCATCCAGGCAGGTTTTGAACATCTCCAGAAGAAGGAGACTCCACAACCTCTCTGGGCAGCCTGTTGCAGTGTGCTGTCACCCTCAAATTAAAGAAGTGCTTTGATCTTAAGTTCATTTGTAACCTCCTGAGTTCTAGTTTGTCCCCTCTGCCCCTTGTCCTGTCACTGACCACCACTGAATGAGCCCAGTCCCATCCCCATGACCTCCACCCTTTAGACATCCATAAGCATTCAGAAGATCCCCTCTCAGTCTTTTCTTTTCTAGGCTCAACAGCCTCAGGTTTCTCAGCCTCTCCTAAGAGAGAAGCTCCAGTCCCCTAGTCATCCTGGTGACTTGCCATTGGACTCTCTCCAGTAATTCCCCTTTATTGGGGAGGAATAACAGCAGGCACCAGAACAGGTTTGTGGTTGCCCTACTGGAGCACAGCTCCATGGAGAAAGACCTTGGAGTGCTGGTGGACAGCAAGTTCTGCATGGGACAGCAATGTGCCCTTGTGGCCAAGAGAGCCAATGGGATCCTGGGGTGCAGCAAGAAAAGTGTGGCCAGCAGGGCTGGGGAGGTTCTGCTCCCCTGCTGAGACCACAGCTGCAATCCTGTGTCCAGTTGGGGCTCCCCAGTTCCAAAGAGACAGAGACCTGCTGGAGGGAGTCTAATGGAGAGCCATGAGGATACTTAAGGGACTTGAGCATCTCCCCTGTGAAGAGAGACTGAGAGCCCTGGGGCTGTTTAGTCTGGAGAAGAGCAGGCTGAGAGGGGATCTGATCAGTGTCTATCAATAGCTGAGGGCTGGGGGTGAAGTGGAGGGGGCCAAGCTCTTTTGGGTGGTGCACAATAGTAAGACAAAGAACAACAGCTACAAGCATGAACATAAAAGATTTCAGTTCAACATGAGGAGAAACTTCTTTCTAGTGAGGGTCACAGAGCACTGGAGCAGGCTGCCCAGAGAGGTTGTGGAGTCTCCTTGTCTGGAGACTTTCAAGACCCCTCTGGATGCACCCCTGTGTGGGCTGTGCTGGATTCTATGTTCCTGCTCTGGCGGGGGGGGGGGGTTGGACTTGATGATCTTCAGAGGTCCCCTCCAACCCCTAACATCCTGTGATCCTGTGACCCTGTAATGTGGGTGGAGAGGTAGAAGTCTAGGGGCACGTTCACCCTCCTCACCTTGTGCAGTCCCACCAGCTGTGCTCAGCCCTCGGGGCAGGTGATCACCTCCATGCACAGCAGGAGTAAATGGGCAAAGGGAAACCCCTAAGCACCAGAAAATCTGCTTTGTATTGTACCCTAAACCCCCATTGTGTCAGCTCTGCAACTGCAGGATTTTTACTGCAAGCTGAGTCGCCATCCAGGCTCCTTATCTGAGAGGATTTCAGGCACCTACTTCAGAAGAAGGCACTTGAATTTCCATGTCTAAGCTTGAGCTGCAGCCCAGCCTAAGCACTCCCTGCAGGAGAAACAACAGCTACTTGCAAGTCTCTATAAAACACCTTTGATCTCACTCGGGGGTGAAATCAAACAGCAATTAAATAAAGCCCAACAGAAAGGAATAATTGAGATGAAGAATGACTTCCAACGACCAGCAGTAACCAAATAATTCATCCCCTCTGAGCAGACCAGCTCCTTTCAAACTCTCCAGTGCGGCTTACCATGGCTCCTTTTGCAAGAAGCGAGAAGGGAAGCAAATGAGCCTTTAAATGTCTTGCAAAACACTAATGAGAGCTCCTGAGCTGCTGTGACAGTGTGAGGTTGGAGGCAGGGAATGGCAGCTGGCAGGCTGCAAATTAAGAACGAAGTCCTGGATTTCCAGGGGCCCTGAGCGTCTGCACTGATTGAGGCTGGGCCCACGCAGGGCTGGAACAATCCTCACTAGCAATACAGACTGGGGAAGGAGGGAGGGAGGGGATAGAGAGCAGCCCTCTGGGAAAGGATTTGGGGGTGCTGATGGATGATAAGCTCGACATGAGCAGGCAGGGTGAGCTTGCAGCCCAGAAGGCAAATCACAGCCTGGGCTGCATCAAAAGATGTGTGGCCAGCAGAGCCAGAGAGGTGATTCTGCCACTTGTCTCTGCTCTGCTGAGATCTCACCTGGAGCACTGTGTGCAGCTCTGGAGCCCTCAGTACAGGAAGGACATGGAGCTGATGGAGAGGGTCCAGAGCAGGGCCACAAAAATGCTCAGGGGTTGGAGCAGCTCTGCTCTGAGGACAGGCTGAGGGAGCTGGGGGTGTTCAGCCAGGCTGGATGTGGCTGTGAGCAACCTGCTGTAGTGTGAGGTGTTCCTGCCCATGGGCATGGAACTGGATGATCTTTGAGGTCCCTTCCAACCCTTACAATTCTCTGATTCTCTGATTCTCTCTCCTTTGTGTGCTGGGTGCAAGGGCTCCTCTTTTGCTGCCTGACCTCACATTCCTCACAGCAGGACAAAACCCAGACGAAAATATCACCTTGTTTGTACCTAATAAAAAAGTCATTTTCACCCTGAAGCAGGACTGGCCTTGCCCTAAGGCTGGCACTCACTGGGTGGAAAATGGGCCTGATACTGCTGTAGCAAAATGTGGTGGAAAATGGGCCCGATCCTGCTGTAGCAACATGTGCAGGAGGGAATCCATTTGTTTGCACTGAGCTGGGAAAACCCCTTTGCTCTGCGGCAGCCACGAATGTTTCTCACACTGCTGTTCAGGGCTTCTGGTCTCTGTGCCTGGCCTCCAAGGCAACTCTCTCCCCCAGCAACTGAAGACTTGTTAACCCCATTGATGGGAAATGGTTGCAGGCTGAGTCAGAGGGAAGAATGACACTTACTGAACCACCGGCTCAAGCATCCCATGGGTTTTCCTTGGAGGCTTCTCAACTAAATATTAGCTAGGAAAGCGGGGGGGGCTGTTAGGGACTGCCACAGGGACTGCAGCCAGCGGCTCCCTCTCCTCCTTGTGTCCACACAGACACTGCCTCTAACCCAGGGAGCCCTGGCTTGGCCTTGGCGGCCGCTCAGGCACCACAGCCCCGCATCCAGAGCTTGTGTCTCGCTGCACAGGAATTCATTCCAAGCAGTGGATGGTGTTCTGTCCTGGGCAGCAGCTGGCCTCTTGCTCTCCCACAGCAGACTAAAACGCTTCCAGGCAGCGTTCTCTGTCTTTCCCCCGACCCCAGCACCAGCACCAGCAAACAGAGCTTGCCTGACCCCCCCAGCCTGGGCATTCCCCTTTGGGTGTGGTGCTTGCCAGACCTGCTCTTCCAGCAGGGACTTTGGTTATGGCACCACACAACTCCTGTTCTTCTCCATAAAATCATGGGATTGTCAGGCTTGGAAGGGACCTCAAGGATCAGCCAGTTCCAACCCCCTGCCAGGGGCAGGGACACCTCACACTACAGCAGGTTGCTCACAGCCACATCCAGCCTGGCCTTCAAAACCCCCAAGGATGAGGCTTCCACCACCTCCCTGGGCAACCTGTGCCAGTCTCTCACCACCCTCATGAGGAAGAACTTCTTCCTAACATCCAATCTCAATCCACTCACATCTAGATTTGCTCCATTCCTCCCAGTCCTATCACAGAATTAACCAGGTTGGGAAAGACCTTCAAGATCATCCAGTCCAACCTATCAGCCAATACCTCCTAATCAACTAAACCAGGGCAGCAAGTGCCTCATCCAGGCTCTTCTTAAACACCTCCAGTGATGGTGACTCCACCACCTCCCTGGGCAGCACATTCCAATGGCCAGTCTCTCTTTCTGGGAACAAACACAGTATACAGCTGCCAGTGCCATGGCCACAGGTTTGTCAGGCACCTGAAACCAAGGACAAACCCTTTCTCATCCTGGATTGCGTCCCCAAAACTTACCCTTCTCCAGCAACTGCCAGCACAACAGATGTAGTTATTTCTTTCTTTATTAACTAATATTTACCTGGTTTAAACTTTGCACAACATGTGCTCAGTTCTTCGGTCCTGAGAGAGGATGGGAGAGGATTATTCCAGGTGCCACACTTTAGCCCCCACTGAACTGAGGAAAAAACCATGTCCTATTTATTCTTTGGGGCCTGGCTTGAAACCTTGGCTATGTCAAATCAAGGAAAACACTGCTCTTGGCTCGAGAGAGGTTAGTGCCTATGAATGTACCATTCAAAGCTGGAGCTGGGGGATGAAGAAAGGCCGTGAAACACAGACAGCAGGCAGCTCTGCAGAATAACTGGAGCTGGTCCTACCAGGACAAAAAAACCAACAAACCAAGTGCATGTTCCCTAGCCTCACAGTGTCCATGAAACTGAGGTTCACCAAGGTGTTCACACCTCAGAGCCCACAGCCAGATCTCAGTCCTCCTTCTCCTGCCAGCCACTACCTCTCTCTTACAATCATAGAATCAATAAGGTTGGAAAAGACCTTAGAGATAATCAGGTCCAACCTAGCACCCAACACCTCATGACTAACTAAACCATGGCTTCAAGTGCCACATCCAATCCCCTCTTGAACACCTCCAGGGATGGTGGCTCCACCACCTCCCTGGGCAGCACATTCCAATGGCAAATCTCTCTTGCTGGGAAGAACTTTCTCCTCATCTCCAGACTAAACTTCCCCTGGCACAGCTTGAGACTGTGTCCTCTTGTTCTGGTGCTGCTTGCCTGGGAGAAGAGACCAACCTCAACCTGGCTACAGCCTCCCTTCTTGCTCCTCCCATAACATCTGTCACCTAACCTGTGCCAATGTCACTATCTCAAATATATGGCTCCTGTTCAGGGGAAAGAGTACAAGATCTTGGCCTCTACATCCCTCTGGTAAATCCATGTATTTTCCTCCAGTCTCCTTCCTGGAGACAGTTACCCAGAAAATCATGTCAAATTGCTGAAAGTTCTGGTTTTTCCTTCACCTTCCTGTCAGAACAGACCAAAAAAAACCCCAAGAGCTGAGGCCAATGCCCAGGATGGAAAATGTCAAGACCTAATGTGTAAAGTTTCACAACATTATTGGTGCCTAAACCTCATAAGGGAGAGCCTCCCCCAGCCACTGAAGTGTGTCCAGGTCTGAGCTGCACTGGAAAAGTCATTTTGAATTGCTAGGGCTGTGCTATGGCTTGTAAAGCAAAAGAAGACCATAATGTCTGCATGTGAAATTGTTCTATCCAAATAACCTCCATTTGGCAAGGGGCAGCCCTGAAATGAATAGAATGGAATGGAATGGAATGGAATGGAATGGAATGGAATGGAATAGAATAGAATAGAATAGAATAGAATAGAATAGAATAGAATAGAATAGAATAGAATAGAATAGAATTAACCAGGTTGGAAAAGACCTTTGAGATCATCAAGTCCAACCTATCACCCAACACCACCTAATCAACTAAACCATGGCACCAAGTGTAGAGAGCAGTAAGGTCTCCCCTGAGCCTCCTCTTCTCCAGGCTAAGCAACCCCAGCTCCCTCAGCCTCTCCTCACAGGGCTGTGCTCAAGGCCTCTCCCCAGCCTTGTTGCCCTTCTCTGGACACGTTCAAGTGTCTTGATGTCCTTCTTAAACTGAGGAGCCCAGAACTGGACACAGGACTCAAGGTGTGGCCTAACCAGTGCTGAGCACAGGGCAGAATGTCTTCCCTACTCCTGCTGGCCACACTCTTCCTGATGCAGGCCAGGATGCCCTTGGCCTTCTTGGCCACCTGGGCACACTGCTGGCTCATGTTCAGCCTACTGTCTACCAGTCCCCCCAGGTCCCTTTCTGCCTGGCAGCTCTCCAGCTAAATCTACCAACACAGCCACACGAATTTCAGGCAGTGAGCTAGAAATGCCTTAAAAGCATTTCAGAGGTCTGATTTCAGTTCTGTCCTCTGGGGTTCTGAGCTATGGCTGTACATTTTGATAACTGGAACAAGCCCCAGGCACCCAGCCCTCTTCATTTCTGTTTGCATACTTTAAAACAAAACTTGCAAAGGATGGGAAGGGAAAAGGAATGAGGCTGAAGAGTCAAACAAAAGAAAATCAAACACATGAGAAAAAGGAACAGCAGGAGGCCAAGTTTATGTCCTCATCCTTCCACAGGATTATTTCCTGATGCATAGCTTTCCAGAGAAGCCATTCTGCAAAATAAGAATATCCAGGGGCAGTCACTCAGTTCTATAAAGCAATCTCAGGAAGCCTCCATGTGCTGCCTTCTTAACAAGATAAAGAATGCTCTGTTTGTTGAAGGGGCAAAAGCAAAACACAAGTGAGATGTCAGTCTAAAATAAGTCTCAGTTAACTTATCTCTTCTTCAAGGGTCTCACTTTTGCGGCCACAATAAATCTCATTTCTGCAGTATACACAATAAATCTCATTTCCAGCTCTGGGCCCCTCAGTTTCAGAAGGACATTGAGACACCTGAATGTGTCCAGAGAAGGGCAACAAAGCTGGGGAGGGGTCTGGAGCACAGCCCTGGGAGGAGAGGCTGAGGGAGCTGGGGCTGCTTAGCCTGGAGAAGAGGAGGCTCAGGGGAGACCTTCTTGCTCTCTCCGACTCCCTGAAGGGAGGTTGTAGCCAGGTGGAGCTTGGTCTCTACTCCCAGGCAACCAGCACCAGAACAAGAGGACATAGTCTCAAGCTGCACCAGGGGAGGTTTAGGCTGGATGTTAGGAAGAATTCTTCCCAGAAAGAGAGCTTGGCCATTGGAATGTGCTGCCCAGGGAGGTGGTGGAGTCACCATCACTGGAGGTGTTTAAGAGGAGACTGGCTGAGGCACTTGGTGCCATGGTTTAGTTGATTAGATGGTGTTGGGTGATAGGTTGGACTGGATGATCTCCAAGGTCTCTTCCAACCTGGTTAATTCTATTCTGTTCTATTGTATTAAGTGACTAACTAAAGAATACCATTCTATTCTATTCTATTCTATTCTATTCTATTCTATTCTATTCTATTCTATTCTATTCTATTCTATTCTATTCTTTCAGTATTCTTCCAGTATCTGAAGGGGCTACAAGAAGGCTGGGGAGGGACTTCTCAGGCTATCAGGTAGTGATTTGACTAGGGGGAATGGAATGAAGCTGGAGGTGGAGAAATTCAGGCTGGATGTGAGGAGGAAGTTCTTCCCCATGAGAGTGGTGAAGCCCTGGAATGGGTTGTCCAGGAGGTGGTTGTGGCCCCATCCTTGGAATTGTTTAAGCCCAGGCTGGGTGAGGCTCTGGCCAGCCTGATGTAGTGTGGGGTGTCCCTGCCCATGGCAGGGTGATTGGAACTAGATGATCCTTGTGGTCCCTTCCAACCCTCACTGATACTACTACTACTACTATTCTATTCTGAAGAACTTCTTCCTAAGATCCAGTCTAAACCTACTCTCCCTCAGCTTCAAGCCACTCCTTGTCCTATTGCTAGACATCCATATGAAAAGTCCTTCTCCAGCCTTCCTGTAGGATCCCTTTTGGTATTTGAAGGCAGAATGTAGGTTGCCTTGGTGTAGAAAGTATCCTGTCTTACAAACTCTCTATACCTACATAGTGATGAGATAGTGAGTCCTAAAATCCATTCTATGGTACAGCACAAATGCAAACAAACTACAGCAATTTGTTGATATTTTCTGTTTCCACCTGAGTTTAGGGACAAAAACATAGGAAGAAAAATACATCCTTTCCACTCCCTTAGTTTTAAAGCAGATATTGCATGTAAAATTCAAGCCCAGTGTAGAAGACCCCCAGTTTTATCTGAGTGACACACATGCTGTTCAATATATTCATCAATGACCTGGATGAGGGCACAGAGTGCACTGTCAGCAAGTTTGCTGGTGGCACCAAGCTGGGACAGAGTAGCTGACACACCAGAGGGTTGTGCTGCTATTCAGAGGCTTGCACAGGCTGGAGAGCTGGGCAGGGAGAAATTGAGTGAAATTCAACAAGGGAAGTGCAGAGTCTGGCACACGGGGAAGAACAACCCCATGGAGCAGGAGGGGTTGGGGACTGACCTGTTGGAGAGCAGTGAACGGGAAAAGGACCTCGAGGTCCTAGTGGATGGGAGGTTGACCATGAAACAGCAACTTGCTCTTATAGCTAAGAAGACCAATGGCATCCTGAGGTGCATTAGAAGGGCTGTGGTTGGAAAGTCAAGAGATGTTCTCCTCCCAGTCTACTCAACCCAGGTGAGGCCACATCTGGAATATTGTGTCCAGTTCTGGGCCCCTCACTTCAAGAAGGACCTCAGGGAACTGTTTGAAAGAGTCCAGCACAGAGCCATAAACATGAGAGTGGTGAAGCCCTGGAATGGGTTATCCAGGGAGGTGGTTGAGGCCCAGTCCCTGGAGGTGTTTAAGACCAGGCTGGATGAGGCTCTGGCCAGCGTGATCTAGTGTAGGGTGTCCCTGCCCATGGCAGGGGGTTGGAACTAGATGATCCTTGTGGTCCCTTCCAACCCTGACTGATTCTATGATTCTATGATTCTATGATTCTGTGATGGAGTGGAACATCTTGCTTGTGAGGAGAGCCTGAGGGAGCTGAGGGCTCTGTAGCCTGGAGGGAGACTGAGAGGTGACCTCATTCATGTTGATAAAGATGTGCAGGGTGAGTGCCCAGAAGCTGGAGCCAGGCTCTGCTGGGGGATGCCCAATGCCAGCACAAGGGACAATGGTGGAAGCTGAGGCAGAGGAAGCTCCATGGAAACAGGAGGAAAGATTATTTCCCTGTGAGGGTGACAGAGCACTGGAAGAGGCTGCCCAGGGGGGTTGTGGAGTCTCCCTCTCTGGAGATACTCAAAGCCTGCCTGGATGTTCCTGTGTGATCTGCTCTAGGTGATGCTGCTCTGGCAGGGAGGTTGGACTGGATGAGCTTTGGAGGTCCCTACCAGCCCCTGACATTCTGTGATTCCAGGTTTGGAAGGAACAATAAGATCTTTCATTTTCAGCAGAGGATTCATCTCTAGTGTTGTTAATGCAGCCAGGCAATAGCCTCCTGCACCACTGCTTCCTTGATTTTCACAGCTTCTTACATCTGCATTTTTCCTGCCTCTCACTCCTGCCTGACACTGAATGTTCTGCCTGAGGGTGGCTGCTGCCACTGCAAACCTAGCAGCACCAAAATTGCTCTCCACAGATGTGCCACCTTTGTCCATAACTCCAAATGCAAATCAACTTACAGATGTTCCTGGACACACTAAAGAAGTTTTTTTCTTACATCACATTACACTTCCTGAACAGTTTTATTCTTGGAGGCGTTCCCTCCCTGTGCAGCATTTCAGCTTCACCCTCTGGTGCCTGTCCATAAAAACTTGAGCTTCCACAAGGGCTGAAGTTGGATGGTGATCAGTCAGGAGGTGTGCGATTAATATCCTGCTCAGAGGCTGGACGAGATGGAAGACAAGGAGAAAGCCAGAAGTAGGACTGGGAAATTCATTTCATCCTATAGCTCAGACTGCCTCAACTCAGCTTCTTCATCTATTTGGAGTACCCAACATGCATTTTAAATGTGCTGAAGGTTTATGGCAGCCCTCAGTAGGCCTGGAAGAGTGAAGGCAGTTGAGTGAGAGCATAACCAAATGATTGGAGTACTGCAGAAGTGGTGAAAGGCACAGGAAGGCCACTGTGGGGTTTCATCCAAAACATATGGTTCCCTGCAGAGTCAAGTGACCAAGGGGTATCAACAGTGGAAGTGGAGGAGAAATGCTCTGAGGCCTAATGAGAAACAGTTCTTCCAGATAAACAAAGTCAGCAGCCATTTCCCCCACCCGGAAAAAAGGTGCAGGACTATGGTCACCTCCTTTCTCTAGTTCTTTTCATTTTCCTCTTTCTTTTTCCTTTTCTTCTTTTTTATGTCTCTTTCCCTTTCTCCTTCTTTCTTTTTTTTTTTTTTTATCCTTGTCTTCTTTTTTTTCTTTTTTCCTTTTTTTCTTTCCTTTTTATTTTTCTTCTTTTTTTTTCCTTTTTTTCTTTTTCTTTTTCTTTTTCTTTTTTTTTCTTTTTCTTTTTCTTTTTCTTTTTCTTTTTCTTTTTTTTTCTTTTTCTTTTTTCTTTTTCTTTTTCTTTTTCTTTTTCTTTTCTTCTTTTTTCTTTTTCTTCTTCTTTTCTTCTTCTTTTCTTCTTCTTCTTCTTTTCTTTCTTCTTCTTCTTTTCTTTTTTCTTTTTCTTCTTCTTTTTCTTCTTCTTCTTCTTCTTCTTTTTCTTTTCTTCTTCTTCTTCTTCTTCTTTTCTTCTTCTTCTTCTTCTTCTTCTTCTTCTTCTTCTTCTTCTTCTTCTTCTTCTTCTCCTTTCTTTCTTTCTCCTTCTCCTTCTCCTTCTCCTTCTCTTCTCCTTCTCCTTCTCCTTCTCCTTCTCCTTCTCCTTCTTTCTTTCTCCTTTCTCCTTCTCCTTCTCCTTCTCCTTCTCCTTCTCCTTCTCCTTCTTCTCTTCTTCTTCTTCTTCTTCTTTTCTTCTTCTTCTTCTTCTTCTTCTTCTTCTTCTTCTTCTTCTTCTTCTTCTTCTCTTTCTTTCTCCTTCTCCTTCTTTCTTTCTTTTTCTTCTTTTTCTTTTTCTCCTTCTTTCTCCTTCTTTCTTTCTTCTTTCTTTTTCTTTCTTTCTTTTTCTTTTTCTTCTTCTTCTTCTCCTTCTTTCTTTCTTCTTCTTCTCCTTCTTTCTTCTTCTTCTTCTTCTTCTTCTTCTTTTCTCTTCTTCTTCTTTCTCCTTCTCCTTCTCCTTCTCCTTCTCCTTCTCCTTCTTTCTTTCTCCTTCTTTCTCCTTCTCCTTCTCCTTCTTCTTCTCCTTCTTCTTCTTCTTCTTCTTCTTCTTCTTCTTCTTCTTCTTCTTCTTCTTCTTCTTCTTCTTCTTCTTCTTCTTCTTCTTCTTCTTCTTCTTCTTCTTCTTCTTCTTCTTCTTCTTCTTCTTCTTCTTCTTTCTTTCTTCTTCTTCTTTTTCTTTTCTTTTTTTTTCTTTTTCTTTTTCTTTTCTTTTCTTCTTTTTCTTTTTCTTTTTTCTTTTTCTTTTTTTTTTTCTTTTTCTTTTTCTTTTTCTTTTTCTTTTTCTTTTTTTTTTTTCTTTTTCTTTTTCTTTTTCTTTTTCTTTTTCTTTTCTTTTTCTTTTTTCTTTTTCTTTTTCTTTTTCTTTTTCTTTTTCTTTTTTTTTTCTTTTTTTTCTTCTTTTTCTTCTTTTTTTTTCTTTTTCTCAGTATTCCTCAGTTACTACAGTTAAAGGCACCTTTCCAACTATGTGACTACAGCAGAGCATGAAGGTCCTAATCCAAGAGGGAAAAGACACTGCTGAAGAGTCTTTCTACTGTTCCTGCTCAGAAACGTTTCTCATGGTGCAATATCTCCTTGGTTATGAAACCTTGGAATGATGGAATTAAAACTGGAATGATGTGGAGGTGCTGGAGCCAGTGCAGAGGAGGGCAACAAAGCTGGGGAAGAGCCTGGAGAATGAATCTGATGAAGAGCAACTGAAGGAGCTGGGGATGGTTAGGTTGAAACAGAGGAGGCTGAGCTGAGACCTCATTGCTGTCTACAACTACCTGAAAGGACATTGCAGAGAGGCTGCTGCTGGTCTCTTCTCATGGGTGATTAGTGATAGAACAAGAGGGAATGGAAGAGGGTTGGAAGGGGCCTCAGAAGCTCATCCAGTCTAACCCCTGCCAGAGCAGCATCACCTAGAGCAGATCACACAGGAACACATCCAGCCACAGTATAATTTATTATTTTTTACTGGAACCCCCATTCAATTTTCTTTCTAACTTTGCACATTTTGATACCCAAGTGAGGAGTGACAAACAGAACAGGCCCAGTGTGATGAAATATGCCATGTGGACAGAGGCTCTCAGTAGTCTTAAACTGGGGAAGTTTAAGACATGCTTTTGGTGGAGGAATTATTTCCAGATATTGAAGAAAAGTGTTAGCTGTCTCAAAAAAAAAAAAAAAAAAAAAAGGCTCAAGGAAAGTTGACTTTTATATAACTGTGCAAAAATGTGCTGCTCTGTGCAGAAATCCTGATGGAAAGTGCCAATTTCTATGTGTTTTCCCCTAATATTCCTAAAATGGTATTTGTTTTCTTAAAGGAAAGAGCCAATACATCTGTCTTGCCCAGAAATATTTGTTTGAAAGCACAGTTCTGAAAAGTAAATATGTTGATTGAATCAATACATTGAATTAATGGAAGAAATGCCAAGTTCAAAGGCTAAGAATAAAAATAATGAGGAGGAGGAAGAGGAGGATGAGAGCAACAAAAGCCCAAACAATGTAGCTGTCCTGACAATTAAGACCCTCATTAAGGGCCACTGCCATTCTGGGGTGCATTAGAAGGGCTGTGGTTAGTAGGTCCAGAGAGGTTCTCCTCCCCCTCTACTCTGCCCTGGTGAGGCTGCATCTGGAATATTGTGTCCAGTTCTGGGCCCCTCACTTCAAGAAGGAGCTCAGGGAACTGCTTGAAAGAGTCCAGCACAGAGCCACAAAAATAATGAAGGGAGTGGAACATATTCCTTAGGAGGAGAGACTGAGGGAATGAGGGCTCTGTAGCTTGGAGAAGAGGAGACTGAGAGGTGACCTCATTCATGTTGCTAAAGATGTGCAGGGTGAGTGCCCAGAGGCTGGAGCCAGGCTCTGCTGGGGGATGCCCAATGCCAGCACAAGGGGCAGTGGTGGAAGCTGAGGCAGAGGAGGTTCCATGGAAACAGGAGGAAGAGCTATTTCCTTGTGAGGGTGACAGAGCACTGGAAGAGGCTGCCCAGGGGGGTTGTGGAGTCTCCCTCTCAGGAGATATTAAAAACTCTCCTGGATGTGTTCCTGTGTGATCTGCTCTGGGTGATGCTGCTCTGGCAGGGGGCTTGGACTGGATGAGCTTTTGAGGTCCCTTCCAGCCCCTAACCTTCTGTGACTCTGTGATTTCTCAAATGAGAAAAGCCTGGGCTGTGCAAACCGTGAGAAAAAGCAAAGCCTTAGGGCTTTTTCCTGTACCAGGCTATTCATCATTCTTTGGATGTCTGCATGGAATGGGTGAAAACAGTCACAGATCGGGGGGGAATAAAGTAAAACAAAACAAAAAAGGAAAATATGTTTGGGATGTGATTTCCATCTGAAGATTCCTAATGGAAGTCAACTTTTGTTTTTCATCAGTCTCCAGCATCAGGAGTTTGTCACGGATTCAGGAGTTACAAATCAAGCCATATGGCTTGGAGTGGCCAGTCCCAGAACGTGGTCAGAGTGAACATCTGGGGAACATTCATAGTATCATAGTATCAGTCAGGGTTGGAAGGGACCACAAGAATCTAGTTCCAAACCCCCTGCCATGGGCAGGGACACCCCACACTACATCAGCCTGGCCAGAGCCTCATCCAGCCTGGGCTTAAACACCTCCAGGGACAGGGCCTCAACCACCTCCCTGGACAACCCATTCCAGGGCTTCACCACTCTCATGGGGAAGAACTTCCTCCTCACCTCCATCCTGAATCTCCCCACCTCCAGCTTCATTCCATTCCCCCCAATCCTATCACTACCTGATGTCCTGAGAAGTCCCTCCCCAGCCTTCTTGTAGCCCCCTTCAGATACTGGAAGGCCACAATTAGGTCACCTCAGAGCCTTCTTTTCTCCACACTGCACAGCCCCAACTTGCTCAGTCTGTGCTCACAGGAGAGCAGCTCCAGCCCCCTGCTCATCCTCTTGGCCCTTCTCTGGACACCTTCCAGCACCTCCAGATCCCTCTTGTAATAGGGGCTCCAGAACTGGATGCAGTACTCCAGTTGAGGTCTCACCAGGGCTGAGTAGAGGGGGAGAATCACCTCCCTTGACCTGCTGGCCACACTTCTCCTGATGCAGCCCAGGCTCTGATTGGCTTTCTGGGCTGCAAGTGCACATTGAGAGCTCCTGTTGAGCTTCTCCTCCCCCAGCACCCCTAAGTCTCTCTCCTCAGGGCTGCTCTCCAGCCAGTCACTGCCCAGCCTGGATTTGTGCCTGGGATTGCCTCGACCCAGCTGCAGGACCCTGCACTTGGTCTTGTTGAAGCTCATGAGGTTGGCTTGTGCTCACCTCTCCAGCCTGTCCAGGTCCCTCTGGATGGCATCCCTTCCCTCCAGCCTGTCTGCTGCACCACACAGCTTGGTGTCATCAGCAACCTTGCTGAGGGTGCACTCGATGCCACTGTCCATGTCACCCACAAAGATGTTGAACAAGACAGGTCCCAGGACTGATCCCTGAGGGACTCCGCTTGTCCCTGGCCTCCACTGGGACATGGACCCACTGACAGCCACTCTTTGGGTGCGGCCATCAAGCCAGTTCCTTATCCATCTAGTGGTCACCCATCAAACCCATGTGTCACCAGCTTGGAGACCAGGAGGTGGTGCGGGACAGTGGCGAAGGCTTTGCTCAGGTCCAGGTAAACGACATCAGTTGCTCGCCCCTCATCTATTAATGCTGTGACCTGTTCACAGAAGGCCACCAGGTTTGTCAGGCAGGATTTGCCCTTGGCAAAGCCATGCTGACTGTTCCCAATCACCTCCTCACTATTCTTCTGAGTCAGTAGTGCCTGCAGGAGGATCTGCTCCATGATCTTTCTGGGCACAGAGGTGAGACATTCTGAATCTGAAGAGCATCCTGACTCTTCTGTGAATATTAATGTTAAAAAACCCCAAACCAACCCAATGTTAGTAATGAGTTAGGCCATTAGTGCATAAGCTGCTCACAGGGAAAGGAAACAATTCCATGTTCAGTCAGTAGGGTTTCAACTGGATAATTGAATCACTTCAAATTTAGCATGCAGTACCACAGGGTCACAGTACATTAGAGGTTGGAAGGGACCTCCTGAGACCATCCAGTCCAACTCCCCTGCCAAAGATCAGAACTCTCTGACTTCTTTCCTTCAACCAGTTCACATCCACCATACTACCCAATCATCCAGACCGCACTTCCTCAGTTTAGCATCAAGAGATATTTGCTCACCAAGAAACAACAAATCCAGAGATCACCCAGTCCAACCCCCCTGCCAAAGCAGCATCACCCAGGGAGTCTGCACAGCAATACATCCAGGTGGGTTTGGAAAGTCTCCAGAGAAGGAGATTGCACAACCTCTCTGGGCAGCCTGTTCCAGGGCTCTGTCACCCTCACTGCAAAGAAGTTTTTCCTCATGTTGAGCTGAAACCTTCTATGTTCAAGCTTGTACCTGTTGTTCCCTGGCTTACTCCTGTGCACCACCCAAAAGAGCTTGGCCCCCACTACTTGACAGCCACCCCTCAGCTATTGATTGACATTGATCAGATCCCCTCTCAGCCTTCTCTTCTCCAGACTAAACAGCCCCAGGGCTCTCAGTCTCTCTTCACTGGGCAGACGCTCAAGTCCCCTAAGCATCCTTGTGGCTCTCTGTTTGACCCTCTCCAGCAAGTCTCTGTCCATCTTGAACTCGGGACCCCAGAACTGGACACAGGATTGCAGGTGTGGTCTCAGCAAGGTGGAGTAGAGTGGGAGAAGAACCTCCCTAGACCTGCTAGAGCCTCCCTAGAGCAGTGGTTATAGCAAGCTTTGCACTCTGCTGAACATTCCCTCTCTGCGAATCTGGAAGCTGAAGGCAGGCTGTGCCAAGAGATTTCAAACCTGTGTTTAGATTTTGTTACACATTGTCTTCACAAACTGTGCATCCTCTCTGGGTTTAGAACACATCTCTCAGAATTCAGAAGGCAACAAACAGTTTAGGATAGGAAAATATCATTCCACATATGTTCAAATGTGCAACATGAATAGTATAGGATAGGATAAGATAGGATAGGATAGGATAGGATAGAATAGAATAGAATAGAATAGAATAGAATAGAATAGAATAGAACAGAATAGAATAATGGAATGGAATGGAATGGAATGGAATGGAATGGAATAGAATAGAATAGAATAGAATAGAATAATGGAATGGAATGGAATAGAATAGAATAGAATAGAATAATGGAATGGAATGGAATGGAATAGAATAGAATAGAATAGAATAGAATAGAATAGAATAGAATAGAATAGAATAGAATAACAAAATGGAATGGAATGGAATGGAATGGAATAGAATAGAATAGAATAGAATAGAATAGAATAGAATAGAATAGAATAACAAAATGGAATGGAATGGAATGGAATGGAATGGAATAGAATAGAATAGAACAGAATAGAATAGAATAGAATAGAATAGAATAGAATAGAATAGAATAGAATAGAATAGAATAGAATAGAATAGAATAGAATAGAATAGAATAACAAAATGGAATGGAATGGAATGGAATGGAATGGAATGGAATGGAATAGAATAGAATAGAATAGAATAGAATAGAATAGAATAGAATAGAATAGAATAGAATAGAATAGAATAGAATAATACAGTGGAATGGAATGGAATGGAATGGAATGGAATATGGATGTGCCTCTGAGCAACCTGCTCTAATGTAAGGTGTCCCTGCCCATGGCACAGGGGTTTGGAGGTGGCTGATCCTTGAGGTCCCTTCCAACCCTGACAATTAGAATAGAACAGAAGAGAATAGAATTAACCAGGTTGGGAAAGACCTCAGGGATCAAGTCCAACCTATCAGACAACACCACCTAATCAATTAAACCATGGCACCAAGTGCCTCATTCAGTCTCTTCTTAAACACCTCCAGTGATGGTAACTCCACCACCTCCCTGGGCAAATTAAGAAGAATTTGAATTCATGGGAACTCTGTCTTTAGGAAAGCCTGAAAGCCTGACTAGGCAGAGCTCTTCCTTCTGTGTATTCAAAACTTTCAGCACATTCCAAATGTGGAAAACTTGAGCGGTCACAGAGGCTCAAGGAGTACTGATGAAACTTCTGTAAGCCTCTGGAATAGACACTGTGCTAAAAGAGTTGTTAAAGAAGTGCTGGGAGCAGGCATGTGCTGCAGAGGCTTGAAATCCAAGACTTCAGTCAATAGGAACGTGGAGAATGACTTTGATAGATGAAGTGTCATAGTCTACAAATTTCTTTTAGAATCATAGAATTGTCAGGGTTGGAAGGGTCCTGAAGGATCATCCAGTTCCCACCCCCTGCCATGGGCAGGGACATAGAATACAGAATGCAGAATTAACCAGGTTGGAAAAGACCTTGGAGGTCATCCAGTCCAACCTATCACCCAACACCATCTAATCAACTAAACCATGGCACCAAGTGCCTCATCCAGGCTATTTTTAAACACTTCCAGCACCTCCCTGGACAGGTTGGATGTGTTCCTGTGTGCTCTGATATAGTTGGGCTAGGACTTCACCCTTGCCATTGTGCCATCCCCATGCAGACAGTACGTCAGCTTGGGCAAGGCACTGCCAGTGAAGGTTATTTTGTTTCCCCCATCACCTGTCCTTTGTGCTGCTCATCCATTTCAAACATGCATGCTTTGGAGCAGTGTCTGTCTCCCTTGCACTTGCTGAGGGAGCTGGGGTTGCTTAGCCTGGGGAAGAAGAGGCTCAGGGGAGACCTTCTTGCTCTCTACAAGTAGCAGGAGGGAGGTTGTAGCCAGGTGGGGGTTGGTGTCTTGTCCCAGGCAGCCAGCACCAGAACAAGAGCACACAGTCTCAAGCTGTGCCAAGGAAGGTTTAGGCTGGATGTGAGGAAGAAGTTCTTCATAGAAAGAGAGATTGGCCATTGGAATGTGCTGCCCAGGGAGGTGGTGGAGTCACCATCACTGGAGGTGTTTAGGAAGAGCCTGGATGAGGCACTTGGTGCCATGGTTCAGTTGATTAGATGGTGTTGGGTGATAGGTTGGACTCGATGATCTTGAAGGTCTTTTCCAACCAGGCTAATTCAATTCAATTCAATTCAATTCAATTCAATTCAATTCAATTCAATTCAATTCAATTCAATTCAATTCAATTCAATTCAATTCAATTCCGTTCCATCCTCTCCTCTCCTCTCCTCTCCTCTCCTCTCCTCTCCTCTCCTCTCCTCTCCTCTCCTCTCCTCTCCTCTCCTCTCCTCTCCTCTCCTCCTCTCTCTCTCCTCTCCTCTCCTCTCCTCTCCTCTCCTCTCCTCTCCTCTCCTCTCCTCTCCTCTCCTCTCCTCTCCTCTCCTCTCCTCTCCTCTCTCTCCTCTCCTCTCCCTCTCCTCTCCTCTCCTCTCCTCTCCTCTCCGAACCTCTCCTCTCCTCTCCTCTCCGAACCTCTCCTCTCCGAACCTCTCCTCTCCGAACCTCTCCTCTCCTCTCCGAACCTCTCCTCTCCGAACCTCTCCTCTCCTCTCCTCTCCTCTCCTCTCCTCTCCGAACCTCTCCGAACCTCTCCTCTCCTCTCCTCCCCTCCCCTACCCTCCCCTCCCCTATCCTAATTTTGTTTCCCCCTTCACCTATCCTTTGTGCTGCTCATCCATTTCAGACGTGAGTGCTTTGGAGCAGTGTCTGTCTCCCTTGCACATTACCGAACACCCTGAGGCTTAAAAAACCATGGAAGTGTTGAGGTGCCATTGCTCCATGAATAACAGCAACTAGAGTGCTGTTCTTTGGAGAAATCCAAGCTGGCTTGCTGCACAGATCCATCAAATTCCTAACAGGACCCAGGCATATGTATTTTTTAAAGGCTGTTTAATTTTAACCCTGGCTTCAGCTGATACTGCTGAAGGCCATGCCAAGCAAATGTATGCATTGGGAACTCCTATAAAAAGAAGTGTGTTTTCTTTCAAAGGAATGAGTTTATCCTGGTTATTTTTGGTGATGCTTCTGACTGGAATAACATCAGAACTAGCTGCAGCAAGTCCTGTGGCTCACACCACAGCAAGTTTGCAATCTTAGGAAGTCCCTGCTGCAGGGCTGTTGATTCTTTTTTCCCCTTAAGAAAAACAGATGAAAATAAAGAGCTTCCTAGGTTGGTTTTCCCAAGCCAGGCTAGGGGTGCGACCAGCCAGAAGCAGTTTCTGCAGTCAAACACTTCTTTTGTTAGTGGAATCCTGTTAAAATCTATTGAAACCACAATATTTTCCTTCAGAAAGGTGCTCCTGGTCTGTTTTGTCCACAGTGCTCTAAGCAGCAGCAGCAGTACCACAGGGTCACAACACCACAGTGCATGAGAGGTTGGAAGGGACCTCCAGAGATCATCCAGTCCAACCCCCTGCCAGAGCAGCATTACCCAGGGGAGTCTGCACAGCAATGCATCCAGGTGGGGTTGGAAAGGCTCCAGAGAAGGAGACTCCACAACCTCTCTGGGCAGCCTGCTCCAGGGCTCTGGCACCCTCACTCTAAAGAAGTTTCTCCTCATGTTGAACCGAAATCTTCTATGTTCAAGCTTGAACTTCTTGTTCTTTGTCTTACTACTGTGCACCATCCAAAAAAGCTTGCTCCCCTCCACTTGACCCCCGGCCCTCAGCTATTGATCGACATTGATCAGATCCCCTCTCAGCCTTCTCTTCTCCAGACTAAACAGCCCCAGGGCTCTCAGTCTCCCTTCACAAGTCCCCTAAGCATGCTCATGGCTCTCCCTTGGACTCCCTCCAGCAGGTCTCTGTCTCTCTGGAACTGGGGAGCCCCAAACTGGACACAGGATTGCAGCTGTGGTCTCAGCAGGGCAGAGCAGAGGGGGAGTAGAACCTCCCCAGCCCTGCTGGCCACACTTTTCTTGCTGCACCCCAGGATCCCATTGGCTCTCTTGGCCACAAGGGCACATTGTTGTCACATGCACAACTTGCTGCCCACCAGCCCCCAAGGTCTTTCTCCATGGAGCTGCTTACATGAAACCAGAGGTACTTTCAGATAGTTATAAGCAAAAAGGAAGCTGCAGCATGGTAGCCCATGCTTGAATGCCCTCAAATATAAATGATACAATAGAATACAATACAATAGAATAAACCAGTTTTGAAGAGACCTTAGAAATATTGCATCCAGCCTATCATCCAACACCACCTAATCAACTAAACCATGGCACCAAGCACCCTATCAAGTCTCCCCCTAAACAGCTCCAACGATGGTGACTCCACCACCTCCCTGGGCAGCCCATTCCAATGGGCAATCACTCTCTCTGTGTAGAATATCTTCCTAACCTCCAGCCTAAACCTTGGCAAGAGTGGCACAGTATAAATCATTTCCTGGAGAAGGTCTTTCCCCATTATGTGCACCAAAATATCATAGATACATAGAATTGTCAGGGTTGGAAGGGATCTGAAGGATCAGCCAGTTCCAACCCCCTGCCATGGGCAGGGACACCTCACACTACAGCAGGTTGCTCACAGCCACATCCAGCCTGGCTGCAAACACCTCCAGGCATGAGGCTTCCACCACCTCCCTGGGCAACCTGTGCCAGGCTCTCACCACCCTCATGGGGAACAACTTCTTCCTCACATCCAATCTGAATCTACCCACTTCTAGTTTTGCTCCATCCCCCCCAGTCCTATCACTCCCTGACAGCCTCAGAAGTCCCTCCCCAGCCTTCTTATAGCCCCCTTCAGATCCTGGAAGGCCACAATGAGGTCTCCTCAGAGCCTTCTCTTCTCTTTGAGGAGAAGGAAGTTTTGCATGGACAGAAAGGACTTTATGATGCTGGTGTGAATGTGGGCAATCAATAAGGGCAGAGACATGAACATCTTGAACAGAACAGGACAGTCTTAATGTCTGCTAATTACCTATCTTCTGTTTAGTTTGTTTTTGCAGTGTCACTTTCTGTTTTTGTTTGGCTTGAATGAAATGTTTTTAACTTTTGGGGGTTGTTTTATTTAGCTTCAGCCCCAGACTGCAAACTCTCATATTTGCCGAGCTCTACAGAATGTAGTTGATAAAGGGAATCTGAAGAGAGTTATGGGCCTGTTGTTCCAGAAAAAAACAAACCCAATGTCTAGACCTGTGGCAGTATTTTACTTGGATAATGTCAAAATGGTAATATAAAAGATGAAATATCTATATGTACAGGAATATAATGCTAAAATGATGGCCCAGGAGTCAAAATGAAAGAATGGGGAAACCCTTGAAAGGCAAAGTTTTACCAGAATCACAGAAACACCAAGGTTGGAAGAGACCTCAAAGATCATCGAGTCCAACCTGTCACCACAGACCTCATGACTAAACCATGGCACCAAGTGCCACATCCAGTCCCCTCTTGAACACCTCCAGGGATGGTGACTCCACCACCTCCCTGGGCAGCACATAAGATGAAGTTTGTCATCACCTGAAGAGCTGGAACTATTAGTTTTGTATTGTCTCCCATTGGAAGCTGTCAGAGTTAACACAGCTCCCAAATGATCCATGCTTGATGAACACATAGGTTAGGGTTTGCTCTCCCCCCTATACTCTGCTCTGGTGAGACCCCACCTGGAGTACAGTGTCTGGTTCTGGAGCCTACATGAAGGATCTGGAGGTGCTGGAAGGTGTCCAGAGAAGGGCCACGAGGATGAGCAGAGGGCTGGAGCTGCTCTGCTATGAGGACAGACTGAAGGAGTTGGGGCTGTTCAGTCTGGAGAGGAGAAGGGTCTGAGGAGACCTCATTGTGGCCTTCCAGTATCTGAAGAAGGCTACAAGAAAGCTGGGGGGACTTTTGAGGGTGTCAGGGAGTGATAGGACTGTGGGGAATGGAGCAAAACTAGAAATGGGTAGATTGAGATTGGATGTTAGGAAGAAATTCTTCCCCATGAGGGTGGTGAGAGCCTGGCACAGGTTGCCCAGGGAGGTGGTGGAAGCCTCATCCCTGAAGGTGTTTGCAGCCAGGCTGGATGTGGCTGTGAGCAACCTGCTGCAGTGTGAGGTGTCCCTGCCCATGGCAGGGGGTTGGAACTGGCTGATCCTTGAGGTCTCTTCCAACCCTGACAATTCTGTGATTCTAAGTGTGAAAATCCTTCTGAATACCACGGAAAAGTTTGTAATTCAGCAAGACTTGCACAGACTGGGAGCTGGGCAGAGAGGAACCTAATGAGGTTCAACAAGGAGAAGTGCATAGTCCTGCACCTGGGAAGGAAGAATATATTGCACCACTAGAGGTTAGGAGGGGATCTGCTGGAGAGCAGCCCTATGGAGAAGGACCTGGGAGTGCTGGTGGACAGCAAGTTCTGCATGGGACAGCAATGTGCCCTGGGGGCCAAGAAGGCCAATGGGATCCTGGGGTGCATTAAGAGGAGTGTGTCCTGCAGATGGAGTGAGGTTCTCCTCCCCTTCTGCTCTGCCCTGGTGAGGTCACACCTGGAATATTGCACCCAGTTTTGGGCTCCCCAGTTCAGGAGAGACAGAGATCTGCTGGAGAGAGTCCAAGGGAGGGCTAAAAGGATGCTGAAGGGACTGGAGCACTGCCTGATGAGGAGAGGCTGAGAACCCTGGGGCTGTTTAGTTGGAGAGAAGACGGAGGGGAGATTTAATAAATGTCTATCAATACCTGAGGGCTGGGGGTCAGGAGGGAGGGGACAGGCTCTGCTCAGTTGCTCCCTGGGATAGAACAAGGAGCAATGGATATAAACTCCAGCACAGGAGGTTCCACCTCAACATGAGGAAGAACTTCACTGTGAGGGTCACAGAGCACTGGAACATGCTGCCCAGAGGGGTTGTGGAGTCTCCTTCTCTGGAGGCTTTCAAGGCCCATCTGGATGTGTTCCTGCGTGACCTGTGCTGGATTCTGTGGTCCTGCTCTGGCAGGGGGTTGGACTCCAAAATCTTCAGAGTTCCCTTAGCGGTAAAGCAAAGCAGGAATATGTGGCACACAGAAGATAGCAATGACAGTGGAGAGAAAGTGGAGCTGGTTCTCACAGGGTATCCAGAGGGGAAAAGGGTAAAGGGGAAAAGGGGCAAAGGGGCAAGGATCACTTTCCCTTAAGAGCACACTGAAGAGCCCACCTAATGTGAGCGAGGCAAAGTTGAATCTCTCTTTGTTTATGTCGTGGGTATGACTTCATCAACCAAGACTGGGAAAGGCTGCATTGGGTTGCCAAGAATCACAAGTGGTGCAGAAACATCCATGAAGTTGTGAGGTAAGAGTGGTATTTCTTGCCAATCTCTTTCTATGTCGTCTTCAGTCGTGTTGTTACTAAGGTGGTGGAGAGAAATAAGGAAATAAATAAAGCAGAAAGAAAGAAACAAAAAGGAAAGCATTTGGTACATTGCATACAAAAATAATCAGAGAATCAGAGAATTGTCAGGGTTGGAAGGGACCTCGAGGATCATCTAGTTCCAACCCCCCTGCCATGGGCAGGGACACCTCATACTAGAGTTCTGGGGCTGTTCAGTCTGGAGAAGAGAAGGCTCTGAGGAGACCTCATTGTGGCCTTCCAGGATCTGAAGGGGGCTCCAAGAAAGCTGGGGAGGGACTTTGAGGGTGTCAGGGAGTGATAGGACTGGGGGAATGGAGCAAAACTAGCAATGGGTAGATTCAGATTGGATGTTAGGAAGAAGATCTTCCCCATGAAGGTGGTGAGAGCCTGGCACAGGTTGCCCAGGGAGGTGGTGGAAGCCTCATGCCTGGAGGTGTTTGCAGCCAGGCTGGATGTGGCTGTGAGCAACCTGCTGCAGTGTGAGGTGTCCCTGCCCATGGCAGGGGTTGGAACAGGCTGATCCTTGTGCTCCTTTCCAACCCTGACAATTCTATGATTCTAACAAGAGGACACAGTCACAAGCTATGCAGGGGGAAGTTTAGGCTTGACCATAGGAAGAAATTCTTCCCAGAAAGAGAGACTGGCCATTGGAATGAGCTGCCCAGGGAGGTGGTGGAGTCACCGTCCCTGGAGGTGTTTAAGCACAGCCTGGATGAGGCACTCAGTGCCATGGTCTGGTTGATTAGGTAGGGCTGGGTGGTCAGTTGGACTTGATGATCTTGGAAGTCTCTTCCAACCTGGTTGATACTGTGCTTCTGTGCTTCTGTGCCTGTCTTCACTTGCTTGGCAGACTGGATGCCTGTGTGGTAGTGAGTTTTGTAGTGACTAAACATGACACTGAAGCTATGAGGTTCCCATGAGAGCGAGTGATGCACAGCCAACTGGAATTGCAGCCTACAAATGGGATGACATAGATGGAACATATGACCAAATATGAATATCTTTCCTTAATAATAATAATGATCATCTTCTCTCAGGCCCAGTCTTCCTGCTCTCAGTCATGGCCAAGAAGTGAGATGTCTTGAGACCACAAACTGGCTTTGAGAGAATGCCTTTGACATTCATTGATTTTGATTTTGTCAGTGAAAGGTTTCTTTATCTGGGTCTTATGAGGAGAGACTGAGGGAGCTGAGGGCTCTGGAGCTTGGAGAGGAGGAGATTGAGAGGTGACCTCATTCATATTGATAAAGATGTGCAGGATGGGGCTGGAGCCAGGCTTTGCTGAGTGATGCCCAATGCCAGCACAAGGGGCAATGGTGGAAGCTGAGGCATAGGACGCTCTATGGAAACAGGAGGAAGAATTATTTCCCTGTGAGGGTGGCAGAAGCCTGAAACAGGCTGCCCAGGGGGGTTGTGGAGTCTCCCTCTCTGGAGATATTCAATACCTTCCTGGATGCATTCCTGTGTGACCTGCTCTAGGTGATGCTGCTCTGGCAGGGAGGTTGGACTGGATGACCTCTCGAAGTCCCTTCCAGTCCCTAACACTTTGTGATTCTGTGATTCCAGGTTCGGAAGGAACAATAAGATCTTTCATTTTCAGCAGAGCATTCATCTCTAGTGTTCTTCATGCAGCCAGGCAGTAGCCTCCTGCACCACTGCTTCCTTCATTTTTACAGCTTCTTACATCTGCATTTTTCCTGCCTCTTACTCCTGGCTGACACTGGAACAGGCTGCCCAGGGGGGCTGTGGAGTCTCCCTCGCTGGAGATATTCAAACCCCACCTGGATGTGGTCCTGTGTGATTTGGTTTGGGTGATCCTGCTGTGGCAGGGGGGTTGGACTGGATGAGTTTTTGAGGCCCCCTTGCAGCCCCTGTGATTCTGTGATTCTGTGATCCTTTAGCTGCAAAGGAAAAAAACAACACAGAAATAGGAAGAAAGTTCAGAAGCAGAAGGTCAAAGGCTGTTGGCAGCAGATGGAGCAGAGGGGATTTCTTAAATGTAGGCTGAAACCCAACCCCACAATTGGAATCAACATTCAACCCTCAGGGATTAAGCTAAATCTTCTCTGCGCCATTTCACTTCCAACAAGTGCTACTGACACCATCTTTTTGTTTATGTTCTTTAGGCCATCTTCTGGGATGCTGATCTGAGAAAAACCGCTTCAACCACATTTCTCATCCATTTGGGTTCCACCCAGCAGGCTTAGTTTTTACTAGTAGCCCTTTTGCCTGTCCTGTAATTTACCCTCTATACAAAATCACAGAATAATAGAATCACAGAATTAACCAGGCTGGAAAAGACCTCAGAGATCATCGAGTCCAACCTATCACCCAACACCATCTGATCAACTAAACCATGGCACCAAGTGCCTCATCCAGGCTATTTTTAAACAACTCCAGGGAGAGTCTCTAAACCTCCCTGGCACAGCTTGAGACTGTGTCCTCTTGTTCTGGTGCTGGTTGCCTGGGAGTAGAGGGTTGGTGAGGGGTTTGGAACACAAGCCCTATGAGGAAAGGCTGAGGGAGCTGGGGTTGCTTAGCCTGGAGAAGAGGAGACTGAGGGGTGACCTTATTGCTCTCTGCAACTACCTGAAGGGAGGTTGCAGCCAGGCAGAGGTTGGTCTCTTCTCCCAGGCAGCCAGCACCAGAACAAGAGGACACAGTCTCAGGCTGCGCCAGGGGAGGTTTAGACTGGACATTAGGAGGAAGTTCTACACAGAGAGAGTGATTCCCCATTGGAATGGGCTGCCTGGGGAGGTGGTGGGGTCACCGTCATTGGAGGTGTTCAGAAGGAGACTCGATGGGGTGCTTGGTGACATGATCTAGTTGTTTGATGGGTTGGACGTGATGATCTTGAAGGTCTCTTCCAACCTGGTTTATTGTATTGTATTGCATTTTAAGTACACTAATATATAATTGACTAAATCTACTACTCAGCTTACCTCTATACTTAGAGACCAAGCTCCACCACTCCCTTCAGGGAGCTGTAGAGAGCAAGAAGGTCTCCCTTGAGCCTCCTCTTCTCCAGGCTAAGCAACCCCAGCTCCCTCAGCCTCTCCTCACAGGGCTGTGCTCCAGACCCCTCCCCAGCCTCGTTGCCCTTCTCTGGACACGTTCAAGTGTCTCAATGTCCTTCTTAATTTGAGGAGCCCAGAACTGGACACAGGACTCAAGGTGTGGCCTGACCAGTGCTGAGTACAGGCCAGAATGACTTTCCTGCTCTTGCTGGCTCACACTAGATCAGGTTGCTCAGAGCCACATCGAGCCTGGCCTTAAAAACCTCCAGGGATGGGAAGGGACCTTGAAGGTCATGCAGTTCCAACCCCCTTGCCTTGGGCAGGGAAACCTTCCACTAGACCACGATCCTCAAAGGTCCATCCACCCTTGCATCGAATGCTTCCAGTGAGCAGGCATTCACCACTTCTCTGAGCAACCTGTTACTCTATCCAACCTACCACCCAACAAGATCACCCAACACCATCTAATCAACTAAACCATGGCCCCATCCAGTCTCTTTTTAACCACCTCCAGTGGTGGTGACTCCACCACCTCCCTGGGCAGCACATTCCAATGGCCAATCTCTCTTGCTGGGAAGAATTTCATTCTACCATCCAGCCTAAACATCCCCCTGCACAGCTTGAGACTGTGTCCTGTTGTTCTGCTGCTGCTTGCTTTGTCTACCACCTCCCTTCAGGTAGTTGTAGAGAGCACTAAGGTCTCCCCTGAGCCTCCTCTTCTCCAGGCTAAACACCCCCAGCTCCCTCAGTGTCACAGGGCTGTGCTCCAGTGAAAGTCCTTCAGTCCTTGCAGTCTTTGTGTAAAATGCTGTCCTCCCTATCTCTCCCAACCTATCTTTTGTCTTTCCACCTCACTGATTGCTTCAGGCACACCTACTTCCCTCTTCCTACCCAGCCTCTGGTTTGATGGATTTTCTTGCTCATCCAGTGTTTGACCTTTCTACAGCATCTCTTATCAAAAGCCTTTTGATTATGTCGTATTCTTTAAACTATCATTTCAAATATAACCTGGTTTTCACATTTTGCATGGCAGCTCTCTCCCACTTGTCCCTTTTCCATTTGTAGAGAATTCCCTTTACCTTGGTTCAGTGTTTAACAGCTCAGTGCCTTTGCTGTTGCCTGGGGCTTCCTGGGATTGCCTTGTTGGTTCTCTTGCTTTTGATAATTTTCTGCAGTCCTTCTGGTTTCTGCATTTACAGGTAATTCCCCAGTAAAGTCTTTTGGTCCTTCTGAAACTGACCTGTTCAGACTCCATGGTTTTTAAAAGACCACTACTGTCCTGGTGCATTGAGCAAATTCAGTGACCTGGTTCTGTATTTTGCAGCCACCAAGAAAATCACAGAATCACAGAAGGTTAGGGGCTGGAAGGGACCTCCAAAGCTCATCCACTCCAAACACCCTGCCAGGGCAGCATCACCTAGAGCAGATCACACAGGAACACATCCAGGCTGCTCTTGAATATCTCCAGAGAGGGAGACTCCACAACCCCCCTGGGCAGCCTGTTTCAGGCTTCTGCCACCCTCACAGGGAAATAATTCTTCCTCCTGTTTCCATGAAACTTCCTCTGCCTCAACTTCCACCACTGCCCCTTGTGCTGGCATTGGGCATCCCCCAGCAGAGCCTGGCTCCAGCCTCTGGGCACTCACCCTGCACATCTTTAGCAACATGAATGAGGTCACCTCTCAGTCTCCTCTTCTCCAAGCTCCAGAGCCCTCAGCTCCCTCAGTCTCTCCTCACAAACAAGATGTTCCACTCCATCATCTTTATGGCTCTGTGCTGGACTCTTTCAAGCAGTTCCCCGAGCTCCTTCTTGAACTGAAGGGCCCAGAACTGGACACAATATTCCAGATGTGGCCTCACCAGGGCAGAGTAGAGGGGGAGGAGAACCTCTCTGGACCTACTAACCACAGCCCTTCTAATCCACCCCAGAATGGAATTTGCCTTCCTGGCCACAGGAGCACATTGTTGGCTCATGGTCAACCTTCCATCCACCAGGACTCCCAGGTCTTTTTCCTGTTCTCTGCTCTCCAACAGGTCAGTCCCCAACCTATTCTGCTCCATGGGGTTGTTCTTTCCCAGGTGCAAGAATCTACACTGCCCTTTGTTGAATTTCATTCAATTTCTCCCTGCCCTAATCTCCAGCCTATGTCTCACTGAGTGAGGGCACAACCCTCTGGTGTGTCAGCCACTCCTCCCAGCTTGGGGTCATCAGCAAACATGCTGACAGTGCTCTCTGCTCCCTCATCCAGGTTGTTGATGAATATATTGAATAGCTCTGGTCCCAGGACTGACTCCTGAGGGACTCCTCTGGACACAGGCATCCAACTAGACTCTGTCCTATAGATCAGAACTCTGTGACTTCTTTCCTTCAACCAGTTCACATCCACCATACTATTCAATCATCCAGACCACACTTCGGCAGCTTAGCTTTAAGGCTGAGACATTTCTCACCAAGAAACAACAAATCCAGAGATCATCCAGTCCAACCCCCCTGCCAAAGCAGCATCACCCAGGGGAGTCTGCACAGCAATGCATCCAACTGGGTTTGGAAAGTCTCCAGAGAAGAAGACTCCACAACCTCTCTGGGCAGCCTGCTCCAGGGCTCTGGCACCCTCACCACAAAGAAGTTTCTCCTCATGTTGAGCTGAAACCTTCTGTGTTCAAGCTTGTACCTCCTTCTTGTCTTATTCCTGTGCACCACTGAAAACAGCTTGGCCCCCTCCACTTGACTCCCACCCTCAGAGATTTATAGACATTGATCAGATCCCCTCTCAGCCTTCTCTTCTCCAGACTAAACAGCCCCAGGGCTCTCAGTCTCTCTTCACAGGGGAGATGCTCAAGGCCCTTAATCATCATTGTGGCTCTGCATTGGATTCTCTCCAGCAGCTGTCTGTCTCTCTTGACCTGGGAAGCCCTAAACTGGACACAGGATTGCAGCTGTGGTCTCAGAAGGGCAGAGCAGAGGGGAGAAGAACCTCCCTGGATCTTCTGCTCACACTTTTCTTGCTGCACCCCAGGATGCATCCACTCTGGTCAAATATGTGATCCTTCAGGTCAGCTGGCAGGTAAGCTCTGTCATTCCACATTATGGTCACCCTGCCTTCACAGGAATAGAATGGAGTAGAGTAGAGTAGAGTAGAGTAGAGTAGAGTAGAGTAGAGTAGAGTAGAGTAGAGTAGAATAGAGTAGAGTAGAGTAGAGTAGAGTAGAATAGAGTAGAGTAGAATAGAGTAGAATAGAGTAGAGTAGAGTAGAGTAGAGTAGAGTAGAGTAGAGTAAAGTAGAGTAGAATAGAGTAGAGTAGAGTAGAGTAGAGTAGAGTAGAGTAGAGTAGAGTAGAGTAGAATAGAATAGAATAGAATAGAATAGAATAGAATAGAATGGAATGGAATGGAATGGAATGGAATGGAATGGAATGGAATGGAATGGAATGGAATTGAATTGAATTGACCAGGTTGCAAAAGACCTTTGAGATCATCAAGTCCAACCTATCACCCAACACCATCTATTCAACTAAACCATGGCACCAAGTGCCTCATCCAGGCTCTTCCTAAACACCTCCAGGGACATTGACCCAGGCAAAGTATTGGTGACTAATCGTGAAGCAAATCTGCAGAAACCAACACAGTTGTTTGAGAAACACAACCAGAGCAGCTAAGGAGTAGAAATTTCACCTCCTTTTCCAGCCCTCAGCAGGAACCTTGCCCTGCTTGGGATTGGTGTTGTGCCACTTCTTGGTCATAAAATGGAATTCCATGAAGTTCCTTCCCCTGCTTTTGGTTTGGGCTTTCCATTTTTCCCATCCTTGGGTTTAAATATTTTTCTAATACATTCATCTTTCTTTCCGGGCAGCCAGCCTATTTTTCTTCTGGCCTTTGCATCTTTTTTTTCCCTCCTCTGGTTCAGGCCAAAACAAATGATTCCCTTTCAGCACACACAGTACCCTGCTATTTATTTAAGAAGGAAAGAAGGAAAGAAAGTAGTTTTCTCAGGCAGCTTCTAGGACAGCTCCAATTTTGTGGCATGTTTTGGCCAGTTCCTGGGTAAAGCCCAGGCACAGTCCTGAGAGGCTGGAGCCAGGCTCTGCTGGGTGGTGCCCAATGACAGGACAAGGGGCAATAGTATCATAGTATCAGTCAGGGTTGGAAGGGACCACAAGGATCATCTAGTTCCAACCCCCCTGCCATGGGCAGGGACACCCCACACTAGATCAGGCTGGCCAGAGCCTCATCCAGCCTGGGCTTAAACACCTCCAGGGACGGGGCCTCAACCACCTCCCTGGACAGCCCATTCCAGGGCTTCACCAGTCTCATGGGGAAGAACTTCCTCCTCACCTCCAGCCTGAATCTCCCCACCTCCAGCTTCATTCCATTCCCCCTAGTCCTATCACTACCTGATAGCCTGATGGAAGTTAAGGTATAGGAAGTTTCACATAAACATGAGGAGAAATTTTTCCCCTGTGATGGTGACAGAGCACTGGAAGAGGCTCCCCAGGGGGTTGTGGAGTCTCTCTCCCTTAAGATATTCAAACCCCACCTGGATGTGTTCCTGTGTGACCTGCTCTAGGTGATGCTGCTCTGGCAGGGGGTTGGACTGGATGAGCTTTGGAGGTCCCTTCCAGCCCCTAACATTCTGTGATTCTGTGTGTGATAGTCATCAGCAAAATAAGTCACTGTGTGTGGCTGGCAGAACTTGGCTGCAGGGTGAAACATACTGATCTGATCATACTCATATTTTTAAGAGTTATTTACTAGCAGGTTTGGATGTGCTATCTAATTACATTTGCACACAAGTGATGCAGTGTTGTCTTCACACACTTCTCTAACCAACTTTTACATTGCCTGTAGCTTGGAGAAGAGAAGCCTGAGGGGTGACCTCATTCGTGTTGATGAAGATGTGCAGGGTGAGTGCCCAGAGGCTGGAGCCAGGCTCTGCTGGGGGATGCCCAATGCCAGCACAAGGGGCAGTGGTGGAAGTTGAGGCAGAGGAAGTTCCATGGAAACAGGAGGAAGAATTATTTCCCTGTGAAGGTGACAGAGCACTGGAAGAGGCTGCCCAGGGTGGGTTGTGGAGACTCCCTCTCTGGAGACATTGAAGACCCGCCTGGATGTGCTCCTGCTCTAGGTGATGCTGCTCTGGCAGGGGGGTTGGACTGGATGAGCTTTGGAGGTCCCTTCCAGCCCCTGAAATTCTGTGTTTCTGTGATCTTCCTTGTGGCTGCAAAACATAGAACTAGGTCATTACATGTCTTACAATGTTATTTGTTACAATTCGCTATTCTAGGTGTGGGGCCAGTCAGGCTCTTTGGAAATAGTATCATAGTATCATAGTATCAGTCAGGGTTGGAAGGGACCACAAGGATCATCTAGTTCCAACCCCCCTGCCATGGGCAGGGACACCCTGCACTAGATCAGGCTTGCCAGAGCCCCATCCAGCCTGGGCTTAAACACCTCCTTTAACACCTTTAATCACCAACACTGAGGGGAGACCTCATTGCTGAGGTTGCAACTGCCTGAAAGGACATTGTGGAGAGGCTGCTGCTGGTCTCTTCTCACAGGCAATTAATGATAGAACAAGAGGGAATGACCTCAAGCTGCCACTGTGTAGCTTTAGACTGGACATTAGGAAACATTTTTGGATGGCAAGAGTGGTCAGGGCGTGGAATGTGCTGCCCAGGGAGGTGGTTGAGACCCCAAGCCTGGCTGTGTTTCAAGGAGGTTCGGCTGTGGTGCTTGGGGCTATGGTTTGGGGGTGACCCTTGCAGAGTAGGGTTCTGGGTTGGTGATCCTGAGAGTCTTTTCCAACCTGAATGTTTCTGGGATTCTGTGAAGACAACTTCATGTCAAAGCAAAAGAAAGAGAGGGCTCTCGTGATGCTCTTTGTTTCCATGAATGAAAGGCACGTCGGTGTTTGTTTCAAGTGCATAGATTTGTTTTCATGGCAACCCTAAGCCTAACAGCCTGATACTGGAGAGTTTCCCGCTGTTTTATTGGTTTAGTTGGTCTTTTTGGGGGGGTTGGGCTTTGTTGGGGCTGGGGTGGGTAAAAATGTGTAGGTGGTTTGTTTGTGAGGGCAAATGATCTGCTGCTTTGCAGTGTGAGTAATCCCACTGAAGCCAGCAGGTTCCTCACTTTTATTGTCAGGGAGAAGATTACTTTTGGGTTTTATATCTGGTCCATTACAGTGGGGGCCTGGCCCATGGCTGTGGTTCTGAGGCTCTGTAATAAACCACAACTATAATAGTTAGTAATGTTTTGGCTCCTTGGGTGGAACATCTGTCTGACCTGCACTGTAACTGAATTCAGCTTTCTTCTTTAAAATAATACTGAGGTTGGGATTTTGTCCCTGTTTGCTGGGAAAATAGGCCTGGGCCCATTGGGGTCCAAAGCCTTCAGTATGGAGAGATGATTCAGTGTCTATCAAGGGCTGTCTTTATAGTGGTATGTGACAACAGCAGTGCCAAAAAAAAAGCTTCCAGGGTCCCAATCACTTTTCAGGCTGGATTTGCAGGGTAGGTGTTTAGGCAGCTGTTCATCTTTAGAGATTCATACAATGTAAGTTAGGTAGAGTACAATGTTCTGGCTGGGCAGAGGTACAATGGGAGGCACTGAAGTGGTGAGATGATGTTTATGCCCTGCCTCTGTCTTTGGCACCTTATCCAAGATGTCAGAAATTTACTGTCCCACATACAAGGTACTTTATGGGTTGGGGTGTCACTTTTGGGAGGTAGCTGGCAGAACAACCTCTCCATCCTGCTGCTTGTCAGGTAGACCAAGAGGATTCAAAGACATGGTGATAATCATAGAACCAAAGAATCATAGAATCGTTAGGGTGGGAAGGGACCTCAAGGATCAGCCAGTTCCAACCCCCTGCCATGGGCAGGGACACCTCACACTACAGCAGGTTGCTCACAGCCACAGCCAGCTTGGCTGCAAAAACCTCCAGGCATGAGGCTTCCACCACCTCCCTGGGCAACCTGTGCCAGTGTCTCACCACCCTCACGGGGAACAACTTCTTCCTAACATCCAATCTGAATCTACCCATTGCTAGTTTTGTTCTATTCCCCCTGGTTCTATCACTCCCTGGCAGCCTAAAAAGTCCCTCCCCAGCTTTCTTGTAGCTCCCTTCAGATACTGGAAGGTCACAATTAGGTCTCCTTGGAGCCTTCTCTTCTCCAGACGGAACAGCCCCAACTCCCTCAGTCTGGCCTCGTAGGAGAGGAGCTCCAGCCCTCTGATCATCCTTGTGGCCCATCTCTGGACCCCTTCCAGTCAAAAGAGAGTCCCAGCCCCAAAGCCAGGTCTGAACTCCTCTTTGGCACATCTGGAGCTGTGAGGGTGCTCTCACCTCTCCCCTTCCAAGAGCCCCCCATTATGGGACTGGGCCAGTGTGGGTAAGACAGAGCAGGTAGTTGTGGAGCTCCTTATCCCACAAGTTTTGGAATTAGCTGGGGGAGTGGGAAATTAATTGAATGAAAAGAAATAGCTTCAGCTGGCAGGGACGGAAGCACCTCTTCCCAGCTCCCTGCTCTGCTCTGCTTTGGTAGCGTATCCAGAACTAAGGCACTTCTGGAAACACTTCAGGACAGGACTTGAAACACTCAATATATCCTGGTATCAGAGTAGCAGAGAAATGTGTGTCTGCCACAATCAGGAAGGGCTGTGCAATGGTTTTGTGGGGTGGGTGGTTTTAGTCCAAGTACATGTACCATGACTTACAGGTCATAGGTTTCCTCCTTAAGTAGCTCTGGTCCTCTGCTGATTTCTTTTCTCTTCTGGAGGGCTTCAAGCCTGGCTCACAAATTTCTCACTATCCTTGGAAATCTGGCCATGAGAATTTCCTGTGAGTTCCCAACTCTAAGATTCCTACCACATCTCTATTTAAACTGGGGGGGACTTTATGAACCCTGTCAAATCTCTCCACTCCTCTCCTCTTCCTGCCTTCTATTTTGGCAGGTAAAGCAACTTTTTAGATCTGAGGAGCTCAAAATAGTTTTTACATCTTTCTTGTGATAAAATCTGTTCTCTAGACTCTACCAGAGCTGCTCAAATGTACTGACAATGTCTGCAGCACTGCTTCCCCCCCCATGTTAATACGTGTAGCAGACCAAAGCTTTTAGCTGTCACATCAGTTTGCTGTGCCAATGACTTCAATATTTTTAGCTCCTGATATGAAGAATGTGTAGGACAGGACACTTCAGAAAGCTCCTAGGCTCTCTTTGGCTAGAGCACCGGAGATGGAAAATCCTGTTACAAGACATTGGCTAAGGAGCAAGAGAGACTGAATTCATCTGCATGTGACACTACCAAGCACATCCCCAACAGATGGACAAAAACTGAAAAAGGGCTTGGCTAGGAATCCAAGGGAGAGTGAACATCTACATCAGCTGGTTCTGGTGCAGGACAGTAACAATGCTCACATTTTCTTCCTTGCATTTCAAGGAATCATGGAATTGTCAGGGTTGGAAGGGACCTCAAGGATCATCCGGTTCCAACCCCCTGCCATGGGCAGGGACACCTCACACTACAGCAGGTTGCTCACAGCCACATCCAGCCTGGCTGCAAAAACAGGTACAAGCTTGAACACAGAAGGTTTCAGCTCAACATGAGGAGAAACTTCTTTCTGGTGAGCGTGACAGAGCCCTGGAGCAGGCTGCCCAGGGGGTTGTGGAGTCTCCTTCTCTGGAGACTTTCCAAACCGACCTGGATGCATTCCTGTGTGGACTATTCTAAGTGATTCCTCATGGTGAACATCCAATCTGAATCTATCCACTTCTAGTTTTGCTCCATTCCCCACAGTCCTGTCACTCCCTGACACCCTCAAAAGTCCCTCCCCAGCTTTCTTGGAGCCCCCTTCAGATATTGGAAGGCCACAATTAGGTCATCTCAGGGACTTCTCCAGACTGAACGGCCCCAACTCTCTCAGTCTGTCCTCATAGGAGAGCAGCTCCAGCCCTCTGCTCATCCTCGTGGCCCTTCTCTGGACACCTTCCAGCAGCTTCAGATCCTTCCTGTAATAGAGGCTCCAGAACTGGACACAGTGCTCCAGGTGGGGTCTCAGCAGAGTGGTGTAGAGGGGGAGAATCATCTCCCTCGTCCTGCTGACAACAGCTCTCTTGCTGCAGCCCAGGCTCTGGTTGGCTTTCCGGGCCACAAGTGCACGCTGCAGTTATGTCTGGAAACAGCCATGGTCTGGCCCTTCCTAGTAGAGCCAAATACTTTGTGTTTGTTTGTTTTTGAAAGCATTTGTTACAGTTGTGTCACGAAAGTTTGCATCAACAATTCATCACCTGGAGGCAGCATAAACATGCAGTGATTTATTAGCAAAGAGCGTGGGGAAAACTGCAGGTGGGAGAAAGGGACTCCAGTCACAGCTGCAGCTGTGTTTAGGTTCTTCCTTAAAACAAGCTGAAAATGAAACTCCTCAGCTCTTGTCCAAGCAGAGAACAGCGATTCATGGCATCACAGGATGATTCAGGTGTGAAGGAGACTTCTTAATCAAGGGTGCAGTTTCTTAATCAAAGCTGTCAGGGAGGTAAAGTGCCCTCTGAGACCCAGGGTTTATGATCCAGAGATTTTGGCACAATTGAATCGTTGCTATGGTGGAAAAGCAGGGCAGGAAAGTGAGATTCTAGGGCAGATTATTTCACATGAAAGTTTGTACATAATAAATCTTAGGATCATAAGGATCACAGCATGGTTCAGGTGCAAAAGCACCTCAGGAATATGAGGTTCTTCTGCCCTCTACTCTGCCTTACTGAGACCACACCTGGAATGCTTTGTCCAGTTTGGGGCCCCCCGGTTCAGAGAGACAGAGACCTGCTGGAGAGAGTCCAACAGAGAGCCAGGAGGTTGCTTAGGAGACTTGAGCATCTCCCCTGTGAAGAGAGACTGAGAGCCCTGGGGCTGTTTAGTCTGGAGAAGAGAAAGCTGAGAGGGGATCTGATCAACATCTATCAGTCTCTGAGGGGTGGGTGTCAAGTGGAGGGGGCCAAGCTCTTTTGGGTGGTGCACAGGAAAAAGACAAGGAACAACAGGTACAAGCTTGAGCAGAGAAGATTTCATCTCAACATGAGGAGAAACTTCTTTGCAGTGAGGGTGAGAGAGCCCTGGAACAGGCTGCCCAGAGAGGTTGTGGAGTCTCCTCTGGAGATATTGCAAACCCAGCTGGATGCATTCCTGTGTGGACTACCCTAAGTGATTCCTCATGGGGAAGAGCCTCTTCCTCACATCCAATCTCAATCTGCCCACTTCTAGTTTTGTTCCATTCCCCCCAGTCCTATCACTCCCTGACACCCTAAAAAAGTCCCTCCCCAGCTTTCTGGTAGCCCCCTTCAGATACTGGAAGGCCACAAGAAGGTCTCCTCAGAGCCTTCTCTTCTCCAGACTGAACAGCCCCAATGCCCTCAGTCTGTCCTCATAGGAGAGGAGCTCCAGCCCTCTGCTCCTCCTCGTGGCCCTTCTCTGGACACCTTCCAGCACCTCCAGATCCTTCCTGTAATAGGGGCTCCAGAACTGGACACAGAACTCCAGGTGGGGTCTCACCAGAGTGGAGTAGAGGGGGAGAATCATCTCCCTCGACCTGCTGGCTATTCTGGTGGGAGTTTGGAATGGTGAGAGCTGGAAAGGACTTCTGGGGATCAACCACTTCAGCCCCCCTGCTAAAGCAGGGGCACCCACAGCAGCTTGCCCAGGATCACAAGGGGCAGCTGGGTTTCCCCCACAGAAATTCTGTCACGTAACAGAAGGAGATTATGTTGCCATCCTATTAGCAGTGGTTGTACTCTGACACAGTTCCATACCTTCCTTTTCCCACCAGCCTTTCCAGTCTGGCATGCAGGCAGCAGTTTGGGGCATTCTTTGGTAATGATGCACGTTTGTGAGGACTGTAACATGGATGACTCATGAAAACCTTCTCTCCTTTCTGTTTTTCTTTATTTCTGGACAACTGCTGGCAAACCTTCCAAACACACAATCACTATTAGAGCATAAATATAGAGGTTCCTTTTCTATTTTCAGAGGCAAATGTTCTTCAGTGCTCTAAGGACTACCATCTGGGGGCACAGTCACTCCAAAAGCAAAGCCGCCTCCAGTCGCAGTCGTGGCTCTCTGTGCCAGTTCCTCTTTTCCCACACCACGAGATCTTCTGCTTTGGTTCCTAACAATGGCCAAGTTGGTGAGGGGTTTGGAACACAAGCCCTATGAGGAGAGGCTGAGGGAGCTGGGGTTGCTTAGCCTGGAGAGGAGGAGACTCAGGGAGACCTTCTTGCTCTCTCCAACTCCCTGAAGGGAGGTTGTAGCAAGGTGGGGGTTGGTCTCTTCTCCCAGGCAACCAGCACCAGAACAAGAGGACACAGTCTCAAGCTGCACCAGGGGAACTTTAGGCTGGATGTGAGGAAGAAATTCTTCCCAGAAAGAGTCATTAGCCATTGGAATGTGCTGCTCAGGGAGGTGGTGGAGTCACCATCCCTGGAGGTGTTCAAGAGGGGATTGGATGTGGCACTTGAAGCCATGGTTTAGTTAGTCCTGAGATTCTGGGTGCTAGGTTGGACTTGATGATCTCTGAGGTCTTTTCCAACCTTATTGATTCTATGATTCTAAGCCCAACCCCCTGCCAGAGCAGGACCATACAATCCAGCACAGGTCACACAGGAACACATCCAGATGTGTCCTGAATGTCTCCAGAGAAGGAGACTCCACAACCCCTCTGGGCAGCCTGTTCCAGTGCTCTGGGACCCTCACAGTGAAGAAGTTCCTCCTCAAGTTGAGGTGGAAACTCCTGTGCTGTAGTTTATATCCATTGCCCCTTGTCCTATCCCAGGGAGCAACTGAGCAGAGCCTGACAACAATAGGATCCAGAGAGAGAACTCAGTCTATGGACTGAAAGTGCTCTGGGAAAGAAGAGGGAAACCCTCTTTGTAATAGGACTCTTCCTTGAGATGAGAGAGGTTTGGCAAGGCCTGAGGGACAGACTGAACAGCTTCTTCCTCTGCCTGAGGAATTCAGCCCTTTTAGTGGGGAATATATAAGCACCCTGGCTGCACTGGTTCAGATACGTTACACAGCACTCCACCGCCGAGAAACAACCGGGTAAGTTCATGCCTGCTCATGAGGATGAGCTGTAGCAAAGGAGCTTTCAAAATGACATTAACTAACTGCAGCAGTACAGGTCAGGAGGTGATCTGCTGGAGAGCAGCCCTGTGGAGAAGGACCTGGGAGTCCTGATGGAGAACAAGTTCTGCATGGGGCAGCAATGTGCCCTGGTGGCCAAGAAGGCCAATGGGATCCTGGAGTGCATTAAGAAGAATGTCTCCAGCAGATGGAGGAAGGTTCTCCTCCCCTCTGCCCTGGTGAGACCTCACCTGCAGTACTGCATCCAGTTTTGGGCTCCCCAGTTCAAGAGGGACAGGGGTCTGCTGGAGAGTGTGTAATGGAGAACCATGAGGATGATTGAGGGACTGGAGCACTGTCTGATGAGGAGAGGCTGAGAGCCCTGGGGCTGTTTAGACTGGAGAAGACTGAGAGGAGATTTAATAAATGTTTCTAAATATCTGAGGGCTGGGGGTCAGGAGGGAGGGGACAGGCTCTGCTCACTTGCTCCCTGGGATAGGACAGGGGGCAGTGGATAGAAACTCCAGCACAGGAGTTTGCACCTCAACATGAGGAGGAACTTCTTCACTGTGAGGGTCCCAGAGCCCTGGAGCAGGCTGCCCAGAGAGGTTGTGGAGTCTCCTTCCCTGGAGACCTTCAAGACCCATCTGGATGTGTTCCTGTGTGAGCTGTGCTGGATTCTGTGGTCCTGCTCTGGCAGGGGGTTGGACTCGAAGGTCTTTGGAGGTCCCTTAGCAGTAAAGCAGAAGTGCGTGGCGCACAGATGTTAGCAATGGCAGCGGAAATAACTGAAGCTGTTTCTCACAGGGTGTCCAGAGGCATCCCTGTTTAGTCTGGAGAAGACTGAGAGGAGATTTAATAAATGTTTCTAAATATCTGAGGGCTGGGGAGCTCAAGAGGGAGGGGACAGGCTCTGCTCACTCGCTCCCTGGGATTTTGTCAGAGATGCAAATCAGATCTGCAGTGGCCCAACGACCCAGGGTGTTTAACTTCCTTCTATGCAAAATTCATCCACATGCTGACTCTGCTACCCAATGCCAGGTTTGCCAGGCAGATTTTCATGCATATTGACTCAACTATGCTACATTCTGATTTAGGCTCTCACAAATTGGTTGTGGCTGCGAGGCTGGAGCCCAGCACAAATCCAGGCCCTGCTCACCAAGCCACCATCTGCTCTTTATTTCAGTGACTTAAAAACCAACCAACCAAACAATGCTGCTGCCTTTGTGCCTGCTGAGCATAAGTGATCTGATTAGCCTTAGTAAAATACATGAATTAATGGATTTGCAAGTACCATCAGGATGTGCCTATGTAAAACAAACCATGAGGACATAATCCCCTGACATCCATTGTAAGCAGCTTCTCTCTGTCCCTCCCCTGTTTGTCGGAGGCACCTGGCACATCCCACCCATAGAATCGTAGAACTGTCAGGGCTGGAAGAGACCTCAAGGATCAGCCAGTTCCAGTCCCCCTCACACTACAGCAGGTTGCTCACAGCCACATCCAGCCTGGCTGCAAACACCTCCAGGGATGAGGCTTCCTCCACCTCCCTGGGCAACCTGTGCCAGGCTCTCACCACCCTCATGGGGAAAAACATCTTCCTAACATCCAATCTGAATCTACCCATTTCTAGTTTTGCTCCATTCCCCACAGTCCTGTCATTCCCTGACACCCTAAAAAGTCCCTTCCCAGCTTTCCTGTAGCCCACTTCAGATACTGGAATGTCACAATTAGGTCTCCTCAGAGCCTTCTCTTCTCCAAACTGAGCAGCCCCAACTCTCTCAGTCTGTCCTCATGAGAGAGCAGCTCCAGCCCTCTGCTCATCCTCGTGGCCTTTCTCTGGACACCTTCCAGCACCTCCAGATCCTTCCTGCAATAGAGGCTCCAGAACTAGACACAGTGTTCCAGGTGGGGTCTCAGTAGAGTGGAGTAGAGGTGGAGAATCACCTCCCTCGACTTGCTGGCTCTGCTTCTCTTGATGCAGCCCAGGTTCTGGTTGGCTTTCTGGGCTGCAAGTGCTCACTGCTGGCTCCTGGTGAGCTTCTCATCCACCAGCAGCCTCAGGTCCTGTTCATCTGGGCTGCTTTTAAGCCAGTCCCTGCCCAGCCTATATCAATGCTTGGGATCGCCCTGACCCAGATGCAGGACCTTGCACTTGATCTTGTTGAACCTCATGAGGTTGTGTTGGGCTCCCCTCTCCAGCCTGTCAAGGTCCTTCTGGATGGCCTCCCTGTGAGCCACTGCACTCCTAGTGAGTTATTTGCATTTTGCCTTCAGTTGCTTTCAGTAGGATTACAGATCCTGCAGGCATCCCAGAAGCAGACATCAGACTCCTTCAGAAGGCTGGAGAAGAGGAGACCTAGAGGGGACTTTATCTCTCTCTACAACTACCTAAAAGGAAGCTGTAGTCAGGTGGGGCTCAGGCTCTTCTCCCAGGCAACTTGTGACAGGACAAGAGGCCATGGCCTGAAGCTGTGCCAGGGAAGGTTTAGGTTGGATATTAGGAAGCACTTCCTGACAGCAAGGCTGATTAGGCACTGGGATGGACTGCCCAGGGGGTGGTGGAGTTGCCATGCCTGGAGGTGTTCAAGGAAAGCTTGGATGTGGCACTTGGTGGCCATGGTTTACCTGCTGGTGGTCCTAGGCTGGACTTGATGATCTCAGAGGTCTTTTCCAGCCTCAATAATTCTGTGATTCTATTTATCTTCTAGAGAAGCTTAGTCATGTGATCCCCCTCATTCTCCTTTAAGGATTGTTAAGAGGGAGACTGTGTTAACTTCACTCCTTATTTAGGATCCTGTGGTTAGACGAAATGAACCTGGGCCCTTGATAGGCTTTGAGCAGGTAAACTTCTGAGGATTTGAGCCTCATCTCTTCGTTCAGGGAGCAAAGTCCAATCCTTCCTCTTTGACAGGTTTTTGGGTGCTGTTTAAAATTGTGACGTCTGACAATGACTCATTTCCAGAAGCCATTGCTTGCCCCTAGCTTTCTTTTAACAGAGGTAGAGATAAGAGAAGGACTGGATTATCATGTTTTCAGAATACAGTCTTGCCTTTTATTGGCTTTTAAGGCCAAATTATGCAGAAAGGCAGAAGCTCCATTTTAATTTCAGCTGCATGCTATTAACGGAATTAAGCACAAATCAGGCTCCGGCATCTGGAAGTCGTTAACATTGTTGAATTCCTTTTTACTTACTTCAGGGCCTCTTTGGCTAACCATGTAAATGAGATGGTGAGTTAGTAATTGCAGAGGGACCTGAGGTATGGCACACGATTGCCCATTATCAGATAAGGAGACCGAAGCCGCCGGAGAGACAGAGCTGGCAGAGGGATGTTTGTCTTCACGGAAGCTCCTGTCCTGACCTGCTGGTTTGGCAGAGAACCATTCATCTGAAACATAAGATAGATGAAATAGGTCCTCTTTAATCTTCCCCTAATGTCTAAACCAGCTGTTGCTAGGGGAAATGTATTTCCTGCACAGCTCTCCTGCATATTACATGACCATCCTAAGCCTCTCCCTACGCACACAGTCAGGGAAGAGAAAGGCAATGGGTTTTTGTGCCTTGTTCCCTTCCAGCCTCTGCTGGGTTTCACAGAATTACTGAGGCCGGAACAGACCTCTGAGATCATCAAGTCCAGACCTAACACCACCACACTGACCAGACCATGTCACTAAGTGCCTCATCCAATCTTCCCTAAAACACCTCCAGGGATGGCGACTCCACCACCTCCCTGGGCAGCACAGTCCAGTGCCTAATTCCCCTTTCCGTGAGGAAGTGCTTCCTATGAGGAGGCTCAGGGGTGACCTTATTGCTCTCTACAACTACCTGAAGGGAGGTTGTGGACAGGTGGGGGCTGGTCTCTTCTCCCAGGCAACCAGCACCAGAACAAGAGGACACAGACTCAAGCTGTGCCAGGGGAAGTTTAGGCTGGAGGTGAGGAAAAAGTTCTTCACAGAGAGAGTTATTAGTCATTGGAATGTGCTGCCCAGGGAGGTGGTGGAGTCACCATCCCTGGAGGTGTTCAAGAGGGAATTGGATGTGGCACTTGAAGCCATGGTTTAGTAGTCATGAGGTGTTGTGTGACAGGTTGGATTTGATGATACCTGAGGTCTTTTCCAACCTTATTGATTCTATGATTCTATCCCAGTGTCTAATTCCCCTCTCCATGAGGAAGTGCTTCCTAACATCTAACCTAAACCTCCCCTAGCACAGCTTCAGGTCTCGCCCTCTCATCTTGTCACAAGTTGCCTGGGAGAAGAAGCTGACCCCCACCTGACTACAGCCACCCTTCAGGTAGTCTGGTCAGTTCAGCCTGTAAATGCCCTGCTTGTTGCCACAGCATTTCACTCTAAAGGCCACAATGCATCTTTCAATGAGTCACTGCCTTGCTCTCAAAGGGATATTCAAATCACATTTGGAATTATTAGCTGAAAAACCAAGCAAGTTAAATTGCAGAATCAATCAGGTTGGAAAAGACCTCCAACATCAAGTCTAACCTATCACCCAACACCATCTTATCAACTAAACCATGGCACCAAGTGCCCCATCCAGGCTCTTTTTAAACACCTCCAGTGGTGGTGACTCCACCACCTCCCTGGGCAGCACATTCCAATGGCAAATCTCTCTTTCTGGGAAGGATTTCTTCCTAACATCCAGCCTGAACCTCCCCTGGTGCAGCTTGAGGCTGTGTCCTCTTGTTCTGGTGCTGGTTGCCTGGGAGAAGAGACCAACCCCCACCTGGCTACAACCTCCCTTCAGGGAGTTGGAGAGAGCAAGAAGGTCTCCCTGAGCCTCCTCAAGGCTAAGCAACCCCAGCTCCCTCAGCCTCTCCCTGGAGGCGTTTAAGAGGAGACTTGATGGGGTGCTTGGTGCCATGGTTTAGTTGATTAGATGGTGTTGGGTGATAGGTTGGACTTGATGATCTCAAAGGTCTTTTCCAACCTGGTTAATTTCTTTTCCATTCCATTCCATTCCATTCCATTCCATTCCATTCCATTCCATTCCATTCCATTCCATTCCATTCCATTCTCTGGTGGCATTCACTGTCCAGAAAACAACCCACTCAGTATGCAAGAGGTATAAGGAGAGGAGAAGCAGTGCGAGGCAGCAGTCATCCGTAATCTGGGAAGGCAGCAAACACATCACAGGTGATGATTTGTCAATAAACACAGATGCAAAGACTAAGGCAAGGCAGAGGGTGGGAAAAATCCCCACAACACCTCAGGGCTATCACAGTAGTGGAAAGCAGAGGGCTGGAGCATACACAGCTCTAAAGAAAGGCAGTTTGTGTAAAACAGGAAAGTGGAAACCAAATGCCCAAAGTGAGACTTGAGCTTTCCTAATGCTGCTCCTTCTTCCTTCCCTGGATAAAACTATCAGGGTGAAATGCAGCCCCGGTGTGGCTGCAGCAAAGTCACCCTAAAGTTAAAGGGAGGATAAATTGCTGCCATCAATCATCAAAATCAATGACAATCGTGGCTGTTCATGCCAGAAATTAATCTGGCCCATAACAGAAACACCCAAAGCTAAATTTAGCTTCTCTAGGCAATGAAATAAACTTGGAGTTTGTGTGGAGTTGCCCATGTCCTGGAAACATACCTTCAAGACTTCACCTGCTGCCTACATGGATGGCAGTGCACAGAATTGCCATTCTGCTGCCCACCTTCCCCTGTGGTGTGCCTGGCTTCATGCTCCGCTCCTCCATGTGCTGGATGGAAGGACTTCTGCAGGGCATGGAGACAGGTGTGAGGAGCCCTATGAGGAGAGGCTGAGGGAGCTGGAGTTGCTCAGCCTGGAGAAGAGGAGGCTCAGGGGAGAGGCTCCCAGGTTAAGCAACCCCAGCTCCCTCAGCTTCGCTCTGGAGGTGTTCAAGAGGAGACTTGATGGGGTGCTTGGTTGCATGGTTTAGTTGATTAAGTGGTGCTGGATAATAGGTTGGACACGATGATCTTGAAGGTCTCTTCCAACTTGGTCTATTCTATTCTATTCTATTCTATTCTATTCTATTCTATTCTATTCTATTCTATTCTATTCTATTCTATTCTACTCTATCAAGGTTGGAAAATACCTCAGAGATCATCAAGTCCAACCTATCACCCAACACCTCATGACTAACTGAACCATGGCTTCAAGTCCCCACTTGGTGCCATGGTTTAGTTGATTAGATAGTGTTGGGTGATAGGTTGGACTTGATCATCGTGAAGGTCTTTTCCAACCTGGTCTGGTCTGGTCTGGTTCTATTCTATTCTATTCTATTCTATTCTATTCTATTCTATTCTATTCTATGTAGCACCCACTTCTCTCACCATGCCACCCTAAATAATCATAGGTTGCTATATGCTTGCCAGGCGTGCAACCTGCATTGGATGGAACACAACTAGAAATGAAATTCAGATTGGATGTTAGGAAGAAGTTGTTGCCCATGAGGGTGGTGAGAGCCTGGCACAGGTTGCCCAGGGAGGTGGTGGAAGCCTCATCCCTAGAAGTTTTGAAGGCCTGGCTGGATGTGGCTCTGGGCAGCCTGCTGTAGTGTGAGGTGTCCCTGCCCATGGCAGGGGGTTGGAACTGGCTGATCCTTGAGGTCCCTTCCAACCCTGACAATTCTATGATTCTGTGATTGTACCTGCTGTGACTCTGGGGGGATTCAGCTACCTCAAAGTGGGGGAGCAACTGAATGGGGGACACAAGGCACAGCTGAGGTCCCAGCTCCTCTAGTCAGTCAGCAATGTTTGGGCATCTGGGTTCCATTTCTGGGTCCGAAAACTGCCTTTACGTAGCTCAGAGCTGGCAGCTCATCCCTTAGATTGCAGAGTACTGACACTGTCAGTGATATAACTTTGAGGAACAAGAGCATTATCTTGGTAGCACAACAAGCTGTGTTTGATAGAGCCTTTGGCTTTTATCACAGCTGTAGCAGAGACAAATGAGATTCAGTAGTACATGGCTTTTTGTCTCTATGTCTAAGATTCCAGGTTAAACTAATTCACTCTGTTGCTCTCAAGGGTTCTGTGTTAGTTTGAAAACCTTCACTGCCATTCCTGCTGGAGTGAAGGTTTCATTTTCTAGCATGATTAGTCAGAGCTAGATGCAATTTCCACCCCCTTCAAAGAGCCTCTAACAAGACAAAGGAAAGAAAAAGGAAAGGTGATCAAATGGCAAAATCAACAAGAAAAAAATTAGACTCCAAAAGAAATTATTTCAGCATGCATGACTTAGAATCATACAATCAGCCAGGGTGGAAAAGACCTCAGTGATCATCACGTCCAACCTATTCCCTAATACCTAACACCTCCTGACAACTAAACCATGGCTCCAAGTGCCACATCCAATCCCCTCTTGAACACCTCCAGGGATGGTGACTCCACCACCTCCCTGGGCAGCACATCCCAATGGCCAGTCTCTCTTGCTGGGAAGAACTTCTTCCTCACCTCCAGCCTAAACCTCCCCTGGCACAGCTTGAGACTGTGTCCTCTTGTTCTGGTGCTGGTTGCCTGGGAGAAGAGACCAACCCCCACCTGGCTACAACCTCCCTTCAGGGAGTTGGAGAGAGCAAGAAGGTCTCCCCTGAGCCTCCTCTTCTCCAGGCTAAGCAACCCCAGCGCCCTCAGCCTCTCCTCACAGGGCTGTGCTCCAGACCTCTCCCCAGCCTCGTTGCTCTTCTCTGGAACACGTTCAAGTATCCCAATGTCCTTCTTGAATCAAGGAGCCCACACCCACTTCTATGGCATGGCAGGGTTCTGCAGCCACAGCATCACAGGATGTTAGGGGTTGGAAGGGACATCCAGAGATCATTGAGTCCAAGCCGCCTGCCAGAGCAGGAGCAGAGAATCCAGCACAGGTCACACAGGAACATATCCTGATGGGTCTTGAAAGTCTCCAGAGAAGACGATTCCACAACCTCTCTGGGCAGCCTGTTCCAGGGCTCTGGGACTCTCACAGTGAAGAAGTTCCTCCTCATGTTGAGGTGGAACCTCCTGTGCTGCAGTTTATATCCCTTGCCCCTTGTCCTATTCCAGGGAGCAAGTGAGCAGAGCCTGTCCCCTCCTCTAGACCTCCAGCCCTCATTTATACACATTTATTAGATCCCCTCTCAGCCTTCTCTTCTCCAGACTAAACAGCCCCAGGTCTCGCAGCCTCTCCTCATCAGGCAGTGCTCCAGTCCCTTCAATCATTCTGGTAGCTCTTCAAGTTCTCATTATGATCTTTGTTTGTCATGGCCACTGCTCCCTCGCTGGGCAGCCTTTCTGCACAGTTATTGGGATAATGAAAACAACATTACAGGCCAGGTTCTATAAGGACAGCTGAGTTTTGCAGGGTATGGATTACATTAGGATCAAATAGACATCTTTAAGGAAATTCTGAATGTGTTTTATATTATTAGGGTGGTGCTCAATGGCTTGATGTCCAGATGGAGAGCAGTGACAGTGGTGTCCCTCAGGGGCCCCCTAATGGGACCTGTGCTGCTTCATATTTTTATCAATGACATAGGAAGTGATATTGAATGCACCATCAGCAAGTTTGCAGATGGCATCAAGCTGAGTGGTGGTGTTGATACACCAGAGGGACAGGATGGCATCCACAGGGACCTGGACAAGCTGGAGAGGTGGTGCCCAAGTGAACCTCATGAGGTTTATCAAGAGCAAGTGCAGGGTTCTGCACCTGGGCCAGAACAATCCTCACTATCAATACAGACTGGGGGAGGAGGTGTTAGAAAGCAGCCCTCTGGGAAAGGACTTGGGGGTGCTGGTGGATGAGGAGCTGGACATGAGCAGGCAGTGTGAGCTTGCAGCACAGAAGGCAAATCACATCCTGGGCTGCATCAAAAGATGTGAGGCCAGCAGAGCCAGAGAGGTGATTCTGCCACTTTGCTCTGCTGAGACCTCACCTGGAGTACTGTGTGCAGCTCTGGACACCTCAATACAGGAAGAGACATGGAGCTGATGGAGAGGGTCCAGAAGAGGTTAACAAAAATGATCAGGGCATTGGAGCAGCTCTGCTACAAGGACAGGCTGAGGGAGCTAAGGGTGTGCAGCCTGGAGAAGAGAGACTCCAGGGAGACCTAATAGCCTGCCAGTACCTGAAGGAGGCTACAAGAAGGATGGAGAGAGACTGTTTGCAAAGGCCTGCAGGGACAGGACAAGGGGCAATGGCTTCAAACTAGAGCAGAGCAGATTTAGATAGGATGTTAGGAACAAGCTCTTCACTGTGAGGTTGGTGGAACACTGAAACAGGTTTCCCAGGAAGGTAATTGAGGTCCCTTCCCTGGAGATAGTCAAGGTGAGGCTCAACGAGACTCTGGGCAACTTGATCTAGTTTGGGATGTCCCTGCTGACTGCAGAGGGGTTGGACTAGATGGCCTTTGGAGATCCCTTCTAGCCTGGACCATTCTATGATTCAGTGATTCTATTATGCAGACAAAAAGGTTTAGAATAAAAGGAAAGAAAGAAAGAAAGCCAAAAAGGAGTTGTTCTTCATTATCTCTTACTTTCAATCCTGCAACTTGTGACAGGACAAGAGGGCATGGCCTGAAGCTGTGTCAGGGAAGGTTTAGGCTGGATATTAGGAAGCACTGGGATGGACTGCCCAGGGAGGTGGTGGAATCACCATCCCTGGAGGTGTTTAAGGCAAGCATGGAGGTGGCACTTGGTGGCGATGGTTTAGCTGACGTGGTGGTGCTAGGCCCTAGGCTGGACTTGATGATCTCAGAGGTCTTTTCCAGCCTCAATCAGTCTGTGATTTTGTGACTCTGGGATTCTGTGCTTTTTATTTCCCTAAGAATAAGGAGCTCTGGGTGCACACAAGCTACATTCTCAGCACTTTGTCCTCTAATTTCTCCCTAGTTGAACTGCATGCAGTGTTGCCAACACAGCTCATGTATTTAATGATTGGAAGCGTGAAACCACCCCAAATAAGCTGCAAAATCAGCACTCCTGGGTTATGTTCTTTAGCACCACCACAAGAAAAGTCTGGAAGTTACAAAGATGAACCAAAAATGTCCTGTTCTGTGTTTGAAATCTGGTGATATTAGCACCAAAATGCAAAAATGAAATGGTCTGGTCTTGAGAATTATCTTCAATGGGTTATGTAAAAGGGGGAAAGTATTTTTTAAGCCTCACACTACAGCAGGTTGCTCACAGCCACATCCAGCCTGGCTGCAAAAACCTCCAGGCATGAGGCTTCCACCACCTCCCTGGGCAACCTGTGCCAGTGTCTCACCCCCCTCATGGGGAAGAACTTCTTCCAAACATCCAATCCGAATCTACTCACTTCTAGTTTTGCTCCATTTTCCCTAGACCTATCGCTCCCTGACACTCCAAAAAGTCCCTCACTGAATTTCTGGGGATAAAATAACAAAAGATTACAATTTCCTGTCCTTTTTCTGGACCTATCTAGCCCCTGGAGGTCTGTGACTTTCTGGTTGATCTTAGAAGAAGGCTTTGTCTTAGAAAGAAGTTCGTCCCAGCAAGAGAGGTTGGAATGTGCTGTCCAGGGAGGTGGTGAAGTCACTGTCCTTGGAGGTGTTTAGGAAGAGCCTGGATGAGGCACTTGGTGCCATGGTTTAGTTGATTAATTAGGTTTGGGTGATTGGTTGGACTTGATCATCTTGGAGGTCTCTTCCAACTTGGCTGATTCAGTGTTTCTCTGATTTTGAAGGCGCCCAGTTTCAAGCCATGGCGCTCCGACAAACCGACAGCTGCTGCACCCATCCTACAAATCAGCTTCACCCTTCCTGCAAGGCAGTGCTCTGTGGCAGCCCTGGGTACTCAGAGGGGCAGATGATCAGTCACAAAACATGGTGCTTACCATTTGGGGATGAAAATCCCACCTGTGGGAGCAGGTCAGAAGAGGAACAGCAAACTTTCCTATGCTGCACTGTGGGGTGGTTTGGGTTGGTTTGTCTGTAGGGCTGTTTGTGCTACAGGCTGGGGTCAGAGTGGCTGGAGAGCGGCCAGGCAGAGAGGGACCTGGGGGTACTGGTTGATTGTAGGCTGAACATGAGCCTGCAGTGTGCCCAGGCGGCCAAGAAGGCCAATGGCATCCTGGCCTGGATCTGGAACAGTGTGGCCAGCAGGAGCAGGGAAGTCATTCTGCCCTGGACTCAGCACTGGTTAGGCCACACCTGGAGTCCTGTGTCCAGTTCTGAGCCCCTCAGTTCAAGAAAGATGTTGAGATGCTGGAAGGTGTCCAGAGGAGGGCAACAAAGCTGGTGAGGGGTTTGGAACACAAGCCCTATGAGGAGAGGCTGAGGGAGCTGGGGTTGCTTAGCCTGGAGAAGATGAGACTGAGGGGTGACCTTCTTGCTCTCTACAACTCCCTGAAGGGAGGTTGTAGCCAGGCAGAGGTTGGCCTCTTCTCCTAGGCAGCCAGTACCAGAACAAGAGGACACAGTCTCAGGCTGCGCCAGGGCAGGTTTAGGCTGGATGTTAGGAAGAAGTTCTACACGGAGAGAGTGATTGCCCATTGGAATGGGCTGCCCATGGAGGTGGTGGAGTCACCTTCACTGGAGGTGTTCAGGAGGAGACTTGATGGGGTGCTTGGTGCCATGGGTTAGTTGTTTGGGTGGGTTGGATTGGTTGATGGGTTGGACGTGATGATCTTGAAGGTCTCTTCCAACCTGGTGTATTGTGTTGTATTGTATTGTATTGTATTGTATTGTATTGTATTGTATTGTATTGTCGTGGTTTTCCCCCTCCCATCTTTCATGCACAATATTTCTCATCCCAATTCAAGCCTGATGTCATCTGTCTCTTCCCTTCCTCAATGCATATGTGGGTTTTCACACATGTTCATCACTTCAAGGACAAATTCTTCAACAGCCCGGAGTGGGTCCAAGTGGCTCATCCTTTTTGGCCAAGTTGCTTCCTCATCAGGATCAAAGCAAGCGTCTGCTCTGAGAAGTTTCCCTTTTGCTTCCCCATATTCCCAGGGACTTGTTGCTTTTCTCCCTGTTGCTGGGGAGGTAGAGCCTCCCTTTCTTACATCTGTGGAATCTTGGTTAAGGTTTTTTCCCAGCTGTGTTAGGTATGGGCTGAAGCCTAGGATCTCAACAGAGCTGTTCTGCCACTGGATTTTTCTTTGTCCTGTTTGCTTTTTTTCCCTTTGCCTTCCCTGGGTTATCTTAAGGGGGCCTGCAAGAAAGCTGGGGAGTGGCTTTTTAGAGTGTCAGGGAATGATAGGACTGGGGGCAATAGAGCAAAACAGAGTGGGTAGTGGCAGAGCAACAGAGTGGGTAGATTCAGATTGGATGTGAGGATGAAGTTCTTCCCCATGAGGGTGGTGAGAGACTGGCACAGGTTGATCAGGGAGGTGGGTGTGGTGGGAGCCTCATGCCTGGAGGTTTTTGCAGCCAGGCTGGATGTGGCTGTGAGCAACCTGCTGTAGTGTGAGGTGTCCCTGCCCATGGCAGGGGGTTTGGAACTGGATGATCCTTGAGATCACTTCCAACCCTGACAATTCTATGATTCATGGTGTCTTTGACACAGTACTTCACACACCTCCTCTGTGGCAAGCTTACAAATATGAACACTGACACAGTACCACTGATTGTCTGGACTGCACTCTTTGTTGACAGGTGTCCATAGCATTTTTGTAGCCACCTACATAGGTTAATGTCAGAGAATTAGTACAGCAAAGATGCTTAGTGCCTCTGAAAAACTCATTGCTGGTAAAAAACACATTGCTGGTCCTGAGATGTCCCTGCCCATGGCAGGGGGTTGGAACTAGATGATCCTTGAGGTCCCTTCAAACCCCAACAATTCTACTTTTTGAACACCTCCAGGGATGGTGACTCCACCACCTCCCTGGGCAGCACATTCCAATGGCCAATCTCTCTCTCTGTGAGACCTTCTTCCTGACATTCAGCCTGAACCTCCCCTGGCACTGCTTGAGACTGTGTCCTCTTGTTCTGGTGCTGGTTGCCTGGAAGAACAGACCAACCCCCACCTGGCTACAACCTCCTTTCAGGTAGTTGTAGAGAGCAATGAGGTCTCCCCCTGAGCCTCCTCTTCTTCCATTATGTAGTTGTGTATTTCATTGACAAATGAATACAAATAGTGGGTCCTTGCCTCTTGACTTCATTCTGGTTCTTACAGAAACATTAACACAGCTTGTAACAAAACACAAAACCACAAAACAAGCATCAGCAATGTGCCAAAAGCCCTTGGAAAGAGACAGGAATGGACAGAAACTGCAAATGGAAGCATCTAAATTGGTGGCAGCCTGAATATGGAGAATGATATGCATAGCTAAAATGGTTATTCCCTGGCAACCATACATCTTATCAGGCAGTGCTTTGACTAAGCACACAGTAATGTTCACCCTGTATCATAGAGTCAGCCAGGTTGGAAAGACCTCAGAGATCATCACTACAGGTGTTTGAAAAGAGCCTGGATGAGGCACTTGGTGCCATGGTTTAGTTGATTAGATGGTGTTGGGTGATAGGTTGGACTTAATGATCTCAAGGGTCTTTTCCAACCTGGTTAATTCTGTATTCTGTAAGTCCAACCTATTACCTAATACCTACACCTCATGACGACCAAACAGTTGGTCTGTGGTCACACTGTCAGTTCCATGTTACAATTTCCTGCTTAGAATCATAGAATCAACCAGATTGGAAGAGACCTCAGAGATCATCAAGTCCAACCTATCACCCAATCCTATCCAGTCAACTAAACCATGGATCTTGAAGGTCTCTTCCAACCTGGTCCCTTCTCCTTCTCCTTCTCCTTCTCCTTCTCCTTCTCCTCTCTTCTCCTTCTCCTTCTCCTTCTCCTTCTCCTTCTCCTTCTCCTTCTCCTTCTCCTTCTCCTTCTCCTTCTCCTTCTCCTTCTCCTTCTCCTTCTCCTTCTCCTTCTCCTTCTCCTTCTCCTTCTCCTTCTCCTTCTCCTTCTCCTTCTCCTTCTCCTTCTCCTTCTCCTTCTCCTCCTCCTCCTCCTTCTCCTCCTCCTCCATCTCCTTCTTCTTCATCGTCTTCTTCTTCATTGTCGTCGTTGTCTTCTTCTTCCCCTTCCCTTCCCTTCCCTTCCCTTCCCTTCCCTTCCCTTCCCTTCCTTCCCTTCCCTTCCCTTCCCTTCCCTTCCTTCCCTTCCCTTCCCTTCCCTTCCCTTCCCTTCCCTTCCCTTCCCTTCCCTTCCCTTCCTTCCCTTCCCTTCCTTCCTTCCCTTCCCTTCCCTTCCCTTCCCTTCCCTTCCCTTCCCTTCCCTTCCCTTCCCTTCCCTTCCCTTCCCTTCCCTTCCCTTCCCTTCCCTTCCCTTCCCTTCCCTTCCCTTCCCTTCCCTTCCCTTCCCTTCCCTTCCCTTCCCTTCCCTTCCCTTCCCTTCCCCACATCCAATCCCTTTTTGAACACCTCCAGTGATGGGGACTCCACCACCTCCCTGGGCAGCACATTCCAATGGCCAATTACTCTTTCTGGGAAGGATTTTCTCCTCACCTCTAGCCTAAACTTCCCCTGGTGGTGCCTGCAGTGGCACTCTGGAGTACTCTCCTCTGCTACTAATTGATTTTGTCCTATTCCATGGTATGCACCAATTAAATGCCACACGTCTCGAACGTCCCAGACAGTTACATTTGTCTTGGTTACTCTTTTATCTCTGTGTTAATCTGTCTGCCAATATCAGGTTGATGCCTGTGAGAAGTGGCATGGAGTGTGGATACCATGAGCTAACCAAACCTTACAGAAATGGAGTTGAAGTGTCCCTTGAATCACAGAATCACAGTATGTCAGGGGCTGGAAGGCACCTTGAAAGCTCATCCAGTCCAACCCCCTGCCAGAGCAGGATCACCTAGAGCAGATCACACAGGAACACATCCAAGTAGGTTTTGAGTATCTCCAGAGAAGGAGACTCCACAACCCCCTGGCAGCCTGTTCCAGATTTTGTGGGTTTTGAAGAGGGAAAAAAAGTAGCTTCTGAAACAATGAGAGTTTGGGAAGCTTTGCTTAGCTTGCAAGGACACAAGCAGCTCAGACAAGGCATTGGATGGCCGGGACAAAATCCTGTGCAAGTTTTGTCAGACCTGGAAAGACACCATGGTGCTAATCCTAGGAGTGCATTGCCAGAGGCAGCCTTCCAGATGTGGTGTCAGTACGTGTTGCTGTCAGTGAAATGTCTTTACCATGGTGCACAGGGATAATCCACCCTGGAACCATTTTCCTGCTAATCCCCTGTTAGTTGGCCTTCCAGCACAACCCAGCAAATGTGCCCCAGATACTGCAACTCCTTCTCTGAGACAGAGCCACCATCACAAACTACCAAGTGAAGAGCTTCTTTCTTCCATAAAAGCACAGGCCTTGCTTTGGTTTGGTTCAGCTAAACCTAGCTTTGTGTGTGTGTGCTGGCCAGGGCTTGAGTAGTGTCTGTGAGTCTCTGGAGAGACTATTGGCTAGCCCCTGTGACATGCACACAATCACAGAATCAACCAGGTTGAAAAAGACCTCAGGGAGGCTGTGGAGACTCCTTCTCTGGAGACTTTCAAGGCCTGTCTGGATGTGTTCCTCTGTGACCTGAGCTAGATTGTATGGTCCTGCTCTGGCAGGGGGCTTGGACTCGATGCTCTCTTTGGGTCCCTTCCAACCCCTGACATCCTGTAAGCCTGTGATCCTGATCCTTCCCTACAGACAGGTCTGAAAGATGCTGTGCATGCACCCAGTCATGCACTCCACAGTTTCAGTGTCTGTACACAGCCTTGAAAAGAAGCTATTTTTATTCCTACAGCCAAGAGTGCTTCTCTGAAAGGTCAGTGAACACCAGCTGTGGCTCCATGCCAGCAAAGCCAGTGAGGATCCAAATCAAATAAGACAGCTTTTGAAGAAGAGATGGCAGTATATTGCTTTGTGGTTGCATACCTGCAGACATCATGGCTTGTCAGCCAGCTCCATGTGTGACTCAATGCCAGCCCTGGAAACACAGAGCCACTGCTCCCTGGTGAGGCACTGCCCTCGCTCCAGCACCAGCAATGTTCCTGGGGAAAGGTGACAAAAAGCACTGGTCGGTAAGGAGCACAGCTGGAGAGGCATGAAGGAGATCCTGTACCATGGGGCTCAGTACTGGGCCCCATTGTCTTTAACACAGAATCATGGAATTGTCAAGGTTAGAAGGGATCTCAAGGATCATCCAGTTCCAACCCCCCTGCCATGGGCAGGGACACCTCACACTACAGCAGGTTGCTCACAGCCACCTCCAGCCTGGCTGCAAACACCTCCAGGGACGAGGCTTCCACCCCCTCCCTGGGCAACCTGTGCCAGTCTCTGACATGTTTAACTCATCAAGATATTACACTAGTGTCTCAGCTTAGAGTGAGACAGGTGCTCTTTTAGCCCTTCCAAAAGGGGCAAAAGAAAATGCTCACACAAAGGGTTGGAAGGTTTGAATGGGAATGCTAGTCACAGCTACACAAAACAGTGCAAAGCACAGAATCCACGGTCTGGGCTTAACACACAAGCTCGTTAAGCCAAAGCTTCATATACAACCCCCCCCTTTAAACCAGTCCAACAAACTCAGGCCTTCATGCCCCACCCTCTAACAGGCCTCTCTACCCCCCATACCACACCATTGTGTTAAAATTTGGATGGGCAGTTCCAGGTCCAAATTAGGCAGCTGCAGAGGAGTCCCTCAAGGATCAGCCCTGGGACCAGTCTTGTTCAACGTCTTTGTGGGTGCCATGGACAGTGGCATTGAGTGCACCCTCAGCAGGTTTGCTGATGACACCAAGCTGTGTGGTGCAGCAGACATGCTGGAGGGAAGGGATGCCATCCAGAGGGACCTTGAGAGCCTGGAGAGGTGAGCACAAGCCAACTTCATGAGGTTCAGCAAGACCAAGTGCAAGGTCCTGCAGCTGGATCAGAGCAATCCCAAGCACTGATATAGGCTGGGCAGGGACTGGCTCAAGAGCAGCCCTGAAGAAAAGGACCTGGGGGTGCTGGGGGATGAGACTCTCAACATGAGCTCTCAATGTGCACTTGCAGCCCAGAAAACCAACCAGAGCCTGGGCTGCAGCAGAAGCGTGGCCAGCAGGGCGAGGGAGTTGATTCGCCCCTTCTACTCCACTCTGGTGAGACCACACCTGGAACACTGTGTCCAGTTCTGGAGCCTCTATTACAGGAAGGATCTGGAGGTGCTGGAAGGTGTCCAGAGAAGGGCCACGAGGATGATCAGAGGGCTGGAGCTCCTCTCCTATGAGGACAGACTGAGGGCATTGGGGCTGTTCAGTCTGGAGAAGAGAAGGCTCTGAGGAGACCTTCTTGTGGCCTTCCAGTATCTGAAGGGGGCTACCAGAAAGCTGGGGAGGGACTTTTTAGGGTGTCAGGGAGTGATAGGACTGGGGGGATGAAACAAAACTAGAAATGGGGAGATTCAGATTGGATGTTAGGAAGAAGTTGTTCCCCATGAGGGTGGTGAGAGACTGGCACAGGTTGCCCAGGGAGGTGGTGGAAGCCTCATGCCTGGAGGTGTTTGCAGCCAGGCTGGCTGTGGCTGTGAGCAACCTGCTGTGGTGTGAGGTGTCCCTGCCCATGGCAGGGGGGTTGGAACTGGCTGATCCTTGTGGTCCCTTCCAACCCTGACAATTCTATGATTCTATCTGGAAGTTAACTCCAAACCAGAAACTGGCTTCATTTGTACAGCTCCCCCCACCAGTCCTTGTTTTGGAGGGAACTGCAGAACAAGACTTTGCCATAAACACAACCAGCTAAGAAAGAAACTAAACTTAATACAGTCAAATAAACAGAAAGGAATGGAAGATTGGCTTAATCTAAGCAGAGTGAAATGGGGACAAATATAGAGGGTGGAAAATGCTTACTTTAAACACTGGAGTGTACAAATAGGAAAACATATTTGCAGCCTGTCCAGGAGAAATGTGGGGAGACAAAACATCAAGAAAAAAAGAAATTCAGCTCTTCAGGTAGCTGAAGAAAGAGGAAAGACTTTCAGAAAGTCATAGGCCAGAGATCAGGTCAGAGAGAATTTGCAGGGAATGGACTGCAAAGATACCTTGGGACTTCTTCTGGCTGGGGGAAATGAACAAGTTTGTGCACCCCCAGAAACAGGCAGAAACTGGGAGCAACTGGAAAATGAGGTATCTCTGTGAGAAAGAGAGAAAGGAAACAATCAGAGCAACAAGCTGGACAGAGACTGGGAAGTGTAAACAGTGATTGCCTTCTCCTCCTCTTTGTTTCCTGCTGTGTAAAGGGAAACAAGAAATCCTTTCAAAGTGCAGCACCCCAGAAGAAGCTGACAGCATCCATTCAGTGATGAAACCAAAAGTAGTTTCAGAGCATCCTCCTCGACACCTTTCCAAAGACCCTGACAACTGTAGAGATCCAGTGTCTGGCTTCCACTATTTAGTCATTGTGGTGGCTTGAAATTGCCCCCAAAATAGAATTGCCAGGCCAGCTTGGTGGGAAGCAAACGAAGCTGTAGTTACAAGCAAACTAGCAATGCAACTAATATGTGCCAAATATACCACATTTACATGTATTTAGCTGCTGCTGACTGTCTGTCTGTCTAGCTAGCTAGCTATCATCTATCTATCTATTCAAGCTCAGCCTGAGGTTACTGTCAGCTCAAGTGTTTACTCAGCTTCTGCTATCTAACTGCCTATCTGTCTATTATCTATCTATCTATCTATCTATCTATCTATCTATCTATCTATCTATCTATCTACTTACCTACCTATTCAAGCCCACCTTGAGGTTACTGTCAGCTCAAGTGTTTACTCATTAGCTGCTGTTGCCTGTCTATCTATCTATTCAAGCTCACCTTGAAGTTACTGTCAGCTCAGATGTCTACTCATTAGCTGCTGCTATCTACCTATCCATCATCTATCTATCTATCTATCTATCTATCTATCTATCTATATCTATCTATCTATCTATCTCTATCTATCTGTCTATCTATGTTTCTCTCTATCTAATCAAGCTCAGCTTGATGTTACTGTCAGCTCAAGTGTTTACTCAGCAGCTGCTGTCTACCTGCCTATTATCTATGTATCTATGTATCTATCTATCTATGTATCTATGTATCTATCTATCTATCTATCTACCTACCTATCTACCATGTATCTATTCAAGCTCACCTTGAAGTTACTGTCAGCTCAAGTGTCTACTCATAAGCTGCTGCCATCTAACTGTCTATCATCTATCTATCAATCATTTGGTCTCTTCTCCCAGGCAGCCAGCACCAGGACACAGTCTCAAGCTGCACCAGGGCAGGTTTAGACTGGACATTAGGAGGAAGTTCTACACAGAGAGAGTGATTGCCCATTAGAATGGGCTGCCCAGGGAGGTGGTGGAGTCACCATCACTGGAGGTGTTCAGGAGGAGACTTGATGGGGTGCTTGGTGCCATGGTTTAGTTGTTTGATGGGTTGGATACGATGATCTTGAAGGTCTCTTCCAACCTGGTCCATTCTATTCTATTCTATTCTATTCTATTCTATTCTATTCTATTCTATTCTATTCTATTCTATTCTATTCTATTCTATTCTATTCTATTGCATGGCATTGCATTGCATGGCATTGCTTTGCATTGCATTGCATTGCATTGCATTCCATTCCATTCCATTCCATTCCATTCCATTCTAATATCCAACCTAAACCTCCCCTGGCACAGCCTCAGGCCATACCCTCTTGTCCTGTCACAAGTTGCCTGGGAGAAGAGCCTGAGCCCCACCTGACTACAACTTCCTTTTAGGTAGCTGTAGAGAGTGATAAGGTCCCCTCTGAGCCTCCTCTTCTCCAGGCTGAACACCTCCAGCTCCCTCAGCCTCTCCTCATCACACTTTCCTTCCAGCCCCCTCCCCAGTCTGGTTGCTGTGCTCTGGACCTACTCCAGCACCTCAAGATCCTTCCTGAAGTGAGAAGCCCAGAACTGGACACAGGACTCCAGGTGTGGCCTAACCAGTGCTGAGTACAGGGCAGAATGACCTCCCTGCTCCTGCTGGCCACACTGTTCCTGATGCAGGCCAGGATGCCATTGGCCCTCTTGGCTGCCTGGGCACACTGCTGGCTCATGTTCAGCCTACTGTTGACCAGTACTCCCAGGTCCCTCTCTGCCTGGCTGCTCTCTATGATTCCATGATTCGATGACAAAGGGTTTTTCAGATGAGTTGCCAGTTCTGATAAAATTTGGGTAGGTTATATGAAAGAGAATGAAAGGTAGAGTTGAAAAAAATTGGAACATGTTAGCATGCATGATGATGGGTCCAGAGGAGGGCCACCAAAATGATCAGGGGATTGGAGCAGCTCTGCTACAAGGACAGGCTGAGGGAGCTGGGAGAAGAGAAGGCTCCATGGAGACCTAATAGCAGCCTGCCAGTACCTGAAGGGGGCTACAAGAAGGATGGAGACAGAGTGTTTGCAAAGGCCTGGAGTGACAGGACGAGGGGCAATGGCTTGAAACTGGAGCAGAGCAGATTTAGATTGGATGCTAGGAAGAAGTTCTTTACTGTGAGAGTGGTGGAACACTGGAACAGGTTGCCAGGGGGTGGTTGAGACTCCTTCTCTGGAGATATTCAAGGTGAGGCATGATAAGGCAATGGGCAACCTGATCTAGTTTGGGATGTCCCTGCTGACTGCAGAGGGGGTTGGACTGGATGACCTTTGCAGGTGCCTTGTAGCCCTCATGGGGAAGAACTTCTTCATAACATCCAATCTGATTCTACCCATTTCTAGTTTTCCTCCTTTTCCCCTGGTCCTATCATTACCTAACACTCTAAAATAGAATAGGATAGAATAAACCAGGTTGGAAAAGACCTTGGAGATCATCCAGTCCAACCTATCACCCAACACCACCTAATCAACTAAACCATGGCACCAAGTGCCTCATCCAGGCTCTTCTTAAACACCTCCAGGGATGGTGACTCCACCACCTCCCTGGGCAGCACATTCCAATGGCCAACCTCTCTTGCTGGGAAGAATTTCTTCTTACCATCCAGCCTAGACCTCCCCTGGCACAGCGTGAGACCGTGTCCTCTTGTTCTGGTGCTGTTTGCCTGGGAGAAGAGACCAACCCCCACCTGGCTACAACCTCTCTTCAGGGAGTTGTAGAGGGCAAGAAGGTCTCCCTGAGCCTCCCCAGCTTTCTTGTAGCCACTTTCAGGTACTGGAAAGCCACAGTTCAGTCTCCTCAGAGCCTTCTCTTCTCCAGACTGAGCAACCCCACCTCCCTCAGTCTGTCCTCACAGAAGAGGAGCTCCATCCCTCTGCTCATCTTCGTGGCCCTTCTCTGGACACGTCCCTTGGCAGGGAGGGAGTGTCCCTCCTTGTCCTGCCTGTCAAATTTAGTTAGATGGCCTGAAAAGGGAAGCAGATTGTTCACCACCAGCAGGTAAAATCAGGAAATAACAATATTGACTCAAGGCCTTTGCAGGCCAATTAAACAGCTAATGAAAGGATTGGAGTTCCTGAAACCACAGTGAACAGGAAAAAAAAGAATGGCATGTCTCAGTTTGGCATTCCTCTGGGTCCTAATTTTGATACCAACATGCTTTGGCTCTGGAGATTACTAAGGCAGTGCTGCCAAAGCATCATGAGTTACAGACAAGTGCTTCCTGAAGCATCTCTCAACCAAACCAGACATTTTATTCACTATTTCTGTTCTTCCAAACAGGATGTTAACATCTCCTTACCTTCTGGAGCCCCTGTTGCAGGAAGGATCTTTTCTGTGTCCAGAAAAAGGCCACGAGGATGAGCAGAGGGCTGGAGCTGCTCTGCTGTGTGGGCCAGACTGAGGGAGTTGGGGTTGTGCAGTCTGGAGAAGAGAAGGCTCTGAGGAGACCTAATTGTGGCCTTCCAGTATTGGAAGGGGGCTAAAAGAAAGCTTGGGAGGGACTTTTGAGGGTGTCAGGGAGTGACAGGACTGGGGGGATGGAGGAAAACTAGCAATGGGTAGATTCAGATTGGTTGTTAGGAAGAAGTTGTTCCCCGTGAGGGTGGTGAGACACTGGCACAGGTTGGCCAGGGAGGTCTCTTCCAACCTGATTACTTCCCTTCCCTTCCCTTCCCTTCCCTTCCCTTCCCTTCCCTTCCCTTCCCTTCCCTTCCCTTCCCTTCCCTTCCCTTCCCTTCCCTTCCCTTCCCTTCCCTTCCCTTCCTTCCCTTCCTTCCCTTCCTTCCTTCCCTTCCCTTCCCTTCCCTTCCCTTCCCTTCCTTCCCTTCCTTCCCTTCCCTTCCTTCCCTTCCCTTCCCTTCCCTTCCCTTCCTTCCTTCCCTTCCCTTCCCTTCCCTTCCCTTCCCTTCCTTCCCTTCCCTTCCCTTCCCTTCCCTTCCCTTCCCTTCCTTCCCTTCCCTTCCCTTCCCTTCCCTTCCCTTCCCTTCCCTTCCCTTCCCTTCCCTTCCCTTCCCTTCCCTTCCCTTCCCTTCCCTTCCTTCCCTTCCCTTCCCTTCCCTTCCCTTCCCTTCCCTTCCCTTCCCTTCCCTTCCCTTCCCTTCCCTTCCCTTCCCTTCCCTTCCCTTCCCCCAACACCTCATGACAACTAAACCACAGCTTCAAGTGCCACATCCAATCCCTTTTTGAACACCTCCAGGCACAGTGACTCCAGCACCTCCCTGGGCAGCACATTCCAAAGGCCAATCTCTCTTTCTGTGAAGACAGAATCATGGAACCACTAAGGTTTGGCAACATGCACTGTTTTCCCAGACTGATTTATTCCCATCATAGAAAACCTGTGTTTGGGGAGAACTAGCAGAAGATCTAATCAAATGAGTGTCACCTCGTATCCAGATGGCAATAACTCTGCTCAGACTAGGCTGGCACCACCTGCCTGAAAACAGCAAACACAGAAGAGACAAACAGATAGGACTTTGAGAAAGCTGAGCCCTGGGCAGGGGAGAAGCCATTTGGCTAATCCCATGGGTGGAACTGCCAGAGCTTGCCTTGTTCAGCAAAGGCTAACAAGGGGATGCATCTGCCCTGTGCAAATATGTGAAGAGGCTAAACCCCAGGAAGGGGAAAGAGCTGCTTAAGCTAAAGGACAATATTGGCTCAGGAGGAAATGCTTTTAAATTGATCATGAATAAATGGAACCTGGAAGCCAGAAACAATTTTCTTACCATCACACTGGGGCTCCAGAGCAGCCTGCCAGTAGACATTAATTATTCCTTACAAAAGAGAGTCCAGGGAAGGGAATCTAAGACATGACAGGCTATGGGAGCACATGCTGGGATTGATGCATTGGGAAGGGACAAGAGGCAATCACTGGCCTCTTATCTCAGGTGAGGACTGTCCTGACCACTGCCATTTGCTGGGAATGTTAATGCAATGCTTACCAGGGTTATCTCCCAGACTAAAGCTCCTTCCAGCTCCCATCACCACAGATTGATGACTCTGCCTTGCAGCACAGCACAGGCCTGCCCTGGCAGAAGCACACAGAAGCACACAGAAGCACAGAAACATTCAGGTTGCAAAAGACCCTCAGGATCACCAAGTCCAACCCAGAACCCTACTTTACAAGGCTCACCCCTAAACCACAGCCCCAAGCACCACAGCCAAACCACCTTGAAAGACAGCCAGGCTTGGGGACTCAACCACCTCCTTGGGCAGCATATTCCAAAGTCTGACCAATCTTACTGTGGATTCTTTCTCCCTAATGTCCAGTCTAAACTTACCCAGTAGTAGATTGAGGCCATTCCCTTTTGTGCTTGTTTGGAGGGAGGTTGTGGAAAGCTTTGGCAGTCTCAAGCTGTGCCAGGAGAGGTATAGGCTGGATATTAGGAAGAAGTTCTTCCCAGCAAGAGAGACTGGCCATTGGAATGTGCTGCCCAGGAGGTGGTGGAGTCACCATCACTGGAGGTGTTTAGGAAGAGACTGGATGGGGTGCTTGGTGCCATGGTTTAGTTGATTAGATGGTGTTGGGTGATAGGTTGGACTTGATGATCTCAAAGATCTCTTCCAACCTGGTTAATTCCATTCCATTCCATTCCATTCCATTCCATTCCATTCCATTCCATTCCATTCCATTCCATTCCATTCCATTCCATTCCATTCCATTCCATTCCACTTCTATTCTATTCTATTCTATTCTATTCTATTCTATTCTATTCTATTCTATTCTATTCTATTCTATTCTATTCTACTCTAGTGAGGTTTTGGGGTAGCATGGCTGAGGTGGACTATGGATCTGTGTATTTTATCAGTTTCTGTACTGTTGCATGTAGCTATGACTAATGCTTCCATTTAAACTTCCATCTCTTTCCAACTGGTGAGGAGCATGTTTTATTTGTTTGACTCCTTTGAGAAGGGTTAAAGAGCATCTGTCCCCTCTTAAAAGGAAGACAATGTGATGTAACCCAAAGGGAATTTTGGCTTTCCATGCTTCAGGGAAACCTTAGTGGGATGGTGAGATGTGTTAGTTCTGTCAGATGGACAGATCAATGCAGAACAGCACACAGGATACAGAATTAACCAGGTTGGAAAAGACCTTGGAGAGCATCAACTGCAACCTATCACCCAACACCATCTAATCAGCTAAACCATGGACTGAGTGCCTCACCCAGGCTCTTCTTAAACACCTCCAGTGATGGTGACTCCACCACCTCCTCGGGCAGCACATTCCAATGGCCAATCTCTCTTTCAATGAAGAACTTCTTACTAACATCCAGCCTAAATCTCCCCTGGTGCAGCTTGAGACTGTGTCCTCTTGTTCTGGTGCTGGGTGCCTGCCTGGGAGAAGAGACCAACCCCCACCTGGCTACAGCCTCCATTCAGGGAGTTGTAGAGAGCAAGAAGGTCTCCCCTGAGTCTCCTCTTCTCCAGGCTGAGCAACCCCAGCTCCCTCAGCCTCTCCTCACAGGGCTGTGCTCCAGACCCTTGCCCAGCTTTGTTGCCCTTCTCTGGACACCTTCCAGCAGCTCAACATCTTTCCTAACCTGAGGGGCCCAGAAGTGGACACAGGACTTCATGTCTAGAAACCGAGGGCCTAGGAGTCTCTGAGTCTTGTCTCCCTTATTCCTGGGTGTGAGTTTTATGTCACCTGGCAGAGAAAAACCACCCAATTTTTATTGTTTCATATTACTTCATTGATGACCCACATAAAAGTCAGGCTTTGTGCTGCTATCCAAATTCTGCTGGAAAGTAAAAGAACAACAACAACAACAAAAAAAAAACCACCCCAAAAAAGAGCTGATTTTATATTGGTTTGGATTATGTTTTGTGTTTTTTTTTATCCCCTGAGATCACTGGAGAGAAATAAAAATCTTCTGCTTTATCCACGATGACATGTAATATATTTCATGAGGGGAGAATGAGCAGCTTGCCTACTAAATAACAAAAGGAAAGGCAAAGATGCCCTTATAAAAATGTTTTCACCCTGGTATTAAGCAGAGACTTTACAGCAGCTTCATATACTTTTTTTTTTTGCTCCTGGAGGAGAGCCTTCATGCAGCATTCACAGCAAGCACACATTTCTATGCAGCATGCTGCTGCTCCACACAGTACCTTCATTCTTTATCAGAGTCATGCTGGGCTGCAGCAAGAGAAGCACAGCAGGCAGGGTGAGGGAGGTGATTCTCCCCTCTGCTCTGCTCTGGTGAGACCCCACCTGGAGCACTGTGACCAGTTCTGGAGCCTCTGTTAAGAGGAGACTCAGGGGTGACCTTATTGCTCTCTACAACTACCTGAAGGGAGGTTGTAGACAGGCAGAGGTTGGTCTCATCTCCCAGGCAACCAGCATCAGAACAAGAGGACACAGTCTCAAGCTGCACCAGGGGAGGTTTAGACTGGATGTTAGGAGGAAGTTCTATACAGAGAGAGTGATTGGCCATTGGAATGGGCTGCCCGGGGAGGTGGTGGAGTCACCAACACTGGAGGTGTTCAGGAGGAGACTTGATGAGGTGTTTGGTTGCATGGTTTAGTTGTTTAGGTGGTGTTGGATGATGGGTTGGATGTGATGATCTTGAAGGTCTCTTCCAACCTGATCCGATCCATTCCATTCCATTCCATTCTATTCTATTCTATTCTATTCTATTCTATTCTATTCTATTCTATTCTATTCTATTCTATTCTATTCTATCCTATCCTATTCTATTCTATTCTATTCTATTCTATTCTATTCTATTCTATTCTATTCTATTCTATTCTATTCTATTCTATTCCATTCTATTCTATTCCATTCTATTCTATTCTATTCTAGGAAGGATCTGGAGGTGCTGGAAGGTGTCCAGAGAAGGGCCACGAGGATGAGCAGAGGGATGGAGCTGCTCTGCTGTGAGGACAGACTGAGGGAGTTGGGGCTGTTCAGTCTGGAGAAGAGAAGGCTCTGAGGGAGACCTAATTGTGGCCTGAAGGGGGGCTACAAAAAGGCTGGGGAGGGACTTGTTAGGGTGTCAGGGAGTGATAGTACTGGGGGGAATGAAGCAAAATTAGCAATGGGTAGATTCAGATTGGATGCTAGGAAGAAGCTGTTCCCTATGAGGGTGGTGGGACACTGGCACAGGTTGCCCAGGGAGGTGGTGGAAGCCTCATCCCTGGAGGTTTTGAAGGCCAGGCTGGTTGTGGCTGTGAGCAACCTGCTGTAGTGTGAGGTGTCCCTGCCCATGGCAGGGGGTTGGAACTGGCTGGTCCCTGAGGTCCCTTCCAACCCTAACAATTGCATGAGTCTATGATTCTATGACTCACCTCATTGATACAGCCCAGGAAAACCACTGAACTCCTGTTCTGCACTGCAAATAAAAGGAAATAACTTCCAGTGCTGGAGAAATAGTTTGCTCTGCTGAGCTGGATGAGACTGTCACCATAAAGTAATTTTGTCAAATTCACCTCATGATGAAATCATTTCTGCAGCATTTCTCTTCAAAGCAGAAATTTCCTTTCAGCCTAGATAGATGCCTGTGAGGTATTTAACCACATGGGGTCACCTACAAAACAGGCTGGGTCTCATGCTGGGTTCCATAACCTACATCTCTTTGGATCATTTTCTAGCTCATCCATCTGTCTCTCAGAGTCTGACAATAAAAGCCTGAACTTTGAAACCTTTTCCTGTCTGAATGAGAACTGATGGGCAGAAGTCACACGGAAACACCAAGCAACTGGTCATGTGGTGAATAAAGTGAAAGAGCTGCCCAAAGCAAGGCCATACCCAAAGTACCTGCAAGTGCCTGATGGAGCACCCAGAACTAGATGTATCACAGAATCAACCAGGTTGGAAGAGAGCTCAGAGATCATCAAGTCCAACCTATCACCCAATGCTATCCAATCAACCAGACTAAGTGCCTCATCTAGGCTCTTTTTAAACACTTCCAGGGACACTGACTCCACCAGCTCCCTGGGCAGCACATTCCAATGGCAAATCACTCCTAGAAAGAACTTCTTATTAAATCAGTCCTAAACTTCCCCTGGTGCAGCCTGAGACTGTGTCCTCTTGTTCTGGTGCTGGGTGCCTGGGAGTAGAGACCAACCCCCACCTGGCTACAACCTCCCTTCAGGGAGTTGCAGAGAGCAAGAAGGTCTCCCCTGAGCCTCCTCTTCTCCAGGCTAAGCAACCCCAGCTCCCTCAGCCTCTCCTCACAGGGCTGTGCTCCAGACCCCTCCCCAGCTTTCTTGCCCTTCTCTGGACACCTTCCAGCATCTCAACATCTTTCTTGAACTGAGGGGCCTAGAACTGGACACAGGACTCCAGGTGTGGCCTAAGCAGTGCTGAGCACAGGGCAGAATGACTTCCCTGCTCCGGCTGGCCACACTGTTCCAGATCCAGGCCAGGATGCCATTGGCCTTCTTGGCCACCTGGGCACACTGCTGGCTCATGTTCAGCCTACCATCAACCAGCACCCCCAGGTCCCTCTCTGCCTGGCCGCTCTCCAGCCACTCTGACCCCAGCCTTTAGCACTGCCTGGGGTTGCTGTGGCCAATGTGCAGAACCTGGCACTTGGATGTGTTCAACTTCCTGCCCTTGGTCTTTGCCCATCTGTCCAGCCTGGCAAATTTCCTCTGCAGAGCTCTCCTACCCTCTTAAAAATCAACTCCTGCCCCCCAGCTTGCTGTCATCTGCAAATTTACTGATGATGGATTCAATCCCCTCATCCAGATCATCAACTGAGTGTGCAATGAGTGCCTCACACCATACACCTGCCAGAGGTGCTAGGCTCTCCTCCTTTATAGGACTAAAAGAGGGAAGCAGGCACAATGCCAGGTCACCTCACCCATATCATGTGGGTTGTTTGACTTCAGCTTCAGTTGCCCACATCTTTATGCTCTCTATTTTTAATGTGACCTTTCAGATCTTGTGGAGCCCCATCAGGTTTTGGCTAGTGTTCCTAACTGATTAAACCTAAGTCAGGAAGTCTTAACCAGTGTTTACTCATACAAAACCAAGACTAAAACCAAAGTATGACTAAGAGAAGATGGTGTTCAAAATTAGGCTATTCAAAAACACCTGCATCTTCTGCAGTGCCTTTGAGCAAATTCTTTTCAGTCATGTATGGTCTTCAGCTTTGTCTGAGCTTGGTATGATTTCTTCCTTTGGCTACATAATTAGGAGACAATCTGACAACTGACTCTTCTTCATGAATAATCGTAGAATCACAGAACTGTCAGGGTTGGGAGGGACCTCAAGGATCAGCCAGCTGCAACCCCCTGCCATGGGCAGGGACACCTCACACTGCAGCAGGTTGCTCACAGCCACATCCAGCCTGGCTGCAAACACCTCCAGGGATGAGGCTTCCACCACCTCCCTGGGCAACCTGTGCCAGTCTCTCACCACCCTCATGGGGAAGAATTTCTTCCTAACATAAAATCTGAATCTACTCACCTCTAGTTTTGTTCCATTCTCCCAAGTCCTGTCACTCCCTGACACCCTCAAAAGTCCCTCCCCAGCTTTCTTGGAGCCCCCTTCAGATACTGGAAGGTCACAATTAGGTCTCCTCAGAGCCTTCTCCTCTCCAGACTGAACAGCCCCAACTCCCTCAGTCTGTCTTCACTGCAGAGCCGCTCCAGCCCTCTGATCATCCTTGTGGCCCTTCTCTGGACATGTTCCATTATGTCCAGATCCTTCCTGTAACAGAGGCTCCAGAACTGGACACAGTACTCCAGGTGTGGTCTCACCAGAGTGGAGTAGAGAGGGAGAATCACCTCCCTCGACCTGCTGGCTCTGCTTCTCTTGCTGCAGCCCAGGATGTGATTGGCTTTCTGTCCTGCAAGTGCTCACTGCTGGCTCCTGTTGAGCTTCTCATCTATGAGCACCCCCAAGGCCTTTTCTTCAGGGCTGCTCTCAAGCCAGTCCCTGTCCAGCCCATATCAGTGCTTGGGATTGTCCTGATCCAGATCCAGGATCTTGCACTTGTTGAACCTCATGAGGTTGTCATGGGCTCATCTCTCCAGCCTGGCAAGGTCATGGGTGACTACATCTTACAAAGGGCCACGAGGATGATCAGAGGGCTGGAGCACCTCTCCTATGAGGACAGACTGAAGGAGTTGGGGCTGTTCAGTCTGGAGAAGAGAAGGCTCCAAGGTGACTTCACTGTGGCATTCCAGTATCTGAAGGGGGCTACAGGAAGGCTGGGGAGGGACTTCTCAGGCTATCAGGTAGTGATAGGACTAGGGGGAATGGAATGAAGCTGGAAATAGGGAGATTCAGGCTGGATGTGAGGAAGAGGTTCTTTACCATGAGAGTGGTGAAGCCCTGGAATGGGTTGTCCAGGGAGGTGGTTGAGGCCCCATCCCTGGAGGTGTTTAAGCCCAGGCTGGACGAGGCTCTGGCCAGCCTGATCTAGTGTGGGGTGTCCCTGCCCATGGCAGGGGGGTTGGAACTAGATGATCTTTGTGGTCCCTTCCAACCCTGACTGATTCTATGATTCTATGATTCTAAAAGAGAGAAACCCACATCTTCTGGTGTCGTACACTGATGTATGTCCACTGCACTGCTCCAGTGTCTCACCCTACCTTAATTATGAATTATTTATGTTTGCTATAGCAATTTTTGAGTTTTGGTATGTCTGGCAGAATTGCTTCATCTGCAGATCCCCCCAGCTGTGGCTGGGTAGGTTTAGGCTGGACATCAGGAAACATTTTTTGATGGCAAGAGTGGTCAGGGCTTGGAATGTGCTGCCCAGGGAGGTGGTTGAGTCCCCAAGCCTGGCTGTGTTTCCAGGTGGTTTGGCTGTGGTGCTTGGGGCTCTGGTTTAGGGGTGACCCTTGTAGAGTAGGGTTGTGGGTTGGACTTGGTGCTCCTGAGGGTCTTTTCCAACCTGAATGTTTCTGTGATTCTGTGCACATATGTTCTAAACATGAGGGGCTCTGTCCTGATAAAATGAGCAATCTGCATGCAGAGACAACACAAAACACCAACTGAACTCCACAATGCTAATTTTTCACCCATTTTGAGCTACAGCAACAGTCAGTGATGAAGTTAATAACTTGCATTGCTTCACAAGTTAATGTCTTTCCAACCACCAGAACTACCAAATGCACTGAAGAAGTGGGATCAAAACATATGAGCTCCTTATTATCATTGATTATAAATAATCTGTAATGAGAGCTTTGGCTGATATTTTTTTCCCAATAATAGATGAGGCAGGGTAATATACCAATTGCTCATGCCCCAAAATATTGGATTGGCATCATTAAGGGTGATAGAATTGGTTTTATCTGCAAGAGTGCCTGGGTGAAAGCAAATCCGAAGGTTTTGATTTCAGCTTGGACCTATGCTTTGCATACACAAGACAGAATTAACCAGGTTGGAAAAGACCTTTGAGATAGAATGGAATAGAATAATGAATGGAATGGAATGGAATGGAATGGAATGGAATGGAATAATAGAATAGAATAGAATAGAATAGAATAGAATAGAATAGAATAGAATAGAATAGAATAGAATAGAATAGAATAGAATAGAATAGAATTAACCAGGTTGGAAAAGACCTTGGAGAGCATCAACTGCAACCTATCACCCAACACCATCTAATCAACTAAACCATGGCACCAAGTGCCTCATCCAGGCTCTTCCTAAACACCTCCAACGATGGTGACTCCACCACCTCCCTGGGCAGCACATTCCAATGGCCAATCTCTTTTTCTGGGAAGGACTTCTTCCTACCATCCAGCCTAAACCTCCCCTGGTGCAGCTTGAGACTGTGTCCTCTAGTTCTGGTGCTGGTTGCCTGGGAGATCAACCTGGCTACAACATCCCTTCAGGTAGTTGTAGAGAGCAATAAGGCCTCATCAAGTCCAACTTATCACCCAGGACCATCTAATCAACTAATCCATGGCACCAAGTGTCTCATGCAGTCTGTTTCTAAACACTTCCAGTGATGATGACCTCACCACCTCCCTGCATCTGGATCAGGGCAATCCCAGGCACCAATACAGGCTGTGCAGGGACTGGCTTGAGAGCAGCCCTGAAGAAAAGGACTTGGTGGTGCTGGGGGTGAGAAACTCATTGTGGCCTTATTGTGGCCTTCCAGTATTTGAAGGGGGCTACAAGGAAGCTGGGGAGGGACTTTTGAGGGTGTCAGGGAGTGATAGGAGTGGGGGGAATGGAGCAAAACTAGAAATGGGGCGATTGAGACTGGATGTGAGGGAGAAGTTGTTCCCCATGAGGGTGGTGAAAGACTGGCACAGGTTGCCCAGGGAGGTGGTGGAAGCCTCATCCCTGGAGGTTTTTAACACCAGGCTGGATGTGGCTCTGATGTAATGTGAGGTGTCCCTGCCCATGGCAGGGGAGTTGGAACTGCATGACGCCTGAGGTCCATTCCAATCCTAATAAGTCTATGATTCTCTGATATTAAGCTGATTGTGAATGCTTAGAAATGGATGAATTAGTTATAAAGTCACTGGAAGAATAGGACTGGAAACACTTTCATTAACACAGTGCAGGATACTGTGGGAGTTCTGAAAATGAGAAAGAAGTCAGTGACGGGGCCTTATGTAAGATGGGCAAAGAACATCACCCACATAGGCAGAAAATAGATAACTTGATATTTGTCCTTGACAGAGTCATGGGAAGGCAGTTACAGCATAAAGCAGATAAAAAAAATTGAAGAGCATAAGTCTGTGTCTGTGATTTGATTTCGTTGTTGCTGTTTTGCAGATGAAGTTTTGCTGAGGTTATTACAAGCTAGACTGGAACAGCAGTGGGTAAAATATAAGCTCATCTTTTAACTTGATTAACTCAGGTGATCACCTCCCTGCTGGAATAATTCATGTTCTTTGAGTCCAGTTCACTTGTGGAGGTGAGATTGATAGATTAGGATATATCAGAATACCTCACAAACGGGCATAGAGGGTGTGTAGCAGCTCCAGCAGCTCACCTTAGGAGTGCTAACTTAAACTTTCACATTCAGTCACAGGATCACAGGCTCACAGCATGTCAGGAGTTGGAAGGGACCTCCAAAGATCATCAAGTCTAACCCCCTGCCAGAGCAGGACCATAGATTCCAGCACAGGTCACACAGGAACACATCCAGACAGGGCACCGCCTTCCTGGGCATCATGTTCCAACGGCCAGTCTCTTGCTGGGAAGAATTTCTTCCTCACCTCTAGAGTAAACCTCCCCTGAGAGACTGTGTCCTCTTGTTCTGGTGCTGGTTGCCTGGGAGAAGAGATCAACCCCCACCTGGCTACAACCTCCCTTCAGGGAGTTGGAGAGAGCAAGAAGGTCTCCCCTGAGCCTCCTCTTCTCCAGGCTAAGCAACCCCAGCGCCCTCAGCCTCTCCTCACAGGGCTGTGCTCCAGACCTCTCCCCAGCCTCGCTGCTCTTCTCTGGAACTCGTTCAAGTATCCCAATGTCCTTCTTGAATCAAGGAGCCCACACCCACTTCTATGGCATGGCAGGGTTCTGCAGCCACAGCATCACAGGATGTTAGGGGTTGGAAGGGACATCCAGAGATCATTGAGTCCAAGCCGCCTGCCAGAGCAGGAGCAGAGAATCCAGCACAGGTCACACAGGAACATATCCTGATGGGTCTTGAAAGTCTCCAGAGAAGGAGACTCCACAACCCCTCTGGGCAGCCTGTTCCAGGGCTCTGTGACCCTCACAGTGAAGAAATTCCTCCTTATGTTGAGGTGGAACCTCCTGTGCTGCAGTTTATATCCCTTGGCCCTTGTCCTATTCCAGGGAGCAAGTGAGCAGAGCCTGTCCCCTCCCTCCTGACCCCCAGCCCTCAGATAGTTATAAACATTTCTTAAATCCCCTCTCAGTCTTCTCTTCTCCAGAATAAGCAGCCCCAGGGCTCTCAGCCTCTCCTCATCAGGCAGTGCTCCAGTCCCTTCATCATCTTTGTAGCTCTCCATTGGTCTTTCTCCAGCAGATCCCTGTCCCTCTTCAACTAGGGAGCCCAGAACTGGATGCAGTCTTCCAGATGAGGTCTCACCAGGGCAGAGTAGAGGGGGAGGAGAACACTCTACCTAACTGGAGACAGCATTAAAAGGTTTAATTTAGCCACAAGTGAGATTCTTACAAAAAGCTTAGTGACAGAAGTTAATGAAAATCTTTTAAGACTCCCAACAGATTAATTTTAAAAAATATAATAATTAAACTATATATATATTAAAAAAAGGAATTCCAAAGGAGACATTTGTTTCCTTTACAGGTTTGCATCTCACAGAATCAACCAGGTTGGAAGAGACCTCTAAGATCATAGAACCATAGAACTGTTAAGGTTGGAAGGCACTGATAGAGGCTGGGCAGGGAATGGCTTGAGAGCAGCCCTGAAGAAAAGGACTTGGGGGTGCTCATAGATGAGAAGCTCAACAGGAGCCAGCAGTGAGCACTTGCAGCCCAGAGAGCCAAGCAGAGCCTGGGCTGCAGCAAGAGAAGCAGAGCCAGCAGGTCCAGGGAGGTGATTCTCCCCTCCACTCTGCTCTGGTGAGACCCCACCTGGAGCACTGTGTCCAGTTCTGGAGCCCCTATTACAGGAAGGATCTGGAAGGTGTTCAGAGAAGGGCCAAGAGAATGAACAGAAGGCTGGAGAACCTCTGCTGTGGAGACAGACTGAAAGAGTTGTTCAGTTGTTCAGTCTAAAGAGAAAGTTCTGAGGAGACCTAATGGTGGCCTTCCAGTATTTGAAGAGAACTACAGGAAAGCTGGGGAGGGACTTCTGAGGGTGTGAGGTAGTGACAGGACTGAGGGGAATGGAGCAAAACTAGAAATGGTTAGATTCAGATTGGATGTTAGGAAGAAGCTGTTCACCATGAGGGTGGTGAGAGACTGGCACAGGTTACCCAGGCAGGTGGTGGAAGCCTCATCCCTGGAGGCTTTTCAGGCCAGGCTGGATGTGGCTGTGAGCAACCTGCTCTAGTGTGAGGATCATCAAGTCCAACTGATCACCGAACCCTAGCTAACGAACGAACTAGACCATGGCACTAAGTGCCTCATCCAGCTCCTATGGTCAACATGTATTTTACTAGTGCCAAAGCATGCAGAGGCAGATGGCTTGGAGTGAAGGTCAGGGCAGCAGGAGAGGGTGGCAGATGGATGGCAGCAGTGGTGTTACAGTAGCAGTTAACAGCAGAGGTCTCTGCTGTGCAGCATCCCATGGAGCTGCCCTTTTAATGCCACCTCGGTTCTCTTCTCAGCCAAATGCCTGCAGGGCAGTTAGTCCAGGACTGCCTCCAGTGCCTTCTGCCAAACAGTCTGCTGCAGCCACGTGGCTGGCTGGTGGATATTATTCCTGGCAGGTGCTAAAAAGTTTCCTATTCCTCAGGGATATGTCTGGAGACTGCTTCAGCAAGTGCAGCAGCTTGGATAGGCTAATATTCTTCAGTGTTGCTTGACTGCCTCTCAAGGCCGCATGAGTTTGATGTGCACACACCTGGGGTGACCTCATTCTGTGGCAGATTTGATACCCAGAAGGTAGTTCAGGATCACAAAAAAATGACAGTTTATTCAGAACTAGTAGGCTGAAATTTGATCACAAAAATATATTTGGGGGGAAAAAAAGGGAGACTCTAAGCAAGCACAAAGAGAAAATGACAGTAAATCTGCTACACTTTTCCAACCACGTATTTAATTTATCATTATGATAACTGTCCTGATGCAATAGATCAGGATTTTTTCCACTGGAATCACACAATCATCCAGGTTGGAAGAGATCTCCAAGGTCGTCAAGTCTAACTGATCACCCAAACCTAACTAATCAACTAGACCGTGGCACTAAGTCTCCTCTTAAGTACCTCCAGTGATGGGGACTCCACCACCTCCCTGGGCAGCACATTCCTATGGCCAATCTCTCTTTCTGGGAAGAACTTTCTCCTCACCTCCAGCCTAAACCTCCCCTGGCACAGCTTGAGACTGTGCCCTCTTGTTCTGTTGCTGGTTGCCTGGGAGAAGAGACCAATCCCCACCTGGCTACAAGCACCCCTCAGGTAGTTGTAGAGAGCAATAAGGTCTCCCCTGAGCCTTCTCTTCTTAGGCTAAACACCCCCAGCTCCCTCAGCCTCTCCTCACAGGGCTTGTACTCCAGAGCTCTGAAACATTGCAAGAGATGGGTTCACAGTGACATCCTCTGGGAACCTCTGTGGGAGTTCATGGGAAGAGGGAAATCCTGCCAGTGTGCGTAATAGCTGGAGAGAGGGGAGAAAATAGCTTGTGTCTCCCGTGATGACAATGTGTGCATGGAATGTCTTTACAGCTTGCTGTGGGCATATCACAAGCTGTGTGCTTCTCTCTGTGTTCTTCCTGTAACAAAGAGGGAGCCTGGCAGGAGCCTGTCATCCCTGCAACTGAGTGGTGAGAGACTGGCACAGGTTGCCCAGCGAGGTGGTGGAAGCCTCATCCCTGGAGGTGTTTGCAGCCAGGCTGGATGTGGCTGTGAGCAACCTGCTGTAGTGTGAGGTGTCCCTGCCCATGGCAGGGGGGTTGGAACTGGCTGATTCTTGAGGTCCCTTCCAATTTTAAAGAATCACAGAACATTAGAGGTTAGAATAGAATAGAATAGAATAGAATAGAATAGAATAGAATAGAATAGAATAGAATAGAATAGAATAGAATAGAATAGAATAGACCAGACCAGGTTGGAAAAGACCTTTGAGATCATCGAGTCCAACCTATCACCCAACACCATCTAATCAACTAAACCATGGCACCAAGTGCCCCATCCAGTCTCTTCCTACACACCTCCAGTGATGGTGACTATTGGGGAGCGGCGAGGCAAGATGGCAGCAATCAATATGATTGATAAGCACGCTTCAACTTTATTGCCCGGATACACAGCTTATATAGCATCTCAGCTAAATATGCATAAGTGTCATTATTCTATTGGTCTCTGACTGAAGGCAACATTATAATACCCAGCCCACCTGCAATTAGGTCTGTGTACAATATCAAAAGCTCTGCGTACAGTCTCAGAAAACTCCCTTCTCACCAGCTCTTCCTTTCCCATCCTGTTATCTTACAAACACACAGCTGCAAGAACAGCTACAAGGCCACAGTGACCTCACTGCTTCAGCATGCCAGCTAACTATGGGCAGTAAACAGCAAGATGGAGTACGGCCTACACATTCTGCTCAAGTAGCTGTTCCACAGAGTCATGTCCCTTAGATTTAAGCCATTCTCCAACAGGTGACTCCACCACCTCCCTGGGCAGCACATTCCAATGGGCAATCTCTCTTTCTATGAAGAGCTTCTTCCTAACATCCAGCATAAACCTCCAAACTGGAAAGGACCTCAATAGATCGAGTCTACCCCCGCCTACCCAAAGCAGCAGCACCTATACCCTATCAAACAGCTGAGGTGAGCACAGCATTATGGCTAGCCCTGGACTAGGGCTGTGAGAATCTGCTTGTGGAAGTTAAAAGTTCCTATCAATATGAGCCTTGACCGTTACCTGTCCAGAAGTCTAGCTGCTGTTTGGCACTGGGAAAGTAATTTCACCAGGAATGGAAAATGTGTTTGAAAAGATGGAGCGCTTGAGCAAGCTGCACAGAGAGGAGACTCCACAACCTCTCTCCACCTGGATGCATTCCTGTGCAGACTCCCTGGGTGATGCTGCTCTGGCAGGGGGATGGACTGGATGATCTCTGGAGGTCCCTTCCAACCTTTAATGTTCTGTGATTCTGTGATTCTGCAACGTACATGCCCTGAGACTATATACATTTTGGGAACATCAGCCAGCCAGAGTGCTGTGCTAGTTCACATTTCACTGACATTTTTCCTCCCAGGTGAGCTCTAATCAAATTTCTTTCTTGGGTATGTCTAACATCTTGTACAAAGAAGCTCAAGATTCACTTTGCTCTTTTCAGCTTTTGTAGTCTCTGCTGACTTTAAAGCCATGAAAATGCTGAAGGGAGTGGAACATCTTCCTTATGAGGAGATACTGAGGGAGCTGAGGGCTCTGTAGCTTGGAGAGGAGGAGACTGAGAGGTGACCTGATTCATGGTTATAAAGATCTAAAGGGTGAGTGCCAAGAGGATGGAGCCAGCCTCTACTGGGTGATGCCCAATGACAGGACAAGGGGCAGTGGTGGAAGCTGAGGCATAGGAAGTTCCATGGAAACAGGAGGAAAAATTATTTCCCTGTGAGGGTGACAGAACACTGGAACAGGCTGCCCAGGGGGGTTGTGGAGTCTCCATCTCTGTAGATACTTAAAACCCACCTGGATGTGTTCCTGTGTGACCTGCTCTAGGTGATCCTGCTCTGGTGGGGGGTTTGGACTGGATTTTAGGAGGAAATTCTTCCCAGAAAGAGAGATTGGCCATTGGAATGTGCTGCCCAGGGAGGTGGTGGAGTCACCATCACTCGAGGTGTTCAGGAGGAGACTTGATGGGGTGCTTGGACTGGATTTTAGGAGGAAATTCTTCCCAGAAAGAGAGATTGGCCATTGGAATGTGCTGCCCAGGGAGGTGGTGGAGTCACCATCACTCGAGGTGTTCAGGAGGAGACTTGATGGGGTGCTTGGTGCCATGGTTTAGTTGATTAGTTGGTGTTGGGTGATAGGTTGGACTTGGTGATCTTGATGTTCTTTTCCAACCTGGTTTGGTCTATTCTATTCTATTCTATTCTATTCTATTCTATTCTATTCTATTCTATTCTATTCTATTCTATTCTATTCTATTCTGTTCTACACCAAGTTCTCTCACTCTTTGCCTTCAAAACCTGAGACATATCAGGAACATGGCCTGCTAGAAAATGTGCTATGGATGAATCCATTTGTAATTTGATTTGTCTGGCTGTGCATAGTAAGTGCTGTAATCATATAGCATTATCCTGCATTGTATAGCATGCTCCCCACTGCACCCAGGGAGATACACCCTGGGTGGAGAACACAGAGCTTGGCTGAGCCATGGTGGTTTCCAAACATGAAGCACAGCATGCTTGGGACCTTAAATTTCTCAGGTACCCAGAGTCACAAAAACCAATACCTCCTAACCTCTCTGTGAATGAAGCTGTCCTGGGTGCATTTCTGAAGCAGAAATGAGTTTTCTACTGGAACACAGTTGACTCTGGGGAGATTCTTGTGCTCTCTATAGGGACAGGAGTTAATTAGATACCATCACTGGAGAACCTTCTCTTCTATGTTATTTTGGCTAAGATTTCTTCTGCAAAATATTTTTTTTTATATATAAGCCTGGTGGCAGTGGAAAGATATTTTTTATTTTTAACCTGAAAGCAAAAGAAAACAACTTTGTTTCTGTACCAACTCTTCTTCCTCCTCCCTGGGAACAGCCCAAAAATAACGCATCATGGGATGAACTGTGTCAGGCACTTGTATCTACTTTCACTGAAACTCAAAGCAGTGCAGTGTCTGCTGGTTGGTGAAGTAACAGAGAAGATATATGGAGAATTGAGCCTGGTTGGTGAATCACCAGTGAAGATATGTCTAGAATTGAGCCTGGGTGGAGAATTAACAGAGAAGATATATCTAGAATTGAGCCTGGTTGGTGATTTATACAGAAGATACATCTAGAATTGAGCCTGGTTGCTGAATTAACAGAGAAGATATATCTAGAATTGAGCCTGGTTGGTGAATTAACAGAGAAGATATATCTAGAATTGAGCCTGGTTGGTGGATTAACAGAGAAGATATATCTAGAGTTGAGCCTGGTTGGTGGATTAACAGAGAAGATATATCTGGAATTGAACCTGGTTGGTGAATTAACAGAGAAGATACATCTAGAGTTGAGCCTCATTGGTGATTTATACAGAAGATACATCTAGAATTGAGCCTGGTTGGTGAATTAACAGAGAAGATATATCTAGAATTGAGCCTGGGTAGAGAATTAAAAGAGAAGATATATCTAGAATTGAGCCTGGTTGGTGGATTAACAGAGAAGATATATCTAGAATTGAGCCTGGTTGGTGAATTAACAGAGAAGATATATCTAGAGTTGAGCCTCATTGGTGATTTATACAGAAGATACATCTAGAATTGAGCCTGGTTGGTGAATTAACAGAAGATATATCTAGAATTGAGCCTGGGTAGAGAATTAAAAGAGAAGATATATCTAGAATTGAGCCTGGTTGGTGGATTAACAGAGAAGATATATCTAGAATTGAGCCTGGTTGGTGAATTAACAGAGAAGATATACCTAGAATTGAGCCTGGGTAGAGAATTAACAGAGAAGGTATATCTGGAATTGAGCCTGGTTGGTGAATTAACAGAGAAGATATACCTAGAATTGAGCCTGGTTGGAGAATTATCAGTGAAGATAAATCTAGAATTGAGCCTGGTTGGTGAATTAACAGAGAAGATATATCTAGAATTGAGCCTGGGGAGAGAATTAAAAGAGAAGATATATCTAGAGTTGAGCCTGGTTGGTGGATTATCAGTGAAGATATATCTAGAGTTGAGCCTGGTTGGTGGAGTAACAGTGAAGATATATCTAGAATTGAGCCTGGTTGGTGGATTATCAGAGAAGATATATCTAGAATTGAGCCTGGTTGGTGGAGTAACAGCGAAGATATATCTAGAATTGAGCCTGGTTGGTGGATTATCAGAGAAGATATATCTAGAATTGAGCCTGGTTGGTGGAGTAACAGTGAAGATATATCTAGAATTGAGCCTGGTTGGTGGATTATCAGAGAAGATATATCTAGAGTTGAGCCTGGTTGGTGGAGTAACAGCGAAGATATATCTAGAATTGAGCCTGGTTGGTGGATTATCAGAGAAGATATATCTAGAATTGAGCCTGGTTGGTGGAGTAACAGTGAAGATATATCTAGAATTGAGCCTGGTTGGTGGAGTAACAGTGAAAATATATCTAGAATTGACCCTGGATGGAGAATTAACAGAAAAAAATCTATCTAGAGTTGAGCCTGGTTGGTAAAGTAACAGAGAAGATATATCTGGAATTGAGCAAGAGCAGGGAGAGGTTTGTTTGGGTTATTTTGTTGTTGTTTTGGTTGTGGTTTGGGGTTCTTTCAGTGTTGCCCAGGGAGGTGGTGGAAGCCTCATCCCTGGAGGTTTTCAGTGCCAGGCTGGATGTGTCTCTGGGCAACCTGATCTAGTGTGAGCACTGACTTCATTTGAAATAGAGATATGAGTGCTCCACCTCTGAGAGTTTAATTTAGAATCATAGAATTGTCAGGGTTGGAAGGGACCTGAAGGATCATCTAGTTCCAATCCCCCTGCCATGGGCAGGGAAACAGAATGCAGAATACAGAACTAACCCAGTTTGAAAAGACCTCAGAGATCATCAAGTCCAACCTATCACCCAACACCATCTAATCAACTAAGCCATGACACCAAGTGCCTCATCCGGTCTGCTCTTAAGCACCTCCAGTGATGGTGACTCCACCACCTCCCTGGGCAGCACATTCCAAAGGCCAATCTCTCTTTCTGGGAAGAATTTCTTCCTCACATCCAGCCCAAACCTCCCCTGGCACAGCTTGAGACTGTGTCCCCTTGTTGTGGTGCTGGTTGTCTGGGAGAAGTGACCAAGCCCCACCTTGCTACAACCTCCCTTCAGGGAGTTGTAGACAGCAATAAGGTCTCCCCTGAGCCTCCTCTTCTCCAGGCTAAGCAACCCCAGCTCCCTCAGCCTCTCCTCACAGGGCTGTGCTCCAGACCCTTGCCCAGCTTTGTTGCCCTTCTCTGGACACCTTCCAGCAACTCAACGTCTTTGCTAAACTGAGGGGCCCAGAAATGGACACAGGACTCAAGGTGTGGCCTAACCAGTGCTGAGCACAGGGCAGAATGACTTCCCTGCTCCTGCTATTCCTGATGCAGGCCAGGATGCCATTGCCTTTCTTGGCTACCTGGGCACACTGCCACAACTCTTTCCTTCTAAACCCACTTATGCCTACCCTCACCAAGTCAATAAAGAACAGCACACTGAATTGGACAAAGACAGAAAAAGAGATTATATTTTAACCAAGAGAGTTCAGGAGTTCATTACTATAATTCCATTTATTCCATACTCAAGCCATTATCCTTTCAAAGCAAACTGGAATCTATCTTCAGCCAATAATTATAAAACACTGTCTGAATCATAGGGTTGTCAGCAGCAATTTATCTTGCAAATTGATTTGGTCTGTGTCTAAGTAATTACTTCTAATTCTAATTTAGGCACCACAGTCCATGATAAATCACAGAATCCCAGAAACATTCAGGTTGGACAAGACTCTCGGGAGCACCAAGTCCAATCCAGAATCTTACTCTACAAGGGTCACCCCTGAAGCATAGCCCCAAGCACCACAGCCAAACCACCTGGAAACACAGCCAGGCTTGGGGCTCAGCCACCTCCCTGGGCAGCACATTCCAAGCCCTGACCGCTCTTGCCATGAAATAATGTTTTATAATGTCCAATCTAAACCTACCCAGTGGCAGCTTGAGGCCATTCCCTCTTGTTCTCTCACTAATTATCTGGGAGAAAAGACCAGCAGCAGCCTCTCTGCAGCCTCCTTTCAGGTAGCTGTAGACAGCAATGAGGTCTCCCCTCAGCCTCCTCCTTTTCACACTAACCATCCCCAGCTCCTTCAGTTGCTCTTCATCAGATTTACTCTCCAGGCCCTTTACATCTCCCTTGCCCTCCTCTGCCCTGGCTCCAGCACCTCCACATCTCTCTTGGATTGAGGTGCCCAAAACTGGACACAATCCTCGAGGTGTGGCCTCCCCAGAGCTGAGTCCCTAGGGACAATCCCCTCCCTGCTCCTGCTGGACACAGCATTTCTAACCCCATCCAGGATTCCTCTGGCATTCTTGGCCCCCTGGGCACACTGCTGTCTCCTGTTCAGCCTACTGTCAACCAGTACCCCCAGGTCCCTTTCTGCCAGACAGCTTTCCAGCCACACTGCCCCAGGCCTGTAGTGTTGCTTGGGGTTGTTGTGACCCACGATGTCACACCTGAGGTAGAAGGAGTGGAATGTTTAAGGCTGTTTTCAGGGAGACAGAAAACCTTACTATTGAGGCCAACAGTTTTTGCATGGTGGCACTATTGCATGACATGCATGTGTTGCTTTTGCCTCTCAGAAGCTAGTTCAAGAAAACCTGTGCTTCTGTCCTAATTTCTATAGACTCCAAAACCAGCAATTCATGCTGTTCAAATATGTAGAGGACTAAGAGTCTATTGGCAGAGTTGTTTGGGTTTTGGACAATGAGGCTCCTCTTGTCTCACCTAGCATGGATTGGTTCAGATTTGTGTATCTGCTCTGTTCAAGTATCTACCTCCCCTTATGGAATCACAGAATCACTGGATTGTCAGAGTCAGAAGGGACCTCAAGGATCATTTAGGTCCAACCCTCCTGCCATCGGCAGGGACACCTCACACTACAGCAGGTTGCTCACAGCCACATCCAGCCTGGCTGCAAACACCTCCAGGGATGAGGCTTCCACCACCTCCCTGGGCAACCTGTGCCAGTGTCTCACCACCCTCATGGGAAACAACTTCTTCCTAACATCCAATCTCAATCTCCCCATTTCTAGTTTTGCTCCATCCCCCCAGTCCTATCACTCCCTGACACCCCAAAAAGTCCCTCCCCAGCTTTCTAGTAGGCCTCCTTAAGCCACTCCACAACCTCTCTGGGCAGCCTGTTCCAGTGCTCTGGGACCCTCACAGTGAAGAAGGTCCTCCTCATGTTGAGGTGGAACCTCCTGTGCTGAAGTTTATACAATGACTTCTTTTTCTTAGTATCATAGTAGTATCATAGTATCAGTCAGGGTTGGAAGGGACCACAAGGATCATCTAGTTCCAACCCCCTGCCATGGGCAGGGACACCCCACACTAGATCAGGCTGGCCAGAGCCTCATCCAGCCTGGGCTTAAACACCTCCAGGGATGGGGCCTCAACCACCTTCACTTGCTTCCCCTGGTACGTTGGGATGTGCCATGCTAAAATCATCTGTAGAAACCAAGCAGCTCTCTGCATGGGAGTGCTTTTCTAAATTCCTTGGGTTTCTTTTTTCCCCCTCTCTTTCATTTTGAGAGCAAACAGTGAACCAAAATCCTGTTTACTATGCCTAAGTATAAGCTTTCCCTGGTATTACTGGAAAACTGCAAAGCTGTCATACCTTTGAAATGATGCAGCACAATGAAGTGCTAAAGCAGAGTCCCAATTTACCCTGGCGTGCAATTTTCTGACAAATGCCAAGAAGAGGCAGGGAGCTCCATTTGACTAAAGTGGAAAGAATTCCACAGGAGGCAAGTCTACCTCCCTTCGTATTTATCATTTCTGTAAGCTACTCCAGCTCCTCAGTCAACATCATCAGTATTGAGGGTGAACAGCAAATGGCTGGAGTTGGACACATTTGGATAGAAGTCTGCAGTGGGTTCCTGTGCTTTTAATGATGCTGAGATCATAGTATCATAGCATTAGTCAGGGTTGGAAGGGACCACAAGGATCATCTAGTTCCAACCCCCCTGCCATGGGCAGGGACACCCCACACTACATCAGGCTGGCCAGAGCCTCATCCAGCCTGGGCTTAAACACCTCCAGGGACGGGGCCTCAACCACCTCCCTGGACAACCCATTCCAGGGCTTCACCACTCTCATGGGGAAGAACTTCGTCCTCACCTCCAGCCTGAATCTCCCCACCTCCAGCTTCATTTCATTCCCCCTATTCCCCCTATCACTACCTGATAGCCTGAGAAGTCCCTCTCCAGCCTTCTTGTAGCCCCCTTCAGATACTGGAAGGCCACAATGAGGTCACCTCGGAGCCTTCTCTTCTCCAGACTGAACAGCCCCAACTCCTTCAGTCTGTCCTCACAGGAGAGGTGCTCCAGCCCTCTGCTCGTCCTCGTGGCCCTTCTCTGGACACCTTCCAGCACCTCCAGATCCCTCCTGTAATAGGGGCTCCAGAACTGGATGCAGTACTCCAGGTGGGGTCTCACCAGGGCTGAGCAGAGGGGAGAATCACCTCCCTTGACCTGCTGGCCACACTTCTCCTGATGCAGCCCAGGATCTGATTGGCTTTCCGGGCTGCAAGTGCACACTGAGAGCTCCTGTTGAGCTTCTCCTCCACTGGCACCCCCAAGTCTCTCTCCTCAGGGCTGCTCTCCAGCCAGTCCCTGCCCAGCCTGGATTTGTGCCTGGGATTGCCTCGACCCAGCTGCAGGACCCTGCCCTTGGTCTTGTTGAAGCTCATGAGGTTGGCTTGTGCCCACCTCTCCAGCTTGTCCAGGTCCCTCTGGATGGCATCCCTTCCCTCCAGCGTGTCTGCTGCACCACACAGCTTGGTGTGCTCAAACACATCCAGAGAAGGGCAACAAGGACTGGTGAGGGGTTTGCAGCACAAGCTCTATGAGGAGAGTCTGGGGTTGCTTAGCTGGGGTTGCTTAGTCTGAAGAAGAGGAGGCTCAGGGGAGACCTATTGCTCTCTACAACTCCCTGAAGGGAGGTTGTAGCCAGGTGGGGGTTGGTCTCTTCTCCCAGGCAACCAGCACCAGAACAAGAGGACACAGTCTCAAGCTGTGCCAGGGGAGGTTTAGGCTGGATGTTAGGAAGAAATTCTTCCCAGCAAGAGAGATTGGCCATTGGAATGTGCTGCCCAGGGAGGTGGTGGAGTCACCATCCCTGGAGGCGTTTAAAAAAGGACTGGATGTGGCACTTGGAGCCATAGTTTAGTGGCCATGTAGTGTTGGGTATTAAGTTATAGGTTGGACTTGATGATCTCTGAGGTCTTTTCCAACCTGGTTGATTCTATGATTCTATTCTATGACAAGAGGATGTTCTCATGTCACTTGGAACTCAGCAAGAGTGAACTGCAAATAAGCTGGAAAGCTGTAGCAAAATTCCTCTTGCCTGTTGCAGATCTTGGAAGTCTTCCTACTGCCATTCTGTTTTCACTTCTTTTTTCATAACATATTTTTAGGCTGTTCCCTGAGTTTATCAAGATTTCTTTAAGATGTACCCTTGTGGACACTCTGCTGTCTGTCATGTATTCAGGGTGCAAAAATATTCTTCCCTGACATGTTTTTCATAGAATCATAGAATTGTCAGGGTTGGAAGGGACCTCAGGGATCATCTAGTTCCAACCCCTGCCATGGGCAGGGACACCTCACACTACAGCAGGTTGCTCACAGCCACATCCAGCCTGGCTGCAAAACCCTCCAGGGATGAGGCTTCCACCGTCTCCTTGGGCAACCTGTGCCAGGCTCTCACCACCCTCATGGGGAAGAACTTCTTCCTCACATCCAATCTGAATCTTCCCATTGCTAGTTTTGTTCCATTTCCCCCAGTCCTATCACTCCCTGACACCTTTTCTTTCTTCTTTTTCAGATATCAAGGACACATAGGAGTGACTGATCCACAGTTTATTTGTGCTGGCATGAATATTTTCCATTTACATAAGGTTTAGGGTTAGGACTCTTCAAGAGCAGGAAAAAAGAAGCTGATGTTGAAATTCCTTCAGCAGTGAAGCAGATTCAATGAATGGCAGTTTTGTCTGAATGAGGACTTCAATTACTAAGAGGAGAGGCAGTGAAATAATGCCTTGCCCTCCTCATTTGTAGAGGTTACAAATAGCTTGGGCTGAGCCTGTTGGAGAGAGTTTCCTCTCTGCTGGCTCTCAGGCCCGCCCTACCCATGCTCAGGCTGGCAGTCAGCAGCCAGCTCTGGGCCAGCTGCCAACAATGCTGACTTGCTGGGTCAGGAAAATACCCATGGCAGTGGGCTGATCCACACAGCTCTGGTGAGCTGTCATCTCTGCAGCAGACCTCACCACACTGCACAAACAGAGCAGGGACCCTCCTGCTGAGAGGGGGACTGCGTTCTGCCGTCTGAGGGCATCAGCTGCACTTGCAGCCCAGAAAGCCAATCAGAGCCTGGGCTGCAGCAAGAGAAGCACAGCCAGCAGGGCCAGGGAGGGGATTCTCCCCCTCTGCTCCACTCTGGTGAGACCCCACCTGGGGTACTTCACCCAGCTCTGGAGCCTCTATTACAGGAAGGATGTGGAGGTGCTGGAAGGTGTCCAGAGAAGGGCCATAAGGATGGTCAGAGGGCTGAAGCTGCTCTCCTATGAGGACAGACTTGAGGGAGTTGGGGTTGTTCACTCTGGAGAAGAGAAGGCTTCAAGGAGACCTAATTGTGGGCTTCCAGTATCCCCTCCAGCTGGGGAGGGACTTTTTAGGGTGTTGGGGAGTGATAGGACTGGGGGAATGGAGTATAATTAGAAGTGGGTAGATTCAGATTGGATGGTAGGAAGAAGTTCTTCCCGTGGAGGGTGATGAAAGACTGGCACAGGTTGCCCAGGGAGGTGGTGGAAGCCTCATGCCTGGAGGTTTTTGCAGCCAGGCTGGATGTGGCTGTGAGCAACCTGCTGTAGTGTGGCTCAGGGAGACCTATTTCTCTCTACAACTACCTGAAGTGAGGTTGTAGCCAGGTTGGGGTTGGTCTCTTCTCCTAGGCAGCCAGCACCAGAACAAGAGGACACAGTCTCAGGCTGCACGAGGGCAGGTTTAGGCTGGATGTTAGGAAGAAGTTCTATACAGAGAGAGTGATTGCCCATTGGAATGTGCTGCCCAGGGAGGTGGTGGAGTCACCATCACTGGAGGTGTTCAGGAGGAGACTTGATGGGGAGTTTGGTGCCATGGTTTAGTTGTTTAGGTGGTGTTGGATTGGTTGATGGGTTGGACGTGATGATCTTGAAGGTCTCTTCCAACCTGGTCTATTCTATTCTAGTCTAGTCTAGTCTAGTCTAGTCTAGTCTAGTCTAGTAGCATAACCTGCTGGAAAGAGGTAAAGAGGATGAAGTCTTTGAAATGTTGCACACTGGCTATGTTGCAGATGAGTGGAGCACCACCTTCCCTACAATTACTAGCTGTGGATCTGGTTTAGCTATTAACATGAGAGTGTAGTAATTCCTACAGAGGCGTGGAAAGAGTAAAAGTTGTCAAATGAATACTTGATGTCCCTTCCAAGCACATCTTTTCCCATTTATATATAGCTAGAGAATGGGCTGTTGCTGTTGATTCTGCTGTCTAGTAAGTCTTCCTCTCTGGACCCTTGGTATTTAGATGTAGGTGAAATCTGTTTGGAGCCCTGCCCTGCAAGTGCATCCTGGGAGGGATGACTTTACCTGGAAGAGTACTGTGATGCTGCTCTCTACAACTACCTGAAGGGAGGTTGTAGGCAGGAAGAGGTTGGCCTCTTCTCTCTGGCAACCAGCACCGGCACAAGAGGACACAGTCTCAAGCTGTGCCAGGGGAAGTTTAGGCTTGAGGTGAGGAGGAAGTTCTTCACTGAGAGAATCATTAACCATTGGAAAGTGCTGCCCAGGGAGGTGCTGGAGTCCCCATCGCTGGAGGTGTTCAAGAGGGGACTGGACGTGGCACTTGGTGCCATGGTTAAGTCATGAGGTCTGTGGTGACAGGTTGGACTCAATGATCTTTGAGGTCTCTTCCAGCCTTGGTGATTCTGTGATTTGGTGATTCTGAGACAGGCTCTGCTCACTTGCACCCTGGGATGGGTGCAATTCCAATGGCCAATCTCTCTTTCTGGGAAGAACTTTCTCCTCACCTTGAGCCTAAACTTCTCCTGGCACAGCTTGAGACTGTGTCCTCTTGTTCTGGTGCTGGGTGCCTGGGAAAAGAGACCAACCCCCACCTGGCTACAACCTCCCTTCAGGAGTTGTAGAGAGCAAGAAGGTCTCCCCTGAGCCTCCTCTTCTCCAGGCTAAGCAACTCCAGCTCCCTCAGCCTCTCCTCATAAGGCTTGTGCTTGAGACCATTCCCCATCCTCATTGCCCTTCTTTGGATACATTCAAATATCTCAATGTCCTTCTTAAGTTGAGGAGCCCAGAACAAAGTAGAATAGCATAGCATAGCATAGCATGGCATAGCATAGCATAGCATAGAACAGAATAGAATTGAATTGAATAGAATTGAATTGAATTGAATTGAATTGAATTGAATTGAATTGAATTGAATTGAATTGAATTGAATTGAATTGAATTGATCAGGTTGGAAAATGCCTTTGAGATCATCAAGTCCAACCTATCACCCAACACCATCTAATCAACTAAACCATGGCTCCAAGTGCCTCATCCAGGCGCTTCCTAAACACCTCCAGGGATGGTGACTCCACCACTTCCCTGGGCAGCACATTCCAATGGCCAGCAACTCTTTCTGGGAAGAACTTTCTCCTCACCTCCAGCCTAAACCTCCCCTGGCACAGCTTGAGACTGGGAGAAGAGACCAACCCCCACCTGGCTACAACCTCGCTTCAGGTAGTTGTAGACAGCACTAAGGTCTCCCCTGAGACACATCATCATCATCCTCTGCTGGGATAAGGCTAGTGTAGAGAAACGAAGCACCCCATCCAGTCTCTTCCTAAACATCTGCAGTGATGGTGACTCCACCTCCTCCTTGGGCAGCACATTCCAATGGCCAATCTCTCTTGCTGGGAAGAATTTCTTCCTCATATGATTGTGGTGGGTTGAAGTTTCCCCTCCCCAAACATTAACTAAGTTTTAAAGGCACAGCCTAAAACGACCACAATCACTCATCACACACACACAGAAAAAAGCCACCCAACCTACCTTCCTCCTGAGTATCCATTAGCCACCAATGCTGGTGTTAATGAGCAGACTGCAAATGCTCTAAAGAGCAAATTGAAATGAGTCACAAAATACACTTAGGATCTGCTTCCTGCCAGCGCTCTGGTGCGTCACTGGGAAAATGCTGGTTCCATAACAACAGGAAAATAAAGAGCAGAGATGCAGCTGATAAATAAAAGGCATTATTTAAACTGATTTGTGTGCAAAATGAATCATGTCAGCACCCTGGCCTTTTATTTGCCAGCCCAACTTGTTTTCTATCACCCCGAAGCAGGTTTATATTAAAACATACCAGTGAATTAAATTAAGGCCCGCTCTGGAACAAAAAAAAATACAACCACAGCAACAACAAAAAAAAGGAGATGCATTTCAAGCCAGGCATAATTTAATTACAGTTAGCCTGTCTACATAAGTGTAAATAATTAAGTTGTGAAAAGTAAAACAGAGTCTGAGAAGAGGAGGCTCAGAGGAGACCTCACTGCTGTCTACGGCTAGCTGAAGGGAGGCTGTAGCCAGGAGGGGGTTGGTCTCTTCTGCCAGGCAACCACCAACAGAACAAGAGGACACAGTCTCAGGCTGCACCAGGGGAGGTTTAGGCTGGATGTTAGGAAGAATTTAGGAGAAGAGGAGACAGAAAGGTGACCTCATTCATGTTGATAAAGATGTGCAGGGTGCCCAGAGGCTGGAGCCAGGCTCTGCTGGGGGATGCCCAATGCCAGCACAAGGGGCAATGGTGGAAGCTGAGGCAGAGGAAGTTCCATGGAAATATGAGGAAAATTTTTATCCCTGTGAAGGTGATGAGGCACTGGAACAGGTTGCCCAGGAGGTTGTGGAATCTCCCTCTCTGGAGATATTCAAGGCCTGTCTGGATGTGTTCCTGTGTGATCTGCTCTAGGTGATCCTGCTCTGGCAGGGGGCTTGGACTGGATGAACTTTTCAGGTACCTTCAAGCCCCTGAAATTCATAGAATCAACAGGGTTGGAAAAGACCTCAAGGATTATCAAGTCCAATCTGTCACCCAACACCTCATGACTACTAAATTGGCACCAAGTGCCACATCCAATCCCTCTTGAACACCTGCAGGGATGGTGACTCCACCACCTCCCTGGGCGGCACATTCCAACAGCTAACAACTCTCTCTGTCAAGAACATTCTCCTCACCTCCAGCCTAAACTTCCCCTGCCACAGCTTGAGACTGTGTCCTCTAATTCTGTGATTCTGTGATCTTTTGACAATTTGTTAACTACATTGCCCCTAAGTCTCCCTGTGGAGCAACACCAGAGTAAAATCCTGCAACAGAAACCATTTCGTGACCGGCTGTTGGTCCATGCTGCCAAACCAGCCATCTGTAGATGCCAACTGATCAGCCCCAGCTGCCCCATGCAAGCAGACCACTCTCTAAACAAAGAAGTCACACTCACAAAAGTAGCCACAAGACCCTGCTCTCATTGGCCCTTCCTCTCCCTGGATAGGTTTTGTGGCAGTGAAAATGCCTCAAATTGCTAACTCTGCTGGGAGCAGCTGCCCAGCAGGACTGGAATATTTGTTTTATTTCCACTGGCACTCCAAAGATTTGTGTCCCACAAGCTGAGCAGCCTGATTCCATGTACAGCCTGATTCCATGTACAGTCTTGCTAAATATAAACTCCCCTCTCACAGGCTGCTGCTAACAAGTTGCCTCAGTGGTCATAGTGGCAAGAGTCCTAATCTCCTCATTAAGAGGTCTAGAGCAGACAGACTTGCTGGGTTTTACAGAGAGCTTTCTGCTTTTGAACACTGCTCTAACTTTCTTTATTCCTCCTAAGGGGTACAGCAAAGAGAAGAACATCAGGAGGATAGAAATGTTTGAGGATGCCTTGATGTACCTCAGAGAGGTAGTTGCTGGTAGTTAAGTTGCAGCTTTATTTCATGGTTATTTCATCCATCTATTTCTTTCCAACCTTTGCTTCTGCCCTTACACACTGGCAGGGAGATGGCTGACAAACTCCCACCCCCAGGCAATCACCCTCCAGCCACCATTTACTTTTCTGCCTGAATCCCCTGAGCTGGGTCAGGTCAGGTCACAGAGAGGAGGGAGAGGCTGGATGGATGGGTGAGCTGTCAGCGTGCTGCTGCTGCTTTCTTTGGGTCTGAATTTGCAGCCACTCCCTTTAGAGAGCTCCTGTTGGAGGCAATGGAAATGCCAAATTGAAGCAGCTGCAAAAATGAGCCCTAAATCAATTCTGCATCGCTCCTTGTCAACAGTAGGAGCAGGGAAGTCATTCTGCCCCTGTACTCAGCACTGATTAGGCCACACCTTGAGTCCTGTGTCCAGTTCTGGGCCCCTCAGTTTAGGAAAGATGTTGAGTTGCTGGAAGGTGTCCAGAGAAGGGCAACAAAGCTGGGGAGGGGTCTGGAGCACAGCCCTGTGAGGAGAGGCTGAGGGTGCTGGGCTTGCTTAGCCTGGAGAAGAGGAGGCTCAGGGGAGACCTTCTTGCTCTCTGCAACTCCCTGAAGGGAGGTTGTAGCGAGGTGGGGGTTGGTCTCTTCTCCCAGGCACACAGCACCAGAACAAGAGGACACAGTCTCAAGCTGTGCCAGGGGAGGTTTAGGCTGGAGGTTAAGAAGAAATTCTTCATAGAGTGAGATTGGCCACTGGAATGTGCTGCCCGGGGAGGTGGTAGAGTCACCATCACTGGAAGTGTTTAAGAGGAGACTGGATGAGGTACTTGGTGCCATGGTTTAGTTGCTTAGATGGTGTTGGGTGATAGGTTGGACTCGATGACCTTGAAGGTCTTTTCTAACCTTTTCTTTTCTATTCTGTTCTATTCGATTCGATTCGATTTGATTCAATTCGATTCGATTCACCTCTCCTATGAGGACAGACTGAAGGAGTTGGGGCTGTTTGGTCTGGAAAAGAGAAGGCTCAGAGGTGACCTTATTGTGGCCTTCTAGTATCTGAAGGGGGCTACAAGAAGGCTGGGGAGGGACATCTCAGGACATCAGGTAGTGATAGGAGCAGGGGGTATGGAATGGAGCTGGAGGTGGGGAGATTCAGGCTGGACGTGAGGAAGAAGTTCTTCCCCATGAGAGTGGTGAAGCCCTGGAATGGGTTGTCCAAGGAGGTGGTTGAGGCCCCATCCCTGGAGGTGTTTAAGCCCAGGCTGGATGAGGCTCTGGCCAGCCTGATGTAGTGTGAGGTGTCCCTGCCCATGGCAGGGGGGTTGGAACTAGATGATCCTTGGGGTTCTTTCCAACCCTGACTGATCCTGTGATCCTATGATTCTATTCTATTCTATTCTATTCTATTCTATTCTATTCTATTCTATTCTATTCTATTCTATTCTATTCTATTCTATTCTATTCTATTCTATTCTATTCTTCTGCTACTGCTTATCACAGCGTTGACAGAGAGGTTTGCGTAGCTGTGGCACTTATGTTTGGGTTGTGGGAAGGAGAAGGAGAATAAATACTGGTGGAAGCTGAGTAGGTGCTGGGGAGCAAGGGGACAAAGGGAAGAACTCCCTGCTGAGTTTTTGGCTTTTTCAAGTTTCCAGAGATTCTCAGTAGAAGATTTAATGATGACCTAGAATATATAAATCTTTGCAGATCAGCAGCAGCTCCAAGCTCTTTGGAAGGGATTTCTGACTTCATTTTTTCTTCCTTTTTCTTTTCCCCCACCAGGTCGTTCATGTAAAATAAGAGTGCACAGTGGAAGTGAGGAACTGAATGAATGAAGCACTTTCTAAGAAGAAAGCCAGATGGAATAGAGGATATTGAAGAATCCTTTAACAAAGCAGCTGGTGTTGGAAGGGAGCACCTCATTGTACAACAAAAGGGAGGGGGAGGAAAAAGCCATCTTAAGTGATAGACATCAATCCTCATCCTGGATTGGCCTTTCTGTCCTTTTAAATTGTTACTGTCACAGCTCTGCCAGCAGTAGTCAGAATAGAATAGAATTAACCAGGTTGGAAAAGACCTTTGAGATCAGGTCCAACCTATCACCCAACACCATCTAATCAACTAAACCATGGCACCAAGTGCCTCATCCTCTCAATGCAACCACTAGCACAAATCTCTGGCTCCAGAGGGGCTGAATTACAATATTAGATTACAAACATGCAGGGACTCAGATCCTGAAAATATTAAACACTTCTAGTCCCAGGCTTAAAGTTTTGACTCAGAGATGCAGGTGATGCAGGTCCATGTCCATTTTTCCCCTTGAGTCCAAAGTGTCCATGTCCATTTTCTCCTTGAGTCCAAAGACTCCATGTCCATTTTCTCCTTGAGTCCAAAGAGTCCATGTCCATTTTTCCCCTTGAGTCCAAAGACTCCATGTCCATTTTTCCCCTTGAGTCCGAAGAGTCCATGTCCATTTTCTCCTTGAGTCCAAAGACTCCATGTCCATTTTCTCCTTGAGTCCAAAGAGTCCATGTCCATTTTTCCCCTTGAGTCCAAAGAGTCCATGTCCATGTCTCCCAGGAGAGAAATTTCTGTTCTCTGAAATCTTGGAGCTGACCTAGCTGCAAACTCTCAGGCTGTAATCACATTTAATGGATTTCATTGCCATGCATGTGCTGTCTAATGAACTTTAGTCCATCCAAGGATGCCTTTGTTTGAAAGCAAATCACAGTCTACCACGAGTGGAAAAGGGGGTGGGGGAAAGGATCTGTAATGCAGTATTAATAAACCTCATATTAAACAACAGCTTCTGTGCCAACAGCTCCAAGCATTCAGCCAGGTTCATTTTTAATCAGCTCCTGATTCTTATTGAAAAATGGACCAATACAGCTTCTGAGAGAGGATTACAGGACAAGCTTCAGCTTGTCTCATTAATTACATTCTCTGTTTTTTTTTGCCCTCCAAAGGAACAGCAGAAAATTGCTGGCAGGGAACCTTGGTGGACCACATCCACGGGACATTAAGAATGGATTAAATGTACATCCATAACCTCATTGATTCAAGACCTTTTTGTTTCATTGCTTTCTTTATTTTGGGGTTTTTTTTTCTGGGGCAAGCTGGCTTGGAAATGTTGTGCAGAAGTCGTTCTTCACCTGCCAGGGAGAGGGCTGAGAAGAAAGGACACATTATTGGATTGCTGTGGCTCTTCAACGCTGAAAATGGGCAGAGGAAACCAGACTGAGAAAAGCTGAGCCCCACAGCACCTCTAGCTATGCTTTTGTTTGGGGATGAATAAATCCTGCTGCCACTTCCTTTGGCCATTGTTGAGAGCATTTAATTAAGAGGTGGTGGTCAAAAGGAACTGCGTGACTGGATTACAGTGTCCTACAGCAGGAGCCCTGCTGAGGTTCTTAGAGAAGGGGAAATGTTGACTCTGTTATTCTACCTCATTAAAACCAAATGTGGAAAGCAGCCAGGCAGAGAGGGACCTGGGGGTGCTGATTGACAGCTGCCTAAACATGAGCCAGCAGTGTGCCCAGGTGGCCAAGAAGGCCAATGGCATCCTGGCCTGCATCAGGAATAGTGTGGCCAGCAGGAGCAGGGAAGTCATTGTGCCCCTGGACTCAGCACTGGTTAGGCCACACCTTGAGTCCTGTGTCCAGTTCTGGGCTCCTCAGTTTAAAAAGGACATTGAGACTCTTGAACATGCCCAGAGAAGGGCAACAAGACTAGGGAGAGGCCTTGAGCACAGCCCTGTGAGGAGAGGCTGAGGGAGCTGGGGTTGCTTAACCTGGAGAAGAGGAGGCTCAGGGGAGACCTTCTTGCTTTGTACAACTCCCTGAAGGGAGGTTGTAGGCAGGTGGGGGTTGGTCTCTTCTCCCAGGCAGCCAGCACCAGAAAAAAGAGGACACAGTCTCAAGCTGTGCCAGGGGAGGTTTAGACTGCACGTTAGGAGGAGGTTCTATACAGAGAGAGTGATTCCCCATTGGAATGGGCTGCCTGGGGAGGTGGTGGGGTCCCCATCCCTGGAGGGGTTCAGGAGGGGACTGGACGTGGTACTTGGTGCCATGGTTTAGTCATGAGGTCTGTGGTGACAGGTTGGACTTGATGATCTTTTGAGGTCTCTTCCAACCTTGGTGACTCTGTGATTCTGTGAGAACCTCCCTCAGAAAACATGACCACAATTTACAGAGTGAAGAATGGATGACATTAACCACACTAACAGAACCCAAGATTGCAGTGCTGGGGGAGCACAGACCATTGTAAATTTCCGTGGCAGTAGGATTATGTGGTGCAATAGAGACTCCACTTTCAGCACAAAAGGGACAAGATGCTCCATTTGCAGTGTTCCCTGTCAGTATTTTAATGGTCTAGACACATTTCTTGAGGGAGCTGACAAAACACTGTTAATCAAATGCACAATAACAATCATGAGGCAAAACTGCAGGAGAAAGGGACTGAATGAAAATTATATTCACATGCACCATAAAAGAGAAAACAAAGGAAGGTAACAAACTGCACTATGGAAGAAATAGAGTAGAGTAGAGTAGAGTAGAGTAGAGTAGAGTAGAGTAGAGTAGAGTAGAGTAGAGTAGAATAGAATAGAATAGAATGGAATGGAATGGAATGGAATGGAATGGAATGGAATGGAATGGAATGGAATGGAATGGAATGGAATGGAATGGAATGGAATGGAATAAACCAGGTTGGAAGAGACCTTCAAGATCATCGATTCCAACCTATCACCCAACACCATCTAGTCAACTAAACCATGGCACCAAGCGCCTCATCCAGTCTCCTCTTAAACACCTCCAATGATGGCAACTCCACCACCTCCCTGGGCAGCACATTCCAATGGGCAGTCACTCTCTCTGTTCTGGGGAAAGGGTTTTGGTTAAAAATGAAATCTGCAGTACAATTTAGCCTGTTTTGCTCCTCATTTATTTCTGAATGTAGATTTACGTGTTAGAATCACAGAGTTGTCAGGGTTGGAAGGGAACTCAAGGATCACCCAGTTCCAACCCCTGCCATGGGCAGGGACACCTCACACTACAGCAGGTTGCTCACAGCCACACCCAGCCTGGCCTTAAAAGCCTTCAGGGATGAGGCTTCCACCACCTCCTTGGGCAACCTGTGCCAGTGTCTCTGGTACCCCCTTCCTGGGGAGAAACTTCTTCCTAACATCCAATCTGAGGAGGAGGAAGCTTGATAGGGTGCTTGGTTGCATGGTTTAGTTGATTAGATGGTGTTGGGTGATAGGTTGGACTCGATGATCTTGAAGGACTCTTCCAACCTGGTCTGGTCTGGTCTATTCCATTCCATTCCATTCCATTCCATTCCATTCCATTCCATTCCATTCCATTCCATTCCATTCCATTCCATTCCATTCCATTCCATTCCATTCCATTCCATTCCATTCCATTCCATTCCATTCCATTCCATTCCATTCCACTCCATTCCATTCCATTCCATTCCATTCCACTCCATTCCATTCCACCCATTTCTAGTTTTGTTTTCCATCCCCCCCAGTCCTATCACTCCCTGACACCCTAAGAAGTCCCTCCCCAGCTTTCTTGTAGCCCCCTTCAGATACTGGAAGGCCACAATTAGGCTCAGAGCCTTCTCTTCTCCAGACTAAACATCCTAAACTCTCTCAGTCTGTCCTTATAGGAGAGGAGCTCCAGCCCTCTGCTCATCTTTTTTCTTCTTTTCTGTTCTATCTGGTTACTTTTCTGAACTGTTTGGGCACACTGAACATAAAGCCATAGAGAATGCTTACTTGGACGACATCAGAGATCAACCTAGCCTGAAAGCAAAGAAAGGGGATAGAATCTGGGTCCAACTCCTTTGCCAGAGCAGGATCACAGGATCCCAGGCGCAGGATCCCAGGATGTTAGGGGTTGGAAGGTACCTCCAGAGATCATCTAGAGAACTAGAATGAGAAATTGTTAGCTTTATCTTCTCACCTCTCGTATTTTTCACAGCATCACAGTACATTAGCGGTTGGAAGGGACCTCCAGAGATCATCCAGTCCAACCCCCTGCCAGAGCAGCATTACCCAGGGCAGGCTGCACATGAATGCATCTAGGTGGGGTTGGAAAGTCTCCAGAGAAGGAGATTCCACAACCTCTCTGGCCAGCCTCTTCCAGGGCTCTGTCACCCTCACTGCAAAGAAGTTTCTCCTCATGGAGAGGTGAAATCCTCTATGGTCAAGCTTGTATCTGTTGTTCCTTGTCTTATTACTGTGCACCACCCAAAAGAGCTTGGCCCCCTCCACTTGACGCTCATCCCTCAGATATTGATAGACATTCATGAGATCCCCTCTCAGCCTTCTCTTCTCCAGACTAAACAGCCCCAGGGCTCTCAGTCTCTCTTCACAGGGGAGATGCTCAAGTCCCCTAAGCATCCTCCTGGTTCTCCCTTGGACTCCCTCCAGCAGGTCTCTGTCTCTCTTGAACTGGGGAGCCCCATACTGGACACAGGATTGCAGCTGTGGTCTCAGCAGGGCAGAGCAGAGGGGGAGCAGAACCTCCCCAGCCCTGCTGGCCACACTTTTCTTGCTGCACCCCAGGATCCCATTGGCTCTCTTGGCCACAAGGGCACATTGCTGTCCCATGCAGAACTTGCTGCCCCCCAGCACTCCAAGGTCTTTCTCCATGGAGCTGCTCTCCAGCAGGGCAGCCCCTAACCTGTCCTGGTGCCTGCTGTTATTCCTCCCCAACACATCAACAGTGAATTTCATCTGCTGAATGCTATGTCCACGGGTTGTGTCCTCATGGATACCTTTGCAGATCTGCCTGCACTGTGCAAGGACTTATTCCCATAGTTTTCCATCTTGGATCCACCTTAGCCACTCTCTTCAGTAGTTTTGTGAGGGTCCTCACAGGTAGTTTTATGAATACCCAAGTGGTTTATATTCTTATCTCCTTCAAAGATGTCCCATGGGGTAGTACTTCTCCTTAAATATTTAAGCCTGAAGAGCTCATATTTATCTTCTATTATTTATTAGCACAGGGTTTTTTTTTACCCCATTTATCTCTCTTACCTGCCAAGCTGTCTCATAGTTTCCAGGATCACATCTGAAGCTTTTTTGTTACTGTTGCTGCCTTGATCCTTCTGGTGATTTAAGCCGTAGATGCCATGCTGTGGTGAGTAGACCAACAGTGTGAGGGCTGCTCCTGAGTTCTTAGATAAATATCATCAGGTGTCTCAGTTGGAAACCACACACTTCAGTGCTCCAGTCCAAAGGTTCTTTTATTAGACCAGTGCTGCTTTACCTTCAACTTTCAGAGTGCTACCTGCAGGGCCTTGGCCTGGTACCATTTCTTAGCAGAGTATACCCTGTTCCATTTCTCCTTCATGCATTCAGACCCTCACACTATGAAATCATTCAGGTTCTTGCAGAGGGAGCTTTTACACAGGTTCAGGATGACAGAGAAAAGTTATTCCACGCCACCTGAATACTCAATATCCAGGGGTTTCTTCTGTGAATCAGGAACATCCATCCACAAGAAGGGTCAGATGGAGGAACCTGCAAACTCCAGGCTGGAGTGGGCTGGTTTAGGTTGCCTTACAATGGTGCCAAATCCAGCTGGCAGACAGTCACTAGTGGTGTCCCCCAGGGAACAGTGCTGGGCCTCATCCAGTTCAATATCTTTATTGATGATCTGGGTGAGGGGATTGAGTCCATCGTCAGTAAGGTTGCAGATGACACCAAGCTGGGAGCAGGAGTTGATCTGTTAGAGGGTAGGAGAGCTCTGCAGAGGGACTTTGACAGGCTGGACAGATGGGCAGAGTCCAACAGGAAGGCATTCAACAAGTCCAAGTGCAAGGTGCTGGACTTTGGCCACAACAACCCCATGCAGAGCTACAGGCTGGGGTCAGAGTGGCTGCAGAGCAGCCAGGCAGAAAGGGACCTGGGGGTACTGGTTGATAGAAGGCTGAACATGAGCCAGCAGTGTGCCCAGGTAGCCAAGAAGCCAAATGGTCTTCCCCAGCAGCAGGGAAGTCATTCTGTCCCTGTACTGGTTAGACCACACCTTGAGTCCTGTGTCCAGTTCTGGGCTCCTCAGTTTAGGAAAGATTTTGAGATGCTGGAAGGTGTCCAGAGAAGGGCAACAAGGCTGGGGAGGGGTCTGGAGCACAGCCCTGTGAGGAGAGGCTGAGGGAGCTGGGGTTGCTTAGCCTGCAGAAGAGGAGGCTCAGGGGAGACCTTCTTGCTGTCTACAACTCCCTGAAGGGAGGCTGTATCCAGGCAGAGGTTGGTCTCTTCTCCCAGGCAACCAGCACCAGAACAAGAGGACACAGTCTCAAGCTGTGCCAGCGGAGGCTTAGGCTGGAGGTTAGGAAGAAGTTCTATACAGAGAGAGTGATTGCCCATTGGAATGGGCTGCCTGGGGAGGTGGTGGAGTCACCATCATTGGAGGTGTTCAGGTGGAGACTTGATAGGGTGCTTGGTGCCATGGGTTAGTTGTTTAGGTGGTGTTGGATGATGGGTTGGACACAATGATCTTGAAGGTCTCTTCCAACCTGGTTTATTCTGTTCTATTCTACTCTACTCTAAGCTGCAGCACAGGAGGTTCCACCTCAACACAAGGGGGAATTTCTTTCTTGTAAGTGTCACAGAGCACTGGAAAAGGCTCTCCAGAGAGCTTGTGGAGTCTCCTTCTCTGGAGACTGTCAAGGCCTGTCTGGATGTGCTCCTGTGTGACCTGAGCTAGATTGTATAGTCCTGCTCTGGCAGGAGGAGTTGGACTTGATGATCCCTTAGGGTCCCTTCCAGCCCCTGCCATCCTGTGAGCCTGTGAAGGTCTATACATTGAGGACATTCTTCCCCTGGCACTCTGAACATAGCGCCTTTGGAAAGCTGAGACATTTCAGACACATCAGACTGTAGAGAACAACATCACTGCTGCCAAGACAAGAAACAACTACTCTTTTGTTGTGTTCTTTTCCCCTCTCCTGAAATGTTGCCTTTTCCTCCAACTCAATTATTTAGCAGGTTAGTTCAAAACTGATCAGGATGAAAAACAAAGCCCCAAACCCCACAGCACAGCATGGGACATCAAGGGTGGCAGAGCAAAGTAGATCCTGATTTCCTAATTTAATGCTTTTAATGTATTTTATATTAGGCAGATCTGAAATATGAGGCTAAGAGCAGTGGGAACAGAGAGCAGAAGCCCACATACCTCCTTAAAAGAGACCACTGCAACCACTGATCATCAAACATCTGTGGAGTGCATCAGCTTGCACAGGAGCTCTGCCTGCTAAATCACACAGAATCACAGAATCACCAAGGCTGGAAGAGACCTCAAAGGTCATCAAGCCCAACCTGTCACCACAGACCTCATGACTAGACCACGGCACCAAGTGCCACGTCCAATCCCCTCTTGAACCCCTCCAGGGATGGTGACTCCACCACCTCCCTGGGCAGCACATTCCAGTGGCAAATCACTCTCTCAGTGAAGAACTTTCTCCTCACCTCGAGCCTGAACTTCCCCTGGTGCAGCTTGGGACTGTGTCCTCTTGTTCTGGTGCTGGGTGCCTGGGAGAAGAGACCAACCCCTCACCTGGCTACAACCTCCCTTCAGGAGTTGTAGAGAGCAAGAAGGTCTCCACTGAGCCTCCTCTTCTGCAGGCTAAGCAACCCCAGCTCCCTCAGCCCCTCCTCCTAGGGCTTGTCCTCAAGACCCCTCCCCAGCCTCGCTGCCCTTCTCTGGACACATTCAAGAGTCTCAATGTCCTTCTTAAATTGAGTAGCCCAGAATTGGACACAGGACTCAAGGTGTGGCCTAACCAGTGCTGAGTACAGGGGCAGAATGACCTCCCTGCTCCTGCTGGCCACACTGTTCCTGATGCAGGCCAGGATGCCATTTGGCTTCTTGGCCACCTGTGCACACTGCTGGCTCCTGTTTTGCCTACTGTCAACCAATACCCCCGGGTCCCTTTCTGCCTGGCTGCTCTCCAGCCACCCTGACCCCAGCCTCTTGCAGAGCGCAGCCTGTCACTACCAGGAATACCAAAGACAAGCTGACAAAGCATTCACCACTGCAAACAGAAAAATGACAGCCTGTGTTCTGAGGACAGCTGTGTTCACCAGACTTTCTAAAGATCCTTTGGAAAAGTCTGTCTGGTTTGCAGAGTTCTCCTTGCAGTGCTGATGTAGTTTTTCCAAGATGAGCTCAAGCAAAGCACAGAGGAGCATGCAGAAAAATCCCCCTGCTGCCTCTCCAGTTTGGGATTGCTTTGACAAATTCCCCACATAGTTACTATCTCAAGTGTGAGGCTCAGCTCCAGGTTAAGGCACCTTAGCACAGCTGATGGCAGCTGAAGTGCCTAGGCTCCCATAAAAGCCAATTAACTCACTTCTAATAGCGGACTCTCAAGAGACTTGCAGCTGGCCAGCTGTCAGAGGAAGGGATCCAGGCACCTCAGCTTACACATCTAGAGCTATTTTAGGTGTCTGATGGCATTTGAGACATCTGCAAAAGGCTTAGAATTGCAACCAAAAGGAAATCCTTTCCTGGAGAAGGATCTGAAAGCTCAGTGTGGGTTTCCTGATGACATTCTTTTCATACAGCACTCACACTCACATTGATGCAACAGGGCAGACAGACACAGCAAGGAGATTGGTTTCCCATCAGATTATAAAATAGTTCCAATTAATCTGGGGAGGTTCTTCTTCCCCTCTAGACTGCCCTGCTCAGACCACACCTGCAATACTGTGTCCAGTTTTGGGCTCCCCAGTTCAAGAGAGACAGAGACCTGCTGGAGAGAGTCCAAGGGAGAGCCAGGAGGATGCTTAGGGGACTTGAGCATCTCCCCTGTGAAGAGATACTGAGAACCCTGGGGCTGTTTAGTCTGGAGAGGAGAAGACTGAGAAGGGATCTGATCAATGTCTATCAGTATCTGAGGGGTGGCTGTCAAGTGGAGGGGGCCAAGCTCTTTTGGGTGGTACACAGTAATAAGACAAGGAACAACAAGTTCAAGCTTGAACACAGAAGGTTTAACCTCAATGGGAGGAGAAACTTCTTTGCAGTGAGGGTGAGAGAGCCCTGGAGCAGGCTGCCCAGAGAGGTTGTGGAGTCTCCTTCTCTGGAGACATTCCAACCCCACCTAGATGCATTCCTGTGCAGCCTGCCCTGGGTGATGCTGTTCTGGCAGGGGGGTTGGACTGGATGATCTCTGGAGGTCCCTTCCAACCTCTAGCATTCTGTGATTCTGTAAGAGTTAAGTCCTGAAACTGATTCATGACTGCATTGTGGCAGCATAGTATTTGTTATGTAGAGGTCTCCAGAGCTGTTCCATAGAATCACAGAATCACCAAGGTTGGAAGACACCTCAAAGACCATCAAGTCCAGTCTGTCACCACAGACTAAACCATGACTCCAAGTGCCACATCCAATCCCCTCTTGAACACCTCCAGCGATGGTGACCCCACCACCTCCCTGGGCAGCACATTCCAATGGCTAACGACTCTCTCAGTGAAGGACCTTTTCCTCACCTATAAACCCTTCTGATACTGCTGACAAGCTTAAGATGCCAATTCCAAAATGAGGAATTTAGATAAATCAGTTTGGTTCTTCATTTTATTTCCCACTGCTTATCAGCTCTTGTGGCAGAGATACACTCACTGTCTTCCCTATTTTGCTTCAGAAATGCTGCATTGAAAACCACTCTGCATTTGCTATGATCACTGCAAAATTCAACAGTAATGCAGAGCAAATTTAGCCTTCACTCATTTCTATGCAGCTCTTGTGGCCAGGAAGGCCACTGCCATTCTGGAGTGGATTAGAATGGCTGTGGTTAGTAGGTCAAGAGAGGTTCTCTTCCCCCTCTACTCTGCCCTGGTGAGGCCACATCTGGAATTTTGTGTCCAATTCTGGGACCCTCAGTTGAAGAAAGACAGAGAGCTGCTTGAGAGAGTCCAGCACAGAGCCAGGAGGATGATGAAAGGAGTGGAACATCTTCCTCATGAGGAGAGACTGAGGGAGCTGAGGGCTCTTGAGCTTGGAGAGGAGGAGCCTGAGAGGCGACCTCATTGCTGTTGATAAAGATGTGCAGGGTGAGTGCCCAGAGGCTGGAGCCAGGCTCTGCTCAGGGATGCCCAATGCCAGCACAAGGGGCAATGGTGGAAGCTGAGGCATAGGAAGTTCCATGGAAACAGGAGAACATTTTTTCCCTGTGAGGGTGACAGAGCACTGGAACAGGCTGCCCAGTGGGGTTGTGGAGTCTCCCTCTCTGGAGATATTCAAGTTCCACCTGGATGTGTTCCTGTGTGGCTTGCTCTAGGTGATGCTGCTCTGGCTGGGGGGTTGGACTGGATGAGCTTTGGAGGTCCCTTCCAGCCCCTGAACCTTCTGTGACTCTGTGATTCACAAAAGCTCACTTTCTGCCCCTTCTCTGATGTAGCCTATGTGTCATCCTTTTCCAGCTCCCCTTACCAAACAGATGTTGTTTTGCAGCAGCCCTGGAACGTCCCCAGATTCAGGCTATTTTGGAGTGAGTGAGCTCCAAGTCTGGGAGTGCACAGAAAGAAAGCTGTGCCAGACACAACCTCCTACTTTGTGCAGAAGAGGATTACATCTCAAGCACCCTGCTGACCACTTTCTGGGAAGTCTGAGACAGGAAGAGGATTCCCCCTTGGAGGAAGCCAGTGCTGGCAGGTTAAAGCTACATGTGTTATAATCTGCTGGAGAGGGTCCAGTGGAGGGCTACGGGGATGATTAGGGAACTGGAGCACTGCCCTCTGAGGAGAGGTTAAGGGACCTGGGGCTTTTTAGTCTGGAGAAGAGAAGATTTAGAGGGGATTTAATAAATGTCTATAAATATCTGAAGGCTGGAGGTCAGCAAACAAGGGACAGATTCTGCTCACTTGCTCCCTGGGATAGGACAAGGAGCAACGGATGTAAGCTGCAGCACAGGAGGTTCCACCTCAACATGAGGGGAAATTTCTTCACTGCAAGGGTCACAGAGCACTGGAACAGGCTGCCCAGAGGGGTTGTGGAGTCTCCTTCTCTGGAGTCTTTCAAGGCCTGTTTGGATGTGTTCCTGTGTGACCTGAGCTAGATTGTATGGTCCTGCTCTGGCAGAGTGGTTGGACTTGATGATCTCTTTGGGTCCCTTCCAATCCCTGACATCCTGTGAGCCTGTGATTAACATCCTTAAAACAACTGAGCTAAATAAAACTCTGGTTTTTAGTCCCTATGGAGTGGTCATTAATGATAAATTCATTTACAATAAAATATGCTACTGACAAGCCTGTGCTTGACAGAAGCCTAAAGTGGGTCAGATACATGGATGTGCCAAATTTGTGCTCGGTGAAAAACCCAAGGAAATTAACACAGAACCCTAATAAGACATGAGTTAAGCTGTTTTTCACCCAAAACTTCCTAATTTCTGATTTGTTGTTGAAGGGTTGGAAGTTAAATACTTCACAGAATCACAGAATTGTCAGGGTTGGAGGGGACCTCAAGGATCAGCCAGTCCCAACCCCCTGCCATGGGCAGGGACACCTCACACTACAGCAGGTTGCTCACAGCCACATCCAGCCTGGCTGCAAAAACCTCCAGGGATGAGGCTTCCACCACCTCCCTGGGCAACCTGTGCCAGTCTCTCACCACTCTCATGGGGAAGAACTTCTTCCTAACCTCTAATGTGAATCTCCTTTCCTGTCTCTCAGATTCATAATACTTTTCACATCTATTCTGAATTTTGATTTCAATGAGTGTAAGGAATAAAACTGTCATGAGGAAAATGACTGAAGGGAAAAAAAAAAGGGTTTTGACTATGTGACCTATTCTATTCTATTCTATTCTATTCTATTCTATTCTATTCTATTCTATTCTATTCTATTCTATTCTATTCTCCAGAGAAGGGGCCACGAGGATGAGCAGAGGGCTGGAGCATCTCTCCTATGAGGACAGACTGAAGGAGTTGGGGCTGTTCAGTCTGGAGAAGAGAAGGCTCCGAGGTGACCTCATTGTGGCCTTCCAGTATCTGAAGGGGGCTACAGGAAGGCTGGGGAGGGACTTCTCAGGCTCTCAGGTAGTGATAGGACTAGGGGGAATGGAATGAAGCTGGAAATAGGGAGATTCAGGCTAGATGTGAGGAGGAAGTTCTTCCCCATGAGAGTGGTGAAGCCCTGGAATGGGTTATCCAGGGAGGTGGTTGGGGCCCCATCCCTGGAGGTGTTTAAGCCCAGGCTGGATGAGGCTCTGGCCAGGCTGATCTAGTGTGAGGTGTCCCTGCCCATGGCAGGGGGTTTGGAACTGGATGATCCTTGTGGTCCCTTCCAACCCTGACTGATACTATGATAGAATCAGAGACTGGATGGGGTGCTTGGTGCCATGGTTTAGTTGATTAGATGGTGTTGGGTGATAGGTTGGACTCGATGATCTCCAAGGTCTTTTCCAACCTGGTTAATTCTATTCTATTCTGACTACTGCTGGCAGAGCTGTGACAGTATTCTATTCTATTCTATTCTATTCTATTCTATTCTATTCTATTCTATTCTATTCTATTCTATTCTATTCTATTCCATTCCATTCTATTCCATTCCATTCCATTCCATTCCATTCCATCTATTCTATCAATTCAATTCCAATTCAATTCAATTCAATTCAATTCAATTCAATTCAATTCAATTCAATTCAATTCAATTCTATTCTATTCTAGTTCTATTCTAGTCTATTCTATTCCATCCCATTCCATTTTTCAGCAAGGTTCAGCATCATTTCCTTGTCTTAGGTTTTATTAGATGGACCTTTTTTCTTCTCTTTTTTTCTTGAATGGCCTTCACAGTTTTGCTTATGAGCCAAGGCCTTGAGTCATCTTATCACAGCTGGAGCACACAGCTTTATGAAAAAGAGATTTGCTTTGCTGTGTTGCTGAGAATAGATAAAAGATTTGTTAAGTCCATGGAAGCTCAAGCAAATTGTTTCATTTTTCTTACCTTGTTTGCTGAGGAAAGAACACATCACAGAGGTGGCCTTTCAAGTGCTGCCAACTTGCTTTCCCTTGTATAGATTACCAAGTATTTGCAAATATTTGAGGAAGGAAGAAAAATAATGCATGGTATTCCTGCTCCACAGCAGTAGGTCACTCGTTCTATTTTACACCAGACTTTGGGAAACTCTCCTGACTGAATGCCATTAAGATAATTAGGGCCAGAGGCTGCAGTCTCTGTCAGGGGAACAAAGATGGCGCTTCATAAGAAATGCTGAGATCAGTTCAGAGTATTTCTAATTGATATTTCCAGATCTTTCCACACACACTGTGATTGTGTCATTGGAGCTTGCATGTGGAAAAGGATATTTCACATCCAGAAGGGGTTGCTAAAGTGGGCTGGTTCAGGCTGCCTTACAATGGTGCCACATCCAGCTGGCAGCCAGTCACTAGTGGTGTCCCCCAGGGAACAGTGCTGGGAGATCACACAGGAACACATCCAAGCAGATTTTGAATGTCTCCTGAGAAGGACACTCCAGGACCCTCCTGGGCAGCCTGTTCCAGTGTTCTGTCATCCTCACAGGGAAAAACATTGTCCTCCTGTTTCCATGGAACTTTCTATGCCTCAACTTCCACCACTGCCCCTTGTGCTGGCATTGGGCATCACTCAACAGAGCCTGGCTCCAGCCTCTGGGCACCCACCCTGCACATCTTTATCAACAGCAATGAGGTCACCTCTCAGGCTCCTCCTCTCCAAGCTCCAGAGCCCTCAGCTCCCTCAGTCTCTCCTCGTAAGGAACATGTTCCACTCCCTTCATCATTTTTGTGCCTTTATCTTGGACTTCTTCAAGCAGTTCCCTGAGGTGCTTCTTGAATTGAGGGGTCCAGGACTGGACACAATATTCCAGATGCAGCCTTGACAGGACAGAGTAGAGGGGTAGGGGAACCTCTCTCAATCTACTTACCACACTCAGAGTGCTCTCTGCTGCAGTAAATACTGTTGTAAAACCCCAAATCAGCTGAGACCAAGGTCAGTGTTTTGTGTTGGTATGAGCCTGGGGTTGTTTTTTTTAAGGACTTGGCTGTTTCTTGTAACCTGAGTTTTGAGTTGTGTAAGCCAACAGGAGTAGAAATGAAAATAAGGCAAATCCAGCTCTTTCAGTAGCTCTGCTTCTTGAACCTCAACCTAAACCTTCCTTCATCTGTACAAGCTGCAGTTAAGTTCATTTGCATTTGAGGGCAGGAAACTTACAGACTCTTATCAGAAATTGGAAAGGAAGCACACAAACTGCTACAGAGCACTTCCTTGGTTTATTCAGAGAATCACAGTATCACAGTATCACCAAGGCTGGAAGAGACCTCAAAGATCATCGAGTCCAACCCGGCACCACAGACCTCATGACTAGACCATGGCACCAAGTGCCACGTCCAATCCCCTCTTGAACACCTCCAGGAACAGTGACTCCACCACCTCCCTGGGCAGCACATTCCAATGGTGAATGAATCTCTCAGTGAAGAACTTTCTCCTCACCTCAAGCCTAAACTTCCCCTGGTGCAGCTTGAGACTGTGTCCTCTTGTTCTGCTGCTGGTTGCTAGAGAGAAGAGGCCAACCCCTTCCTGGCTACAACCACCTTTCAGGTAGTTGTAGAGAGCAATGAGGTCTCCCCTGAGCCTCCTCTTCTCCAGGCTAAACAATCCTAGCTCACTCAGCCTCTCCTTGTAAGGCTTGTGCTCAAGGCCTCTCAACCAGGTGGGAAAAGACCTCAGAGATCATCAAATCCAACCTATGACCTAATACCTCACACCTCCTGACAACTAAACCATGGCTCCAAGTGCCACATCAAATCCCTTCCTGAACACCTCCAGGGGTGGTGACTCCACCACCTCCCTGGGCAGCACATTTCAATGGCCAATTACTCTTTCTGGGAAGAATTTTCTCCTCACCTCCAGCTTAAGCTTCCCCTGGCACAGCTTGAGACTGTGTCCTCTTGTTCTGGTGCTGCTTGCCTTGCAAAAAATAGACATGGTCGAGGCTGATTTACTGAGGCAAATAAAAACCATAGAATCAACGAGGTTAGAAAAGACCTCAAAGACCCTCAAGTCCAACCTGTAATATGACTCTGTAAGGGATCCTAGCATGCAGTATAAACCAACACATCCAGGAGGGCCCAGTTCTTTTCAAAACTGCAAGCAGGATGCTAATTCTGGCAGTCACTTGCTGGTCCTGTGAGTGTGAGTCATGCATCACCTGCAGGTACCGTGGCAGCAGGTGGGGCTAAGGGCTGCTCAGCCCAGCCTCCGCTCCCTGCGCTGGGAGCACCCCGAGAGCGAGGTGGCAGCCCTGCTTCTCTGCTTTCTCTTTGAAAGCTGCCTCCCCTTGCTCCTTAACCCTGCCAGGAGCAGCTCAGAGAGAAATTGTGCAAACTGAGGCAAATTCTGTATGACAAAAGCTGCTCCAATATTTTGCACCAGAGTCACACACCCCCACTTGAGCTTTGTGAATTAAGTTGCACCATGGGCTGCAGAATGAAGCTTTGAATGTTATGACTCACTCCAGAATGGGAGCAGATGTTCCTGCAGCTCAGCAAAAAAAACCCCACCCAGCCATGAGCGACACATCCCCTCACACTTCTGGTTTTCTCCCCAGCTTGTTACAAAGTGAGATTCAAGACAGTTCTTCTTCTGACGCGTTAACTACTCCACACAGTTGACTACTCCACCCAGCATGCAGAGCTACAGGCTGGGGACAGAGTGGCTGGAGAGCAGCCAGGCACAAAGGGACCTGGGGGTGCTGGTTGACAGTAGGCTGAACAGGAGCCAGCACAGTGCTGAGCACAGGGCAGAATGACTTCCCTGCTCCTGCTGGCCACACTGTTCCAGATCCAGGCCAGGATGCCATTGGCCTTCTTGGCCACCTGGGCACACTGCTGGCTCATGCTCAGCCTGCAATCAACCAGTACCTCTCTGCCTGGCTGCTCTCCAGCCACTCTGACCCCAGCCTGTAGCACTGCATGGGGTTGCTGTGGCCAATGTGCAGAACCCGGCACTTAGATGTGTTCAATCTCATGCCCTTGGACTCTGTCCATCTGTCCAGCCTGGCAAGGTCCCTCTACAGAGCTCTCCAACCCTCTAACTGATCAGCTCCTGCCCCCAGCTTGGTGTCATCTGCACATGTACTGATGATGGACTCAATGCCCTCATCCAGATCATCAATAAAGATATTGAACAGGATGGGGCCCAGCACTGATCCCTGGGGCACACCACTGGTGCCTGGCTGCCAGCTGGCTGTGGAACCATTGACCACCTCTCTCTGGGCTCAGCCTCCAGCCACTTCCTAACCCAGCTCAGAGTGCTGCTGTCCAAGCCAGGGGCTGCCAGCTTGGCCAGCAGTTTGCTGTGGGGGATGGTGTCAAAGGCCTTGCTGAAGTCCAGCCAGACTACATCCACAGCCTGCCCCACATCCACCAGGCAGTCACCTGGGCATAGAAGGAGATCAGGTTGGTCAGGCAGGACCTGCCCTTCCTGAATCCATGCTGGCTGAAATGCTACACAGAGAAGCTGTGAGAGGGTCAGAAGGTGGCAACTCATCCCTGAAATAGTGCATTTCAGTCATGTCTCATAAGAGTTCAGAGGGATGTTAAATATCCAGAATGCTAACTGATTCTAGCAGGATCTAAACATTTGAGACTAAGTGGAATATGAAGGGCAATGAGGCTGAGGGAGCTGGGGGGAGGTTAACCTGGAGAAAAGGAGGCTCAGGGGAGACCTTCTTGCTCTCTACAACTCCCTGAAGTGTGGTTGTTGCCAGGAAGGAGTTGGTCTCTTCTCCCACGCAACCAGCACCAGAACAAGAGGACACAGTCCCAAGCTGTGCCAGGGGAAGTTTAGGATGGAGGTGAGGAGAAAGTTCTTCATAGAAAGAGTAATTTGCCATTGGAATGTGCTGCCCAGGGAGGTGGTGGAGTCACCATCCCTGGAGGTGTTCAGGAAGGGATTGGATGTGGCACTTGGAGCCATGGTTTAGTTGTCAGGAGGTGTTAGGTGTTAGGGAATAGGTTGGGCTTGATGATCTCTGAGGTCTTTTGCAACCTGGTTGATGATTCTATGACTCTATGAATAATACATGTATTTCCTTTTCGTCAGAATCAGTTTTCCCCAGTGAGAATGAAGAGTTAGTAATGTACTCAAATCTGGTATAAGGGAATAGCTTTAAGATATCCTCTTACCCCTCTGGAGCACATATTTATGCTGTGGTCTTCTGACCACATGGGCACATGAAGAAAATTTTCCACTTTCTAGGGCTGCTCATTCCAGTAAGCTATTTATCCACCTAACAATGTGGAAAAGGAAAGGGAAGGCTTTTCTTTTAAACAACTCTGAGCACACTAACAAAGTCACTTTTTCTTTACATATAAAACCCTTCTGGAATCACTGTGAAATTATATAGACTACATGTGGTTCTATATAGAGATTTAGATCTCACATGGTTGCTTTGTCCTTACATATTATCACAGTACCACAGTACTTTAGAGGTTGGAAGGGACCTCCAGAGACCATCGAGTCAGACCTCCCCTGCCAAAGCAGCATCACCCAGGGGAGTCTGCACAGCAATGCATCCAGGTGGGTTTGCAGTGTCTCCAGAGAAGGAGACTCCACAACCTCTCTGGGCAGGGAAACAGGGAAGACAGTGAGTGTATCTCTGCCACAAGAGCTGATAAGCAGTGGGAAATAAAATGAAGAATCAAACTGATTTATCTAAATACCTCATTTTGGAATTGGCATCTTAAGCTTGTCAGCAGTATCAGAAGGGTTTATAGAACCTCGATGGAACAGCTCTGGAGACTTCTACATAACAAATACTATGCAGCCATAATGCAGTCACGAATCATTTGCAGGACTTAACTCTTCACAGAGCAAATTACAGAATCACAGAATATTAGAGGTTGGAAGGGACCTCCAGAGATCACCAGGTCCAACCCCCTGCCAGAGCAGCATCACCCAGGGGAGTCTGCACAGGAATGCAGCCAGGTGGGTTTGCAATGTCTCCACAGAAGGAGACTCCACAACCTCTCTGGGCAGCCTCTTCCAGGGCTCTGTCACTCTCACTGGGAAAAAGTTTCTTCTCATGCTGAGCTGAAACCTTTTATGTTCAAGCTTGAGCCTGTTGTTGCTTGTCTTATTACTGTGTACCACCCAAAAGAGCTTGGCCCCCTCTGCTTGACAGCCATCCCTCAGCTATTGATAGACATTGATCAGATCCCCTCTCAGCCTTCTCTTCCCCAGACTAAACAGCCCCAGGGCTCTCAGTCTCTCTTCACAGGGGAGATGCTCAAGTCCCCTAAGCACCCTCCTGGCTCTCCCTTGGTCTCTATTCAGCAGGTCTTTGTCTCTCTTGAACTGGGGAGCCTGAAATTGGACTTGGTGATCTCTGAGGTCTTTTCCAGCCTGTTTGACTCTGTGATTCTAAACAAGGAGTCACGAATGTGCCTGACAAATCACCTCCTGTCACCTACAAAGCTGAAGCATGTATTGATGAATTAAGCTAGGACCTTTTTGACATTGAAGAGTAACACCAAGCCTTTGTTGACAAAGAAAGAAAATGCACAAGATTTTGTTTATATCTCTGAAAAGTCTTTGTAGAAATGGTGAACTTGGTGCCAAGTATTTTTTCTACTACATTCTCTGTCTACACCTCTCAAAAAAAGGTTCCCTGCTAGTTCAAGATATACACTGCAGGTGAGTAAAAGCAAATTGTCACTAGATGAAGAACTAACAAATGAGGATGAAACTCTTCTAAAGCTCATTCTGCAAATGTTCCCTTAGAAAGAAAAAAACAACCCCACAACCAAGCTGGTTCCCTTTTCTCTGTCAGAAGTGCATATACAACAGCTCTCTCTAGCTATAAAACATAGGGACAGTCTCCTTCATGAGGAGAGACTGAGAGCCCTGAGGATGTTCAGTCTGGAGAAGAGAAGACTGAGAGGGGTCTGATCAATGTCTATCAATAGCTGAGGGCTGGGTGCCAAGTGGAGGGGGCCAAGCTCTTTTGGGTGGTGCACAGTTACAAGACAAGGAACAATGGAGACAAATTTGAACACAGAAGGTTTCAGCTCAACATGAAGAGAAACTTCTTTCCAGTGAGGGTGACCGAGCCCTGGGAGAGGCTGCCCAGAGAGGTTGTGGAGACTTTCCAAACCCACCTGCCTGCATTCCTGTGAAGACTACCCTGGGTGATGCTGCTTTGGCAGGGGGGTTGGACTCAATGAGCTCTGGAGGTCCCTTCCAACCTCTAACGTACTGTGCTAATGTGAAAGACCCCAGGGTAGAACTGGATGTGTTCCATGTCTGACTTTTCCAGGGTAAAAGCAGTCTGGATTCTTGAGAAGATTTTTTCCCCCATGATTTAGGTATAACCTGGTATATATTTCTTAACTTTCTTTCAAGTCATTGCTGTGATGAGGCTGGTGAGAGGTCTCGAGCACAAGCCCTGTGAGAAGAGGCTGAGGGAGCTGGGGTTGCTTAGCCTGGAGAAGAGGAGGCTCAGGGAGACCTTCTTGCTCTCTACAACTCCCTGAAGGGAGGTTGTAGCCAGGTGGGGGGTTGGTCTCTACTCCCAGGCAACCAGCACCAGAACAAGAGGACACAGTCTCAAGCTGCACCAGGGGAAGTTTAGGCTGGAGGTGAGGAGAAAGTTCTTCCCAGCAAGAGAGATTGGCCATTGGGATGTGCTGCCCAGGGAGGTGGTGGAGTCACTGTCCCTGGAGGTGTTCAAAAAGGGATTGGATGTGCCACTTGGAGCCATGGTTTAGATAGTCATGAGATCTTGGGTGACAGGTTGGACCTGAGGATCTCTGAGGTCTTTTCCAACCTCACTGATTCTATGATTCTATGGTTCTAATTCTCCTGAGCATCATACTTTATTGGTATGACGAGAATGGTCCTTTAAGACTCACATGCACCATCATCACTTGTGGGTGCCTTGAGTTCTAGTAGCAGGACATCTGTGATCCTGTGACATCAGTAAAACCAGAGTGGCCCCTTCCCTGTTTTCTTCATTAGTTGTGTATTTAGCTTTTACAAGGTCTGTGCACATATTGTCAAAGTCATGAAGGTCATTGATTCATGTCAATTGCCAGTGCTCCAGCAAAAAACCCTGACAATTTTACTACCTGGTTCAGTCTTCTCTAGTAAACCATAGACTCATGGAATAGAATAGAATAGAGTAGAATAGAGGAGGATAGAATAGAATAGGATAGGATAGGATAGGATAGGATAGGATAGGATAGGATAGGATAGGATGGGATGGGATGGGATGGGATGGGATGGGATGGGATGGGATGGGATGGGATAGGATAGGATAGGATAGGATAGGATAGGATAGGATAGGATAGGATGGGATAGGATAGGATAGGATAGGATAGGATGGGATAGGATAGGATAGGATAGGATAGGATAGGATAGGATAGGATAGGATAGGATAGGATAGGATAGACCAGACCAGGTTGGAAGAGACCTTTCAGATCATCGTGTCCAACCTATCATCCAACACCACCCAATCAACTAAACCATGGCACCAAACACCTCATCAAGTCTCCTCCTGAGCACCTCCAATGATGGTGACTCCACCACCTCCACGGGCAGCCCATTCCAATGGGCAATCACTCTCTCTGTATAGAACTTCTTCCTAACATCCAGCCTAAACCTGCCCTGGTGCAGCCTGAGACTGTGTCCTCTTGTTCTGGTGCTGGTTGCCTGGGAGAAGAGACCAACCTCTGCCTGGCTACAACCTCCCTTCAGGTAGTTGTAGAGAGCAAGAAGGTCACCCCTTAGTCTCCACTTCACCAGGCTAAGCAACCCCAGCTCCCTCAGCCTCTCCTCATAGGGCTTGTGTTCCAAACCCCTCACCAACTTTCTTGCCCTCCTCTGGACATGCTCCAGCATGTCAACATCCTTCCTAATCTGAGGAGCCCAGAACTGGACACAGGACTCAAGGTGTGGCCTAACCAGTGCAGTGTACAGGGGCAGAATGACCTCCCTGCTCCTGCTGGCCACACAGTTCCTGATGCAGGCCAGGATGCCATTGGCCCTCTTGGTTGCCTGGGCACACTGCAGGCTCATGAATCAAGCAGGTTGGAAGAGACCTCCAAGATCATCTAGTCCAACCTGTCACCCAGTCCTCCTCAATCAACTAAACCATGGCACTAAGTGCCTCATCCAGGCTTTTCTTGAGGATCTCCAGGGACAGGGACTCCACCACCTCCCTGGGCAGCACATGCCAATGGCCAATCTCTCTTTCTGGGAAGAATTTCTTCCTCACCTCCAGCCTAAACCTCCCCTGGCGCAGTTTGAGACTGTGTCCTCTTGTTCTACGATGCACAATTAGCAACCTGTCGTAATATTTCAACTTAGTTTAACGTCCACCAAGGGACAAACATGCTCCAGTGGTCTGAAATCCACTGAAGATGGAGCTAGAGGAAAGGCAATTCCAATGGCCTTTCATCTCATGCAAATGATCTTGGAGGCTAAGCATTCCTGGGCTTGTCCTGCACTTGGATAAGAGACCATCTGGAAGTCCCACATAGAGCAGGCACAAGCCAAGACGTTGTGGCTGAACATTAGATCACAGAAAGTGAAAGAGTTAGAAGGCTACATCCTCCCCCCTCATCACTGCTGAGTGAGTCAGAGAGCTAAAGTTACCAGGACTATTTTCATTCCTTCAGAAATGGCTAAGGAGAGTGCTGTAAACTAAAACTATTCAAATAAGAAAGTGAAGTTAGATGAATCTTAGGCTTCACAGGAGAACTTTCAGCCAGGGTTAAACAATCCTACCCTCTGCAACGCCTGTGGCTCTGGAAAACAGACCAAACTTCCCAAAGCAAGGCAGCGTTTCTATATGGGGAGCCACCACAGGGGAGGAAATAGCTGTGCTGCTGCTGCTGCTGCTGCTGCTCCTGCCTACCAGGCAAGTCCTGAGTACTATGTCTGGCATGGGAGTTTCGTCTATCCACCTCTCTTTTTACAGAAGTGAACAGCTTACATTGGGTCTTATTTTAGCAGAGAAGGTGGAAACTCTTCTCTGCTTCTCAAGGAACCCTGCAGCCACTAATGGAATACTCTGATGGTGGAGGTAGCCCTTGGCAGTACAGTAATCACCAGTTTTACAGAGTCATCCAACACCAGCTAATCAACTAAACCATGGCATCAAGTGCCTCATCCAGGCTCTTCCTAAACACCTCCAATGATGGTGACTCCACCACCTCCCTGGGCAGCACATTCCAGTGGCCAATCTCTCTTGCTGGGAAGAGTTTCTTGATAAGATCAAGCCTAAACCTCCCCTGGTGCAGCTTGAGACTGTGTCCTCTTGTTCTGGTGCTGGGTGTCTGGGAGAAGAGACCAACCCCACCTGGCTACAACCTCCCTTCAGGGAGTTGGAGAGAGCAAGAAGGTCTCCCCTGAGCCTCCTCTTCTCCAGGCTAAGCAGCCCCAGCTCCCTCAGCCTCTTCTCACAGGGCTGTGCTCCAGACCCCTCCCCAGCTTTGTTGCCCTTCTCTGGACACCTTCCAGCATCTCAACATCTTTCCTAAGCTGAGGGGTCCAGAACTGGGCACAGGACTCAAGGTGTGGCCTAACCAGTGCTGAGTAGAGTAGTACTGTAGCTTTTCATCTGGATGTCATCCCTTGGATTTTGCATGATTGCACTGTCCTAACAGTTGCACACCTTTTATTTTATCTTAAGAATGGCTTTAGGCCTTGGTATTATCAGTCCAAATGTTAAACTCCAGCTTCAGGAATTTTCAATGTGTTTAAATTCCCATATCTTACACTGAAACTAATGAACTTGGAATATATGGGGAAACCCTCAGAGAGACCTGGGGCTTTTTAGTCTGGAGAGGAGAAGTCTGGGAGGAGATCTAATCAATGTCTGTCAATATCTGAGGGCTGCGGGTCAGGAAGGAGGGCACAGGCTCTGCTCACTTGCTCCCTGGGATAGGACAAGGGGCTATGGATGTAAAGTACAGCACAGGAGGTTCCACCTCAACACAAGGAAGAAATTATTTACTCTAAGGGTTCTAGAGCACTGGCACAGGCTGCCCAGAGAGGTTGTGGAGTCTCCTTCTCTGGAGAATTTCAAGACCCGTCAGGATGCATCCCTGTGTGACCTGCACCAGATCCCATGGTCCTGCTGGGTCAGGGGGTTGGACTTTGTGCTGCAGAATTTCTCGTCCCTGAGAGGCTCTTTTCACTCTTTCCTTCTCTCCTCCTTTTCTGGCAGTGAAGCACATTCTTTTCCCCTGTGACATAATTACATACAAGCTCACAAACTTAACCATATTGCCATGATCTAACATCACCCACAGCCCTGGCAGATGCCACTGACTGAAAACACAGCTCTGCTTTGAAGTCAGCCATACAGATGCACTGTTTCTATATTTAAAACCACAGTTTCCATGGCATGACAGCACTGTCTGTACCTACTGGGGACAGGCACCAAAGCTCCTTTGTGTGGTGATTTGGTGTTCAGCTGTTGCAAGCAGCGTTGGTTCAGAGTAGCACAGCCAGCAGGTCGAGGGAGGTGATTCTCTTCCTCCACTCTGCTCCGGTGAGACCCCATCTGGAGTACTGCATCCAGTTCTGGAGCCCCTATTACAGGAAGGATCTGGAGGTGCTGGAAGGTGTCCAAAGAAGGGCGACAAGGATGAGCAGAGGGCTGGAGCTGCTCTCCTATAAGGACAGACTGAGGGAATTGGAGCTGTTCAGTGTGGAGAAGAGAAGGCTCTGAGGAGACCTAATTGTGGCATTCCACAACCTAAAGTGGGCTACAAGAAAGCTGGGGAGGGACTTGTTAGGGTGTCAGGGAGTGATAGGACTGGGGGGAATGAAACAAAACTAGAAATGGGTAGATTGAGATTGGATGTCAGGAAGAAGTTGTTCCCCATGAGGGTGGTGAGAGACTGGCACAGGTTGCCCAGGGAGGTGGTGGAAGCCTCATCCCTGGAGGTTTTTGAGGCCAGGCTGGATGTGTCTGTGAGCAACCTGCTGTAGTGTGAGGTGTCTCTGCCCATGGCAGGGGAGTTGGAACTGGATAACCCTTGAGGTCTCCTCAGAGCCTTCTCTTCTCAAGACTGAACAGCCCCAACTCCCTCAGTCTGTCTCCATAGCAGAGCAGCTCCAGCCCTCTGCTCATCCTTGTGGCCCTTCTCTGGACACCTTCCAGCACCTCCAGATCCTTCCTGTAATAGAGGCTCCAGAACTGGACGCAGTACTCCAGATGGAATCCTCCAAGGACAGAGATCCATTGTTGCATTTGGAGTCATGCAAGGTGGGATTTTGGCTGGGGGTACATCTAAAATCTGACTGAGCATTTTGGCTTTAGTGCTGTAGAGAAAAGTGAGTGTCACTGCTGGTATGATACAGGTCAAAATCACAGCAGCGCTGGGATCAGAAGACATTTTGAGTCTGATTTGATGTATGTGTTTGACCTTGTATCTATGTGATGGCATATTAACACCTACCTATCCATCCATCTATGGATAAAGCTATTACAATATCATAACACAAGTCTAGACAGAGAAGGAAGGGGGGAGGGGGAAGAAAAGGAAAGCTGGATTGATTAATCTGGTGAGAGAGCTTAAAAACTGATAACAAAGTCCCACCACATTAAAGATACTTTTGGGGTGATTTATGGCATTTACTTTTTAGCCTGGAATATTACTAACTGGAAAAGCTAAGCAAAGGTTATCAGTGACAGTCATAGTGCTCTTATAGTGACAGAAGATGAATGTGCTGCTCCTACCAAGAAATCCATTCTTCTTTGGGAAAAAAAAAATAGAGGATCACACAGGGCTGTACTGCTGGGCACAAAATCATGTTTTCTTCAACCCAGGACAAAGAGAGCTTTGGAAGAGGTGAAGCTGGTGTCCAGGAATGCCATGTTGGCACCTGTACCTACTGTGCCTTGAAATGTTCTCTCTGGCACAGGAGCTTGATATACTCCAATATCTATTGGAGTGCATCTCCAATGTACTGGGGTGCAGCAAGAAAAGTGTGGCCAGCAGGGCTAGAGAGGGTTTTCTCCCCCTTTGCTCTGCCCTGCTGAGACCACAGCTGCAATACTGTGTCCAGTTTGGGACTCCCCAGGTCAAGAGAGACAGAGACCTGCTGGAGAGAGTCCAACAGAGAGCCACAGGGATGATTAGGGGAGTTGAGCATCTCCCCTGTGAAGAGAAACTGAGAGCCCTGGGGCTGTTTAGTCTGGAGAAGAGGAGGCTGAGAGGGGATATGATCAATGTCTATCAATAGCTGAGGGGTGGGTGTCAAGTGGGGTGGGCCAAGCTCTTTTTGGTGGTGCACAGGAATAAAACAAGGAACAACAGGTTCAAGCTTGAACACAGAAGGTTTCAGATCAACATGAGGAGAAACTTCTTTCCAGTGAGGGTGAAAGAGCCCTGGAAGAAGCTGCCCAGAAAGGTTGTGGAGTCTCCTTCTCTGGACACACTCCAAACCCACCTGGCTGCATTCCTGTGCAGGCTCCCCTGGGTGATGCTGCTTTGGCAGGGGGTTTGGACAGGTTGATCTCTGGAGTTCCCATCCAACATCTAGTGTACTGTGACATATATTTCTTGGATGTCCCATGAAGTTGGATTTAAAGGCAAGTGAATGTGCAAAGAGCCTGTTGATCTTAGATGTGGCATGAGAAGGCAAGTGAATGTGGAAAGAGCCTGTTGACCTGAGATGTGGCATGAGAACAGGCATCATTGCAATGCCTTGTTAGCAAGAGGTCTGGCAGAGAGCACCCGGGCAAGACTGGGAGAAAGGCTTGGTAAGGTAAAAGCACATGGGTTGATAGCATTACAGTAAACAAAGAGAAGGAAGAGATGTGGTGACAACTAAGCCTCTGTAAAGGTTGAGGCCTCTGCATTTGAAGCACAGGATGTGGAAAATAAACTGTTGCAGAGGATAGACATTCAAAAGTGGGCACTTATCTCCTGCAAATAGCCTCTATTGTTTTGGCCTTATCCCTTCTATTAGCCAAGACTATCTTGGTGGCACTTACTTGATTAGATAAGTGTATGGACAGCTGTATAAACAAAGTGAGGACTGTTCCTGAAAAACATTTCTTTCCTGATTTATAGGCCAATATTCCCTAATCTAATGTGCCTTAACTGGACATTTTTCAACTTCCACCTCTATGCAGAAATAACTCTGGACTTTGAAAGTGTGAAACCTTGCTCTGGCAATGAGCAGTGGCAGGAAGTCTCTTTTGCATTCAGGGTCTGAAAAGCAACAAACATCATTATCACAGAATCAGAGAATCAACCACGTTGGAAGAGACCTCAGAGATCATCAAGTCCAACCTATGGCCTAATACCTAGCACCTCATGACAACTAAACCATGGCTCCAAGTGCCACATCCAAACCTTTTTTGGACACCTTCAGGGATGGTGATTACACCACCTCCCTGGGCAGCACATTCCAATGGCCAATTACTCTTTCTGGGAAGAATTTTCTCCTCACCTCCAGCTTAAGCTTCCCCTGGCACAGCTCGAGACTGTGTCCTCTTGTTCCGGTGCTGGTTGCCTGGCAGAAGAGACCAACCCCCACCTGGCTACAACCTCTCTTCAGGTAGTGGGTGATTATCATCACCATCATCATAATAGAAGCTAGGGGAACAACTTGGATCTGAAGGAAATAAGGAACAATTTGTGCTGCATATTTGCCTACAAATTACAACATTTGTAAGATTTGTTGAGCAGGAAGGCAAGATAATCAGTAAGGAAATGTTGACTAACAATGCCTCTCAGAATGACTTTCTTTCCTCCTCCACTCTAGACACTGTGAAAAACAAAGGAATGACAAGGAATTACGTTATTGTTTTTACCTGATCACGCACAAACAAGGTCTGATGTGTCTTATGTTCCTGCCTCTTGGGAACCACAATTAAAATACTCAATTGGCTTTTGCCTCAAATTCAGAAAAGCAATTTTAGAATAGAATAGAATAGAATAAATTTAATTATTTTATTTTATTTTATTTTATTTTATTTTACTTTATTTTATTTTACTTTATTTTACTTTATTTTATTTTATTTTATTTTATTTTATTTTATTTTATTTTATTTTATTTTATTTTATTTTATTTTATTTTATTTTATTTTATTTTACTTTATTTTACTTTATTTTATTTTTTCTCCAAATAAAATCACAGAATTGTCAGGGTTGGAAAGGACCTTAAGGATCATCTAGTTCCAACCCCCCTGCCATGGCCAGGGACACCTCACACCACAGCAGGTTGCTCACAGCCACATCCAGCCTGGCTGCAAAAACCTCCAGGCATGAGGCTTCCACCACCTCCCTGGGCAACCTGTGCCAGGCTCTCACCACCCTCCTGGGGAACAACTTCTTCCTAACATCCAATCTGAATCTTTCCACTTCTAGTCTTGCTCCATTCCCCCCAAGTCCTATCACTCCCTGACACCCTCAAAAGTCCCTCCCCAGCTTTCTTGTAGCCCCCTTCAGATACTGGAAGGCCACAATTAGGTTTCCTCGGAGCCTTCCCTTCTCCTGACTGCACAGCCCCAACTCCCTTAGTCTGTCCTCATAGGAGAGCAGGTCCAGCCCTCTGCTCATCCTCGTGGCCCTTCTCTGGACACCTTTGCTACAGGCTGGGGTCAGAGTGGCTGGAGAGTGGCCAGGCAGAGAGTGACCTGGGGGTACTGGTTGATTGTAGGCTGAACATGAGCCTGCAGTGTGCCCAGGCAGCCAAGAAGGCCAATGGCATCCTGGCTTGCATCAGGAACAGTGTGGCCAGCAGGAGCAGGGAGGTCATTCTCCCCCTGTACACTGCACTGGTTAGGCCACACCTTGAGTCCTGTGTCCAGTTCTGGGCCCCTCAGTTTAGGAAGGATGTTGACTTGCTGGAAGGTGTCCAGAGAAGGGCAACAAAGCTGGTGAGGGGTTTGGAACACAAGCCCTATGAGGAAAGGCTGAGGGAGCTGGGGTTGCTTAGCCTGGAGAAGAGGAGACTCACGGGTGACCTTCTTGCTCTCTACAACTACCTGAAGGGAGGTTGGAGACAGGCAGAGGTTGGCCTCTTCTCCCAGGCAGCCAGCACCAGAACAAGAGGACACAGTCTCAGGCTGCGCCAGGGCAGGTTTAGGCTGGAGGTTAGGAAGAAGTTCTACACAGAGAGAGTGATTGCCCATTGGAATCGGCTACCCGTGGAGGTGGTGGAGTCACCTTCACTGGAGGTGTTCAGGAGAAGACTTGATGGGGTGCTTGGCTGTATGGTCTAGTTGTTGGGTGGGTTGGATTGTTTGATGGGTTGGACGCGATGATCTTGAAGGTCTCTTCCAACCTGGTGTATTGTATTGTATTGTATTGTATTGTACCTTCCAGCACCTCCAGATCCTTCCTGTAACAGGAGCTCCAGAACTGGACACAGTACTCCAGGTGGGGACTCACCAGAGTAGAGTAGAGGGGGAGAATCACCTCCCTCGACCTGCTGGCTCTGCTTCTCTTGATGCAGCCCACGATATGTCCCTCCCCAGCTTTCTTGAAGGCCCCCTCAAGATACTCGAAGACCACAATAAGGTCTCCTCAGAGCCTTCTCCTCTCCAGACTGAACAGCCCCAACCCCCTTAGATGCAAGTACTCAGCAAAACATTTGTACAGCTGTGAGAACAGTAATAGAATTAAATCTTTAAACTTAAATTAGATGGTCATGTTTAACATTAGTCAAGTGAAAAAATGAAATGAGATTAATTGCAACAAACCACTGAGTAAACCTCAAGAGGAAACACCAGAGACTGTGGGGAAAGCAGCAAGGAAACTAATTGCTTCCTTATCATTAGTGATCTGAAAAGAGAATTAGCAAGAGAGAGAGAGAAAGTGCTATGAAAGGACTGACCTTTACTGCTGAAAACCTGCAGGACAAACTAGCAGCCCTAGGTGAGTACAGAAGATCTACAAAGAGGTCAGTCTTGGTAATTGCAAGTTATTGCAAATGAAGCAAGGTTTGTTTGTTGTGGCACTTTGGCCACAGCAACCCCAGGCAGTGCTACAGGCTGGGGTCGGAGTGGCTGGAGAGCAGCCAGGCAGAGGGACCTGGGAGAACTGGTTGATAGTAGGGTGAACATGAGCCAGCAGTGTGCCCAGGTGGCCAAGAAGGCCAATGGCATCCTGGCCTGCATCAGGAATAGTGTGGCCAGCAGGAGCAGGGAAGTCATTCTGCCATATACTCTGCACTGATTAGGCCACACCTTGAGTCCTGTGTCCAGTTCTGGGCTCCTCAATTTAAGAAGGATATTGAGACACTTGAATGTGTCCAGAGAAGGGCAACAAAGCTGGGGAGGGGTTTGGAGCACAGCCCTGTGAGGAGAGGCTGAGGGAGCTGGGGTTGCTTAGCCTGGAGAAGAGGAGGCTCAGGGGTGACCTTCTTGCTCTCTACAACTCCCTGAAGGGAGGTTGTAGCCAGGTGGGGGTTGGTCTCTACTCCCAGGCCCCCAGCCCCAGAACAAGAGGACACAGTCTCAAGCTGTGCCAGGGCAGGTTTAGGCTGGAGGTGAGGAGAAAGTTCTTCCATGAAAGAGTTGTTGGCCTTTGGAATGTGCTGCCCAGGGAGGTGGTGTAGTCAACATCCCTGGAGTTGTTCAAGAGGGGATTGGATGTGGCACTTGGTGCCATGGTCTAGTAGTCGTGAGTTCTTGGCTGACAGGGTGGACTTGAAGATCTTTGAGGTCTCTTCCAACCTTATTGATTCTATGATTCTATGATTCTATGATTCTATGATCTTTTCTCTCTTCTTAGGGAGTCCTCCACGGTTGAGCTGCTGTGGCTGATAAGGTTTTCTGGTAAGACAAAGACTAAACTCCATTCACATGAAGAAAGCTGTCGTCATGTACTGTTGTGTGTCTGCCTGTGTTGACTGCTCTTGTTTTGAAAGCACATAGCACTCCAAAGAACTTGCCTCTGATGATTTACACTCTCAAAACCTAACTCATTTTAAGTTCAGATTTGACATCAAGTGCCAATAATCCAGAATAGAGTATACAGAATTAGCCAGGTTGGAAAAGACCTGGAAAAGTCTCACCACCCTCATGGGGAAGAATTTCTTCCTAACATCCAATCTCAATCTCCCCATTTCTACATTTGTTCCATTCCCCCTAATTCTATCACTCCAAATATGACACCCTAAAATGTCCCTCCCCAGCTTTCTTGTAGGCCCCTTCAAATACTGGAAGGCCACAATTAGGTCTCATGGGAGCCTTCTCTTCTCCAGACTGAACAGCCCCAACTCCCTCAGTCTGTCCTCACAGGAGAGGAGCTCCAGGCCTGGAGTCCCTTCCAGCCTGGCATTCTGTGGTTCTCTGAAACAAGCCTAGGAAAGAAACAGGCGGAGTCTTTGCTGTGTATCATTTTTCTGTCTCTTGTAAGCTCTTATTTGCTTCTTTTATTTGGGGTTGATTTGCTTCAACAACTAATGTATTTTATACAGCCAGTGTCCATCAGTGTGCAGGATACACATTGCAGTTAATAAGGCACTTAGAGAGTGCAGACATTCTAAAGCCAGCTGATAAAACTTTATAGTGTTATATCAGCTTCAGGAAGGGATGGAAAGATAGAAGATACTTTGTTTTAGAGACACTCCTCAATATATACATTTCACTGATGTACCAATTAAAGGATTCAAATCCCCACACTGTACTCTCTAATCCACTGGCCTTTTCTTTAGTGATTATTTTTCTTTTCCAGACTTGAGCTGCTGTGATTTGCTTTTTTTCACAGGCTCACAGGATATCAGGGTTTGGAAGGGACCCAAATTGATCATCGAGTCCAACCCCCCTGCCAGAGCAGGACCATACAATCTAGCTCAGGTCACACAGGAACACATCCAGACAGGGCTGGAAAGCCTCCAGAGAAGGAGACTCCACAACCCCTCTGGGCAGCCTGTTCCAGTGCTCTGTGACCCTTACACTAGAGGAGTTCCCCTTTGTGTTGAGGTGGAACCTCCTGTGCTGCAGCTTACATCCGTTGCTCCTTGTCCTATCCCAGGGTGCAAGTGAGAAGAACCTGTCCCCTCCCTCCTGACCCCCAGCCCTCAGATATTTATAGACATTTATTACATCCCCTCTAAGCCTTCTCTTTTCCAGACTAAACAGCCCCAGGTCCCTCAGCCTCTCTTCATCAGGCAGTGCTCCAGCCCCCTAATCATAGAGTCATTACATTGTTAGGGTTGGAAGGGACCTCAAGGATCACCTTGTTCCAACTGCCCTGCAGACTGGAGCTCATCTCCTGTGAGGACAGCCTGAGGGAGTTGGGGTTGTTCAGTCTGGAGAAGAGAAGGCTCTGAGGAGACCTAATTGTGACTTTCCAGTATCTGCAGGGGGCTACAGGAAAGCTGGGGAGGGACTTTTCAGGGTGTCAGGGAGTGATAGACTGGGGGGAATGGAGCAAGACTAGAAATGGGTAGATTCAGGCTGGATGTTTGGAAGAAGTCTCACCACCATGAGGGTGGTGAGACACTGGCACAGATTGCTCTGGGAGGTGGTGGAAGCCTCATGCCTGGAGGTTTTTGCAGCCAGGCTGGATGTGGCTCTGGGCAAACTGATCTAGTGTGAGGTGTAGCCCTACAACCTTTCCCTGGAGGGTAGTGAATGCCTGTGGGACTGACCTATTAAGAGCAGTCATGTTGTACAGGCCCTATCAACAGTTGAATATTGCATCTTCCTCCCTGCTCCCACAGAAGAATTGTTGCCTTTCCCCTTGGGCATCCTCCTCCACAATCCATTTGAAAGGTCTCTGCCAGAACACTGTCTCCAGTTTTACTCACTACAAACTTAGAAAGATAAAGACTTGGAAAGAGCCAAGGAGATCCCTAGAAGAACTTCGTTTTTGTCCATTGCTCATCCTCAATAAATTCTATTCCCTGTGAGTTAACCTGGGATTTTTATGCTGTGCCTTCCTGCCAAGGCTGGCTCGAGCTCCTGGATTGCATCCTGAGTTCCCTCACAAGAGAAAAAGCAACCTTTCATATTTTCCTGCCTTCTTACTCCAAGACCTTCATACCATCCCAACTGTAAAGTGCACCACAATCTCCAGAAGGCCAGAAATGAAGACATAGAAATAATGACCTGTTAAAATGGCTTAAAAGCAGCTGGAGGGTCACAAAATGGTGATGGAAGGGAGAAATAATGGCAGTCTCCAAGTTTATAAATCATTCCCAGCGAGAATGGGAGCTGTTCTTCAGAGCACTGTTGAAAGAGATTAAATCACAGGAGGAAAATTCAACTTGAATATTATGGAAACATTCTAAGGGGCCGATTAAGCACTGGGCTGTAGGGGCTGGGGGAGCTGGGAAGTTCTCATGAGCAGAGGCTTTTAAAAGGCATTTAAAAGCTGTGGATAAACATTTGTGACCACTTACAAGGGATCCTGCCTGTGTCAGAGAAACATCTGCCCTGCCCATCTGCCCCTTCCTCATCTCACCTGCTAGCACTGACACGACACGACATGCTGCAAGGATTTTCCTTTGCAAGAGCTGAAGTCTGGGATGGGAGCAAAGCAATGACATTATTCAAATCAAATTCAATTTAGGACTCTATCTTTTTATTTCTCTTTCTCTTGTTTTCTCTTGTTTTCTCTTTTTTTTTCTTTTTCTTTTTCTTTTTCTTTTTCTTTTTCTTTTCTTTTTTTTTTCTTTTTCTTTTTCTTTTTCTTTTTCTTTTTCTTTTTCTTTTTCTTTTTTTTTCTTTTTCTTTTTCTTTTCTTTTTCTTTTTCTTTTCCCTTTCCCTTTTTTTCTTTTTCTTTTTCTTTTTTCTTTTTCTTTTTCTTTTTTTCTTTTTCTTTTCTTTTTCTTTTCTTTTTCTTTTTTCTTTTTTTTTCTTTTTTCTTTTTCTTTTTTTTTTCTTTTTCTTTTTCTTTCTTTCCTTTTCCTTTTCTTTTTTTCCCTTTCCTTTCTTTCTTTCCTTTTCCTTTTCCTTTCCCTTTCCTTTTTCCCTTTTCCTTTCCCTTTTCCTTTTCCTTTTCCTTTCCCTTTCCCTTTCCCTTTCCTTTTCCTTTTTTGTCTTTTTCCTTTTCTTTTTCTTTTTCTTTTTCTTTTTCTTTTCCTCTTTTTCTTTTCTTTTTCTTTTTCTTTTTCTTTTTCTTTTTCTTTTCTTTTTTTTTTCTTTTTCTTTTTTTTTTTTTTTTTTTTTTCTTTTTCTTTTTCTTTTTTCTTTTTTTTTCTTTTTCTTTTTCTTTCTTTCCTTTTCCTTTTCCTTTTCCCCTTTTTTCCCTTTCCCTTTCCCTTTCCCTTTCCCTTTCCCTTTCCCTTTTCCTTTTCCTTTCCCTTTCCCTTTCCTTTCCCTTTCCCTTTCCCTTTCCCTTTCCTTCTTTTTCTTTTTTTTTTTTCTTTTTCTTTTTCTTTTTCTTTTTCTTTTTCTTTTTCTTTTTCTTTTTCTTTTTCTTTTTCTTTTTCTTTTTCTTTTTCTTTTTCTTTTTCTTTTTCTTTTTCTTTCTTTTTCTTTTTCTTTTTCCTTTTTCTTTTTCTTTCTTTTTTCTTTTTCTTTTTCTTTCTTTCCTTTTCCTTTTCCCTTTCCTTTTCCTTTTCCTTTTCCCCTTTTCCTTTTCCTTTTCCTTTTCCTTTTCCTTTTCCTTTTCCTTTTCCTTTCCCTTTCCCTTTTCCTTTCCCTTTCCCTTTCCCTTTCCCTTTTCCTTTCCCTTTTCCTTTCCCTTTTTAATTTTCTTTTTCTTTTCCCTTTTTCTTTGTATTTTCCTTTTTTTCTTTTCCTTTATCTTTTTTCTTTTCTTTTTTTCTATTTATTTTTTTCTTTTTCCTTTTTATATGTAATTTATCCTATTTTCCCCTTTCCATTTCTTCTTTTTCTTTTTCATGTTTAGTTTAGTTTAGCTTTGTTTTGCTTTGTTTTGTTCTGTTTTCACGTGGGCCAGTTCGTGATGTCTCACTGACTTTTGGCTGCTACCAAAAAGAAGTGAAATATGCTCCTGCAGTCACAATTGCTCTCTGCCAGCTCCCCTGGATTTTCAGTTTGCAAGGGTTATATTATGTCAGCAAACTGGGCTCCACATGAGAAAAAGAAAAAAAAAAAGCTGACATTAATCATATATAAAAAGAAATTTTCACAGAGACCGGGTAACTCCATAAAACACCCAAAACCTCACTGAAATATGTATGAGGGCATTCATTTTAGCACAGGAAGCACAGTCAACATTGGAAAATTTATTCAGGACTACTTCTTCAGCAAGAGCTTCTGTTTGCAAGGTGGAGTGATCTTTGGTAAAGCCATTTGGGATGGCAGGATGAAAATGCCAAGCCTGTTGGGGAAGGTGAAGAGCAGACCTTGGCCTCTTCCATGTTTCCTAAGGTTTACTTTGGACTCCTTTGCACCAAAAGGTAAACCAGCACATCTTTGCCTTACGTAAGTATTTCCTACAGATTAAGGTAAAGGACCGTGGATACTCTTGAAATAGGGAGATTTTATCACCTATCATATAACTTCCTGACAGAAGCCTCATCCCTGGAGGTTTTTAAGGCCAGGCTGGATGTGACTCTGAGCAACCTGGTCTAGTGTGAGGGGTCCTTCCCCATGGCAGGGGGGTTGGAACTGGATGATCCTTGAGGTCCCTTCCAACCCTGACAATTCTATGATTAACTCTTTATCAAACTGAATGAGTTTTCAATCAGTGGCTTAGGGTAGGATCCAAAACAGCAACACAGGCATCTCCACTTAAGGTTTTGCAAAGCATAAAACTAGTTCCCTGTCTTTGCAGAAGTGAAGGAAAGACATTGTACCTGCCCACTCTTCTTCTGTAGTCAGTAGGAGTTGTTTCCTCCAAAGCTGATTTACAGGATTTAATACACAGTACAGAAAGCCACCAAAAAAAAAAAAAAAAGGAGAAATTGTGATTTTTTTCTGAGCTCCTTACTTCCTCTTCAGAGGTAAGTTTGAGTAATGTGCTCCCTGGGGAGCCAGAATCACTTTTATCAACATTGGCCACAACAACCCCAGGCAGTGCTACAGGCTGGGGTCAGAGTGGCTGGAGAGCGGCCAGGCAGAGAGGGACCTGGGGGTACTGGTTGATGGGAGGCTGAACATGAGCCCGCAGTGTGCCCAGGCAGCCAAGAAGGCCAATGACATCCTGGCCTGCATCAGGAACAGTGTGGCCAGCAGGAGCAGGGAGGTCATTCTGCCCCTGTGCTCAGCACTGGTTAGGCCACACCTTGAGTCCTGTGTCCAGTTCTGGGCCCCTCAGTTTAGGAAGGATGTTGACTTGCTGGAACGTGTCCAGAGAAGGGCAACAAAGCTGGGGAGGGGTCTGGAACACAAGCCCTATGAGGAAAGGCTGAGGGAGCTGGGGTTGCTTAGCTTGAAGAGGCGGAGACTGAGGGGTGACCTTATTGCTCCCTACAACTCCCTGAAGGGAGGTTGTAGCCAGGCAGAGGTTGGCCTCTTCTCCCAGGCAGCCAGCACCAGAACAAGAGGACACAGTCTCAGGCTGCGCCAGGGCAGGTTTAGGCTGGAGGTTAGGAAGAAGTTCTACACGGAGAGAGTGATTGCCCATTGGAATCGGCTACCTGTGGAGGTGGTGGAGTCACCTTCATTGGAGGTGTTCAGGTGGAGACTTGATGGGGTGCTTGGCTGTGTTGTCTGTTTGTTGGGTGGGTTGGATTGGTTGATGGGTTGGACACGATGATCTTGAAGGTCTCTTCCAACCTGGTGTATTGTATTATTATTGTATTATTGTATCTCTCATTTCTGAGTCCCCCAGCCCCATGTGCGTGTTTGGGCTGTGCTGTCACACCGGACCAGGATGAGCCTCGTTAGGGGCAGGGTGCACGTGGGCACTCTGAACTGGAGCTAGAGGGCAATTCTGCATGAGCAAGACTATTTTTGGAAGCCTAACTGAAGAGGCAAGGGAGTTAAAATGAACTTGGTGGTGCTGGTGGATGAGAAGCTCAACAGGAGCTACCAGTGGGCACTTGCAGCCCAGAAAGCCAAGCACATCCTGGGCTGCAGCAAGAGAAGCACAGCCAGCAGGTGGAGGGAGATGATTCTCCCCCTCTACTCCGCTCTGGTGAGACCCCACCTGGAGTACTGTGTCCAATTCTGGAGCCTCTATTACAGGAAGGATCTGGAGGTGCTGGAGCATGTCCAGAGAAGGGCCACAAGGATGATCAGAGGGCTGGAGCTGCTCTCCTATGAGAACAGACTGAGGGAGTTGGGGATATTCAGTCTGGAGAAGAGAAGGATCTGAGGAGACCTAATTGTGGCCTTCCAGTATCTGAAGGGGGCTACAAGAAAGCTGGGGAGGGACTTTTTAGGCTGCCAGGGAATGATAGAACCAGGGGGATGGAGCAAAACCAGAAATGGGTAGATTCAGATTGGATATAAGGAAGAAGCTCTTCCCCATGAGGGTGGTGAGAGACTGGCACAGGTGTGGCTGTGAGCAACCTGCTCTAGTGTGAGGTGTCCCTGGCCATGGCAGGGAGGTTGGAACTGGCTGATCCTTGAGGTCCCTTCCAACCCTAAGAATTCTATGATTCTAACTTCCTTCTCATTTCTTTCTCACAGGCAAAGGCAACTGGTACACTCTGAACCAACAAGAAGCACAAAGAAATTGGTGTTCTCGTAGCAGGATGTGAATTTGTGTAATGAACACCTGAGCAAAGGGAATGGAAAGACCTTGATGTGACTGCTATCAAGGGCTGCTGTTCCAGGTATTTAGTTGCACAACAGATGAGTCTCTAATCCCACACAGGGTATTTCATTTATGTTTAGTTTTGAAACCTGACCTTTTTAATGCAATTGCAATTAGACAGCTCAGATGAGCAAAGCTAACACAGATGATCTTGCATCAGCTGGGGAGTGTTTAGATACTGCAGCTTTGCAGCTCAAGCTCCTGAAAGACAAACACTGGGAGGCTAAACAAGCTTCTAAGTTTTTAACAAATGTTTTGATTCAAATGGCAGAAGAACCCCCAGTTAATCTGTCAGCTGTTAAGAATGAAATGTTCAATATTTAATAGCTAATGTTTCAATATTTAACTTTCAGTTAGTTACAGCCCCCAGGTAGTATCATCCTCTCCTGCTTTAGAGTCATGGAATCAATAAGGTTGGAAAAGACCTCAAAGATCATCAAGTCCAACATCCAGCCTAAACCTCCCCAGTCCAACCGACCACCCAACACCATCTAATCAACCAAACCATGGCACCAAGTGCCTCATCCAGGCTCTTCTTAAACACCTCCAGGGATGGTGACTCCACCACCTCCCTGGGCAGCACATTCCAATGGCCAATCTCTCTTGCTGGGAAGAACTTTCTCCTCACCTCCAGCCTAAATCTCCCCTGGCACAGCTTGAGACTGTGTCTTCTTGTTCTGGTGCTGGTTGCCTGGGAGAAGAGACCAACCCCCACCTGGCTACAACCTCCCCTCAGGTACTTGGAGAGAGCAATAAGGTCTCCCCTGAGCCTCCTCTCTGTTGCCCCTGAAAGAGGGACAAAAGAATGCCACTCACACAAGTGGATTGCAAAAGTGATGAAAAGTTAAAATGGAAAAGCAATTGGTGTTTGCAGGCAATTGCAAAGCCTCGTGGCAAAGACATCCCAAAGCATACAGAGTCCCTTACAGCACACCCAAAGGCCTCCCAGCACTTCCCTTCTCCCCACCTGAGGGTATACCCATAACCGCCAGGCTCACTCTTCCCCCCTCGCCACTGCTAGGCTGGTCTCAGGCTGGCCAGGTCTGACACTGCTCCCCACTTCTTCTCCTGGCATTAGGCATAGCCAGGCCTAAGAGGCCCAATAGGGAGCATCTCCCAGGGGAGCAGAATGGTACTGGCTGCCTGGGAGATGACACCAACCCCCACCTGGCTACAACCTCCCTTCAGGGAGCTGGAGAGAGCAAGAAGGTCTCCCCTGAGCCTCCTCTTCTCCAGGCTAAGCAACCCCAGCTCCCTCAGCCTCTCCTCACAGGGCTGTGCTCCAAACCCCTCCTCAGCTTTGTTGCCCTTCTCTGGACACATTCCAGCAACTCAACATCTTTCTTAAGCTGAGGGGAAGTGAGACAGTGATATCTGCATTGGTTCTCCAAACTGGGAAACGATGAAGTTGCAACAGCAATATTTCTCAGTACAACAGTTAAAGGAATCTACCCTTTGCTCTTCATTTTTAAGAGAGAAAAATCTGCACTACAAGGTACTTTACTTAAAAGTAGGGTATGGAGACACTCAACATTGAATATCACTCCCCTGAATACTCGTGGAAATGTCCTGCTGGATGGATACTGTAAACAGGAGCCAGGATCTCACATGACTGCCACGTATCTCTTGCAGACTCCAAAGCAGTGCAAGATACAGCCTGGATTCACCCCACCCAACAGCAGGCCCTTAAACAGAGTCTCTCCTACTGCAGTATAGGTGCCTGTGGTCCCTCTTATAAAATCATAGAATCGTAGAATTGTCAGGGTTGGAAGGGACCTCAAGGATCAGCCAGTTCCAACCCTCCTGGCATGGGCAGGGGCACCTCACACTACAGCAGGTTGCTCACAGCCACATCCAGCCTGGCTGCAAAACCTCCAGGGATGAGGCTTCCACCACCTCCCTGGGCAACCTGTGCCAGTCTCTCACCACCCTCCTGGGGAAGAACTTCTTCCTTATATCCAATCTCAATCTACCCATTTCTAGTTTTGCTCCATTCCTCCCACTCCTATCACTCCCTGACACCCTCAAAAGTCCCTCCCCAGCTTTCTTGGAGCCCCCTTCAGGTCCTGGAAGGCCACAATTAGGTCTCCTGGGAGCCTTCTCTTCTCCAGACTGAATATCCCTAAATCCCTCAGTCTGGTCTCATAGGAGAGCACCTGCAGCCCTCTGATCATCCTCGTGGCCCTTCTCTGGACACCTTCAGATCCTTGCTGTAATAGATGCTCCAGAACTGGGCTCAGTACTCCAGGTGGGGTCTCACCAGAGTGGAGCAGAGGGGAGAATCACCTCGCTCACCTTGCTGGCCACACTTCTCTTGCTGCAGCCCAGGCTCTGGTTGGCTTTCTGGGCTGCAAGTGCTCACTGCTGGCTCATGTTGAGCTTCTCATCCCCCAGCACCCCCAAGTCCTTTTCTTCAGGGCTGCTCTCAAGCCAGTCCCTGCCCAGCCTATGTTTTGTGCTTGGGATTGCCCTGACCCAGCTGCAGGACCTTGCACTTGGTCTTGTTGAACCTCATGAGGTTGCCATCTTAGAAACAAAATAAGAGGAAAAAATTGAACCACTGCAGATGTGAGCTCTGTGGAGAAGGTGGTGAGCTCCCAAGAGCTTTCAGGTTTTCTCCTGAAGAGGTTCCTGGATGCCTTACATAGGCAATCATGACTGAAGGAATCAGGGATTCACTCTGTACTTGGTCTTACTTCCCCTGACACTTTCTACTTGCCCATGATGCTATAACTAATGTCATTGGTGATGAGGACTAGGGGGAATGGAAAAAAAACTAGAAGTGGGTAAATTCAGATAGGATGTCAGGAAGAAGTTCTTCCCCATGAGGGTGGTGAGACACTGGCACAGGTTGCCCAGGGAGGTGGTGGAAGCCTCATGCCTGCAGGTTTTGAAGGCCAGGCTGGATGTGGCTGTGAGCAAACTGATCTAATATGAGGTGTCCCTGCACATGGGCAAGGGGTTGGAACTGGCTGATCCTTGAGGTCACCTCCAACCCTAACAGTTCTATGGTTCTATGACTACCATCCACTAGTCACAGTACCATGGGGTGTAGCTATGTGAAGCAGAAAAATTAAGTCAAGTTCATTGCAGTCAGAAAATAGTTCCAGGCAGCCACCTCACCTACTTTTGATGGAGTTATACAGGACCCAAGGCTCCTCAGGCACCATCTCTAGTCAATGGAGAAACCAGGCCACAATCCACCTCACCCACTTGGAATGACTTTGCTATGTCTTCCTAGAAACCTCTTTCTTTCAGTGATGAAACAAAGGAGTCCAGACAACTCATTCAGATGTGGGTGTGGGGATGTTTGGCCAGAAAAAATACTACTCATCCTGTTGAAACCACCAAACCCACAGCAAGACTAAAAAGAGACAGCATTCAAAACACTCATCAGAAAACCCTGTCAAAGTCTTTTGTGTATGGAGGATGGTGGGAGGCCTTGAGCACAAGCCCTATGAGGAGAGGCTGAGGGAGCTGGGGGTGTTTAGCCTGGAGAAGAGGAGGCTCAGGGGAAACCTTCTTGCTCTCTACAACTACCTGAAGGGAGGTTGTAGTCAGGAGGGGGTTGTCTCTTCTGCCAGGCACCCAGCACCAGAACAAGAGGACACAGACTCAAGCTGTGCCAGGGGAAGTTTAGGCTGGAGGTGAGGAGAAAGCTCTTCACAGAGAGAGTTGTTGGCCATTGGAATGTGCTGCCCAGGGAGGTGGTGGAGTCACCATCCCTGGAGTTGTTCAAGGGGGGATTGGATGTGGCACCTGAAGCCATGGTTTAGTTGTCATGAGGTGTTGGGGGCCAGGTTGGACTTGATGATCTCTGAGGTCTTTTCCAACCTTATTGATTCTAAGATTCTATGACAAATTCCCCTTTTTGTTCCTGTTAACAGAGTTTTTCTTGCCCTTTACTAGCTGTGCCTTATCAGCATTAGTGGAAAAGTATGAAAGAGTTTTCAGTAGGTGCATGTTGCATGTATTTAGAAATAGGTAAAGGTTGTGCATAATATCTAACAATTCATTAATCAGGTCTTGAGTGAACATCATTCACTTAGTCCCAGACTAAGGAGCCTCTGGAATGAATGATTTCCATCCAGGAGAAGTTTAATGGACCTAACATGGGGGTAAAAATCCCATCTCATCTAAGCAGGATGTACTTTAGGATAAGAGTAATGGCATTCCCATGCACCCTGACTGCAGATGTGTATCAGTCCTCGATGCTTGGCCACACATGGATGAGTCACTTCATTCTGTAAGTTTCTTCAAGCCTCTGACCCACATCTGCAGCCACCACTTGAGACTAAATTAGTAAATTGGTAAATTCAGGCAGAATGTAATGTAATGTAATGTAATGTAATGTAATGTAATGTAATGTAATGGAATGTAATGTAATGGAATGTAATGGAATGGAATGGAATGGAATGGAATGGAATAGAATAGAATAGAATAGAATAGAATAGAATAGAATAGAATAGAATAGAATAGAATAGAATTAATCAGGTTGAAAAACACCTCAGGGATCAAGTCCAACCTATCATCCAACACCATCTAATCAACTAAATCATGGCACCAAGTGCCTCAGCCAGGCTCTTTCTTAAATGCTTCTAATGATGGTGACTCCACCACTTCCCTGGGCAGCACATCCCAATGGCAAATCTCTCTTTCCATGAAGAACTTCTTCTTAACATCCAGCCTGAACCTCCCGTGGTGCAGCTTGAGACTGTGTCCTCTTGTTCTGGTGCTGGTTGCCTGGGAGAAGAGCCCAACCCCCACCTGGCTGCAACCACCCTTCAGGGAGTTGTAGACAGCAAAAAAGGTCTCCCCTGAGCCTCCTCTTCTCCAGGCTAAGCAACCCCAGCTCCCTCAGCCTCTCCTCACAGGGCTGTGCTCCAGGCCCCTCCCCAGCTTTGTTGCCCTTCTCTGGACACCTTCCAGCATCTCAACATCTTTCCTAAACTGAAGGGCCCAGAACTGGACACAGGACTCAAGGTGTGGCCTAACCAGTGCTGAGTACAGGGGCAGAATGACCTCCCTGCTCCTGCTGGCCACACTGCAGAGTACAGAGGGCAGAGGAAGGCAACCAAGCAGAGGAAGGGCCTGGAGAATAAACCTAATGAAGAGCAACTGAAGGAGCTGGGGATGGTTAGTTTGGAAAAGAGGAGGCTGAATGGAGACCTCATTGCTGTCTACAACTACCTGGAAGGAGGTTGTGGAGAGGCTGCTGCTGGTCTCTTCTCACAGGTGTGACAGAACAAGAGGGAATGGCCTCAAGCTGCCACTGGGTAGGTTTAGACTGGACATTAGGAAACATTTTTTGATGGCAAGAGTGGTCAGGCCTTGGAATGTGCTGCCCAGGGAGGTGGTTGAGTCCCCAAGCCTGGCTGTGTTTCCAGGTGGTTTGGCTGTGGTGCTTGGGGCTATGGTTTAGGGGTGACCCTTGCAGAGTAGGGTTGTGTGTTGGACTTGGTGCTCCTGAGGGTCTTTTCCAACCTGAGTGTTTCTGTGCGTCTGTGAAAGGGAGATAACAAAAATGGATATTGGAAAGGTGGAAGTGCACAGAGGCAAAGCAATGTATCTTCATGCTTAAAGGTAAATATTTGCTTCAGTCTTAACTGCTAGGGACATCCCTCAGGCCCTGGAGGTAACAGAGGAAGTCTGGAGGAAGACTTTCCCTTGGCTGGGGAGGATCAAGCTAGAGATCAATTAAATAAACTGGCTATCCACAAATCTGCACAGGATACACAAAGCAGCTTGCTCAGTCTAAACACCTAGCTTTGAATTTGGTGAGTCCTATGCCTCTTTTCCTGCATCATGCTGCCTTTTGCTTTGCTACTTCTAACCATTCATTTATTTTTCTCTTGCTGTCTGACAACAATCTCTATCTTCAACATTTTCTTTCTGAGTTTTCTTCTTGAGCCCCTATTACAAGAGGGATCTGGAGGTGCTGGAAGGTGTCCAGAGAAGGGCCATAAGGATGAGCAGAGGGCTGGAGCTCATCTCATATGAGGACAGACTGAGGGAGTTGGGGTCGTGCAGTCTGGAGAATAGAAGGACTTGGGGGTGCTGGGGGATGAGAAGCTCAACAGGAGCCAGCAGTGAGCACTTGCAGCCCAGAAAGCCAAGCAGAGCCTGGGCTGCAGCAAGAGAAGTGTGGCCAGCAAGGTGAGGGAGGTGATTCTCCCCCTCTGCTCCACTCTGGTGAGACCCCACCTGGAGTACTGAGTCCAGTTGTGGAGCATCTATTACAGGAAGGATCTGAAGGTGTCCAGAGAAGGGCCACGAGGATGATCAGAGGGCTGCAGGTGCTCTCCTATGAGACCAGACTGAGGGATTTAGGGATATTCAGTCTGGAGAAGAGAAGGCTCCCAGGAGACCTAATTGTGGCCTTCCAGGACCTGAAGGGGGCTCAAGAAAGCTGGGGAGGGACTTTTTAGGGTGTCAGGGAGTGATAGGAGTGGGAGGAATGGAGCAAAACTAGAAATGGGGAGATTCAGATTGGATGTTAGGAAGAAGTTGTTCCCCAGGAGGGTGGTGAGAGACTGGCACAGGTTGCCCAGGGAGGTGGTGGAAGCCTCATCCCTGGAGGTTTGTGCAGCCAGGCTGGATGTGGCTGTGAGCAACCTGCTGTAGTGTGAGGTATCCCTGCCCATGGCAGGGGGCTTGGAACTAGATCATCCTTGAGGTCCCTTCCGACCCTAACAATTCTATGGTTCTATGTTCACCATCACTGGTGGTGTTTAGGAAGAGCCTGGATGAGGCACTTGGTGCCATGGTTTAGTTGATTAGATGGTGCTGGGTGACAGGTTGGACTTGATGATCTCAAAGGTCTTTTCCAACCTGGTTAATTCAGTATTCTGTAGATAAAACTGGCTACAGCTGAAGTCCCTTCCAACCCTCACAATGCCATGGGTTTATCAGTATCCTTTATTGGAACCTCTTGGAGTTCTGAATGTCTGAAGGGAAGGAATTGCTTTCACTGCACACACTTGCTGGACTGATGCAAGTTGAGAGAGGAGAGATAAAGGTCCAGTCAAGGTAGTGATGTTTCTGTTTAAGGACACAACGCTGACTTGTGCCTGAGCCTGCAGCACTGTATTCAGAAAGGACATTTAGATAACTATCAGGAAATTAATTGCCTGGGGTTTTGGTTTTTTTTTTGCAATGGGAATGTTTCTGAAGTGTAAAAGCAATTTACCATGTGACAGGGAAACTAATTTTGTGACAAATATTCACATTAGACCTTTCTGATAGCTGGATCAAGGCACTTTGCATGTGGGTTAGAGTGTGGTAAAAGGGAAGGGAAATATTTGCTGTCAAACAAGTCTCAATACTGTTTCCTTTTGGCAGGATGCTTACTCTGCAAGGCAAATCACAGCCTGGGCTGCATCAAAAGATGTGTGGCCAGCAGAGCCAAAGAGGTGATTCTGCCACTTTGCTCTGCTGAGACCTCACCTGGAGTACTGTGTGCAGCTCTGGAGCCCTCAATACAGGAAGGACATGTAGCTGATGGAGAGGGTCCAGAGGGGGCCATGAAAATGATCAGGGGGTTGGAGCAGCTCTGCTACAAGGACAGGCTGAGGGAGCCCCCAGCCTGGAGAAGAGGAGGCTCTGGGGAGACCTAATAGCAGCCTGCCAGTACCTGAAGGAGGCTACAAGAAGAATGGAGAGAGACTGTTTGCAAAGGCCTGCAGGGACAGGACAAGGAACAGCGGCTTTAAGCTGGAGAAGAGCTGATAGAGATGGGATGTTAGGAACAAGTTCTTCACTATGAGGGTGGTGGAACACTGGAGCAGGTTGCACAGGGAGGTGGTTGAGGCCTCTTCCCTGGAGATATTCAAGGTGAGGCTTGACGGGGCTCTGGGCAACCTGATCTAGTTGGGGATGTCCCGGCTGACTGCAGAGGGGATTGGACTGGATGACCTTTGGAGGTGCCTTCTGGCCCAGACCATTCTATGATTCAGTGATTGTTGTCTCATAAAATCTGTGGATAAGAAGCACTTTGGTAACCATCTTGTCCTGCTGTCTTTGTACTCATGCTAGATGTTGATTGTGATCCATGTAATCCCTATAAACACTGCCTTTGCAGTCATTGCTGATATCAGAAACCAGAAATTCAAATAAAAGCTGCTGTCAAGGAATGCTCTTCAGAGGGACCTTGACAGGCTAGACAGATGGGCAGAGTCCAAGGGCATGAGATTTAATACATCTAAGTGCCAGGTTCTACACATTGGCCACAACAACCCCAGGCAGTGCTACAGGCTGGGGTCAGAGAGGCTGGAGAGCAGCCAGGCAGAGAGGGACCTGGGGGTGCTGGTTGAGAGTAGGCTGAACATGAGCCAGAAGGGGTTGGCCTCATCTCTCTAGCAACCAGCACCAGAACAAGAGGACACAGTCTCGAGCTGCACCAGGGGAAGTTTAGGCTCGAGGTGAGGAGAAAGTTCTTCACCGAGAGAGTGATTCACCATTGGATCGTGCTGCCCAGGGAGGTGGTGGAGTCACCATCCCTGGAGGTGTTCAAGAGGGGACTGGACGTGGCACTTGGTGCCATGGTCTAGTCATGGGGTCTGTGTTGCCAGGTTGGACTCGATGATCTTTGAGGTCTCTTCCAACCTTAGTGATACTATGATACGGTGTGCCCAGGTGGCCAAGAAGGCCAATGGCATCCTGTCCTGCATCAGCAATTGTGTGGCCAGCAGGAGCAGGGAGGTCATTCTGCCCCTGTACTCAGCACTGGTTAGGCCACACCTTGAGTCCTGTGTCCAGTTCTGGTCCCTTCAGTTTAGGAAAGATGTTGAGATGCTGGAAGGTGTCCAGAGAAGGGCAACAAAGCTGGGGAGGGGTCTGGAGCACAGCCCTGTGAGGAGAGGCTGAGGGAGCTGGGGTTGCTTGGCCTGCAGAAGAGGAGGCTCAGGGGAGACCTCATTGCTGTCTACAACAAGGTCTTTTCCAACCCAATTCAATTCAATTCAATTCAATTCAATTCAATTCAATTCAATTCAATTCAATTCAATTCAATTCAATTCAATTCAATTCAATTCAATTCAATTCAATTCAATTCAATTCAATTCAATTCAATTCAATTCAATTCAATTCAATTCCGTTCCGTTCCGTTCCATTCCATTCCATTCCATTCCATCACCAAGTTTCACCTCATCTTGTGGAAAACCTCAGAGATGTTTCACGTAGTATTCATTCAAAGCCACAAATCAGTGCAGCTTTTCCTCAGCACAATGTTTGCTAACACTGCAGATTTCAGCACAACTTTCGAAGAACCCGGGCTGGGTTGTGAATTTCAGTGGACACAGTGAACACAGATCTGTTGTATGGCTTGGACCTGTGCAGGGAAAGCTTTGCCCAGTTCTTATTCACAGCTAAGTCAGACAACATTTGCTGAGACCACAGTGCTCAGTGAAGTTATTTGGGTATTTTTTCCCCTCCGTGTCTCTCAACAAGGTGCACTCTCAAGAGTCTGGCTTTTCTCATCTCCTGAAATAAAGGGGAAGTGACAGAGACTCTTCTGTCCAGTTCTGGGCCCTTCAGTTTAGGAAAGATGTTGAGTTGCTGGAATGTGTCCAGAGAAGGGCAACAAAGCTGGGGAGGGGTCTGGAGCACAGCCCTGTGAGGAGAGGCTGAGGGAACTGGGGTTGCTTAGCCTGGAGAAGAGGAGGCTCAGGGGAGACCTTCTTGCTCTCTACAGCTCTCTGAAGGGAGGTTGCAGCCAGGTGGGGGTTGGTCTCTTCTCCCAGGCAACCACACCGGAACAAGAGGACACAGTCTCAAGCTGCACCAGGGGAGATTTAGGCTGGATGTTAGGAAGAAGTTCTTTCCAGCAAGAGAGATTGGCCATTGGAATGTGCTGCCCAGGGAGGTGGTGGAGTCCCTGTCCCTGGAGGTGTTTAGGAAGAGACTGGATGAAGCACTTAGTGCCATGGATTAGTTGATTAGATGGTGTTGGGTGATCAGTTGGACTTGCTGATCTCTGAGATCTTTTCCAGCCTGGTTAATTCTGTAATTCTATAATGCCAGTGTTATGCCACTGTGAATGCATTGTACTGTATAAAAGGAACAGAAAATTGCAATGGAGATTTGGGCCTATATCCATTAGTTTGCAGAAGCCTTTCTATCCTCCTATCTGACTCCAAACTGACCACATTTCATTTCACATGTTCCTTTCATTGTCCCCTAGATTACTCCTTTGCTTCTCCTTTCAACTGTGCAGTTTACAAACACTCTTATCAGGCTCAGCTTATGCAACATTACAAGTGGCTGCCCACACAGAACAAAGGACAACTTTTACTTCAGCTGGCACATATTCTTTCAACAGTACTAAGGTGTAATTACACCAATCATTCAGAGACAGTTGCTGGCACTACAATGAACTCACACCACCGCCTGCAACAGAAGCTGCAACATGGAGAGTTCCTTAGTGTATCCTTAGTGTTCTGTTAAGGAAAATAAAGACTCCACAGAATAGGGTTTTTTTTTTCCAAAGGCATGTATCATGTTGTCAAAACAGAGATCACATTCTTTCCTGGAATGTTTGTAGAGTGGAATGGCTTGAGGATTGCTGTGGCTCATAAGTGGGCTAAGGTACTCTGAGTAGAAAATTGCCAAACCACTTCCTTGCACAGTTACTCTGAAGGGTAGCTTTTACAGGTTACCCTTTGTTTTCGTGCAGTCTGCCACAGAATTGATCCTCTAGTCTCTGAGAAGATCAGTCACAGAATGGCAGAGTCATTCAGGTTGGAAAAGACCCTCAGGATCACCAATCCAACCCAAAGCCCTAGTCCCTAAGGTTCTCCCCCGAAGCACCACATCCAAACCACCTTGAAACACATCAAGGACTGGGGATTCAACCACCTCCCTGGGCAGCACATTCCAATATCTGCCCATTCTTGGGTGGAATGGAATGGAATGGAATGGAATGGAATGGAATGGAATGGAATGGAATGGAATGGAATGGGATGGGATAGAATAGAATAGAATAGAATAGAATAGAATAGAATAGAATAGAATAGAATAGAATAGAATAGAATAGAATAGAATAGAATAGGATAGGATAGGATAGAATAGAATAGAATAGAATAGAATAGAATAGAATAGAATAGAATAGAATAGACTGGAATGGAATGGAATGGAATGGAATGGAATGGACTGGAATGGAATGGAATGGAATGGAATGGAATGGAATGGAATGGAATGGAATGGAATGGAATGGAATGGAATAGAATAGAATTAACCAGTTTGGAAAAGACCTTTGAGACCATCGAGTCCAACCTATCACCCAACACCATCTAATCAACTAAACCATGGCACCAAGCACCCCATCCAGTCTCTTCCTAAACACCTCCAGTGATGGTGACTCTACCACCTCCCTGGGCAGCACATTCCAATGGCCAATCTCTCTTTCTATGAAGGACTTTGTCCCAACATCCAGCCTAAACCTCCCCTGGCACAGCTTGAGACTGTGTTGCCCAAGTAAGTTAAATTGCTATGAAAGGTACACAGGATGTTCATGATCTCATAGTAAAAATAGATGTTTCTTGTGTTGGGCAATGGAATTATGTGAAAAACACCTGCCAGCTAAGCACTGAATGCTGGGTGCTTGGGCCAGCACTTTGCAGAAGGGAAAACAAAAAATGTGAAAAGAAAACAAAAATATTCAGCTCATCCTCCTCCAATAAACCAAATAAAAACCCAAGCAAAACTCAGCAGTTCAGACTAAATACAGGGAGGGGAAGGCAGAGGCTATGATTCTATGATTCTATGAGCCTTACACAAAGGGTCTCTGTTGAAGAAATGCACAAGTTCCTCTAAATGGCTTTGCTAAACAAGTGATTTCTCTGTCCTTTGAATCTTTGTTTTCATCTGATCTGAACGGAAAAGAGCTGCTTGGCAAACTTCTTACATGTGGCTTAATCATAGTATCATGGTATCTGTCAAGGTTGGAAGGGACCACAAGGATCATCTAGTTCCAACCCCCCTGCCATGGGCAGGGACACCCCACACTAGATCAGGCTGGCCAGAGCCTCATCCAGCCTGGGCTTAAACACCTCCAGGGACAGGGCCCCAACCACCTCCCTGGACAACCCATTCCAGGGCTTCACCACTCTCATGGGGAAGAACTTCCTCCTCACCTCCAGCCTGAATCTCCCCACCTCCAGCTTCATTCCATTCCCCCTACTCCTATCACTACCTGATAGCCTGACGGAAGTTAAGGTATAGGAAGTTTCACATAAACATGAGGAGAAATTTTTCCCCTGTGATGGTGACAGAGCACTGGAAGAGGCTACCTGCTAGCCTGAGAAGTCCCTCCCCAGCCTTCTTGTAGCCCCCTTCAGATACTGGAAGGCCACAATGAGGTCACCTTGGAGACTTCTCCAGACTGAACAGCCCCAACTCCTTCAGTCTGTCCTCATAGGAGAGGATATGATGTCCTTACAGTTAAAGGCAAACACCTCTCCTATGAGGACAGACTGAGGGAGTTGGGGCTGTTCAATCTGGAGAAGAGAAGGCTCTGAGGAGACCTCATTGTGGCCTTCCAGTATCTGAAGGGGGCTCCAAGAAAGCTGGGGAGGGACTTTTGAGGGTGTCAGGGAGTGACAGGACTGGGGGGGATGGAACAAAACTAGAAATGGGGAGATTCAGATTGGATGTTAGGAAGAAGTTGTTCCCCATGAGGGTGGTGAGAGACTGGCACAGGTTGCCCAGGGAGGTGGTGGAGTCACCATCACTGGAGGTGTTCAAAAAAAGGCTTGCATGTGACACTTGAAGCCATGGTTTAGTTGTCAGGTGTTAGGTATTAAGTAACAGGTTGGGTTTGAGGATCCCTGAGGTCTTTTCCAACCTTATTGATTCTATGATTCTAAATCTACCCTCTTCAAGCTTCAATCCATTCCCTCTCTTCCGATCACTACCAGCCCTTGCAAAAAGTGCCTTCTTGGCTTCAGTTAATAATGTCAATCATTCTCCCCTCTTCTGGTCAGGTTCTGTGACCACCTCTGTGGTAAAAAGTAGTCTTACCAGTGAATGTGTTAGGCTGCAGATATGAAACCTTGATGGGAACTGAATAAGAGATTCGGTAAGAGGTGGTTAAATAAGAATGTGACAGTTGAGCAGCAGGATTGCTTCCAGTGTTGTACAACAAATTTGCATTGCAACAAGTATTTTTAGATCAGGTCAGGAAGGTTTCAGGGAAACATAGTCTGAAGCTGCAAAGCTACACTCTTACTCTTCATCAATCCTTTGGGAATACAGGGAAGGGTTTCAGGGAGCTCTTGTGTTTCGTTCTCCTCCAGCTCCCAGGCTGCCAAAAAGCAATTAGCTCAGGACTCCAGCACAGTTAGAGAGAGTGGCTTCATGCAGGCTGCTCTGCAGTCCAAGATTTCCCAGATCCCTTGGGTTGGTTTTTTTTGGTGTGGTTCTACAGCCTCCACTGTAAAAGTGGGAAAAATCTTATTAGCCATTGCACCAAAGCCTGCAGAAATTTGGCACCTCGTTCTGAATCAGAACATGTGGAAATCTCAGGAACCTCTGTTGAGGAAAGCTTTTGTAAGTGCATCTCTAATGACTTGACTCTCTGAGCTCCACCTCAGGTCTCTACTTCCAAGGCTCCTCCAACCTCAGAACTTCAAATGAAGTCATGGGAAACTTAAAGTGACTGAAAATCAGACTCAGAGGAGAATGATTTATGGTGGCAATTAGAATCATACAATTGTTAGGGTTGGAAAGGACCTCAAGGATCAGCCAGTTCCAATCCTCCTGCAATGTCCAGGGACACCTCACACTACAGCAGGTTGCTCACAGCCACATCCAGCTTGCCCTGAGAAAACCTCCAGGGATGAGGCTTCCACCACCTCCCTGGGCAACCTGTGCCAGGCTCTCACCACCCTCATGGGGAACAACTTCTTCCTAACATCCAATCTCAATCTACCCATTTCTAGTTTTGTTCCATTCCCCCCAGTCCTATCACTCCCTGACACCCGCAAAAGTCCCTCCCCAGCTTTCTTGTAACCCCTTCAGATACTGGAAGGCCACAATTAGGTATCCTCAGAGCCTTCTCTTCTCCAGACTGAACAAACGCAACTCTCTCACTCTGTCTCCATAGCAGAGCAGCTCCAGCCCTCTGCTCATCCTCACCACCCTTGTCTGGACACCTTCCAGCACCTCCAAATCCTTCCTGTAACAGGGGCTCCAGAACTGGATGCAGTACTCCAGGTGGGGTCTCACCAGAGTGGAGTAGAGGGGGAGAATCACCTCCCTCACCTTGCTGGCCACACTTCTCTTGCTGCAGCCCAGGCTCTGCTTGGCTTTCTGGGCTGCAAGTGCTCACTGCTGGCTCCTGTTGAGCTTCTCATCCCCCAGCACCCCCAAGTCCTTTTCTTCAGGGCTGCTCTCAAGCCAGTCCCTGCCCAGCCTGTATAGTTGCTTAGGATTGGCCTGACTCAGATACAGGACCTTGCCCGTGGTCTTGTTGAACTGCTTGATCTGCTCAGAATCCTATTGATTTTTAACAGTATTGAAACAAGTTGAAGGTAAAATGTGGGGAAAATATTTATCCTATGTTTGGAAGAAAGAAAATACCCCCTAAGGTCCTGCATTTAAGAAATACTGCAACAAAGCTCTTGGGATGCACTGGTGAATCAGTCAGGAGAAGATTTAAGTGGTCTGTACGCCTCTGAACACAAAATCTGAGGGCTGGGGGTCAGGAGGGAGGGGACAGGCTCTGCTCACTTGTTCCCTGGGATAGGACAAGGAGCAATGGATGTAAGCTGCAGCACAGGAGGTTCCACCTCAGCATGAGGAGGAACTTCTTCACTGTGAGGGTCCCAGAGCACTGGAACAGGCTGCCCAGAGAGGTTGTGGAGTCTCCTTCTCTGGAGACGTTCAAGGCCTGTCTGGATGTGTTCCTGTGTGACCTGAGCTAGATTGTATGGTCCTGCTCTGGCAGGGGGCTTGGACTTGGTGATTTAGTAGCTGTGAGGTCTTGGGTGGCAGGCTGGACTTGATGATCCTTGAGGTCTCTTCCAACCTTATTGATTCTATGATTCTGTGATCTCTTTGGGTCCCTTCCAACTCCTGACATCCTGTGAGCCTGCAAGCGTTCTTTCACTGTGGGTCACTGTGTGTCATGAGCCCCCAGAGACTTAGAAGTGAGCAAAAGGATGCAAGGATTTCGTTAGTGGTCTGCAGATCTGTCTCCCTAGAAGGGAGGCCACAGAAGCAGCTCAAGAGATCATGTTAGGAAACGTAGGCTACTTTTAAGTGCTTCCAATGGCTTGTAGAAGCTGCATCTCTCCAGGGCTGGAAGTAACTGTTTGTACCTGCAGCCAGCATGGACAGCTGCAGCTTACTCACCCAGCCTGGAGGAGCTACGCTGTTGCTGGAGGAGGGCTGGATCAAGATAGATGAGCTGAAAGGGAGCTGCCTTTGATACAGTAGTTCAAGAATGCCGTTGTACCCATCCTGAGTTGCACCTTGGCTACTGGATTCCTAAATTCTCTGTCCAGTTTGGAAATCCATAATTCCCAGAGTAAGTAGTGAGGAAGCTTCCCAGCTAGTTAGGAAACACAGCTTCAGCAGGGTGCCTTTGAAGTAGTCTGCAAGTCAGATTGCAGCCAGACAGCTTGGAGCTTGAGCCCTTAGCTAGCAGCAGCAGTCCTTGAAGACATTTTATGAGTTCTGAGAATTGCCACACTTGGGATGTTGTTTTTTTTTTTTTTCCCCTGCTACCTTTTAATCATTTCTGTTTAGTATTTCTCTCTTCGGATGTCTGGCAGCTCCCAAACCAAGGCAACTGTCAGAAGCACAGCTGCCTTCTCAGATGTTCTGGAGAGCATTCTGCCTGGACTACCTCCCTGTGACATGACACCACCCAGCAGATGCCTGAGGTGAAGTCCTGTGGGGGGGCCTGGGTGTTATGTTTGTCTGTACACAAAGATGACCCCACTTTCACCAAGGATTAGCTTCAGTTTCAGCCTGAGAGGCAAAGGCAGCCCAGCGCTCCCCGAGAGAGCCTTTCTCTGCTGTGCTCCTTTCCAGCAGTTTGCAGCGAACGGTGTTTGGATTTCTTTTTATTTCTGGTCTGGCTCTTTCCCCCAGCTGCCTGTGCTTGGTGATGGCACAGCCCTCTCAGAAGGGAAGATGCAAGGACCACGAACCTGAAGCACGGCAGTTACACAGTTGCACACAGTTGGTTTTTTAATTCATCGAAAACACAAAGGGGACCTGCGGCCAAGAGAGCCAATGGGATCCTGGGGGCAGCAAGAAAAGGGTGAGCAGAAGATCCAGGGAGGTTCTTCTCCCCCTCTGCTCTGCCCTGCTGAGACCACAGCTGCAATCCTGTGTCCAATTTGGGGCTCCTCAGGTCAAAAGCGGCAGAGACCTGCTGGAGAGAGTCCAACAGAGAGCCACAAGGATGCTTAGGGGACTTGAGCACCTCCCCTGTGAAGAGAGACTGAGAGCCCTGGGGGTGTTTAGTCTGGAGAAGAGGAGGCTGAGAGGGGATCTGATCAATGTCTATCAATCTCTGAGGGGTGGGGGTCAAGTGGAGGGGCCAAGCTCTTCTTGATGGTGCACAGGAATAAGCCAAGGAACACTGGAGACAAGCTTGAACATAGAAGGTTTCATCTCAACATGAGGAGAAACTTCTTTGCAGTGAGGGTGAGAGAGCCCTGGAGCAGGCTGCCCAGAGAGGCTGTGGAGTCTCCTTCTCTGGAGACTTTCCAACCCCACCTGGATGCATTCCTGTGCAGACTCGCCTGGGTGATGCTGCTCTGGCAGGGGGTTGGACTGGATGATCTCTGGAGGTCCCTTCCAACCTCTAATGTACTGTGGTACTGGGATTGATACTGTGACCTCTTTCATTATCCCAAGCTAACAACCAAAATAAAAGGTCTTGCAATGATGTAAGAGAACTGAAAACCTTTATTTGCTTGCAAAGCTCTTTATTTCTAGACAGCAAGATTGCTTCCACATAGGTTCTGTAAGGGAATGCTAGAGTAGGGTTGTGGGTTTTTTGGCAAGAATCTCTTTTTCTCACTCATTTACTGACTCATGCAAATAGGATTGATAAAAATGGAGAAATCATTTTGCTTTCACTCTCAAAGTCTTCATGCAATGCTTGCAGCCTGATGTAGGATCTATAGAAAGGAAAGACTGCTGAGAGACCAAACTGAGGAGTTGGACCCACTGCTTGTCACACAAAATACATTCAAATATTGCACAGAGTGAAGTGTGCCTTCAAGTCCCACATCCAATCCTCTATTGAGCACCTCCAGGGATGGTGACTCCACCACCTCCCTGGGCAGCACATTCCAATGGCCAATTACTCTTTCTGAGGAGAACTTTCTCCTCACCTCCAGCCTATACCTCCCCTGGCACAGCTTGAGACTGTGTCCTCTTGTTCTAGTGCTGCTTGCCTGGGAGAAGAGACCAACCCTCACCTGCCTACAACCTCCCTTCAGGGAGTTGTAGAGAGCAAGAAGGTCTCCCCTGAGCCTCCTCTTCTCCAGGCTAAGCAACCCCAGCTCCCTCAGCCTCTCCTCACAGGGCTGTGCTCCAAACCCCTCCACAGCTTTGTTGCCCTTCTCTGGACACATTCAAGAGTCTCAATGTCCTTCTTAAATTGAGGAGCCCAGAACTGGACACAGGACTTAAGGTGTGGCCTAACCAGTGCTGAGCCCAGGGGCAGTGTTCTTCCTATATTGTCACCTTGTATGTTCTCAAACTCACTGATTGAGAGAGTGTCCAGGCCTAGCCAGTTGCATCCTATTGCTTATTTTATAACCTCTCAGCATAGTGCTGGATTTGTGCTGTGCACAGTGCTAGTCCCTGCTCTGCAGGTGGGCTGCAGGAAATGAATCACTCTGCAATGTGGAAAGATGAAATGTCACTTAGAGCCCGAAGAAGCTGAAGAGGAAGCAGAGTGTGGGCTGCTGAAACTATTTGTATGATGTTGCTACAAAATGAAAAGCAAGCACACAGGTAAAGGCTCCATGGTGCCCGGAGGAAGCTGTGGTGTTAGTGGTGTGACCACCCAGCCTCTCTATGGACAATGATGAAGCATTTGCCTGCTCTACAGGTTGGGAAAAGAGCAAAATCTCCACTTTCACAGAATCACAGAATAATAGACAGAATAGTCAGGTTGGAAAAGACCCTCAGGAGCACCAAGTCCAACCCAGAACCCTACTCTACAAGGGTCACCCCTGAACCATAGCCCCAAGCACCACAACCAAACCACCTGGAAACACAGCCAGGCTTGGGGACTCAACCACCTCCCTGGGCAGCACATTCCAAGCCCTGACCACTCTTGCCATCAAAAAATGTTTCCTAATGTCCAGTCTAAACCTACCCAGTGGCAGCTTGAGGCCATTCCCTCTTGTTCTGTCACACCTGTGAGAAGAGACCAGCAGCAGCCTCTCCACACCCTACTTTCAGGTAGGTGTAGACAGCAATGAGGTCTCCTCTCAGCCTCTTCTTTTCCAAACTAACCATCCCCAGCTCCTTCAGTTGCTCTTCATCAGGTTTATTCTCCAGGCCCTTCCCCAGCTCCATTGCCTTCCTCTGCACTGGCTTGTTTCCTACAGAAATCAATCTGAAAAGCAAAACTAGGGTACAAGTAAGGGGAAATTGTAGAGGCAGTGATGCTTCAGTAGTAACACAAGTTAATTACCACAACTTCACATTCTTAATGCTGGACATGGTAGATGTAAATATACCTTCCCCTGCCCTGGCTCCAGCACCTCCACAGCTCTCTTGCATTGAGGTGCCCAAAACTGGACACAATCCTCAAGGTGTGGCCTCCCCAGAGCTGACCTTGACAAGAAGAGCCCCAAAGAGAAGGAAATTGACAGAGGTCTGTGCACTACTTAGCACACAGCACAGTGAGGTGACAGCAATGGGAAGGGTGTCCAGGAACAGTGAGAAGGTTAGGACTAGCCAAGTCAAGATGAAGAGGTGCAGATATGTCAGCTTCTCCCTTGCCCTTGTTCAGCACCTCAGTATGGCCCCCTGGGGAGCTGTCCCACCCCTCCAAAAAGGCAAACAAGCCTTCCTCTGAGCACATATTTCCCACTCTCTGTTTGGTTTTTTTTTTTTCCCCAGCCTTGAAAGAATTATCTACTTTGAGTGTGTCTGTGAGTAAACAAAAAAAGAGCAAATCATAGAATGGAACAGCAAAGCACAGCAAAGCACAGCACAGCACAGCACAGAATAGAATAGAATAGAATAGAATAGAATAGAATAGAATAGAATAGAATAGAATAGAATAGAATAAATAGAATTAACCAGGTTGGAAAAGACCTCAGAGATCATCAAGTCCAACCTATCACCCAACACCATCTAATCAACTAAACCATGGCACCAAGTGCCACATCCAGGCTCTTCTTAAACACCTCCAGTGATGGTGACTCCACCACCTCCCTGGGCAGCACATCCCAATGGCAAATCTCTCTTGCTGGGAAGAACTTTCTCCTCACCTCCAGCCTAAACCTCCCCTGGTGCAGCTTGAGACTGTGTCCTCTTGTTCTGGTGCTGGTTGCCTGGGAGAAGAGACCAACCCCCACCTGACTACAACCTCCCTCCAGGTAGTTGTAGAGAGCAAGAAGGTCTCCCCTGAGCCTCCTCTTCTCCAGGCTAAGCAACCCCAGCTCCCTCAGCCTCTCCTCCCAGGGCTGTGCTCCAGACCCCTCCCCAGCTTTGTTGCCCTTCTCTGGACACGTTCAAGTGTCTCAATGTCCTTAAACTGAGTGGCCCAGAACTGGACACAGGACTCAAGGTGTGCCCTAACCAGTGCAGTGTACAGGGGCAGAATGACCTCCCTGCTCCTGCTGGCCACACTATTCCTGATGCAGGCCAGGATGCCATTGGCCTTCTTGGCCACCTGGGCACACTGCTGGCTCATGTTCAGCCTACTATCAACCAGTGCCCCCAGGTCCCTTTCTGCTCTCCAGCCACTCTGACCCCAGCCTGTAGCACTGCATGGGGTTGCTGTGGCCAATGTGCAGAACCCGGCACTTGGATGTGTTCAATCTCCTGCCCTTGGACTCTGCCCATCTGTCCAGCCTGTCAAGGTCCCTCTGCAGTGCCCTCCTACCCTCTAACAGATCAACACCCACCCCCAGCTTGGTGTCATCATGGGGGAACTAAATCTCTTTAAAACAAACCAGGGCTGAGATTCCTGCACTGAGCACTCTGACTCATCTGCCTTAGGGGGGCCGGGGGGCTAACATAAAAAAATGTATCTGAGAGGGAGAAATGAGATCAAAGCACAAAAAAATTGTGCTAGCTTAATATTTACATTTTTGTTCAGCTTTCTCACATCCCATATTTGATTATCTCCAAGCAAATGGCCCTGCCTTGCAGACCTTCTATGCTACAGTAATTAAGCTGAGTGCAACTATCTCCTCTTCTTTCCAACTGCAATTGAAGTGAGGCACTGCTGGAAGACTCTCATCCAATTTAGAACCCAGTCAACTATTTTTGCCTGACACATTCTATTTCACCCCATCAATTATCCTTTTTAGTTTCTGTCTTATTGTACCCTTCCACCATAGAAATCTCAGAGTTTTCCCCTTTTGTCCTTCTTCTTATGGCTTTTATAGCTACCACAACTTGCAGCATATTCATGAGCTAGATATTCCTGTGCAGATCTCATGTGAGCCATAAGCTCCCTTTTGAGAAGTAAATGTTCTCCTCATCTGAGCTTTCCCACCTCTGCTTCAAGCCTGAATCTGCTACCAGCCTTGCCTCATCATGTCCTGATCTAGTGTGAGGTGTCCTCGCCCAGGGCAGGGAGTGTGTGGAACCAGATGATCATAGAATCACAGGATCAACCAGGCTGAAAAAGATCTCAGAGATCCTCAAGTCCAACCTATTACCTAAAACCTCATGACAACTAAACCATGGATTCAAGTGCCACATCCAAACCTACTTTGAACACTTCAAGGGATGGTGACTCCACCACCTCCCTGGGCAGCACATCCCAATGGCCAATTACTCTTTCTGGGAAGAACTTCTTCCTAACATCCAGCCTAAACCTTCTCTGGCACAGCTTGAGACTGTGTCCTCTTGTTCTGGTGCTGGTTGCCTGGGAGAAGAGACCAACCCCCACCTGGCTACAATCTCCTTCAGGGAGTTGTAGATGGCAATAAGATCTCCCCTGAGCCTCCTCTTCTCCAGGCTAAACAACCCCAGCTCCCTCAGCCTCTCCTCACAGGGCTGTGCTCCAGACCCCTCCCCAGCTTTGTTGCCCTTCTCTGGACTCCTTCCAGCAACTCAACATCTTTCCTAAACTGAGGAGCCCAGATCTGGACACAGTCCTCAAGGTGTGGCCAAACCAGTGTTGAGTCCAGGGCAGAATGACCTCCCTGCTCCTGCTGGCCACACTATTGCTGATGCAGGCCAGGATGCCATTGGCCTTCTTGGCCACCTGGGCACACTGCTGGCTCATGTTCAGCACCCTCAGGTCCTTTTCTGCCTGGCTGCTCTCCAGCTACTCTGTCTCCAGCCTGTAGCACTGCATGGTGTTCCTGTGGCCAACGTGTCTGAGTCCAAGCAGGCCATGCAGGTAACTACTGAATTAATGGAGAGAAACAGTAACTTTCTGCTGGTGATTCATCTAATCTGAAAGTCAAGGTCTCAGATCTTATGATGATTTAGCCTCTGGAACTGCCTGTGCTTTTAACTCGGGCACAGGGGATGATTTAGCTCTGCAATCTTTAGGCAGTAAAAGTGAGGAAGGTTCATTGAGCAGAAGAGAGATAGTTATGAAAGAAGAGCACTTAGAAGATTCCACATAGGCAGAGCTTGATGATTTGGAGACTGTTCTGGCAGTAGATGAGAAAGCATGCTACAAGAGACCACTCTATTAGGTGAAGGGGTTGGAGCAGATAATCTCCAGAGGTCCCTTTCAGCCCCTATCATTCTGTGATGATCTATTTCTGTATTACTGCAGTGAAAATGCACTGGAACCAGAGGTCTCACTGATTTCAGAGCACTTATAACACAGTGCAGGCCTTCACAGGAAGGCAGAGTCACCATCCCTGGAGGGGTTCAAGAGGGGATTGGATGTGGCACTTGGTGCCATGGTTTAGTCATAGGGTCTGTGGTGACAGGTTGGGCTCGATGATCTTTGAGGTCTCTTCCAACCTTGGTGATTCTGTGATTCTGTTAGGGGTTGGAAGGGACCTCCAGAAATCATCAAGTCCAATTCCTCTGCCAGAGCAGCACCACAGAATCCAGCACAGGTCACACAGAAACACATCCAGAAAGGGCTGGATAGTCTTCAGAGAAGGAGACTCCACAACCTCCCTGGGCAGCCTGTTCCAGGGCTCTCTTACCCTCACTGCAAAGAAGTTTCTCCTCGTGTTGAGATGAAACCTTCTGCATTCAGGCTCAAACCTGTTGTTCCTTGTCTTATTCCTGTGCAGCACCCAAAAGAGCTTGGCCCCCTCCACTTGACACCCACCCCTCAGATATCAATAGACATTGATCAGATCCCCTCTCAGTCTTCTCCAGACTAAACAGCCCCAGGGCTTTCAGTTTCTCTTCATAGGGAGATGCTCAAGTCCCCTAAGCATCCTCATGGCTCTCCCTTAGACTCTCTCCAGCAGGTCTCCATCTCTCTTGACCTGGGGAGCCCCAGATTGGACACAGGATTGCAGGTGTGGTCTCATCAGGGCAGAGTAGAGGGGGAGAAGAACCTCCTAGCCCTGCTGGAATATACTTAAATCCTTGTTTTATTAATCTCTACAATAAAAATCTAGACAAGGAGAGGAGTTCTTCTGATTACTCCAGACAACAACACAGACCTCTTCTGTTCATTGCTCTCCACTAAGCCTTGTGTGCAACATAGAAAAAACATTGAACTTAGACAACTGAAGAAACCATCTCAGTGATTTTGAGTTAGCTCATGGACAATTCACAACTTCCTCCTGAGTCACTCCAGTGTGATTGCCAGGACAGGGTGAATCCCCATCAATACTACTCAGTTGCATTCAGCACAGGTTGGCTGTAGCTGGTTTTATCTATGGAATACAGAATTAACCAGGTTGGAAAAGACCCCAAACCATCGAATCAACTAAACCATGGCACCAAGTGCCTCACCCAGGCTCTTCCTAAACACCTTCAGTGATGGTGATCATAGGATCATAGAATCACAGAATTACCAGGGTTGGAAGGGACCTCAAGGATCAGCCAGTTCCAAGCCCCCTGCCATGGGCAGGGACACCTCACACTACAGCAGGTTGCTCACAGCCACAGCCAGCCTGCACTGAGAAACCTCCAGGGATGAGGCTTCCACCACCTCCCTGGGCAACCTGTGCCAGGCTCTCACCACCCTCATGGGGAAGAACTTCCTAACGTCCAATCTCAATCTCCCCATTTCTAGTTTTGTTCCATTCCCCCAGTCCTGTCACTCCCTGACACCCTCAAAAGTCCCTCCCCAGCTTTCTTGGAGCCCACTTCAGATACTGGAAGGCCACAATTAGGTCTCCTCAGAGCCTTCTCTTCCCCAGACTGAACAAACGCCACTCTCTCACTCTGTCTCCATAGCAGAGCAGCTCCAGCCCTCTGCTCATCCTCACCACCCTTGTCTGGACACCTTCCAGCACCTCCAAATCCTTCCTGTAACAGGGGCTCCAGAACTGGATGCAGTACTCCAGGTGTGGTCTCATCAGAGTGGAGTAGAGGGGGAGAATCACCTCCCTCGACCAGCTGGCCACACTTCTCTTGCTGCAGCCCAGGCTCTGGTTGGCTTTCTGGGCTGCAAGTGGGCAACCTGTGCCATTGTCTCACCACCCTCATGGGGAACAACTTCTTCCTAACATCCAATCTCAATCTCCCCATTTCTAGTTTTGTTCCATCCTCTCCAGTCCTGTCACTCCCTGACACCCTCAAAAGTCCTTCCCCAGCTTTCTTGTAGCCCTCTTCAGATACTGGAAGGCCACAATTAGGTCACTTCAGAGCCTTCTCTTCTCCAGACTGAACAGCCCCAGCTCCCTCAGTCTGTCCTCATAGCAGAGCAGCTCCAGCCCTCTCTGCAGGTATTGTTCCTTCCCCAGGAACTGTGTGCCCCTGCAGCCCCAGGACAAAAAGCATTGAAGTTGTTGCACACAGTTATCTTTTACACCACAGTTATCTTTTTACCACTTCTTACTTTTATGGCAAGTGTTACCCCTGGCTTGTTTGCATTAGGAAAGTAATTTCATATTAAGGAGCTTTGCTTGCTGCACAAACTATCTTTAATCCATCAGCTGGTCTCAGAGCTGATGTAAGCAAGGGTTCCTACAAAGGCATTTCTGTTATCTTCTGTTCTTTCTGCAACCAATTAATCATTATTATATTGCCTCTTCTTTCCAGATCTCAGTTTATTTTCCTGAATACATACTGATAAAAGAAATGTGATTTTAGGTGGCCTTTAGTACAGCTGGTGGAAATGCTGATCTTGTGGTATAATGTAGGGCACCTGCAGAAGCTTTGAATGCTGATCTGGCAGAGGCCCTGCTGGAGTTCTGAAGGCTGGTAAGGTGTGCTCATTTACACCACATAGGATCATAGAAGCACAGAATCATAGAAGCACAGAATCATAAGAGCACAGAAACATAGAAGCACAGAATCATAGAAGCACAGAATCATAGAAGCACAGAATCATAACAGCACAGAATCATAGAATCACAGAATCATAGAAGCACAGAATCATAAGAGCACAGAATCATAGAATCACAGAATCAAAGACTCACAGAATCAAAGAGTCACAGAATCATAGAAGCACAGAATCAAAGAATCACCTAATCATAGAAGCACAGAATCATAAGAGCACAGAAACATAGAAGCACAGAATCATAGAAGCACAGAATCATAGAAGCACAGAATCATAACAGCACAGAATCATAGAATCACAGAATCATAGAAGCACAGAATCATAAGAGCACAGAATCATAGAATCACAGAATCAAAGACTCACAGAATCAAAGAGTCACAGAATCATAGAAGCACAGAATCATAAGAGCACAGAAACATAGAAGCACAGAATCATAGAAGCACAGAATCATAAGAGCACAGAAACATAGAAGCACAGAATCATAGAGAGCACAGAAACATAGAAGCACAGAATCATAGAGGCACAGAATCATAAGAGCACAGAAACACAGAAGCACAGAATCATAGAAGCACAGAATCATAAGAGCACAGAAACATAGAAGCACAGAATCATAAGAGCACAGAAACACAGAAGCACAGAATCATAGAAGCACAGAATCATAAGAGCACAGAAACATAGAAGCACAGAATCATAGAGGCACAGAATCATAAGAGCACAGAAACACAGAAGCACAGAATCATAGAGGCACAGAATCATAAGAGCACAGAAACACAGAAGCACAGAATCATAAGAATCATAAGAGCACAGAAACATAGAAGCACAGAATCATAGAGGCACAGAATCATAAGAGCACAGAAACATAGAAGCACAGAATCATAAGAGCACAGAAACACAGAAGCACAGAATCATAGAAGCACAGAATCATAAGAGCACAGAAACACAGAAGCACAGAATCATAGAAGCACAGAATCATAAGAGCACAGAAACATAGAAGCACAGAATCATAGAGGCACAGAATCATAAGAGCACAGAAACACAGAAGCACAGAATCATAGAAGCACAGAATCATAAGAGCACAGAAACATAGAAGCACAGAATCATAGAGGCACAGAATCATAAGAGCACAGAAACATAGAAGCACAGAATCATAAGAGCACAGAAACACAGAAGCACAGAAACATAGAAGCACAGAATCATAAGAGCACAGAAACATAGAAGCACAGAATCATAGAGGCACAGAATCATAAGAGCACAGAAACACAGAAGCACAGAATCATAGAAGCACAGAATCATAAGAGCACAGAAACATAGAAGCACAGAATCATAAGAGCACAGAAACACAGAAGCACAGAATCATAGAAGCACAGAATCATAAGAGCACAGAAACATAGAGCACAGAAACACAGAATCAATCAGAACACAATCACAGAGTCATAGCTTGTTCTGGGTTGGAAGGGACCTCCAAAGGTCATCCACTCCAACACCCTCTGAAGTCAGCAGGGACATCCCCAGCTAGATCAGGTTACCCAGAGCCCTGTCAAGCCTCACCTTGAATATCTCCAGGGAAGGGACCTCAACCACCTCCCTGAGCAACCTGTTCCAGTGCTCCACCACCCTCATAGTGAAGAACTTGTTCCTGATATCCAACCTAAATCTGCTCTTTTCTAGCTTGAAGCCATTGTCCCTTGTCCTGTCACTCAAGGCCTTTGCAAACAGTCTCTCTCCATCCTTCTTGTAGCCTCCTTCAGGTACTGGCAGGCTGCTAGTAGGTCTCCCCTGAGCTTCCTGTTCTCCAGGCTGAACACCTTCAGCTCCCTCAGCCTGTCCTTGTATCACAGGTGCTCCAACCCCCTGATCACCATGAAGATGTGTCCAGTTCTGGGCCACTTAATTCAAGAAAGATGCTGAGTTGCTGGAACATGTCCAGAGAAGAGCAACAAGGCTAGGGAGGGATTTGGAGCACAGCCCTGTGAGGAGAGGCTGAGGGAGCTGGGGTTGCTTAGCCTGCAGAAGAGGAGGCTCAGGGGAGACCTTATTGCTCTCTACAGCTCCCTGAAGGGAGGTTGTAGCCAGGTGGGGGTTGGTCTCTTCTCCCAGGCAAGCAGCACCAGAACAAGAGGACAGAGTCTCAAGCTGTGCAGGGGGAAGTTTAGGCTTGATCTTATCAAGAAGATCTTCCCAGCAAGAGAGATTGGCCATTGGGATGTGCTGCCCAGGGAGGTGGTGGAGTCACCATCACTGGAGGTGTTTAAGAAGAGCCTGGATGTGGCACTTGGTGCCATGGTTTAGTTGATTAGATGGTGTTGGGTGCTAGGTTGGACCTGGTGATCTCTGAGGTTCTTTTCCAAACTGGCTGATTCTGTGATTCTGTATTTCTATGGTATAGATTCTTGTCTTACTTCAGTTACAGTAGGGAGGAGATCTGTGGGAGGATTCAAGTATCAATGGCAACTGCAGTCAGCATACTTCCAAGAAGTAAGCTTTGAATAGCTCTCATGAAATTCTACTTAGCTACATAGGCATGGGAGTTGGAGTCCTACCTCAGAGTGGCCAGGGTTCAAACTCTTCAGTTGTTTGGAGAGCTTTGGCTAAGCTTTTTCAAGTGCCTAAGGGCAGATAACGGTAAACTGATCTCAAGTGATTCTGGATTGAACAGAAAGGGATTCCTCCACTTCCTTTATATTGTGTGTCTATTTTCTCTAGTGAAACACAAAGGTTTGCACAGTTTCAGACAGCTTCTGAATTTCTAGGGCTTTATTTCTGACTAAGAATTCTTTCTCATATAGAGGTGCAAGCCTTCCTAAATGGCAGCTCTGATGCCTGTGTCCCTGTGATGGAAACCTAAAACCAGCCTGGAAATGACTGCAGGGGATGTGTGCTTGAAAACAATCTGGGCCTGGAAGAGGAGCAGATCAGCTAATGAAGCTTCTTTTCTACTCTGAGTGCCATTATTCCATAAGTCGTTCAGCTGTCAGGTCCCTCTGCCATGTGTCTGCTTTCTCCTGTCTTATGTTGGACTGAGAAAAGAATACAGGAAGTGGATGTTTGCTTTGTATCAAGGGCAGGGACTGGCTTGAGAGCAGCCCTGAAGAAAGGACCTGGGTGTGCTGGGGATGAGAAGCACAACAGAAGCCAGCAGTGAGCACGTGCAGCCCAGAAAGCCAAGCAGAGCCTGGGCTGCAGCAAGAGAAGTGTGGCCAGCAAGGTGAGGGAGGTGATTCTCCCCCTCTGCCCCACTCTGGTGAGACCCCACCTGGAGTACTGTGCCCAGTTCTGCAGCCCCTGTTACAGAAAGGATCTGGAGATGCTGGAAGGTGTCCAGAGAAGGGCCACGAGGATGAGCAGAGGGCTGGAGCTGCTCTGCTACAAGGACAGACTGAGGGAGTGGGGGTTGTTCAGTCTGGAGAAGAGAAGGCTCCGAGAAGACCTTCTATGGCCTTCCACTATCTGAAGGGGGTTCCAAGAAAGCTGGGAGGGACTTCTTAAGGTGTCAGGGAGTGCTAGGACTGGGGAGGAATTGGAGTAAAACTAGAAATGGGTAGATTGAGCTTGGATGTTAGGAAAAAGTTCTTTTTTCCTTTTCTCTTTCTTTCTTTATTCCTTCCTTCCTTCCTTATTTTCTTTCTTTCCCTTCCTTCCTTCCCTCCTCTTCCTGCCTTCCTGCCCTCCTCCCTCCCTTCTTTTATTTCTTTCCCTTCCTTCCTTCCCTCCTCTTCCTGCCTTCCTGCCTTCCTCCCTCCCTTCCTCACTTATTTTGCTCTCAGACTTAGATGAAGATTTGTCTGAAAACAGAGATAAGATACACCAAAATACATTCCCCCAGTCCTATCACTCCCTGACACCCTATAAACTCCCTCCCCAGCTCTCTGGTAGCCCCCTTCAGATACTGCAAGGCCACAAGAAGGTCTCATCAGAGCCTTCTCCTCTTCAGACTGAACAGCCCCAACTCCCTCAGCCTGTCCTCATAGCAGAGCAGCTCCAGCCCTCTGCTCATCCTCATGGCCCTTCTCTGGACACCTTGAGCACCTCCAGATCCCTCCTGTAATAGAGGCTCCAGAACTGGACACAGAGCTCCAGGTGTGGTCTTAGCAGAGTGGAGCAGAAAGGCAAATCAGCTCCCTGCTGGCCACACTTGTGATGCAGCCCAGGATATGGTGCAATGCCGTTTCCCAGGTCTAGGTGGAAATCCTTGCAGCACTTTTAGTATTATCGTTGCAGCAGAACTGTAGACAGGTGATGGAGTTTGAATTCGGATTGGAGCTGCAGAAGAGCTGAGGTCAGCAGAACGCCTTGAGTCCTGTGTCCAGTTCTGGGCTCCTCAGTTTAGGAAGGACATTGAGACACTTGAACGTGTCCATTGAAGGGCAATGAGGCTGGGGAGAGGTCTGGAGCACAACCCTTAGAGGAGAGGCTGAGGGAGCTGGGGTTGCTTAGCCTGGAGAAGAGGAGGCTCAGGGGAGAGGCCTTCTTGCTCTCTACAACTACCTGAAAGGTGGTTGTAGTCAGGTGGGGGTTGGTCTTTTCTCCCAGAGCCTCATCCAGGCTCTTTTAAAACACTTCCAGTAACTGTCTCCTGAAGCTGCTGCTGATGTTCAAGTAGTTTACAACTGTCTGTCCATTCTAGAGACATAAAGAATGTGTCAGTATGGGATTTTGGGCATGTGTGGAATTTGAACAGCAACCTGGAGAAGCTTAAAATCAGTAAATGTTTGGTCATTGTTAAAGTCTAAGCAGTCTGGGTGAGGGGCAGTCTCCTTCTCTGGAGACTTTCCAGACCCATCTGGATGCATTCCTGTGTGACCTGTGCTAGATTCTATGGTCCTGCTCAGGCAGGGGTTGGACTCAACAATCTACCTTTCTACTCTGCCCAGGTGAGATCACAGCTGCAATCCTATGTCCAGTTTGGGGCTCCCCAGGTCAAGAGCGACAGAAACCTGCTGGAGAGAGTCCAAGGGAGAGCCAGGAGGGTGCTTAGGGGACTTGAGCATCTCCCCTGTGAAGAGAAACTGAGAGCCCTGGGGCTTCTTAGTCTGGAGAAGAGAAGGCTGAGAGGGATCTGATCAATGTCTATCGATATCTGAGGGCTGGGGGTCAAGTGGAGGGGCCAAGCTCTTTTGGGTGGTGCACAGGAATAAGACAAGGAACAATAGTTTCAAGCTTGAACATAGGAGACTTCATCTCAACATGAGGAGAAACTTTTTGCAGTGAGGGTGACAGAGCCCTGGAGCAGGCTGCCCAGAGAGGTTGTGGAGTCTCCTTCTCTGGAGCCTTTCCAACCCCACCTGGATGCACTGAAATGCAGCCTGCCCTGGGTGATGCTGCTCTGGCAGGGGGTTGGACTGAATGATCTTTCAAAGTCCCTTCCAACCTCTAATATTCTGTGATTCTGTGATGGTTTTTTTTCCTGTTAAGATTTCATTTTGTGAGCAGTGATGCCACTTCACCTTTGTTACAGAAAGCTTGAACCAGACCTTCCTGCTCAAAAGTGACAGAAATTGAACAGGAGCAGAATGGAGGGGGGGGGAAATAGCTTCCTGCAACAACTTTCAGATTTTCACACAACTTTGACTTTTCATTAGTGGCTTCCAGATCCTCTAAAAAGCACCAGCATATGTTCATTATTTTATAGAAGTTCCTCAAACTCTCAGAGCCATATGTTTTTCTGCAGGAAGTTGGCAGAATGCTGCATTATCTATACAAAGGGCAGACATAAAGAGGTGTCGCTGTTACTGGCTGCCCTGTTTCTCTTCCTTCTCATGATGCTGTTTGAGACAGAGAAGATGTGAAAGAATGGTCAGGTAGAATAGCCATTAGGATAGGATAGGATAGGATAGGATAGGATAGATAGATAGGATAGGATAGGATGGAATGGAATAATGGAATGGAATGGAATGGAATGGAATGGAATGGAATGGAATGGAATGGAATGGAATAGAATAGAATAGAATAGAATAGAATAGAATAGAATAGGATGGAATGGGATAGAATGGGATGGAATGGGATAGAATGGAATGGAATGGGATGGAATGGAATGGAATGGAATGGAATGGAATTGAATGGAATAGAATAGAATAGAATAGAATAGAATAGAATAGAATAGAATAGAATAGAATAGAATAGAATAGGATGGAATGGGATGGAATGGGATGGTATGGAATGGAATAGAATAGAATAGAATAGAATAGAATAGAATAGAATAGAATAGAATGGAATGGGATGGGATGGGATGGGATGGGATGGAATAGAATAGAATAGAATAGAATAGAATAGAATAGAATAGAATAATAGAATAGAATAGAATAGAATAGAATAGAATGGGATAGAATGGGATGGAATGGAATGGAATGGAATGGGAATGGAATGGAATGGAATGGAATGGAATACAAAACAATGGGATAGCATGGAATGGAATGGAATGGAATGGAATGGAATGGAATGGAATGGAATGGAATGGAATGGAATACAATACAATGGGATAGCATGGAATGGAATGGAATAGAATAGAATGGAATGGAATGGAATGGAATGGAATGGAATAGGATAGAATGGGATGGAATGGGATGGAATGGAATGGAATGGAATGGAATGGAATAGAATAGAATAGAATAGAATAGAATAGAATAGAATAGAATAGAATAGAATAGAATAGAATAGAATAGAATAGAATAGAATAGAATGGGATGGAATGGAATGGAATGGAATGGAATGGAATGGAATGGAATAGATCAGGTTGGAAGAGACCTTCAAGATCATCGCATCCAACCCATCATCCAACACCCCATAATCAACTATAACCATGGAACCAAGCACCCCATCAAGTCTCCTCCTGAACACCTCCAGGGATGGTGACTCCACCACCTCCCTGGGCAGCACATCCCAATGGCAAATTACTGTTTCTGGGAAGAACTTTCTCCTCACCTCAAGCCTACACACATAGCTCAGCCCAGGACTTTGTAACTCCTTGTTAATTTCTTCCTTTCCCTTGGTTCCTTGAAAATATTCCACGCTCTTGATGTAATGGAGGCATTTGTCAAAGCCAAATCTCCCTCTGAAGCTTGTGCCCAGTAAAGTATCTGGTAATGTTCAGTTCTTCCTCTCAGTAACCAACCAGCTGGAAGGCAGCAGGCTGGCCATATCAGCAGTCTTTGATGACATGATTGCTTAGTTCAGTAATTTAGCCTGAGAATGTGAGATACCTCCACAGAGTCTTCAAATAGTCAAAAGTAGCTTGTTCAAAGGAAAGCTTTCACAGAATCACAGAGCACTGGAGGTTAGAAGGGAACTGTAAGCATCATCCAGTCCAACCCCGCTGCCAGAGCACCATCACCCAGGGGAGTCTGCATTTCAATGCATCCAGGTGGGGTTGGAAATCCTCTCTGGGCAGCCTGCTCCAGGGCTCTCTCACCCTCACTGGAAGGAAGTTTCTCCTCATGTTGAGCTGAAACCTTCTGTGTTCAGGCTTGTACCTGTTGTTCCTTGTCTTACTACTGTGTACCACCCAAAAGAGCTTGGCCCCCTCCACTTGACACCCAGCCTTCAGAGATTGATAGACATATCAATGTCATATCAATCTCATCAGAGATCCCCTCTCAGTCTTCTAGTCTCCAGACTAAACAGCCCCAGGGCTCTCAGTCTCTCAGTCTCACTTCACAGGGGAGATGCTCAAGTACCCTAAGCATCCTCATGGCTCTCTGTTGGACTCTCTCCAGCAGCTCTCTGTCTCCCTTGACCTGGGGAGCCCCAAACTGGACACAGGATTGCAGCTGTGGTCTGAGCAGGGCAGAGTAGAGGGGAGAAGAACCTCCCTAGCCCTGCTGGTCACACTTTTCTTGCTGCCCCCCAGGATCCCATTGGCCCTCTTGGCCACAAGGGCATGTTGAAACAAACTAGAAATGGGTAGATTCAGATTGGATTTTAGAAAAAGTTCTTCCCCAGGAGGGTGGTGAGAGACTGGCACAGGTTGTCCAGGGAGGTGGTGGAAGCCTCATCCCTGGAGGTGTTTGCAGCCAGGCTGGATGTGGCTGTGAGCAACCTGCTGTAGTGTGAGGTGTCCCTGCCCATGGCAGGGGGCTTGGAACTGGCTGATCCTTGAGGTCCCTTCCAACCCTAACAATTCTACGGTTCTCTTACTGGGCAGCAGCCAGCCAACCACAACCCATAAATGTAAATTCATAGTGCTACCATGACCCTTTGCAGGCTACAGGGACCAAGTGCTTTCCCTAGAACATCTGGTTCTCAAAAGAGGGGACATGGGACTTGTTTCAGACCTGAAGGGTCTTCCCACACAGCACGGTGCGATGTCAGATCTGTGCATGTGAAGTACCACCTCTTATGCTTAAAAGTTGTGAAACCTTACCAATTGTCTCCAGCTTTTGTGATACTATGGTTATGTCTCATCCATAGTTGTCTTTGGGCTTCCTAACTGAGTGAGTGTTCGAGGCCCAGAAGCTGCCCTATCTCTGCATTTCCATGCTTGCAAAAGGCTGAAGGAGTCTGAAAGAATAACCTGAACTTTGAATGTTCTGGCTGCGGAACCTTTAGCTTTTCTCAGCACTGCCTTGCCATGCTCTTCTGCAAGTTTCCCCTGAGGCTGCTGCAATCCTGGCTTCCCCACCCATCTGCTTGCCTAGGAGTTTAGAGGCAGTGTTTTAACGGTCAAGGCTTTTCTCTCTGGAGGAGAGTGCAGCTTTGGGGTAAGCTGTAACACTCAGAACTCTGGGCTCAGCCTAAGGAGTGAATTGATTGCAACCTTGCAGCTTTCAGGGAAGTGTGCTTCCCTGCAGCGGCCAAACAGGCCTTTTAAAAGCTGGAAGCCAGCCTTTATGGATGTGATAGCTAATCTTTCTTCCTGTAGCTTGGCAACCCAACCTCCATCCGTTTGCATGGTTAAGTGCAGTGTTTTATCTGTGCTGAGCTGTGTTTATTGTGTCCCTGATGGAGAAATCATCTGTCTGATACTGGAAAGTGTTTCACTTAAGAATCTCATCTACCCACTTCTAGTTTTGCTCCATTCCCCCCAGTCCTATCACTCCCTGACACCCTCAAAAGTGCCTCCCCAGCTTTCTTGGAGCCCTCTTCAGATACTGGAAGGGCACAAGGAGGTTGTCTCGGAACCTTCTCTTCTCCAGACTGAACAGCCCCAACTCTGACAATCTATCTTCATAGGAGAGGAGTCTGTCTCCATAGCAGAGGAGCTCCAGCCCTTGCTCATCCTCCTGGCCTTTCTCTGGGCACCTTCCAGCACCTCCAGATCCTTCCTGTAATAGAGGCTCCAGAACTGGACACAGTACTTCAGGTAGGGTCTCACCAGAGCAGAGTAGAAGAGGAGAACCCATCACTGGAAGTGTTTAAGAGAGGACTGGATGAGGCCCTTAGTGCCATGGTTTAGTTGATTAGATGGTGTTGGGTGACAGGTTGGACTTGATGATCTCTGAGGTCTTTTCCAACCTGGTTAATTCTATCCTATCCTATCCTATCCTATCCTATCCTATCCTATCCTATCCTATCCTATCCTATCCTATCCTGTTCTGTCCTATCCTATCCTATCCTATCCTATCCTATCCTATCCTATCCTATCCTATCCTATCCTATCCTATCCTATCCTATCCTATCTTGTCCTGTTCTGTTCTGTTCTATTCTATTCTATTCTATTCTATTCTATTCTATTCTATTCTATTCTATTCTATTCTATTCTATTCCAGTCTATTCTATTCTATTCTATTCTATTCTATTCTATTCTATTCTATTCTATTCTATTCTATTCTATTCTATTCTATTCTATTCTATTCCATTCCATTCCATTCCATTCCATTCCATTCCATTCCACTCTACTCTACTCTACTCTACTCTACTCTATCTCAATGATCCTTCTCAACTCTCACCCCAACTCTCACAGTCTGTCTTCATAGCAGCAGAGCTCCAGCCCTCAGATCATCCTCATGGCCTCTCTCTAGACATGTTGATTCAAGAGTCCTTGCCATCTGTGAGTGACAGGGTTAATAACTCCTGTGTGCATGGGCATCTTTCCTTTGCTCTGCTTGTGTCTACTTTATAAACTCTTCATTGCATGGACTTTATTCTGGGCCTTGTACTGTTCCGTGGATATTACTGGCTCATAAATAACTTGGCTCAGGAACAGCAATGCTAAAATAAGTCATGATTTGAATCTCAGCACAGTAAGATATTTAAGCACATGCTTAACTTACATGAGGCAGCACGGTATTTGGATGCTACGGTATTTGAAGGGAGCTTGGTGCTGAGAGGGCTGGAAACAAAAGGGAAAGGTCATCATTCTGGCACTGCAGTCAAGCAGTAATGCTAAAATATTAGTCTGAACAAGGCCTTGCAGAAAGAAATGCTCCTGACATTTCAGCACCCAGTTGGGTTTGGGGAAAATACATACAAAAAGGCAATCATATCTCTCTATATAGAGGATATCTTTTACAGAATAGAATAAGGAATTATCCAAGTTGGAAAAGACCTTTGAGATCATCAAGTCCAACCTAGCACCCAGGACCATTTAATCAACTAAACCATGGCACCAAGTGCCTCATCCTGGCTCTTTTTGAACACCTCCATTGATGGTGACTCCACCATCTCCCTGGGCAGCACATCCCAATGGCCAATCTCTCTTGCTGGGAATAAATTCTTTCTAAGTCAAGACTAAACTTCCCCTGGTGGAGCTTGAGACTGCATTCTCTTATTCTGGTACTGGCTGCCTGGGAGAAGAGACAAACCTCCACCTGGCTACAATCCCCCTTCAGGTACTTGTAGACAGCCATAACGTCTCCCCTGAGGTTCCTTTTCTCCAGGATAAGCAACCCCAACTCCTTCAATTGCTCCTCACAGGGCTGTGCTCCAGGCCCCTCCCCAGCTTTGTTGCCCTTCTCTGGACACCTTCCAGCATCTCAACATCTTTCCTAAACTGAGGAGCCCAGATCTGGACACAGTCCTCAAGGTGTGGCCAAACCAGTGTTGAGTCCAGGGCAGAATGACCTCCCTGCTCCTGCTGGCCACACTATTGCTGATGCAGGCCAGGATGCCATTGGCCTTCTTGGCCACCTGGGCACACTGCTGGCTCACATCTATTCATTCTCAGAAAGCATATGAGTAGGAATAGCATATCAGTAGGAACTCAGGAGGAGACACTGAATTTTGCTGGTTTAAAATGGATTTTCAGTGTCAGGTTCTGAGGACAACTTCCCATCTCACACCATAGTGGAGAAGTAGAAAATAGAAGCTGATATAGAGCCGTGATTGCAGAAAGGAAAAGAGATTAGGTTTATATCCTTAAGGTAGTTAAATTCCCAGACTCTCAAAGCACTCAGTCCACAGGAGATGAACTCTGGATGAATCTGGATGCATTCCTGTGTGAGCTGTGCTAGATTCTCTGGTCCTGCTCTGGCAGTGGGGTTGGACTCAATGATCTCCTGAGGTCTCTTCCAACCCCTAACATCCTGTGATCCTATGAACTCTGGAAAGTTCCAAAACCTGCTTTAATATTCCAACCATACAGCTGTTTTGGCATCTAAGTTTCTCCAGCTGGGCATAGAAGGAGCCAGCTAAGACTCACTATATCTCTGTCAGTGCTATGGATAGGTGTCATAGGTGGGACTTGATGGAAAGATGTTGACTTGCTGGAGAGTGTCCAGAGAAGGGCAACAAAGCTGGGGAGGGATTTGGAGCACAGCCCTGTGAGGAGAGGCTGAGGGAGCTGGGGTTGCTTAGCCTGGAGAAGAGGAGGCTGGAGAATAGAATAGAATAGAATAGAATAGAATAGAATAGAATAGAATAGAATAGAATAGACCAAACCAGGTTGGAAGAGACCTTCAAGATCATCACGTCCAATCTATTATCCAACACCACCTAATCAACTAAACCATGGCAGCAAGCACCCAATTGAGTCTCCTCCTAAACACCTCTAATGATGGTGACTCCACCAACTCCCTGAGCAGCACATTCCAATGGCCAATCTCTCTTGCTGGGAAGAATTTCTTCCTAACATCCAGCCCAAACCTCCCCTGGCGCAGCTTGGGACTGTGTCCTCTTGTTCGGGTGCTGGTTGCCTGGGAGAAGTGACCAACCCCCACCTGGCTCCAGCCTCCCCTCAGGTAGATGTAGACAGCAATAAGGTCTCCTCTGAGCCTCCCCCTCTCCATGACAGGTTGGACTCAATGATCTTGAAGGTCTGTTCCAAGAGGGTTCATTGTATTCTATTCTATCATTTTCATGGCCCTCCTCTGGACCTGCTCCGTCAGGTCCATGTCCTGCCTATGCTGAGGGCTCCAGACCTGCACACAGCACTCCAGGGGAGGTCTCAGCAGAGACTTGTAATCATGGAGTGCTGGAGAAAAAGATTGTCTAAACATAACTGCATTGAATGAAAGATAATTCTTTTTTTCCCCCTGTACAAAATTACCCTTTGGCCATTCCCAGCCAACATTTCCCTTTTGTATTGCTACTGTTAGCCCAGAATCTGCCAACAGCCAAACCATAGTTTAGGAGGAGAGAAAACAGAGCAAAGTTACATTTCTGTGCAAACCAGTTGCTGATGTCTACTTGCTCAAGTAAGCAAAGTGTGTTTGCTTGAAATGGAAAAGGAAATGGAAAAGGCCAGACAATCAGGCCTCAATGTCTTCCAGTTGACATTAAAGTAGAGCTAACATTTCTAATGGAGAGGAGGGAAGGAAACCACGTCAGCAAGTATTGCAAGGCACTTGGGTTTATTTTCTGCTTTAAAGGCTTGCTGTTTTCCTCTGCTTGAAATGCTGAAGGCAAATTTCTCCTGGCATTCCAGATGGCAGATCTGGAGTCTGTGCGAGGGCAGCAAGAGATCAAAATTGATCAAGTATGTTTAAAAGGCAATATCTCTCCAGAGCTGAAAATAGGATGTCTGTCATAGAATCATAGGATCAACCAGGTTGGAAAAGACCTCAGAGGTCATCAAGTCTAACCTATCACCTAATACCTAACACCTCCTGACAACTAAAGCATGGCTCCAAGTGCCACATCCAAGCCTTTTGTGCACACCTCCAGGGATGGTGACTCCACCACCTCCCTGGGCAGCACATCCCAATGGTCAATCTCTCTTGCTGGGAAGAACTTTCTCCTCACCTCAAGTCTAAACCTCCCCTGGCACAGCTTGAGACTCTGTTCTCTTGATCTGGTGGCTTTGTGGTTCTGTGCTGGACTCTTTCAAGCAGGCAAGGAAAAATAGAAAGAAAGAAAGTGAGAAAGCAAGGAAGGAAGGAAGGAAGAGAGGGAGGAAAGGAGAGAGGAAGGAAGGAAGGAGGAGAGGAAGGAAGGAAGAGAGGAAGGAAGGAAGAGAGGAAGGAAGGAAGGAAGGAAGGAAGGAAGGAAGGAAGGAAGGAAGGAAGGAAGGAAGGAAGGAAGGAAGGAAGGAAGGAAGGAAGGAAGGAAGGAAGGAAGGAAGGAAGGAAGGAAGGAAGGAAGGAAGGAAGGAAGGAAGGAAGGAAGGAAGGAAGGAAGGAAGGAAGGAAGGAAGGAAGGAAGGAAGGAAGGAAAAAAAATGAAGAATAGGAAAAAAATGAGTGGGATAAAAGAAGAGCCCAAAGTTATTGAAGTTTTCCTGGAGCTATTAAATTGTGAAGAGATGTTGCAATAATTTTCCAGTGTAACAGTTGCCTCTTGCTCGTTTGGCTTGTGTGTTACAGGTTGGAGCCTACAGACTTTCTCGTTCCTCCATTTCCTGTGTTCTTTCCATGTGCTCTGTGGATATTCAGCCTGCTAGGAGGACAATGCACTAACTGGCATTGACAACAGCCTGGAGAGCATGGAAGCAGCCAAAGATTGTAGTGAACCAGAAAGAGAACAGTAGGTGGAAGCAGCCAAGGATTGTAGTGAACCAGAAAGAAAACAGTAGGTGAAGTGATTTATATGTTGCTTCCCTTTCTGATTCATCTTTGTTTTCTCCTTACTTCATTCTGAGCAGATATACTTCTTTTCTAGAGAGCACACAACCAGGAGCAAACACATTTGTTTGCTAATTATTCAAGTAAGCATATTTGTTTGCAGCTCAATTCCTCCACCCTTTATGCTAATACTTAGAGGGGATTTAATTAATGTTAATCAATATCTGAGGGCAGGGGGTCAGGAGGGAGGGGACAGGCTCTGCTCACTTGCTCCCTGGGATAAAAGGACCAGGAGCAATGGATGGGAGCTGCAGCACAGGAGGTTCCACCTCAACGCCAGGGGAACTTCTTTACTGTAAGGGTCACAGAGCACTGGAACTTTCCAACCCCACCTGGATGCATTCCTGTGCAGCCTGCCCTGGGAGATGCTACTTTGGCAGGGGGGTTGGACTGGATGATCTCTGGAGGTCCCTTCCAACCTCTAATATACTGTGATACTGTGATCTTCAGGGGTCCTTTCCAGTGCCTAATGTCCTGTGATCCTGTGACAGGAGCCGTAACATCTAAGTGCCATTAAACATCAGATAACACATCTGCTTTCCCTAATTACTGCAGGGTTGTACTGCAGGGTTGCTTTGTCATTATCATTACCACAATGTCTTTGCATCCTTTTACAGTCACTGTAGATTTGGGTTATTTTCTGTTCATCAGAGGCCAGAGGAATACATTTTCTAAAGGCTTATGCTGATAATTTCCTTCCCTGGACTTGTCATTTTAATGCAGTGCAGCAGCTGCTGTCTCCCACTCAAAGTGCAAAATGATCTCTTGTGGCATTCACAGATATTGTTTTCTCAGTGCTGACGGATTCTTGGAGCAATATTTTGCTGATATTATCAACACTGTTAAGGAAATGTAACCTCTGAGGATGCCTGAGAGGTTTGCTCATGTTACTCAGGGAAGAAAGGTGATCTGAACTGAGTTGTAAAGCAGAAAGAAGATCAGAGGATGCCACATGGTGGATGGCAAACTGGCTCGACAACAGAGTTCAGGGAGTTGTCATCGGTGGCACAGAGTCAACTTAGAGGGTTTGCCCCAGTGGTGTTCCCCAGAGATCAGTACTGGGCTCAGTTTTGTTCAATATCTTTATCAACAACCTGGCTGAGGGGTTGAGGCTACCCTCAGTAAGCTCCTGATGGTACAAAACTGGGGGTGGCTGAGACCTGCCAGGCTGTGCTGGCATCCAACCAGAGCTGCACAGGCTGGGAGCTGGGTGCTGGCAAACCTCATGGAGTTCAATAAGAAGTGCAGGGTGCTGCATCTGGGGAGGAATAACAGCAGGCACCAGGACAGGTTAGGGGCTGCCCTGCTGGAGAGCAGCTCCACAGAGAAAGACCTGGGAGTGCTGGTGGGCAGCAAGTTCTGCATGGGACAACAATGTGCCCTGGTGGCCGAGAGAGACAATGGGATCCTGGGGGCAGCAAAAGTGTGGCCAGCAGGGCTGGGGAGGTTCTGCTCTGCCCTGGTGAGACCACAGCTGCAATCCTGTGTCCAGTTTGGGGCTCCCCAGTTTGAGAGAGACAGAGACCTGCTGGAGAGAATCCAAGGGAGAGCCAGGAGGATGCTTAGGGGACTTGAGCATTTCCCCTGTGAAGAGAGACTGAGAGCCCTGGGGCTGTTTAGTCTGGGGAAGAGAAGGCTGAGAGGGGATCTGATCAATGTCTAGCAATAGCTGATAGCAATTGCTCCCCTCAAGTGGAGGGGGCCAAGCTCTTTTTGGTGGTACAGAGGAATAAGCCAAGGAACAATGGATACAAGCTTTAACACAGAAGGTTTAACCTCAATGGGAGGAGAAACTTTGCAGTGAGGGTGACAGAGCCCTGGAGCAAGCTGCCCAGAGAGGTTGTGGAATCTCCTTCTCTGGAGCCTTTCCAACCCCACCTGGATGCATTCCTGTGCAGCCTGCCCTGGGTGATGCTGCTCTGGCAGGGGGGTTGGACTAGATGATCTCTGGGGGTCCCTTCCAACCTCTAATGTACTGTGGTACTGTAATACTGTGGGCATCCTTCAGTGCAAGCTGTTCACTTTGCCATCTTCTTCAGTGCCTAAGTGTTGCTCTGGTGAAACATTTATTGCAGCAAAATTTCAAATGTATACTTCACCTCAAGAGTGGAATTTGTAAAAGCTGGTGGGAGATCCTTAAGTGACTTTCCACCATGGTATTGGAAGGTATCAGTTATGGCTTGGTACTGAGGATTAATATAAAAAACAATAACTGAGGAAAAAAAATAGAATAGAATAGAATAGAATAGAATAGAATAGAATAGAATAGAATAGAATAGAATAGAATAGAATAGAATAGAATAGAATAGAATTAACCAGGTTGGAAAAGACCTCAGAGATCATCAAGTCCAACCTATCACCCAACACCATCTAATCAACCAAACCATGGCACCAAGTGCCTCATCCAGGCTCTTCCTAAACACCTCCAGGGATGGTGACTCCCTGGGCAGCACATTCCAATGGCCAATCTCTCTTTCTATGAAGAACTTCTTCCTAACATCCAGCCCAAACCTCCCCTGGCACAGCTTGAGACTGTGTCCTCTTGTTCTGGTTGCCTGGGAGAAGAGACCAACCCCCACCTGACTACAACCTCCCTTCAGAGAGTTGTAGAGAACAATAAGGTCTCTCCTGAGCCTCCTCTTCTCCAGGCTAAGCAACCCCAGCTCCCTCAGCCTCTCCTCACAGGGCTGTGCTCCAGACCCCCTCCCCAGCTTTGTTGCCCTTCTCCAGACACATACAAGAGTCTCAATGTCCTTCTTAGATTGAGGAGCCCTGAACTGGACACAGGACTCAAACTGTGGCCTTCAGGTAGTTGCAGAGAAGAGTAAGGTCTCCCCTGAGCCTCTTCTTCTCCAGGCTAAGCTAATGATGCTGTTATCAGTTTGGCAAAGCTGAATTAGAGGCAGTGATATTCTTCTCAGTTTATCTCAAGATTCTATTCAGAAGTCCCAGTATCTCGCAGCTCCAGCAAGGGCTGGAGCTCCTCTGCTATGGAGACAGATTGTCAGAGTTGGGGCTGTTCAGTCTGGAGAAGAAAAGGTTCCAAGGAGACCTCCTTGTGGCCTTCCAGAATCTGAAGGGGGCTACAAGAAAGCTGGGGAGGGACTTTTGAGGGTGACAGGGAATGATAGGGCTGGGGGAATGGAACAAAACTAGAAATGGGTAGATTCAGATTGGATGTTAGGAAGAAGTTGTTCCCCGTGAGGGTGGTGAGAGACTGGCACAGGTTGCCCAGGGAGGTGGTGGAAGCCTCATGCCTGGAGGTTTTTGCAGCCAGGCTGGATGTGGCTGTGAGCAACCTGCTGCAGTGTGAGGTGTCCCTGCCCATGGCAGGGGTTGCAGCTGGCTGATCCTTGAGGTCCCTCCCAACCCTGACAATTCTATGATTCTATGACTCAATGTCTAAAGAGGCATCAGTCAAGAAGTGAAGGCTTTCCTCTAAATCTTGGCCTTCATTTCAACCTGCTGAATGTATGGCTCCCTGAAGCATTGTAAATGGACGGGCAGGCAGACAGATACCCACTGCAATATATGTCCCAGTTTTCCTCTCTTGCAAAGTCCACTAACACCACACAAGACCATAAATCTGGGGAAAAGATCAAGGCTGCTATGTGAAAGGAGGAAATAAAGCAGCACTGTGAAGAGTCATAGAATAGAATTGGCCTCACCAGGGTGGAGTAGAGGGGGAGGAGAACCTCTCTCAACCTACTAACCACAGCCCTTCTAATCCACCCCAAGATGCCCTTGGCCTTCTTGGCTGCAAGGGCCCTTTGTAAATGCCTTTTATAAAGACATGAACAAGGAGGGGAGCCCTGAATATGTACAGGCTGCAGGCTGCCATGAGAAAACTCCATCTGTGTCAAAAGAATGAAGTCATTTTTGAGCTCTCTGTGGCACTGAGGGACAGAATGACCTTGTGTGTCATGTATGAAACGGCCTTGCTCTGCCAGTCGTGATGGGTACATTGAGGCTGATATCAGCAGTGGCTTCTGATGCTTGCTACCTGACAAACTATGCCCAGGTTCTAGAGTAGAGTAGAACAGAATGGAATGGAATGGAATGGAATGGAATGGAATGGAATGGAATAGAATAGAATGGAATAGAATAGAATAGAATAGAATAGAATAGAATAGAATAGAATAGCATAGAATAGCATAGCATAGCATAGCATAGCATAGCATAGCATAGCATAGCATAGAATAAACCAGGTTGGAAAAGACCTTTGAGATCGAGTCCAACCTATCCCCCAACACCATCTAACCAACTAAACCATGGCACTAAGCACCCTATCCAGTCTCTTCCTAAACACCTCCAGTGATGGTGACTCCACCACCTCTGGGCAGCACATTCCAATGGCCAATCTCTCTTTCTATGAAGAACTTCTTCCTAACATCCAGCCTGATCCTCCCCTGGCACAGCTTGAGACTGTGTCCTCTTGTTCTGGTTGCCTGGGAGAAGAGACCAACCCCCACCTGGCTACAACCTCCCTTCAGGTAGCTGTAGAGAGCAATAAGGTCTCCCTGAGCCTCTTCTTCTCCAGGCTAAGGTAGCACTTGTTTGCAGGTCGTTCTGATTGTCTGTCCTCTGTGTACAGCTCCAGCTGCAGGTCGATTCCGCTGGCGCTACTCAGTGCTTTGCTTTAAGAAGCTAAGGCTAAAACCAGAGAGGGATTAGGCACAGATTTACTGACAGGTGTTCTGGAGAGCTTGAGTCATGATGTCCAACTCTCATTGAAAGGGCTTATGGGCACAGCTTTTTTCCATTACCTCAGTGAAAACTGGCTGTGAAAATCACACAACAGAAGAGACGCAGCGGTCCTCAGACGTGTGGAGCCAGCAGCAGCAGATGGAGGCAGCACACTCAAATGCAGCAACTAATTGTAGGGAAGAAAGCATTTTGTGTCTCTTGGGTAAGGTAGGGAGGGCAAGACAATGTGGGTACAACAAAAAGACTGTGAAGTAGGACAAAAAGCAGTCAGGACATAGATTAATCATTAATTAATCACAGAATTTCAGGGCCTGGAAGGGATCTCCAAAGCTCATCCAGTCCAAGTCCCTGCCAGAGCAGCATCACCTAGAGCAGGTCACACAGGAACACATCCAGGTGGGTCTTGAATATCTCCAGATATTCAAGATATTCCTGTTTCCATGGAACTTCCTCTGCCTCAGCTTCCACCACTGCCCCTTGTGCTGGCATTGGGCATCACCCAGCAGAGCCTGGCTCCAGCCTCTCAGGACTCATCCTGCACATCTTTATCCACAGGAATGAGGTCACTTCTCATTTTCTTTTCCAAGCTAGAGAGCCCTCAGCTCCCTCAGGCTCTCCTCACTAGGAAGATGTTCCACTCCCTTCAGCATTTTTGTGTCTCTGTGCTGCATTCTCTCAAGCAGTTCCCCGAGCTCCTTCTTGAACTGAGGGATCCACAACATTCCAGATGCAGCCTCACCAGGGCAGAGTAGAGAGGGAGAAGAACCTCTCTCAACCTAGTAACCACAGCCCTTCTAATGCACCCCAGGACACCACTGGCCTTCTTGGTCACAAGAGCACATTGCTGGCTCATGGTCAACCTCCCATCCACTAGGACCCCCAGGTCCTTTTCCCTTTCACTTCTGTTCAGCAAGTCAGTCCCCAACCTATAGTGCTCCATGGGGTTGTTCTTTCCTGGGTGCAAGACTCTACACCTGCCCTTGTTGAACCTAATTAATTTCTCCCTGCCCAACCTTGCAGCCTATCCTTCAGGGAGTTGTAGACAGCAATAAGGTGTCCCGTGAGCCTCCTCTTCTCCAGGCTAAGCAACCCCAGCTCCCTCAGCCTCTCTCATAGGGCTGTGTTCCAAACCCCTCACCAGCTTTATTGCCCAAATGGTAAGGTCTATAGAATTCATTGGCTTGCTAATAGGCATACAGAGAAGAGGCATAAAAGGTTCTCCCTCTTTTTTTCTTCTTCTGTCACTCCTGCTTGGAATTTCTCTCTGTCTTCCCATGGCCTTGCCAGGGGATCTCTATTTTGACTACTGTGTGAGGCAAGAGGAAGGAAGGAGGGAGTGAGGGAGGAGCTGAATGGGTGCTCTGGATCCATGCAGGGAGGTCTGAGGGGTTTCTGTGTTCTTTCTAACTTGCAAAAATACATCTGTGTTGTCCATATATTGCTCATTTTGCACATATTCATTGCATTCTGCATTTCTAGATTGCAGTTTGCTTGTACATAGAGCTCCAGTTGCTTCCAAAATCTTCTGAGCTAGCCTGGCAATTTTCTTTTGGGGGATAATTCTCCCAGTTAGCTGGGGGGGGGGGTAGTGGTGATTACCAACCCACCACAGCATCAAATGTTTTTCTGTTCTTGGCTTTATGATTCCACAATAGTCAGCTAACTGGGAGTGCAAGTGAAAGAGCCAGGGACAAGGGTGACAGGCACAAGGAGGGGAGAAGGGCAGAAGCACTGAGACTGCAGTGAACCACTTGTGAGAGGAGAGGCTGTGCAAAGAGTGGAGGAAGCAGCTTGTTAGCAAGGAGCATAAGCTGCAGCCAGCCCTGTAAAGGTACATCATTGTTTTCAGTCCTTGCTGCTGAACCTGCTGAGATCACTTTCAGCTCCTGCTGTTTGAAATTGTATCATTAGAACCTTTACAAAAGAAATAAATACATTGGATTTTGACTGAACTGGTTATTTTTTTCCCAGACACATTTTTCCCTTTGAAGGAAACCTTGGACCATCCCTGAGAGTCTCCCTGCTGTTAGCTTCAATGTCTTTTGGGCTGCCCTGCTGGGTTCTTATGCCATTGTTCTTCCACAGACCACACAGTTAGTTAATGGGATGGAGAGGCTAAAAACCTCCACCTGGGGAGGATGGCTCCTCTGCAATACACTCATCCTGGCCCGGGGAGGTGCTCTTAATAGTGGCAACACCTCATCACCTCCACACCTCATCACCTCCTCTATGAATAGAATAGAATAGAATAGAATAGAATAGAATAGAATAGAATAGAATAGACCAGACCAGAATAGGCAACCAGCACCAGAACAAGAGGACACAATCTCAAGCTGCACCAGGGGAGGTTTAGGAAGAAGTTCTACACAGAGAGAGTGATTGCCCATTGGAATGGGCTGCCCAGGGAGGTGGTGGAGTGACCATCATTGGAGTTGTTCAGGAGGAGACTTGATAGGGTGCTTGGTTGCATGGTTTAGTTTATTAGGTGGTGTTGGATGATGGGTTGGACTCAAACACCTTGAGTACTGTGTCCAGTTCTGGGCCCCCAGTTTAGGAAGGATGTTGAGTTGCTGGAACGTGTCCAGAGAAGGGCAACGAAGTTGGTGAGGGGTTTGGAACACAAGCCCTGTGAGGAGAGGCTGAGGGAGCTGGGGTTGCTTAGCCTGGAGAAGAGGAGACTGAGGGGTGAGCTTATTGCTCTCTACAACTATTTGAGGGGAGGTTGTAGCCAGGCAGAGGTTGGTCTCTTCTCCCAGTCAAGAAGCACCAGAACAAGAGGACACAGTCTCAAGCTGCACCAGGGCAGGTTTAGGCTGGATGTTAGGAAGAAGTTCTACACAGAGAGAGTGATTGCCCATTGGAATGGGCTGCCCAGGGAGGTGGTGGAGTCACCATCATTGGAGTTGTTCAGGAGGAGACTTGATAGTGTGCTTGGTTACGTGGTTTAGTTGATTAGGTGGTGTTGGATGATGGGTTGGACTCGATGATCTTGAAGGTCTCTTCCAACCTGGTCTATTCTATTCTATGCAGCCTTTTACTTTCTGCATCCCTAACACAGCACACAATATTTAGCAATGACCTTGGTCTCACACAGAGTCACAGAATCCACCAGGTTGGGAGAGACCTCCAAGATCATCAAGTCCAACTGATCACCCAGCCTGAGCTAATCAACTAGTCCATGGCACTAATTGCCTCATCCAGGCTGTTCAGAAACACCTCCAGAGCAATTCACAGTCTTTCTGCATGCCCATCCTTAGTAATAACTCTAAACATCGAATGTGATCACTTTTAGAAGCAGGTAATTGTCTGCAAGAATGTGCCTTCAACTTCAGGAAGTGCAGGCACATAGAAGAGCCTTAAGCTGAAAAGCAAAACTGGTTCTGTTTCAGCTCAAACCAGGACATTGGTCATGAGTTATAGCAGAGCCACTCATGGGTTGTAGCTCAGCAGTCTCATCAGTAAATTCCCACCTTGGAGAAGATCCTAACTTAATGGTTTTGACTGAAAGGCAGAATGGTGGTGTGCTTAATATCCTCTCTGTGGACAGCTGGAACTGGCTGATCCTTGAGGTCCCTTCCAACCCTGACAATTTTATGATTCTATGATCTATGTGCCTGCAAACTCCACTTGCAGACTTAGATTTAACCCCAATTAGCAGTAAAAAAATTACTAGCCACGAGGTGAACAGACTCACCTTGCATGTGTCCAGTTTGGCAGTCTCAGACACACTTATTTTCTCCTCATCCCAGTATGAAACCAACCAGCAGGAACATGATCTGTTGAGAGCTGAGACTTGGGTGAAAACTGGCCAGTAATAAACAGCACAGTTACTTTGTTCAGCTGTAATGGTGATACCTTTCCTCAGGACTGGGACACAGTGACATGACAGCATTAGGGAAAATTGTTCATAGGATCAGTCAGGGTTGGAAGGGACCACAAGGATCATCTAGTTCCAACCCCCTGCCATGGGCAGGGACACCCCACACTAGATCAGGCTGGCCAGAGCCTCATCCAGCCTGGGCTTAAACACCTCCAGGGACGGGGCCTCAACCACCTCCCTGGACAACCCATTCCAGGGCTTCAGCACTCTCATGGGGAAGAACTTCCTCCTCACCTCCAGCCTGAATCTCCCCACCTCCAGCTTCATTCCATTCCCCCTACTCCTTTCACTACCTGATGTCCTGAGAAGTCCCTCCCCAGCCTTCCTGTAGGCCCCTTCAGATACTGGAAGGCCACAATGAGGTCACCTCGGAGCCTTCTCTTCTCCAGACTGAACAGCCCCAACTCCTTCAGTCTGTCCTCATAGGAGAGGTGCTCCAGCCCTCTGCTCATCCTCATGGCCCTTCTCTGGACATCTTCCAGCTCTGTTCTCTGGATTAACTGCAGATTTCAGCTTTCACTGGAGACCTTAGGATGAAAATGCTGCTGGTAGAAAGCCAGAAAGAAACAAAGAATATGTTATAGCTAGGAGTACCCATTTTCACCTAATAAAAGGGCTGTGTAGCTACTCACCTGACTAGATTCTCATTTTATTTGCACTTCAGAGGCTTTAAACTCCCTGTTGCTAGTGGAAGGAACACATCTGGGAAGCTTCTGGCATAGCAGGCTCAGGCAAATGAGGAGATTTCGATGTGTTATAGCAGTCACATCAAGAACAATGCTGTTAGTAGGTCTATAGACAGCTTAGATGTTTCAGGGCTTTGTTTTTGTTTTAGGGATCAGTGTATATCAGAGCTCAGCACTTCCCCTGAGATACACACTGCAAATGCAGATTAGATGCCTCAGATGAAATCACAGAAACACTCAGGTTGGAAAAGACCCTCAGGAGCACCAAGTCCAACCCAGAAACCTGCTCTACAAGGGTCACCCCTAAACCACAGCCCCAAGCACCACATCCAAACCACCTTTGAACACAGCCAGGCTTGGAGACTCAGCTGCCTCCCTGGGCAGCACATTCCAAGGCTTGACCTCTATTGCCATCAAAAAATGTTTCCTACTGTCCAGCCTAAACCTACCCAGTGGCAGCTTGAGGCCATTCCCTCTTGTTCTATCACTAATTCCCTGTGAGAAGAGACCAGCAGAAGCCTCTCCACAATGTCCTTTCAGGTAGCTGGAGACAGCAATGAGGTCTCCCCTCAGCCTCCTCTTTTCCAATCTAACCATCCCCAGCTCCTTCACTTGCTCAGATTTATTCTCCAGGCCCTTCCCCAGCTTCCTTGCCCTAAATTGGGCAATGGCAGGGAGGAGAACAGTTTGCATCAGCAGAGGAGATTATGAGTTCAGCCTCAGGTAAAATGCCTGATGAAACTATATTTCCCATGGAATTCCTTTCACTGCTCCAGGATAACTTTGAGCTGTTTGCATTGCAGTCTGTGCTGCATGTGGAAAGTATGAAACGGGAGTTCTTGCCACCTGCACCACAAAGCAGAAATTGTAATGCTTGTTCCTCAGAGCATGAACCTTTGTTGTTGTTGTTAATGTAACTAATTGTGTCATGAACATGCTATTAAGAATATTAGCCTTTAATGCAGCTGATCTCTCAAGTAATCCCCCTTGCAGCAATGCATTTGCAACCATTTCAATCTTCTCTTCATTTAGAAACCCAGAGGTTTTGAGCAGCTCCTGCACAGGCTGCAGCCTCTGTGCCTAGGTGAAATATGCAGATACACACTGAGCAAGAATGGCTCTGATGAGGAGCTGAAACTGGTCAGGAATTTCTGCAAGGGATGACGTGTCTCTTCTTGAAACACAGAAATTGAGACTCCTCTCAGCATAATAGCAACAGACAGCTGTGAAGGCAAAGATAACCAAGGGGCTGAGGGAAAATCACCCTAAAGGCATCAGCAAGTTATAGTAGACAGGAAGACAGGATTCACATCCTGGTCTGCATATCTAAATCACACATAGCATAGCATAGAATAGAATAGAATAGAATAGAATAGAATAGAATAGAATAGAATAAAACAGGCTGGAAGAGATCATCGCATCCAACCCATCAACCAATCCAACTCACCCAAACAACTGAACCATGGCACCAAGCACCCCATCAAGTCTCCTCCTGAACACCTCCAATGAAGGTGACTCCACCACCTTCCCAGGCAGCCCATTCCAATGGGCAATCACTCTCTCTGTATAGAACTTCTTCCTAACATCCAGCCTAAACCTGCCCTGGCGCAGCCTGAATCACCATGATTGGAAGAGACCTCAAAGATCATCAAGTCCAACCTGTCACCCAGTCCTCATGACCAAACCATGGCACCATGTGCCACGTCCAGTCCCCTCTTGAACACAAATGTAGATCTTTATGCCCCTGTTGTGGTCAGTGAAGACTGAGTCAATACAGCTAGGTGCTAATTAATTAGTCAAACAGTCACCACGTAGCCAGCTTCAGAGTGGGCTAATCCTGATCCCTTCAGAATTGTTTTTCACAGAATGACAGAATCACAGAATTTCAGGGCCTGGAAGGGACCTTGAGAGATAATCTAGTTCAACCCTCCTGCCAGAGCAGGATCACGTGGAGCAGATCACACAGGGACACATCCAGGTGGGTTTGGAATATCTCCAGAGAGGGAGACTCCACAACCCCCCTGGGCAGCCTCTTCCAGTGCTCTGTCACCCTCACAGGGAAATAACTCTTCCTCCTGTTTCCATGGAACTTCCTCTGCCTCAGCTTCCACCACTGCCCCTTGTGCTGGCACTGGGCATCACCCAGCAGAGCCTGGCTCCAGCCTCTGGGCACTCACCCTGCACTCTTTATCAACATGAATGAGGTCACCCCTTAGTCTCCTCTTCCCCAGGCTGAGGAGCCCTCAGCTCCCTCAGGCTCTCCTCACAAGGAAGATGTTTCACTCTCTTCAGCATTTTTGTGGCTCTGTGCTGGACTCTTTTGAGCAGTTCCCTGAGCTCCTTCTTGAACTGAGGGGTCCAGAACTGGACACAATACTCCAGATGCAGCCTCACCAGGGCAGAGTAGAGAGGGAGGAGAAACTCTCAGTCGTGAAGAGGTTATTAAATTTATTAATATGAAATATGAATTATGAAAATATTATAATAAAATTATTAATAACCAATGAATCAACAACTTATATACATGTTCTAGTGCACGTTCGTGAAATACATTCCACAAGTGGCTTAGTATTACGATTAGAACTTAATTAAACCATCTACACGCTATTTCTAGATTTTGTATCATGAAGGGTGCAGTTCCGCCGCTTGGCCACTAGACGGCGACTCGGCGGGACGCGGGCGGCTGCTGGCTGTATACAGCGATATTGCGTCTTTCTGTGCGTCAGCGATGCCTCTGCTACACGCGGAGACTTTGAACTGAGTGCTGGTGGGTGGGAAGCACGTGGGAGATACTCTGTGGCTGTGGTCTGTAGCAGGGTGGGGGTCCGGCAGGCTTCTGCCGCTGGACCGGTTCCTGGTCGGGTTGGACGGTGGTGTTGGGTTACTGTCTCCTCTCTCCGCAGCAGTGGAGAGGGAATGCTGGAACCCGGGCTGAGCTCGGAAGCAGGCTCCCTTCGGGACTCGGTCGGTTCCCTCCAGACAATAGGGATAGGTCCTGGTCGGGTTCGGCCCGTGGGGTCGGCCCTGGGAGTCGGCTCGCACGGCAGGGCGGGGCGACGGTTGCCGGTTACTGGCCTTAAAGGAACAGCAGGACTCTCGGAGTGGTCCCGGGGTCGGTGCAGTATAGGCACAAACAATGCTTTAGGCTTCCCTGGGGTTACAGGGCTCAGAGCAGCACACGTGGCGGCTCTTCTCCCGCTACGGCGGGGCTAGGCATATGCGGACTTAGTCTCGATCAAGCCCCTTCTCCCCGACAGCTGGGCAGATCGTACCCTCGGGGGCTGGTCCAGTCCTCCGGTGGCACGGTGGCTCTCCCGGTCGGCACGACTGGCTGTGGCGACGCTGGCTTCTCGGCTCAGCCAAGGTCCTCCCTCTGGGTGATCCTCACGATCAGAGTGCTGCTCACGATGCAGAGGCTGCAGTGTGCGTGCATGGATGAGAGAAGCTAACAACAAGGAGCTCAATGGCAGAGGCTGTGGCTCGAGAGCTGCTCTCTCGAGCAAGTACAGCGACAGAGTGAAAGAGGGGGCAACTTGTTTACCAACAGGGGTGATACTTGTAGATTCCTCGAGGCTGGGTTTGACCAAGGGGCACTCTCACAGACAACTGGCTTCAGCCTGTAGAAAGTGTGAAGCTGGGATTATGCCACACTTAGTAATTGCACGAGCACTGCATGCGCTGGGTGCGTGCTGGCCTGGCTAATGCCTCGGCTTTTGTCTTCCTCCTGAAGGAGGGGAAACCTGTCCACATGCTGGGACCAGATCTAGTGTCTGGGCAGAATGTGCCTTCACCACACTCTCTCAACCTACTAACCACAGCCCTTCTAATCCACCCCAAGATGCCCTTGGCCTTCTTGGCTGCAAGGGCCCTTTGTAAATGCCTTTTATAAAGACATGAACAAGGAGGGGGAGCCCTGAATATGTACAGGCTGCAGGCTGCCATGAGAAAACTCCATCTGTGTCAAAAGAATGAAGTCATTTTTGAGCTCTCTGTGGCACTGAGGGACAGAATGACCTTGTGTGTCATGTATGAAACAGCCTTGCTCTGCCAGTCGTGATGGGTATATTGAGGCTGATATCAGTAGTGCAACCTGGTCTATTCTGTTCTATTCTATTCTATTCTATTCTATTCTATTCTATTCTATTCTATTCTTTCTTTCTGTTGCTTGCTAGCTGACAAACTATGCCCAGGTATTAAAATAGAATAGAATAGAATAAATAGAATAGAATGCAAATAGAATAGAATAGAATAGAATAGAATAGAATAGAATAGAATGCAATAGAATAGAATGCAATAGAATAGAATAGAATAGAATAGAATGCAATAGAATAGAACAGAATGCAATAGAATAGAATAGAATAGAATAGAATAGAATAGAATAGAATAGAATAGAATAGAATAGAATAGAATTAACCAGGTTGGAAAAGACCTCAGAGATCATCAAGTCCAATCTATCACCCAACACCATCTAATAAACCTTGTAACGTGCTGCCCAAGGAGGTGGTTGAGTCCCCAAGCCTGGATGTCTTCAGAGGTGGTTTGAATGTGGTGCTTGGGGCTATGGTTTAGGGGCGAAGCTTGTAGAGTAGGGTTCTGGGTTGGACTTGGTGATCCTGGAGGTCTTTTCCAACCTGAATGTTTCTGTGTGACTTCTGTGACCCTCTCTTGTCTCTTTCCTAGTAAGGCAGAAATAAGTCAGCCTTCGACTGTCATCAAACATGTAGTGTGAGGAAAGCTTTTTGGTAGCATCCTTCAGCTGTCTGGGAACAGTTGAACACACTGAGGCTGAAGGTTCTGATTTTTATGGACATTCATTAGTCATGGTCTCTGAAGTAGGTAAGGCATCTGGCCATGAATCTATTATAGGACTCTGACCAAAGGCCTCCTGGGGTAACCCAGATGTTTTTTGCCCTTAATGTCAGGCCAGGCTAGCGATGATGCTAAGCAGATCACCTCTTACATGTCAGTGGCAGACAGAAAGACTGTGGTAGCCAAGTTTTAGGCATTTGCTTCCCCCTGCAGAGCTTTTGAAACTCTGGAGGTAGAGAGCCAAGAAGAGACTGTGAATCATTTTGGCCATAAACATCTTCCAAAACATAGTAACCATTAGAGAATAAAAAAACTAGCAAAGAGAGGAGAAGAAAAGGCAATTCTTGTTTAAATAAAAGATCATGTAAAGCATATTTAATATACTACTTTCTCAGCTTAGCTTAGTCTTCATCAGGCCAAAGCTGCAGTAAATGAAAACCTGCCTTGCACCCCATAAAGAAACTGCTTATTAAGCTTCTCAGGCTCTAATGAACTGATGTATGCTACATTTGCTTTGCCTACATTCAGCTGCTCCCAAGCTTTGTTGCTTGCATTTAGCAAGGGCAGATCCTGCCTGATCAACCTGAGCTCCAGTTCTGGGCCCCTCAGTTTAGGAAAGATTTTGAGATGCTGGAAGGTGTTCAAAGAAGGGCAACAAAGCTGGGGAGGGGTCTGGAGCACAGCCCTGTGAGGAGAGGCTGAGGGAGCTGGGGTTGAGAAGAGACCAGCAGCAGCCTCTCCACAATGTCCTTTCAGGTAGTTGTAGACAGCAATGAGGTCTCCCCTCAGCCTCCTCTTTCCCAAACTACCCATCCTCAGCTCCCTCAGTTGCTCTTCATCATATTCATTCTCCAGCCCCTTCTCCAGCTTCCTTGCCCTCCCCTGCACTGGCTCCAGCACCTCCACATCTCTCTTGTATTGAGGTGTAGCCTCACCAGAGGGGACAACCCCTCCCTGCTCTGCTGGACACAGCATTTCTAATCCCAGCCAGGATGCCTTTGGCTTTCTTGGCCACCTGGGCACACTGCTGGCTCCTCTTCAGCAGCTTGTCCATTAGAACCCTCAGGTCCCTTTCTGCCAGACAGCTCTTCATCCACACTACCCCAAGCCTGTAGCTCCCTACTCACAGGCAAAGATTCTGTGGTACACACCAAGGTCGTGCAAGCAGCATTTGCCTTCTTTGCCATGCCCCATAAGAATATTTCTGAAATACAGTGTGTGTAGGAATGACAGCAACTGCTTTTGGGGAGCTCCTTTAAAGCATTTATGTGCTCTCCACAGAATCCTCAGGCAGAGATGGTATTTTCCATACTTCTTCAATCTTCCAGCAAATCTAACCAAATGTCCACTTCTATAGAGCAGCCCTGAAGAAAAGGACTTGGGAGTGCTGGTGGATGAGAAGCTCAACATGAGCCAGCAGTGAGCACTTGCAGCCCAGAAAGCCAAGCAGAGCCTGGGCTGCAGCAAGAGAAACATAGCCAGCAGGGTGAGGGAGGTGATTCTCCCCCTCTGCTCCACTCTGGTGGGAGCCCACCTGGAGTACTGTGTCCAGTTCTGGAGCTCCTGTAACATCCTTCGATCTGGAATGTGTCCAGAGAAGGGCCATGAGGATGATTAGAGGGTTGGAGCATCTCTCCTCTGGAGACAGACTGAGAGAGTTGTTCAGTCTAGAGAAGAGAAGGTTCCAAGGAGACCTAATTGTGGCCTTCCAGTATCTGAAGGGGGCTCCAAGAAAGCTGGGGAGGGACTTCTGAGGGTGTCAGGGAGTGACAGGACTGGGGGGAATGGAGCAAAACTAGAAATGGGTAGATTGAGATTGGATGTTAGGAAGAAGTTGTTCCCCATGAGGGTGGTGAGAGCCTGGCACATGTTGCCCAGGGAGGTGGTGGAAGCCTCCTGCCTGGAGGTTTTTGCAGCCAGGCTGGATGTGGCTGTGAGCAACCTGCTGTAGAGTGAGGTGTCCCTGCCCATGGTAGGGGGTTGGAACTGGCTGATCCTTGAGGTCCTTTCCAACCCCAACAATTCCATGATTCTATAACCTTCCAGAAAAAGCCCACTTTTCCCCAGAAGTATCCATGCTTCCTTCTTCATCTGCTTTCTTTGATGCCATCTCACACAATGTGATCAGCTGCAGAGTTCAAGGGCTCTTCTGGCCCCAGATTTAAACCCTGGGTTACGTTCTTCCCCTTCAGACTGCAAAAAACCCAGCTGAGACATAAATAGGTAAACTAAACAGCTTTTGTCACTGATTCCATTCTTGTAATCCCTGCTCTGGCTGCTCTTGTGAAATAATGAATCATCACCAGCTCATTGTAAGAGCACATGTTCCTTCAGCACCAGGATGGTTTTTTGTGGCAAGAGCCTATCCATTCTGAATTGCTAATATAATCTTCTCTGCATTTGTATGATTACACTGTTGTGGCTTTTTTTTTCTCCTTTCCAGAAGGTTTAATGTTGCATCCTTCTGGCAGTAATGGTGATGGGAAGGCTGGAGACATTTTCAGCCCCCCTTGATTTTTATAGCATGCCTGTGACTGATGCCACCCCTGCTCTTGTGATCTCATGGATTTACCTACTGCTGCTTTTCTCAGCCAGGGGTAAGGAGGAGATTGCACACGCTGCTGGCTGCTCTCACAGGTGGAGTTTGTACACACAAAAATCACACATCCATGCATCTATAAGTTGCATAAATTAGCTTAATATGAGCTCTCAGTGTGCACTTGCAGCCCGGAAAGCCAGTCAGATCCTGGGCTGCATCAGGAGAAGTGTGGCCAGCAGGGCAAGGGAGGGGATTCTCCCCTCTGCTCAGCTCTGGTGAGACCCCACCTGGAGTACTGCCTCCAGTTCTGGAGCCCCTGTTACAAGAGGGATATGGAGGTGCTGGAAGGTGTCCAGAGAAGGGCGACGAGGATGAGCAGAGGGCTGGAGCACCTCTCCTGTGAGGACAGACTGAAGGAGTTGGGGCTGTTCAGTCTGGAGAAGAGAAGGCTCTGAGGTGACCTCATTGTGGCCTTCCAGTATCTGAAGGGGGCTACAAGAAGGCTGGGCAGGGACTTGTCAGGCTATCAGGTAGTGATAGGAGTAGGGGGAATGGAATGAAGCTGGAGGTGGGGAGATTCAGGCTGGATGTGAGGACGAAGTTCTTCACCATGAGAGTGGTGAAGCCCTGGAATGGGTTATCCGGGAGGTGGTTGAGGCCCTGTCCCTGGAAGTGTTTAAGCCCAGGCTGGATGAGGCTCTGGCCAGCCTGATCTAGTGTGGGGTGTCCCTGCCCATGGCAGTGGGGTTGGAACTAGCTGATCCTTGTGTTCCCTTCCAACCCTGACTGATACTGTGATAGAATCAGAGACTGGATGGGGTGTTTGGTGCCATGGTTTAGTTGATTAAATGGTGTTGGGTGATAGGTTGGGCTTGATGATCTCCAAGGTCTTTTCCAACCTGCTCTATTCAATTCAATTCAATTCAATTCAATTCAATTCAATTCAATTCAATTCAATTCAATTCAATTCAATTCTATTCTATTCAATTCTATTCTATTCTATTCTATTCTATTCTATTCTATTCTATTCTATTCTATTCTACTCTATTCTATTCCGTTCTGTTCCGTTCTAATGTTAGGGGCTGGAAGGGATCTCCAAGGATCATCCATTCCAACCCCCTGCCAGAGCAAGATCACCTAGAGCAGATCACACAGGGACACATCCAGGTGGGTCTTGAATATCTCCAGAGAGGGAGGCTCCACAACCCCCTGGGCAGCCTCTTCCAGTGCTCTGTCACCCTCACAATGAAAATTTTTTTCCTCATATTTCCATGGAACTTCCTCTGCCTCAGCTTCCACCACTGCCCCTTGTGCTGGCATTGGGCATCCCCCAGCAGAGCCTGGCTCCAGCCTCTGGGCATTCATCCTGCACATCTTTAGCAACAACAATGAGGTCACCTCTCAGTCTCCTCCTCTCCAAGCTGAAGAGGTCTCAGCTCCCTCAGTCTCTCCTTGTGATGGGAGAATATAAACCAATTGAGGAAAGAATCTCACAGTGCTTCTGAGTGAGCAATGTCCTGATCCTTTTTAGTTTTACATAACCTCCATGCTTTCTGCTGTGTGATCTTCTTATGTGTGCAGAGAGAGGACAACAGTCATGTTCAAAATACATTCAAGAGATAAAGGCATACATCGGACAATAATTGTCAAAGATCTTCATGAAACGGACAGGCAGAAATGACTCCTGAGAGATGAGAATGTTAGAGAACACTGAAAATGTGATTTTTGCCTCTGATGTTTCTTCTTATTCTTATCATTTTGTGCAAACCTTCTCCACTAATATTTGTTCACTCCTTTAGAACTCTGCTTCTTGGGCTCTTGGAGAGAGGACACCCAGCTGTCATCATGCAATCATCACAGAATTGCAGAATCATGGAATTGTCAGGGTTGGAAGGGACCTCAAGGATCAGCCAGTTCCAACCCCCCTGCCACGGGCAGGGACACCTCACACTACAGCAGGTTGCTCACAGCCACATCCAGCCTGGCCTTCAAAACCTCCAGGGATGAGGCTTCCACCACCTCCCTGGGCAACCTGTGCCAGGCTCTCACCACCCTCATGGGGAGGAACTTCTTCCTAAAGTCTAACCTGCATCTCCCCTTCTCCAGCTTGGATCCATTCCCCCTGTCTTATCACTCCCTGACACCCTCAGAAGTCCCTCCCCAGCTTTCCTGTAGCCCCCTTCAGATACTGGAATATCAGAGTAAGGTCTTCTGAGAGGCTTCTCTATTCCAGCCTGAACAGCCCCAACTCCCTCAGTCTGTCCTCACAGCAGAGCAGCTCCAGCCCTCTGCTCATCCTCGTGGCCCTTCTCTGGACACCTTCCAGCACCTCCAGATCCTTCCTGTAATAGGGGCTCCAGCCAGATCCAGAGCAGTTTGCTGGAGATTCCCTGATCTATCTTCACAACCAGTTCTGCAGACAACACGAAGAGCTCAGCTGTCACCTTGATTTTTGCCCTTCTAGCTGTGAGCACCTTTCTCATACACACACCTCCTTCTCCCTCATCCTTCAAAGCTGACTGTGTTTCTAACTGCTGGGACTTCTTCAGAGCTATCTGGCCTCTGTAGACAGTGACCAGTTCTTCACTTCAAAGAATCACAGAATCATGCAGTCATAGAGTCGTAGAGTTTAAGGGGTTAGAAGGGACCTCCAGAGATCTGGCCACCCTGTGAGATTCAGATTGGATGTGAGGAAGAAGTTCTTCCCCATGAGGGTGGTGAGAGACTGGCACAGGTTGCCCAAAGAGGTGGTGGAAGCCTCATGCCTGGAGGGATGTGGCTGTGAGCAACTTGCTGTAGTGTGAGGTGTCCCTGCCCATGGCAGGGGGATTAGAACTGGCTGATCCTTGAGGTGCCTTCCAACCCTGAGCCTCCCCTGAGTCTCCTCTTCTCCAGGCTAAGCAACCCCAGCTTCCTCAGCCTCTCCTCACAGGGCTGTGCTCCAGACACCTCCCCAGCTTTGTTGCCCTTCTCTGGACACCTTCCAGCATCTCAACATCTTTGCTAAACTGAGGGGCCCAGAACTGGACACAGGACTCCAGGTGTGGCCTAACCAGTGCTGAGCACAGGGGCACAATGACCTCCCTGCTCCTGCTGGCCACACTGTTCCTGAGGCAGGCCAGGATGCCACTGGCCTTCTTGGCCACCTGGGCACACTGCTGGCTCCTGTTCAGCCTACTATCAACCAGCACCCCCAGGTCCCCCTCTGCCTGGCTGCTCTCCAGCCATTCTGTCCCCAGCCTCTATCCCGAATGCATTCCCTTAATCAGTAGCCTGAGCGCTTCCCGACTCATAGCGCAGCCATCATTTCCTCGATGCAGAATTCAGCTCCACTGTCCTAGCTGTCAGAAGAAGTCAATAAAGCTTGCCCTGCTCAGAGCAGACACACCACGAACAGAAGAACCATTCTCTGCTTGCTCAAGAAGAAGTCTCTTAAATACCAGGGGAGAAGGAAACCCTGCGTGAGTAACCCAAGCCCAGCCGAATTTCCTGCCTGCTGTTTACTCAACAAACAGAAAAATCAGAGCTTGTCTTCTAGGCAGTAAAATGTGGGACAGCCTGCCATATGGTGATGATGTTAAAGCCTGGACTCCTAATCCCAGAATTATGGTAGGGAAGCCCTGAAATTGGAGTGCCTTTTTCATTCTTCCAACTCCAATCATTTGCTTCTGAAGGATGTGCACTTCAGCGATTGTTTGCATGAGCAGAAGCCTCCAGAGGCCTTTGCTTTCCATGCTGCAGTCTCACAATGTCTTTTGCAGGCTTGGTCTGGAAATCTGCAACACCCTGTTCTTCCATGGTTTCATTGCTGACAGTTTGGTGTGCGCTGAGGAGCAGCTGGAAGCGTCTGGCACTTTGCAGCAGGGTGGTGCGTGCCTCTTGCACCGAATCAAGGCTGTCTCTGAGCTTCCCTGCTCCCTGTACATCTTTGTAAAATGCTCTGTTGACAACTTTAGAGAGTGGTGCATCTGGAAACCCTGGAGCAGCTGAAAAGCTGGATGGGCAGCGCTGCAGGTTTCTTCCAGGAGTCTCCTCTCTTCGAGTTTCCTTTCCTCTACTCAAGTCCCTTCCCTTCCCTTCCCTTCCCTTCCCTTCCCTTCCCTTCCCTTCCCTTCCCTTCCCTTCCCTTCCCTTCCCTTCCCTTCCCTTCCCTTCCCTTCCCTTCCCTTCCCTTCCCTTCCCTTCCCTTCCTTCCCTTCCCTTCCCTTCCCTTCCCTTCCCTTCCCTTCCCTTCCCTTCCCTTCCCTTCCCTTCCCTTCCCTTCCCTTCCCTTCCCTTCCCTTCCCTTCCCTTCCCTTCCCTTCCCTTCCCTTCCCTTCCCTTCCCTTCCCTTCCCTTCCCTTCCCCTCCCCCTCCCTTCCCCTCCCTTCCCTATCCTTCCCTAACCTTCCCTTCCCAAACCTTCTCAAACCTTCCCTTCCCTTCCCAAACCTTCAAAAGATCTCCCCTGAGCCTCCTCTCTCCAGGCTAAGCAACCCCAGCTCCCTCAGCCTCTCCTCACAGGGCTGTGCTCCAGACCCCTCCCCAGCTTTGTTGCCCTTCTCTGGACACATTCCAGCTTCTCAACATCTTTCCTGACCTGAGGAGCCCAGACCTGGACACAGGACTCCACGTGTGGCCTAACCAGTGCTGAGCACAGGGCAGAATGACCTCCCTGCTCCTGCTGGCCACACTGTTCCAGATCCAGGCCAGGATGCCATTGGCCTTCTTGGCCGCCTGGGCACACTGCAGGCTCATGTTCATCCTACCATCAACCAGTACCCCCAGGTCCCTCTCTGCCTGGCCGCTCTCCAGCCACTCTGACCCCAGCCTGTAGCACTGCCTGGGGTTGCTGTGGCCAATGTGCAGAACCCGGCACTTGGATGTGTTCAATCTCCTACCCTTGGACTCTGCCCATCTGCCCAGCCTGGCAAGGTCCCTCTGCAGAGCTCTCCTACCCTCTAACTGATCAACTCCTGCCCCCAGCTTGGTGTCATGTCAAATTTACTGATGATGGACTCACTGCCCTCGTCCAGATCATCAATAGAACTGTGTCAGGGCAGGTTTAGGTTAGATGTTAGGAAGCACTTCCTCACAGAAAGGCTGATTAGGCACTGGGATGGATTGCCCAGGGAGGTGGTGGAGTCACCATCCCTGGAGGTCTTTAAGAGAAGCTTGGATGTGGCCCTTGGTGGCCATGGTATAGCTGAGGTGGTGGTGCGAGGTCCTAGGCTGGACTTGATGGTCTCAGAGCTTTTTTTCCAGCCTGAGGAATTCTGTGATTCTGTGATTTTGTGCTATGAAAGGAAGGCTTAATGAATTCAAATGAATTGCACAGTTCTAAAGTACTTTATTTCCTCTTTGCTTTGAAGGCAATCTGGACATCGTGGTTCTCAAGGGCACCACTGGCAGCGGAGGTGAAGCCTTTACAAACGAACAGAACTAAACTCCCAACTATTTTACCACAGGATTTGGGGGGGGGGGGGGGGGGGGGCTGTGTTTTGGGTGGGTTTTTTTTTGGCTGAATGACTTCTATGAACTGTCTGTTCAGCCCAGAGTTGCATTTGGCAGCACTCAAGTGTTCCCAGTGAAGCTAGCACAGCCGATGGCTTTCCCGTCCAGCCATCCACAAATATCTCAACATGCTGCAAGTCACGGAAATCTGCTGGAAACGTGGACCCCACAGAATTCATAGCTCCCAGGACAGCTGGAACCAAACACAAGCAGGGGTCCTGACCCTCCAAATGCTCAGTTTGTCAGGTTTATGCAGGAGAATCAGGAGCTGAAGTCTCAGCCCTTTGGTTAAGCACTCAGTGCACCAGCAGCCGGCATGCTGTGCCAGAGGTTCATTAACAACCCATGACTTCAGTCTCTCTACTGCTATTTTACCCCCTTTGTGGTGACTTTCTTCTTTCTACTGCTGTTTTCTTTATATCTGACTGCTCTTTCTTTTAACATTTTTAGGTGGGAACTCCTTGAGACCTGAGGAAGGCCTAATTTCACATACCTTGCCTAAACCCACACAGAGACTCAACCAGGTTGGAAAAGGCTGGATGAGGCTCTGGCCAGCCTGGTCTAGTGTGGGGTGTCCCTGCCCATGGCAGGGGGTTGGAACTAGATGATCTTTGTGGTCCCTTCCAAACCTGACTGATACTATGAAATGATCAACCCCCACCTGGCTACAACCTCCCTTCAGGGAGTTGTAGAGAGCAACAAGGTCTCCCCTGAGCCTCCTCTTCTCCAGGCTCAGCAATCCCAGCTCCCTGAGCTTCACAGTATCACCAAGGTTGGAAGAGACCTCAAAGATCATTGAGTCCAACCTGTCACCACAGACCCCATGACTAGATCATGGCACCAAGTGCCATGTCCAGTCCCCTCTTCAACACCTCCAGGGATGGTGAATCCACCACCTCCCCGGGCAGCACATTCCAATGGCGAATCACTCTCTCAGTGAAGAACTTTCTCCTCACCTCGAGCCTAAACTTCCCCTGGTGCAGCTTGAGACTGTGTCCTCTTGTTCTGGTGCTGGTTACTAGAGAGAAGAGGCCAACCCCTTCCTGGCTACAACCACATTTCAGGTAGTTGTAGAGAGCAATGAGGTCGCCCCTGAGCCTCCTCTTCTCCAGGCTAAACAATCCCAGCTCCCTCAGCCTCTCCTCATAGGGCTTGTGCTCAAGGCCTCAAGGCTCAAGCCTCTCCTCACAGGGCTATGCTCCAGACCATTCACCAGCCTCTTTGCCCTTCCTATGCAGCCTCAGCCCAGTTCTCCTTCCTGGGCATACCAAAACCTCAGTGGTTAGGCCACGCCTTGAGTCCTGTGTCCAGCTCTGAGCCCTTCAGTTTAGGAAAGATGTTGAGATGCTGGAACATGCCCAGCAAAATAGAATCTCTTTCTGCTTTACTAGAATCTCAATAGCACTCAGCTTTTCCAGAGTGTTCCCATTACTTTTATGAATCACCCTGAAGATTAGCAGAGAAGATTACTGCTGCTGGTTTCTCTTGGTTAATCTTTATGCCTGACATCTACATGATCCTGCAGCCTACCGCAGAGTGATATTGCTCAGGCTAGATTAAGTTTGGTCATTGGAAGTGAAAGGTTTGGCATTTTGGGGATACAAAAAAAGGGAAAAAAAGAATGTTCTTGTTTTAATGCTCTGATAACTAAAGGGACAGTGATAAAGGAAGGGGCACGAGGATGAGGAGAGGGCTGGAGCTGCTCTCCTGTGAGAACAGACGGAGGGAGCTGGGGTTGTGCAGTATGGAGAAGAGAAGGCTCCGAGGTGACCTAATTGTGGCCTTCCAGTATCTGAAGGGGGCTACAAGAAAGCTGGGGAGGGACTTTTGAGGGTGTCAGGGAGGGATAGGTCTGGGGGGGTGGAGCAAAACTAGAAATGGGGAGATTCAGATTGGATGTTAGGAAGAAGTTGTTCCCCATGAGGGTGGTGAGACACTGGCACAGGTTGCCCAGGGAGGTGGTGGAAGCCTCATCCCTGGAGGTGTTTGCAGCCAGGCTGGATGTGGCTGTGAGCAACCTGCTGTAGTGTGAGGTGTCCCTGCCCATGGCAGGGGGTTGGAACTGGCTGATCCTTGAGGTCCCTTCCAACCCTGAGAATTCTATGATTCAGTGATTTAAGGTGGAATGTATATCACTCAAGTGTCTTAAAGTTTAACACTGAAGACTAAAGCAGCCATTCCTTTTGTAGTGAGCAGCAGACACCTTCAAAGTACATTTATTCTGACATCTGTCAGGCATTTGTTTAAGTATAAACTGATCTGATTTGCATTATGAAATTACAAAGATACTTAAAGCATGTTTAGCCTGGATTCGGAGTTAACTTTTCATTCATGCTCGAGAAGATGAACCCCACACTTTGCACCCCTCAGCAGACTTCTCTACCTCATGGATCAACATCTGAGCAGCAATCCAGTGGGAATCTGGAGAAAGGCTTTATTCTTATTCCTGCAACAAAATCGGTGGAATGGTTCTGGAAAACATTCTTGCCATCTTAATGGATGTACTTTCCCTCTTCTGAGACTCTGGAACAAGCTGCCCAGGGGGATAGTGGAGTCTCCCTCTCTGAAGATATTCAAAACCCACCTGGATGTGTTCCTGTGTGATCTGCTCTAGGTGACCCTGCTCTGGCAGGGGGGTTGGACTGGGTGATCTTTCAGGTCCCTTCCAGCTCCTGGAATTCTGTGATTCTTTGATTCACTTCTTGGGTGTTAGGAGGAAATTCTTCCCAGAAAGAGTGATTGGCCACTGGAATGTGCTGCCCAGGGAGGTGGTGGAGTCACCATCCCTGGAGGTGTTTAAAAAGAGTCTGGATGAGGCACTCCCCTGGAATATTGCCTCCAGTTCTGGGCTCCCCAGCTCAAGAAGGACAGGGATCTACTTCTGAGAGGCAAACAGAGGAATACAAGGATGATGAAGGGAAAGGAGCACTGCCTGATGAGGAAAGGCTGAGACACCTGGAGCTGCTTGTTCTGGAGAGGAGAGATCTGAGAGCAGATCTAATAAATGTCTATAAATAGCTGAGGGCTGGGTGTCAAGAGAGAGGGGACAGGCTCTGCTCAGTTGCTCCCTGAGATAGGACAAGGGGCAAGGGGTGTAAACTACAGCACAGGAGGCTCCACCTCAACCTGAGGAGGAACTTCTTCACTGTGAGGATCACAGAGCACTGGAACAGGCTGCCCAGAGAGGTTGTGGAGTCTCCTTCTCTGGAGACTTTTAAGACTCATCTGGATGCTTTCCCGTGTGACCTGTGCTGCATTCTGTGGTTCTGCTCGGGCAAGGGGGTTGGACTTAAAGATCTCCAGAGGTCCCTTCCATCCCCTAACATCCTGTGATCCTGACTTTCAAACAGCTGCTGTGTCAAAGCATTTTTTCTGTGTGGTTTAGGGAGTTTCAGCATATGGAATCCTATGAAGAAAATCCTTGGGCTCACATGGAGCCCATCAATAGCTTATACTAAATTTACTATGCACTCAATGTCCAGAGAAGGCATTGAAGTGGATGAGAAGTAGTCTATATGCATGGATTTCATGCAAGCTTCATGCAGGTTTGTCATGCAAGGTTATGGCAGGAGCTCCTAATTAACTTTATGTGATTTGGAAGCTAGCTGATTAAGTAAACCATCCAGCAGCCAGGCCTGTAAAAGGCATTTTCTGACTGACAGCCCCAAGGTTGGTACAAGATTTATATGCACAGTAACCCAAACTGGTAGCACTAGCATGGGGCTGTAAAACCTTTTTGGCACCCGGAACTGTCAGAGGGACGTAGGCAACTCGGCTGGAGTGGCTGAAAGAGCTGTGTTGAAGAGCTGTGTGGCAGCTGAAAACCAGACCTTGTGTTTCAAAAGGGAAAAGCTCTCAGTGAAAGCAACTTGTTATTGCAAAATCTTTAAAGCTGTTTACAATTCCCTGACCTATAAAGTGACAATAAGAAATGACACACAAAGGGTTTTTTTTTTCCCCCTCTCTCTCTCTCTCTCTCATTTCTATAGTTTCTGGCAAGCAAATGGCCATAATGACTTTTCCAGGACGATGTCTTTAAAACAAAGTCCTGTTAAAGAGTATTTACACTACAGCTGGAGTTCCTCTGTGTAAATGTTTCACTGTTTAAACAGCATAAAGCTCAGCTCAGTTGTGATTCATACTGAGAATTAGAAGGTGGGGTGAAGATAGAACACCAAAACTGATATCCGGATATCTAAAGGGGTCCTGGTTGACAGTAGGCTGAACAGGAGCCAGCAGTGTGCACAGCTGGCCAAAAAGGCCAATGGCATCCTGGCCCGCATCAGGAACAGTGTGGCCAGCAGGAGCAGGGAGGTCATTGTGCCCCTGTACTCAGCACTGGTTAGGCCACACCTGGAGTCCTGTGTCCAGTGCTGGGACGCTCAATTTAGGATGGACATTGAGACTCTTGAATGTGTCCAGAGAAGGGCAACAAGGCTGGGGAGGGGTCTGGAGCACAGCCCTGTGAGGAGAGGCTGAGGGAGCTGGGGTTGCTCAACCTGGAGAAGAGGAGGCTCAGTGGAGACCTTCTTGCTCTCTACAACTACCTCAAAGGAGGTTGTAACCAGGTAGGGGTTGGTCTCTTCTCCCAGGCAACCAGCACCAGAACAAGAGGACACAGTCTCAAGCCAGCAGGAGCAGGGAGGTCATTCTGCCCCTGTACACTGCACTGGTTAGGCCACACCTTGAGTCCTGTGTCCAGTTCTGGGCCCCTCAGTTTAGGAAGGATGTTGACTTGCTGGAAGGTGTCCAGAGAAGGGCAACAAAGCTGGTGAGGGGTTTGGAACACAAGCCCTATGAGGAAAGGCTGAGGGAGCTGGGGTTGCTTAGCCTGGAGAGGAGGAGACTCACGGGTGACCTTACAACTACCTGAAGGGAGGTTGTAGCCAGGCAGAGGTTGGTCTCTTCTCCCAGGCATCCAGCACCAGAACAAGAGGACACAGTCTCAGGCTGCGCCAGGGCAGGTTTAGGCTGGATGTTAGGAAGAAGTTCTACACGGAGAGAGTGATTGCCCATTGGAATCGGCTACCCGTGGAGGTGGTGGAGTCACCTTCATTGGAGGTGTTCAGGAGGAGACTTGATGGGGTGCTTGGCTGTATGGTCTAGTTGTTGGGTGGGTTGGATTGGTTGATGGGTTGGACGCGATGATCTTGAAGGTCTCTTCCAACCTGGTGTATTGTATTGAATTGGAATGGGGAGGTTTAGGCTGGATGTTGGGAAGAAATTCTTCCCAGAGTGATTTGCCATTGGAATGCTGCCCAGGGCCGTGCCATGGGTTAGTTGATTAAATAGTGTTGGGTGATGAGTTGGACTTGATGATCTCAAAGGTCTTTTCCAACCTGGTTAATGCTATTTCATTATAGTGCATGAGTATGCAAGCAGCAGCTGGAGCTGCTTAGTTTGGAAAAGAGGAGGCTGAGGAGAGACCTCATTCCTCTCTACAACTCCTTGAAAGGAGGTTGTGTAGAGTCTGCTGCTGATCCCTTACAATACAATACATCAAACCAGGTTGAAAGAGACCTTCAAGATCATTTCGTCCAACCTATCAACCAATCCAACCCACCCAAACAGCTAGATCATGGCACCAAGCACCCCATCAAGTCTCCTCCTGAACACCTCCAATGATGGTGACTCCACCACCCCCTGGGCAGCCCGTTCCAATGGGCAATCACTCTCTCTGTGTAGAACTTCTTCCTAACATCCAGCCTAAACCTCCCCTGGCAGAGCTTGAGACTGTGTCCTTGTTCTGTCACAGGCTGCCTGGGAGAAGAGACCAACCACCACCTGTCCACAACCTCCCTTCAGGTAGTTGTAGGGAGCAAGAAGGTCACCTCTGAGTCTCCTCTTCTCCAGGCTAAGCAACCCCAGCTCCCTCAGCCTCTCCTCACAGGGCTTATGTTCCAAACCCCTCACCAATTTTGTTGCCCTTCTCTGGACACGTTCCAGCAAGTCAACATCCTTCCTAAACTGAGGGGCCCAGAACTGGACACAGGACTCAAGGTGTGGCCTAACCAGTGCAGTGTACAGGGCACAATGACCTCCCTGCTCCTGCTGGCCACACTGCTCTGATGCAGGCCAGGATGCTATTGGCGCTCTTGGCTGCCTTCTCACAAGAGACTCACAACTACTGATAAGACAAGAGGGACCAGCCTGAGGCTGTGACTGGGTAAGTTTAGACTGGGCAATAGCAAAAACTCTTTCTCAGCAAGAGTGGTCAGGGATTGGAATGTGCTGCCCAGGGAGATGTTTGAGTCCCCAAGCCTGGCTGTGTTTCAGGGTGGTTTGGATGTGGTGCTTGGGGCTCTGGTTTAGGGGTGACCCTTGCAGAGCAGAGTAACCACATGGTTCCAGACATTATGTCCAAGTGCCAGATGCTGGGAACTCTTCCCTTCCTTCTGCTTTCAGCTCTTTATTTCCTCACCTCTTAATACAATTATTCTTTTGAGAACTGATCTAGAATCACTTTGAGAAACCTGCAAGTTAAAATTAGCAGTCTGCTGTGTCCACAATTAATTAGGGCAACATCTAGAAGGGCATGGTTTGTCACTAACAGGAAAGGAGAGTGATCACCTCCCAGAGGTCTAACAGCTCTTCAAAACACACCAATTCCACCTCATGTGATATTTCAAGCATGAAAATGACAAGCAACAGACCAGGGAAATAAGGGTTTGGGTTTTATTTCCATTCAATCTCTCTCAAGGAGGAAACCTGGAGAGGACAATGTCAAAACACAAAGCTGCCTTGAACACAGGTAACATTGGAGGAGAGGTGAGGAGAGGACGTTCTCTCCTTACACTTTCTAAGCAAGGGAGTAATCAGACAAGGTTTATTTAGCCATCTAGAAGCCTAACAGTGCTTAATCTATTAGAAACATTAATAATGTGCTTAAACAAATTTATCACTGTATACCAGAACAAGAGGACACAGTCCCAAGCTGCACCAGGGGAGGTTTAGACTGGATGTCAGGAAGAAGTTCTTCATAGAGAGGGTGATTGCCCATTGGAATGTGCTGCTCAGGGGTGGTGGAGTCACCATCACTGGAGGTGTTTAGGAGTAGACTTGATGGGGTGCTTGGTGGAGTCACCATCCCTGGAATTGTTTAAAAAGAGCCTGAATGAGGCACTTGGTGCAATGGTTTAGTTGATGAGATGGTGTTGGGTGATAGGTTGGACTGGATGATCTCTAAGGTCTCTTCCAACCTGGTTTAATCTATTCCATATATATGATATACATAAACTGTAATAAATGCCCAAGGTAAAACTCCGTCCCTCATGTGTATTGCACAACAGAATAAACCAGGTTGGAAAAGACCTTTGAGATCATCAAGCCTGGATGAGGCTCTGGCCAGCCTGATCTAGTGCAGGGAGTCCCTGCCCATGGCAGGGGGGTTGGAACTAGATGATCCTTGTGCTCCCTTCCAACCCTGACTGATACTATGATACTAAGTCCAACCTATCACCCAACCCTAACTAATCAACCAGACCATGGCACTACGTGCCTCACCCAGGCTTTTCTTAAGCACCTCCAGGGATGCTGACTCCACCACCTCCCTGGGCAGCACATTCCAATGGCCAATCTCTCTTTCTGGGAATAACTTCTTCCTAACATCCAGCCTAAACCTCCCCTGGTGCAGCTTGAGACTGTGTCCTCTTGTTCTGGTGCTGCTTGCCTGGGAGAAGAGACCAACCCCCCCCCCGGCTACAACCTCCCTTCAGGTAGCTGTAGAGAGCAAGAAGGTCTCCCCTGAGCCTCCTCTTCTCCAGACTAAGCAGCCCCAGCTCCCTCAGCCTCTCCTCACAGGGCTGTGCTCCAAACCACAAGGTGAAATCTTCATCAAGTCTTCATGACAGATCTGCTTCAAAAGCTCTTCAGTTCTGCAGCATGGACAAAAGTGGCTGTTACAATTGCAAAGTTGCAGCTATCCTTTCTGCACCTTTCTTATTATGTTTCTACATTTGAGCAGGGTGACATTGCAATTGGGAAAAATAGGGTGATCTGGCCTCACACTTACCCCAACTGCTGGGTCTGTACCAGTCTGAAGTGGAGAAGTTTCAAAATGTCTCAGAGAAGCATTCACCAAGAGGCATCAAGTTGGGTTTAGAGGCATCCAGTGGACTTTAGGCATCAGGACAGAACTTTTGGGAGACTTCTGATGTGCAATTGCAAAAGTCCCATTAAGGAATGGGAACTGCTCTCCCACCACCAGTCCCCTTCCTTGTCCTAAAGCAGCTTGTGCTCCCCCACCATTAACCCCCCTTTCATCTTCCCAAAGCAGCTCCTGCACCCTCTACCCCATCCTCCCCCTGCCTAAACAGCTCCTGCTCCACCACCACCAATGCTGCACCCATCCCAGAGCCAGGGGCAAGACCCTCACCAGCCAAGATACCACCCAGAGGAGCCCAGCCCCAGTGAGGAGGCCCAGCCAGCACCCATGGATGATATTGGAGTGGTCATCAGTCACTGCCCTAACAACCGGGGGCCACTAGGCCCCCGGCCTTTGTTGTCACCACCACCATCACCCAGTGCGCACCAGGGGCACTCACCAGCGATGAGAGGAGGATCCCTCAGCCCAGATGGGCTCAGCTTAGGGCTGCTGCCCTTCCTGGAGGGGATTAAAAAGGAGAGTGGGTGGGGAGGGCAAAGTGTCAAAACCTGGGGTGGGAGGAGACTCCACCAGAGCCCAGGTGCTCTGGGTTTGAGGGGAAAAAGGGGGAAATGGGGCAGGTGAGAGACTTCTAGGGTGTCAGGGAGTGATAGGACTAGGGGGAATCTAGAAAAGAGGTAGAGATGAGTGGAATCAGATTGGATGTTGGGAGCAAGTTCTTCCCCATGAGGGTGGTGAGACACTGGCACAGGTTGCCCAGGGAGGTGGTGGAAGCCTCATGCCTGGAGGTTTTTGCAGCCAGGCTGGATGTGGCTGTGAGCAACCTGCTGTAGTGTGAGGTGTCCCTGCCCGTGGCAGTGGGGGTTGGAACTAGATGATCCTTGAGGTCTCCTCCAACCCTAGCAATTCTATGATTCTCTGTGTGTGAAAGGCTTTTGGGACAGGGTCAGAGTTAAGGTTTCTAATTCCCTTCATTATTATTTCTGGACAGTCAATTAGAAAGAAAGAAAAGAGAGAAAGGAGGAAAGAAAGGGAGGAAGGAAGGGAGGGAGGAAGGTCAAATATGGTGCTTTTTTCAAAGACCCCAGGTTGTTTTTGCTGAGAAATTCTCCTGCACCAGAGTTTCTGTGTGTTTACTGTGTGACTTATTACATAATGGGAAGTTAAGTTTGCAAATTAGTCGCTTGGCATGTTGCAGACATTAACATTCCCCAGTGCCAGGAGGAAAGCAGAGCAGGCACCACACGTGCAGCCCCAGAGAGTCCTCCACACGACTGCTTCTGCTGATGGGAATCTGGCATATGTCCCTCCTGCACCTGCTGCTTTGCTGCTGCTCAGGGACAGGCTGCTGCTCTCCCATCATCTGCTTCTGAGCTCCTTTCAACATCAGAAATAGTGGCCAGCAGGAGCAGGGAGGTCATTCTGCCCTGTACTCAGCACTGCTTAAGCCACACCTTCAGTGCTGTGTGCAGCCCTGGGCTCCTCATTTTAAGACGGATATTGAGACACTTGAACATGTCCAGAGAAGGACAATGAGGATGGGGAGAGGTCTGGAGCACAGCCCTGTGAGGAGAGGCTGAGGGAGCTGGGGTTGCTTAGCCTGGAGAAGAGGAGGCTCAGGGGAGACCTTCTTGCTCTCTACAACTCCCTGAAGGGAGGTTGTAGGCAGGTGGGGGTTGGTCTCTTCTGCCAGGCAGCCAGCACCAGAACAAGAGGACACAGTCTCAAGATGCGCCAGGGGAAGTTTAGGCTCAGGGTGAGAATCTGAAGGTGCTGGAAGGTGTCCAGATAAGGGTCACGAGGATGAGCAGAGGGCTGCAGCTCCTCTCCTATGAGGACAGACTGAGAGAGTTGAGGTTATGCAGTATGGAGAAGAGAAGGTTCCAAGGAGACCTAATTGTGGCCTTCTGGGGGGCTCCAAGAAAGCTGGGGAGGGACTTCTGAGGGTGTCAGGGAGTGATAGGACTGGGGGGGGAAAGGAACAAAGCTAGAAATGGGGAGATTGAGATTGGATGTTAAGAAGAAGTTCTTCCCCATGAGGGTGGTGAGAGACTGGCACAGGTTGCCCAGGGAGGTGGTGGAAGCCTCCTGCCTGGAGGTGTTTGCAGCCAGGCTGGATGTGGCTGTGAGCAACCTGCTGTAGTGTGAGGTGTCCCTGCCCATGGCAGAGGGGTTGGAACAATTCTATGATTCTAAAGCACTGATGAAAGTTTTCCTCTACCAGTGCAAAACTTCCTTCACAGAATATTTTTCTCAGAGCTTTTTTCACCCCCACCGTGTGATTAAAACTCCTCCCAAAATGCAGTGGGGAATTCCTTCCACCAAAAGGCTGCTTGGAGGAAGGAAACCCTTCCTTGTAACACACACCACAGAAATGGTCTCGCTGTGGGTAGCTGCACATTCCATTGCATGCCAGGAGAGCGCCGTGGGGTTAGGAGAGCTTCAGGATAAAGTCATTTCCCCCCTCAACATCTGCTGAAGCCAAAATTACAGCAGATTCCCTGTGGGCACTTGAAAGGAGGAGAAAATAGCTTGCTGTTTGGCACATCCTGGACGATGGGTATGCTCTGTTGAAACACAAAACCTGTGGTCTCCTCACCGCTTGCTTAATAGGGAGTCTCTAGTAGGTTTTTAAAAGCACAGAAGCCTCCTGGGAGCAGCCTGGGTTGCATTTATTGTGACTGCAGGATGATTGCTTATGACACTAGTTTGGCAACCAAGTAGAAATGAAATGGAAACTGGTGCACATAGCTGCTCTCAATATAATCAAACAGCTGTCAATAAAAGAAACAGTCATGGGATTGTGTGCATTTATGTGCATGCACCTTCTGTGTGCTTTATGTACAGCAGAAGTCATTACAGCATGGAATGGAGTAGAGTAGAATAGAATTAAGCAGGCTGGAAAAGGCCTTTGAGACCATCAAGTCCAACCTATCATCCAACACCATCTAATCAACTAAACCATGGCACCAAGCACCCCATCCAGTCTCTTCCTAAACACCTCCAGGGATGGTGACTCCACCACCTCCCTGGGCAGCACATTCCCACAGGCAATCGCCCTCTCTATGAAGAACTTCTTTCTAACATCCAGCCTAAACCTCTCCTGGCACAGCTTGAGACTGTGTCCTCTTGTGGCACCAAGTGCCATGTCTAATCCCCTCTTCAACACCTCCAGTGATGGCGATTCCACCACCATCCTTGGCAGCACATTCCAATGGCCAACAACTCTCTCTGTGAAGAACTTTCTCCTCCCCTTGAGCCTAAATTTCCCCTGGTGCAGCTTGAGACTGTGTCCTCTTGTTCTGGTGCTGCTTGCCTGGGAGAAGAGACCAACCCCCACCTGGCTACAACCTTCCTTCAGGTAGTTGTAGAGAGCAAGAAGGTCTCCCCTGATCCTCCTCTTCTCCAGGCTAAGCAGCCCCAGCTCCCTCAGCTTCTCCTCATAGGGCTTGTGCAAGTGAGTGTCTGTAAGAGACTAAATCTTGTCTCTTTCTTGTGAATCAACAAAGATAAAACCACCTTTGCTCCTCACCCAGACAATAGCTGCCAAGGGAGGAGATGGTGAGCAGACATCAGTGGATAAGGACTCTCTGGAATGTGCACAGAGAAGATCATCTCTACCCATCAGCTACCCCAGAAAGGGAGGATGGTGAAAAGGAGAATGGATTCACCACTTGGACACATACCTAAAAAACCTGTGACTGAAAAACTGTATGAAAGACCTGAGCAATGGCTGCTCAGGAGAAGAAAAACACCTGAGCAATGGCTGCTCAGGAGAAGAAAAAGACCTGAGCAATGGCTGCTCAGGAGAAGAAAAACTGAGAAGAAAATACCAGGAGAGAAAAGGACAGACACAGGAGAAAAGACATCACCACAGAGCCTGGAAGCAGCAGAGCAGGAGGGGCCCTCTCTCCGTGTCCTAAGTTCTGCCTGCTGCAGCAGCTCATGGAGCTGAAGAGGCTGCTCAGAGAAGGACTTGGACTTGGACTTTGGGATCTCTTCCTCCCTCCTCTAGCAGAGGACAGCACAGCCAACAAGGATGACCTCTCCTCCACACCAAAGCAGCAGCAGCTTTCCTCCACAGCCCCACACAGTCTTGAGGGGTGTGGGGTGTGTTAATATAATTCCTTTCCTCTTCTATCTCCCTCTTCTCCCCCTCTGTAATTTTTTCCCTCTCTATTTTGTGTCTCTCTATTCCCCCCCGTCCCAATTTTCCCCCTCTATATTTTTCTCTCTCTCTTTTCCCTCCCTCTCTCTTTCTATTTTTCTTCTCTGTTTCCCTCCCTCTCTATTTTTTCCCTCTCTCTCTGTATTTCCCCCTCTCTCTCCATTTCCCCCTCTCTATTGCCCCCCTCTATTTTTTCACTCTCTCTCTATATTTCCCCCCTCTCTATTTTTTCTCTCTCTCTCTCCCTCCTTCTGCTCCATCCACTTCATTCTGTTAATACACAGCCTTGCTGTTGATATTTTGGCCTCAACTGAGTCTCTCTCCCTCTCCAGACCGAGACAGTGCCTGAAAGTCCCCAACTCTTCCATGAACAAAATCTACCGTGCTTCACAGAAATCAGAAGTGTGATGATGGCCATTTGACCACCGTGACCAATGAAACAGCACTTGGCAAGGCAGAAACAACAAATGTCTGGCACTAAAGCATGCAAGAATTGAGCACAGATCTCTGCGGTGGTGAAACTTCATCTCTCCTCCCATGCAAAAGTTTGGTCTCTCTCCTGCTTTCAGAGCTTCTGAATCCCCAAGATATCAATTCCAGATAAGCAGTGCCTCATGGGTGGGAACAGCTCTGTTGAGCCAGCAGTGTGCCCAGGTGGCCAAGAGGGCCAATGGCATCCTGGCCTGTATCAGGAACAGTGTGGCCAGCAGGAGCAGGGAGGTCATTGTGCCCCTGTACTCTGCATTGGTTAGGCCACATCCTGAGTCCTGTGTCCAGTTCTGGGCTCCTCAGTTTAAGAAGGACATTGAGACACTTGAACATGTCCAGAGAAGGGCAGCAAAGCTGGTGAGAGGCCTTGAGCACAGCCCTGTGAGGAGAGGCTGAGGGAGCTGGGGTTGCTTAGCCTGGAGAAGAGTAGGCTCAGGGCAGACCTTATTGCTCTCTACAACTACCTGAAGGGGGTTGTAGCCAGGAAGGGGTTGGCCTCTTCTCTTTAGCAACCCGCACCAGAACAAGAGGACACAGTCTCAAGCTGCACCAGGGGAAGTTTAGACTCGAGGTGAGGATAAAGTTCTTCACTGAGAGAGTCGTTCACCATTGGAATGTGCTGCCCAGGGAGGTGGTGGAGTCACTGTCCCTGGAGGTGTTCAAGAGGAGACTGGACGTGGCACGTGGTGCCATGGTCTAGTCATGAGGTCTGTGGTGACAGGTTGGACTTGGTGATCTTTGAGGTCTCTTCCAACCTTGTTGATACTGTGATACTGTACTGCCACAAGAGTATTCCCTCTTGCTCCCTTTATGTAACTCTTATGCATGCACACACATGCACAAGGGTCAGTTTTACAGGAGCTTAGAGGTTGCAGTGTCCCTTTAGGCAGAGCCAAGTCTGGGTAAATCTGAGCAAATAATCCTGTCTAGGCTTTACTTCTCACTTCCCACCTCTGCAGGAAAGAGGTGTCATGCTTAATGTCACCAGACACCACTTTGGAGTGTCCTTTGGCATTTTAAAGTATGCTAAAATCTCTCTGCAGATATGCTGCAGGCTTTAAAGCAGTTATTGGGGAAGACACACAAGGCTTTTTGTGTGCTCAGTCAGTCATATCCTTCTCTCTGGCTGGCCTAAAGGCCAGCCCTGTGGAAAGGAACGTCAGGCAAGAAAGTCAGAAAACAGCTAGGAGGAACACAGCATTCCAAGCCTGGATATCCAAAAATACCTCTGAAGCAGCTTAGCATGAGTGAGAGCTACAAGAATGAGCAAAGAAGAGAGTGACTGTCTGCTTTTCCCCCTCCTCCCCCAGATATTTAGGAGAACTATAACTAGTGTTTATTTGGTTTTTCAAGGAGAGATCCCACACAGTATCTGCAGGCCAGAGGCCCTCATAAAGTGCCCCACATAAATCACTCTCCTCCCCGGTCCCTGCCTCTGAGCCCTGCCCAGTGCGACAGACAGCTCCTCTTTTTCTCCTGTATGGGCCTCTGAGCCTTGTCTCTGTTGGAGCTGTTTGTCTGCAGTGACTCATCCCAGGATGTGCACCAGGAAAAAGCAGGCTAAACTGTCTCTCCTGCAAGGAGGGAGGAGAAAGAAGTGACCCACATGTTCCCAAAGCCTGCATGTGTCCTGCTCCCTCTGAAAGGCAGGAATGACTGCAAGGTTGGATTTCTGGAGCAGAGAATTTCAAACACCAGGGATGTTTTCAATGAGCACTGTGGATGTTTGGCTCAGGACCTGACTCAGATTCTGCATTTCAGTCTGCAGAGTGAGGAAATCTGTCTCCACAGCATATGTCAGCAACCTGAGCCACCTTCTCAGCGCTGGAGCAACAGGGAATCTGCTGCTCTCTCTTCCTCTTACTGCTTGCACCCACGGCTCTCATTTGCCTTGAGTCTCCAGTCCACCAGGGGGATGAGGGGAGCTGTAACAGGCACCATGAGCTCCTGGGGCTTCAAGGGATGCATAAATTTCTTGGAGCAGATTCTCTTTGTTTTTTTGTCTCCCCTCTCCCTCTCCTCTCCTCTTAGAATCACAGAATTGTCGGGGTTGGAAGGGACCTCAAGGATCATCTAGATCCAACCCCCTGCCATGGGCAGGGACACCTCACACTACAGCAGGTTGCTCACAGCCACATCCAGCCTGGCTGCAAAATCCTCCAGGGATGAGGCTTCCACCACCTCCCTGGGCAACCTGTGCCAGTCTCTCACCACCCTCATGGGGAACAACTTCCTGACATCCAATCTCAATCTCCCCATTTCTAGTTTTGTTCCATTCTCCCCAGTCCTATCACTCCCTGACACCCTCAAAAGTCCCTCCCCAGCTTTCTTGTAGCCCCCTTCAGACACTGGAAGGCCATAACAAGGTCTCCTCAGAGCCTTCTCCAGACTGAACATCCACAGTTCCTTCAGTCTGTCCTCATAGCAGAGCAGCTCCAGCCCTCTGCTCATCCTCATGGCCCTTCTCTGGACATGTTCCATCACCTCCAGAGCCTTCATGCAATAAAGGCTCTGGAACTGGACACAGCACTCCAGGTGTGGTCTCAGCAGAGCAGAGCAGAGGGGGAGAATCACCTCAACTACAAAGAGCACAAACAAAGCAGGAAACTTTCACTTTTGGTCTTATGTCTCCAATTCCATCTCTTCATGCAGGAAATCTTTACTTATCTAAGCAAAGATTGAGGTCTTCTCATGATAACCATTGCAGACTTCAGATAAAACAAAAGTACATCAAAATAAACCCCTCATACACTCCTTTACCTGTCTGTACTGTACCTGCTTCTCAGTTCTAAGACCTTTGAGATCATGAAGTCCAACCTATCACCCAACACCATCTAATCAACTAAACCATGGCACCAAGTGCCTCATCCTGTCTCTTCCTAAACACCTCCAGTGATGGTGACTCCACCACCTCCCTGGGCAGCACATCCCAAGGGCCAATTTATCTTTCTATGAAGAACATCTTCCTACCATCCAGCCTGAACCTCTCCTGGCACAGCTTGAGACTGTGTCCTCTTGTTCTGTTGGTGGTTGCCTGGGAGAAGAGACCAGCCCCCACCTGGCTACCACCTGTTGGAAGGGAATCCAGTTTGCCAGGGCATTTGGAAGCTTGGTGAGATATCACCAGTTCAGGACACATGACTGGTACCCACCAGGGAGCCCTGTTCATCTTGCACAGCCAAAGAGTTAAAATGCCTCCTGGTTGGGATGACCCTGGCTGTAGTTTTACTTTTGAAAGCACCAGAAGGCAGAATAAAAAGCAGTTCTTTTGCCTCCAAACCACTGACATGTTGTTATCTGACAGAGGTTTTGGAACCATGAAGCAAAGTGAAGCTGACTTAAAGGCTGAAGAGGACATAGCCCCCCTAAGCCCATTTCATCTCATAGAATCATAGAGTAGCTTGAGTTGGCAGAGACCTTAAAGATCACTGAGTTCCAACCCCCCTGCCATGGGAAGGGACACCTCCTGCTATGCCAGGTTGCTCAAAACCTCATCCAGTCTGGTCTTAAACACTTCCAGGGATGAGGTGCCCACAAGAGGACACAGTCTCAAGCTGTGCCAGGGGAAGTTTAGCCTGGAGGTGAGGAGAAAGTTCTTCCCAGAAAGAGTAATTTGCCATTGGAATGTGCTGCCCAGGGAGGTGGTGGAGTCACCATCCCTGGAGGTGTTCCAAAAAGGATTGAATGTAGCACCTGGGGCCATGGTTTAGTTAGTCATGAGGTCTTAGGTATTAGGAAATAAGTTGGACTTCATGATCTCTGAGGTCTTTTCCAACCTGGTTGATTCTATGATTCACTGGGCAACCTGTTTCAGTGACTCACAGTAAAGAATAGAATAGAATAGAATAGAATAGAATAGAATAGAATAGGAATAGGAATAGACTAGACTAGACTAGACTAGAATAGACTTAATCAGGTTGGAAAAGGCCTTTGATATCATCGAGTCCAACCTATCACCCAACAACATCTAATCAATTAAAACATGGCACCAAGTGCCTCATCCAGGTGCTTTTTAAACGCTTCCAGTGATGGTGACTCCACCACCTCCCTGGGCAGCACATTCCAATGGCTAATCTCTCTTTCTATGAAGAACTTTCTCCTCACCTCCAGCCTAAACCTCCCCTGGCACAGCTTGAGACTGTGTCCTCTTGTTCTGGTGCTGGTTGCCTGGGAGAAGAGACCAACCCCCACCTGGCTACAACCTCCCTTCAGGGAGCTGTAGAGGGCAATGAGGTCTCCCCTGAGCCTCCACTTCTCCAGGCTAAGCCACCCCATCTCCTGCTTCAAAATATCTGATCTGAATCTACCCTGCTCTAGTTTAAAATGCTATTCTCTTGTTCACCCCCTGACAGCAAAGGTGCAGAGCATCCTCTGCTTTTCATCTGGAGAGAGACAACAGCAGCGCACAGCCAGGCAGCCGCCGCCTGGAGACAACCTCCCCTGCCACATGCATCCTTGACTGAACACAGATATGCCACTGTAGGACATGCTGGAAGAAGAAATGGAGTACACATGGTGACTTTCAGAAAGATGAGGCTGGCCTGAGATACTCAGCTGTGGAAATTATAAAGTCATTCAGTAGGAGCTGCCAATTGCAGTACAGAAAAGTCTGGAGCTCCTCCACTTTTACAGTGAGGGAACTGTGTGCAGGCTTGGCAGGCAGCTCTGCTTTCAGATGCAGCAAGAAGGGAGCTGAGTCTGAAGACAGTCACTGTCTGGAGACTGAAAATTGCTAATTACTGCAAATATCTGAGCTGATGGAATGGGGTGTGGGGGGTGGTGGTGGCTTGGGGGTTTGTTTGGTCGGTTGGGTTGGATTGGTGTTTTGTGGAGGCCTGTGGATGTAGTGTACCTGGACCTCTGCAAGGCCTTTGACACCGTCCCCCACAGCAAACTCCTGGCCAAGCTGGCAGCCCATGGCTTGGACAGGAGCACACTGTGTTGGGTTAGGAACTGGCTGGAGGCTGAGCTCAGAGAGTGGTGGTGAATGGTGCCACATCCAGCTGGCGGCCTGTCACTAGTGGTGTGCCCCAAGGATCAGTGCTGGGCCCCATGCTCTTCAACATCTTTATTGATGATCTGGATGAGGGCATCGAGTCCATCATCAGTAAATTTGCGGATGACACCAAGCTGGGGGCAAGAGTTGATCTGCTGGAGGGCAGAGAAGCTTTGCAGAGGGACAGATGGGCAGAGGCCAAGGGCAGGAGATTGAACACATCCAAGTGCCGGGTTCTGCACATTGGCCACAGCAACCCCAGGCAGTGCTACAGGCTGGGGTCAGAGTGGCTGGAGAGCGGCCAGGCAGAAAGGGACCTGGGGGTGCTGGTTGATGGGAAGCTGAACATGAGCCCGCAGTGTGCCCAGGCAGCCAAGAGGGCCAATGGCATCCTGGCCTGCATCAGGAACAGTGTGGCCAGGAGGAGCAGGGAGGTCATTCTGCCCCTGTACACTGCACTGGTTAGGCCACACCTTGAGGACTGTGTCCAGTTCTGGGCCCCTCAGTTTAGGAAGGATGTTGACTTGCTCAAACATGTCCAGAGAAGGGCAACAAAGCTGGTGAGGGGTTTGGAACACAAGCCCTATGAGGAGAGGCTGAGGGAGCTGGGGTTGCTTAGCCTGGAGAAGAGGAGACTCAGGGGTGACCTTCTTGCTCTCTGCAACTCCCTGAAGGGAGGTTGTGGACAGGTGGAGGTTGGTCTCTTCTCCCAGGCAGCCAGCACCAGAACAAGAGGACACAGTCTCAGGCTGCACCAGGGGAGGTTTAGGCTGGAGGTTAGGAAGAAGTTCTACACAGAGAGAGTGATTGCCCATTAGAATGGGCTGCCTGGGGAGGTGGTGGAGTCACCTTCATTGGAGGTGTTCAGGAGGAGACTTGATGGGGTGCTTGGTGCCATGGGTTAGTTGTTGGGTGGGTTGGATTGGTTGATGGGTTGGACGCGATGATCTTGAAGGTCTCTTCCAACCTGGTGTATTGTATTGTATTGTATTGTATTGTACTGTGGCAGCTCCAAACAACAATACATGTGCAGAAGGCTTTTCCTCACTCCTCTCTGTAGTGCTGTTCATTTCACAGTCACAGATTTCAGAGTATTTCCTTCCTTAATCTCCCATCTCTCCCTTAAGCATCCTCCTCATGGTGACCCAAAACCCCTTCAACTTTCATGGAATGAACTGAAAAGGAAGTGTGTGGTTTGCTAAACATGCTGAGGAGTTCTATGTGTGAGTCAGGATCACTGTTCCTTAGGAGCAGCTAGCAGTGTCTGCCAGCTTTTAGTTTATAGAACTATAAAATCCAGCTTCTGTTCATCACCATAGCTGCTTCCCCTCTAGGCAGGCCTGGTAATGTCTGTGGGTCTGTGCTGTTTAAATTCATTATCTCCTCACACCGAAATTCACACAAATTCCAAGGGCCAGTGTTCATGTCTGGTGCCAGGGGAAGTGCTTGGCACGTGGTCTGCACTGTGTTTGAAACCTTGCAATTCTATTCCAGAATGAACAGTTGTCTCAGGAAAAAGCATCTGACAGAGTGTGACTGTAATTTGGTGGGGAGTCTATAGCTGCCTAACAGTACAGAGCAGTGCCACAAAGCAATAGTGCATGATTGTGGAGTGGATGCCCAAGCACAGTCTGTGCTTCACCTGTAGAAGGGAAGGGAATGGAATGGAATGGAATGGAATGGAATGGAATGGAATGGAATGGAATGGGAATGGAATGGAGGAAGGGAAGGGAAGGGAAGGAAGGGAAGGGAAGGGAAGGGAAGGGAAGGGAAGGGAAGGGAAGGGAAGGGAAGGAAGGGAAGGGAAGGGAAGGGAAGGGAAGGGAAGGGAAGGGAAGGGAAGGGAAGGGAAGGGAAGGGAAGGGAAGGGAAGGGAAGGGAAGGGAAGGGAAGGGAAGGGAAGGGAAGGGAAGGGAAGGGAAGGGAAGGGAAGGGAAGGGAAGGGAAGGGAAGGGAAGGGAAATAGAATACAACAGAACAGAACAGAGTAGAGTGGAATAGAATAGAATAGAATAGAATAGAATAGAATAGAATAGAATAGAATAGAATAGAATAGAATAGAATAGAATAGAATAGAATAGATCAGGTGGGAAAAGACCTCAGAGATCATCAAGTCCAACCTAATCACCCGACACCATCTAATCAACTAAACCATGGCACCAAGTGCCCCATCCAGGCCCTTCTTGAGGTCCCTTCCAGCCCTCACAATTCTATCAGTCTAAACAGTTAACATTTATGATTTAAGGAAAATAGAATGAAAAAACCCCCATCCAAATATTATACAATTAAATACTAATGTCTCTTAAATACTAATCTCTGTTCAGGAATCTGCTGTTCCTACCCTGCTGTTTGAGTCTGGCATATTTCACCTTCAATAAATATTTCTGTTCCTACCTGGTGTTCTGGACCAGTCCCAGTTTCAATGAAAAGAGCAACTTCTTCTCCATCACCTCCTCATTTATGCAAGGCTCACTGGAAAAAGTACCCTGGATGAGTTTGGCATCATTTCTCTAATCCTTAGTTCTGCAGCAGTAGATATTTGCATATTAGTTCAAGAGGGTTTGGGGCTTTTTACTCATGAGTAGCCCATGAAGCAAGGAAGAGCTGCTCTGAATCTTTCTTCTGTATATTTCGTCTTAAAAACAAAGATCAAACAAACAAACAAAGACAGAAACAGACCAAAGCAAACCCAAAGAAGCAACAAAACAAAACAGAGAATAAATTTCATGAAGAGCAACTGAAGGAGCTGGGGATGGTTTGTTTGGAAAAGAGGAGGCTGAGGGGAGACCTCATTGCTGTCTTCAACTACCTGGAAGGAGGGTGTGGAGAGGCTGCTGCTGGTCTGCTGCTGGTCTTTTCAACCAGGTAATTAGAATGGCCTCAAGCTGCCACTGGGTAGGTTTAGATTGGACATTAGGAAACATTTTTTGATGGCAACAGAGGTCAGGCCTTGGAATGTGCTGCCCAGGGAGGTGGTTGAGTCCCCAGTCCTTGATGTATTTGAAGGTGGCTTGGATGTGGTGCTTGGGGCCATGGCTTAGGGGTGACCCTTGCAGAGTAGGGTTCTGGGTTGGAGTTTGTGATCCTGAAGGTCTTTTCCAACCTGAATGTTTCTGGGATTCTGTGAAAAACAAAACAAAACAAAACAAAACAAAACAAAACAAAACAAAACAAAACAGGAGATGTGCTAAGAAAATTCCAGCAATTTTCCTCCAGGTGTCATGAACTCAGATAGCCTTTTTGGAAGATCCTTTTGAAGGACTAACTTTATCTGGCTTCTCCCTAGATGGTAGAATGTGAATGCACTATTTTGAATGCATTATGTAAACCAGAACAGCATTGTGTGAGAAAGCTGCTGTGGGCAGTTGGGACTTTCAGACCTGTGAAAGGAATGGCATGTTTGTGTTTGTTTAGAAACAATCAAACAAATCCACTACTTGCAACAACAAACAAAACAAAAATCCAAAAAACAGCCAAAAACCACCAAGCAAACAAACAGTAGGCTGAACATGAGCCAGCAGTGTGCCCAGAGGGCCAAGAAGACCAGTGGCATCCTGGCCTGCATCAGGAATAGTGTGGCCAGCAGGAGCAGGGAAGTCATTCTGCCTTGTACTCAGCACTGGTTAGGCCACACCTTGAGTCCTGTGTCCAGTTCTGGGACACTCAGTTTAGGAAAGATGTTGAGTTGCTGGAAGGTGTCCAGAGAAGGGCAACAAATCTGATGAGGGGCTTGGAACACAAGCCCTATGAAGAGAGGCTGAGGGAGCTGGGGTTGCTTAGCCTGGAGAAGAGGAGACTCAGGGGTGACCTTATTGCTCTCTACAACTACCTGAAGGAAGGTTGTAGCCAGGTGGAGGTTGGTCTCTTCTCCCAGGCAGCCAGTACCAGAACAAGAGGACACAGTCTCAAGCTGCACCAGGGGAGGTTTAGGCTGGATCTTAGAAAGAAGTTCTTCCCATAAAGAGAGATTGGCCATTGGGATGTGCTGCCCAGGGAGTTGATGGAGTCAATGACCCTGGAGGTGTTTAGGAAAAGCCTGGATGAGGCACTTAGTGCCATGGTCTGGTTGATTAGTTAGGGTTGGGTGATCAGTTGGACTTGATCATCTTGCAGGTCTTTTCCAACCTGGGTGATTGTGTCTGTAGGCTGAGTGCCTGCTGTCTAGGCTGTTTGCAGATGATGTATCACCACATTATCAAGACACAGTTCTGTCTTATCTTTCATTCAGCCACAATCACAGAATGTGCCCCAACCACTCTAAGTCTAATTTGTGAGTTGTTTTTCTGTGCTGGTTCTGATACTTCATATGCTTTTACAGTCACCCTTTACATCATGGGAAACCTTCATCAAATGTGAATGCAATTAGCATTAGGAGCATAAACAATTTCTGAATTGAAGTCAAAGGTCTCATTTTCCTAAGCAGTTGCTAGGGGAAGAGATTATTTTAAGCTCTGAAACATTTTCCAGTTTCCTGGGTCTGTAGCTTTCACCAAGAATGTAAATGTTAAATGAGTACAAATTAATTCTTTGATGGCCTCCCTTAGCGGAGAGGAAATCTGTTAGAGCTCATGGAAAAAGAGCAGTGGTCTTCATGCAAACTATTAACATTAAAGGCTTCTCCCCATTTGATGTGATGCTTGTTTCCAGCCATCTCAATTATACAGGCAAAATTGTTAGTCGTTCCCTTCCCCTACAGAAGGTATATGGAAGAAAGGATTTAAACCTCCTAAACTGGAGGTGTGTAGGAAGAGACTGGATGAGGCACTTGGTGCCATGGTTTAGTTGATTAGATGGTGTTGGGTGATAGGTTGGACTTGATGATCTCAAAGGTCTTTTCCAACCTTGTTAGAATAGAATAGGATGGAATGGAATGGAATGGAATGGAATGGAATAGAATAGAATAGAATAGAATAGAATAGAATAGAATAGAATGGAATGGAATGGAATGGAATGGAATGGAATGGAATGGAATGGAATGGAATGGAATGGAATAGAATGGAATGGAATGGAATGGAATGGAATGGAATGGAATGGAATAGAATAGAATAGAATAGAATAGAATAGAATAGAATAGAATAGAATAGAATAGAATGGAATGGAATGGAATGGAATGGAATGGAATGGAATAGAATAGAATAGAATAGAATAGACCAGACCAGGTTGGAAGAGGCCTTCAAGATCATGGCGTCCAACCTATCAACCAATCCAACACCACCTAATCAACTAACCCATGTCACCAAGCACCCCATCAAGTCTCCTCCTGAACACCTCCAATGATGGTGACTCCACCACCTCCCCAGGCAGCCCATTCCAATGGGCAATCACTCTCTCTGTATAGAACTCCTTCCTAACCTCCAGCCTAAACCTGCCCTGGTGCAGCCTGAGACTGTGTCCTCTTGTTCTGGTGCTGGGTGCCTGGGAGAAGAGACCAGCATCCGCCTGTCTCCAACCTCCCTTCAGGTAGTTGTAGAGAGCAATAAGGTCACCCCTGAGTCTCCTCTTCTCCAGGCTAATGATTCCATGATTCTATGGAATAGGCAAAAAAAGAGGAATTAAGGAAACCTCATTTAAAAAGTCATCTTCTCCTTGCTAGGTTTTGGGTTTGCCTTTTCTTATATGTACACACACAAGACACTTTGAGATGAAAGAAGTGAAGAAGAGCAAACTTTTAATCATAGTATCATAGGATCAGTCAGGGTTGGAAGGGACCACAAGGATCATCTAGTTCCAACCCCCTGCCATGGGCAGGGACACCCCACACTACATCAGGCTGGCCAGAGCCTCATCCAGCCTGGGCTTAAACACCTCCAGGGATGGGGCCTCAACCACCTCCCTGGACAACCCATTCCAGGGCTTCAGCACTCTCATGGGGAAGAACTTCCTCCTCACCTGCAGCCTGAATCTCCCCACCTCCAGCTTCATTCCATTAATGTAAAATATGCAACTTTATTTTACAGAGGGGGAAAGAAAAGGTAGTAGAAAAATAGTGGCAAATCCTTCTGAAAAAAAGAAAATGGAAAAGAATTTCAAACTGTTTAGAAGACTTATTCTTTGGATTAGGGAAAAACCAAATAGCATTTAGTCAGGTTATATTTAGACAGAAGCAAAAATATGCCAATATTTATTGGAATTTATGGGAAGCAAAGATGCCAGCATTTATTTTTACGACTGTATGTGTCTATCTCTATATATGTGTATCATAACAACAGTTTCTGTGGGGTGCTTTCCAGTTCTATATTTGCACACAGAAGCAGGATAATGAAGAATCAGCCCAGCCTAGAGGAGTAATTATCCCAATTGTATCTCAGCCTGTGAACAAAATTAAGCAGAAGTGATTCTCTTCTATGATTAGTCAAAGTCAGAAGTGGAGAAATTGTATAGAAAATACAATGTACTGCATGGGAGTGGAGAAGCCCTGGAATGAGCTGTCCAGGGACCTGGTTGGGGCCCTCTCCCTGGAGGTGTTTAAGCTCAGGCTGGATGAGGCTCTGGCCAGCCTGATCTAGTGTAGGGTGTCCCTGCCCATGGCAGGGGGGTTGGAACTAGATGATCCTTGTGCTCCCTTCCAACCCTGACTGATACTATGATACTATGACGTGAACTTCAAAGAGTTACAGGATGAAAGACTGGGTTTGGTTGGAATAGACCTTTAAGATCATTCACCATGGACTCAGCACTGCCCAGTCACCATTAAACTGGGCCCTGAAGCACCATGTATAATAGAAACATAGAATTGTCAGGGTTGGAAGGGAACTCAAGGATCATCCAGGCTACCTCACACTACAGCAGGTTGCTCAGAGCCACATCCAGCCTGGCCTTTAAAACCTCCAGGGACGAGGCTTCCACCACCTCCCTGGGCAACCTGAGGGGCCCAGAACTGGACACAGGACTCAAGGTGTGGCCTAACCAGTGCAGTGTACAGGGGCAGAATGACCTCCCTGCTTCTGCTGGCCACACTGTTCCTGATGCAGGCCAGGATGCCATTGGCCCTCTTGGCTGCCTGGGCACACTGCTGGCTAATGTTCAGCCTACCATCAGCCAGCACCCCCAGATCCCTCTCTGCCTGGCCACTCTCTAGCCACTCTGACCCCAGCCTGTAGCACTGCCTGGGGTTGCTGTGGCCAATGTGCAGAATCCGGCACTTGGATGTGTTCAATCTCCTGCCCTTGGACTCTGCCCATCTGTCCAGCCTGTCGAGGTCCCTCTGCAAAGCCTCTCTGCCCTCCAGCAAATCAACTCCTGCCCCCAGCTTGGTGTCATCTGCAAATTTACTGATGATGGACTCGATGCCCTCATCCAGATCATCAATAAAGATGTTGAAGAGCATGGGGCCCAGCACTGATCCTTGGGGCACACCACTAGTGCCTGGCTGCCAGCTGGATGTGGCACCATTCACCACCACTCTCTGGGCTCGGCCCTCCAGCCAGTTCCTAACCCAACGCAGTGTGATCCTGTCCAAGCCATGGGCTGCCAGCCTGGCCAGGAGTTTGCTGTGGGGGACGGTGTCAAAAGCCTTGCTGAAGTCCAGGTAGACCACATCCACAGGCCTCCCCACATCATAAAGAGAGAAAGGATATATATTCAGGTAAGCATGGAGGGTGACTGGTTAATGCTATGGTCAAACTTCCCCTTTCCAGTTTCAAAGTCAGTATAAGAGGTGGTAACTTTATTTGCCTGAATGTCTTAAGGCAATGAAATTACTCATTGCAGAAATGATAGGAAGAAAATCACAGTTCTTGACAACTGGGAAAAAAGCTTTGAGAATAACAGAAGCTAGTTGTGAGAAGTATTAATTAGGTCACAGGATGTTAGGGATTGGAAGGCACCTCAGGAGATCACTGATTCCAGCCCCCCTGCCAGTGCAGGACCAGAGAATCCAGCACAGGTCACACAGGAATTCATCCAGATGGGGCTTGAAAGTCTCCAGAGAAGGAGACTCCATAACCTCTCTGGGCAGCCTGCTCCAGGGCTCTGGGACCCTCTGTCTCAGTCCAGAGAGGGAAAGAGACTCAGTTCTTTTGAATATTCCCGTGTTGTGAAACTAGAGGCACAAACGAGGCCAAAATATCAACAGCTAGACTATTTATTACATACATAAAGTGGGTGGATCAAAAGGGGAGAGAGAGAAAATAGAGAGGGAGAAGAGAGGGAGAAGAGAAGAGGCTCAGAGGTGACCTCATTGTGGCCTTGCAGTATCTGAAGGGGGCCTACAGAAAGGCTGGGGAAGGACTTCTCAGGATCTCATTTAGTGATAGGACTAGGGGGAATGGAATGAGGCTGGAGGTGGGGAGGTTCAGGCTGGACGTGAGGAGGAAGTTCTTCCCCATGAGAGTGGTGAAGCCCTGGAATGGGTTGTCCAGGGAGGTGGTTGAGGCCCCGTCCCTGGTGGTGTTTAAGCCTAGGCTGGATGAGGCTCTGGCCAGCCTGATGTAGTGTGGGGTGTCCCTGCCCATGGCAGGGGTTGGAACTAGATGATCCTTGTGGTCCCTTCCAACCCTGACTGATCCTATGATACTCTACCATGATACTATGTTTTACCAGTCTAACCTCCCTGTCTTCTTTTCATCCCATTTCTCCAGTTGAACACTGTGCCCAGCCTCATTTCAAAGGAACTTTTCAGCGTGCAGTGGTTTGGAGTGGTTAAACCTGAGAAGAGCCATAAATACCCCCCAAAAAAAAATCTATCTTACTGCTTTCTCATTTTCTAAGGTGTTTTTGGTCCCAACACTTAACTGCAGAGGACATTCAGACAGAGACACGTTTGAAGCTCTGGGCTGGCAGTGAGCAGAGACAGATTAGCAGTTCATTGCCCAACCCTTCATGCTGGCATAAATCCAGCAAGCCATGCTACAGGGGTTGCTATGAATCCTCAAGAGCCCTCATTCCCTAGCTAATTACGTGCCAATCAAGGCACCACCACTGCTGGCACACTCCAGATCTCATGATTTATGCCAGGGTAAAACTGTTTTAAAAGGCTATTTGTCACCATTTTTTTTTTTGCTTTCATCCTTTAATTGCTCTCCCTTTGAGTATTTTTCTTTTTCATCCCTCCATTCTCTCTCAGAAATGTGTGGTGACAGAAGCCACATAATTAGCTTCTGAGGGCATCAGTTACAAACACAGTTCTGTTCTGCTGTTAATGTAAACAAGTTTCAAATGAATAATAACTTAGTGTATATCAATATCACAGTACCACGGTGCATTGGAGGTTGGAAGAGCCCTCCAGAGATCATCCAGTCCAATCCCCCTGCCAGAGCAGCATCACCCAGGGCAGGCTGCACAGGAATGCATCCAGGTGGGTTTGGAACATCTCCAGGGAAGGAGACTCCACAACCTCTCTGGGCAGCCTGTTCCAGTGCTCTGTCCCCCTCACAGTGAAGAAGTTCCTCCTCATGTTGAGTTGGAGCCTCCTGTGCCATAGTTTATATCCATTACCCCTTGTCCTATCCCAGGGAGCAAGTGAGCCGAGCCTGTCCCCTCCCTCTTGATCCCCAGCCCTCAGGCATTTATAAACATTTATTAAATCCCCTCTCAGTCTTGCTCCACCTGCTCCAGGACTCTGTCACCCTCACTGCAAAGAAGGTTCTCCTCATGTTGAGCTGAAACCTTCTATGTTCAAGCTTGTACCTGTTGTTCCTTGTCTTCTTAGTGTGCACCACCCAAAGCAGCTTGGCCCCCTCCACTTAGAATGGAATGGAATGGAATGGAATAGAATAGAATAGAATAGAATAGAATAGAATAGAATAGAATAGAATAGAATAGAATAGAATAGAATAGAATAGAATAGACCAGGTTGGAAGAGACGTTCAAGATCATCGTGTCCAACCTATCAACTTGACACCCACCCCTCAGATACTGATAGACGTTGATCAGATCCTCTCTCAGCCTTCTCTTCTCCAGACTAAACAGCCCCAGGGCTCTCAGTCTCTCTTCACAGGGGAGATGCTCAAGTCCCCTAAGCATCCTCCTGGTTCTCCCTTGACTCCCTCCAGCAGGTCTCTGTCTCTCTGGAACTGGGGAGCTCCAAATTGGACACAGTATTGCAGCTGTGGTCTCAGCAGGGCAGAGCAGAGGGGGAGCAGAACCTCCCCAGCCCTGCTGGCCACACTTTTCTTGCTGCACCCCACGATCCCTTTGGCTCTGTTGGCCACAAGGGCACATTGCTGTCCCATGCAGAACTTGCTGTCCACCAGCACTCCAAAGTCTTTCTCTGGGGAGCTGCTCTCCAGCAGGGCAGCCCCTAACCTGTCCTGGTGCCTGCTGTTATTCTTCCCCAGATGCAGGACCCTGCACTTGTCCTTATTGAACTCCATGAGGTTTGCCTGCAGCCAGCTCTCAACCTGTCCAGATCTCATTGGATGCCAGCACAGCCTGGCAGGTGTCAGCCAACCCCTTTTCCTCATATGTTTCTTTCTGGAATTGAAATCTTGGTATGGTGGGTTCTCCATTTTGATAGAAAAAAAAGGGGGGTTTCATCTTTCTTTGCCTCAATACAGTGATTTTGAGTCCAGACTTTATTCTGACCTACATTACAATATCATTTTGTAGTTTGATTTTAATCTTCCAGTCCATTAAAGAAAAAAGGATTGTGTGCAAGCTGGTGCTTTTTGGATGGGAGATCTAAACTGTCCTTGGAATCCTTTATAGGGTATCAGGTAGTGATAGGAATACAGGGAATGGAGCAGAGCTAGAAATGGGTAGATGTAGATGGGATGTCAGGAAGAATTTCTTCACCGTGTGGGTGGTGAGACACTGGCACAGGTTGCCCAGGGAGGTGGTGGAAGCCTCATCCCTGGAGGTTTTAAAGGCCAGGCTGGATGTGGCTCTGAGCAGCCTGATCTAATATGAGGTGTCCCTGCCCATGGCAGGGGGGCTGGAACTGGATGATCCTTGAATAATAATAATAGCCAGCAGGTCAAGGGAGGTGATTCTCCCCCTCTCCAACACTCTAGTGAGAGCCCACCTAGAGTACTGTGTCCAGTTCCGGAGCCTCTATTACAGGAAGGATCTGAAGGTGCTGGAAAGTGTCCAGGGAAGGCCCATGAGGTTGAGCAGAGGGCTGAAGCTCCTCTCCTATGAGGACAGACTGAGGGAACTGTGGATGTTCAGTCTGGAGAAGAGAAGGCTCTGAGAGAGAGGAGACCTCATTGTGGCCTTCCAGTATCTGAAGGGGGCTACAAGAAAGCTGGGGAGGGACTTTTCAGGGTGTCAGGGAGTGATAGGACTTGGGGGGATGGAGCAAAACTAGAAATGGGTAGATTCAGATTAGATGTGAGGAAGAAGTTGTTCCCCAGGAGGGTGGTGAGAGCCTGGCACAGGTTGCCCAGGGAGGTGGTGGAAGCCTCATGCCTGGAGGTTTTTGCAGCCAGGCTGGATGTGGCTGTGAGCAACCTGCTGTAGTGTGAGGTGTCCCTGCCCGTGGCAGGGGTTTGGAACTGGCTGATCCTTGAGGTCCCTTCCAGCCCTGACAATTCTATGATTCTATAATCCTTTATCAGTGCTTCCCAGAACATGCTGGTCGAATTTACCACGCATGACCTTTACTCTCTATGAAGGAAACTGGATTCTGGAAGCCATCTTCACCATGTTTATCTCCCAAGTTCTATAAAGATAGAGTTACAACTTGGGTAATAATAATAATAATAATAATAATAATAATAATAATAATAATAATAATCTACAAGAAAATGATGTATTTCATTCAAATATATATTATGAAACTGCTTTTTTCTCCTAATTGCACTGAAAATTCAAAGTGCCAATTCCCCCCGCCCCAGGTCTCACAATTTCTTGCCTCTGCCACCCAGGCCAATTATTCACATTGATATGTTTGAAACAAAAATGCTGTGAGGGATCATCCAAGCCTCCAAATGAAACCCCAGAAGTCATGGTGAAGAAACTCGCCCTTGATTTTCATCAAGGAACATGTGGTAAAGACTTAAAGGAAGATCATAGGAAATAAGAGGCCTAGAGGAATTTTACTCAGCTACTTTCCCCCCCCCCTTTTTTTAATTTCTGAGCCACAGGCTCTGCTTTAGGCATAATTCCTAGGAAAATGAGACTCCTGTAATATTCATAACCGCCTGCAACAGATGTGGAATACACTTCTCTCCTCTCCCATTCCTACAGATGGAGAGTGCGTGCTTCTCCTGCAGCAGGCTGGCTGAGGGAACACTCAGATCCCTGGCACAGCCCCTCTGTCAGGAAGCTCTCACGGGGAAGCATCACACAAGGGCATCTCTTTTCCTGTGCAAAGGCCCTTGGAACTTGAAGGACTTAAACATGAAGCATGAACTGGTCTCAAGCAGTCCTGAATGAAGGGGGGAAATTATTTAAGCTCATGATGTTTAAAAGTGAAAAGCAGGATCTGAAGGTAAAAATGTCTGTCAGCTTTAGACTAAGAGCACTTATTTCTGCTTTAAAGGTCACAGGGTCACAGTAATTAGAGGTTGGAAGGGACCTCCAGAGATCATCCAGTCCAACCCCCCTGCCAAAGCAGCATCAGCCAGAGGGGTGCATCTAGGGATGCCTTCAGAGGGATGCATCCAATTAACTGTCCTCTGGAATCCTTCCAGAGAAGGAGACTCCACAACCTCTCTGGGCAGCCTGCTCCAGTGCTCTGTGACCTTCACTGGAAAGAAGTTTCTCCTCATGTTGAGCTGAAGCCTTCTAGGTTCAAGTTTGTATCCATTTTTCCTTGTCTTATTACTCTGCACCACTGGAAAGAGCTTGGCCCCCTCCACTTGACACCCACCCCCCAGAGACTGATAGACATTGATCAGATCATAGTATCATAGTATCAGTCAGGGTTGGAAGGGACCACAAGGATCAGCTAGTTCCAAACCTCTGCCATGGGCAGGGACACCCCACACTAGATCAGGCTGGCCAGAGCCTCATCCAGCCTGGGTTTAAACACCTCCAGGGATGAGGCTTCAACCACCTCCCTGGACAACCCATTCCAGGGCTTCACCACTCTCATGGGGAAGAACTTCCTCCTCACCTCCAATCTGAATTTCCCCACCTCCAGCTTCATTCCATTCCCCCTACTCCTAGCACTACCTGATAGCCTGAGAAGTCCCTCCCCAGCCTTCTTGTAGCCCCCTTCAGATACTGGAAGGCTACAATGAGGTCACCTCGGAGCCTTCTCTTCTCCAGACTGAACAGCCCCAACTCCTTCAGTCTGTCCTCACAGGAGAGGTGCTTCAGCCCTCTGCTCATCCTCGTGGCCCTTCTCTGGACACCTTCCAGCACCTCCACATCCCTCTTGTAACAGGAGCTCCAGAACTGGATGCAGTACTCCAGGTGGGGTCTCAACAGGGCTGAGCAGAGGGGGAGAATCACCTCCCTTGACCTGCTGGCCACACTTCTCCTGATGCAGCCCAGGATCTGATTGGCTTTCTGGGCTGCAAGTGCACACTGAGAGCTCCTGTTGAGCTTCTCGTCCACCAGCACCCCCAAGTCTCTCTCCTCAGGGCTGCTCTCCAGCCAGTCCCTGCCCAGCCTGTGTTTGTGCCTGGGATTGCCTCGACCCAGCTGCAGGACCCTGCCCTTGGTCTTGTTGAAGCTCCTGAGGTTGGCTTGTGCCCACCTCTCCAGCCTGTCCAGGTCCCTCTGGATGGCATCCCTTCCCTCCAGCCTGTCCACTGCACCACACAGCTTGGTGTCATCAGCAAACTTGCTGAGGGTGCACTCAGTGCCACTGTCCTTGGCACCCACAAACATGTTTACCAAGCCTGGTCCCAGGGCGGATCCCTGAGGGACTCTGCTTGTCCCTGGCCTCCATTGGGACATGGACCCGTTGACAGCCACTCTCATTGACAGCCATTCCCCTCTCAGCCTTCTCTTCTCCAGACTAAACAGCCCCAGGGCTCTCAGTCTCTCTTCACAGGGGAGATGCTCAAGTCCCCTGAGCATCCTTTTGGCTCTCTGTTGGATTCTCTCCACCAGGTCTCTTGATCTGGGTAGCCCCAAACTGGACACAGTATTGCAGGTGTGGTCTCAGCAGGGCAGAGCAGAGAATGAGCGTGTAAGAATAAGTCTTGTACATTTGTTTCACTGGAGAGCTTTTTGACATCTGACTCATTATTTTTTTCCTCCAACACGATGCTGAGAACTACCTACTATTCCCTAGAAATGGGAGCTCCTTCAACACACTCCTACCAGTCTCTCACTGCAAGTATAACAGCTTGCAGGAGCCTGCCATAAGCAGAAAGTCCAAACCAAACCCACTGAAATGCATAATATATGCAGGATCAGGGCCTAAAGTGGAAAACAATTGCAGAGTAATATTGACCATATGATCAAAGAATGTTATGCTTTTCTGGAATGCCATTACAAACCCTCTAGCATAAGGCCATGGAAGAATGCAGAGGGCTCCATGCTGGTAAGTGACAAAAAGAGAGATTCCTCAGAGAGGTTACCAACATTTGTTGATTCTGTGATTCAACCAGCAGCAGAACAAGAGGACACAGTCTCAAGCTGCACCAGGGGAAGCTTAGGCTGGAGGTGAGGAGAAAGTTCTTCACAGAAAGAGTAATTGGCCATTGGAATATGCTGCCCAGGGAGGTGGTGGAGTCACCATCCCTGGAGGTGTTCAAGAGGGGATTGGTTGTGGCACTTGGAGCCATGGTTTAGTTGTCATGAGTTGTTGGCTGCTAGTTTGGATGTGATGATCTCTGAGGTCTCTTCCAACCTTATTGATTCTATGATTCTGTGATTCCATTTCATTGTGGTTTTAATCCCAGCATCAAATATTCAAAAGGAAGCAGTGAGGAGAACACCATGGGTTGCAATGTAGGTAGAAACATAGACTCATAGAATTGTCAGGGTTGAAAGGGACCTCAAGGATCATCCAGTTCCAGCCCCTCTGCCATGGGCAGGGACACCTCACGATAGATGAGGTTACTCACAGCTACATGCAGCCTGGCTTTAACACCCTCCAGGGATAGGGCAGGGATGGGTGATAGAATAGAATAGAATAGAATAGAATAGAATAGAATAGAATAGAATAGAATAGAATAGAATAGAATAGAATAGAATAGCATAGAATAGAATAGAATAGAATAGAATTAACCAGGTTGGAAAAGACCTTCGAGATCATCAAGTCCAACCTATCACCCAACACCATCTAATCAACTAAACCAAGGCACCAAGTGCCTCATCCAGGCTCTTCCCAAACACCACCAGGGATGGTGACTCCACCATCTCCCTGGGCAGCACATTCCAATGGCAAATCTTTCTTTCTAGTAAGAATTTCTTTCTATCATCGAGCCTAAAGGTCTCCTGGCACCGCTTGAGACTGTGTCCTCTTGTTCTGGTGCTGGGTGCCTGGGAGAAGAGACCAACCCCCTCCTGGCTGCAATCTCCCTTCAGGGAGTTGGAGAGAGCAAGAAGGTCTCCCCTGAGCCTCCTCTTCTCCAGGCTAAGCAACCCCAGCTCCCTCAGCCTCTCCTGTGCCAGGCTGTGCTCCAGACCTCTCCCCAGCTTTGTTGCCCTTCTCTGGACACCTTCCAGCAACTCAACATCTTTCCTAAACTGAGGGGCCCAGAACTGGACACAGGACTCAAGGTGTGGCCTAACCAGTGCTGAGCGCAGGGCAGAATGACTTCCCTGCTCCTGCTGGCCACACTCTTCCTGATGCAGGCCAGGATGCCATTGGCCTTCTTGGCCACCTGGGCACGCTGCAGGCTCATGTTCAGCCTAGTATCAACCAGTCCCCCCAGGTCCCTCTCTGCCTGGCTGCTCTCCAGCCACATTACCCCCAGCCTGTAGCACTGCATGGGGTTGTTGTGGCCAGTGTGTAGAATCTGGCACCTTGATGTGTTAAATCTCATGTCCTTGCACTCTGCCCATCTGTGCAGCCTGGCAAGGTCCCTCTGCAGAGCTCTTCTACCCTCTAACAGATCAACTCCTGCCCCCAGCTTGGTGTCATCTGCAAACTTACTGCTGATGGACTCGATGCCCTCATCCAGATCATCAATAAAGATGTTGAAGAGCATGGGGCCCAGCACTGATCCTTGGGGCACACCACTAGTGCCTGGCTGCCAGCTGGCTGTGGCACCACTCACCACCACTCTCTGGGCTCGGCGCTCCAGCCGGTTCCTAGCCTGCCTCAGCGTGCTCCTGTCCAAGCCACAGGTTGGATCGGTTGGACTTGATGGCTTCAAAGGTCTTTTCCACCCTGGTTAATTCTGTGTTCTGACTTAATATTCAGTAAAAATCATGGTAGCACTGAGTGTTAGACAAAGCAAAGGCCTGGCACGTTTTGGAGCTGTGTTTATAGAGCTTATTGAACAGATCCTTTTATCTTTGTCTTTTAATCTTAAGATGCAGCATCTTGTGCTTCTTATCAATCACATCTTGGAAGAACTAGTTTCGTGGGGGAGAGATGACATTTCCATTCTGTTTCAAGTTAAATTGCATCTTTGTCTTCTGAGAGAAGCCCTGCTTTTGAAGTTTTGCTTTCCCTGCTTGCTTTTGTGACTTTCAATGATTTTTGCTTATTTTATCAGTTGACCTTTTGTTTCTAGGTTTAAGATGAAGAGGAACAGATTATTTCTCTATTAAATTACTCAGCCATCGATGTAATGAAACTTAAGCATAGAATATGTCTCCGTAAGACTACGAATACGGTTTAAGAGCTCACAGTAAGAGCTGTTGGTCAGGTGCCCCATAAAATCATGGAATCATAGAATCAATAATCATAGTATCATAGGATCAGTCAGGGTTGGAAGGGACCACAAGGATCATCTAGTTCCAAACCCCCTGCCATGGGCAGGGACACCCTACACCAGATCAGGCTGGCCAGAGCCTCATCCAGCCTGGGCTTAAACACCTCCAGGGACGGGGCCTCAACCACCTCCCTGGACAACCCATTCCAGGGCTTCACCACTCTCATGGGGAAGAACTTCCTCCTCATGTCCAGCCTGAATCTCCCCACCTCCAGCTTCATTCCATTCCCCCTAGTCCTATCACTACCTGATAGCCTGAGAAGTCCCTCCCCAGCCTTCCTGTAGGCCCCCTTCAGATCCTGGAAGGCCACAATGAGGTCACCTCGGAGCCTTCTCTTCTCCAGACTGAAAAGAGCTCAGAGATCATCAAGTCCAAACTAGCAGCCAACAACTCATGACAACTAAACCATTGCTTCAAGTACCATGTCCAATCCTTTTAAGAACCCCTCTGGGGGCAGTGACTCCACCACCTCCCTGGGCAGCACATCCCAATGGCAAATCTCTCTGTCTGGGAAGAACTTTCTCCTCACCTCCAGCCTAAACCTCCCCTGGCACAGCTTGAGACTATGTCCTCTTGTTCTGGTGCTGGTTGCTTGGGAGAAGAGACCAACCCCCACCCGGCTACAACCTCCCTTCAGGGAGTTGTAGACATGAATAAGGTCTCCCTTGAGCCTCCCCTTCTCCAGGCTAAGCAACCCCAGCTCCCTCAGCCTCTCCTCACAGGGCTGTGCTCCAGACCCCTCCCCAGCCTCATTGCCTTTCTCTGGACATGCTGAAGTGTCTCAATATCCTTCTTAAATTGAGTGTCCTGAAACTGGACACAGTACTCAAGGTGTGGCCTAACCAGTGCTGAGTACAGGACTGGGGCAGTGGATGGCTGATGTACTGAAAGAGATGCTAAGAGTGAGATCCTAAGAGTGAGATATTAATAACAATGGAGATACATAAGCAGTGAAAATGTCCCTGAAAGGAGAAATGAAGAACAAACTTCCAGTCAATGCAATCAATCATTCATATGTGTTTGTCAGGGACACTTTCCACTTCACTTCATTCCTGCAAGCTGGCAGTGAGGTCATGATTCACTAGCAGTCCCATTAGGCAGAAGTTTCAGTTCCCCAACTGTCTCAGAAGTTATTCCTCATGGATTCATTATTAGAAGTTTTCTTCCTTTTCCCTTCATTGTCTTCCTGTTGCCAAGATATTAAGTCTGGGAAAAGCTGAGGGAAATCTGGAATAAATGATAGCCTTCTGGAATGAAAGGACTGGCTTGGTGGATTATTGGAAGGGCAAGGAAGAAACCAGAAGAATGTGGAAGTCTTCACTTAATGAAAAAATTACTATGGGATGTGCATTTAAGGTAACAGTGGCAGAAGACCTTAAAGAAGCTGATTATCTCAGTTCACTTTGTGTTTCCCAAGAAACAAGTGACAGGACAAGAGGATATGGCCTCAGGTTTCCCCAGGGGAGGTTTGGGTTGGACATGGGGAACAATTCTTTCCCCAAAAGGGTTGTCAAGGCCTGGCCTCAGCTGCCTGGGGCAGTGGTGGGGTGCCCATCTCTGGAAGGGTTTCAAAGGTGGTGGGTTGCATCAAGAGAAGCACAGCCAGCAGGTCAAGAGAGGTGATTCTCCCCCTCTACTATGCTCTGGTGAGACCACACCTGGAGTACTGTGTTCAGCTCTGGAGCCTCTATTACAGAAGGATCTGGATGTGCTGGAACATGCCCAGAGGAGGGCCACGAGGATGAGCAGAGGCCTGGAGCTGCTCTCCTAGGAGGACAGACTGAGGGAGTTGGGGCTGTTCAGTCTGGAGAAGAGAAGGCTCTGAGGAGACCTAATTGTAGACTTCCAGTATCTGAAGTGGGCTACAAGAAAGCTGGGGAGGGACTTTTTAGGGTGTTAGGGAGTGATAGGACTGGGGGAATGGAGCAAAAATAGAAATGGGCAGATTATTCAGATTGGATGTTAGAAAGAAGTTCTTCCCCATGAGGGTGGTGAGACACTGGCACAGGTTGCCCAGGGAGGTGGTGGAAGCCTCATGCCTGGAGGTTTTGAAGGCCAGGCTGGATGTGGCTGTGAGCAACCTGCTGTAGTGTGAGGTGTCCCTGCCCATGGCAGGGGGCTAGAACTGGCTGATCCTTGAGGTCCCTTCCTACCCTAACAATTCTATGTTTCTATTATACATGGTGCTTCAGGACACAGTTTAGTGGTGACTTGGCAGTGCTGAGTCCATGGTGAATGATCTGAAAGGTCTGTTCCAACCCAACCCATTCTTTCATTCTGCAATTCTTTGAGGTTCATGTCCTGCAGTACATTGTATTTTCTATACAATTTTTCCACTTCTAAACTTCTAACAGCTGGAGGCCTGATAGGAACCAAGGCAATAATGGAGGTGCCAGTGGGTGGCTTTGAGATTCTAAAAATCCTTGCTTCTCTATTTTGTTTTCCCCTTCATACCACTTGCTTTGATCCCTGAGAGACTCAGGTTTATTACATTTACTGATGCAATGAGCATAGCCTGGGTCATGGCATACTAGGTAATTTTCTAGTTTATTTCTACTGTCTCCTTCCAAATTATCTCTGTGCTTACAATTGGGTCCTTTTCCCAACATGGATCTATGATTCGGGAAGGAATTTCTTGTTGGAGTCAGTCTTTCCCTACTGAATACTTGTGAATTCCATATAGAGTATAATAGAATAGAATAGAGTATAGTAGAATAGAATGGAATAGAATAGAGTAGAATAGAATAGAATAGAATAGAATAGAATAGAATAGAATAGAATAGAATAGAATAGAATGGAATAGAATGGAATAGAATGCAATAGAATGCAATAGAATGGAATGGAATGGAATGGAATGGAATGGAATGGAATAGAATAGAATAGAATAGAATAGAATAGAATAGAATAGAATAGAATAGAATAGAATAGAATAGAATAGAATAGAATAGAATTTAACCAGGGTGGAAAACAGCTTTGAGATTACCAAGTCCAACCTATCACCCAACACCATCTAATCAACTAAACCATGGCACCAAGTGCCTCATCCAGTCTCAAACACCTCCAGTGATGGTGACTCCACCACCTCCCTGGGCAGCACATTCCAAAGGCCAATCTCTCTTTCTGGGAAGAATTTCTTCCTCACCTCCAGCCTGAACCTCCCCTGGCACAGCTTGAGACTGTGTCCTCTTGATCTGGTGCTGCTTGCCTGGGAGAAGAGACCAACCCCCACCTGGCTACAACCTCCCTTCAGGTAGTATTCTATAAGATATTCCCAAATATGTGTTTTAAAGTCTGCATATAAGTGATCACAGAGTTAATATAAAACATTAATTTGGTTTTTTTTCCTTTAGAAATGGTCCAATCCTTACTGGGCTCCTTGATTCAAGAAGGACATTGAGACAATTGAATGTGTCCAGAGAAAGGCAAAGAGGCTGGGGAGAGGTCTGGAGCACAGCCCTGTGAGGAGAGGCTGAGGGAGCTGGGGTTGCTTTGCCTGCAGAAGAGGAGGCTCAGGGGAGACCTTATTCATGTCTACAACTCCCTGAAGGGAGGTTGTAGCCAGGTGGGGGTTGGTCTCTTCTCCCAGGCAAGCAGCACCAGGACAAGAGGACACAGTCTCAAGCTGTGCCAGGGGAAGTTCAGGCTTGAGGTGAGGAGAAAGTTCTTCCCAAACAGAGAGATTGGCCCAGGGAGGTGGTGGAGTTCCCATCCCTGGAGGTGTTCAGAAAAGGCTTGGATGTGGCACTTGGAGCCATGGTTTAGTTGTCAGGAGGTGTTAGGTATTAAGTAACAGGTTGGACTTGATGATCTCTGAGGTCTTCTCTAACCTGGTTGATTCTGTGATGCTATGAAAGTTAAAAAACTCTGATTTTGGTTTTGGTGGGGTTTTGTGTTGCTTGTTTTGTTGGGGTTTTGTTTGTTTGTTTGTGTTTTGTTTTGTTTTTTTAATATTTGGTCTTTAGTAACTGAAGAAGAAAACAAAAAACCTTGATGGAAGCACCTGTGCTGGAACAATCCTCACTATCAATACAGACTGGGGAAGGAGGGGATAGAAAGCAGCCCTCTGGGAAATGATTTGGGGGTGCTGGTGGATGAGATGCTGGACAGGAGCAGGCAGGGTGAGCTTGCAGCACAGAAGGCAAATCACAGCCTGGGCTGCATCAAAAGATGTGTGGCCAGCAGAGCCAGAGAGGTGATTCTGCCACTTTGCTCTGCTCTGCTGAGACCTCACCTGGAGTACTGTGTGCAGCTCTGGAGCCCTCAATGCAGGAAGGACATGGAGCTGATGGAGAGGGTGCAGAGGAGATCCATGGAAATGATCAGGGGCTTGGAGCATCTCTGCTATGAGGACAGGCTGAGGGTGTTCAGCCTGGAGAAGAGAAGGCTCTGGGGAGACCTAATAGCAGCCTGCCAGTACCTGAAAGGGGCTACAAGAAGGATGGAGAGAGACTGTTTGCAAAGGCCTGCAGGGACAGGATGAGGGGCAATGGCTTCAAACTAGAGAAGAGCAGATTTAGATTGGATGTTAGGAACAGGTTCTTCACTATGAGGTTGGTGGAACCCTGAAACAGTTTGCCCAGGGAGGTGGTTGAGGCTCCTTCCCTAGAGATCATATTATCATAGTATCAGTCAGGGTTGGAAGGGACCACAAGGATCATCTAGTTCCAACCCCCTGCCATGGGCAGGGACACCCCACACTACATCAGGCTGGCCAGAGCCTCATCCAGCCTGGGCTTAAACACCTCCAGGGACGGGGCCTCAACCACCTCCCTGGACAACCCATTCCAGGGCTTCACCACTCTCATGGGGAAGAACTTCCTCCTCACCTCCAGCCTGAATCTCCCCACCTCCAGCTTCATTCCATTCCCCCTAGTCCTATCACTACCTGAGATCCTGAGAGATATTCAAGGTGAGGCTTGATGAGGCCCTGGGCAACCTGATCCAGTTGGGGATGTCCCTGCTGACTGTGGGAAGATCAGCCTGGATGAGCTGTGGGAGTCCCTTCTATGTGACTCTTCTATGATTCTAAGGAAATCTGAGGTTCATTATCTTTACAGACACATACAAGATGTGCAGAATAACTCTTGGTTACTCATTCTTCTGTCTCAGTGAAAATAACTGTCAGATGTTCATGAGGCCTAATTCATTTAATGAAAAGCATGGGTTTCATGTGTTAATTTTAGTTTCACAGCCACACTTCACAGAGGGGAAATTGTCTTGGTTGAGAACTAGGGTGCAGCACACCCTCTCTTCTGGATTTTAAAGGAGTGCCTGCCTGAATCACTTTGTGGGTTTCCAGTTTCAGCAGGATCCATTTAGCGAAACTACTGTGGCTGAGATTCCATTTGATCTTTTAAACATGTTCTGACTGACTCTGCAACATAATTCAATTTATCTTGGTTTGGAGCTCGGTTCCTGCTTTCTTTTTACTCAGACAACCTCTTCAGTTTTAAAGTTGTTTATTCTGCCTGAAGCTCAAACATTATACTCAATTTTTGGATGGTCTGATAGGTTTCTATCAAGTGAGTGATGATTCATGGATGTGATCTTCAGCAGAGATATTTAACTATAGGGTAAACTCTGAGACTGTAACTTGGTGTGGGTGCAGGAGTGGAAGCTGAGTTGGGTGAACCTTGTAGAGTAGGGTTGTTGGTTAGACTTGGTGACCCTGAGGGTCATTTCCAACCTGGATGTATGTGTGACCCTGTATCTGCTGCAAGAGAAGAATCATAGAACTGTCAGGGTAGGAAGGGACCTCAAGGATCAGCCAGTTCTAGCCCCCCTGCCATGGGCAGGGACACCTCACACTACAGCAGGTTGCTCACAGCCACATCCAGCCTGGCCTTCAAAACCTCCAGGCATGAGGCTTCCACCACCTCCCTGGGCAACCTGTGCCAGTCTCTCACCACCCTCGTGGGGAAGAACTTCTTCCTCACATCCAATCTGAATCTCACAGGGTGGCCAGATCTCTGGAGGTTCCTTCCAACCCCTTAAACTCCATGAATCTATGACTGCATGATTCTGTGATTCTATGAAGTAAAGAACTGGTCACTGTCTACAGAGACCAGATAGTGCTGAAGAAGTAGGAGCAGTTAGAAACGCAGTCAGCTTTGAAGGGTCAGGTAGAAGGAGGTGTGTGTATGAGAAAGGTGCTCACAACTAGAAGGGCAACCTGTGCCAGTCTCTCACCATCCTCATGGGCAGCAACTTCTTCCTATCATCCAGTCTCAATCTACCCATTTCTAGTTTTGCTCCATTCCCCCCAGTCCTATCACTCCCTGACACCCTCAAAAGTCCCTCCCCAGCTTTCTTGTAACCCCCTTCAGATACTGCAAGCCACAATAAGGTCTCCTCAGAGCCTTCTCTTCTCCAGACAGAACAGCCCCAACTCCCTCAGTCTGTCCTCATAGCAGAGCAGCTCCAGTCCTCTGCTCATCCTCGTTCTCTGGACCCTTCTCTGGACACCTTCCAGCGCCTCCAGATCCTTCTTGTCCATAATGTCTCCTGATATCAGAAAGTGTCTAAAAAGAACCTTTTGATGACTTTGCTTCCAAGGTACCATGGTGGGAAGGTGCCCCTAAGCTTCTGGAATCGTGGCAAGATCCTGCAGCATCTACACTCACTGTATTTCCTCTCTAGCACATTTTTGGTGAGCTGGCTTGCTGAAAATGGGGAAATAACCTTTTTGCCTGGAATAATGGCCAGTCACTGACTCTGGTTTCAGCAGTCAGTGCCAAGCCCATTTCCATTTCATTGTAAGTCTAACAATGCAGCAGAAAGCAAATGACACACTGAACACAGAGTGTTGCCATTTTAGGCCAGCAACCATCTGTGACTTTGAGGCCAGCGAGTCTATGAGCATCCTCCGTGTCAGCTTTGCCACCTGATACTTCCATCTGTACAGCACTCTGGCAACTGATGGATGAGACCAGAGCAGCACTGCCATAAGCTAAATCACCCTGTGATAGAAGAAGGGGTAATGGATATAAACTGCAGCACAGGAGGTTCCACCTCAACATGAGGAGGAACTTCTTCACTGGGAGGGTCACAGAGCACTGGAACAGACTCCCCAGAGGGGTTGTGGGGTCTCCTCCTCTGAAGACTTTCAAACCCTTTTCTTGATGTGTTCCTGTGTGACCTGTGCTGGATTCTCTGGTCCTGCTCTGGCAGGGGGTTGGACTTGATGATCTTCAGAGGTCCCTTCCAACCCCTAACATCCTGTGATCCTAAGTGCAACAGTTTCTGGACCCTTTCTCCTGCATGGACTAACCAGCCACCTTTCTTGGAATAATTGCCCCTGGTGCAGCAGGGCCAACATGGCTACAACCTCCCTTCAGGGAGTTGGAGAGAGCAATGAGGTCTCCCCTGAGCCTCCTCTTCTCCAGGCTAAGCAACCCCAGCTCCCTCAGCCTCTCCTCACAGGGCTGTGCTCCAGACCCCTCCCCAGCCTCGTTGCCTTTCTCTGGACATGTTAAAGTGTCTCAGTGTCCTTCTTAAACTGAAGGACCCAGAACTGGACACAGGACTTAAGGTGTGGCCTAACCAGTGCTGAGTACAGGGGCAGAATGACTTCCCTGCTCCCGCTGGACACACCATTTCTGATGCAGGCCAGGATGCCATTGGCCTTATTTTTAGCAATGGTTATAGAAAGGAAGGATTTTTTTTTCTTCTCCAGTGTGGGTGTTGGTTTTTTCACCCTCTCTTTTCTTATTTTTTATTATGTTTTGGGTTTTTTTTTCCTAGTGGGAACCAGCCTTTGAAACCTCTTTCTTTTCAGTGATGCCCATGCTCAGCTGGGTCTGGTCCAACAAGCAAACAGATGTCGCTTTCTTCTGAAAGGATGATGGAATTGGTAGCAGTAGCTCCACACCAGGGTGTGCCCCCACTGAATATTTTCAGGGGAAGGGACAGAAATATTCTGCAACTACAAAAAAACCCCACCCACAGAGGGAAACACACCAACCATGACTCTCATTGGACTCCTCTCATCACTGTCTGAAAGCTGAAGAACTTTATTGCTACAGTTTAAAAGCTGTGCTCACATGCAAATAAGAATTAGATTTTCTTTCCAGGACAATTCAGTCCAGGGCCTGGATGAACTTTCCTAAGAGGCTGAGAAAGTAACAGAGATAGGTTTATTCCATTGGTTCTGCAGATGTCTACATAGTTTAGAATAGAATAGAATAGAATAGAATAGAATAGAATAGAATAGAATAGAATAGAACAGAATAGAATGCAATAGAACGGAATGGAATGGAATGGAATGGAATAGAATAGAATAGAATAGAATAGAATAGAATAGAATAGAATAATAGAATAGAATAGAATAGAATAGAATAGAATAGAATAGAACAGAATAGAATTAACCAGGAAGGAAAAGAGCTTCATGATCATCAAGTCCAACCTATCACCCAACACCATCTAATCAACTAAACCATGGCACCAAGCACCCCATCCAGTCTCTTCCTAAACACCTCCAGTGATGGTGACTCCACCACCTCCCTGGGCAGCACATTCCAATGGCCAATCTCTCTTGCTGGGAAGAACTTCTTCCTAACATCCAGCCTAAACCTGCCCTGGTGCAGCTTGAGACTGTGTCCTCTTGTTCTGGTGCTGGTTGCCTGGGAGAAGAGACCAACCCCCACCTGGCTACAACCTCCCTTCAGGGAGTTGGAGAGAGCAAGAAGGTCTCCCCTGAGTCTCCTCTTCTCCAGGCTAAGCAACCCCAGCTCCCTCAGCCTCTCCTCCCAGGGCTGTGCTCCAGACCCCTCCCCAGCCTTGTTGCCCTTCTCTGGACACCTTCCAGCAAGTCAACATCTTTCCTAACCTGAGGAGCCCAGAACTGGATACAGGACTCATGGTGTGGCAGAATGACTTCTCTGCTGCTGGCCACACTATTCTTGATCCAAGCCAGGATACCACTGGCCTTCTTGAGATACTAACCTGCTTCTGCTTGACCTTGGCTGCATTGTTTTGGTTAAGTCTAACAGTAACTTTCTCTGCTCCTTTTGGACAGGGAGGTAAGGGTGTAGAAAAGGAGAAGCTGGTAGCTTCCCCCTTGGTATCAAGGGCCTGTCTGGGTTCATTCCTGTGTGACCTGTGCTAGATTGTATGGTCCTGCTCTGGCAGGGGGGGTGGAGTCAACGATCTCTTTGGGTCCAATCCCTGACATCCTGTGAGCCTGTGATGAGGCAGTATTGAACCAGCTGATTCATCCAAAACAACAGACATCATGATGACATGAAATTTGCTGACTGCTCTCCTTCACTGAAACAAATTGCAATTCCATCTCCATTGCTGCCTACATTGTTGCACCTGTGACAGAAGTGTAAAATCCAATTCCAAACTAAATGACACTTTGAGGAGGAGAGTCTGGCACAAATCTAAGTGCCAGGTTCTACACATTAGCCACAGCAACCCCAAGAAGTGCTACAGGCTGGGGGTAGAGTGGCTGGAGAGCAGCCAGGCAGAGAGGGACCTGGGGGGACTGGTTGATACTAGGCTGAACATGAGCCTGCAGCGTGCCCAGGTGGCCAAGAAGGCCAATGGCATCCTGGCCTGCATCAGGAAGAGTGTGGCCAGCAGGAGCAGGGAAGGTCATTCTGCCCTTTGCTCAGCACTGGTTAGGCCACACCTTGAGTCCTGTGTCCAGTTCTGGGCTCCTCAGTTTAGGAAAAATGTTGAGATGCTGAAACATGTGGTGACAAGAGGACACAGTCTCAAGATGTGGCAGGGAAGGTTCAGACTGGATGTTAGGAAGAAGTTCTTCATAGAAAGAGAGATTGGCCATTGGAATGTGCTGCCCAGGGAGGAGGTGTTTAGGAATAGAATAGAATATGATAGAATAGAATTCGAAGGGCCTGGATGAGGCACTTGGTGCCATGGTTTAGTTGATTAGATGGTGTTGGGTGATAGGTTGGACTTGATGATCTCTGAGGTCTCTTCCAACCTGGTTAATCCTATTCCCATCCTATTCCCATCCTATTCCCATCCTATTCCCTATTCCCTTCCCTTCCCTTCCCTTCCCTTCCCTTCCCTTCCCTTCCCTTCCCTTCCCTTCCCTTCCCTTCCCTTCCCTTCCCTTCCTTCCTTCCCTTCCCTTCCCTTCCTTCCTTCCCTTCCCTTCCCTTCCCTTCCCTTCCCTTCCCTTCCCTTCCCTTCCCTTCCCTTCCCTTCCCTTCCCTTCCCTTCCTTCCCTTCCCTTCCCTTCCCTTCCTTCCCTTCCCTTCCCTTCCCTTCCCTTCCCTTCCCTTCCCTCTCCAGTTTTCCAGTACAAAAGAGTAGAAGGCCATTGAGCAATCGCAGGTCAGAGCTGGAAAAACCATTTCTTACACAGTGCCTGAGCAGGGCAGCAAACTTTAAACTGCAGTGACAAAGTCTGTCCTTTGGGACAAATATTTCTTCAGGACCATAAAATATTTCTCCACCATGAGCAGTGAAAGTGCTCTTGCTCAGTTTAAAAGCCAGCAATAACAGCCTTGGCTACTCTTTCTGTTTTTCTGGATGCCTTTAGTCATTAAGCTGTTTATGAACAGTTGAAATGAATGCTCATCTGAAAGTGCCTGCCATAAGCAAATTTGAGACTCATGCATTTGAATAGCTTCCTTTCACAGGATCACAAGGATGTTAGGGGTTGGAAGGGACCTCTGAAGATCATCAAGTCCAACCCCTCTGCCAGAGCAGGACCATAGAATCTAGCACAGGTCAAACAGGAATGCATCCAGATGGGTCTTGAAAGTCTCCAGAGAAGGAGACTCCACAACCTCTCTGGGTAGCAAGTAAACATCTTTCTTGCATTGAAGGGCCCAGAACTGGACATAGTCCTCAATGTGTGGCCTAACCAGTGCTGAGTAGAGGGCAGAATGACCTCCCTGCTCCTGCTGGCCACACTGTTCCTGATAGAGGCCAGTACATAAAGAGTGCTTGGAAGTGCCCACTGGCTATATTTCCATGCTAAAAGGCAGCTTTGCCCACAACTGCCATCAGCATTGGACACAATGAATTTAAAAGGCTGCCTCTTGTGTGACCAATTGCATCAAGCTATTCCAGCACCAAAAAAATCATGCCCTTTGTAAACAGCAGCTTCTTTACTCCACTGAAAGTCAAGTGAGCAGTGACACATATTTAATAGGCTTGAAAAGAATGGAATGGAATGGAATGGAATGGAATGGAATGGAATGGAATGGAATGGAATGGAATGGAATGGAATGGAATGGAATGGAATAGAATAGAGTAGAATAGAATAGAGTAGAATAGAATAGAATAGAATAGAATAGAATAGAATAGAA